>OW386286.2:80293651-82795861 GCA_936432065.2 Rutpela maculata | reverse complement strand
TTTTTTACGTTTAATTACATTTAATTTTATTTCAAAATTTTTAGTTACATCTTAGTATTACGTTTTAATATTTATATATTTTATATTCATTGCATCGTTTTTACTTAAAATAATACTGGATCCTCCGCTATTTCTTAGAATTCAACGTCTGAGTCAATACACTATCCGATATAAAAATTATAATTTAAACCTGATCGCCATTTAAAATGCAGTGTGTGAATGAATAAATTATACGATCAAATTATAGTTTAAAACCGCTGCACAGGGAATCACTACTTCCACATCCAGATTTTCTATCCAAGTCTCTCAGAACGAAAAAATTTTATATGTGGAAATAATTGCTTATGGAACATTAATAATATAATATTTGAAATCCTCTACCCCAAGAACCCATAAAACGATACCCCACATCGGTAGTGGGGTGGTGGTGGTGATAGGGGGTAGTGGAGGGTGGATGAAGTAAAAAAATATTTTGAGGTTTTTGGTTCTTGTACACGGTACACACACTAAATCATAATCTTTTCTCATCCCCTTTAATAATGGAGTGGTGGTGGTAATGGGGGTGGCTAATGCCAAACATTTTTTTGAGACCTTAGCTTCTCTTGTATATACTAAATACCAATTTTATGAACTCTTGCCGGCTTCATTTACCTATTTACCCCAATTCACCCCAATTTACCCCCCAACCCTTGGACGGAACAAGATGATAATATAATCTCGTTCCAGATCTCGTTAAAATACATATGTGTACCAAATTGCAAGTCAATATCTTAAACGGTTCCAGAGTAAACGTGCGCACAAAAAAGTTACAGACAGACCGACAGACATAATTTTTTTTTTACTCAAACTTAAAATCTCGACGTTCCATGGCATTCTAAGCTTATTTGAACAATAAAAGTTTAAAAATTTTTTTTGTCGTTACTATACTTACACTCGACGAGGAAGTAAAAAGACCAAAAATGTTAAAAAAAAAGGCTCGAATGCTGAAAATGGACTGATGTATACCATTAATTAAGCTAGTTGTCTAGTTACAATATTTAAGAGGTGGGGAGATAATTTTTTTTTCGAACGTGCGTTATGTCCTCAATGGTGCTTTATGCGATGTAATTTAAAAAATTTTAGTTGTGGATAATTTTCAACTAGCAGAGAGAGAAATATAATCATTTTTGAACAAAAACTAACGTATCACGGATTCAGATGCAAGTAGAACATAATTCTTTTTTTAAACGTTGATTATTTCATATACTTTCATAATTCACTTATCGTTTTTTGGTTTCACAAAAAAACGACGTAGTTATTTGAAATTGTTTATACGTGCAATATCCATAATTAAAATTAAAATCCAAAAAATTGGTTTAAGTTTAATTTTTTTTTCTTTCCAAACACCACCGTAAAGTACATGCACTTTAAAAGAAAAAAACCGCTGACCAAGGAATCGCTACTTCCACATTTCCTATCCAAGTCACTCACAACGAAAAAATTTTGTGTGTGGAAATAATTGTTTATGGAACTTTAATAATATATAATATAATATTTGAAATATTCTACCCCAAAAACCCATAAAACGATACCCCACATCGGTAGTGGGGTGGGGGTGGTGATATTGGGTGGTAGTGGGGGTGGATAAAGTAAAAAAATATTTTGAGGTTTCACTAAATCACAATTTTTTTTCATCCCCTTTAATAATGGGGTGGGGGTGGTAATAGGTGTAGCTAATGCCAAAATTTTTTTGAGCTTCTCTTGTATATGCTAAATACCAATTTTATGAACTCTTACCTGCTTGATTTACATATTTACCCCAAATTTACCAATTTACCCCCCAATCCTTCGACGGAACAAGATGAAAATATAATTTAGTTCTAGATCTCGTTAAAGAACATATGTGTACCAAATTTCAAGTCAATATCTCAAACGGTTCCAGAGTCAGCGTGCGCACAAAAAAAAGTTACTGACCGACAAACCGACAGACAG
This sequence comes from Rutpela maculata, assembly GCA_936432065.2. Taxonomy (NCBI): domain Eukaryota; kingdom Metazoa; phylum Arthropoda; class Insecta; order Coleoptera; family Cerambycidae; genus Rutpela; species Rutpela maculata. The sequence continues at coordinate 82,793,890 of OW386286.2, read as the reverse complement.
ACAGACATTTTTATTTTTCGCTCATACTTAAAATCTCGACGTTTCATGACATTCGAAGCCCATTTGAACAATAAAAATGTTTAAACATTTTTTTGTCGTTACTATACTTCCACTGGATGTGGAAGTAAAAATACTCTTTTTAGTACCATATTATGGTATGGTTACCAGAACTACATGTGTATGCAAAATTCAATTGGCCGTCGTTAAGTCGTTCAAAATTGACTTGCAAGATTTGAACTAAACATACTAACATACAAACTAACATACATACAAAGCAAGTTAAACAAAAGCTTGTAATAAATAAGTGTGCCTATCTACTTATCGTACATAAAAGTTTTCTAAAGGATAGATCTAATGACAAATTATTAAATACGTAACAAATTTTATATAGGAATATATAACGTAATCTGTGATTATTAATTAAATAATGTATCTAAATATTAGCTAGAATGTTGTGAATGACAAACAGATACACTTATATCTTTATTAAATATAATTGTAATATTGGAAATTCGTATTTTTACTGATATTTTCATACACACATTCATTAAATATATATGTGGCGTACATGATACACAGTAGATTTGTGGAATACATTTTACACACGTACATAGTATTAGTGGCAAACGTCGTCAGAAATATATGCACCTTATAACTTCTTAACTACGGAGTGTATCGAAAAATGAGACATATTTACGAAAAGAAGAATTTTTACCTGATAGGCAGGCAACCGTATTAGCAAAGCTTCCACAAATACATTTGAGGATGGTTTGTCACAAATACGGTCAGACCTGTATGTGTGTGTGTGTGTGTGTGTGTGTGTGTGTGTGTGTGTGTGTGTGTGTGTGTGTGTGTGTGTGTGTGTGTGTGTGTGTGTGTGTGTGTGTGTGTGTGTGTGTGTGTGTGTGTGTGTGTGTGTGTGTGTGTGTGTGTGTGTGTGTGTGTGTGTGTGTGTGTGTGTGTGTGTGTGTGTGTGTGTGTGTGTGTGTGTGTGTGTGTGTGTGTGTGTGTGTGTGTGTGTGTGTGTGTGTGTGTGTGTGTGTGTGTGTGTGTGTGTGTGTGTGTGTGTGTGTGTGTGTGTGTGTGTGTGTGTGTGTGTGTGTGTGTGTGTGTGTGTGTGTGTGTGTGTGTGTGTGTGTGTGTGTGTGTGTGTGTGTGTGTGTGTGTGTGTGTGTGTGTGTGTGTGTGTGTGTGTGTGTGTGTGTGTGTGTGTGTGTGTGTGTGTGTGTGTGTGTGTGTGTGTGTGTGTGTGTGTGTGTGTGTGTGTGTGTGTGTGTGTGTGTGTGTGTGTGTGTGTGTGTGTGTGTGTGTGTGTGTGTGTGTGTGTGTGTGTGTGTGTGTGTGTGTGTGTGTGTGTGTGTGTGTGTGTGTGTGTGTGTGTGTGTGTGTGTGTGTGTGTGTGTGTGTGTGTGTGTGTGTGTGTGTGTGTGTGTGTGTGTGTGTGTGTGTGTGTGTGTGTGTGTGTGTGTGTGTGTGTGTGTGTGTGTGTGTGTGTGTGTGTGTGTGTGTGTGTGTGTGTGTGTGTGTGTGTGTGTGTGTGTGTGTGTGTGTGTGTGTGTGTGTGTGTGTGTGTGTGTGTGTGTGTGTGTGTGTGTGTGTGTGTGTGTGTGTGTGTGTGTGTGTGTGTGTGTGTGTGTGTGTGTGTGTGTGTGTGTGTGTGTGTGTGTGTGTGTGTGTGTGTGTGTGTGTGTGTGTGTGTGTGTGTGTGTGTGTGTGTGTGTGTGTGTGTGTGTGTGTGTGTGTGTGTGTGTGTGTGTGTGTGTGTGTGTGTGTGTGTGTGTGTGTGTGTGTGTGTGTGTGTGTGTGTGTGTGTGTGTGTGTGTGTGTGTGTGTGTGTGTGTGTGTGTGTGTGTGTGTGTGTGTGTGTGTGTGTGTGTGTGTGTGTGTGTGTGTGTGTGTGTGTGTGTGTGTGTGTGTGTGTGTGTGTGTGTGTGTGTGTGTGTGTGTGTGTGTGTGTGTGTGTGTGTGTGTGTGTGTGTGTGTGTGTGTGTGTGTGTGTGTGTGTGTGTGTGTGTGTGTGTGTGTGTGTGTGTGTGTGTGTGTGTGTGTGTGTGTGTGTGTGTGTGTGTGTGTGTGTGTGTGTGTGTGTGTGTGTGTGTGTGTGTGTGTGTGTGTGTGTGTGTGTGTGTGTGTGTGTGTGTGTGTGTGTGTGTGTGTGTGTGTGTGTGTGTGTGTGTGTGTGTGTGTGTGTGTGTGTGTGTGTGTGTGTGTGTGTGTGTGTGTGTGTGTGTGTGTGTGTGTGTGTGTGTGTGTGTGTGTGTGTGTGTGTGTGTGTGTGTGTGTGTGTGTGTGTGTGTGTGTGTGTGTGTGTGTGTGTATGTGCCGTCATATTTATGGAGACCTGTGTGTGCATCAAACTCATTTCTGGGATACTCCAAAACTGTGGCATACATACACGCGTATGCCAGAGTCTTTATCCACCAGAACTCTGTGATTCATCATATTTTAGCGGACTATCTATTATAAATCCTTCGGGGGACCATTTATCCGTCACGGTTCACAATAATCGTTATCATAGAGAATAAGTTAATCGACTATTTTCTCAAAAGGCAAAATGTGTGAAAAGTTGCCAGAAATGTATAGTTTTACGTGTGGTACTTTCTACAATATTTGTGGCATGCACGGATTGTGTATTATTATACTGTGCTAGAGCGCCCTCTACGTTATATTTTTTACAGCAAGCACTTTTAGGAGTTTCTGCTTCCGACAGATTCAAGTTAGCCACAAATGGGTATTTTTGAGTGGATCAAATTAAAAGTGATACTTACTAAAAATAAATATAATACTAATAATGTGCTCAACAGACACTTATTGTTGGCCATATATTTAAATGTTCATGATTAATGTATACATTTTTCGGAAACAATAAAAAAAATGTTAAAGTAACAAATGTTAAAGTAAAAGTTGTTCCAAATGAAATTAACTATTATTTTTTACTAACATAAAATTTTGTTCATGCTTTTATACGAAGTGACAAGATAAAGTGGTATTTTTTAAATGGAACACCCTGTATATTATTTTAGTTTTAGATTCTACTTCAAATTTTCATCATCGTCATATAAGGTACTATGTGCATTTAACAAAAAAAAAATGACAGATGGAGGTTAACATGTTTTAAGTAAATTACCAGCCTGAGGGACGTAGGAGGTGGAAAACGTAGAGGCGGTAGTGCGTTTTTGTCCGATTTCTAGTAAATATCTCTACATTAATCTCTGCAAAAAATTTAAATAATATTTTTTTATGGCCATCATCAAAAATGTCATTTTCTTTAAGTCTCAATACTCGTCAAAAACCTCCATTCCGTGGAGGAAGTAATACAATGAAAATATCGATAAGCCGACCTAACAGTTTGATGAGCTAAATATTTCACTGTTTTCAAAACCACCTTAGTTACTTCTTACCCTTCAATTATATATGGACGGTAATTTCAATTGTACCTGTCAGATATGCAAAGTTAGCTTAGCTTATCAATATCTTCCTTCTTAATGGTAGTACTACCTTGTTACCAATATGGTCCCACTTAAAAAAATTTACTTTGGTACAAAGAATCATTTTATTTCTCTATGTAATTTCGGGATTTCTAGCATTATGTGTGATTATAAGGATTTTTTGACTAAATTGATATTTGATTAAATCAAATAAATCAATTTTTCATATTACTCATATGCACAAAATATATAGTTTTTAAACTGTTAAATATTTATGTTGAATTTTAATAATTTTATTTTCGTGCAATTTTATACAAATTGTTTCAATTGAACTATTTAACGGATTTAACAAATGATATTAGGAAACTATAGCTCCGTCCGTTAATTTAAGGAATATAAGTAATAAATTAAAATTAAAAACACTCTATATATGTAATTTTTTCTGTCATATCAAAGTATAAAATATATCTGGATTCCATAACATCTAATTTGAGTGCTAATGAATGGATTTTGATGAAACCTTGTTGTGTTTGTAATGAAGTTAATAAAAATGTTGAAAAAAGATTAGAGTAGGAGATGATCGGATCATGGGTTCCGTAACTTGTAGAATTAGGTCAAAAATGTAATAAAACAATATGTTTACCTTTTTGACCCAAAATAATATGTTTTTACTGTTATGAATTTTTTCTAAAAATGCATATTTTTCGAGATATGGCCACTCCAAAATCCATAAAAGTGGGGGAGGGAAAATGTAAAAGTTGAAAAAAAAAATCTGAAAAAATTCAGGTGAATATATCATCGAAATACAAGCCTTTTTTTATTTGCAGATTCCCTGTAAAGTGTGTTTTCACCGAGTTTTTCCGGAAAAACATGAAAAGCCACCCTTTTTTTTTGAAATTGTAGCGCTAAAATAAGTAACTTAAAAATTTGAAAAAATTTAAACGTTATGCATTGAGGACTTCTAAATATTTTTTGTCTCTTGGAATGTTTTTGTAACTTGCTAATTTTCCGAGTTGCAGGCAGTTTTTCACGATAAATAATGTACTACATTTTTTGCACATTACAAAATACATGAAAATTCAAAAAATGAGCGTGTATACCATTTTTAAAGGTTCAATATAATTTTTAGATTAAGAATGTGAAAAAGTTTTCCGGAAAATTTTTGTTTTTCACAATTCTTATTTGGTAATGATAAAAGTGGGAGAACTGATTCAAACGATTGAAATAAGTTTATATAGTTACAAGTATAACACTTATTTTATTTAAAGTATAAATATTGTAACCATAATTTTATTTATAGTAAAGACTCATCAAATGAATTTGTTTCGTCAACTTCCAAAGTTTCATTTGTTCCGTTAGTATCTAATAAATCTTCCGCAGGTTTACAATTAGTACAGTCTACACCATTGTACTTTTCACAAGCTGAGGTGCAATGAAGTTCAAAAGTTTTGGCTCGGATATTCTTTTTGAGAAAGACATGATGCGAACGGTTCAAAGGTTGCACAGGAAAAATGAACGTCGTATTTAAGTTTATAATACCTAGAAAGTGCCCGCACTAGTCAATCGAAAAGTATTACTATTATAGTGATCGTAAAAAAACACATTTTTTTTTTGGTTGAAATAAGTTTAGAATGTAATGAATCGTCGAGACTTAAATTTGACAGAAAAAAAATTTTGTATCTGTTCCTCTGTCTGTAACTTTATTTGTGCACACATTTTCATTCGAACGGTTTAACTTAATTGACGACTTCACATATTATCGACGATTTCAAATATTATATTAAAATTCTATGAGCGATTAGTTTCGCTTACTAGAGTGCAAATATAGTATCAAGATGTTTTCGATTAAAGAGACTTGGATGGGAAATTTGGATGTGGAAGTAGTGATTGCTTAAAAATAAAAGATGTGGTGGTGTAACTGATCTCGTGGGAATTCGGTACATTAGAGTTGAAAAAAAAAACGAACGCTTCGCCGAAACGTGAAAATATACGTTGAAACAATCATATCATTTTTTTAAATATTTTTAAGTTTTATTTTAACAAAAAAATTAACAATACATTTTTTTTGTATGTTATCCTACTTTTCTGGGCAACTATGTTTGTGAAACTATTATTGAGACCACAAGCAATATTCGTCATTTCTTTTGACCGAGGCAATGAGATTTAGTATGTTTTTTAAGTCTTTAAACATTCAATTTTAGAAAAAATTACGATAATCTGGGAATTGTTGTCAAATTATATAATTTTTACTTTGATAAATTCAAAGAACTTTTCTGGCTCTTTAACTTTCTATAATTGCTAAATTAAATTTTCAAGTACTCCAAAAAGATATTAAATCGCATTGCCTCAGCCCGAAAAAAAATCACGAATATTGCTTATGGTCTTAATAATAGTTTTCCATACTTACATAATTTGCACGGCAAAAAATATATATAATGAAAAATAATATTAAATACAATCGGACTTTTCACTCACCGTGCTAAAAGGAAACGTGACGGACGAACATACCGACAGACAGACGGACGGACGGATGGACATTTTGAGAGTCGTTCAGAATTCAGTCACCAACGTTTTCCTAGTTGCGAAGAGTATAATAATCTTCCAGTGAAATTTTTAATAGGTGCTGTTATGTTTTCACTTTTTCTTTTAAGCAATTTCTCAAAATCTTTCATATTTATCTTTTAGTAAAGCATATATTGGATAAAATTGAATATTGGATAAATTTGGTGTGGTTATACTACTGATGCAGATTATAATTACTTTTACGGATTATGATCTTATTGATTCTGAAAGCCTATGAGCATGAAAATAAAAAGTTTTTATTTGATCCATTTTCTTATAATTAATATAAATTTCTTGCTTTTCGTGAAAAAAACTTGCAGATAAAAAGTTTCCTTTCTTCCGAATTTAATCGGTGGACATACTGTATAATATTAAGAGAATTTAAAAAATTAACAATAACTAAGTGCGTATTTATTAAATCAAACATGAAAAGAAAGCATACTTGATAAAACATGCTAAAATGTACAAACACAAAATAATATATAAAGTGCATATAATCTATTTTCATTACGTGTTCGTTCTAAATTTTGAAACTAACTACCTGAAGATGAATCATTGGGAATAAACTGTAGATATTAGATATTATCATTTTCGCGCTATTTTTACAGAATTTAACTGAGCGACCGTAATAAAATTTTACCTAGGTACTCGTAAAGTGTCTGATAACCAGAAAGATTTGACTAACTGAAGACTGACTTATTTTTTAAATAGAAAGCAGATATATAAGTACTTATTTTTCTTAAAGAAATTTTAAGTAGCACTTTGGTTTCAAGGAAAGTGAAATTTTCACTAAGTCAAAAATGTTTGCTAATGACAAGATTTTACATGTCGTGAACAAATTGAAAAATAACATTATATGAGACTAAATAATAAGAAATAATGTTTTATGATTTTTCTCAAAATAAATTTAACTATTATTAAATTTTTATTATTGCCCAATTGAAAAAAAAAAATTATAGAAAAACTACAAATGCATTATGATCCTTATTTGATGTAATAGCAGAATACTTGATTGAAATTGGACCATATCCATCATACAGAGTGATCGCTAGAGGCGTTTTATATTAACTGCATATTGTACGAACTGTTTCATTATAATTTCAGAACAAAATTGTATTAAGTTTTTGAAGAAGCACACAAAAATACGACGTGCCATTATTCATAATTGTTTACATAAATTCGTTTGCATTGCGGTTTTGCTGCACTACAACGATAATAACTACAGCAGTTTGTAAGTCTTACAAAATAAATGTAAATTGAAACTTTCAGGCTTTGGTTCTTTTTTCATCATTATTGGAACTATAATTTAAGAAGCCTAGTAAAACGCACTAACTAATGACACGTACAATGTAAAAGAATCTTAGTGCATGGGATATATTTACTTGAAGGCAATTAAAATCAATCATTAAATAGAAAAGTCAACTCTAAATATTTACTATAAAACTTCATGTAAGGTTCACTTTTAGTCTGGCTACAGCTAAAAAACAGTTTGAATGCTGTTTTATTCAAATATACGTTTGATATTTTTAATGGCAATATTGAGTAAGAACTAAAAAGATAATTGCATACATATTTTCATATTTTCTGCGGTTTTTGCAGACAAATACTTTTTGTTCTATTTTTGCAATTCCATATAAACCGTCGAAATTTGAATCCGATAGAAAATTCTGCATAAGAATCTAGTTTTTGATTTTGTATACCGTTTAGTCGACGCTTCCTTATCCATTTCGGGATAGGAATTCTCAAACTACAGCATGATCCATTTCCTCTACGCTTTCCATGAAAGATTAGATTTTGGTATCATTAAAAACAGATCTCAGGTTACCCATTATTGTTAAACTTATTTCCTTTGATCTACAAAAATTATTTATTTTCAAGTATTTCACCCAAAAGATGTAATAAACTATTAAACCAAACTTATAAAAATAACGTCGATATTATAGAAATACAATAAATAATAAATATCTTTTCGATAAGTTTAAAATAAGATTATGTCAAATAAATATAAATTATGTAATTTTTTTATTTGCACGGTTGAATGTATTATTATGGGAAATCCATTAAGTCCTTAAAAATTGCTTTGCATCACAACGTTATCTATATCTTAATTTGTAGAGAGATAGTTTTTATTAAAAACTGAAGTCATTTATATATTTTGATGAATACTTCCAACAGAATTCAAATATCTCTTTTAGTTATCAATAAAATGGCACCAGGAATTTTAAGTGAGACACCCTATATATTTACCTAAAACTTCTTTTTTGTTTCCATAGGTAATTTTGTAGCAATATAAGTAATATATGGCAGCTTGTAGTAAAAGTTAATGTTTTGAATTTACTAGTACGATTTTTTGTGTCAACAATTTACGTTTCAGTGAATAATAAAATAAACAACCAATGGGGGTGGTGATGTTTATATTACGAATACTTGACCAACACCTCCTTCTCGGTAGCTAAAATTATTTTTCAAGCTGACACCTACTTCTTTTATTTCAGAGGTACGATTTAATATATTTATAGTATCATATTCACTTATAATAGGATCTTTTTTGTTGTGAATCCGATTGCTTTGCATTTAGATCCATTAAAGGTTGTCAAGGGATAAAATGACCTGCATTTCATTTTCAAGCCCAAACCATTTGCAGAGCTAATAATGACTTTATGATCTGCCACATGTTGAGTTGAAATTAACAACTTTTAAAATTTTCTGCCATATTTAAAACACATAATTTTAATATTTTAATATTGGTAGCACAGTCGAGTAGCGGCACTGTTTTTAAATATTTATACATTTTTGGCTTAAGGTTTCAAATATTGGATCCCCTTCATATTTTTATTAGTAGTGCTAGAAATAATTAAGCAACATAATTGCTTCCTCCGCATTCATATTCAAAGACCAACCGAAAAAAGTCTGTAATAAAAGTCAATGAAACTTATGTATACATTGCAGTAAATGCAATTTTCTATCTGCCTTTTTCGAGAAATACATGTCTTTTTATTTCTTTAATTTCTTTAATCGTAAAAACATGATCTACATCTACAATTTTTATTTGCCGATTGTAAAATAGCTACAGTATTTTTTCAAAAGGTGTCATACTGTGTTTTTCGCAGTTCTTCTAAAATATCTCTGGTTTTAAACAAAAATTCGCAATATATTGAAAACAGATTGTTCGTTATGAAATTGCGAACAAAACTAAAATATTCTTACTCAAATTGTTAAGTTGCGGAAAATAAAAACAATTACGATCAATCATCCTTAAGCAATTCACGAAAATAACAATAATAATAATAATAAATGTCTAATTTAAAATAAAAAAATGTATAATAGTGCCTAAAAATCGCAATTGTTTAAGTACATTAAGTCGCCGAACAACATAATTGTTTTTAGAATATGGGTATTTTGTACTTTTTAGTGGTATTAACAGAAATGTTTAAAAATATTTACATTTTGACTGAAAATTAGGTATTTTGTTTCCCTAGAATCATATTTTTCGAAAGTTTCATTAAATCATATATATTATCACTTAAGTTATTGTCAACTGTTTAAAAAAGATCGATTTTAATTGTTTTGTTATTTACGAAAAAGATGGCACAGTTCCAATTTTCTTCGCAATTTCATAACAAACAATCTGGTTTTCTGTTACGATACCAGATAACTTAAAAAAATGTGCTTCTAGTGGAACTAATTAACGTCATATCAAATTTCAAGTAGAAATGCTTATAACAACGCCTAAAATACAATAACAAATTTGAAAATTGAGTCGCAATTGTTTTGGAATACCATCAAGTCGTAGAGAATTTTATTCTCCTTAGACTATTAATAAATTAGTCTTTCAAATAATTTTTTTTAACTATTTTTATAGAATAAAAGGCAAAGAAATTATGACAGAAACATCTTTGAAATACTTATTTTAATTTAAAAACAAACGTGACTAGAATATGAATAGAAACTAACAGTGGCGGCTGGTGATAATTCAATATTTTTTTTCTCGTGTGTGGCGCATGGGACCCATACGAAATTTGGGAAATAACATCTAGAGAAGCACTTCTCTAATGACCCCTAAAAAATTTTGAAAAAGCAGTTTGCGAAAAAATTTTTGAAAATTCGTTAGCCTCCCCTGGGTCTAGGGACTCCTGTTTATTTTTATTTTTTTTTTCATATGCATTTGACTTTTCATAAAAATACAACAATAGATTTTGGAGTTTGTGAAAATATTTTCATTACTAACTGAAATACAATGAACTGAAATTTTGTAATTTACAATTTAACAAATTACAATATTTCAATTCGTTGTATCTCAGTTAATAATGAAAATATTCAATATTCAAAAATTCCAAAATCTGTTGTTGTATTTTTATGAAAAGTCAAATACATATGACAAAAAAAAATAAAAATAAACAGGAGTCCCTAGACCCAGGGGAGGCTAACGAATTTTCAAAAATTTTTTCGCAAACTGCTTTTTCAAAATTTTTTAGGGGTCATTAAAGAAATGCTTCTCTAGATGTTATTTCCCAAATTTCGTATGGGTCCCATGCGCCACAGACGAGAAAAAAAATATTGAAATTTCATCAGCCGCCACTGGAAACTAATATTAATTGTAATCAAAATTAAAAACTACTGCCGAAGGAATCACTACTTCCACATCCAGATTTCCTATCGAAGTCTTTTACAACGCAAGAAATTTAATAATATATAAGGCATTAAAAATAATAATAATATTAATAAAATATTAAAAAAACGATGTCACACGGTGGTTGGTGTATTAGAGGGGGTGGTTAATGCCAACAATTTTTGAGGGCCTTGGTTCTTCGGATTGACAAAATTTTATTTTCTACCCTGTTTAATATTAGGGTGAAGGTGGCGATGGGGGTAGTAGAGGGTGTGGCTAATACCAAAAAAATTCTTTGAGGCCCTTGGCTCTTGTACACACACTAAATCACAATTTTATTTTTTTACCTCGTTTAATAATGGAGTATGAATGTATGAGTGGTAACGGAGGTGGTAGAGGAAGTGGCTAATGCCAAAAACATTTTAAGGCTCTTGGTTCTTATATACACACTAAATCCCAATTTTATTTTCTACTCCCTTTAATAATAGGACGGGGATGGGTAGAGGCTAATATAAAAAAAATTGAGGCCTATGTTTCAAAATTGAATCGCAGGATTTGAACCAAACGTACTAACTAACATACATACAAAGCAAGTTAAATAAAAGCTTATAATAAATGGGCGTAACTACTTACCGTACATAAAAGTTTTCTAAAAGATTGACATAATTTCAAATTATCAAATATGAAACAAATTTTCTACAGATATGTATAACGTAATCTGTGATTATTAATTTAAAATTATATCTAAATTTTAGCTAAAATGTTATGAACTTCAAGCAGATACACTTATTTTTTTATTAAATATAATTATATTAAGGGAAATTCGTATTTCTACTGATATATCACACACACACATGCATTAAATATATATGTGGCGTACATCATAAACAGTAGATTTATGGAATACATTTTACACACTTACAAATTTTAGTATTAATGGCAAACGTCGTCATAAATATATGTACCTTACCACTTTTTAACTACGGAGTGTATCAAAAAATTATTATTCTATTTTTACAAAATACTTTTAACAGGACTATAAAATAGAACCATATATACTGTATATAAAATAGCACAAATGGCGCGAAATACCTATTTTAATTTAAAAAGAAACGTGACTAGAATATGAATAAAAACTAATATTAATAGTAATAAAAATTAAAAACCGCTGCCGAAGGAATCACTACTTCCAGATCATCCAGATTTCCTATCCAAGTCTCTTACAACGAAAGAACTTTAATAATATATATAAGGCATTAAAAAAATAATAATAAAACAATAAAAAAACGATATGTCATACGGTGGTTGGGGTAGTCGAGGGGCTAACTCCAAAAAATTTTTGTATACACAATTTTATTTTCTACCCTCTATAATAATAGCACCAGAGTGGCGATGGTATTGGTAGAGGGTGTGACTAATACCAAAAAAGTCTTTGAGGCCTTTGACTCTTGTACACACACTAATTCACAATTTTATTTTTTTACCCCATTTGATAACGGAGTAGGAGTGGTAACGGGGGTTGTAGAGTGAATGGCTAATGTCAAAATCATTTTAAGGCTCTTGGTTTTTGTATACACACTAAATCCCAATTTTATTTTTTACCCTCTTTAATAATAGGATGGAGGTGGGCTAATATAAAAAAAAATGAGGCCTATGGTTCTTGTATGCACACTAAATCACAGTTTTTTTATCCGCTTTAATAATAGTGTGGGGGGTGATAGAAGTGGTGGTTGATGCTAAAAAAATTTTTTGAGATCTTAGCTTCTCGTACATCCCGTAAGTCCCAATTTTATGGACTCCTACTTGCCTGCTTTACCTATTTACCCTTATTTACCCCCTTCAAATGAATTATATCAGAATATAATCTAGTTCCAGATCTCGTTAAAGTACATACGTGTATCAAATTTCAAGTCAATATTATAAACGGTTCCAGAATAAACGTGCGCACAAGAAAGGTACAGACAGACCGACAGACAGAAATTTCTTTTTGTTCAAATTTAAAATCTCGTTTCATGGCATTCCAAGCCTATTTTAATAAACAAAAGGTTTTTTGCGTTACTACACTTTCATTCCACTACGTGGATGTGGAAGTAAAAATTAAATGTAAAAAAAACCTTTTTAAAAACAAGCTTTTATTATTAAAGTGAAAAAAATAAGTTAAGTTGAATTAATTGCTTTAGATACAGCTTTTACAATTATAAACAAAGATAATAATTGGTCAATACATTGTTTTAAAAGCATGTTACGCTCGAAAAGTTCATACAGGCATTAATTTAGTTTGACAGAGATGGTAAGAATTTTTTTCTATTCACATAACAAGCTTTTAAGACAATTAATTCAACATAACTTATTTTACTTCCACATCCAGTGGAAGTAGAGTAACGACAAAAAAATTTTTAAAAATTTTCCTTGTTCAGATAGGCTTAGAATGTCAAAATAATTGGTCAATACATTGTTTTAAAAGCATGTTACGCTCGAAAAGTTCATACAGGCATTAATTTAGTTTGACAGAGATGGTAAGAATTTTTTTCTATTCACATAACAAGCTTTTAAGACAATTAATTCAACATAACTTATTTTACTTCCACATCCAGTGGAAGTAGAGTAACGACAAAAAAATTTTTAAAAATTTTCCTTGTTCAGATAGGCTTAGAATGTCATGAAACGTCGAGATTTTAAGTTTGAATGAAAAAAAAATTTCTGTCGGTCTGCCGGTCTATCTGTCTGTCTGTCGGTCTGTAACTCTTTTTTGTGCGCACGTTTACTCTGGAACCGTTTGAGATATTCACTTTAAATTTGGTACACATATGTACTTTAACGAGAACTAGAACTAGATTTTATTTTCATCTTGTTCCGTCGAGGGGTTGGGGGGTAAATTGGGGTAAATTTGGGGTAAATAGGTAAATCAAGCAGGTAAAATTTCATAAAATATTTAGTATATGCAAGAGAAGCTAACGTCTCAAAACAAAATTTGGCATTAGCCACCCCCATTACCACCCCCACCCTGTTATTAAAGGGGATGAAAAAAAATGTGATTTAGTGTGTGTACAAGAGTCAGAAACCTCAAAATATTTGTTTACTTTATCCACCCGACTACCACCCCCTATCACAACCCCCACCCCACTACCGATGCAAGGTATCGTTTTATGGGTTTTTGGGGTAGAGAATTTCAAATATTATATTATTAAAGTGCCATAAACAATTATTTCCACATACAAAATTTTTTCGTTGTGAGTGATTTGGATAGAAAATCTGGATGTGGAAGTAGTGGTTCCTTGGGCAGCGGTTTTTTTCGTTTTATTAGGTACATTTAAATAATAATTTTTTTTTACGTTTAATTACATTTAATTTTATTTCAAAATTTTTAATTACATCTTAGTATTACGTTTTAATATTTATATATTTTATATTCATTGCGTCGTTTTTACTTAAAATAATACTGGATCCTCCGCTATTTCTTAGAATTCAACGTCTGAGTCAATACACTATCCGATATAAAAATTATAATTTAAACCTGATCGCCATTTAATATGCAGTGTGTGAATGAATAAATTATACGATCAAATTATAGTTTAAAACCGCTGCACAGAGAATCACTACTTCCACATCCAGATTTTCTCTCCAAGTCTCTCACAACGAAAAAATTTTATATGTGGAAATAATTGTTTATGGAACTTTAATAATATAATATTTGAAATCCTCTACCCCAAGAACCCATAGAACGATACCCCACATCGGTAGTGGGGTGGGGGTGGTGATAGGGGGGTAGTGGAGGGTGGATGAAGTAAAAACATATTTTGAAGTTTTTGGTTCTTGTACACGGTACACACACTAAATCATAATCTTTTCTCATCCCCTTTAATAATGGAGTGGTGGTGGTAATGGGGGTGGCTAATGCCAAAAATTTTTTTGAGACCTTAGCTTCTCTTGTATATACTAAATACCAATTTTATGAACTCTTGCCTGCTTCATTTACCTATTTACCCCAATTCACCCCAATTTACCCCCCAACCCTTGGACGGAACAAGATGATAATATAATCTCGTTCCAGATCTCATCAAAATACATATGTGTACCAAATTGCAAGTCAATATCTTAAACGGCTCCAGAGTAAACGTGCGCACAAAAAAGTTACAGACATACCGACAGACATAATTTTTTATTCACTCAAACTTAAAATCTCGACGTTCCATGACATTCTAAGCTTATTTGAACAATAAATGTTTAAAAATTTTTTTTGTCGTTACTATACTTACACTCGACGTGGAAGTAAAAAGACCAAAAATGTTAAAAAAAAAAGACTCGAATGCTGAAAATGGAGTGATGTATACCGTTAATTAAGTTAGTTGTCTAGTTACAATATTTAAGAGTGGGGAGATAATTTTTTTTTCGAACGTGCGTTATGTCCTCAATGGTGCTTTATGCGATGTAATTTAAAAAATTTTAGTTGTGGATAATTTTCAACTAGCAGAGAGAGAAATATAATCATTTTGGAACAAAAACTAACGTATCACGGATTCAGATGCAAGTAGAACATAATTCTTTTTTTAAACGTTGAATATTTCATATACTTTCATAGTTCACTTATCGTTTTTTGGTTTCACAAAAAAATGACGTAGTTATTTGAAATTGTTTATACGTGCAATATCCATAATTAAAATTAAAATCCAAAAAATTGGTTTAAGTTTAATTTTTTTTTCTTTCCAAACACCACCGTAAAGTACATGCACTTTAAAAGAAAAAAAAAACGCTGACCAAGGAATCGCTACTTCCACATTTCCTATCCAAGTCACTCACAACGAAAAAATTTTGTGTGTGGAAATAATTGTTTATGGAACTTTAATAATATATAATATAATATTTGAAATATTCTACCCCAAAAACACATAAAACGATACCCCACATCGGTAGTGGGGTGGGGGTGGTGATAGAGGGTGGTAGTGGGGGTGAATAAAGTAAAAAAATATTTTGAGGTTTCACTAAATCACAATTTTTTTTCATCCCCTTTAATAATGGGGTGGGGGTGGTAATAGGTGTAGCTAATGCCAAAATTTGTTTGAGCTTCTCTTGTATATGCTAAATACCAATTTTATGAACTCTTACCTGCTTGATTTACATATTTACCCCAAATTTACCAATTTACCCCCCAATCCTTCCACGGAACAAGATGAAAATATAATTTAGTTCTAGATCTCGTTAAAGTACATATGTGTACCAAATTTCAAGTCAATATCTCAAACGGTTCCAGAGTAAACGTGCGCACAAAAAAAAGTTACAGACCGACAGACCGACAGACAGACAGACATTTTTTTCGCTCAAACTTAAAATCTCGACGTTTCATGACATTCTAAGCCCATTTGAACAATAAAAATTTTTAAACATTTTTTTGTCGTTGCTATACTTCCACTGGATGTGGAAGTAAAAATACTCTTTTTAGTACCGTATGATGGTATGGTTACCAGAACTACATGTGTATGCAAAATTCAATTGACCGTCGTTAAGTCGATCAAAATGGACTTGCAAGATTTGAACTAAACATACTAACATACAAGCTAACAACATACAAACTAGCATACATACAAAGCAAGTTAAACAAAAGCTTGTAATAAGTGTGCCTATCTACTTATCGTACATAAAAGTTTTCTAAACTATTGACCTAATGACAAATTATTAAATACGTAACAAATTTTATATAGGAATATATAACGTAATCTGTGATTATTAATTAAATAATGTATCTAAATGTTAGCTAGAATGTTGTGAATGACAAACAGATACACTTATATCTTTATTAAATGTAATTGTAATATTGGAAATTCGTATTTTTACTGATATTTCATACACTCATTCATAAATATATATGTGGCGTACATGATACACAGTAGATTTATGGAATACATTTTACACACGTACATAGTATTAGTGGCAAACGTCGTCAGAAATATATGCACCTTATAACTTCTTAACTACGGAGTGTATCGAAAAATGAGACATATCTACGAAAAGGAGAATTTTTACCTAATCGGCAGGCAACCATATTAGCAAAGCTTCCACAAATACATTTGAGGATGGTTTGTCACAAATACGGTCAGACCTGTATGTGTGTGTGTGTGTGTGTGTGTGTGTGTGTGTGTGTGTGTGTGTGTGTGTGTGTGTGTGTGTGTGTGTGTGTGTGTGTGTGTGTGTGTGTGTGTGTGTGTGTGTGTGTGTGTGTGTGTGTGTGTGTGTGTGTGTGTGTGTGTGTGTGTGTCTCTGTGTGTGTGTGTGTGTGTGTGTGTGTGTGTGTGTGTGTGTGTGTGTGTGTGTGTGTGTGTGTGTGTGAGTGAAAATGTGTTCCTATCAAAGAGTTCTATAAATAGAGGATACAAGCTGCATAAGCGTAATGTATAAGCAGTGGACAGCGCGCAATTGGTGTGAGCATTCTCATCCTTCTCACACAGTTCATTCTCTCTTTGTCGCACAGTACATGGGGGGCTGTGTTGCTTTGTAAAACAGAGTGGAGAGCAAAGGAGGGGGTACGAGGTGTGCGGCAAAGACGAGGATGCTCGCGCCGTCCAGCAAATCAACGGCTTGTCTCCTTTAGTCAGAACTCTTTGGTTCATATGTGCAAACACATTAGAACAACGTTAAACAAATCCTCGTCATAATATGACACTCTCAACTATGACAGCGGGTACCGATATTCCTGATCTTTGACCTTTCATATCTCAAAAACTGGCAATTTTCGGACATTATGCCCATGAAAACTTTTGATCAGGATATTATGAAGTACAACATACTACATTTTCAGCCCATTTAAGTGTACCTTCTTTTCCATTTATTTTGTGCCTGCCGTGTCCTTTATGTTTATATCAATTTAATTTATGTTTGATCAGTTTTATTTTTTCTGTAAGATCTTTGTAAGATGTTTTTATATTTTTCAACTTTATCATGGCCAGCTTTTAAAGAGAAGTAAATACCTATTCAAATATAATACAATGTATTTTCTTTTGTAGTTGGACTAGCACGTGTATCTCCTCCTCTAGACAGGAAGGAAATACCTTCTCCTAAAAATTGGAAAAAGCCAAAAGAAAGTATTCAGCCAATAAGATCAGTCACAGATGATGTGTTGAGAATGAAAAGTGGACTTTGGCAATTACAAGATCACCATCGGCGACACCTGGACACTGGTTTTGAAAATGTAAGCCCTCCAATTTTTACTATTTTTTACTTACTGACAAAAAATTCGTTATATTAAAATATGACAGTTCATAAGTTGTAACAAAAAATAAAAATATATTTAAAGTAACACAACTGTTTTATTTATACCTTTTCCTATTTTATAATTTAAGATGCATACTTAATTGTTACAACAATGTAAAGTGATTGATGTAAGTTGTGATTTGCATAATACCTAAATAATATTCTCTAATAATGTAAAGTAATTAATAAAATAAAATCATGTTTTGTTCTTGGCAAAATTTAAAACACGATTTGAAATAGATAAAACTTTAAGGTAATGTAATATGATCATTAGATTTTTTCATAAATAACACGTTAAATATGATTTTTAAGCTGAAGTTTTAGAGTGATAAATGTTTGATCTATTCTAAAATTCTATCTATTTTAAAATGGTTTTTAACAGATCTTATTAACGTAAAACTATTTTTTTTAAATATATTCTTGGACCCTTGTAAAGTATTGTTATAGCAAATACAGTTTTATTTAAGTTTATTTAGCATTTGTGTGCTCCATTCAATAAAATTTGTTGAATAAAACATTTGACTTTAGTTGAAAACTAATGGCAAAAACAAATTTTCTGTGCATATATTCCGCATTTACTTACATAATATTCTTCACAAGGAATGTGAAATGTGGAAAATTAGAATAAGTACCTAATAATTGACTGTAACAATTAAACTTTAAAATTAGATATTGGATTTATTATATGCAAGTACTTCACTCATATCATGTATTCTCTTGAGTTTAATTATTATAATAATTTATTATTTGCTATAATCCTAGATGAGTCGCTGCGTCATACTAAACATAGTCGGATTGAAGCAGCGACTCATCAATGATTACAATAAGTAATAAATTATTATAATAATTAAACTTTGAAGAAAATACATGATATGAGTGAAGTACTTATAGCTGCCACTGATACATAATGTTCATTCCTACAATATATACATGCATCATAGATTTATGATCCACGTGTAACATACCAGGCACCTACGGTTTAATTCCTACGAAGGTAGTACTCATATACCGTGAACATGCAGTGTACATTGTGAATACCTCATGTATCTATCAGTATATCAATATACGTTTCTGGTTCATATCAAGCTCCGTTTTGGTATATGGGTACGTTGTAGGAATCTTACTCGTATATCGAGAGGCGGTCATCTGTACGTCTCTCTGACATTCAGATTTTCTACATGGAATACAAAATGAATATTCATTCTTAGTTCCATGGGTACATAAAGTACGTTCCGAGCACATGCTCTGAATGTAAAAATACTATCTGGGTATGGTACCCCGCCATAATTGTAAACTACTTAAATACAATTTTTGTATACTTTCCTTGAAATATTATATGAATTAATCACCCTCCTTGCTCTTATAACGATTCGTAAGGCACAAACAATTTCTATGATTGAGCTTAATAAGTCATCAAATGAAAACAGGTTCTGAGATTTTATCAGCCAGTTTCACAATCGTTATTTAACTAATGGTTAGGATTTGACTAATAGTTTTATTATAAAAATCTGTTACATTAACAGCCAGTTTTACAATTGTTGGTTGATTAATAGTTAGGATTTGACCAATGATTTATTAATATAAGGGCAAGGATGTCTGGTAAAGCTGTGTTTACTAATAATTATAACTTTCATAGTACAGGATCCGTACGTAGACTATCAGGTTCTGGTTAGTCAACCAAAAAGATAGCCAGTAGTGATTGTGAGGCTGGCTGTATGACTGATAGGATTTAAAACTTAAGGGCATTATAATGAAATAATTAAACGCTCAACAGGGCAATACAAATGTTCGGAATAATTTTCAAGGGTTATTACAACAGGCATATTGTAAAAAAAAAAAAATTCAAATATGCTCACATTAAACGAAATACAGAACATGTTTAGCAGAACATTTAAATTAATATTCTTGTTTATGAAAAGATTTTAATGCAATCTCTCAAAGATCTCAAATCGCTCTGAACATCTACAATAGTGATCATGAGAGCAAGGCGTGAATATAATTATAAGATTAAACGAACTTACCTTAAGTGAAGTTCGATCTTAATTATATGAACGCCTTGCTCGAAATGATCAAACCCTCCCCGCCCACTGAGAGTTACCTTTTGCGGTACTGAACAACTGAGTTGTTAAGATTGCTATTCAAAAATAAAAAAGCGATTTTATTTTCAAGATCGATTTGTCGACTCAGTCATTTAAATTACCTATTCGTCTTACATGGAAATATCTACAATTTGTTAAGCAATCCCAAATATTCCGCAGATATGCAAATTGGCGGATCAAATAATAATTACAAAAAATTATTTATTTTGGTAAAGATTAGATTGAATCGAATCTGAATTTTCAAAGACCAAACTTAACAACTCTTGGTATTCTAAATAAACCCTTGATCATTTGATTTGAGATCATATTAGGTCCGTTCCTTTGCACAGGAAGTGTGACACTAATTTTGAGTGACAGAGATGGCATCAATGCGGATACCATAAGTTAAAGAGAGACAATCTGATACCAGTGCAGCTCAGCGCTACACTTGTAGTGCAAAGGAATGAACCTATTCTTGCTCTAAAGAAACTGACAGCTGAAGATGAGTGAGAAAGGTAATACAGGGAGGGACAAATAAATTTTAGCTTTGTTATTCGTGGCGCCACACAGTGGACGATAGTAGAACTACAATAGTGATCATTTCGAGCAAGGCGACCATATAATTAAGATCGAACTTCACTTAAGGTAAGTTCGTTTAATCTTACAATTATCCTCGCATTTTGAGTCACAGTTCTGCATGCTGGTAATGAGGATAAGTTATAGAATGTAACACGTACTACAGATCATAGTAACGTCAGACCATATTTCGGGCCATTACGGACAATTCTTCTAGAGTGAGATAACTGCGCGTTCGAAGAACAAAGATAGTCTGACTTTCCACCCCCGCACTGACTTTTTCGCCTAAAAGTTGTATATTAGGGAACCTTAAGTCTACCAATCTTGATAATGACCGACCAAGGAGAGGTTCTGTAATAAAAGGAGTGTTTTATTGCTAAGTTCGAATGTACTACTACGAGTAGCAAATTTTAGGTGTCAATAAAACGCTTCGTCAATGTTGCCACAAGTGCTTCAGTGATTTAGCAAAATGTACCAAGTTACTGTAAATACCATAGATAAGAGAGATAAGTATATAGTAAATACCTTCGATGGTCGAAGGTAAATACCCACGAATAAGATAATCAGCCCTATGATGGAACGTTTACGTTAGTCATAACGCCTATGTTATCGTCATCTGTCTCTCTCACTTTCATGTATTCTCTGGTAAGCGCTCAACATAACAGTGTATGTTGAATAACGTAAACGTTCCATCATAGGCCTGAATAACCCTATGCCTAAGAAAAAACTAAACGCACACAGTACAGGTACAAGCTCTAACTTCTCTTTGGCTCTTACATTATGAATCGACATAATAAGCTACTGCTTATAAAGCTGCTGCTGCTGCTGGAATTGCTAATTTATCTAAACTATCTTATAAATATATCTTGTCATCCAATTCGTGGATTTTCAAATCCAAATGATTATCTATTTTTTTTAGAATCTTTGCTACACTCATTTTGTATATATTTTAAGAACTTCAATAAGTATAGTTTCAGTTTATTATTTATTTTGTATTTTAGTTACTTTTGGTTTTATGACCAGTGATTCTACTCTTTCCACGATCAAATTCGGTCGTAAGAAAAGTAGCAAACGTGGAAAACATAGTGGTCAATAAAACGGCAGGGATGCGTTCCTACTTCTACGAGTAGTATCATATATAATATTCTTTAAATCTATGAGTAGTAGATTTCTGGGGTCAATAAAACTCGCCTTTAAATGTGTACGTACGTATATGCAACACATATTACGCTTGTGTGTATTAGCTGTTACATATACGTCAGATCATCATCACTTCATCGACCTTAGAAGAGATTATATTGAGATTTAATGGCAATTAAGTCTATCAAGTAAATGAGAGGACACGAAAAAAGTTCCATAATAATTTGTGGCCGACCAAGGAGAGGTTCTGTAAATGTATACGTACGTATAGGCAACACATATTACGCTTGTGTGTATTAACTGTTACATATACGTCAGATCATCACCACTTCATTGCCTTAGAAGAGATTATATTGAGATTTAATAGCAATTAAGTCTATCAAGTAAATGAGAGGACACGAAAAAAGTTCTTAACAATAAATATTAACAATAGGTATATTTTTAAATGATAAAAACAAGTGCAACATTCACCTTTGAAGTACAATACACAACTTACGTTATTTTTCATTTAAATGCACACTTTCTCTAAAAATTAAGGGCAAATTCTTCCACTAATTTACTTGGAGAGTCAATTTGCGTTAAGAAATTTGTAGTTAACCTGCTTTTAACGAACAATTTAATGGCGGCAAAGGTTTAAATTTGAATAATGTAACATTTACGTCTAAAGTTTGATTGGTCAGTGGATGCATGCACTCATTGGAGAAAGCTGATAAGTTAACTCATGCGCAGCAACTCTTCACTATGACCTAGCTGCCTCGCTGGCCTCGCCATCTCTGATTATATCCAAAAAGACGCTGCCATTACGATACGCCCTCACAGGACAATTTTGGAGTTACAAAGGTAAGCTTTTATTTTATAAAATTACGCTTTATACAGCAACTCTAGTTTATTTATGATATATGAAACGATTACAGGTAAGTTATTTGTCACAAAACAATGCCTAATAGTGTAGAACTTATCGTATTGGTAGTAAAAATTGATATTTCCGTGTGGAACGACACTTTTACCCGTTATCCACATCATTGATGACAGCGCCAGCGGTGCTAATTTCTCGAAATTTTTGTTGAAATGCCCCCTACATCTGACTCCGATAAGTATGAATGGATATGAATTTTCAAAATATATATAATATATATCTCAATTATCAATGATAGACGAAATAGAAAAATTTGGCGACCTGCCCTATTTCTAACGCAGCTGCAGATACATCGTAAAATGGCGTCAGCCTTAGCCGCTCTGCCCATTACACGTAAATGTGGAAATTTCTCCATAAAATTTCGGAGGGAGAAATTCAAAACAAACATAAATTCGGCAAAAAGTTTATTAACATAATTTCTAACATTACAAATACGTGCTAATCTGTTCGGTTTGTATTTAACTGTTTTGTACTATTAGTATTATTTTTAGGTTCCTATAAGTTCAAAAAACCACTTTGGCTCTTAAAATAGTGCAGGATGACTGCACAATTTACAGAAAGTTCTATTAAATTAGAAGATTCTTCTGAAAATGTCACCGAAATACAGTCATATCTGGCAGGCTTTCAAAAGGAAATAGGCGGTGACACAACAATTCAGCAAGTATCAGGTACGTTTTTAATATACTCATTAATTATGGTAAGCATGTTTGCAAGAAAATCTTATTTATTACAAACATTGAATTCGTACTACACAGCATGACAAATACTATTTATTAACCAGAGTTAAGAACATCTTCAGCTTGTTCTTTATTCAGATAGACATCATAATATGACGTTTTATAAATCTGCCCGTTATAACTTATAAAAAAATACGGAATAGTTGTGTGTTTTGCCAGTTCTATGTGTTCTAAAATCCCCTTTTTAAATCCATTGTGTCTAAAACTTACTTCGTGGTCGATGAGGTCACTAAAGTTGCTTATTATATTCTTAGCTTCCAGATGTAGAATTGCTTTACTACGAAAGAAATATACTCTAACACCTTTGTGTATATATTCTGATATGCCTAGCTTCGCAGCGGGCCACATGTATCCTCTCTTCTTTTTTGCAAATAAGAGCTGAAAAGGTTCATAACTGACATTATTGTTGGCAAATGTAAGTACTATATGAAATAAGTAATTAGCAATTATGTTTAAAAGAAATTGTCAGTGTATAATCTCCTATACTTACAATGCAGGTGCATTATCGTCGCTACTATCTGATTCAGTTGAAGAGAATACACAATATATTGTATCACATGATGGTGTTGATGAGATTGAGCTTGAGGTGTCATCATCCATTTTAAAATTTTGACATTTTGTTTATTGATGTACAGGCAGAATGGTTTTTTATATTAGGTATCATAATATTCAACTTAAAATTTTTAAAGAAATTACTATACAATACAATTGGTCTGATAGTTTAATTTAATATTGTTTTTGTTTTTCCAAAATTATGTAATGTCAGTTCAGTTGATGTAAACTCAAAAAAAAACTTTATTGTGTTTTTTTGCGTGACTGGTCATAAAATATCACCTTTTGGTCCTCATTAGTGAGCATAGAGTAAGTTTATTTTGCTCTAGGGTGAAATTAGTGTATCATATACCAAGGAACAGAAGTGCTTCATTTAATCCCGAATGTGAAATTTTATTATATTTTTATGTTTAATAAGCACACACAGGATTGAATGAAGCACTTCTGTTCTCGGTATATAATATATTTTTTGCACTTCCGATCAATTTGAAAATATTTTAAAACTGCTGCCAACATGACGTGACAATCCATCTTTTTAAAACATCAAAATTAAAATGGTAGTTTCTGATACTGTCAGAACACTTGGTAACTTAGCAATTTATAAATATTGGTATTGAGGCTGGTTTTTCAAAATTAACAAGCTTTCTTGTGAATAACAATCCTGTTTATGTATAAATTTATTTAATATTCGAAAGGTAACAAAAGTTCATTTAAAAGTTAATCAACAGAAAAACTTACTACATCATATTTTTCAGTCAAAGTTACTAGCGGGTTGCGAAAAGAAGTTTTTTAATTCAATTGTATATCGCTAACCCCAAACTTTTTGCAAATGTCTAAGAAACCCTGTTTGTTTTATTCGCCCAACTGGCTTTTATAGATACATAGAAATTTCATTCGTTTATCTTATGATGTAAATTTTGGGTGACAGTTTTATGCAGCTGTCGCCCACTCTATAACCAGTGTAAGTTAAACTGCCAGTATATAGAACGCTTCTTAAAATAAGACACTAATCCTGATTAAAAATTATCACCAATTGTTCACCATAAAAAATGCACATGTAATCCATATGGTGATGAGTCGTTAATCATTTGTTAAATATAATAATTTTTCACATCTGAGAATTCGAAAATATCAATTTCGCTTCAACTCTTTTAGAACGAAGCATGTTTAAGTGCAACAATCCGCCTGACCTGGTGCGGTTATGGCTTGCACGGTGAGCTACAACCAAATTTAAATCAAATTTGCTGCCACTCGGAATTATATTTTTTACACATTCTTGGATGTACATAGAACCAATTTCCACGATATTTAAAATCATTCATCTCAGATTTTTTTTTTTACAAGTATTTTACTTTCTTGTTTAATGACAGCCACACAAAAAAAAGTGGTCTGGCCTGCGGACCAGACCAGTGTATCCTTACGTATTTGGACCCGCTGAAAACGAATCCGAAGTCAGAATTGTCAGATTGGCTCCTTTTTCACCCCTAACCCCCAAAAAACTGGTCTATCCATACCAGTGTATCCTCATGTATTTGGACCCTCTGAAACAGAATCCGAAGTCAGAAATGTCAGATTCTCTGCGTTTTCTGTGCTTGTAATGTAATATAATAAGATGATGATGTATGAGCGAATTTGATAATCCCAACTGTTTTCGAGGAAAGCCGAATCCATCATTAAAAATTTGATCTCGCACCCAAATTAAAAAAAAAATTGTAATTTGTAATTGTAATTTGCAGAAAGTTATGATTGAACACAATTTATTTTAAAACATTTGTTACGTACTTTTCTTGCGTTGATAACAAATAAAGTATATCCGACTAGAGACTCGGTGGAGTTAGGGATGGGTATTAATTTATTATTTTTATTTGGTATCAGTTGAACAAAGATATGAGGGCGCCAAGTAATTTGATTTTACATAACTTACCTATGACTCATCTAGCAAAAAAAAATAAGACCAATTAGCAATCAGTAAATAAAAAACCAATTTAAAATCGCCAAGGTATATTTATTGAAGCAGAAAAAAAACATACGTTTAGCATCGGCAAACTTGTTCAGAACCTAAGATATCTAAGAGTAACTATGTGTTATATAATACTACTTTAAAATATTACCCCATAAAAAATATGTAATGCACCTGACTCGAGAGTGCAGTCTGGGATAAAGGTAACCTAGTTGATCATCACCAATCATCGCGGTGCGTTAGAGATTCCCCTTTGCTCGCCAACACTCGTGGCGATTGCAGTACATTATAATGACTTTCTCACTTAGAAATTTGAATGGTATGAATAAAATAAATCACATAAAATTCTTAGGACTTTACTTAGACCCTCAACAAAAATGGATGTTCACTTCGACAATACCGCGAAGAGACTCGGAACCAATGAATTCGTTCTACGGAATTTGGCGAACTTTGTGTCACAAAATACTTAATGTCATTGCACACTGTTATGCCCTATGGTATAATCAGTGCTGTTGACAGACTTTTTTGCTCGGGTGGGCCAGTATTAGGCATGTTGCTCTGAAAGTGGGCCAACATTTTTTTAGGTAATCACGAGATGATTTATACAGGGTTTTTTACTACAACATGCGGAAAACTTATCAGTACACACCAGGGTGTATTAAATAGGTGATGCGACGACAACCCTCACAGTGGCTTCATAAGTGCTTACTTTGTACATAATGTAATAGATGGCAGGACCAATAAGTTCTCTCATTACTTACGCATAGATAGATAATTTTACAGGTTCTGTGCATACATGCGTACAGTGTTGCATACATTCCCGGCCTTTTGTTTTTGTTTAGTGAAACAAGAGTCCAGCGACATCTGACATTAAGTAGCTAAATTAAAACATTGAAAGAATATATGCAACACTACATGCTGCATTGCACGTGTCGCCACAGCTAACCTCAAAAATATATATTTCTCAAGATTTACAAGTATTACGTAGCTATTATTAAAATGTCTGCCCGGTTCCTGTACTCTCAACCAAAGTCAAGTTCAACGTAATGTGTATGAAATTTTAAATAGTTTGTCACAATAAAATAAGACATTTTTTGCAGGTTAGGAATCTAACCTATAATTAGCAGTCTATTTTTTTAATCAACAATATTGAAAAATTATTTGCGTGAATTTTTAAATATTTGCTTGGAGCCAGTATGGCTCCAAGCTAAAAATGCCTATACAAACATTAAAAATGAGAATAAACGAAAAAATCTTAAAATTTGAGGTTATGTTAGTTATACGATGCACATGCCCAGGTAATTGTAGGACCTTATTGCTTGCGCCATCTACTCAAGTAAATAGAAACCATGCACTTATGAAGCCATTATTATAACAGGAAAGTGCCGTACGTCGGACCACCTATTTAATACACCGTGGTACACACTAAAAAAAAATTGTTCGGAGCAAACAAAAATTTTGTTGCATATAGACAAAGCAATTTCTTGGTTAATGTTAATAAATTTTTGTTGCTTCAAACAATTTTGTTGGAGCAACACAAATTTATTAACATCAACCAAGAAATTGCTTTGTATATACGCAACAAAATTTTTGTTTGCTCCGAACGATTCTTTTTTAAGTGTGTAGGTTGTCCCCACCGAAAGGAGTTAGAAAAATGAAAAATTAAAAACATATTACCAAAAAAATTACCTTATTTTTTTGTAGAAATGCACCGCCTATGACTACCAATCTGACAAAACGCGGTGCAACCATATCACTTTCCCTCCCACTTTATCAGACTTGAAACTGACAGCAAAACTGAAGAGAGGTAGAAGTGACATTTTGATTTTAATCACACTACAAAAATAGCAAAATAAGTCTGAAAGACATTGATCCTATGCCAGTGAACTCTACTACTTTTAGTTGGACAAGTAGATATAAGTGATATTTACTTAATAGTATAGAAAACGAAGACCGAAAAATCCCTCAATTCGGAAATAAATAGTGCTCAACAGATTATTATTTTAAGTTGTAGGGTTGACCCTTAGGAGTAACATACCAAAAGTCCCCAGCCGTGGGTCTTGTGCGTTAGGCGGGAGGGGGGTGGAAAGGGTCGATTTGTAGGTTTTTCATTATTATCTCGAAAACTAAGCATCCTAGCGAAAAGGTCATTATACTCAAAATGAAAGTAAATTAAATTGTCTACAAAAAAAGATCCTATTCATTTTTTCGCTAGGAGCAGTAGTTAAGGGCGTACGTGAGTTTGAAAATGCGAATAGCTGGAAAAACTGTGTATTGTGGGAGGTAATGCTTAACAAGTAGAAAATTTTATAATATTACAAGTATTTACAAGGCCATATTAAGTAATTGGTCGAGTTCATCGACAAGATCATCATCGTCGTCGTCGCCGTTGATGCTGACGATTGGAGAGCCGTTGGTACACGAAGCGCGGCAACTGCTGCACACAAGCGAGCAGGGTATGCCTGCTTTGCGGCACCCGAAACGGCCCCCGCAACCAGTTGTGCACCCGCAAAATATGTTAGTTAGGACGGATTCTGGCGCAAGTGAGTCCGAGCTTGTGACGGGGGTAAGGAAGCCATCCGACCCCCTCATCCATCCCCAAGCAGTTGACTGCTGCTGATCTCCATATAGCCATTGCTGAATCTGCAAACAATAATTCGTTCTTTGTAGTTTAAAAAAATGTGACACAATCTTGCCTAAGCACAATACAAAACATAAGTTAATGTAAACAAGCATATATTGATACAAACCTGCAAATGAACTCTAAGGGAGTGTTAGCGAGCAGCCCCTCTGGTGGGTGGAAGTGCCGCAAAATCAGGCTTTGGCTTTGTCCAGGCTTTAACAAAGGCCTGGTGTCGTACCCGGTTCGGGTCTGCTCCTTGTTGGGCCTGGTACAATGAAAAAAGAAAGCTGCTCTCCTGCATCAGCTACCATGTCCTGTGTTGCTGAGGGATCACAGAAGACTTTGTAGATGTCTGTGACCTGCTCCTCGGTCTTCCCTTGCTCTTCTGTTGCTCCATTCGTTCAGCCGTTATGATACTACCTCCGCTATTCACAACAAGAGCAAGGGAGGTGTGTTGAAAGCATTTTTGAAGGCCGAGGAGGTCACAGAAAGCTGCAAAGTCTTCTGTGATGCCTCAGCAACACAGGACATGGTAGCTGATGCAGGAGAGCAGCTTTTTTTGGCATTGTACCAGGCCCCACAAGGAGCAGACCTGAACCGGGTACGACACCAGGCCTTTGTTAAAGCCTCGATAAAGCCAAAGCCTGATTTTGCAGCACTTCCACCCACCAGAAGGGCTGCTCGCCAACACTCCCTTAGAGTTCATTTGCAGGTTTATATCAATATATGCTTGTTTACATTAACTTGTTTTGTATTTGCTTAGACAAGATTGTGTCACATTTTTTTAAACTACAAAGGACGAATTATTGTTTGCAGATTCAGCAATGGCTATATGGAGATCAGCAGCAGGAGCCAACTGCTTGGGGATGGATGAGGGGGTCGGATGGCTTCTTTACCCCCGTCACAAGCACGGACTCAGTTGCGCCAGAATCCGTCCTAAATAACATATTTTGCGGGTGCACAACTGGTTGCGGGTGCCGCAAAGCAGGCATACCCTGCTCGCTTGTGTGCAGCAGTTGCCGCGCTTCGTGTACCAACGGCCCTCCAATCGTCAGCATCAACGGCGACGACGATGATGATGATCTTGTCAATGAACTCGACCAATTACTTAATATGGCCTTGTAAATACTTGTAATATTATAAAATTTTCTACTTGTTAAGCATTACCTCCCACAATACATAGTTTTTCCAGCTATTCGCATTTTCAAACTCACGTACGCCCTTAACTACAGCTCCTAGCGAAAAAATGGATAGGATCTTTTTTGTAGACAATTTAATTTACTTTCATTTTGAATAGAATGACCTTTTCGCTAGGATGCTTAGTTTTCGAGATAATAATGAAAAACCTACAAACCGACCCTTTCCACCCCCCTCCCGCCTAACGCACAAGACCCACGGCTGGGGACTTTTGGTATGTTACTCCTAAGGGTCAACCCTACAACTTAAAATAATAATCCGTTGAGCACTATTTATTTTCGAATTAATGTCTTCGTTTCCTGGCCTATAAACCCGTAGTGCCACAATAGTTCCACAGAGGTCGCGGTGGCCAAGGCCAATCAGCCAGCTCCTTCAAATCTAATCTACTTAAACCTGTGGATAACACAAAAACATCAAACTTCGGCGGTACTTAGTACCTGCCGCGGCGGCCTGATTGTTCATCCGAAATCAAAAACGTGGCACTCCGATCGACACGCACCATCTTAACTTTTTATGCCAATCAAGGAAATGTAAACATTTCCTATATGTTCTTTCCCAACTAAGTTCCCTGTCCTATGCACTGACTGCGGACAAATAACAGTAGCATATCTACAAGTTTGAAGGTAAGAAAGTATAAATTATCTCGGATCGCTTTAAAATTTTGCAGGGGATTTCCCACATAGAAGACTAGTACACCATTTCGTGTTCGACTGCCCAGTTTCGGCAGTCGAACACGAAATGGTGTACTAGTCTTCTAAGGTGCTATTTTCCTCACTATTTGTTTTTGACCCTACTAATTCCTATGTGCCAACTGTCGGTGAAAGTCTTAAATTGATCGATCTAAATATGAATACATGAATAAGAGTACTGTGTACTGTGCTTTCAACCTTCAATTATTTCCTATCTGTCCTTTCCAGATCCTTTTTGTTGCTACGCTACACTGATGAGGAACAGTAATTCCGAAACACGTGTCCATAGCTGCTTCGTGTTTCCTCTTTGGGGTATAAGGCGTTATTTTCCTCACTATTTGTTTTTGACCCTATTAATTCCTTCCTATTGTAATAGTAGTACTTTAGAATTTCAATATGTTATGTGTAAATTTTAACTTTCTTTTTGCTGAATATGTATAAAATTTTATAACTGAACTGATGTTTATATTGATTCTTATGTCTATGTGAGCTAAACGAAGTGACCTGTATAAATGAGGAGGGTCATTTCAAAATGCGCTTTGTCCATACTAGACGAAAATTACAGGAAATCGAAAAAAAACTTGTTCCGTTGTCAACACATCTTTTTGTTCCCAGCTAGATTTTGCCATAAAAGAGTATCCTTAATAGATCAGTAAAACACAAGTCTTTTAAATCATTTATGCTCTGTATTCTCAAAAATTTAAAATTAAATTTGGACAAGAAGCATTTTGGAGCAACAAACTGAATTAAATATATTTGAAACTCTTATGCAACTACACTACATCGTAAAAATGATATAAAGAGCAATATAATAAAAATAAAAGGCTTTAAATTCTAAGATCCTTGGATTCTCTAAAACAGACTCATGAAAATCTTTGTTTTCTTCTGCCAAAGAATTACATCAATTCGAATCATTCGTAGCTTTAAAGTTCCCCGTGAATTGTTTTTCCAATCCAATCCAAAATAAGTCTAACGAAGTTTTTAGATTTGAAACTAATTAATTTGCACTCCTTGCATAACATGCTGAACCGCATGATCAAAATACGTCCTGCGATTGGTCCAATTGGATTAGCATAGTTGGTGGATAAGGTGCATTATGGAAAACACTTAATTTTTAGATGTAATTTATATACGATTAGAATCGATTTTGCACAGCAAAATATATGCAGAGCAAAATATAAGCAGTGCAAAGAATTAATTTACGTCACTAACTAGTATATGACTAAAAATGGATAAGACTTATTTTGTAATGACCATCCTCAAATATACAATGTATATCTGACACCAATAAAATATTTGATAAATATTTGATTTGAAAAATTTCATGTAAAGTTGATGCCTTATTCATGAGACTTTTAAAGTGCTTGGGAGTTTTTTTAGAGTACTCGCATGCTCTAAAGTGCTCACAGGCACTTTGCGTTATTATGAAGCACTAAACCTGTTCGTGAAGTGCTCGAAGCACTAAGCTTCGATTTTAAAAAGTACTCTTAAGCAGTGCTCCTGAGCACAAAAGCGCATATAATGCTCAGACCAGCACTAAGCACAGTACTTAGGAATAGAAAATCACACGGCTATGAAAAAATGTGACGAAAAGTGCGTTTTGGTTATTTTGGAAAAATGAAAATGTTGGTTATGTGCCTTTTCACAAATTTTGCGCTGGAATTAACTTGCAAGCTATTGTTGCCAATTTGACGTTAAGCAAATCTATTGATTCGACTGAATATAGATCTTCTCTGATTTATGCAGTTTAGTTGTCAGTGAGATGAAAATCAATTTTTTAACATTTTCTAACTTTCTAATTTTTCCTTTGTGCAATTTCAATTTTTTGTAAAATAATATTGCCTATTGAGAAGCATTAAATGATCCATGAGAAATGAATAACAAATTTAAATATCTGAAATATTGACGTTACAAAAGAAAAAAATTAAAAATTGCAAAAAACTAAACAAAATTTGGAACTTTCATATTAAGCATCAAAGCTATAATTCAAAAAAACTTTCTTATAACATTCTATATCCTCAAAAGGTTGGAATATGATTTATGTAATTATTTTGTTTTGCAAAGGAAATAGCATTTATGTTTCTGATAAGTATTGAAAAAGCTCCATTCATTTAAATTTTAAAAGGAAATTGCTATTCTACGAAGTCTAATGATGTACATTTTTTTCAGTCTTTAAACACATTTTCTAATACAACCTTTAAAAAAAAATTATATGTAGATAATTTTAGTTATATCATATATTTTTTTTGTTAAAAAATAATTTTGTAACTTACCTGTGGTTATTGAGCAATCATTAATAGTGTAGTGGCTTGCTGCTCGAAAATGCCTCGACACTCAAATTAGGAAAAAAAAAACGCCGTTTTAAAGAAAGATTTTGAACAGCAGTTTCTTTGCATAGATAGTAAGTACTTAACTTTTAGAACAATGTTTTGCTTATGCGCAGAAAAAAAAAAAGACATGATTTTTGAGATATATACGTATATATATATACGTATATATATATATATATATATATATATATATATATATATATATATATATATATATATATATATATGTATATATATATATATATATATGTATATATATATATATATATATATATATATATATATATATATATATATATATATATATATATATATATATATATATATATATATATATATATATATATATATATATATATATTGATGCCAGTTAAGTTGTTACCTCCGGCACATGCTAATGGAGTACCGACCTCCGGGTCTTCCTTTTTATATGTCGCTATATATTTGACATATATGTGATGAGGGGAACCTCCACAATCCAGATTTCAAGAGAGGGGAAATGATTTCTCATTTTTTTTTTGTTCATATATAGAGTATACCAAAGATACGCACCTACCTCCAAAACATATATATGAGAGGATACTGATGCTTCGTTATTACCTCCAGTAACGTTGCCAAATCTACGGAGGTCGGAACATACTTTCATTATCTACAGTTAGTTATGTATGCATCGTTAAAATTACTTTCTATATTGCACATTTCAAGAAAAGGATGTCCTGTCCTCCGTGATGAGGCTGCATCGTAAATTCATAATATAAAACATGCACAAAAATTGTATCTACTTCTTAAAATGGTAATGATATGCGTATATTATTTTTTATATGTTCTTCATATTTTCTGCAATTTTCGATACTTTTTAAATTTGACTAAACTTTGGATTTCACCTTTTTAGGAAATTCAGAACGTTCATTATTAATACTTTCCGATAAAAAATTTCTATTTTTTTGCTTTTTAAGTTTATTCTGGTATCGCAGGTGGCTTTGTATTTGTAAAGGGGCGAATGTCTTTTGACCATAAGTAGATCCTAATGTGTTTTACCTTTGAGGAAAATTTTGTTCAAATTAGATAAAAACTAAAAAAGTTGTAAAAGTCTTGCACTTATTTTCCGTGTGACACACTGTAAACATATTGTTGAGCAATAATTTTTGTTAAATACATATTAACTCCAAAGTTGAAAAGAAAGCATAATTGGTGACATGCTGAAATGTACAAAAAAATTAAGTATAAAGAGATTACTTTTATTTACTTTGATTTACATTGTAACGAATGTAAAATCTGTCTGAATTTTTTAACAAAGGACAGATTTAATGAAGATAAATTACTGAAAATAAACTGTAATAAACATGTTAAATTAATATCTTGTAGTTATTGAAATTATTAAATCAGTACAAAATCAAAACTACCTACTTTAATATCTTTGAGAAATTAAAATTTGAAGTTTAAACTTTTATGTTATACATTGCTCTCGTCAAAGGATATTTTTTTACGAATTCAGCAATTCAAAATACACTATTATCACCTTTGTTATTTAAAGATATTGAAGTTTTAATTTGAAAGAACACAAGCATCTTTTAAAAATTCATTGATGAAACGAAATAACAATATTTAAATAGTAATTAATTAATTAATTTAAAGATACAGCTGCTCAGATAGATAAAAGCATTTAATGAGCAGGGAACATGCAGATCAGTGTATATAATAATATAAATTTACTAATAAAAAAAGGAAACAAAAATTTTACATATAAAATATAGACATATCAATATTAAAATTAGAGATAAGCTAATAGACAATTCCGGGATGAAAACGAAGTGAAAATTAAGGACTAAGTAAACAGCATATTATGTACTAAAGTGTATCAAGGTTGACCCAAAATATATTGTTTTTTAATATTAATATTACAATTAAAAATATCAAGGTTTGACATAACACAGTTCTACAAAAAAAAGGTCTTGTTTTAAGGTTCTCATCTAACTTTTCTGAAGTATCTTGATGCGTTGAAGACAATTTTGGACAAAAAAAAGTTTTCTACTGTGTCAGTTTCCCTCTACCACCCCCTTCATCCCATATATTTTTTTGTCCAAAACTAGTCTTAGTGCGTCAAATTACTTCAGAAAGGTTAGATAAGAACCTTAGGGCAGGACTTTTTTGTCTTTTTTAGGGGATGAAATGGGTGGGGTGGCAGAGAAAAACTGGCACGATACAATTTTTTTTGTAGACCTTGTGTTAATATTAACATTGATAATGATAACACAAGGTATATAAAAAAAAATTCTGTCGTGCCAGTTTTCCTCTGCCATCCCACCCCTTTCATCCCCTAAAAAGGGCAAAAAAGAAGGTCCTGCCCCAAGGTTTTCATCCAACCTTTCTGAAGTAATTTGACGCGCTGAAACTAATTTTGGACAAAAACAAAATTTATGGGATGAAGGGGGTGGTAGAGGGAAACTGACCCAAAAGAAATTTTTTTTTGTTTAAAATTGAGCGCGTCCAAATACTTCAGAAAGGTTAGGTCAGAACGTTCGGACAAGACCTTTTTTTGCCCTTCTTTGGGAGATAAAAGGGGTGGTAGAGGGAAACTGACACGGTGGAAACATTTTTTTTGCCCAAAATTGAGTTCAGCGAGTTAGATGAGAACCTTAGGACAAGACCTTTTTTTTTTTTTTAAACCTGTGTAATCTAAATAGTTCAAACACATGTTATAAATAGGTGAAAGAAATCATATTATGAAAGGAAAATTTGTCTACTTTAAAAAATTCGACTGAAGTCCTATATTTTATGTGATACACTGCTCTCTCTTCAAAGGACATTTCTTTACTAATTCAGCAATTCAAAATACACTACTATTATTTTTACTGTTTAATAATAATAATAAAATATTGAAGTTTAACTTTTAAAAAGTCATGAATGAAACCAAATAAAAACATTTGAATAATACTTAATTAACTAATATTAATTTCAAAAATTAAAGTATGCAGGTCGAATTTTAAGTGCGTACTTAGATTTAAACCACGTATTCTTGGTATCTATAGAAACCCATTCAATACATTTTTTAAAATTCCATACATATTTTTTTTATTTTCAAAAATATACGAAAAAATATTTTTAGAACTGCTCATTACTAATAATAGTCTCTATTATTATTATTACTATTATTATTATCATTATTTATGCACTCGATTTACATTTTCTTTTGTTTGTTAAAAAATAATAAACAGTATCAATCAATTATAAGTCAACGTAATTTGTCTAGGGTTCAAATATAACAACATACCCTGTATATTTTATATACAAGAAATATTCTAAAACTGTATCATCTTGCTGCAATAGAGGCAAAGAATTTAAACAAATTACCTCTCCATCTGTTTTTAATTTATTTTATAGTTTGTGCAGCCCAGTATCAAATAATATTATTTGAAGCAATTTCTCACTAAATTTTCTAATAAATAGGACAGCTCTTTCCCGCTTTTTTTTACAGATGTCTGAGTTTGAGTAACCGCCGGCTGTCTGGATCATAATAAAAATATACCTACTTCTTACACAGCATTTAGTTTAAAAATATATTACTATATTCTTGTAAAAAAATATGACATTTTCTATACTAATATCAAATTAAACATTAATGACATTTTTTCTGGTACCAAATTTTTTTTAATGATGAAAAAAAATATTTGAGATACCGACTTATAACTTTTTTTTAAATTTTTTGTCCGATTTGAACCAAATTTTACACAAAGATAAAACACATTAGGATCTACTTATATGGGAAAAAAACATTCGCCAACATACAAATGCAAAGTTATCTACGATACCAAAATAACCCGAAAAATTCAAGAAAGCATTTTTTTATCAGAAAATTTTACTAATGAAAGTTGTTCAGAATTGCTCAAAACGCTAAAATAAAAAATTTAATCAAATTGAAAAATATTGAAATTTTGTTTAAAAAAACTTCCCCAAGCCGAAAATATCATTCTTCTCTGGAATATAAATGTTTTCGGGACATTTTTTTGATCCGTAACATTCAGTAGTTCGGAAAAGTGACAGATTTTTTTTTGAAAACTATTAATTTTGACGTGCTAATTACCTAACTGACCAGTTAGAATTAATCGGATAATCCGAAAGTAGTCTTAGTTTGCAGTTAGTGTTTAACTTTTTTATTTCGAGACGGTTGCCGAAAAAATAGTGGTCTAAAAGTGTTTTTTTGTGGACTCGCAGACTTCTGGCGCGAGCCTTGGCGCCCAGAAAAATATCACTTTCCAGACTTGTATCGAAAAGGTTTTTACGTTTTGAAAAGTGTGTTGAGATAATTTGTTTGAAATAAAACGTGAACAGTTAAGTAGTCGACAAATAATTTGTAAGTTCATTTTTTTTATTTTTTGCGTGTTCTGCGTACTTTCTGCAAATTTCAATATTTTTAGTTTCATTAAACTTTATATGCAAGTTTTTATGCAATTCTGAACAACTTTCATTAGTAAAATTTTTCGATAAATAAATGCCTAATATAAGATAAAATAGCCTTTATTGCAACGAAATAAATATAAATTGTTAGGCTTGGTACATACGATAGCTTTACTAGTATTATTACAAAAGTTACATAGTACTACTTGGCATATTCTCATGTATATCGCATACGTAAAACAAGTGTCCCATCGGGAACTGTATCGATCGATATAGAAAAGTACTTTCCGGAAAATTTTAAAAATTTATGGAAATATTAAGGTCAATATGGCCAATACAAAGAAAACAATTACAAAGTCTTCGTGGATGTAATTCAAACACGGTGACATTTTTTGACATAAGAGAATGATTGACATTAGTGATTGTTTCTAATCATGGCTGATTTGATAAAAACTTTACTAAGAATTCTTGAATTTCTAAGAAAATCGCAAATGATTCAAAAAGTAAATTAAACTCCTACAATATCTACATGGAAAAAGGAGAATTTAATGCAAAAAATACAGAGCGTTCCATTTGATTTAAACAAGTTCTCGCGGTTTGAAGTTGACAAAATGCAGCGTAAAAACTGAGCACTTGGTTTGTTATTATTGAATTTTTTTAAACTGTAGAGCATAGCTCCCCTTATGATCTTTCTGCATGGGAAAAAGCAAATGTATGTGTTAGCGAAAAAAGTTATACAGGTTATTGCAAACCGCTACTAGTAGTAGTAGTATGTACAATTTTTTTTATAAAATGTTAAATATCTCTGAAACGGTTAGGTTTAGGAATAGAGTATGCATGTTTTTGACTTATAATTTTTCGCTCTTTTCGAAACTTCGAAATATATAGGCTGTTCCCTTTAAAATAAGCAAGTTGGTGTCGACTTCCGGTATAAGCGGGAGTGCCAAATGCTTGTAATTATCTTTTCTAGATTGTCTATACTGACATTAGTAATTCCCTAAATTTTCAAAATTTTCTGGTGCGTAGTTTTCCCTATATCGATTGATGCAGTTCCCTGTATGTTCTTTTGATTTTTTCAGTTTATCTTGGCTTTGTATTTATTTAGGGGTGCTTATGTAGGGGCGAATGTTTTTTGGTAAAGTAAATCCTAATATGTTTTACTTTTGAGAAATTTTTTTTTGAAATCGGATAAAAAACTAAAACATATACTGATTGCAAGTAGCATTTTGGTTTTAACGAAAGTAATATTTTTAACGGCAAAAAACAATATTTATGGAATTTAACATATTCTATGCCGTAAACGAAATACAGAACATTATTTGAAATTAAATAAAATCTTCAGATAAGTAGTGTTTTATGAAATTTTCTCAAAAATAAATTCAATTAGATAGATTATTATAAATATATAAATAAAATAGATAAAAAAAATATATATTTAATATTTTATCATTCACTAATTAAGGAAGTGAAGTAAAAATTTTCGTCCCGGAAATGCAAAAAATTTTTTAGCCACCATTTTTATCCCCACCCATCATTATTGGATAGAAAATCTGGATGTGGAAGTAGTGATTTTCCAATAAGTATGTGATTTTAGAATAAGATGTCTGTATTGAAATAAAACTATTTAAAGTGTACTTCTGACAGCTAACTATAACCTATTTGCTTCATCAATTTCTGTGAAGAGGAAAGAAAGTATAGGGTTCCTACTCTTTGAATAAATATATTTATAACAAACTGAAACATTTAATTCATTTTTTTTTCTGAGCCACTCTTGCCAAATATTATTTTCCTACATCAAAAATTTCTTAGATTTTAATCCAACCGGTAGACAGATTGGCTGATTCCAAAAACTTCATAACTTGATAATTACTATTTACTTATTTGGGCAGCTCAGTTTAGAAAAAAAATTATTTCACTATTCAGCAACTTTATAACTGTTT
Source organism: Rutpela maculata (assembly GCA_936432065.2). Classification (NCBI taxonomy): domain Eukaryota; kingdom Metazoa; phylum Arthropoda; class Insecta; order Coleoptera; family Cerambycidae; genus Rutpela; species Rutpela maculata. The sequence goes on along the minus strand of OW386286.2, from coordinate 82,754,916 downwards.
TTCATATTTAATAAGTTGTTTGGGTTTCAACTTAAAATAACACTATCATAATTTTATAAAATAAGGTTGAGATGAAAAAAAGACATTTAAATTATTTATTTCAAAATTTAAAGAATTCTGCATATTCTACGTATATGCAGAAAAATGTTCCGAACACATTACCATTTTGTAGAAAACAAGGGCGAAGGCTTCAAATAATGGGCTGGTAGTTAAATCTATGTTTGCAATAAATTGTACAATAACAAAATTCTCGGTTTTTTTCCATTTACATCAGGCATTGGCCTAATAACCCTAATAAAATTTTACCTGTTACTAATATTAGAGTGAATAAGATCTACTCGGAATTATATTACGTTATTAATAGTTTTAATGTGTAATGTGTATGTGTATATATTTTTATTCATATTACATTTTATTTTCATTTACAATATGATGAAATGTTCTTTATTTATTGTGAGTGGTGAATAAAAAACAACATTTTGGAAAGTAGGCCTTAAAAAGTGTTAGTATGTGTACCTTCAGATGGAGTAATGTCAAAACTGTCTAAATACGGGAAAAAAGTATAGACAATTTTGTAGACTAGGAAATTTCTTTTGGAAAACACCATTGCAATTAATAGGGACAAATAAGTCAAAATTTTCGTGAAAAAATAGTGAATAAAGAAAAAGTATTTTATAGATGGCATAACATCTGCAGACATAATTTATCGGCGAAAGACTTCCATTTTTTTTGGGTTCTTTGAAAAAAACTTTCTTTTTTATTTTAAGTTTTGCTTGTTTTTTAATATCCCAGGTTCTATTTATGATATCCAATAATGCAAAAACCAAATTGTTTAAAATAAATTTTCCTTAAAAAAACTGCAGGGTGTAAGTTTTAACGCATTAGGTGAATTAGAAAAAAAAAATGAAAAGCAAAGCATTCAGTTATTTTTCGCTGTTCTAAAGTCACGCCGAAGGGGGTCTCTTGAATTCAAAAGATTAGATTATTTTGTAGTTATTTAAACGTGTTTTTTGATCTTTTATAATTATCAATATCTTATAACAACAATTTTTTTTCGTCATGAAATCTAAAAACATGAAAAACGGAAAACATATTTGTTATATTGATTTTTTGTTCTTTAAACCTCCATAAAGCATTTTAAAAACAACATTTTGATGGATCGATTCAAAAGCATTGTTTGCGTACTTTTTTCAATGGTTTTGTTATATTCAGAAATCTGCATGTATTTGTGTATTTTTGTATGTACCTATTTATAGATCAAATTTAGTGATTGAGATTTCACCCACTTTATTGTCGTTATCCGATCGAGCTGATATTTCGCACACAGCTTTAGTTCTGATGACAACACAATATAGTATATCTAATATCGTTCTAAATCCAATATGGCGGACGCCCTAAGGCTTACTTTTTTCTTCACAACCCCCTTGACATGGTTATCGAATGAGAGAGTTTGACGAGTAGATAAACTACGTGATGTCATTCTAAATCCAATATGGTGGAGACACTCTAAGATGGCAGATTACCTTCTTCTTCACAACCCTCCTTGACATGGGTGTCAAATGAAAGGGTTTTATGAGTAGAATACTATAAGAAGCTACGCGATGTCATTCAAAACCCAAGATGGTGGCTTATCTTTTTTCCTCATAACCCCCTTAGCATGGGTATCAAATGAAATGGTTTGACGAGTAGAATACGATAAGCTACGGAACGAAGACTGAAAAGTTAAAATATATAAATAAAAAAACACTTTTTAGAAAACAATGGTTTTATTTTAACACCAAATTGCACTAAAAATAGAAAATAATTTTTAACTTTGTAAATGGAAAATTGGGCGCTCATAAAATATAAACGTAAATCAAATTGATTGAACGTAATAATATTTAATGAGCGCCCAATGGTTTTCCATTTACAAAGTTAAAAATTATTTTCTACTTTTTAGTGCAATTTGGTTTTAAAATAAAACCAGTGTTTTTAAGTTTCTTTTTTATTTATTTATAAGTTACAAGTTAACGAAGAAAAAATCGCAGGAACAGTTTTTTTATTAAGCCACTCAGCTAAATTTACTGTACTGAAAATAATTTATTCAGTCTAGTATTTCAGCATTTTTTTTTTTTGATTTAGCCATTGCAATACTGCCAGCTACTAAGTTGAACAATCATTCACTCTACCTAACCTACAACGAAACAGAAAACCAATTGTTGAAAAAAAAATCAAGGGGAGAAGCACAGGAGCACACGCTTCTCGTCCTGGGGTCTGTCAGGACATTTATATGTAACAAACAAAATTAGAAGACCACTATAGATTAAGGGATGTAACAGAGGAAAACAACAGAGGATACGAAGCTAAGCTACTCAAACATGCCGAACCAGATTCATAATACAGTTTTCGTTTCATCTAAAAAACCAGCGTTACAATCAAAAATTTGTTTATTATCTTGACTAAGGAGAGAGAGAGAGTACATTAAAAGAAGATTGTAAATTACAATGAGATTGTTATATAATCTGTCACTTGCTGCTTTCTATTTAGAACACTGGAAGAAAATATGATCCAGATCACCTTTTTCTGAAGGCTGGACATTTATTTTACATAGATGTGCTGGAAAACAAGCATGCCCCTAGAACGTACATACCTAACTAAAATATTATTTTCTTACGTCAAAAAGTTGTCAGATTTTAATCCAACAGATAGACAGAGACTGACTTACCGCAAAAAAACTTCTTAACTTTATAGTCTACCACCATTTAATTAATTCTTTTATTTCGACAACTTAGTTTAAAAAAGTTATTTTGGTATTCAGCAACTTATTTTTTTTAACTTGTCCACATTTAATAGGTTGTTTAGGTTTTAATTTAAATGACACGATCATAGCTTTTAAAACAAAATTGAGATGAGAACAAATAAACTCATTTAAATAATTATTTATTTCAGAAATTAAAGTAATTCTACGTATTCTACGTATATACAAAAAAAGTTCAGATATATTAGCATTTTGTAGAAAAAGTTCTCAGGTGTACTATCGATGGAATCGGATAGTAAAAAAAACAAATTGTTTAAAACAACAGATGAAAACCAAAACGCTCAGTAATTTTTCGCTTTTATAAAATGACGGCTAAAGGAGACTCTTGTGTCAAAAAGTTAATTATTTAGTTCGTTTAATTACAAAACAAATTATCCATTGAGCATTCCACGCTTTCATATTTAGTTATTTAAAACCTATAACTTTGTGATCCCAGTACTTGGCACAAGCAGTGATCGAAAATTATACTTTTTTATTTGCAATAAAAGTTTATTTTTTAGTCTTTTTACATACATCTAATAATGTAAGAAATATTTGTGCCGTGGACCACACGGCAGAAATAATATTTCTACTTCACGCATTTTACTCAGGGAAACCCACTGCGCTTCTGTAGTACTAGAAGAAACTCATTCCTTCTTGTTATTTTGACTTCAAGCACTTTACAGCAAAAATATTTTATTTATAGCACAAATTCACTCCCCACTGATGAGAAATGCATAACGAGCTCTATAAGTTTCGCTTCAAAAAGTCGCATCTATTTTTTTATCTTCATTTCCTTTTGATATGCCTTACTAATAAAATCTTTCTATTAAGAAAGATAAAAAGTTTACATATATTACTATTATTATTATTTCCTTTTCTCATCAAGTTTTTCAAAGTCTAACACTATAATACCTCATTGTCACCAGTCTTAAATAAATTTGCAAAGTTTCAAATCAATACGGCATTTAGTGGTTGAATATTGAATTGCAAAATCTGTTTACATACATTAACATACAAGTCAAGCTAATAAAATCGTGTAACAAAATTAAAATTTGATCACATGGAGAACTTCACTTCCCTTATATCAGTGAATATAAGTATATTGTTAATTTCAATATATTTCGTTTACCATAATACCAGCTGTCTATAAACCCATCGCTGGATAATATATTCAAAACCTAGAAAACTATAGAAGTTTGTGCAATATTGTTTGTGCACCAAGACACTATGCCTTACATACAACTATTTGACTTCCTAAAAGTTTAAAATAATGAAAGTTAAGAAACTGTCATGGAATAACATTATACCCAAATGAACTGTAAAACTGCAGGTCAAAATCACGTTGTAGATGTAATAAATATAAACGGAATGAATGGCTAAGATTATAATGCGACGTTGCCAATATTTGGAGGTTACAACGTAGAGTTTATACTACAAAACGCAATATATAGAAGCGGAGGTAACAACGTATTGCCGGTTGTACAGGTGAGGACGACACTAGCGCCACTGATCTACAGCTGAACTAAAAATTAAATTTGTGGGTATGGGGGGTCACTTGTCACCTCCAGACGAAAATTTTAATTTAGGCCCCTTATGCATTCTATGATGCTATACAGTGCAAAACAAAGCAAAACGTTGTCACCTCCGAAAACGGAGGTGGCAACGTTATATATGAGGTGACAACGTCGTGCCAGTATCTACTTTGGAGGTAGCAGCGTATGTTTCATCTATATATATATATATATATATATATATATATATATATATATATATATATATATATATATATATATATATATATATATATATATATATATATATATATATATATATATATATATTTTTCATTTAGACTCATATCTCGAAAGGTACACGTTTTTAAGGCTAAACGAAAATAGGTAAAAGTGTTCAAAATACGATTTCTTACAAAAAAAGTTCTATGCATTTTCCCGATTATCCCACTGGTTTTTCCGGAAAAGTGACTTGAAAAATATATCTGTGTTTTTTCGTGTTTTTTTTATTTTGAATGCAAATATCTCGAAAAGCACGCGAACATAAATAAACTTCTTCCGAATGAGATTTTCTACAATAAAACTCGTATACATTTTTCGATTATCCCATTGGTTTTTCCGGAAGATCTTCTTGAAGAATGTATATACTAGCTTTTTCGTAATTTTTTTTTTTTCATTTGGACGTAGTATATATCTCGGAAAATACGCATTTTTAAGGCTAATGAACATTACTAAACTTGTTCAGAATGTGATTTCCTACAACAAAGGTTCTGTATATTTGAGACATATAAACGTCAAAATGAAAAAAAAAACACGAAAACGTACATATATATTTTTCAAGAACCTTTTCCGAAAAATCAATGGGATAATCGGAAAAATGTATAGCAGCTTTTTTGCAGGAAATCTCATTCTGAACAAGTTTATTTATGTTCATTTGGCCCTAAAATCGTACACTTTTCGAGATATTTGCATTCAAAATAAAAAATACACGAAAAAACATATATATATTTTTCAAGTCGCTTTTCCGGAAAAGCCAATGGGATAAACGGAAAAATGTATAGAACCTTTTTTGTAGGAAATCGTATTCTGAACATGTTTACCTATGTTCCTTAAAAACGCATACTTTTTGAGATATATATGTCTAAAAAAAAACACGAGAAAACGTATATATATGTATATATCTCAAAAATCATTTCTTTTCTTTCTGCGCATAAGCAAAACCTTGTTCTAAAAGTTGAATTCTTACTTCCTATGCAGAGAAATTGCTGTTCAGAATTTTTCTCCGCTATTTTCCTAATTTGAGAGGACTAACTTCTACTTTTGAGTGAAAGCAAATCCCTGAATAAAACAAGTTAAAATAAGGAGATTTTCCAACAGACCCACCTTGAAAAATCAAACCTTGCTCTCCCTGCCCCCCTCAAAGAGGTTACTTGTATCTGCCTACACATATATTTTCTTTTTAAAAATAGTAGAGATGGAAATGATCTTGACGCCATTCGATAGAGCATAAAATTTTGCAGGGTCCTTATGTTGTCTTTTACAATTTTCTCACATGTAAGACCCCACAGCAAAAAAAGTTGGGGGAAACCTGCTAATAATAACACATGTTTGCGTATAACTCTTAAAACAGCCCAATAAATAACAAATTACAAGATATATAAAATAAAGAATATTATTTTTTTCTGTCGATCAGTGTATAATTTCTTGAGGTGGGTTGAAAATCTACTTATTTTGACATGTCCTGTATATAGTTAAAAAGATTTGCTTTTACTCAAAAGTGGAAGTATGAAACACATATGCCACTAAGCTATAAATTTGTTTTGCTTTACTTTTTAATTTACTATATTGGTAACAGAAGCTTTTATTTCTTATAGATGTAAAGCTACAATTTTATTTGTGCCTTTCTGTGTAAGCATCATAGATGTAGAACACTTCAAGTATATTAATATACACTAGATCTTGGATTTTTGAAAATTTATAGCAAATTAACCTTCCGAACTATTAAATCACAGTCTTGAATGGTGATATCTGGGAGGGGCATTTAAGTTGATAATCACGAATAACTTGAAAGTAAATTATTTTCGTGAAAAATGTTTCAGACAAAAGTTTCATTATTTCGAAAGCAATATCTATACTTCTTTCTTTCTCGTTAATTCTTTTTTAGTTTGATGGAGGACTTCAGTCATTTGAAGGTCAACTTTGTTTTTTAAAATTTAAATCCTACAAATTCATATACTACGTGCAAAAATAAACAACTTTTGTTTCAATCATCTTTTTGTTTAGCTCCATTGTTTGCGATTAATTAAGAATTGGATGTAGTAGTAGCACATCTTTGTAACTAGAAAACAAGAAATTTTTTAAAAAATTTCTGCATAATATGCTGGACATTGTGCTGAAAATGATTTCCAAGGGCTGATCCTTGTAATGGCAAATCTTCAACAAATTGTGCAGTGAATGTAGCATTGGATCGGGATTATGGTCGGTGGATTGGAAGAGGTGGTCCAGTACACTGGACCACAAGGTCACTCGACTTGACTTTGCCATATTTTTTTTATTGTTTGTTTTTTCACACACAATACCAATTTGTAAGAAAAAGTACGGGTTTCCATTAAAAAAAAAAAATTGACCTTCAAATGACCATGAGTCCTCCATCAGACTAAAAAATTATAGTCTTTAGATCCCAGTTTTGAAATGATGAAAGTTTTTCTGAAACATTTTTCTTAAAATGCTTTACTTATAAGTTATTCACATTTTCCAATATATGGTATATAATATAACACAAAATCTTAAAGTATTATGATTATTTTAGCTGAAGATAACGATGGAGAGGGCGAAGAAGGTACATATTTTGTTGATCAAGCTGGCCACTACTATTTTCAAGCTAAAGGAGACACGCAGCCTGTCATGACGGTTATGTCTGGATTGGGAGAATCCTCTGGGGGAGATGGAGAAGAATTTATAATTAATCATGAAAATGATGGTGAAGATGCTGAAGATGGAGATGAGGTAATAATATAAATAAAAAAACAGTACTTAATTTTATATGTAAAATATAATCTACTATTTTAGACTTTTTAAAAATGTCTTTCATATCTGAAGAGATATAAAGGACATCACACGTTTTATAGGTGGCGTCACACCCTGGAGGTAAATTACTAGCACAGTTGATAACAACACAAAAAGAAAGCCTATTATTATCATTTATTGATTATATTTGACCCACAATATAAACTGTTCACTAGTTTTAAAATAGAAATGTTTTACACACTTTGAACTCGAACAGTTAACCTTAACATAGTGTTCGTTTCCATGGAAACAATGTCAAAAGTGTCAAAAATAAGTTGTTGTACCTCCAGAGTGCACGTCACCTACAGGTAAATTGGTGGCCTGTCAAATTTGATGAATTTTTGATATGTTCAACTATTTCTGAATAATCAGTTCGTCTGGCAAAGCTTCAAATTATGGACAGTTTCTCCGATAGATGGCTCCAAAGACTGGATCTACCGCTCGTACTACAGGTATTGAAATGATAACTCCTGGAAATGAATAACCAGACTATTTACCATTATTTGATCTTAGATTGATGTGCTTGAACTTCCAGTTTTGCCGGAAGTGACGTCAAATCACGTTTTTCGAATGCACAAAACCCGTTTACTTCAATTTAATGCATCATATATAAAAGTAGCTTTATTAAAATTCACTATCTTAGTAGATAAGTAAGTACATGCATTGATTTATAAAGAAATATATTTTGTTCCCCACCGCTAATCAATTTCGTATTTTTTAAAAATATCTACTTATTTTAATCATTCATTTGCGCAACGATACAAAGGTATTTCTCGATCGATAAGGGTTTCGCATGCTACAATCCGGCCCGCTGTACGTACTTGCCTGCCGCTATCTGTATATGCATTCCGATTGCTTTTCTAAGTTTCAAAGTAAGTCATTCTTATTATAAAACCTAACATGCCGTACGAAGGATTTATTTTTTGCATGAATAAGGTTTATAAGTTTAGTATATTATTAAATAAACAAAAACTGCCTATTCTTAGTTTTCGTTGATTAGACATTAGACACAACTGCAATTTTAACTCTTGAAAAATAAAGTAAAACTTTTTTTGTACCAAGATTATAACGTGTCCGGTATCAAGCTAGCATCAATGTTCTATCAATCAATGTATGCAATTATTTTTTTTTTAATTTTTTTTTTTTTTGGGGAGCCGTCTAACTTTCTGGAATCACTGCAGCCTTTTGGGCTTATTGTGATATTCTCCCATTTGCATTATGATAACCAATCCAGTACTCTGGTCCCTTGCACTAGTTTGTACAACCCCTGGTTTGGTTTCATATTCTTCTGGACTCAGTCTTGGTTGTCCATATATTGCCTGTCTGCTGTTATCCAAAGCCTCACAGTCGCACAGGATGTGGTAGGATGTCTCCGTTGCCCTATTGCACTGTCTACATTTTAGGTCCCCGTTGAATAATCCCATTTTATGAAGGTGTCCTTTCAGGGCGCAGTGCCCTGTTAGGAAGCCAGTGATTATGCGGAGCTGATTCCTGTTTAGTGACAGCAGTTCTTCAGTCTTCTGTCTGGATGGTTCTTTGATAAAGGTTTTACCATGTTGTTGCCCGGTTATTTTATCCCAGTATTCTTTGTGTTGGTTCTTGATTCAGTCCCTCATTTGGCCCCGTACTGTGGTTTTAGGCACTCCCAGGGCCGGTTCTGGGCCAATATATGAAGCTGACGATCCCTTTCTCGCTAGCTCGTCAGCTTTTTCGTTGCCACCGATTCCTGCATGTCCCGGCACCCACTGAAGGGTTACCTTGTTGTGGTCCGCTAGGGCTCTTAGTTCTTAGACGTCACTTTAGGGTTTAACAGTGCCCCTAAAGCCGCCTGGCTGTCTGTTAGAATACTGATCTGCTTATTTTTATAGGCTCTCCTGTTGTTTTCTATTGCACAATCTAGTATTGCGTATACTTCTGCCTGGAAGACAGAGGTGTATTTTCCTAGCGGTGCTGAACTGTAGTTCCTCATATTGCTGTATATGCCGGCACCAGTACTTTCCGCTGTTCTTGATCCGTCTGTATACCAGACCAAGTCCCGTGGTCTGATGCTGTTGCCGTTTGCTGACCATTCACTTCGATATATTTTTATTTCGAAGTTTCTGTTAAAGGTATATTTAGGGATCATGTGGTCTGTCCTCATCAGAGATGTCACTCCCACAAGATTCTTAATTCGATTGTGTCCCAGCGCGGCGTATTTCTATTTGTCACTGGGTTTGCATTGCAGCCTGAAGTGTCCCATCGCCCCCTCCCCCATTAGGTGGAGGGGGGGAGGTCCAGAAGGACCTCCATGGCTGCTGTTGGTGTAGTTTTCATCACTCCTGTTACCGCCAGACAGGCAAGTCTTTGTATCTTGCTTAGTTCAGCGGCAGCAGTGCGCTGCAACATCTTTGGCCACCATACCAAAGATGCATATGTGATCATGGGTCTAACCACCATGATAAATGTCCAGTACATCATGCTTGGCCTTAGCCCCCATGTGCAGATACAACAAATTAACTCTGGTCTGGATACCGGGCCATTCTGGCTTGGAGGGCAACGAAGTAGCCGACTCCCTAGCCAGGGAAGGTGCGGTATCAAAATTCATCGGACCGGAGCCAGTGCTTGGCATATCGGCAAGCACTGCGAAAACAACCATCTTGGCCTGGACTGAGGGGAAAATCCTCCAGTACTGGCAAGAACTACCAGGATTAGCTCATTCAAAGGAGTTCATCACTTGAAATCTAGAACTAAAAAACTATTAGAGCTAAATAGGTTACACCTAAAAACTCTAGTTGGCCTATACACTGGGCACTACAGACTTAATCACCACCTACACAGACTCGGAATAGCGGACAACGCTGAATGCCGACTGTGTTTGGAGGAGGATGAAACGGCAGCGCAAATTTTATGTACCTGTCCTGCTGCAGAAAGAACCAGATTCTCACTTTTTGGCAAAGGGCAACTGCTGCCAGAGGATCTGGACAACCTCTCGCCCAATAAGGTAGTCGACTTTATCAAAAATCTGAACCTATTGGGTGAAATATAATTAGGAGTGAGCCACAATAGACCAGATGGTCGCGGCGGAGGGTCTGCTACTAGCCCACTCACATATCAACCTAACCTAACTTAACCTAGCCTCCATGTTTTCCCATGGGTGCGCCTGGCCAGCATGGATGTGGTTTCTGCCCTTTTTTTGGTTCTGTTTAACTGTTGGTTCCAGGCAGGGTGTATTAAATAGGTGATGCGACGACAACCCTCACAGTGGCTTCATAAGTGCTTACTTTGTACATAGTGTAATAGATGGCAGGACCAATAAGTTCTCTCATTACTTACGCATAGATAGATAATTTTACAGGTTCTGTGCATACGAGCATACAGTGTTGCATACATTCCCGGCCTTTTGTTTTTTGTTTAGTGAAACAAGAGTCCAGTGACATCTGACATTAAGTAGCTAAATTAAAACATTGCAACACTACATGCAGCATTGCACATGTTGCCACAGCTAACCTCAAAAATATATATTTCTTAAGATTTACAAGTATTACGTAGCTATTAAAATTTCTGCCTGGTTCCTGTACTTTCAACCAAAATCAAGTTCAACGTAATGTGTATGAAGTTTTAAATAGTTTGTCACAATAAAATAAGACACTTTTTGCAGGTTAGGAATCTAACCTATAATTAGCAGTCTATTTTTATCAATCAACAATATTGAAAAATTATTTGCGTGAATTTTTAAATATTTGTTTGGAGCCAGTATGGCTCCAAGCTAAAAATGCCTATACAAACATTAAAAATGAGAGTAAATGAGAAAACCTTAAAATTTGAGGTTATGTTAGTTATAAGATGCACATGCCCAGGTAATTATAGGACCTTATTGCTCACGCCATCTACTAAAGTAAATAAAGACCAAGCACTTATGAAGCCATTATTATAATAGGAAAGTGCCGTACGTCGGACCACCTATTTAATACACCGTGGTTTCAGGTAAGTTTGGGATCTAGTATTACTCCCAGTTATTTTACCTCGCCCGATAGTTGTATTAGATCACCTCGAAGTTTTAGTGGTCCAAGCCCCTCTAATTTCCTTCTTCTGGTGAATGCCATTATGGTTGACTTTGAGGCACTAATATTTAGTCCCTCCTCATCTGTCCATTTCGTTACAATATTTAGGGCCTGTTGCATACGTTCCCTTATTGTGTTGTTAAATTTGCCTTGTGCTAGAATGACTTAAGTCATCTGCGTAGCCTAGTGTTTTATGTCCTTCTCTGTCCAGTAACGATAGCAGATCGTCCATGAACAGGTTCCACAGAAGAGGTGGACAACCCCTGCCAACCCGAGCTACCAACGTTTCCCTGTACAGGTTGGAAGGCTAATTACTCTGGGAGGTCACCAGGTATCCCAGAGGCTCCGTTCTTGACACCGTTTTTACCCCCGATGCCATTCATCCATCGGCACGGGTCGCGTGACACCTTGGATTGGGGTTTTTTGCCAGAGCTCCTTTAGCCATCACTGTGATTTGTCTCTTATTCGCCTCCTTTCCATATGGCGGCCGCAGTCTGTTTCCACCCAACACCAGCGAGGAGGCGGAGTTGGACTTCTGAAGGGCTACTTTTATTTATTTACTAAGATAGTGAATTTTAATAAAGCTACTTATATAAGTATATGATGTATTAAATTGAAGTAAATGGGTGTTGTGCATTCGAAGAACGTGATTTGACGTCACTTCCGGCAAAACCGGAAGATCAGGCACATCAATCTAAGACCAAACTAGTGGAAGCATTATACTCTTCTCTGATTTACTGAGCTTTTTATATAATCGTTACACATTCTATAGGATACTCTTCGCATTTTTCTTGTAAATAATGTTAGTTGTTGGGCATTCTAAATTTTGTGATACCAACTTTGTTGTGAAAAAAAAAACATGAAAAAAAAAATCACCATGTGTGGGATCGAACACGAGACCTTTGGATTGCAAGGCAAAAAAACAAAACAAAAACATATATTATCCTTCATTTAAGTACAACTATGTTCCTTACCGGATCCTAGCCCGGAGCCAACCAAACAACCATGGCAGGTAGTATCATGGTGAATGTAAGGTTGGACGTGGCAGGTCCGGCTCGGCTTAACGGTTAACGGGGGGGATTAGCTCTCCTGTTTGTTATAAACAAACTTAAAAACTAATAATAATATTAAAAATTGCTGTCTACGCAGAGACCTAAAGCTAATTAAAATTAACACAACACTTGGCAAAGCACTTACAAAATTTGGGTTGTTCACTTGGGTAAAAGGCTAAACAAAAAAACCCATACGAGAACTGTCGCCCTGGTGGTCTCCCTGCCCCCAGGAAGATATGATAAAGCAAAAAGTATCGTTTAAAATGTTATAATTTTCAAGAATTTTCTGGGCCTAAAAAGAGTTTACAAACAAAGTGACAAAAAGAATAAAAAGAAAAACAACAGAAGCATAAAAATGCAAGGCAAATGCTTTAGCCTTTGGGTTATCTCACCTTACCAGAAAGTTTAAATGAATATCATTCAAGAATTATATGTCAGCGGATTAGATACATTATTATGAAATATATATATATTGGTAAAATGTAAAAACAAAAAAAAATTATAGAGAATAACATTTCGAAAGATTTCTATTTAAGTACAAATGACAGAAATTTTGAAAATTTTTTTTTTTTATTTAAATGAATAACTTTTTTATTTATTGATTGATTTTTTTCAAAAACAATAGGGTTCTTTCTCTAGCTAACGCTAACTTACTTTCCAAATTTCAATACAATCAGACTTTTCTTTCTTAAGTTATCGTGCTTACAAGAAACGTGACGGATGGACATTTTGAAAGTTATTTAGAATTCGTTCACTAACACAATGATATGAAAATTTTTTCTCTTCAAGCAATATTTCCGGTTTTAGAAATGTGCTGATCAAATGCAATATACTCTTCGTTTTTGCGAAGAGTATAATAATGGTAAATAGTCTGGTAATTCATTTCCAGCAGTTATCATTTCAATACCTGTAGTACGTTTTAAAAAATCGTTGATACAGTATCGAGAGGTAGGTCCAGTCTTTGGGGCCATCTATCTGAGAAACTGTCCATAATTTGAAGTTATGCCAAATGAACTTATTGTTCAGAATCAGTTGAACTATAACATAAAAATAATTCATCAAATTTGATATCCACCAATTTATCTATAAAACGTGAGGTGTCCTTTAGGTAAATTTAAATTATTTAATTTCTTTAAAGCCATTACAAGTACAAGGGGGAGAAGGGAGTCAGATACTGATAAATTCTGGAAATGCTTACCAAAGGGTGACAGTTGTTCCAGCCGATACTAATTCGGGTGAATTAAGTTATGTTCTAATAGTACAAGATCCTGATTTGAAAGATGGTGAACAAACGGATGGAGATCAGGATATGGCGGGTAAGTTAATAAAACATAAATGACAAGAAAATTTGACAAATCGTTTAAAAAGTTATTCACTTTACAACAATATTTTTTTTTGGTTCAGTTGAGAGGAAAAACTGAAACAGTTATAGTTAGATAAGTAAATATAAGAGATGTTTACTTAAATCCATAATCCTATAACATAAAAAATACCAGATGGCCGCACTTTGTACCTGTCACGCCGGCCTGATTGATCCACCGAAAGCAAAAAACGGTACTTTGACCGGCATGCGCCAACTCAACTTTTGTGGCAATTAAGGAAAGGTAAACATCTTGTATATGTTCTTTCCCAACTATAACGCGTGTAACAGGATTATGGTTCACCCCGCTTTTTTCTTTTAGTTTTAGAGATACAGCGATTGAAATTTGGAACATCCTATAAACTTAATAAACGTCATTGGGTTCAGAAAATTATGCAGAATTCAAAAATGCAATAATACACAGGGTGTTCCATTTGAAAAAAAAAGTTAGTGTCACTTTGGGTTAAACCAAAAGTGGAAACAAAATTATTTATATGTCAAAAAGTGACATTTATTAAGTACATGAGATGTTCCAAATTTCAATCGTATATCTTTAAAATTAAAGGTATAGTATAGTTATTCTGGTGTTGAGTGGCTCAGTGTTCAAGCGTTAGGCTTGATACCAAGATGTCCCTGGTTCGAATCCTAGCTGAGGAATGGATGTTTAATCGCATTTTTAATGTGTTGCCTATGGTAGCAGACTAGACCGCAGAATGTTAATATTATTTATATTAATAAAAAAATAAGAAAAGAAAATACAGAGAAAATAATTTTTCTTTTTTTTTCTTTGTTGGAATTTTATGTAACATGTATTCTCTTCCTCTGAAGTAGTTTCCACAAACACCAAAACACTTGAACACTACACTCAAATACTATCACTCGACTCGTGTTTCACCAACCATGTTGACATCCTCTGGAGACAATTAAAACTGTTTTGGTGTTTGTGGGAACTACTTCAGAGGCAGCATCACACCACCAGAGGTAACAGCCACCTCCAGGATGTATAGTGAAATTACTTAGAGAAGATAATACACGTCACGGCTTCGCGCATCGCGTATAACAGTTGGCATAGTATCAGTGTCATGCCATCCATTTTTTATTTAAATGTTAATAGTAGTAGGCAGTGTGACGCCCATGCAGCTGTAAAAATAGGATTGTTACCTACAGGCCCTGCGCACTCCCACCATATTTCAAAACAGAGTGTTTAGTTTGAACTTCCGTCGATCTGTCGCTACTTGTACTTGAATCACACAGCGGCTGCGCAAATCTGAGGCATGTTTTTGCGCATAAGACGCTACAAACCGCGATAAGCGGAGCCATCCGATCAAATAAGCTGTGACGTCACGCTTAAAGACGCTTAAAGCGGTATCACGCGGTCTCACTAGGGCGCTAGAAAATGTGTAAGCGGAAAATAGTGGGGATATGACATAAGAACGTTAGAGATGGTTAGAACTAAACTGTTAAAAAAAGCTAAAAAGACATTCATTTTTGCGGAGAAATATATGATGACGTAGCGCTTCAAGGCGCTTAAAGCATTGGAGTAAGACGCGAGATCGCAAAAATATGCCTTTGGATCTTGCCCGACTGTCAGTTCGCCATTATTGTTTACATGTCTGTGCTAATGTGCTTTGTGTTTTGGACATTAAACTAATAATTATTAAATCCATAGAGCAGGAGTCCCTTTTGCTTATTTGTAAATAATGTGTTTCCAATGAAACTGACTAGAAACGACACTGTTCTGTTAAATATTAAAAACTGTAATGGGTTATAAGTGTTGTGTTTACGTCGTGTTGCGACTTCGAAAAATTCCAACATGCATAGGTATTATTGATTTGCAAAGAACGTGACTCCCAAGAAATTGACTAAAAACGAAAGACTGATGGGTTGTACATTTCTGTGCAATGAAATCCCGTACACCTATTTTTCGCCTTATTAAATCATTATTTATTTGTCAGTGTCATATTTTCGCAATGCCAAAATTAACTGAACATGAAAAAATTTTAATTCTCTCTAAAATTTAAGAGATATGGTCTATCAAAGCAATTGCTAACCATTATCAATTGAATAAAAGTACTGTTATGAGTGTGAAGAAAAGTGGGAAGAGGAAGTAGCGTAAAGAGAAAAGACGGTTCAGGCCTATCGAGAAGTTCAAATCTCGTTCAAGATGAAGCACTCTTTGGCTATTTGAGGAAAAATCCGTTTCAAACAGCAGGAGACGCTGTGTTCATGACACATTTTCTATTGTCGAGGTCAGCAGCTAGCCGAAGGATAGGAAAATCGAAAATAAAAAACTGTACAAGTGGCAAGAAGACCATATTAACAGAAAAACAGAAACAAGCCCGCATTATGTTTTGTTTAAATTGTGTCTATCGCCCGTTGGAGTTTTGGACCAATGTTGTGTTTACCGATGAAAAAGTTTTGCAGTCTTGTAATGACGGACATGTACAAAATATTAGGTTACATTATTTACATAATAAATACAATCGCAGGTATGTGCAGTCACATCGTATTTGTGAATTTTTCATGTCAATTTTTACATTTGTTATAAATCGAAATCATTCCCATCGAATGGTGGAAAAAAGTAAAAAAAACAAAAATACGTATGTTTGTCTTCGGATTAACATTATTCAAATACATTAGTTATGACGTTTCACAATCAATGTCAGTTTTTTGTAACCTATATAATAATGAAAAATCTAAATTCCAAAAAGACTGATTCACACCACTTAATATTAGTGAAGGACGTGAAAATATATATTATAACGGGTTTATACGTGCATGGATTTAGTGACGCCAGTAAAAGAATATTACAAATATAAACAGTTACTAGCGAGCAAGTTTTGACCTTGCATGCATTGATGCATGCTCGCCAGTAACAGTTTATACGTGCAATATTTTTTTAATGGCGTGCCAATATCTACTAGCGCTACTAAATCCATGCACGTATAAACCCGCTATTATTTAGTTGTATTATAGGTATTTTGGTACATTAGTTACTTTAACATTTTACTTATTTCAACGCAGTTTCAACATCTTAATACTTTTGTAATAATTTTACTTACGTTAGTTACTTTTTAAATGTATTTTTAAATATTATTGTATTTATTGTAATGATTTTCCGTTAAATTAATAAATGATCAATTTCTAGTTTTGAAATGACTTATTTAATTTTAAGGCCACTGTTAGACTGTAAAAGTTCTTTGACAAAGATCTTTTATGAGTAATTTGATAGATATTTTATCTCATAAAATATCTTTTATAAAAAATCTTTGTCAAAGAACTTTTGTAGTCTAATGATGGCCCAAGCAATTTGTTTGAAAATAATTTAAAATTCCCGCCAATGTCAATCTCGCCTGTATCAAAAAGGCGGGAATACAGCGCCACCCGCGACGTAAGTTTTGCTGTTTAAAAAATCCCTGAGAGTTGCCTATCTATATCATATATAATATTCTTTAATCTATGGTTACCTAGGTAATGAGCCCGCAGTAACGATATCGGTCTCTGCACATTCTATGACGATGTTATCTTCTCTGAGTAATTTCACTCTATCTTCTTCTAAAAATAATAGAATTCTCCAGTATGTTACTGCAAAATAATCTTTTGTATGTGAATGATAGAATGATGGGAAATCCATTGTGGGCTCTCGGTCTATAAGGAAAAAGTGAATTGCCATTGCCTTTGTTCAGATCATGATTTTTACTGTATATATCTTTATGTCAGTAACTGTTTTGATAAATTCTTTGTTCTAAATATATTCCTCTTTTAAAAATTCAAAGGATGCCATCCATTTTTTATTTAAATATTAATAGTAGTAGGCAGTGTGACGCCCATGCAGCTGTAGAAATAGCATTGTTACCTAGGTAATGAGCACGCGGTAACGATATCGGTCTCTGCGCATTCTATGAGGATGTTATCTTCTCTGAGTAATTTCACTCTATCTTCTTCTAAAAATAATAGAATTCTGCAAAATAATCTTTTGTATGTGAATGATAGAATGATGGGAAATCCATTGTGGGCTCTCGGTCTATAAGGAAAAAGTGAATTGCCAATTGCCTTTGTTCAGATCATGATTTTTACTGTATATATCTTTATGTCAGTAACTGTTTTGATAAATTCTTTGTTCTAAATATGTTCCTCTTTTAAAAATTCAAAGGATGCCATCCATTTTTTATTTAAATATTAATAGTAGTAGGCAGTGTGACGCCCATACAGCTGTAAAAATAGGATTGTTACCTAGGTAATGAGCACGCGGTAACGATATCGGTCTCTGCGCATTCTATGAGGATGTTATCTTCTCTGAGTAATTTCACTCTATCTTATTTTAAAAATAATAGAATTCTCCAGTATGTTACTGGAAAATAATCTTTTGTCTGTGAATGATAGAATGATAGAAAATCCATTGTGGGCTCTCGGTCTATAAGGAAAAAGTGAATTGCTAATTGCCTTTGTTCAGATCATGATTTTTACTGTATATATCTTTATGTCAGTAACTGTTTTGATAAATTCTTTGTTCTAAATATGTTCTTCTTTTAAAAATTCAAAGGAATGGTCTACTTACCAAAATAAGCGATTCAAAATTATTTTGAAAATTAGTCTTTTACCAGTGAACATCTTGTGCTAGAAAGGCCATGCATGGTGCTCATTTTCTTTGCTTAGATTGTTATCAATATCACTTACAATTTTGCCAAATTTTAGCCCTTAATATTAAATTGTTTTCGAGTAAAAGAAAATCGAAAATTTTCGAAGATAATTTGTATCTATTGAACAGCATAACCGATTTAAATAAAATTTTAACCCATTATAGATACTACCAGAACATAAACGTGGAATAAATTGGTACAGAATCTGATGGGAATATTGAAAAAAATTCATGAATTTTTCTGTAATTTTTTTAATTCCTATAGAGCTTCGGCACAACTACCAAATTTTTTTTGTAGAATCTTGGGATGGTTTTTTTTACCATACATAATTTTTTTGAAAGCGATCAAATGGGTGCTTGGTAATTGAAAAAATAAAATGTCCTTTTAAATTATGATACACTGATGCTAAAATTATCATTTTTTTTGCAGCATCTTGAGATAGTATTCTATAAAAATAAAATGTTCTTTTTTATTTTTCATTTTGGACCTTTTACTCATAATACCGATTTCAAAAAATTAAGAATTACAGAATACTATCCCAAGATGCTACAAAAAAAATTTGATAATTTTAGCATCAGCATATCATAATTTAAAAAAATAAAGGACATTTTATTTAAAAAAAAAAATAAATTGCACCCTTTTGGTGGAGGCAAAATAAATTTCGAATGGAATTGTTTGCTGCAACAATTTTATGGTTTTAATTTGTTTAAGGTGTGACAACAAATGTAACGAGAAATTTGGATTCAATCTGTCCTTTGCTTCATTAAATAATTTTTATTTCAACGTTGTAATTTTTTGCTATTTTTCTTATTATTTCCTGTTCTAGTAATCGCATCGCAAAAATAAATATGTCTGCAATAAAATTTGGAATAAAACTGGACTTTTGAAAAAACCTTTTGATAATTTGTAAAAAAAAAAATAAAAACCATTAAAAAGTTGCCTTTTTGGGATAATTTAAGAAATATAATATAATAATAATGCATTAATTTTAACGAAAGTTGGTAAAATTATGAAATCCAGGGTTATTTGAATTTGTTTATAACTATAATTTTGAGAATTGTAAACAAATTCCAAAAAAATTGTTTAAATAAAGGAAGAATTTTTTTCTAAATACTATTGTAAAATATATGTAAAAACCTACATTTTGAAAAAAATATTTTCCTATGAGTAGATGCACTTAAGGCTGCGTTTGCACGCCACAGTCAATTCTTATATAGAAATAGCGAACTAATGGTTCTGCCGGGAAAACAGGTACCATGCAATTGTCTAGTTATGAGTTCTGATTTACTTATCTGTTGTTGGCAACAGAAGTGTTGCAGGGCCGTACGGACAGTATTGAAAATAGCCGACTAGATTTACAACAGTGAATTAAAAAATGATTCAGCTCCTATTCTATTTTGTAACATTTTAAATAGGATTTGATGTTCGTAAATAATTAAACAATTCATGGTTACCACCGCATTTGTATCTACAATATCTAACAGTAATAATTTCAATTATTATTGTTAAATTAAATTTGACGTGTTTACGTGACATAAAAAACGACTTAGTGTATTACGGGTTGCGAATAATTTGCAATGTTTGACCTAGTGATGGGCGATATCGTGATTTTTCAATCACAACGTAAATCGTTACTGTGATTTTCTTATATCAGTGAATTTAAAACGTGATGTGATCACGACTTTCATAATACGACGTACGGGAGAAATTGTTAATCGTTCCCTATCCCTAAATAAGCGCCGACAGACGGTGAATTAACTACTTTGGTAATCTGTGCTGCCGCAAGTAACACCTGATGTATAGATTGGTAATAAAGCAAAAGCACTAATTTGCCTAATTTGACCAATAAAATTACTTTGAAAACCAGAAAAGGAACATTTTGTTTATGTTTGTGTGTAATATAAAATTCAAGTATTTACAGTTGTTTTATTTAATAAAGAGGAAATTATAGTGAACAATGTAGAAATTTTTTTTACACCCTTCATAAAGCATTCATACCAGAATGGAAAAAAAAAATTGAACATTCACGTCTTCAAAACAATATTTTTGTACTACTGCAAGAGTGTGTGCAAAGATAGTTTGTATACCACAAGATAGAAGTTCTTTTGTATCTCTCATGACATCGATTCTTCACAGTCGGAATTAAAAATAGTTACATTTAGTCCCTTGATTTGATATAATCCTAATCACTTTTTTTAGTAATGATATTTTGTTAGACATACTAATAATTTATTAGCAATAAACAAGAAATGTATAGGGCTGAAAAAAAAAGTACAAAAATTAGCTTTTATGAAAAAAAGTTCTGGAATTGTGCAGTAAGGGTGAAATATGCTCTAATATAAAGAATACAACTTAGCGTATTAATTTTATTATTAAAAAATTTTAATCGTAAAAAATCGTAATAGCTACTTTGTTTCTACGTATAATCTGAGAAAAAAGCCCTGCATAAATAGCCATAGGCAATTCTCTTTGTATTGTAGTGTACTATGTAATTAAGAGACCAAGCCCGGTCAATTATAAATAAAAATAAATGATACAATCTTAAAAATATGTAATCAGTACTACAGAATGTGAACAATTCAATCGGCAAGTAAATTAAAATTCTTTTAAACACCATTTCCAACACTAGAGAAATTAAAAATAAGTCCGACCCTGCTCTTTCTGTCTTTCTAGTGTTATTTCAGCAGTGTTACCACTTCGAACAACTTCTGTCCCGCCATCTAGTAGTAAAACGTCAAACTAATATTAGCATAAATGAGCAATTTTTTCTAAGAGGTTAATCTTTTATAGGAGCAAATATTATGCCGTGAAAAAAAGTTAAATTTTCACGTTAAATATATTTATTCTAGTATGTATGATATTTTATTTGAACATTTGAGTCCCATTAAAGAAAATAAAATAATTATAGATTAATTACGGCCGATTGAGAGTACGTTCACGTTTAATAATCCAAAGGAGAAAACTTTGGAAACTTAATTTCATTTAGTATTCAGATATAAATTATGATACATAACTTACTTAAGTTAATTAGTTATAATAATTAAATCAAATCTGAATTCTGTCGGTTCGTTTTTAAGAACAACCTCGCGAAAGAATTAGAAAATGACGAATTTATGAACGCGATATTTTGACATTGGTAACACAGCCTTAACGAAATAATGGATTGAAATTTTGAAATCTTTTTTTATTTTTAGCCGTTTAAATAAATATTTTCGCTAAAATTTGGCAGGAAGGTTTAGTTCAATAAAGGGTATAATCTGATAATCTAAAAAAGGCAAATTTTAGTGATTTTAATTTTTTTTTATTAATTATCAAGTTTTTCATAGGTCTAGCAGTTTTATTAAAAATGTTATTGCTAACAATTTGATATGTCTGCAATGCGATTACTAGGACCGGAAATAATAAGGAAAATAGCAGAAAGTTTCAATGTTGAAACGAAAATTGTTTAAATTTTACAAGAAGCAATGGACCGATTTAATCCATATCTTCTTATAGCACTTGTTATTATACCTGTAACAAATTAAAACAATAAAATTGCTGCAGCTAGAGAATTTCTTATTCACCTATTTTGATTCTTAATTTGACTCTACTACTTATTGTAAAGTTAGGTTACAGTCTATATAAAGTTAACAAACAGATACAGATGTATTATCCAACATGTGGTAATGGGAAAGATCTTGGTTCCATTCACCCCCGTTCAAATAAATCCTTTATGATGTTTCGAATCATTTTGTGATTCGAATCTAATTGCTATTCGAATCCTTTTTGATTTATTCAATCTACCATTGGGGATTTATTTCACATAGGGCAGATCCAATTTCACGCCGATGCTATGTAAAATTTCACTATAGCACTGCAGATTACCCTTTGAATTTTGATCTTTATTTTTCTCAAGCCAGGTATTAATTTTCTTTTCAGTATATGACTTTGACGAAGCGGAGGAGGGTGGCATTGTTGACTCTGAAGCTGAAGATGACAAATCGAAAATTGTTAAGATTTTACCTCGCAAGTCACAAGTAGTCACTCAAGCCCACATGTGTAATTATTGTAATTACACCAGCCCTAAAAGATACCTTCTATCGAGGCACATGAAATCTCATTCTGAAGAGCGACCACATAAATGCAGTGTTTGCGAGAGAGGTTTCAAAACCTTAGCATCTTTACAGAATCACGTTAATACACACACTGGAACTAAGCCGCATGCTTGCAAGTTTTGTGAGGCAGCCTTTACTACGTCAGGTAAAAATATAATATTAATTTTACACAAACATATTAAATCAGAGATGGATAAAAACCAGGTTTTTATTTTTTGGGGTTTTTACGCGGAAAAATATTTTTTTTATCAAAATGAATTGGTCGTTAAAAGACCATCATTTTGATACCAAATACGTTAGGTATATTTGATTATATTCGTAACATTTGGGCTTCAATGCTATTTTTTTAAATTTAGTTCTAACCTAACTTTTAGTCTAAAAATTAGGTTAAAATTGGCGGCAAATTCAAAAATGGGAAAAAAACTTTTTTTCATTTTAAATGTCCCAGGAAAAAACCCATTTTAGGGAAAATTTCTAACCTAAACTAACTTTTAGTCTAAAAGTTAGGTTAAAATTGGCGGTAAATTAAAAAAAATGGGAAAAAAAAACGTGTTTTTTCATTTTAACCCTCCCAGGAAAAAACCCATTGCCATCTCTGTATTAAATAATAATAGTGTGAAAAATAATTTAAATCTTAAACTGGCTACCACTTTATTCGATTGGTTTCTGATTGATACAGGAAAATAAAAATGTAACCTTCATTTAATTTATTGCGTCAGTGTGTCAATTTCATTTGTAAAACACTAAAGAATTGTTCTTGAATAAAGTAATAACCAAATTCTGTAACAGCACCAGTGACGCAAAATTTTAAGACAATTTTTTTCCCTAAAATTGTGTGAAGTTAAATTTTATACACCTCTTAGTCAAATTCTTTTCAGCTGCCCCACTGCCCAGGGCACCAGCACAGTCATTCTTTTCACTGTTGTAGTGACATAATGCTCCACCCCTTATATCGTCCCTTGCTTAACCTTCTCTACAGTTGGGTATGCTTGGGTCAGTTTAATAATTTACATATCCTTGATTATGGTTAATGTCTATCTATAGTACAATATTATATGTCATGTCAAAATATACGGGGTATTCGATTATTGAAAAATAAGCTACTACATTGAAATATGATCATTTCAAGAGAGGCTTAGAAAAAGGAGGGCCTCCTTCCTTTTTCTAAACCCCTCTTGAAATGATCATATTTCAATGTAGTAGCTTAAAAAAAATTATATAAAAAAAATATTTTTAAGAAAAAGATTTTATTTGAAAAAACTACTAAAAAGTAAAAATATTTTTTTTAAAATTCATACACGTGGAAACCAAAAGCTTTGGGGATGGTCATATAGCGCTATTTCATAGTTACTTTGCTCAATTTACCTCCCCCAAAGCTTTTGGTTTCCAGGTGTATGAATTTTAAAAAAAATATTTTTACTTTTTAGTAGTTTTTTCAAATAAAAGCTTTTTCTTAAAAATATTTTTTTTATATAATTTTATTTTTTACTTTTTAGTCTACTTATTTTACAGACAAGCAGACATACAAAACCCTTTCATTTGATACCCATGGCAAGGGAATCGTGAAGAAAAAGATAATTTGCCATTCTAGGGCGTCCGCCATATTGGATTTAGAATGACGTCACATAGATTATCGTATTTTACTCGTCAAACCCTTTCATGTAATACCCATATCAAGGGGGTTGTGAAGAAAAAGATACTCTGCCATCTTGGGGCGTCCGCCATATTGAATTTAGAATGATGTTACATGGTTTATCGTAGTTTACTCGTCAAATCCCGTCATTTGATACCCATATCAAGGGGGTTGTAAAGTAAAAGATATTCCGCCATCTCTGGGAGTCCGCCATATTGAATTTAGAATGACGTCACATAGTTTATCGTATTTTATTGTCAAACCCTTTCATTTGATACCCATATCAAGGGGGTTGTGAAGAGAAAGGCGATCCATCATCTTGGGACGTATGCCATATTGAATTTAGAATGACGTCACATAGTTTATCGTATTTTACTCGTCAAACCCTTTCATTTCATACGCATATCAAGGGAGTTGTGAAGAAAAAGGCGATCCGCCATCTTGGAACGTCCGCCATATTGAATTTAGAATGACGTCACGTTTATCGTATTTTACTCGTCAAACCCCTTCATTTGATACCCATATCAAGGGGGTTGTGAAGTGAAAGGCGATCCGCCATCTTGGGACATCCACCATATTGGATTTAGACTGATAATGGCTATACTATGTTACATTCAAAGTGCTGAGATATTATCTGAAAATCACCTTTTGAACGCCATCTTTATAGAGCTTCCTTACGAAGCACTTTAGGACATACCTTCATTAGAACTTGTATGCTTGAAATTGGTCTTAATGTACTTAGGAAATACCCTGTATATGCAAATAAATAAATTCTCCATATACTAGAAATAACTTATGTCAAGAAAATAATAATATTGTAATAAATAACTTATTTATGAATTTTTAACAAATTTTTTAATTCTTGCTACAAATTTTTTGATATTGCCACTGAGAGCTGCTGTTTGTACTTTTAAAAATTTCAGTTCTCAATGAAGTGAAGTAACAGTAATACTAACATTTTATTATTAAATATGGACACAAAATTCTTTAGGAGATATAGGCAGCCAAATCTGATAATCTACAATCTTTCATAATGGTTAAAATAGAAATAGGAAAAATATAGAAAGGTAATTTTAAAAGAATTCACTGGACACCTATCTTGTCTAATATCAGATTTCATAACAAACCAACAAAATTTGTGTCATGTAGTAAGAATTATTATTTTTTCTTCCAGGTGAATTGGTCCGCCACGTCAGGTATCGGCACACACACGAAAAGCCACATAAATGTACCGAGTGTGATTACGCGAGTGTTGAGCTCTCGAAACTGAAACGCCATATTCGTTGTCACACTGGCGAAAGACCTTACCAATGTCCACATTGTACCTATGCTAGTCCTGACACCTTTAAGTTAAAACGCCATTTACGAATACATACCGGAGAGAAACCGTACCAATGTGAAATTTGCCAAACTAGATTTACACAGTCAAACAGCTTGAAGGCTCACATGCTGACACATAATAGTAAGTAATAAATAATAATAATAATATATTTTATTCCTCCCATTTTAATATACAAAATACACTAACAAAAGAAGTCAAAAAAACAAACAAATGTATAACATAGAAGTAAATATGTATACATTTTTACAATTAATTATTTTTTAT
Organism: Rutpela maculata; assembly: GCA_936432065.2. Classification (NCBI taxonomy): domain Eukaryota; kingdom Metazoa; phylum Arthropoda; class Insecta; order Coleoptera; family Cerambycidae; genus Rutpela; species Rutpela maculata. The sequence goes on along the minus strand of OW386286.2, from coordinate 82,729,135 downwards.
TTATTTGCTTTCACCATGATTAGAAAATATTATGTAGGTATTATGCAAATCACAACTTACACACTTTTTTTATTTAATATGAAATTACTTACTTTCTATATAGTGGTACCTCAATCTGCCCACGCTAATATACTAGTTAGCTAAGCACTTTAAAACACTCATTATTTTTGAGAGCCAATCAAAACAACTGTTCTTCTAGCTAATGCTGACGAAGTATTGAATTACATGATAGGATTCCTACCATTAACAAAAATATATATTGAAATTATTTAAATCACTTATTTAAATTCAGTTATTTACACTTTTTTATTCAATATGAAATTATCAACTTTCTGTATATTGGTACCTTAATCTGGTCACGCTAATGTACTACTTAGGTAAACACTTTAAAATACTCATTATTGGAGAACCAATCAAAACAACTACTCTTCCTAATACTGAGGAAATATTGAATTACATGATAGGATTCCTAGCATTTTAAAGCAAAAAAATATCAGTTATTGAAATTCAGTCAACAACAATTATTATGTTTCTATACTCTACTGATGAGAACTAATGAGTTCGAAAAAACTTGTACAACTTTTCTAAAGTTGAAATAGAATGTAATAGTCCACAGTACAGCGCCCTTTTTTTTCTTAATGATTAGTAACAGGCTGAATTTTCGTGAGTAGCTTCGTTTTGACGAGACGCCCAACTTTTCTCTCTGCTAAAATTCTCGGTAGTGGTAGCTAATAACTGCGCTTAGGTGTATATATGTCGATTGGATGATTGTTCAAATTTTATTAGTAACAGTTAGTTTTTTAGTTAAATCTTGAGATAATTTTGATAAAAAACATGAAAAAACGTTTGTCCTACAGAATCGATGGTTTGACCGAAGCGTCTCCCACCCCCAACATGTCCAAATAACGAGTTCAAAAAAATGATTAGTAACCAGCTGAGTTTTTTACTATTGCTTAATAAATGTTTTTAAAATGAAATGGCCACATTTTCCTACAAATTGAATGGTATGTTTTTTCAGTCCTACGCTCGGAAATTGTCAGTTCCACGGTAACACTTTTCTCATTAGTAACTGTAGGACAAAGATAACACATGATAGGTTAGTGTATTCTCTGGCCAAATAAAATAGTGTCTTACAAAAAAAATTGGTATGTATCACTAGTCCGATAAAAATTATTTTAAGTAAAGAATTATTTTATAATTGCGGTTTTGGTAAATTAATATACTTTTATTGCTTAAGCGGAATTCTGATATCTACCAAATTTAGCACATAGATTCAGATTATCAAAAAAACAACATTTCCCTTGATTTTAAACCCTAATTTGCAAATTTACATTCGTTGCGAATATTTGAATTTTTCATGCACTTTTATATGTTTTATTAAATGTTCGACTACAAGACCGAAAAAGTTTCTTTATAATTCTAATGTAATATTATTTGTTGTAATGTTTAAGTGTTTGTTTAATTAGGTTTTCCACACAGTAAATTGTATAAAAAAACACTCCATAGTCACTCTTTATTTCGCACGAATTAGACAATCCAACAACCTGTCAAATTATTTTGGCAATATGTTGTGGACAAACAAGGGGTTTATTTTAATTAACTCGCGGTAACGTAGCCACGGCAACCGAAAAACAAACTCTTTAACAAATGTTTAACGAATGAAAAATAATATAAAACTTTACCTAAAAAATTGGAATGAAATTTTAAAATAAGTGTTTTTAATTTTTTATCAATATATACCACATTTTTTGTAGGACATTAGTAAAATTGTGTTCAACACTATTCCCAAGAGAAAAAAACGAAAATTAAGTTGTTACTAATGAGAAAATTGTTACCGTGGAACTGACAATTTCCGAGCGTAGGACTGGAAAAACATACCATTCAATTTGTAGGACAATATGGCCATTTCATTTTAAAAACATTTATTAAGCAATAGTAAAAAAAATCAGCTGGTTACTAATCATTTTTTTGACCTCTTTATTTGGATATGTTTGGGGGTGGGGGACGCTTCAGTCAGATCATCGATTTTGTAGGACAAACGTTTTTTCGTGTTTTTTATCAAATTATCTCAAGATTTAACTAAAAAACAAACTGTTACTAATAAAAGTTGAACAATCACCCAATCGACATATATACACCTAAGCGCAGTTATTAGCTACCACTACCGAGAATTTTCACAAAGTAGAAAAATTGGGCGTCTCGTCAAAACGAAGCTACTCACGAAAATTCAGCCTGTTACTAATCATTAAAAAAAAAGGGCGCTGTACTGTGTTGTGTTGTTGTATTAGCTTTGCTAATAATAAAGGATTATTATTATTATTATGATTGAATTGCAAAATATTTAAGTATTTTCAATATATTTTTTTGCTTTAAAATGCTAGGAATCCTATTATGTAATTCAATACTCCGTCAGTATTAGCTGGAAGAGTAGTTGTTTTGATTGGTTCTCCAGTAATGAGTGCTTTAAAGTGTTTACCTAAGTAGTATATTAGCGTGACCAGATTAAGGTATGAATATACCGGAAATAGATAATTTCATATTAAATAAAAAAGTGTGAATGACTGAATTTAAATAAATGATTTAAGTATTTCCAATATTTTTGTTTTAAAATGTTAGGAATCCTATCATGTATTTCAGTACTTCGTCAGCATTAGCTAGAAGAGTAGTTGTTTTGATTGGTTCTTAAATATTGAGTGTTTTAACGTGCTTACCTATAAGTAAGCCAAGAAGTGTAGTCAGCGGAGGAATGCGAGTACGGGCTCCTAAAAGTGGAGCGGCACTTGTTTAGAATACGTATAATATGGCAGTGTGCGCCGGCTGAGAGCGTGCCGCTCCACTTTTAGGAGTCCGTACTCACATTCCTCCTCTGACTACACTTCTTGGCTTACGTATAACTAATATATTAGCGTTGCGAGATTGAGGCACCCATATACAAATAGTAGGTAATTTCATATTAAATAAGAAAGTGTGAATTGAATTTTGGTACACTTTATTTAAAAAAAAAATAGTAGTACACTTTATTTTAGCAATGCAAACATGACTCTTGTAAAAAATATTGATCATTATCATTATCTAAACATCAAACTGTCACAATTTTTTTCAAGTTGAAGTTTGATAATATGCAAGTTTTGATTAAGGAATCGGTCTTGAAAGTTTTAAATTTTTGCCAATTTTTAATAATGGTTAGACAACTAACAGGAGTTCAGAAGATTAGTATTCTTTTCAAATTGGAAAATAGATTGTATATTAGAGTAATTGCTTCTGAATATAACATAATTAAATGCAGTGTAATGAAAGTTAAAAAAAGTTGAGAAAATGAAAGAAATATATCCCACAAGTATGGATTTGGTCGGCCTAAACGAAGTAATGACCAACAAGATAAAGCCCTTATAAATTATCTTCAGGAAAATCCATTTGAGACCGCAGTTTTGAAACAGATCTTCCTGCCTCAAGATCTATTGTCTGTAGAAAAATTAACAATAGCAATCTGAAGTGTAGTTCTGCTGCTAAAAAATACAAATGTCAAACAATGAAGACTTTTGCTCAAGTCATATTTTCTGACGAAAAAGTTTTCCAGTCATGTAATGAGACATATTCATGTTTATAGGCCTCGTGGGCAAAGATACAATCAAAATTTTACATTATTAGTCAATGAGTAATGGGAATGTACTGGTTTATTGATGGTCATGTTAATTCCACTAAATATTTTGAGATACTTGAAAATGTTATATTGGCCTCGTACTCCGTATTAAACATATAGTGCGTTCGATGTAAACAATCTGAACTAAGCTGATTCGTCTTTAGTCTGATTCTCTTGAGCAGGAGTATCAGACCACATATAATTCGCGCTTTAATACCGAACCTAACGTAAAATGTGGTGTAAACGTAGACGTATTGGACAAATCTAGAAAATGTCAAGTTTTTGAGGTTAGATTCGTCGTTCCCGCATAAAGAACAATATATATAAAGAAACTTTTTAAATATAATAATACTAATATACTTTCATCTCCTGTTAATTTTATTCTATAAATAAATCCCATAGAAACAATTATTGCCACAATTGTATCCAAGGGAATTATCTGGAGAATAAATTTAACGGGAGATGAAAGTACCGGGCCTAATTGTATATGTATGGTTTCATTTATTGTTTGGTTTATAACTAAACTGGTGCTTTGTTGTATAAACCTGACAGTTAATTGGTTTTGTAAATGGAAACGTATTTTCTTAAGCATTTCTAATAATTTTCTCCATGTATTTCGTTCAATTTGTTTTACAACTGTTAGCATTACATTAAAAACCGCAAATGTAATTTTCTTTTTAGGAATATTTTTTACACAAGTGAAGCCTTTATAGGTTAGGTTTGCTTGCTACCGGTGCTAATCAACTAATCGACAAATTTTCAAGTATGGTGATGTGTTGTAAACAGGCACAAACTAAATAAATTCGAGTCGATCCATCCCCACTCCATTAGTTCCCTCGGCTCAGACCAAATTATTTCACGGTGTAAACTAGGCTACTGCCATCAGTAAGATGATAATTTAATCTTCCAACATAATCCAGGCAACGAATGCTCAAAAAAGGGTGTAGAGGGAAATGTTAGGGACAGAAAATTTGACTTCGGAACTTGGTTTGGACTAGTCTGGAGATGAACATGTCAAAAGTCCCCACTCCTAGGTGGTGAGCGGGGGGGAGGGGGGCATTTTAAAGGTCCCATTTTTTGGTTTTTCGCTTATATCTCGGAAACTATGCGTCGTATGGAAAAAGGTAATCTATGCAAAATTAAACATAATTAAATTTCCTACAAGAATGTCTATATTCATTTTCTTCCTATGTGTTATAGTTTAAGAGATATTCGCCAGCCAAAATAGTTAAAAAAAAAAGTAGGTACCTCGAATATTTCTATCAAAGCGGTTTACCGTGGTCTGCTAATAAATCACAGTCACAAAACAATCTTTATTTTACAATACTCGACGTATTTACTAATGTAATATTTTGTCGAAATCTATGCATTCCACTTAACATGAAGACTTTAACTTTAACTTTATATAACTTTTTTATTTTGTTTCCGATTTGAATCAAATTTTACTCAAGTATAGAACAAATTAGGATCTACTTATAACCAGAAAAACATTAGCCTGTTACAAAGGCATAGCCTTCTGTGGTACCAAAATGTGCTGAAAAAGATAAAAACATTTTCAATGTTAAAAATTCTAAAAAATGCATCGGATCGGCGCCACAAACGTACATACATCAAAATTTAATTTGGTTATGGATGGGAGAGTTTTCATACATAAGCTCATCTGGCAAAGGGTGTCCTCAGTTTCCGGCATTTGTGGTGGATACGTGAAATTCGTCAAGATCCATAGATAATATGATTTTTAATATTTTTCAGCATATTCTGGTACCACAGGTGGCTTTGCCTTTGTAGCAGGCAAATGTTTTTCTGGTCATAAGTAGATCTTAATTTGTGCTATACTTGAGTAAAACTTGATTCAAATCGGAAACAAAATAAAAAAGTTATAAGGGCGTCTTCATTTTAAGTGAGTCACACAGTATATTTAATGAAATGTATAGATTTCGACAAAATATTACGTTAGTAAATACGTCGAGTGTTGTAAAATAAAGATTGTTTTGTGACTGTGATTTATTAGCAGACCACGGTAAACCGCTTTGATAGAAATATTCAAGGTACCGAATACTTTTTTTTTTTAATTATCTATTTTGGCTGGCGAATATCTCGTAAACTATAAAACATAGGAAGAAAATGAGTATAGACATTCTTGTAGGAAATTTAATTATGTTTAATTTTGCATAGATTACCTTTTTCCATACGACGCATAGTTTCCGAGCTATAAGCGAAAAAACAAAAAATGGGACCTTTAAAGTGCCCCCCACTCACCACCTAGGAGTAGGGACTTTTGATATGTTCATCTCCAGACTAGTCCAAACAAAGTTCCGAAGTCAAATTTTCTGTCCCTAAAATTTCCCTCTATAATCATTAGTATCCTGGTCTAACAGGATTATTGGATAGATGCACTGTTTCCCAAGGATAATTATAAAATCATTGGAAATCATGAAAAACAGGGACAACTACTTCAATGGAGAACATGGGCATCGACTTAGTAACACATGGAGACTGGCTTTGCCAAGCACCAGTGGTTTAAACAGTTACGGTTAACGAAGCACAACGAATGAGCAGCGAACAGAACACAACAAATTCAGACTTTAGAATCCTTCTGAAGAAGCTGACAGCATAATCAGCGAAACGTCAAGTCAAATTCGACAACCACGGCTGCACCCGGAAGAAACCACTTCATTCTTCGGCTGACTTTACACCACAACATTCAAAAATATTCACAATATAAAATTCTTTTAATTGTTAGCTCATCAGTCATAAGATGTAATTTTGTAAAATTAACATTACCCCAAAAAGCATTCAATCAATAGGAGTGTGCAGAGATCATATAGCCCATTATATTACAGCGTTTTAATTCATCGGGGTTAAGCCAATGTTCAGCGAGACAAATAATGGAAATATTTTCGGTTTTGGCAAAAATTTCTAATTCAACACTTTTATCTCCTAAGTTTTGAAGATTTTGGTGTAGTATTTTGAGCCTATATATATTTTTATATTTATAAGTTATTGATAGTTCTTGGTTTTCTAAGAAAAAAAAATGTACTGAACAAGTACATCTTCAGGCCAGGTAGTTCCAATGTATAATTGCTCTATAAGCTCTATATTTGCTGGTCAATATTTACTCCTACCTTGTATGCAGAGCTAATAACTGATTCTTGTTTTGGCAGAGGTTCAACTATGAATGTATATCCGTCGAATTTTTTTTTCTAAGGCCCGCATTAGACTAAAAATTCTTTGACAAATAACTTTTATAAAAGATATTTATGAGAAATGTGATAGTGTAATAGACTATATTTTATAAAATATTACACATTTCTCATAAAAAATATCTTTTATAAAATAACTTTGTCAAAGAACTTTTATAGTCTAATGCGGGCCTAAAAGAGAATTCATTTGCATATGATATCCGACATCCGATGATCCGAAAGTTTTCTTATTGGTGGAATTATTTGAAAATAGTTTGTCCGAAAGTTTTAACCTTTATCCGACATCGGATATTTTGACGTTAAATATTTTTCTGATGTCACACACTATCGGCAAATTGGTGAACCTGCCTGAAAATCTTGCTATTTTTCAACCTGTACTATTAAAATTTCAGAATAATTTTCTTCCACATTTTTAGTAAGTACTTATATATTTTCAAATAATGTACATATATGATTTTCACAATAATTTTGACACTAGACATTGACAAGTGCCAAATTTAAAAAATTGCTACACAACCTATACATTATCGGATAAAATATTTCGGATGCATGTAAATTGACATTTTTCTTTATCCGACGAAAAACGTCCGATATCCAATTCGGATGTCATATCATATGCATGTGAATTCTCCTTAAGTTAGATTTGATGTCTTCACCTGTCGTTTCTCCGACTTTGCCCACACAAAGCGAGACTCACCGGTTTACTGCTGAAAACGTAGTAGGTACTTTCTGCATGGGTACTTCTCTTATGACCATAAGTTTTGATTGCGTACCATTTTGTGTTTGGCCTTGATTAGGTGTTCGCGGTTTATCTGTATTGTTTCTTTTATAACTAACCAACTATTATTTTGTAGGACTTGAGTGTTATTTTGGTTAGGTGAGTCAGTATTTGCAACTTCATTATTTATTGTTGCTCTGGTTATACTGGACTTATCTTTATCTGCCTCTATAGTCTGTTTTTAAACCAGGAGGACTGAATATAGAAGTCTCATTCACGCCATAGAAGTAACCAGAAAATACACTATAAACTTTTTGGCGTTTTGAGCAACCAATAATACACCACTACAGTATATTTGTCTGCATTTAATTAAATTATATAATGCATCTATTTGACCTCTATATATTTGATACATCATCCATACCATTTACACAGTATAAAGGCGCCAAGTAATTAGCCACTTTTACCTTCAGGTTTATACAAAAGGGATTAAAAACTGATATATAATGTGCAAATGATAAAATAGAAATTAAAACAAAATAATTTATGACATGAAATTAAAATTTATTACATGTCAAAATTTACGATTATTGCCCTGAGTAAGACTGACGAAGGCAGATCCAATCACAGATGTATGATTTAGCGTGGTAGCGCTGATTTAAAAACAGACTATAATACAGCTGCATAAGTGTTGCCTCTATTGGGGTTACATATTTGCTCGGTGTAGTTCACGACTTATGATTGGCAATTGATCCTGGACAAGCTAAACTGACTAATCGGAAGTCAATGTGCAGAATGTAATATATTGCATGTCAACAGTGCCTGATTCATAAAATAGTGGGGAATGTATAATAGTATTCAAATAATGGATGACAAATCAAATGGCGAGATAAGTCAGTTCACGTTAGAACTAAGAATTTGGATTTCTTTTTAATTTTTTACAGGTTTCTGCTACGTGTTTGAAGAGTTTGAGAAAATTTTTAAAAACTCTAGTGTCCTAATGTCCTTTGTTTTTTCATTAAGTATCTGAACATGATATCATCCAAATTTATGGAAATACTCTACTAGCTTATTTTTCGTGACCACCAAATTACATCACACGTTTTCCTTTAACCAATTTAAAAACCTGAGATGTTGCACTTTTTATGAAAGTGAAATGAGAAATGTGGACTAACTAGTCTTTTCATTTTAGTTGGTGATAAGCCCATATTTCAATGTGAACTTTGTCCGACTACATGTGGGCGCAAGACAGACTTGAGGATACACGTGCAGAAATTACATACATCTGACAAACCGCTGAAATGCAAAAGATGTGGAAAGTCTTTCCCGGATAGATACAGTTACAAAGTAAGTAAAATGTTTTAATAGTAAAATTAATTACTAGACTAAATAGACCACAGCCTCTCTCTCCTCCTGATCAGTCTTCTAAATAAAGTCCGTCTCAAATAAGAATGCAGTGTTCGTATAGATAGGAGGACTGTGTCCTTGTCTCTGATTGGTAAATTTACAAGCCAAGTTCACACAGGGAAAAGTTAGTAAATCAGAACAAATTTCTTGACAGGTTTGGAAAATACATTATGAGTAATATTAAAATGAAATATTATATTAAGAATATTTCTATATATTATATAGGAACATGTAACAATATTTGTTTGTTTTTATTAATATTTATCTATCTGATGAATCGTTTGGGGTACTTCCTGATGAGCTAGGAACTTAAAATTTGGCATGGAGATAGAGGGAGTACCTTCCCGACCTCCAGAAAATTAGAAAAAATGCAAAACTCAAAATGGTGCCTCTAATATGGTGGCCAATGTATATATGTAGAAGGTAGTATCCGCATTAAAATGAAGCATAATTGTTAAAGGCAAAGATACATATATGCCACCACTCACTTTTATGTGAAATTTTTCTGCAACTTTTTTTTCAAATTTCTTACCATTTAGCAGCATCTTCATTTTAATGCGGGTATTAGCTTCTATGTAAACATAGATTAGGCGTCATATTGGGCCGCTATTCCGAAATTTGCAAGTTTTGGAATTTTCTAGGTAGGGAAGGTATGGTACTCTCTACCTCCATGCAAATTTAAAGTTTCTAGCTCATCGGCAGGTGCTCAAACAATTCACCGTACAGGTAAATATGGATAAAATAATAATCATTTATTTCCAAAAACAACTTTTGGAAAGAAACCCCTGCACAAATCTTATGGAAAATGGCTTTCGGTGAAATTGTCTGAAATTTCAGTATGTTTATTATTTTTACTGTGATAAAATAAGCATTTAAGCTGCAGTTTGAATTAAAAAATTTCGATTCAGTCATAAGGCTCTAAATTTTCCGCTACTTTTTATTTTGTGTATTAATTGACTTGGACAGCTCTGGGGGATTCCACTTACTTGGGAATTCCCATGTGCCTGTGTAAACCGCCCCCTCGTTTTAACTTAAACAATTGCATTCATAACTGAGATGGACTATGGAGAATTCTATGAATGGGAAATGTTGGTATTTTTACAAAAAGAAAATGAACCTAAATTTTATAAAAAAAATTTTTGGGTAACATTTAAATTGTTTAAATAAGTATTTCCCACCAAAAGTATCACATAGTCGATGTTTGTACTGATTTAAAATTGGAATGTTTCCAAAAATACAAAAATTGTTAATATTCCGAATATAGTACTTATTCTTAATATTTATTAAAAAATGTATAGAAACTGAAATTCCCCATCTGAAGAACATTTAATTATGCCAACTAATTTAGTTGTTATATTTACTGCATATATCCAAAATGTTGCTGCAATTAATTTGAGTGTGAATTTTAATTTAAAAATGGTTAGGTCGATGGTCGTTCTATAATGTCTTCTTTGTTAATTTTAAAAGATCGACTTGTTAATAACATCCTTCATTTCAATTAGGGGTATGTATAATCAGCAGTGGCGGCTTGCAACATACTTTACTGGGAGGGCACAAATTAAACAGTGGTGTGAACTGTGGAAGGCGTGAACGGTTGAAGATTATAGTGATTTTAAGTTCCCCAAAATTTCTGTAGAGATACACCGATACTTAAAAAAACATCACTTGTGGAACATGTTTTTGAGTTTGAGTAGAACGAATTGACAATGATATTTTGGTATAAAACATTTAACATCCGCTTGCACCGTATTGTTTAACAGAGGATTAATCTTAAACCTCCGTTAAATTTAAAATTTGCTTTGCACCGTTCTTTAATCCTTGATTAAATTAGCTTAAACTTGCATTAACTTAAACCCCCAAAGTTGGCGGTTTAAAGGGCGATTAAATTTAATCGTAATTTTTGCGCAGGGATCGATGTTGTGCATAACCTCAATTTTTACTATATTTTCATTTTTTTGACGTTTTACTTTTATTTACGAATCGTGAGATGGATTCCGATTCCGTCATTGATATCTTCTAATACATGCTTGCATTTTGTGGCCATATTTATTACCAAAAGTTTTTCATCTAATGAAAAATTAACTGATCTTGCTCTTTTATTATTATTATGGTTTTCCATATTTATAAAGATCTTGTAAACAGATAAATAGTAGTAAAAATGTACACACACAGAACCACGTTTTTTCTGAAAATACAACAAAATAATTGACAATAGTTGACAGAAATAAGGTTATAATTTTGAAAGAAAAGTTAGCAGAATACCAAATTCTCTAAAATCACAAGTTAACTTCAACTAAGTAAACCACAAACAATAAAACACAGTGCAATACGACGCAAGTTAAACCTGGTTCAAAAATTAAACCTCGATTAGTTATTCATCGCTTAAAATGTAAACGGTGCAAATGGCTGTTAGAGTTTTATTTAAGAAATTCAGTCTCCTTTACTTAATTTTAGCAAACATGTCAATTACTTTATTGTCAAACTTGGTACGGATTCTATAAACTTTTTTCAATTGATAACACTTTCGAAGCATAAATTATGTAATTATTTGCACTGCCTCGACCAAACATATTCCAATCAGCTCCTTGGTAATATCAGTGTTTCTTCATACAGTCGACGAATAATAAACACCAGCCATCTAGGTGTTCACATCTCTAATAATATAGTTTGTCCCATTTCACATTGTCAGAAGCTTTACGGTATTCTACGAAACAAACGTAGATATGCATGTAATATTCTCTTGCCTTCTCAATAAGTTGCCTACCAAAAAGACTGAATCCATAGTTTGTTCGTTCTGTTCCAGTAACACAGGCATTATTGGAATAGAATGAACGAATGACGAGTATCAGTCACTTTTCCGACATTTAAAGGACTGGTCCAACCTTTTAAACTAAATCTGAGTCACCTAATGTCGCCCGCTTAGCTGCAAATCTCAACTTTCAGTTCTCAGATGACATAATTATAATGTTATTTATTTCCGCTACCAAAGTTTATCACCAACGTCATGAGACAAGCTACCTGGAAATTTTGTCGAACCTCTTCTCTGTCGAAGAGTAGGGATTTATTAGACTAGTATTACTATAAGAAGATGCCAGGGCGGAGCCAAAATGTGCGAATATTTTTACCAATGGCATAGCTTTATCTAGGGTATAGGAATGTGTAATTGCAATAAAAGTTTCGCGGTCAGGGAACTGTGAAAATGGAGTAGATTAAAACTTGCCAACTGTTACGAGTAATCTTTGTTCAGGAGAAGTGCAAGAATAGTAAGTTCTACTGAACTTTGCCTAATAAAGTTGTTTTATTATTATTATTACCGTCGCCGCCGCTCTACTGCAGGGCACCGCCGCCACTGGTGTTGACATTGAATGTCACGTAATTCTTTCTTATTGGTTTAGAATGATGGAGCGCATAAACTCGTTTCTGCGCATATTTTTTGCTGGCATCTTCTCATAGTAATACTACTTTACTTGCCTAACATTTAATAGACAAGGATCCTAAAGGTGGTATATCCACTATGTAATCCTAGCCTGGAAATTACATAGCTTCTGCATATACGGTGATATCAAGCCATTAGAAGGTGGGAGATTGTCGTGTTTCCCCAGGTTGGTCTCCCATCCAAGTACTAACCATGATGAAAGTATCTATCGAAATATGTGTGCCTCTACGTTCGTACCTGGTGACATAATGGAAAAGTCAATGACAGTCATAGAAAAAAAAAGTTGTGCTGTGAAAACTAAAGAATATGGGTCTTCAACCATTTTGAACCATTTTTCTTATCATCTTTGGACAAATATACTTATCTGCTTCTAAAAATATTGTCCAAGCAATCTATAAAATAATAGAATTATGAGGTATAGTACCGGGAAGTGACCTGTATGCCTGTGATTTTTACGTCAAAGTAACATTTAGAGGGTGTTTTTTGACAAACGATTAATAAGAATAATGAAATATAAATATATATTGCTGGCGTTTTGGGAACGGAATGTGTTTTCTTGTACTGTCTTGATTGCTTTACTTTAATAGCCGCCACTGGTAAAGTTGGTCAATATAAGGGGATGAAGTTGGTAATAAATCTGTCATAAATTCCTACTCATTTTCAACTGATTTATTGCTAATTTATTGCAGTCTTAAATTGACCCGACTATATATGTTAACAGTTTATACCTAAAAATTCTAAGCTCTTAACTGATTTCCTTTCTTGATACCACAGTCAACCTCGTTTAATTATATATCTTTAGTAGACATTTTCAGTTTGTTTTATATACTTCGGTTTATTTTATTGAGATTTTTTGCCACGGCAATCGACTAATGATACCTATCACATGAACCTGTATATAATAAAGTGAAAATATTCTACATTAAGCATGGTATATGCCCATTGACTAAATTTTATTCTAAAATAAAAATTTCGATTTGCTTTTATGTCGAGCAATTCTATTAGCGCGAGAATTTTCTCTTCGGAATGTTGAATGAAGGAGACAATAGCGATTTATTCCAATAAATATTGCACTGATTTCATTACGATTTAGCAAAATATAACTTCATAATTCATTTTAACAGAGCATGAAATTCACATTATTGCTTGGTGAACAAGTCACTCGATCTTTTTTCTGCTTATATACCCTTATCAATCATTGTGAAAATTTTGGAGTGCTTTTTATGTCTGTTCACGCTTGCCAATTATTCATATTGTATTTTTGTAATTAATAGAATAAAAGTAAATTGAACTACTAATATAGATTTTTATTTTGAATTGTGAATTATTGCCATAAAAATATTTTATTCCAGAAAAATGAGTGCTCATGTTCGCTTTCTTCCTATAAAAAGCCGCCACTGCTTAATGATACAAGAGGATTTCGTAGAAAAGTATGTAACAATTGAAATTAAGAAAAAGTTTTGTTAAGGCAAAAAAGCATTGAGAGATTTTTTAAGTAAATATATTTACTATTTGGAATGTTTAAACTTTTTAATGGAAAGGACAAATATTATTTATCTTTAATTAATCATTAAAATAACAAGAAAGTTGATTTATAATATGCTGAATTGTCTGTATAAAAGATCTTATAGTCTTAAGCATTGTTGTGTGAAACCCTCCATAATAAGATAGAATCATAATTTTCATTTTAAACCTAAGCTTGTTCACGGCGATGCATTGAATGTCCATGGTTAACTGACATTTTCGCATAAATTTGTTTAAAAAAGGCAACTTCCGGTTCATTAAAAAAATGGTTTTGCAATAGAAAAATGAGTCTGATGCTATTTGATAGAGATTGATTTTTTTTTTTTTTTTTTTTTTTAATCGCCTTATTTATATTAATGTCCTGGCGCAGTTTAGCCGTAGGCTATTCTACCACTCAACCACTTTCTGCTACCGAAAAACATCCCCCACCTTCTCAACCACCCATGCCAACCCTTTGGGAGTGCACTTTCTTAAAACGGTTGACCTTCGTTAACGACTAGAAAGTTCTTAAGGCCGGTTTTGTAGGTTCCATTTATCTTAGATCTGATAGTTAACTCTAAGTTTTGTTGAAATAAGTATGTTTTAGTAACTACCAATCTTAAGTTTAAACTTCAAACGATGGACATCCAGTAGGGTACCGCTTAAACTGCAAACTAAGGTTTATGCACGCGTATGTTCAATTAGCAATAAGTTTGTTCAAAAACCTCGCTCTATCTCCTTCTATTATCTGCACTGGGGCAGATAGTGCAGGGTTTTTGAACAAACCTAATATTTCGAAGGGTGTTGCACTCAACTCAACGCAAACTTCAACTCGGTTCAACATAACCTACAAACAACCATCTAACCTATATTCTGTGTAAAGTAAAAGTTGCACATTTTTGATATTTTTGAAGACATTTTATCAAGCGATGAAGAAGGTGTAATCAATATAATAGAAGCACTTTTCTTGCACTCGATGATGTCTTATGCTTTTTCATTAATTCAATTTACAATTTTATTTCACTGCTGTTGAAGTTTGTAGATATTTTACCATTCATTGTGAAATCTCAAAGTAACAGTTGTGAAGATGACATCAATCGCCAATCTGTCACTATGCTACCAACCCATATTTACCATTACCAGCTAATAAAATGATGAGATAACACTGACGATCTTGATAAGCACCTATAAAACGGAATTTTCCAAAACACTTAAATCTGCAGTTTAAACCTCCAGTAAAACTCCAGTTGAAACTTCTAGTTAAACTGTGGTTTTATCTGTACCTATAAAACCGGCCCTTAGACATTTGCAAAAGGTTAACGATCTACAGTTGATTTAAGTCTTTTTGCATGACTCGCTATAGCTTTTTTGCTCCACATGGAATCAGAGTGTACATTAAAAAAAAAAAAAATCAATGCATAAATACTTTCTGTGGCTCATACACATGATTTTTTAACTGATTGTTCAAACAAATCATTTAACTTATGATTATTTCTTTGCGATTTGTACAGATTAAATTTACAGGTTATTACAGATATCAAATACACCTAAGTGTGCAGCACACAATTTCTTACAATTACGAATTGCAAAACTTATATACTGATATCATTTCTATAATTAATTATTTTTCTATTTATTTGCTTGTCTCTTGATTAGAGAATATTATTTAGATATTAAGCAAATCACAACTTACACGCTTTTTTTATTTATCATAAAATTACCTACTGTGTGTATATTGTCCTAATCTGGGCACGCTAATATATTAGTTAGGTAAATACTTTAAAACACTCATTATTAGAGAACCAATCAAAACAACTACTCTTCTAGCTAATACTGACGAAGCATTGAATTACATGATGGGGTTTTAAGCCATTTTAAGGCAAAAAATATTTTAAAAATACTTAAATTATTTGTTGAAATTCAGTCGTCGGAATCAAAACCTTTTATTTCTTCAAAAACCTCTCGTTATCTTGTTTCTGAGAGTACTATTTCTAAAAACTTTGATATTATGCGGCATCAACATCGCTACGTTTTTTAACACCATGCGTTAGCGACGTAACCTTTTAAACAGCATTTACTTTTCATCATCAATGTCTTCGATATCATTAAGTGATGCGAAAACTGTTTAAAAAAATTTGAAAAGATTTCGCTTTTCCTTTCTGATACAAGGACATGGTGTAATCGCAATCCATGTAGACATGATAACCAGGCAACGCAGGACGTAGATCCGGACCCAGGCATTTCACTAAATTAGTAGAATTCTGTAAATTTTCGTCAGCTTTTAGCAACTCGTGGATGTATTAATCTGTCTTTTTGTAATGTGTAATATATATATAATAATAATGTAAATGTGTCTAGACACTTAATTGAATGAAATACCAGAATGAGATTCATTATTCATCAAAGTAAAAACTTTTTTTATTTCCACATTTAATATTAAAAAGTATAATTTATAAATTTCAAACATTTTCCTGAGGATTGTATTTGTAAGCTTTTTTTACAATTAGAAAAATAAATTTGCAATTAAAAAGTTTTCGTCATACCTCCCTCGTAAGTATACTCATTTTTCATAACATACTTAGGGAAATAAAATAAAGGACCCCACACTCTAATCTTATGGAAAAGTGGTCCCGGTAAAATTGGCTAAATGTTTAATATATTGTAGATTTAGGCTTTCTGATCAATATCTCTTATAGCCCAACTCGATCGTATGTCTATTTTCCGAGATACAACTCAAGAAATGTATAAGAGTGACCTCTGGTACGATTAAAAGAGTTTCGAATTCATGATTTTTTTCATGCATTTTATATTGTGATACATTCTTATAGATTTATTGTTTTAATACAAATAGCGTAGAAGAATAATTAATGTTAGAAAAATGCTGGTGAAGGCGCCCAGGAATTCTATATAAAAATAACAAGTGAAAAAAATATTCGGTCAAATTGGCTAGAACAATTTTTACATAAAGTATGATGTTCCTGACCAAAAAATTAGAAATTGCTCCTTTGATCTCTAATTACCCCATCAATAAATTGAAAGTTAGGGAAGATACAGAATTTTACAAGAATTTATAGTTGTATCTCAGAAACTAGACATAGGATCCACAAGAGCTTTTGATCATAAAGTCGAAATCTACAACATTTAAAAATTCAGCAAATTTGACCGGGACTACTTTTCCATAAAATCCGTGAAGGGTTCTTTGGGAGAATTTTCTCTTTTATATAACAAGTATTAAATTAAATGTTTCATAATTAATAGTAAGCCGATTAAAAAAAAAAAACTACTATAGAAAATAATATTTTTATTATTCAAAATCATTCTATTCATTTCGGAACTATTTAGTCCAGTCAATGAATATATTGTAGAATGCATGGAATATGCGAGACTTTTTGACTTCAGAACTTTGTTAGGAGTAGTTAATAGGTAAACATACTAAAAGACAACTATTTTTTTCTAATGTAAATCTCTCTCTATTTGCACACTTCCAATGAATTATGACAACTAACTGACAATGTCACAAAAATTAAAGTTAGATGTACACAACTAGATTTTAGCAAAAATACGTTATAAGACTTGTCCTATTTAATTTTGCTCACGACAGTACTCTACACCCCCCTTTTGAGCACTCATTGATTAATGGATTAATTATAATAATATGATTTAATTTATCTTGACAGTAGTTGTCATTTGTAAAGAGGCCGCCTCCTAAATTTATTTTATTGACGGTTGCTATGGATATTCCAAGCATTGCTACCTTTACTACTTGCAAATATGAAATTTTGTTCAAATAATTATAGTTTTCCCACTAGTTTTTCTCAAGTTTTTTTCTAGTTTAATGATTCATGGGCCTCGGATTGCAAACTGTATTCTCTACCAAAAAAGTGCACTTACCTTATACCTTTTTTTTTTTTTTTTTTTTTTAAACTATTTAACGTCGGTCTATTTCCGCTACCAAGGCCTATCACCGATGCCAGGAGACGAGCTACCCCCAACCTGGAAATTTTGCCGAACCTCTTCCCTTAAGAAGAGTAGGGATCTTTTACTTGCCTAACATTTAATAGACAAGGGACCGCCTGCTTTACATCCCCTCCGAAGGATGGTATATCCACTACGTAATCCTCGTCTGAAATTACGTAACTTCCGCGTATACACTGATATACAAGCCGCTAGAAGGTGGGACGAAAACGCTGTATTTCCCAAGATGGGTCACCCATCCAAGTACTAACCGCGCTCGACGTTGCTTCAACGGAATATCGACTGATATTCACATTGAAGTCGCCTCTACGCTCGCCCCTCTTATACCCTTGGTACAGAGTTATTCATTATATTTAGGCCACCCTTTATTATCGTTATTATTGGAGATAGAAAAAAAAGGTTGGAACGAAAGTTGTAGGCCTGTAACTTTAATAAGTCAATGGAAGCACAGTGGCATGCAGAAATTGAGGGGTACTGTCATGAGCAAAATTAAATAGGACAACTATTTTTTTCTAATGTAAATCTCTCTATTTGCACACTTCCAATGAATTATGACAACTAACTGACAATGTCACAAAAATTAAAGTTAGATGTACACAACTAGATTTTAGCAAGAATACATTATAAGACTTGTCCTATTTAATTTTGCTCACGACAGTATAAGAAGCAATAATTTATTTTTTAATGGAAAGCCCTATGTATTGTTGAATTTTTGAATTGAGGCGCTCGCGTGCAAACCCCGATAAATCCACACACACAAAGTTGTGGGAAATTACAAAAAACTATATTGGATTTATCTGGTTTTGTTCGAAACGGTCAACTTTAACATTAGATTTATATGGGATTTATCGCGTTTTGGTTACCAAAGATTACTTATAGGCTTGTAGAGTTTAGTCTAACATACATGAAACTATTACAAACTCAAAATTGACTTTTTGTGGATTTATCAGGTCAACTTTAACATTAGATTTATATGGGATTTATCGCGTTTTGGTTACCAAAGATTATATAGGCTTGTAGAGTTTAGTCTAACATACATGAAACTATTACAAACTCAAAATTGACTTTTTGTGGATTTATCGGGGTTTACGCGTGAGCGCCTCAATTGTTCTTTGTTTTTCTGATTTCAAAAATATGACATGATAGTCCTATCTTTAACCATTTTCGAATTATTGAACATTGAAGATCTTATTTAAGCTATTTATTATACGAAGGGAAATTACAATTATTAAAGTAGTCCATGAAAATGACAAATATTCTGTTATTATATGAAACGCTGACAGATTTAATAACAGAATACTGGTCATTTTCATAGACTACTTTAATAATGTTAACTTCCGTTCCTATAATAAATAGCTTAAATACGATTTTCAATGTTCAATAACTCGAAAACGGTTAAAGACACGGGGATGGCCACTTTCTGGAAAACCGGGAAAAGTCAGGGAATTTAATAGGTCAGGCAAAAGTCAGATAAATGTTAGGGAATTTTGGTGAAAGTCAGGGATTTTTGTGAAAGTGCTTAATATTTTATTGATTTGTTTGTTCTTTTTGATAATATGTACCTTTTCTATTCATATGTACTTTTAAAATATGGGTAAAAAGACTGATTTTCATTTAAAACTGCTGAAGTCAGTGGGATAAATCCTACAACTAATCGCGTTCACTTAACGAGTAGCTGTAAAGAAAATAACATACGACAAAATGGAATGACAATAGTCAGAGAAAAAACTAAAACATCGTCTGGAAAACCGGGAAAAGTCGGAGAAATTTGTTGTGGAGAAAAAGTGGCCACCCTGAGATAGGACTATCATATGTCATATTTTTGAAATCGGAAAAAAAGGATAATTCAAAAATTCAACAATACACGGGGCATTCCATTAAAAAATATATTATTGCTTCTTCTGCACACCACTGTGCTTCCATTAACTTATTAAATGGGTTCGGCTACAGCCCTACAACTTTCGTCCGAAACTTTTTTTTCTATCTCCAATAATAACGATAATAAAGGGTGGCCTAAATATAATGAATAACCCTGTATATGAATGACTATTAAATGCAATTTTGTTGTGTGATTGTATTTTTTAATGGACCGGAAGTAGCCTTTTTTAAATAAACTTGTGAAAAAATGTCAGCCAACCATGGAATTTCCATGCACCACCGTGAACAAGCTCTGATTTAAAATGAAATTCATAATTCTATCTTATCATGGATAAGACAAGCAAAAAATTACCATCACAAAATATTACCATCACAAAATACCATCTGTAGTGCAACTAAGATCTGTGGTAATATCCAGTTACTATGCTAAAACTGTAAAACATTTACTAGAATCAGCGTTTTTGTTATTAATTTTGAAATGTTTTTAAATGTCTTGGGTATACTAGGTTTAAACTAAACATAACATTTTTGCCATCTGCAATATATGCAAATACTTTCCGATGTTAAAGATAAGCTTTATCATTTTCCAGATATTAATCAGTATGTATGACAATTCCCGAATTAATAAGGTAGCAAAACCACTGTTATGTTTTATGTTTTTGATAATTATCATTTCATTAAGCAATTTTATTGTAAACGAGAAACTTGTTAATAAAAAAATAATAATTCAGTTTGCAGCAGTCATTTATTTGTATAATTCCATAAAATATGATCTCGCTTTTCATTGGAAATAATAACTCATCAATTTAAAATAAATTCCCATGGAAGACAATTGAAGGTTTGTTTCATTTTCAGCTTCACAATAAATCACATGAAGGGGAGAAGTGTTATAAATGCGACCTCTGCCCCTACGCCTCAATATCAGCTCGCCACCTAGAATCCCATATGTTAATTCACACTGACCAAAAGCCATACCAGTGTGACCATTGTGATCAATCGTTCCGTCAGAAACAACTTTTGAAACGACATCAGAACCTCTACCATAATCCTGAATATATCCCGCCGGCACCTAGAGAAAAAACGCATGAATGTCCAGAATGTGCTCGTGCCTTCAGGCACAAGGGTAACCTCATCCGACACATGGCTGCTCACGATCCCGATCCTACAATCCAAAGAAAGCAGTTGGAATTGAAATTAGGCAGGCAAAAAAAGATTCAAATGATAGACGGGCAACAGGTAGAGGTTATGCCAGGAATCGGATCAGATGAAGAAGAAGAGATTGATATGATGGCTGTGGAAGGTTCTGATGGTCAGCAGTATGTTGTGCTTGAAGTTATTCAGTTGGCTGATGGTGAAGAACAGGCAATGGTTGTTGGGGATGGTTCTGGTGAATTGCTAGGGGAAAATATTTTGCCTGAAAATGGTGAGTGAAAATGTAACATTTTAACAAATGGTATATTCCAAACTCTTAGTTAAATTTTGAATTTTTATATTCAATTGTTTAGCGTGATGTAGTTGAGATACTTTTTTCCTTGGCCTCCCTTTCAGCTGAATTTTAGATATGCTACTCAAGGGCACCATGTTCGTATTTGCACGACGGCGCTCAAAGGGCTTGGCACGGCCCTGTTTACAGCTACCACAAAACTTAAAATATTTAAAATCCACTATAAAACTTAATGAGTTCATTGTGGTTTTGAATAATGCAGCAATGGGGTATTTTCCTATTTTTTTTTTTTTATTGAATAATATAGAATATACAAACAAGCCTTCCAATACAGATTTCCGCGAAAATAATTATCAATTTTTTGAGAAAACAGAAGTTAAAATAAGTGGAGCAACAGGTGCTTTAAATTGGTGACGTAGGTAGTTTGGCCGATGACGTAGGTAGACTGTATGGATTTGTTGATAGATTGGTTTTATACAAAACAGTGTGGTGTTGCCGAGTTAAAATTCCTTCTCTAGTTCTAGTAATGATATTTGAAGAAAACAGGAGTATAAAGTTTATTTATTAAATCAATTTTAGTATATTTATCCACGAAATTTAATTTTGTGATGTAAAAAATAATAATGGGCGTGAATTATTAAGTATTTTAAACAGGGACCGAAACCGAAATTAATTTCGGTTAATTTCGGTTAGGGTTAAATAACGTATACCATTTTCAGTTTTCATAGCAGCGAAAATTTGGTTTTCATTTACGGTTTCGGTTGTTAAGGCAGCAACAATTCGGTTCTCGGTTATGGTTTCGGTTTACAGATCCGCGGCAATTCGACTTCTGTTAGAAAAAAATTAGTAATTACGGTGCGGTTTTTGGTTTCGATTTCGGTTTTTGGCTTTTTACTTGCCTTTTACCTTATATAATCTTTATAATTGATGAATCGACTTAGATATGGTTTTCACCATACAATCTAGTATTTCTACATCATGGTTTAAATATTTGACTCTTTGGTTTCAACCATATTTTTTGAACTTTAAAGTCTTAAGTACGGTGCGGATTTCAGTTTCGGTCCCTGATTTTAAATAATTTTTAATGCCGATTAGATTTTTAAAAACATATTTAACAATATATAGCAATAATGTCAACGGATAGTCAAATGACAGATGTGTTTTAACGGGTCGTGTTGATTTGAAGCATTTCAATTTCAATTTGGTGGCAAGCTTTCAATATTTCTGATCCCATCCCTTTAGGTTCGTTTATATTTTGTTGTTACGATTAGTCAGCCACATACTAGTTACCTTTTAATTCCTTCTAAATACATGTATATGATATTTATTAATTTTCAAGATATTGAGCAAAATAGAAGCGATATAGGTAAAATAATGTAAAGAAAATACACAATTTGGCATTCATATAAGATAGTTACAGTCTAAGCGAAAGTTGTCTGTTATTGGTTAAATTATTTCCCACCAAATGAAATCATTTGAAATCTGCGTCTAGACGGGCGTATTCTTATTTCTTATTTTTATTTAAGAAATTATTGTTTTGGTTTAAATTGATTATGCAGCAATTGCTAAAATAATAACATTACATGATATATATCACCAAAACTGAATTTAAAAAAAAAATGGAAAATACCCCATTAAGTGGCTATAAAACCAATAGGTTTTAAAGAGCAAAGAGGTTTAACAAATTTCTGTAAAGATAACTTGAAGACCTTCTTTAAGTACATATTATCTGCAGATAAATTGGTATGCACAAAAGATATAATAAAACCCAGTTCGGTTTATTTACCTTCTTAAATCTATGATAAAACCCGATAACTTGGGGTTAGACCTTGTGCGTTTAGCAGGGTGTTTTTTCGATTACTTTTTTGACATCATGCCATTTGGGAGTTATCAAGCATGTTGTTTTTATGACTATATAAAATGGGCGCACGAACTTAAAGTCGCTGCACAATGAACAAAGTTAATAATCTACCTGTGCGGAAATCAATATGTGTCCCAACTAACACCAAAGTAATAGTAACTGAGATAGGAACCTCGAATGAGTAATCATTACATAACCGCCTCTAAATTTACCGACGCATAAATAGCTAATCTTCAGTCACTGCCTCGTAGTCTCTACGATGATTAATAATTGCTTTGTAGTTATGTAACTTTTACGTAGCTTTCCCGGTATATGGGGACGTCTTAGTTACCAGTGCGATGACTTCCCAGTTTTCAGAACTTGCAAGGCAAATGGTAGCAGCTATTAACTCATATCACTGAAATGTGTCTTCAAAGTTACCTCTTTCAAGTAGTCTTGGCGGTTACCATGACGTTCTTGGTACCTTCTCTATCCGTTTAAAGTCGTGAAATTTGTAAATATTTATTACTGTTAATGACGTTACCGCTACCTGCAGAACTGAACTTCACTGTGCACAGTTACTAAAAAGTGCGTCACTGCTTAAATTCACCATGAAGTAAATTTCACTATCTAGTTGTCAATATTCACAATGTACATGTTGATTGTTGACAGAACAAACTAGAGTAGAAGTATTTTATGCCCAATCCACATTGAGATCATGCAAGAATCAAAATCTTGCACGATCTAAATTACTCATGTCCAATAAAGTTTGGGCTTATCCGAAACTAATAAACGCCAAGAGACATATCAAATATCAAACTCCACTTTGTGAGGATGTTGAACTATGCTCTCAGTTTAATATGTTTTGAGAATGCTCGTCAAGTCTATTTATTTCCAGATCTAAACGATGAGGATGTTCTTAAAGCCCTGCAATCTGCCCGAAGGGTTGCTAAGGAGGAACTACCAGATGAAGATGAACAGGAAGAAAAGAAAATAATATCAACAGCAACGGATATGCAGAATTGCTTCGGATTTGATGTGAGTATCTGTACTTTTAAGTATATGTCAATTATAAAAAATTTAATTTAGAATATAAGCTATTTTAACAACTTTCTTATAGGACGATGAAGAAGATGATGAGGAGGGCATGAGAGCCGGAAAAGAAACTATTACGCTTTTAGGTAGCATTGACTGAAGTTTTTAAGAAGTGAGCGTACGTTTTTCAGTATCTGTTGTATTTTTTACCTATTATTAAGTGATTATTAATATATTATTTAATTGATTAATTTTAAAGGTCAATTTTTCTCTTTTCTCTTTATTTTGCTCTTTATTGCACCATCTGTAAATTTTTGTAAATAATGAGGCACCTTTACTATTCCATTTTATAAATAGTATGTTTTCTTTTTTATCAGTTTGTATATATTACAAAGTTATTTATAGATGTATTGATAAAATGTTTAATTAATAAAGAGTTATTGACTTTATTTATTTTTTCATTTGTAAATTAAGAAGTTTAAAAGCACAGTTTTTTGTAAACTTCCACATGAAAACATCAACCACTCAAAATGATCAACTCTGAAGAAAACTGGAAACCATTCTACAAATGATCAATATGCTGTCCGTCTAACTGCCCATATCGTAAAGAAAGATGGATAAAACAGAACAGTCTGATCTTTGTGCGTTTCGTGATATTTCTGTCATGCCAAATTTTGCTCTACTGGTTTGTTGATATACAACTCTTTCTGCTTTCAAATTGACAAACTTGGAGAACCTGTTGAAAAGAAATGTTGGCGACTTAAAAAGTATCTGAAACCTCTGAGGCTCATAACTTAATAATTATTAATGAATCCAAAACTACAGTCTGAGCAATAAGTGTAGACAGTAGACCCATTAGACTGCAAATTTACAAACTTTGCAAATTCCTTAATTTGTTTTGGTTGTTATTTGTTTATTAATATATTACATTTAATTATCTGTCTGATAAATCTTTTACTTGTCCTAAATAAAATCTTAGAGAAATTTACATACAATTGACTGATTTACCGAATAACATCTATTCCGAAAAAATCACAGCCTTGGGTTGTGTTCATCATGCATATTTATAGAATTTTAAGGCAGGAAAAAAGTGAAAGTGAAGGGATTTCTGGAAACGGCAGTAAAAGTTTCGGTAAGGAGAGGCTGCCCACAAGGAGGCATCCTCTCCCTTCTGCTATGGAACCTCGTTTTTGATGGTCTACTCTAGGAACTCGAAAACGAGGATCTTTTTGCTCAAGGTTACGCAGATAACCTAGCAATTATCATCTCGGGAAAATTCCCAAATACGGTTAGCGGGCTCTTGCAAAGGGCCTTGCAGATCGTACAGAGATGGTGTAACGACCAGAGCTTAGAGTCAACCCTCTAAGGCAGAACTGGTAATTTTCACTAGGAGGCACATGCTAGACGGTTTCGTCGAGCCAGTACTCTATGACATGACTCAACGATCTCCAGGACCGTGAAGTATCTGGGTGTTATCCTGGACTCTAAGCTGACCTGGAATGATCACATAGAGAGACAAATACAAATATAACCCTCTGGGTATGTAGAAGGACCTTTGGCAAAACAGGGTAACAATGTGGTACTATACTGTGATAGCAAGACCAATGATCACTTATGTTTCTGTTGTGTGGTGGCCTGCTGTAACCAGGCTATACATTCAACAGAAGCTAACACAATTCCAATTCTGGACCTTGTGCCCCTTCACTTGGTGATTGAGGCCGAGGCTCGGAAAGCGACCTACAGGCTGAGGTGCGGTGGTCAGTGGAAGGCCAGAGGAGAACAATTAGGGCACACAAGGACCCTTGCAATGTGATAGGGACTGACTCACTTCTGGAAGCCAAAAGTGATGATAAGGTGCCTTCTTTCTCCTTGTCAGAACCCTTTGAGGTTGTCATCCTCAAAAGGGAAGACTGGAACCCACTTTAGGACATACTCAGGCCTGCCGATATCGTCTGGTTCACAGACGGATCAAGGTTTGAGGAAAGTGCTGGAGCGGAGATATAAGGTAAAAGGCCCAGGGCTGAAGTTTCTTATGCCTTGGGCAAATTCGCCACGGTATTCCACACCGAGATCTTTGCTATTTTGGTCTGGAGAATATTCGAAGGAAATATTCCAACAAGCACATATATATATGTAGCGATAGTCAAGCGGCCCTCAAGGCCCTTGCATCAGTCCGGACCAAGTCAATCCTGGTTCAAAACTGTAAACAGGCTCTTTGTGAACTTGGCTCGTCCAACTGGGTCAAGCTTCTCTGGGTGCCTGGACACAGCAACATCGAGCAGATGCTCTGGCCAGAGGGGGCTCTCAGAGGCCCTTACTAGATCCGGAGCCGGCTCTCGGTTACCCTAGATCAAATGCCAAGATGTCAGTAGAGAATTGGTCACAGTCCCAGTTCTTTGACTTCTGGGCCTCCTACCCAGGACTCCGGCAAGTGAAGCTTGTGATTTCAGAGCCCTTGCCGAAGTGAGCAGAACAAATCCTGCGACTAAGCAGGAAACGGGTCAGAATCGTGGTAGGTCTTTTGACTGGGCACGGCTCTCTCAGAAAACACCTTCACACTATGGTGGTGGTTGACAACCCCTACTGCAGGTTCTGCGGGAATGAAAAGGAGACTTCCATTCACGTCCTTACTTCCTGCCCTAGTCTTATGAAGTTGAGGCACAAACACTTTGGCATTGGTTTTCCGGTGTTGGAGGAAATAAGGAATGCCCCTATAGGAAGGATTTTGGCCTTTAGAATCCGGCCTGAATGGGGGAATTCCATAAATTTGTAGCGGTAGCACAATGGGCCACAAGGTCTGAGTGCGGCGACCCTTCGTCGCCCCGCTAAAAGAAGAAGAAGGGGATCTAAAGGGAAATCTAGAAGGAAAAAAATGATATTAAACGGTTTGGAGAAAAATGGAATTCGAGTTAAGTTCATATATTTTTTTTTGATAATGAAATCTCTACTTTGAATAAAATTTTCTAGTCCTCGAATGAAGATGAAGATATACCCAGAATGAGCCAAACGACGCACAGTGATGGAAAATGGAAACAATTCTTGCCACACGGCAATTTCAATCGTACAGCAATACATTTTTTTTTATTCTCCTTGGAATAACATGTATTTCATGGGTAGTCCAGGAAATATCTTCGCACCCATTGGGGAAAATATTCTCACTCGGTTTTTTTGCATAATCTTATGGAAAATGGTCACCTGAAAACAAATCTGCATGTTGCCAGGTCTAAAAATGGGTCAAAAATTGTTTAAACAAGTTTTTTTAAACAAATTCCAAAAATTATTTATTTTGCTCCGGACAAGTTTTTTTTAGGTTTTTTGGTCGATTTTGAACAAAAAAGGTCTCTTGCAACATTTCTCTAAAGTTGATAATTTTCGAGATATTAATTTTTTGAAGTTCGAAAAAACGCAAATGCAAATTATACTAAACGCCATATTAGAGAGCATCCCCTACCGAACACATTATTTAGTACCAGCCAAGAGAATCGGGGATTAATAATTTCTTGTTTACAGTTGTGGGCCGAACAAACAAACATCCGTTTAGCGATCTCTATTTTCCCCTATATCCTCGAAGGTCACTACTTTCAGCTTTCAGTTGTCACGCCATTATTAAACATAAACACACCACAGATAGTAGACAACCCCCAAATCCATAGCCAAGGCTATACGGAAGGGGGTTACACATTTGGAAAAACGCAGACATACATCCACACCCACCGGTGTTGTCAATACCGGGGCTGGGGGTCGAACCCAGAGCGCAGTAGGCAGTCGATCAGCATATTCGCCACTCAATACGCCTTAACCGATTGAGCTACCAAGCTGGTAGCTGTTTACATATGTGTGCTAATTAGAGATGTAAAAGGGTATAATACAATTGTATAATACCCGATACAAAACGTATTTTATGGTACGGTATAAAACTTTTTAATACCATTGGTATTAAATAAAAGTTAGGTTATGTTATTTCAACTCATATTTATTATTATTTATTTGAATTGATGTGTATTATTTTGTTTATTGCGTTTTTTACTTCAATTATAGGATTTATCTTCAAAATGGGAAAACCTTCAAAGTTTGATAAGTGTGTTTCGAGATTTTTTTACCCTGCTGAATCCAAAGTCAAACAAAAGGAATTGTCAAACGTAGAGATGTTCATTCTGTCAATGTTCATTTGCAAGAAACTATTTTAGAATGATGAAGCATTTGTTGAAATGTGAGAAAACACGAAAACAGATGCTTCCTTTAATAGATATTATACGTACTATACGGTATTATACAAATGTATTATACACAAACAAATAAAATACGGTATTTTTACATCTATAGTGCTAATCCGTTTGCTTATTTGTAAATAACATGAATTTCCAATGAAATTGACTAGAAACGGCGCTGTTCTGTTGAATATTAAAAACTGTAATGGGTTTTAAGTGTTGTGTTGTGGGGACGTGAAAATGCATATAGATTTGTAAAGAACGTGGCTCCCAAGACATTGACTAAAAATGACTGTGGTATCATTGAATTTTAAAGACTGAGGGTTCTACGTGTTGTATTTCTACTTCTAAAAATTCTAATAAATAAGGATGTGAAAATGTATATCATTTAATTGTATTACAGGTATTTTGATATATTAGTTACTTTAACACTTTACTTATTTCAACGCAGCTTCAACTACTTAATATTTTTGTAATAATTTTACTTACGTTAGTTACTTTTTAAATGTATTTTTAAATGTTAATGCATTTATTGAAATGATTTTCCCTTAAGTTAATAAATGATCAATTTCTAGTTTCGAAATGACTTATTTAATTTTAAGCCCACCAGACTATAAAAGTTCTTTGACAAAGATTTTTTATAAAAGATATTTTATGAGTAATTTGATAGATATTTTATCTCATAAAATATCTTTTATAAAAGATCTTTGTCAAAGAATTTTTATATAGACCAGGGTCGATAATTTTGAAAATGGTAAAAAGTGAAAAAAATTATAGTAGGATGAAACCCATTGGAAAAGGTAGAGAATATAACAAAAATGAAAGGAAAAATAATTTACGGGCGATCTGAGGTCGGGAAGGGGAAGGGGGTGAATTTTTAAGGGTAAAAAACGGTTTATCTCGATTTCCGGCAAAACTACAAGTCCTATGAAAAAAGTTAAATGGCAAAGTTGTAGGTAATAAAAAGATCTACAACTTTTGTTTTTGCACTTTTTTCACATAACCTCAAAATTTATGTGAAAAATTCAAATAACTTACAATAATTACTTGCATTTTCTGAGAACATTTACCATGGTAATGTATATATTTTTTTATACCATCAGAAAGTAGAGATTTCAACGAACAAAAAGCCCACCGACTTTTTTAAAAAAGCAGATATTTGGACGTGAGAATTTTCGATTGAAAATTAGGGTGCTTTTTCGATATTAAGTCAAAATAAGGTGAAAAAATGAATATTTTAAATCAAAAGAATTACTGTGTGTTTGGGACATAAAAAGGTAAGTTTTCACCCAATTTCGTGAAAAAATAAATTTTTTTGCAAAAGATAAAAATAAAAAACCAAAAACTTGGTTATTTGAATTTTTCACATAAATTTTGAGGTTATGTGAAAAAAGTGTAAAAACAAAAGTTGTAGATCTTTTTATTACCTACAACTTTGCCTTTTAACTTTTTTTCATAGGACTTGTAGTTTTGCCGGAAATCGAGATAAACCGTTTTTTACCCTTAAAAACTCACCCCCTTCTCCTTCCCGACCTCAGATCGCCCGTAAATTATTTTCCTTTCATTTTTGTTATATTCTCTACCTTTTCCAATGGGTTTCATCCTACTATAATTTTTTTTGGTCTCAAAAATTATCGACCTGGTCTAATAGTGTAATGTTGGCCTAAGCAATTTATTTGAAAATCGTTTAAAACTCCCGCCTATACCAACCCCGCCTGTATCAAAAAGGCGGGAATACAGCGCTGTCTGCGACGTAATGTTTGCAGTTTGAAAAAATACTGAGAGTTCCCTATCTATATATAATATATAGTCTTTAATCTATGGTTCTTAATATATCCGACAGATTGCACCATACGTACTCGGTTTAATCATTCTGAACCACTGAACTCTACTATATAAATGGAAGGCCAATATAGGTATATGCGCGTGAACAAAATGCGGCAATTACGGCACAGATTAAGTGGTAACGAATTCAAAAACTATAAGCCATGCGTCGACGCAGTAGAGAAATTAATGTCTGTGCTTGAACCAAACGGCTGTCTACGGGAGTTAAGCTCCGATGCCAGGCTGACGCAATTCTGTGTTTTATTTCTTTTCCATAGATTCTGTAGCGTAAGTCTTGGATTAGATGCAATTTCCAGAGTCGGTGTCACCATTTTATTCTTTGTTTATTCTGTTGTTTGTGTAAAGTTGTTATAAATTGACTATTTTGTGTAATATTTTGTGACTGTTATAAACAAAGTTAATTAAGACAATATGGTGCAATCTTGTATGGTACTGTGTTGCAAGAATCGGGGCAAAGTCCCGGGTTTTAAACAGTTGCAGTAACAATAAGACCGGCTCTGACGTATTTTGTAGTGCGATTGCGCTCCTCCTTAGGGTCGCCATACTTGCGCGAGGTTCAATTTGGCGTAAAAATTGGTATGGATATTGACCTTCCCTTTATATAGTAGAGTTCAGTGTTCTGAACTTATCATATAATATAACCTGCAATAGTAGTAGGACAACCTAGAAAGGAATGTGAAACAATCGAGTACTGCTCCTGCACTCTGGCATATGAAATAATAAAAAGAAATGTTCCCTATTGCGTCGAAACCGGAAGCCGGCCATTTTGGTTCTTTACGTTATATAATTGGAAACTTCATGCCATATCAATACACCAAATTTGAAAAAAAATCCATTGCCCAAAAGTGTGTCCCTATCGGCTGAGCCACCCGGTATACCTATGAGCCATACACTCGGTTTATTAGGCTCTCTGTTAGCGAGTAATTTTTTCTTATTATTATTGTATTCACGACAGTCGAGCAGTGGCGTAATTAGACGTCATGGGGCCCTAGGGCAAAAAATTGTCGGTGCCCCCCCCCTATTCACCTATACTTAAAAAATAAAATGATACCCGGTTTCACCCAGGCGCCGGCTGGGGCCCTTGGTCTCTTGGGCCCCGGGACACTGCCTCGGTTTGCCCTGCCATATAGTTACGCCTCTGCAGTCGGGTCTTTCTTTTAAAAGTGACGCCATAAAAAATGCTGCCCCCATCGCCATTCAAATTTTGTTACACCACTGGGTTCAGTCAAGGGACCTCAAACACAGCATTTCTGCAGCATTTGCTGTGCCTGAAAACTCAGTGAAAAACTCAAACTCGAATGTTCTTTCCCCTATATATATCTGTAAATAAAAAACTAAGAAAGATATAACTCTTGGATAATGCGACCTTAACACCTCCTAACAGTTATATTTTTAAAACGCAATTATTTGGTTTCATATTCGATGCGTGTGTGTGACCTTCGCCAGTCGCCTTTATTATATTATGGAAGATAATTGAGAGATGAGCATTGATTCGTGACCTAAAATATTGTTTGAATAAGAAAAAAAGCAAAATTTCTTATTTTGAAAAGCAATCATCTATTTTGATATTTATTTTACAGGTATTTATATTTATTATATCTCTATACTGCTTGCATCTCTGGTATTGTATATAATTACGTTGCTGGTACGTTATAAATACTGTAAAGATAAGCGGATTTTAAACAATTATTATTGTTTTGTTCTATGTTTACCTACAAATCGATTGAGATACGAATTTTTGTCATATAGTGTTACTGTTATTAGAAAAATATACTTTACTTCCCTTTGCGACGTTGCCATATTCATTTTGCCTTGCCTAAAGCTAGGGAAAATTAACCTAAGATTTCACCTTTTTTAACTTTATGTGCGGGTCTCAGACAAATTCTTTATTAATCTGAGATGTGGGTAGGGTTAGGTTCGTTGTTCAGGTTAGATTTGTGTTTTTTAAAATAAAACAACTGTGGTCGGTTAGTTATTAATCCTGCTTTTAAATTAAATATGGGTTAGGTTTAGTTTCACTTCACAGTCTCGAAACTTTCTTATTTTTTTTCTTTGTCCATCTATGACGCATCCGCAAATTTTTCATTTTGAATACGTTTCTTTTATATTGTAGGTACCAGGTCGCAATATCAATTTCAATTTTTTTTTAAATCGGCGGTAACTATATACCGTGCGTGTAATTGCCCATTAGGCATGTACATTCACGTAGCGCATGGTAATTACCCCCCCCCCCCAATATTCTGTAAACCACCAACTTTCGTTGTAAAATTTTATAATTTTTATTATTTTATTTTATATTTTTGAATATACATTGTATTTACAGAGGCGTAACTGAGAATTTGTCCCCTCCTCCGCTCATCAAAAGAAAAAAATTCTCCCCCTCCCCGCTCATCAAAAATTTTTTTTTGTTATTTTCAGCACGCAGCTGTGTTACCCACCCCAAGCTCAAGGTCCAGATCCGCCCTTGGGAGTATCCCAGCTCTCAGTAATTTCATTTCAGCCAGCTGGCACACGCGCGATGTTGTAATTCTTACTCTCTATGCCTAGCCCGCCACTACACACACGGTATATACCTAATAGGTCCTTTCCTTTGCACAAGAAGTGTGACACTAATTTTGAGTGACAGAGACGGCATCAATATGAATATCACAAGTTAAAAAGAGACAAAATTGCACTAGTGCAGCTCAGTGCCACACTTTTAGTGCAAATGAATAGACCTAATAATAAAATACCTAACGTACGTACCAGCGCACGCACCGCAATTATTTACAATGCAAGATTAGTATATACTTACCTACCTAACTTACATGTGTTCTTTGATTTTTAGGCAATATAACAAAGACAAACCATTACGAAAATAAAAGCGTGCCACTTCGAGGGATGAATAAATGTACCTACTTTATGTGATGGTATAATTTGACATATTTTTTATCCACCTGGAAGCTATAAAAATTTACTAAAATAAAATGAACATTTCAATGTACATTATTTCATTATTATTCATTATTTTGATACATTTAAATGTTGTAGTTCATTGTGGGCCAATAGCTTATGCAGGTTGCATTGTTGTTTGTATGGCGCCATTTACTGCTTTTGGATTTTTTGGCGGTGTTGCCATGTATTATGCTTGTTGTGCATCATGTTTGCCAACTTTGGCGGCACCTACGCCTTAACGATTATATAGGCACTCACTATATGTAATTTTACAAGTCATTTTATAGCTTTTGAGAATATATATAAATTATGTAGCAATAATAAATTGCAGTTTAAATAAATACAATTTATTTACCCTTGTAAAAGTATTGAAAATAAGTGATTGGTGATATATTTCACTGCCTGTGACTAAATCACCTTGATTGGGAAGTCACCGATAGCAGTAGTAAGTATTAATAAAGTTCAAGGAAAAACATATGATCTGTTTCTGGAAATACGTCTATGAGCGTTGATTTATTTTTTCCGTGTGCTTATAATGTTGTGTGACGTGCTTACACTCTTTTTGTAAACACCCTGTATTGTGGGTTCGGAAATTATAACACCAGGGTAACACTAAACACTAATTTATTAACTTACTAATTACAACCAATTATTTACTTTACTTGTATTACACTGTGTACTATACAATTCACTACTTGATCACTTTACTCTCTTCTGATCTTACTACACTTGCTATTTAAACTGAACTTAAAACTGTTCTAACCTCTCCTTGGTTTACTATGCCTTATATACCTAAAGATGACAGTTCTCGAAGTTTCTGTGATGACATCACCATTCTCTAGACAGTTCCAGAACAGATTATGTCATCACTCTAGACCTTCTAGTAGGTTCTTTCTCTGGTAGGTGCAAATCTACATTCAGCCAATATCCGAATTTTGTGTTGTCTACATTCTAGGGGTTGAAATACATTACAGTTGCATATCCAAGATGAGTTAGGCCCGCATTAGACTGTACAAGCTCTTTGACATTGACAAAGATCTTTTATAAAAGATGTTTTATGAGAAATGTGATAGTGTAATAGACCAAATTTTACAAAATGTCTAGTACCATATTTTATTTTATATTTTTAATATTCTCAGCAAATACAAAAATTGCGACCCTTAAATGGGCCGTTGTAGCGATCAATGGCTTTCTTATGGCATAGGCAAGCCTTTTATGGCCCATAATAAATTATATGCGGGCGTACCAATACTTCATGTTGTTATATGAATTGCCACATAATGACAAAAGAAATGGTGAATTATTGTCAACCATAAAAAATGCTATTTCATCAGTTAATACGTTGATGGTACTTTTATGGTAATATGCAAACTATAATTCATCATAACACTTATTCCAACTCAACTCTCAGAGTATAATACCCTCTGCTTAACTAAACAAAAACCGTAACTTAATTTTACTTCCACATCCAGTGGAAGTATACCCATGCAGGTAGCAAGGGTACGTTATAATGACGTCAAAATCTGGTGATTCTGGTCAAAAAGACGTCAGGGCACTAAAAATCGACGACAGAATGACGTCTTATAAATGACATTAAAATGACGTGCTACACATCACGCCATATTGTCGTCTTTTTTCGGTGTTAAATTTATTTATATTTTATCGGATTACAAACTTTAAAACTCGCTAATGGTATTTTGTTATCGTAAGCAGAGTGTAAAGTTTTAAAAAAAATAAACCGTGTCGTGAGGGATAAGTATTGGCGTTTTTATTCGAGGATATAATGTTTTTTAAGATTATCCAAAATAATTTATATTCGAAAGAGTTTGCAAAGATTCGGCAGTTTATTTGTTTAAATTATATTTCTATCTATTCTTTTAATAATAAAATTAGATTAAAATGCATTAAAAAGCAAAATCTATCCGTTGCGTGTTCCAATAACTATTAAGTCTTTAGGTAAGCAGCCTCAGAAAGGTTGGTGGCCGAGTGCTTAGGGCGTCGTCTTCCATATTTGGGGGTTAACTTGGACAAACGACTGACGTTTAACACCCACATTAACGAAACTATACGTAAGGTCTACTTCATGTCCAGGAGTCTGTACCCGCTCCTGGCCAGGGGTAGCGGACTTAACCGACAAAATAAAAAACTGTTGTACACAATGGTGATCAGGCCGGCAATCACATACGCGGCGCCGGTGTGGTGCAGCATACCGGCCACGACAATGAGAAAACTTAAAGTGTTAGAACACAAATTTATGCGCCTCATCTCTGGTTCAGACAGGTACACCTCCCTCAGAGATTTATACGCACGATGTCACGACATAATCCCACTAGCGGACTACGTCCAAGAAATCTCCCAGAAATTCTATCAATTCAAACTGGGCGATAGTCCGCTTACCCGCAACATAACCCGAATTAGACAGCATAATGCCATACTTTTCGATATAAGACACCCCCTACCATACCAGACGTTGCCTATTTTCCGGCAACTCCCTTAGCCAAACTTTCCACTACTACAACTTATCACTATCCTAAACTTTGTCCTACTTACATCTTTAATATGTCTCTACTTACATCTTTAATATGTTTCTATTCCCTCTCTGTTTGTTTATTTTGTTCTCGTTCATCCTTTTCTGTTCTTTTGTCCATTTTTGTCTCCAAATTCCATTTAGGCCGATAAATTTATAAAAATCCTAACCCTTTTAATCCTTAACTTTCATTTCACCACATTTTCCTGGCAGGAAGATCACCAGGGTGGAATTGCTTCGAACGGGTTTTTTCGCTGAGTTTTGTTTTCCCGTGCCAGCAACCAAAATTTCAAAGTGTTCGCGCTCATGTGCGCGAAATCGATAATTTTATTGTGCTACTTTAGTTATTTTTAGATATTTTCATATATCATGTTTTTTAAAAGTTATTGTTAGTTTTAAGTTTATACCTTTTAAACGGGAGCTCTAACCCCCCACTAACTATTGTTTAGTCAAACCGGACCTGCGCCGCCCAGTCTTACACTCACCACGGCGCTGCGCGCCGTGTATGTCTGGCTGGCTCCGGGACAGTTTCCGGGGAGACACATTTATAATTTAATTTAAATAAAGTATTGTTTGATTGATTTGATTTTGCGTCGTCTTCCAAGTCATGAGGTCGGCGGTTCGGCCCCTGCTCATTCCGTTTTTTTTTTATTGCGAAAAAAATTTTAGTTGTTTTTTTTAAGGTAATTGCTTATTGGTTTTTTCAATTTTAGGTCTGTTCTAGACCATTAAATATTCTATTTATGTTGTAGATGACGATATTACACCTTTATCGTTTTTTCTCCAACACGCTTCCCAGGTTTGTATAAGTACCTCAACTTAAAACTTTAATTCTTAAAATAGTTGACTCCCGACTTCCCCACCACCGCTCGTCAAATTTGAGATAAGGAAAATTTTTTTTTCGGATTTTTCCCTCTCTGCTCTTCAATTTCGGGGAAAATATATTTTTTATAACGAACCGCCACTAATAGTAATAAATGTAATAATTACATTGTTCAACAACTACTGGTACTTCTCAGGTGAAACTGTAACAGTTTAATTAAATTAAATAAGTTCTTCCTTAATAAATATAAATAAATAAAAATACTAGTAAAGTAACTCGAAGCGAAAACCTAAAAGATTTTCATATATTTTAAATAAGGCAAGAAATTCAATTTCACATAATAAAGACTTCATTCACCACCATAAATACTGTTTTTAGCATCCGAAACAGCGGTCGCCAAGCTAGCTCAGTTGGTTGAAGCGTCAGTACTGTAATACAGACAACGGGAGACATGTAGGTTCGAATCCTACGGACCGCAATTGGTAAAGGTAAGTAAAAATGAATTTAATAACTTAATAAACATTATAATTTGCAGGCAACCCTTGTGAGAAAAAGTTGGAGTGATGGTAAACAATATTAGATATATTAATGTAAATAAAATTACGGATGGCTAACAAACAAATTCATTAGGACAAAACTTATTTATGCATTAATTATTTTATTTTTATCAAGTAGATTACTAACTAGTATGTAGTTTTATATGTTCCTATTACTAAAAACCTGTAGGGGGATTACCAAATATAACCTGAAAAAGACGTCATTCGTCTGAGACATTAGGAAATCATTTTCACGTTTCATTTACGTCATCTAACTCGTCATTTCTCGTCACTCCTGACCATTTTTTCACGTCATTTTCACGTGCCTTTGCTACCTGGGTAGTGTATAGTAACGCAAAAAAAAAAATTGAAAATTTTTATTGTTCAAATAGGCTTAGAATGTCATGAAACATCGAGATTTTAAGTTTGAGAAAAAAAAAATTCTGTCTGTCGATCTGTCTGTAACTTTTTTGTGCGCACGTTTACTCTGGAACCGTTTAAGATATTGACTTGAAATTTGGTACACGTATGTATTTTAACGAGATCTGGAACTAGATTATATTTTGATCTTATTTTGTTGAAGGGTTGTGGGATAAATTGGGGTAAATGCGGGGGTAAATAGGT
The DNA here is from genome assembly GCA_936432065.2 of Rutpela maculata. NCBI lineage: Eukaryota > Metazoa > Arthropoda > Insecta > Coleoptera > Cerambycidae > Rutpela > Rutpela maculata. Next base: position 82,691,559 of record OW386286.2, on the reverse strand, counting down.
AAATCAAACAATAAGAGTCCGTAAAATTGGTATTTAGTATATATAAAAGAAGTTAAGGTCTCAAAATATTTGTTGGCTTAGCTACCCCCATTACTACCTCCACCCCATTAATAAAGGGGGTGAAAAAATAAAATTGTAAATTATTGTATATACAAGAAGAACCTAAGGCCTCAATATTTTGTTTTACTTCATCCACCCCCACTACCACTCCCACACCCACTACATGTAGCATATCTTTTTATAGGTTTTTGGGGTAGACGATTTCAAATATTATGTTATTAAAGTTCCATAAACAATAATTTCCACATGCTTAGTGAAGTGCAAATATAGTATCAAAACTTTTTTCGTCGTGAGAGACTTGAATAGAAAATCTAGGTGTGGAATTTTAAGATTTACCCTACAGGTTGCATTGTAATTCGAGTCCTATGAACCAACGAACATCAGCGTGCCTGCCTTTCAAGATTATTTTAGCAGGTTGCTAAATTGACACCAATGTTCCAAGATGAGGAGATAGCGTCAGAGACGCGTCAACGCGTGTGTCATGTGTGTCTAGCTTCTATGATTTAAAATTAGAATATCATGCAACCTGTTGTACGCTGCTTATAGATCTTCTATTATCTTCTTGATTCTATAATAAGTGGGTTCCTCGACTAGTATGGATGCGTAGTAGGTTTCCTCGAAGAAAATGCTTGAAGTCGAAGCTTTACTTCTATCGTGTAGTCCACGGCACGCAACGATTTTTTATATTTTTTTCATGCCATTTTCTGCGTTTACTTCCCCATCTAGTAGAGGTATACTAACGCGAAAAAATTTTTTTGAAAATTTTCATTGTTCAAATAGGCTTAGAATGTCATGAATCGTCAAGATTTTAAGTTTGAGCAAAAAATTCTGTCTGTCGCGTCGGTCTCTTTGTTGGTCTTGTCACTTTTTGGTGCTCACGATTACCCTGGGACCGTCTTTATCTACTGTTTGAGATTGTTTTGAATATATGAGCCAATCGAATTTACTAGTATAGTACCCAGGCCATTTTTTGTTGTGGCTGTTACTTACATATACAATTTTTTTTTTCGTTGCGAGACAGTTGATAGAAAATCTGGATGTGGAAGTAGTGATTCCTTTTTACACTCCTTAAATTGAAAATAAGAATTAAATAAGTAAATATACATCAATAAACTTTATATAACAATTCTTGAACATTACACTGATGTCTGGCCTGATCCTATGTAGCGTTTAGCGTTACTATTACTAGATGTCGGTACCAGAAAGATATTTCATTTCTCTTTGATCAACTTAAAATAGAACATAAGGCGGATCATTGGTAGTAATCTCTCTGTCTTTATGCATAATGTGATTGGTCGTAGCATGCCTAAGAACCGTTTCAGTGAAGACTCTCTTAAAATATGGCAAATTCCATGGACTTTTAAGTTTCTGTAGCTACGATTGTTAAATAATTATACCTACTTTGTTCTTTGTTAGATGAGTCGGTTTGGAAATATATTTTTTATATGTCGTAAATAATGAAATTGGAAATGAAGGTCAGTATGAACACTAAAATAAGAAAACGTTTGGAGGCAGTTAATGACAAAACTTGATATTAAAAATGTTTTATGTACGTTATTTATTCGTGAAATATTCTCCCCAAATACCATTCGTGCTTTTAAATTTTATCTATAAATTTTTGCTCAAGCTAAATTGCCAAATGGTAATATAATTCGTGTAAATTTCCAGTTTATTATTACATAGTAAATCTCTCCAGCTAAAGCGCTCTGGATTTCATCAGGTAATAAACTGTCAATTTACATACGAAAATTGCACTGGGCTTGACAGCTAAATCGTCACATGATAACCTACAACAATTTCATTTTTCATTGTAATAATTTTCCAGCAACCCTACTACCACCCCCATTCCATTGTGAAGTGAGGTAAAGAATTAAAATTATGATTAAGTGTGTGCATAAGAGATAAAGACCTTAGCATCAGCCAGCCCCACTACCACCCCCACCTCATTATTAAAGGGGGTAATAAAATAACATTGTGATTTAGTGTGTGTACAAGAACCAAAGGTGACATTTTCTTTGCATCAACCACCCCAGTACTTCCTCCCCCCGGAAATTTGTCAGTGTTTTTTTTTTGTTTTGTTTTTATCTATTAACGAAATACGGAGCAAATATGCAAAAGCCCATAAGTCCGTATTTATTTTGATATGTTGGCAAAAAAGTTGTACAACGGCATAATCCAAACATTTAAAAACTGTTACAACTGGATTAAGCTGTGTATGGGTCATGTAATAGTATAGTACCTAGGGGTAAAAAATATGCATTTAGGCAGGAGCGTAGCGAACCAACTTTTTTGGGGAATAAATTGCCAACTTCATAAATTTAAGAAGCCCAACTCTGCAAAATAAATAAATAATAATTCCTCCAAAAAATTGATGTAGGGGGAAGAAAATCAAAAAAAAAATTTTCCACCGAAATAAAAATTTACACCGAAATAAAAATTGCCAATTTATATCTCAAATTTCCAACTTTTGTCAAGTCTGACAAAGTTGGGGGATAACTACATACCCCCCTTCGCTACGCCACTGCATTTAGAAATAATATCGTATTATGTAGGTAATGATATTTTTATATGGGTAATTTTTACCGTAAAGTTTCAAAGTTTCTATACAGTGCCGACACTTGCCCTTATCTAATTTAGATATTTACATTTAGATATTTAATATTTGAAAAAGTATTGCTGAGTTATTTTGAAACGTAGAATATTTACGTTTTTGAGATCGCTGATTACAAATCCGAAGTCAAAATTAAATAATTCGAAACAGAGCCCTCAGTGTGATGGATGAATTTTTTTTCTAAAGCAAGTGTTTTAAACGGACAACAAATTGTGCATCTACGTGATGTTATACAATTCGTGGAGTCAAATTAGGACTAAAAAATTCGCAATGTGAATTGTCCGGTCAGGATAGTTTTAACGGGTTCAGGGGATCAACTTAAGTTCACAATTCAGTTTTGCAGTTTCTACGAGGTCGGCGTATTGTTTATTTAAACAATTTAATATTTCAGACCGTATTTTCCATCGATTTTCTTTGAATATCTCGAAATCTATAAGACCTATGCAAAACAACAAAAGGAAAATGTTCGTTATAAGCTGTACAATAAAAGTACATAAACTATAATTCATTTCATTGTTATTATTAAAAAAAATTGAATATTGAAAAATTATGCGTTCCTAAACAAATCACTGTTCTTACAAAAATAATTGATAATATTCATTGAAATTTTGTAGAAATATCAAATCAAAATGATTATTAAAACGTCTCAAATATACAATTGTTGCTAAAACTTCGCACCCTTGTGAAATCCTGCCATCAAAACCAGGAAATGTGTACGGCGGCTCAAATTGTAGCTTTTTATAAGTAGTTTAAGATCACGGAGAGAGATTTTTTTTTTCAAAATATAAGCCCTTTTCATTGCAGTTGTTTATAATTTTCGAAATTGTAGTTATAAACAAATTCAAATAACTCTCTGTTTTTTTTTATGAAATCAAAAACGGTAAAGGAGTAATGAAAGTAGATTAAAAAATCCAACTTAAAAAAAACAAATTTATGCTCTACTTGTATTTGGAGCTGAGTTAGTTTTTACGTTTAGGTCACTTATAAATAAACAAATCGATATTTCATATTGAAATTTGGATTGGTAATTCTTTAATGTCTATTATTTTGTCTCTGCTACTTCAGAATAATCCAAAGCTACAACTGTTAAAAGATACTGTATAGAGGCCCAAAAGTGGAGTTTTTAGCGATTTTGTTAGAGATCCGAAAATCACCAAATATGTCTAAATGTTATATTATGTTTTTACAAACCCGACTTTAGTCGCTAGATAGCTCAGTCGCTAGATAGCTCAGTCGGTAAGGTGACTAGCACTTTTTATTCAGGCTACGGACGTCTCGGGTTCAAATCCTGCCCGCGAAATATATATCTTTTTATGGTATCAGTAATATTAAAATTTTACAAAGCTGTATACATGAACATAAGGGTTGTTCAAGTTAGGTTGGTTTACCATTGTAGTGACGAAAATTAAAAAAGTTATAAAAAATTGGTTTGCATTATCTTCTCAAAGCCACTTGATTCGATGTTATTTTAACAATTGTAGCTTTGGATTATCTTCAGATAGCAGAAACAAAATATTGAAGAATAACCGGCCCAAATTTCAAGCAGAAATATCGATTTGTTTATTTATAAGTGACCTAAACGTAAAAACTAACGTATCTCAGCTCCAAATACAAGTAGACCATTAATTTTTTTCTAAAAAGTAGTTGGCTTTTCTTAATCTACTTTCATTATTCGTTCACCGTTTTTGATTTCATAAAAAAAACCAGAGAGTTACTTGAATTTGTTTATAACTAAAATTTCGAAAACTAGAAACAACTGCAATAAAACGGATTTAAATTAAAAAAAAAACAAATGTTTTTCTCCGTGATCTTAAAGTACTTGTAGAATGCTACAGTTTGAGCCACCATACACATTTCTTGGTCTTGATGGCAGGATTTCACAAGGGTGCAAAGTTTTAGCAACAATTGTATATTTGAGCCGTTTTAGTAATCATTTTAATTTGAAATTTTAAGTGGTGATTGTACTTTATAACAGCTATATTTTTTCAAAATTTCATTGAATATTATCCATTATTTTTGAAAGAACAGCGATTTGTTTAAAAACGCATAATTTTGCAATGTTCAATTTTTTTTTAAATAATAATAACAATTGGAATGAATTATAGTTTATGTGCTTTTATTGTACAGCTCAAAACGAACATTTTCCTTCTTTTTATTGTTTTCCATAGGACTTATAGATTTCAAGATATTCAAAGAAAACCGATGGAAAACACGGTTTACAAAAATAAATTGTTTAAATAAACAATACGCCGACCTGAGCTGTAAATTTAAGTTGACCCCTTGAATACGTTAAAACAGAAAAGCTGTCCTGACCAGACAATTCATATTAAAATCCTAATTTGACTCCACTAAATGTGTCCCCGGATGGGGTGCTACACTCTTGAAAACTTTCTTATTTTTGATTTGCCGAAAAAGTCATTCTTTATAAAAAGTTTTGCTTGTCTTCGGAAGTCATAAACAGTTGTCAAGCTTAAGATAAATTATACAGGGTATTCTAAAAATTAGAAAAGTCGACTTACCTCGAATATATCGAATACCCTTTACAATTTATCTTAAGTTTGACAACTGTTAATGACTTCCTAAGACAAGCAAAACTGTTTATTAAGAATGACTTTTCTCGGCAAATCAAATATAAAGTGTGGTACCCCATCCGGGGACACATTGTATATTAATAAAAAACAGTATTTTTAAGAATTTTTTATTGCTAGACGATTACAGTCGACATCTTGTTAAAAATAATGTGAAAACGCACATTTTTCTCGGCAATAACTTCTTTATTTTATATTGTGACGTGTTTCCACCCTTAGGAAACTACCCCTTGCAAATCCGTGGGTTCCAAAAATTATAACAAAAGATGTCCACTAACACACTTTATTAAATATTTACTGGATACTTCACAATACTATTATTAATTTAAATACACTTTACTGACTAAAATCACAATGTTTATCACTTTGTTTATCCTTGAAGTCTTAACCTCACTTTCTATACTTTTTGAACTTTCTGAACTCTCTGAACTACTCGCCGAGAATGCGGTCGGTCTTTTATACCTAAAAATGACAGATCTCGATTGTTCTGTGATGACGCCACCATTCTCAAGATAATTCCAGATGTCACTTTGGAATCTTCTGGTAGGTTCTTTTTCGAGTAGGTGCAAATACATCATTCTAGGGGTTGTAACATATTACAATATGATACAGAAGCGAAATATAATCTACATCGTAAATAGGCACCATTTCATCTAGATGGTGCTCTTCCAATGGCCCTAAATACAATACAATACCATAAAAGACAATAAAAGTTTGTTTGAAAGTTGAAGTTTGTTTGAAAAATTTTCATTAAGGCACCTACGTACAGCAATCGAATTTCTGTACAAAAGCACTATTTATTTAATGAATAACTTTTCTTTTTTCTTCCTCTTTACTGTCTGATATTCCTTAGAGTCGAATGACTACTTTATCTTTTTAGTAACCTAACCGACTTTTATACGTACCAGGGCCAGTCGAAAAGTGAGACATTTTAAATTTGGCTATTGAATAATAAACATTCTATATAAGGTATCGAGCTAAAATTTTGTATAGAGCTATTTCAGACAACTACGAATCGAATACGCTATCAATTTACCGATAAAAGATTGCCTAATAGTCGGTCTCGAAATTTCGACCCATTTAGAGGAGCATAGTAGGCCTTGAAAATATGAAAATTACAAAATTTTCAAAACAGTCAAATAAGGCTCATCGAGCACTATATCTCAAAAGAAAAATAATAAAATCGACCAACACGTTCCAAAATAACAATTGCGGTCTTAAATCTCACTCACTGTATATGAAGTCGGAACATAAAAGTATTTACGATGAAACAGGTAAAAGCTCTATCATTTCTAAAAATTTAAAGATAAAAACATATAACCACACTGTACTGTTTCAAATCTTTCTTCCTTGACATAGTGGAGTCAATAGAGGCTGAACATGTGCATTATTTCGGAATACTTACGGGAAGCTTCGATTTTGCTAAAACCTTTTGATATCACTTTTTCGTAGCTTAAAATAAAAAGTTATAAACATATAATCGTTAGGAAATTGTTTATTAATTATTTAAACAAAAAGAAACTTTTTTTAACAAATTTACTATAAGTTGAAAAATTTTAAATCAATTTAATTCAAATTGACATATAAGGGGGTTTTCGATATCGCTGAAACAGATTATGATGTCAAAAAAAGGTAATTCAAAATGGCTCATCTAATATGGCTGACTTCCATCAAGCAATAAAATAATTTAAAACATTATTCAATTAAAAACACAATCTAAATATCCACATAAATACTTAAAAAGAAGCTGAAAAAACGTGATATTGTACATAGCATTATAATGCTCTGCGGACACACACACAGCGCAGCGTGCGGGGCAGGTGATGCGTACTGCTTGCCGCGAAGATGTTGTTTTACTTTCAATCTCTTTCTATTATTCAAGCACTATAATTTGACTCATGGCCCTGTACCACGTGAATATTTTTAATATGTCTTTTATGGTTTTGTATTGTATTTAGGGCCATTGGAAGAGCACCATCTAGGTGAAATGGTGCCTATTTACCATGTAGATTATATTTCGTTTCTGTATCATATAAAATAAAGAAGTTATTGCCGAGAAAAATGTGCGTTTTCACATTATTTTTAACAAGATGTCGACTGTAATCGTCTAGCAATAAAAAATTCTTAAAAATACTGTTTTTTATTAATATACAATGTGTCCCCGGATGGGGTACCACACTTTATATTTGATTTGCCGAGAAAAGTCATTCTTAATAAACAGTTTTGCTTGTCTTAGGAAGTCATTAACAGTTGTCAAACTTAAGATAAATTGTAAAGGGTATTCGATATATTCGAGTAAGTCGACTTTTCTAATTTTTAGAATACCCTGTATAATTTATCTTAAGCTTGACAACTGTTTATGACTTCCGAAGACAAGCAAAACTTTTTATAAAGAATGACTGTTTCGGCAAATCAAAAATAAGAAAGTTTTCAAGAGTGTAGCACCCCATCCGGGGACACATTTAGTGGAGTCAAATTAGGATTTTAATATGAATTGTCTGGTCAGGACAGTTTTTCTGTTTTAACGTATTCAAGGGGTCAACTTAAATTTACAGCTCAGGTCGGCGTATTGTTTATTTAAACAATTTATTTTTGTAAACCGTGTTTTCCATCGGTTTTCTTTGAATATCTTGAAATCTATAAGTCCTATGGAAAACAATAAAAAGAAGGAAAATGTTCGTTTTGAGCTGTACAATAAAAGCACATAAACTATAATTCATTCCAATTGTTATTATTATTTAAAAAAAAATTGAACATTGCAAAATTATGCGGTTTTAAACAAATCGCTGTTCTTTCAAAAACAATGAATAATATTCAATGAAATTTTGAAAAATATAGCTCTTATAAAGTACAATCACCACTTAAAATTTCAAATTAAAATGATTACTAAAACGGCTCAAATATACAATTGTTGCTAAAACTTTACACCCTTGTGAAATCCTGCCATCAAGACCAAGAAATGTGTATGGTGGCTCAAATTGTAGCATTCTACAAGTACTTTAAGATCATGGAGAAAAACATTTGTTTTTTCAAAATTTAAACCCGTTTTATTGCAGTTGTTTCTAGTTTTCGAAATTTTAGTTATAAACAAATTCAAGTAACTCTCTGGTTTTTTTTATGAAATCAAAAACGGTGAACGAATAATGAAAGTAGATTTAAAAAAGCCAACTACTTTTTAGAAAAAAATTAATGGTCTACTTGTATTTGGAGCTGAGATACGTTAGTTTTTACGTTTAGGTCACTTATAAATAAACAAATCGATATTTCTGCTTGAAATTTGGGCCGGTTATTCTTCAATATTTTGTTTCTGCTATCTGAAGATAATCCAAAGCTACAATTGTTAAAATAACATGGAATAAAGTGGCTTTGAGAAGATAATTTTTATAACTTTTTTAATTTTCGTCACTACAATGATAAACCGACCTAACTTGAACAACCCTTATGTTCATGTATACAGCTTTGTAAAATTTTAATATTACTGATACCATAAAAAGATATGTATTTCGCGAGCAGGATTTGAACCCGAGACGTCCGTAGCCTGAATAAAAAGTGCTGATCACCTTACCGACTGAGCTATCTAGCGACTAAAGTCGGGTTTGTAAAAACATAATATAACATTTAGACATATTTGGTGATTTTCGGATCTCTAACAAAATCGCTAAAAACTCCACTTTTGGGCCTCTATACAGTATCTTTTAACAGTTGTAGCTTTGGATTATTCTGAAGTAGCAGAGACAAAATAATAGACATTAAAGAATTACCAATCCGAATTTCAATATGAAATATCGATTTGTTTATTTATAAGTGACCTAAACGTAAAAACTAACTCTCAGCTCCAAATACAAGTAGAGCATAAATTTGTTTTTTTTAAGTTGGATTTTTTAATCTACTTTCATTACTCCTTTACCGTTTTTGATTTCATAAAAAAACAGAGAGTTTGAATTTGTTTATAACTACAATTTCGAAAATTACAAACAACTGCAATGAAAAGGGCTTAAATTTTGAAAAAAAAATCTCTCTCCGTGATCTTAAAGTACTTATAAAAAGCTACAATTTGAGCCGCCGTACACATTTCCTGGTATTGATGGCAGGATTTCACAAGGGTGCGAAGTTTTAGCAACAATTGTATATTTGAGACGTTTTAATATTAATAATAATTTTGATTTGATATTTCTACAAAATTTCAATGAATATTATCAATTATTTTTATAAGAACAGTGATTTGTTTAGAAACGCATAATTTTTCATTAACAGTTGTCAAATTTAAGATAAATTATAATTTTAAAATAGGTAATTTTAAGAGGGCCGTAATTCGAAAACCAATAATCAAAACGTTGTTAAATTTTGAACAGCATGCTGATTAATAATTTTGCATTAGTTTTTCAACAAAAAAAAATGCCTAATATAATTTCTCGAAAAATCGACCATTTCTTTTCTTAATGAAAATGCACGCCAATGTCTGAAATAAGTTTTGGTTTACTGAAAAAGGATATAGTAAAGGTCTTTGATGCCGATAAAAGTTTGGTTGAAGTTGGACGACCAATAACTGAGTTACGAATGTGTTTCCACTTGAAATGGGTCACACTGTATATTAATCTTTATATTTGAAGATATAATAATCCAATAGCTACATGTTTCTTCTTCCATTTAAGCTTTTGTCAGGTCAGTTTCATTAATTAGTTCAAAAGTTACAAGTTTAGTGTGGTGCGCCCGAGGCCGCGCGCGCTTCTCTTGCTGTACTTACGTGTCTCCGCGTTCCATTTTCTTGCGTTAAACAAAAAAATCTGAAGTCTACATTTTTGACCGTACAAAAAAACTTCATATACGTTTTTGATGTGAAATTTCCCGTACATTCGAATGGCGCAATTACTTTTTGAAGGAAAAAAAAATTAAAATATATTTCACAAAGACTGGTATTTTGCACCTAATTTGTTTAATAACAAATTACCCTCAGGACTATTTTTGGTAACTTTTAATATGTTGTACCTGACGTATTCAGAGATGAATTCTCAAAAGTTACCTCTCCCGGAAGTTTTCCGAAGTGAAAATCTCTATTGACTTCACTAACAGTTGTGTTAGCTATATGCGAAATATTATTGTCCTCCGTAAACATTTTTTTTATATTTATTTTATGTCCACTTTCACTAATTATCTACCAAATATTATTCTTCTCCGTCCATTAGTTTTGTAGATATAGCGCTAATAGGCAGACACCAGACCGAGGGACGGATTGATGAAATTGAAAGACTGTAATTTTCGTAATCTACGTAGTCTGAAACGTGAACATTTGAAAAAATCCTGGAGAGTGATTTTTTCACGATTACAATACTTCCCTTAGGTAGGTAAGTAAGTGAAGGAAATAAAACCCGTCTTCTGATTACTTTTGTCCCTTATCCCTATCTTACTGAGGTGTATTTACTTTTACTGAGTGTGTATTTTGTCCATGGTTTATAAACAGGGTCATGGTAGAAATAATCATGCTGGTATCCAAATTATGAACAATTGAAAGACTAATAAAACGAACTAGTATATATCAGAGCTGGAACATGGATAGATTGCGCCTTTGGCATGCTTGGTTTTGGCGCCTCTTAGCAGCGCCTGTGTGTGAAATCTGTTAAGTGCCTCTTTTTCTTTCGAAAATGAAAACTGATGAGCGAGAGGGAGAAAATAAAAAATAAACATTGATGGGGGGGTTAAATCACCAAAAAAATGTTTACTCAAAAATTAAAATTGATGAGCGAGGAGGAGGAAGAAAATCAGAAAAAAAAATTGGGCCCACCTCAATTAATCAAATTTTGCGCCCCTCACCAGCTTGCCAAATCCTAGTTCCAACTCTGATGGATATATTTTCACTTTTGTTTGATCATCTTTTATTTTCTCAACATTTTGTTAGACACTGTAACATTCTTTTTTATTCTAAAATAAAATTTATGCATATTAGCCGGAACAGAAACGATCGAAAATAAATATTTCGTGAGTCATCATCATGAGCAAAGAAACCAAAGTACTTTTACTTTCTCCCTTCCTGAAGAGTCTATAGAAGAAATACAAGGCAATTATAACATACCTCATCCCATATTCATAACAGCGCGCTAGATCATTGGGATGCTTTGGTCCGCTGACGTCGGTCCTGTTTTAGCACAAGCCGACGCCGACGGTGCGGACGCCTCCAGTTGTTCGCGCTTACTCTGTGCGGTGCACGGTGTGGATCTCATGGAAACCGATACTTCGGGGGCTAACAGCATCCGATAGCCGGTCCAACATGAAATTTATTAAAGGTCAGTGCTAAGGCTAAAGACATATTTTGGAAATACAGCTTTATCACAAACTGAGTCCTCTAGTTGCACGATTCTGGAGATAAATAACGTCGTAAAGGTCAACCCTTAGTATTTTATGGTGGTGCCAAATTCTTTATTCTGGCTAGGTTTGAATTTTAAAAAGCGATTTTATAGCACTGTGGTTTCGATCAAATTGATATAAAAGTTAGAATCTTCTCATGAAATATGTTGTGTGGGCGGTTCGATCATTTTCTCTCGTTGTATTTATTTTTAAAAGATGAAAACGGCTATATTATCTTTCTTTTTTCAGTTTGAGATTTTATGTGTTGCTTGATACATCGTTTTTGTTTTCGTATTTGAAAAATAGTTGTTCCTGTTGGCATTGTATTGTACGAGGGTCGCCAACACATTCCAAATTATAGTAATGACTGACAAGTCATTTTGCAATTTTAGTATATTTTCTTAAAAACAAACTGTAACTAAAAACTATTAAAATTATCATAGTTATAATCATAATTTGACATTATTGTTGATAAAGAAATAGACGAATAACAATCATAATAATAATACATTTATTTATTCGTAACTAAAAATGGCGTAAACTGGACAAAAAAATTCTAATTCCATTGCCCAGTAACCAAAACTTAAACCCAACATTATAAAAAATGCAATTCTACCTCTTAGAAATCAAGTTCTAAAATGAATTTTCTAATAATTCCAGTACTTGGACAGTGGACATACGAACATAATAGGGACGAGGGGACCTATTGAGGCAGAAAAAATTAGCCAAGTATGAATTAAAAAACATGTGTACTCCTAATGCAACATCAAGCTGGCTTTGACCAGTTAAAATGAAATTTTTTTTTGGAATTTTAAAAATATTTATATTGTTTTTGATCATTTGTAAGGTCATTCCAAACATGATAAAAAATCGTAGATTTCTGCTGAGGCATCTATGTGATGTTAATTTATGTCTTAAATATTGAAATTCTTCCTTGTGAACTATTCTCCAGTACGTAAGGGAAAGCTAGTGTAAAAGACCGCGATTTTCTTAGTATACTATATTCATTCAGATATAATGTTATACAATGTGTCCACGAGAAAGCGGCATGTAGGTGTAAATGACAAAATAATTCGAGTATGAACACAAATTTCTGGATTCTGCTTTTGCTTGATTTAAACTGTCTTTTCTACACGAAAAGAAAAGATTATTAAAAAAACTTGCTCAGAATTAAAAAATATGGTATTGTACCAAGTTTAATAGCCATATGAACATTTTTCGTTCTTCGTTAGAGTTAGTGAATAGTTGTTGCGTCTTATTTAATTTGACGTCCTGGCGGGGTTTACCAGCTATTCCACCACTTAACCAGGACACACATATACATAATATTACTCAATAACCATTCCATGCGACATTCCCATCTGCCGCAGCTGAGACTCGAACTCAGAAGAAATAACAGCAACTATCTCTCTTGCCTCTCACATAACCGCGTCAAGTCCACTGCTACCTTACTAAACATTCACGTTCTAGCCAGGATTTGAACCCGGAATACCATGGTCTCAAGCCTATCACGTAAGCACTAAGCCACTGATCCGGTCGGTTCCTCAAAAAAAGATATATTTATCTTTAACAAGTTAAAAAAGCTATAACTATTTTTCTCTATTGTTAATATTTTACTATTCACAGTCACCAGAATGGTGAAAATTTGTGTTTCGCTGCAGATATTTGCAATTATCTCTTTCCTCGTTGCTCCTGTGTAGTAATTAATTACCATCAATATTATCATAAAATTTCTCAAAACTTTTGTTTAAGCAATTTTCTTCCATGGTGAACCTTTTAAAATTACAGCAGCTCGAAGTTTGAAAAATAATGAAATTTCCGAGTTGCTGTAATTTGTAATATACATTTGTTATAAACAATAACTAACTCTGACACAAAAGTCAACAATAGTTTATCAAAACCGTTACAGCTCCTGGTGTACTCCATTTTTGAAACAAAAATTGAACCTCCTTCAAAAAAGATTGCTAAAAATTGTAAAATAAAATCATAACCATCGCCTGGTTAACTGAACCTTCATACCTGATATTCAAATCGAATTTAGGTAATGAGGCTCAATTAGCTGGGCGACGGTGAAATTTATTTTCACCCTCTCTAGTGACCTCTTTATTTAGCTTCTACCCAGGAAACTAATATATCCAATATCAGGTTTGTTGCCAGAGAATCCTGAAATCTCGATATATATCAAATTTCATGTAAGTCTGCAATAATGTTGCATTATGGCAACCGTATTGGATTCGCCGTTCTGAATTCATAATTTATGAGATCAGCTTCTGTGTCAGCTACTCTTAAAGTACTTACTAGGTACCAATTTTAATGCAGATCCGAGAGAATTTGCACGGCGTCTTCGCCAAATATTACAAAATTTTGAACTAAAAAAATCTTTCCAATTTTTACTCACCTTGCACTGGACGTAGGCTTGATGAAATTAATATAACCACCACCGAGCTATACCTTACAGTTTGAGATAGATTTCATACAAATCGCTTAAGCCAATTCAGACTTTCATATTTAAAAACAGGAAGTAAAGAATGTCAATTAGCGTTCAGGGAACTCGGTATCTATCCAAACTCTAGTAGGTAGTGGAGTCAAAATAAAATTAGAATGGAATTCTCTGGCTACAGCAATTTTATTGTTTTAATTTGTTGTAGGTATAACAAGTGCTCTGAGCAATTTTTTGTGAAATCGTAATTCGTAATTCAGCGCTCGGCGGGGCATTAGTCCGGAGAATAGCTGTTGGTTGCAGTCTGGTTTTTATTCCTTATATATTTAAGGAAACGTATAGAGGAGTTCAACAAAAATATTCCTCTAGTAAATTTTGTGAAATCCGTCCATTGCTTGTAGAATTTTAACAATTTATTTTTCAACACAGAAATTTTCTTCTATTTTCCCTATTATCTCAGGTCATAGTAATCCGATCACAAAAATAAAAATACCAAACTGTTCGCTATAAAATTATGAATAAGACTAGGCATATGAAGAAACTTCTTGATAATTTGTAAATTTGTAAAAAAATAAAAACCACCAAAAATTGCCTTTTTTTAACAGTTTAAGAAATATGATGTAATAATCTATCAATTTTAACGAATGTTGGTGGAAGCATGCCCTTTATTATTATTGAACTAAACCTCCGTGCCAAATTTTAGCGCAAAATATTTATTCGAACGGCTAAAAATCAACAATAATTTCGAAATTTCTATCGCATTTTGTTTAAGTGCATCGACTCGTAGTAGGACAATTTTTCTTTTAAAATGTAGGTTTTTAATTGTAATTATGGAAATTGCACGTATAAATAATTTCAAATAACTCCATGATTTTTTTGTGAAACCAAAAGCGATAAGCAAATTATGAAAGTATAGGAAATAATCAACGTTAAAAAAAAGAATGATGTTCTACTTGCATTTGAACCCGTGATACGTTAGTTTTTTCCGTTTTAGTCGATTGTAAATGAACATATTGATATTTTTTCTTGAAATTTGCACATACTGTTCCAAAATGCTTATATTTCTCTCTCTGATAGTTGAAAATTATCCACAACTAAATTTTTTTAAATAACATCGCATAATAGGGACATAATAGGACGTAAAAAATTATCTCTATACTCCTTGAATATTGTAACTAGGCAACTAACTTAATTAATGGTATGCATCACTCCATTTTCATTATATCGAGTTTTATTTTTTTAACATTTTTAGTCTTTTTTCCTATATTCTGAATCTTTCATTTAATAAAATATAATTATATAATTTAAGTTTTTATTCATAAAAAATTCAACAATCTTTATTTTTTTATAATGTTTTCGGCTTTTGTCATATCTGATTTTCAGTTTATGCTTTGTGTTTATTTTCAATTTTTAATGTATTGTAACGTAAAATAATTTGTTTAGCCGTTATTTAATTAAAATGCATTGGAAATTTTAATCTAGGTAGATTATTTCAATGTTTAATAAAATAATTCAAGACAATATTGATTATTTGCGATGTGTTATCTGAAGTACGAAATAGTGTTTGTAATTGAACTACTTCTGCTTCGTTGCTTCAGAGTAATATGAAGAAATGTTTTTTCGCTAGTGTGATATGAAATGTTGTGAACTTCTAAGTGTAGTCCCGCGTGACTCATAGACCCCTTATAGGAGCTTTTCGGCAGAATCTTTTGCCATTTTCAGATTTTTCGCTGATAAATACGTACTACTGCTTCTCGTTGCTCGAACATCTCGATTTTCTAGAAAACGTCTTTAACGATTTTGTAAATTGTTCTAACAACATACCATTATTCGTTTTTTCCGTAAATTCACATAAAGGTAATTTACTGATAAACAAAAAATTTGTAAGTTAGTCGAGAAAGTAAGTTCGGCCTGGCCGTACCATTTATTTCATATGTAAGAAAACGTTGATAGAGATGTAATGCAGTGGTACTGAAGAAGAATAAAAATATTCTTTAATTATCCATACAAATATTATTGTAGTTTTCTTTTTTTACAAACAAAATCTGAATCATCTCCATCGACGGAGCTTTCTTCACTATAAATTTGAAAATAGTTCTCATTTTCCGCTTTCTTCGTTATTGTGAATGTGTTCGCCTGTACCGCTTAAACAAATGAATTTTTAAAGTCTCCTTCATCCGTTTCCTTTTCAGAAATCGATAAAACATCGTCTTCGTCAAGTTCGTCTTCAGTTTGTTTCAATTTTATTTCAGAACAGTTGTTGCAATTTAATCCATTACAAAAATGACGCAAATTTGTGCATTTAATCCCTATCCTTTTACATGAACAAATTTTTGTTTGATAACCCGATTTACACATACAGCAAATAGTCTTCAATAAATTATCTGAGAAAGGATTTTTTGTTGTCAATGGCATTAATCCATTTATGGTATCTTTCCAACCATACTCTTCAGGATTTTTATCTGCAAATCCTAACCATTTCTGTATTTGAAAATACACCCGCAATAAATGTTCGTTTGCAGCTTCTTCGGTTGGTGGGAGAACAGATAATTTGCATGATGTTTTTGAAGTGCATTTTTCAAAATATTCAAAACCCAGAACGTTTAAACGTGTTTTTTTTTCATTTGATCTGAACCATACAGCGCTACGATACAACTTATGCAAGCAGCAAATATCCTTGCCCCTGTCGATCGTAAAAAACTTACACATCTTTTTGTAAGCATGGATATTTCAGAAGTATACTAAGCTAGGTACTTTATAAATGTGTAAAAAAAATAATTTAAACCAGCTAATGCTTCGTATTATTGACCAGAGAACACAAGGAGGACGTCACTTCCGTTCGAGCAATGAGAAGCAGTAGTACGTATTTATCATCGAAAAATCTGAAAATGGCGAAAGATTCTGCCGAAAAGCTGCTACGAGTCACGCGGGACTACACTTAGAAATTCACAACATGTCATATCACACTAGCGAAAACAACATTTCTTCATATTACTCTGAAGCAACGAAGCAAAAGTAGCTCAATTATAAACACTATTTCGTACTTTAGATAACACATCGCAAATAATCAATATTGTCTTGAATTACCTTATTAAACATAGAAATAATGTACCGAGATTAAAATTTCCAATGCATTTTAATTAAATAACGGTTAAACAAATTATTTTACGCTACAAACATTTTAAAAAGAAACAGAAAATCAGATATGACAGAAGCCGAAAACATTATAAAAAAATTAAAATTTTTGAATTTTTGATGAATAAAAACTTAACAAATTATATTTTGTTAAATAATAGTATCAGAATATACGAAAAAAGACTAAAAATGTTAAAAAAAAAAGACTCAATATGACGAAAATGGAGTGATAAATTAAATTAGTTGCCTAGTTACAATATTTAAGGAGTGGGGAGATAATTTTTTTCGAATGCGCGTTATGTAATCAAGGGTGCTTTATGCGATGTAATTTAAAACATTTTAGTTGTGGATAATTTTCAACTAGCAGAGAGAGAAACATAAGCATTTTGGAACAATATGTGCAAATTTCAAGAAAAAAAATCAATATGTTTATTTATAATCGAATAAAACGCAAAGACTAACGTATCACGGATTCAAATGCAAGTAGAACATCATTCTTTTTTTAAACATTGATTATTTCATATACCTTCATAATTCGCTTATCGTTTTTGGTTTCACAAAAAAATCACGTAGTTATTTGAAATTGTTTATACGTGCAATATCCATAATTGCAATTAAATTCCAAAAAATTGGTTTAAGTTTAAATTTTTTTCCTTTGCAAACCATGAAGTACATGTAAAAACCTACACTTTAAAAGAAAAATTGTCCTACTACGAGTCGATGCACTTAAACAAAATGCGAAGGAAATTTCGAAATTATTGTTGATTTTTAGCCGTTTGAATAAATATTTTGCGCTAAAATTTGGCACGGAGGTTTAGTTCAATAAAGGGCATGCTTCCACCAACTTTCGTTAACATTGATGTATTATTACATCATATTTCTTAAACTGTTAAAAAAAGGCATTTTTTGTGGTTTTTATTTTTTTACATATTTACATATTATCAAGACGTTTCTTCATATGCCTAGTCTTATTCATAATTTTATAGCAAACAGTTTGGTATTTTTATTTTTGCCATCGGATTACTATGACATGAGATAATAGGGAAAATAGCAGAAAATTTCTGTGTTGAAAAATAAATTGTTAAAATTCTACAAGAAGCAATGAACAGATTTGACAAAAAATTGCTCAGAGTACTTGTTATTATACCTACAACAAATTAAAACGATAAAATTGCTGTAGCCAGAGAATTCCTTATTCACCTATTTTGATCCTGAATTTGACTCCACTATTATAGATGCAATATTGCCCCAAATAGATAAATTAATTAGTTCAAAAACAAATTAACAAACTTTCATTAAATCAAGCTTTATATATTTAAAACTATAAAAACAGTCATTACAAATATTTATATTTATTCTTGAAAATTCTACAACAGGATGGAAAACTTTTGCTGTACTGTTGAAAAACCAACTATATATGCGGCAGAAGTCCTTAGTTCTGCATTAAAAAATAATTAATTTCTTTTAAAATTTATATAATGTAGACGGTAGACTGGTAGACGTTATCAGTTTTTATTACGTTGCAAAGAACAATAATCACAACTTCTGTCAGAATGGTGTAGCTGCGTTGTCAATAGACGGCGCTCTAAAGTGGGGAGAAAAAAAGCTCAGGGCTAGATGATTGAACCAAGGATATACGCAAGGCAGACATCCTGTGCACGTACTTAGCTATAACAATTCTTCAGATTTTCGCCGAAGGCCTTGGACTTATTCCAAGGACACATTTATAAAAAAGAACACATTTATAAAAAAAATTAAAATTTATAACAAAACATGCTTAACCGTATTTATTTATTTATTTACTTATTTCTCAAATAGATAAATCTAATTACAAGAGAAATATAGTAACATCTTAGATAGGTACATTAAATAATAAATTAAATTAAATATAATAATAACAATTACATAAATTATAATAATATTTGAGCTTCAAAGCTTAAACGTACAATAATAACATTTAAATATATTTTAAAATTTAAATTTTAAATTTTGTGGGAGAAGGATTTATCAAGGAGTGACAAGTAAAATAAATAACACATCTAATCAGGAGACGAGGAGATATAATTCAATCTAAATTTAAAAGAAAACTGTTAAATAGCTGATTAAACTTTTTGGAGGAGAGGGAAAAATCTAACTTAGACATCATAAATGCATTCATTATTTGTGACTTTTAAAATGGTAACCAGGGGCGATGAAATGTTTGTAGTAAGTGGGGGTATATAAAAAACTGTACTAGTCTGGTTTGTTTACTGGGTATTCTTATGGTTATGCGACGTAAAATGCGACTGCAAGTATTAAGTATTTTCTAACAAATAATTATCATGAATTTTCTTCTTCTAGTTTCAAGGGCAAAGATAACTTGCTAAATCTAATGGTGTGATGTTAACATTCTATTGTAAACAGGCATGTTTCCTTTTCTTCATTTTATGATTAATTTTTTTCCTTTTATTAGTCTGTCTTTGGATACTATTTTTTGCCAAGATGGCTGCAAATGCTGCGAAGAATTCTATTGTGTGTTTAAATTTGCCAAAACGAACTCCGCCATTGGTCTCCAACGTCATTTTCTAACACATTTTAGAAAACCACCATCTGCTAGACAGTTTATCTACTATTGGTACAAAAAAATTTAAACAATAGGGTGTTTATGTAAAGGCAAAAGTTCGGGAGAGCTTCGCGTATCAGAAGATACAGTGAAATGTGTCCAACGAAGTCCACAAAAGTCAACAACACGTGCGAGTTTGGACTACAAATTCCACAAAACTGTGTGATTTTACATAAACCACTGAAACTGGTGCCTTGTAAAATATTGCAGTTATTACAGCATCTACGTGAAGGGGAAAAGATGAAACGAAATTTCTGCTGTGAAATGCTGCAACATAATGAAGAAGAAGATAGTTTTTGCGAGCGTATAATTTTCAGTGATGAATCAACTTCTCATACAAATGGCAAAGTGAATAAACAAAAACATCCGAATATGGAGACTAAACGTCCGAGAGTGATAGTAGGGATTATGTGAGGGATTCTCCAAAAGTAAATGTGTTGAATCCCGCACAAAGGTGTATGGTCCCCCTTCTTCTTTGCAGAAGACACAGTAACAGTAACACATTATCAAATATTGATCAACTGGTTGATGTTTCAACTGCATGAGGATTGGAGGAACTTCATCTTCTAACAGAATGGGGCACCGCGCACTAGCATCCGACTAGAAAATATCTGGAATTCCACAGCGCTGGATTGGTCGTGCAACAAATGATAACCGTGCTCCAGAATGGTGGTCACCAAGGAGTCCCGCTCTTACGCCGTGCGACTTTTTTTTGGGGGATTTGTGAAAGACAAGGTTTACGTCCCTCCGTTTACTAATGATTTAGATGAGCTGAGACAACGCATCACGAGAATTATGGAAAGTGTCAATGCAGATATTTTACAGAGGGTTTGAAATGAACTATACTATAAGCAAGGAAAAAGTGTGAAGGAATGCGATCCGTGCGCAGTGCCACACGCATCCTAAAGCACGTGCCGCCCCACTGTTTACATTTTTTGCTTATAGTATAGACTATCATCTTAATATGTACTGTGTGACACAAGGAGCACATATTGAATACTTGCGAATTACCAAAGTAAACTTTAAGAATTACTTTATAAAACTGTGTAAACAAATTAATTCATTATTAGTTTTGGATTAATAAAACGTCAAAAGTGTCTATTTCTTTTGTAATAACTTTGTATTTAGGGGCGAGCGTAGAGGCGACAATATCAGTCGATGTTCCGTTGAAGCAACGTCGAGCGCGGTTAGTACTTGGATGGGTGACCCATCTTGGGAAATACAGCTTTCTCGTCCCACCTTCTAGCGGCTTGTATATCAGTGTATACGCGGAAGTTACGTAATTTCAGACGACGATTACGTAGTGGATATACCATCCTTCGGAGGGGATATAAAGCAGGCGATCCTTTGTCTATTAAATGTTAGGCAAGTAAAAGATCCCTACTCTTCTTAAGGGAAGAGGTTCGGCAAAATTTTCAGGTTGGGGGTAGCTCGTCTCCTGGCGTCGGTGATAGGCCCTGGTATAGGAAATAGGCCGACGTTAAATAGTTAAAAAAAAAACTCTGTATTTAATTTCAAATTAATAGCACCCGATAGCTATATAACAACCATGTTAAAGTTAAAATCAGCAACTCGTCAGCAACGCATACATCTGCCTATGATATTTTCTTATTCAGAGGATCGTAATGAACAAAATAAATCAAGATTGCAAAATCAAATTACATAATACAGTTGCATTTATTCCCATCATCACATGATATAGTACACCCTTTTTTACTACATTGCAGCGCTGTCAATTGATAACGCAGCGGCAAGGGGGCTTAACACATAGATTTTTTTGGACAAGTTAACATACCAGTGTACTCAGTACGATACCTGTATAGTATGAAATAACATCAGATCATATGCCAAAAATGTCACGAGCCCATAGACTATAATATAGGAATAAATTTAATATCAGTTAATTGTACGACGAAGCATCTATATGAAGAAAGTGCCTATAATCTTTAAAGTAAAGTTACATTACTTTAAAGAAATTTACTTATTCCATTAACTGTTTTAATACATAAAGACAATATAAGTGCCAAACATTACAATATAAAAACAAGAATACAGTTTTAAAAATAACCAATGTTTCGACCTGTCCAAAATATGACGAGTATATTGAATCACAGCAACAAAATAATATAGGTCAGCATGATTCATTTCTATTCAGAATTAATATTCAATGAGAATTTTTACCGTGATGACTCTTAGTAAAAATATAAACAAATGTAAATAGTAAATAAATATCTGCGACCTATATACGTAATGAAGTTATTTTTCTATATTTTGTATTAGTAATTCGACAGTACCCAAATTACAATTGAAATCAATAACTCACGTATTAGTATTTTTTTTTAACTATTTAACGTCGGCCTATTTCCGCTACCAGGGCCTATCACCGACGCCAGGAGACGAGCTACCCCCAACCTGGAAATTTTGCCGAACCTCTTCCCTTAAGAAGAGTAGGGATCTTTTACTTGCCTAACATTTAATAGACAAGGGACCGCCTGCTTTACATCTCCTCCGAAGGATGGTATATCCACTACGTAATCCTCGTCTGAAATTACGTAACTTCCGAGTATACACTGATATACAAGCCTCTAGAAGGTGGGGCGAGAACGCTGTATTTCCCAAGATAGGTGGGTCGCCCATCCAAGTACTAACCGCGCTCGACGTTGCTTCAACGGAATATCGACTGATATTCACATTGAAGTCGCCTCTACGCTCGCCCCCGTATTAGTATTCAAGGACAATTATCTGCGATACTTCAACTTCACTTTGCTGACGAGTTGCTGATTTTAACTTTAACATGGTTGTTATATAGCTATCGGGTGCTATTAATTTGAAATTAAACACAGAGTTTTTTTTTTAACTATTTAACGTCGGCCTATTTCCGCTACCAGGGCCTATCACCGACGCCAGGAGACGAGCTACCCCCAACCTGGAAATTTTGCCGAACCGCTTCCCTTAAGAAGAGTAGGGATCTTTTACTTGCCTAACATTTAATAGACAAGGGACCGCCTGCTTTACATCCCCTCCGAAGGATGGTATATCCACTACGTAATCCTCGTCTGAAATTACGTAACTTCCGAGTATACACTGATATACAAGCCTCTAGAAGGTGGGGCGAGAATGCTGTATTTCCCAAGATAGGTGGGTCGCCCATCCAAGTACTAACCGCGCTCGACGTTGCTTCAACGGAATATCGACTGATATTCACATTGAAGTCGCCTCTACGCTCGCCCCCGTATTAGTATTCAAGGAGAATTATCTGCGATACTTCAACTTCACTGAAGACGACAAAACCCATACAAAAATCTGTTTGGTTCTTAAATTAATAAATCAATTTAAACAGTAGGTATCTATAAATAAGCATAACACATGTCAATTATTTAAAATTAAGCAATGCACATATTCAATTTTTCTGTGTTTGTATCCCAAGTTGTTTAATCTCTAGGTACAACAAAGTGATCAATGACAATTGGTTTGAAAATATGTCTTTGCAATATCGCTTTTAACTTGGAATTTTTCTTCGAATGCATCAGGTCTACACTCCTACCCAGCTGGACTAAAATCATTCAAATTTCAATTCAAGTTTAGTACGTTATTACATATTTACTCAGTGACGTGAATTCTTGATGTTTGGTACATCGTTAGAAAGTTTCAATAAAGTGAGAGAGGAGGTCCTTTAGAATCTATATCACCACATATACCATTATACAAAGTATCATAGATTTTGAAATATCGGCATTTTTGTATGTTGCGACCAGCAACGTCTCCAGACTTGACACCTGATGAATGAAAGAATTTATTTATGAAGTTGAAATAACTGACTGCGATCATCTCGTCAGAAGAATTAATGAAGCAGGTGCAAGAATTAAGGGAGACATAAGATTAGGCGTCATCACCAATAAAGTGAGAAGAGCACGTGAATGTATTAGAAATGATAGTTCACATTTTGGACATCAAAAAGTATTGAATTGTTCTTAATTATTTCTTTGCTTTATTAATTCTAAACATCATAATATAACAGACACAAAACAGTGTATTTTTGAGAAAATGTCCTTTAATTTCAAAGGATGGGTGTCCACAACATAGGAAAAATTCCCCTGAACGTGCCAAACCTTTGTTACTGATATATGTTATGTATTATTAAGAGATTAATGAAATATGTAAATATAAAAGTGTATCAACGTTGCGCTCATAGCTAAAATATGACGAGAATAACGAAAAATAACTAGAAATTGATTTCTCCTTATTCTCGTCATGATTTAACTACGAGCGCGGCGCTGATATACTTTATATTTACATATTTTATTAATCTCTTAATAAAACATAACATATATCAGTAACAAAGTGTTAGCACGTTTAGGGGCTTTTTTTTATGTTGTGGGCACTCATCCTTTGATGAAACGCACCCAAGCATTTTAAGTTATATGCAAAATTATTTATAATCCCATTTCGAACTCTTTTTTTCATTGCCTTGAAGTACCTGCTCATTGAAGAATAAACAAATATATATAATTAACATGAATAAAACCTTTCGACAGTATGATATTGTTACTAACAGAAATTTCAATAATTAGCAAAATTATGTAAAGGCAGATATCTCAAAATCTCTAATACTTTGTATAATAGTACATACGATCATATAGGTTCTCAATTACCCTCCCCTATTAGCCCTTATCATCCCTAAAAACTTTCTATTGAAGTAGCAGAGCGCCCATATCATCCCGTGTGTGTTCCCCAGTAAAACAAGTTTGGGGTATTTCTATTTTATTTTATAGGCAGGTGTGCAGCAATACTAAGACCACCTAGGATAACGTCATCAATTCTAAAATTAGTGAATCCTAGTATTGGTCTTTAAATCTTATATATTCTTCTTTTAAGATTTTTTTGAAAAAAAAAATAGATGAAATTAATAAATATTGATATCAAACAAAAGAAAACTAAACAGCTATTTTCTATGATTTCATCATTTAACCTTTGGAATTGAGAAACACAAAAAATGGAACAGTAATTCATATAATGAATCATCTTCAATGAATAGAAGAAAATACAGATAAGACAGAAAATCCCAGAAAGAGAAACAAAAAAATTACTGCGCTTTGTAGATGCAGAATAAATCGAAAACCTCATTATTAAATACTTTGAATAGTCTTCTTCCTATCCACAACGTCTTGCCAGACGTTAGGTTATCTGATTACAGTTGGCATACGATTGGTATATAGTACGTCTAACGGCATCATACCATCTGAGAGATTTCCTATTAAGTGCACAGCCTCACCAAAGCTCTTTCCCATCAGCTCCTTCGTCTTCTTCGCTTCTTCCCATCTGGTTTTTCCTGCACTATAAACCGTTCTTTATTGTGATCTCTCCAGTGGTGATCTTGTTATAGAACCTTCCAGAATCGACCTAAGTCGAAGGCAAAATGAAAATTCGACTTAAAATTTATTTAAAGGCATTTTCAATCATAACATACAAATTTGGAAAGCTTCAGAGCCATAAAGTAGCACAAAAGGACTGATATGAGTTCGTTAAGACATAAGACACAACCAGCTGAAAATTCGAAGAAACACCGAATTTTCACTTAGGAAAATATGTTTTGGTCCAGTAGCCCACCCGTCAGGTCATA
Organism: Rutpela maculata; assembly: GCA_936432065.2. Classification (NCBI taxonomy): domain Eukaryota; kingdom Metazoa; phylum Arthropoda; class Insecta; order Coleoptera; family Cerambycidae; genus Rutpela; species Rutpela maculata. Next base: position 82,666,164 of record OW386286.2, on the reverse strand, counting down.
TAAAAAGCCTTACCAGGAATTAATTCGGGAAGTTTTGAAATTTGGCAGGATTGTAGATTTAAGTATCTACAACTAAAATCCACATTTTGCAGAAAGCAATATCTGCCGCCAGAGTAGCCATATTGCCAAGATGGCCGCCAAAAACAGTTTTTTTTAAATATCTCCTTTGCCTTGGGTTTTAGAGTTATTACAAAAATGAAAAAGGAGCAAATTCCATACAAATTACGTTATATACGTGTTCTTTTTTAAAATCAATAGTTTAGACACAACAGTCGAGGTAAACATATTCATTTTACTTTCCCTATATGATATGCTTAAATGTGTTTTAAAAGAACATAGAGCTATTGAATTTAATTTGGATTATTATTTGCAAACCCTTTCAACCGAAATTCTACCTACTTCTTACCTGCGCTGCGTCTACCTGTAATGCTTTGACCATAGTGCAAGTATAACATCGTTTCGTATCTGTTATTTTTGTTATCATTGCTCTAGGATATATTATTTTGCAGACTGTGGAATTTACAGAAGAACAACGCCTGGCCATGGAAAACATTCTTTGTAATTTGAATAGATCCACGATCTTCTCAACGGATCACCAAGGTTTGTTTAAAACGATCACTAAAAAAATTGAAGGACTAGCAAAACTGGAAAGTAATGGACCTACCGCTGAACTGTTGGTGCAATATTTTCTCATGATAACTTTGGTGAAGCAGTTTATAGAAGCAGAAATAATGGGTAATTGGCAACTTCACCTAGAAACTGCCCAGAAAATGCTGCCTTATTTCCACGCAAGCGGCCATCAAAATCTTGTCATTTATAATTGCAAGATATTGTATCCTCGAAAGACAAAATGACTCTTGATGAGTAAAATAAATTTACAACAGACGGCTTTTTCACAATCATTCACACCAATAAATTTTGATCTGTTAGTCAGATATGACCATTGAACAAACGCTAATGAGGATGATGACAGCTATTAGAGGTGTTACTCATGGACGAGGAATCACGGATAATGTGGAAATTGGGAATGGTGTATTTGCACAACATATGGGATGAGATTGAAGGATTTTGCAACGTTTCTTTTGCATCTACAGAACAACATCTGGATATGAGAAGTTCACGTATTATTCGAGACAATAATGATGTGCAAAAGCTGTTGGTTTGGCTTACGCAACACCCTCCTTTCCCAGACGTAAACGAAATTTCCTCAGAAGATATTGGAGATGAAAAAAATGCCTTTAGATGACACTAAACGAATATTTTCAACTTCACTCGACTGCTGTACCTAAACCGTTAATTTTAGAGAAAACATATATATGACATTTTTTATAGAAAATTTCCTATTCTTTAATTTTGGTCATAAGTATTTTGACTGTAGAGCGTACGGTAACGGAGATATTTGAAAAAAACCGTTTTTGGAGGCCATCTTGCCAATATGGCGGCTCGAGCGGCAGTCCTTGCTTTGTGGAAAATGTGAATCTTAGTACTAGACATCTGTCTCTAGAATTATACCAAATATCAAAACTTCCCGAGTTAATTCCATCTAAAACTACCTGACGGATGGACTACAGGCCATGAGATTGAAGGTATATTATGTTCATGGAAAAATGTACCAACAATAAATAGTATAATTTTTGGTCAAGGAAAAATAAACAATATACGTTTATGAAATTATTTTTAACTTTTAAATTCTCCATAAAAGGCAATGAAAATAAAGATACATGGGTCATTATGGGTATCATTCAAAAGAATGAATATAAAATTTAAATGATGTAATGCATTAAAAAGGGCGAAACCGACAAATGTGGCGAAGGCGCGTTTCTCATATAAATCAAGTTTGAATTCATCCAGCGGCTCGTAATTTGGACGAGTACGTTGGATAATCAATAGAAAGCGATAGTAGGAAAGCCAAATGCAGGGCCTTCCAAATAATACAGTTATAGAGAAAACCGCATTGTGCGTAGATGAGTCATAAACCAGTTTTGCCGAAAAGTAGCTCGAACTCGAAGCCGTGTCATTTTCCCTTTATTGAGCCTGCATGGGGATAAGTAAGTCGTGTGGCTGACCGAACGTTATCAAACTTATGTATTAGTTGAACTCCATTCTTGTGAATGATATAATCACAATCGAGAACCATAAAGCTAATTACAAGCGAACCAAAATTGTTTTAGTAAAATATTTTTATATTATTTTCAGTCAGCCATAATTTCCATAATTCACAAATATTAATGCTTGCGTTAAACTCTCAGGAAGTTTCTTGAATCTTTTCTACCAAATCGATTGTTAGCGCACGCTCTCATTTGTATGGTAAAATTTACCTTGCCTTAGTTGGGGAGGCGACTCCTTCAAATTATATGATTTATTGGATAGGATTTTTGCATTTATTTTGAACCTAGCAAATAAATGGTATTCTTTGAACTTTTTGCTTTTTATTGATATTATGACTTGTTGCTAGTCTTAGAGGGTGTTCGTTTGGAAGACCAGAAATTGAGTTAATTGGAGTCTCACGACCCCATGAGTTTGAAACTCAACGTTCTGGTCGCCTTATGGAAGCTCGATAGGGATTTTTTTATGGGAAAATCTGAGAAATATTTAAGCGTAAAATCCATTATTACTACGTAAATACGTAAAATCCCGTCAAAGAGAAAGACCAAATTTCAAATCTTACGAGAGGAAGCGTCGTTAATTATCTACATCAGTGCAGCTTTGACACTTATTCTATCGAGTTAGATCTTATCTGGAACCCGCCTGGGAGTGGCAGAACAAGGCAGAATGCGACTGGCGCCCTTATTAAATAAATTAGTGTCGCATCACTAAGACGCAAGGTAGTGAGTTCTTCTACAATCTCTCCGATGCTGGAGAGTCGCTTTTGGGGACGCATTTCTTAGAAAATCGAGCTGTCAGTGCGATGGGCTGTCCAGAGAATTCGTAACAAATGTCTCGAGATCTACACTTCTGTGCAATAAAATCCCGTACACCTATTTTTCGCTATATTAAATCCTTCTGTATTTATTTGTCAGTGTCAGAGTCATATTTTCGAAATGTCGAAATTAACTGAACATGAAAAAATTCTAATTCTCTCTAAAATTGAAGAGAGCAGTTGCTAACCATTATCACTTAAATAAAAGTACCGTTATAAGTGTGACGAAAAGGTGGGAAGAGGAAGGTATCATAAAGAGAAAAGACGGTTCAGGCCGACTGAGAAGTTCAAATCTGGCTCAAGATGAAGCGCTCCTTGGCTATTTGAGGGAAAATCCGTTTCATACAGAAGTAGACAAATTTTCCAGCATCAAGATCAACAGCTAGCCGAAGAATAGGAAAATCGGAATTAAAAAACTGTGTAAGTGCCAAGAAGACCATATTAACAGAAGAACATAAGCAAGCCCGCATTCTGTTTTGTTTAAATTATGTCTATCGCCCGTTGGATGTGGAAGAAAAATTATCACAGGTAGACACGTGCAGAACAGCCATGCAGAAAACCGCTTTTTAATGTTTTGAGCTTTCAGAATTTGGCCTTATCACGGACACAATTTTTCAACGTCAATTTTTACATTTTTTATAAATCGAAATCAATAAATCATTAACATTTTTCCAAGTACCTTACTTATGACATCTCACAATCAATTACACTTTTTTATAACCTATATGATAATAAAAAATCTAAATTCCAAAAAGACTGATTCACATCACTTAATATTAGTAAAAACTGGATTACTTGATTTTTCAAGTGTACGGGATTTTATTGCACAGAAGTGTACATCTTGAAAGCATCAGTGAATCTTTCGTCTGCTTCCTTAACACGTTGACTGCTATGAGGTACGCGGTGTGTACCTCCCCTAAAGATGTGGTTTGTGCTCCGAGGTACATATGCTGTGCCACACGTACTATCATTTTATTTAGTGAGACCAGCGTGTGGCTCTCAAATGTCTATATTTCCGACAGAAGCTAATTATGCATGGCACAGTGGACTCGGTTCGCCTAGAATATTTTTGGTTCATATTTTTTTTGTCATATTTTTATATTGTGAGCTATTATTTTTTTTATAAAGAATAAACGCTCTTCATTATTGGAAATTATGCTAATAATATAGGTTAAAAGGAAAATTTGTAATAAAAGAAGGTGATTTATTGAAATAAAAGATTCATTCAAGAAACATTTTTGTGAACATATTGTCAATACAAATAAAAACAAGGAACTGCAAGAAAAGTTACATTCAAAATGCATTCTAAATACTGTGAATTGGAATCAAAAATCATTATATCATGCTAAATAACTTTTATGTGAGTGAAAAAACAATTCACACAGTAGGGCATCTTGCAAGTAGATGAAACGCGGAACATATGTAAGCTTCTGTGCCATGAGGTACCAATGCTGTGCCACATTTTTTTGCAAAAATATGGAAAATAATAATCGCTACGATAGTTTTGCAAACATTCCTGTAATCTACGTATAAAATTATATCGAAATCCCAACAGAATAAAATTTGGCATCTGGGGATCACATTTTTTCTTTTCATGGCGACAGTCAAACTGGTCCATGTCTCAGAGGCGTATAGAAAGATGTAGAAAATTCAGGCGTTATCTCGTTTCATGATACTATTGCCACGTCAAATTTTGCTCTATTGTAATAAAATCAATTTTATAAGTTGGTTGTTCCAACACTGTTAATATTTAAAAGCGGATTATCCAAATGTATTTGGTGGAAAATCTAGGGCACGATAGCGCAGTGGGCTAAAATGTGTTAGTGGCCAGCACGTTTTGTCATACTGTCTATCGTGTTCTGGATTCGAGCTCAACTCTGACACTGGCAATATCGGTGAGTAATGGATGTTGTCTGCGTTTTTTCAAATGTATAACTCTTTCGGACAACCTTGGCTTTGGATTTGGGGGTTGTCTATTATCTGTGGTGTGTGGTTATATATTTAATTGTAAAACTGAATTTAAATTAAAGTTAAACTTTTACCACCTTTATATAGTTCTTGTGTAGTTATAAAACTAACTTTGTTTGTGGAAATGGAATGCAATAATTACCTTCAGACTAACCAACTGTTACAATAATAAAATCTCTGCTAAATATAGTTACATACGGTAATTCGTTCTATAATTTGGCAATTTTGACTTGATAGCAAACAAAGTGTGTTAGTTTTTATTATGGAACACAAAATTAGTTTGAGTATTCAATTAAAATCTGAAAATATACATTACTACTTTGCAGTACACAGTACAGGCATAGATATAACTAAAAGTATATTCAGGGTGCATCCCGGTTAGTGGCCTATTAGACGTTTTAGAAAAACTAAAAATAATCTGAAGCTGACAATTTAGAAAGAGGGGGTTTCAGAGGTGCTCTATTTAATGAAAATAACGTCATGTATGAAACACTTCCGATTATGCCGGAAGTTGACATCAACTTCCTTATTTTAAATGGCGTGTCTTGTTTGTTATGCCGGATTCGTATTCTTTAATTATTTTAAAGTAACTTTCAATATCATTCCCTATCTAAATACTTATACATAAAAAAATCAATATATTTTAAATACGTCGATTTTAATGTGATGCGATAAACAAACCATAGTTGGAAATTAAATTAAATTAAATTATTAATTCGCTATAGTAAATTCTGATAACCAATTCTTCTTCCAAATATCTATATGAGATGAAGCTTATGTATTCTCAAACTACAAATGCTCCAAAATATACAGGGTGTCCGGAAAATGAGGTACAACTTCGACCTCCATTAAATAGCTTATTTTAAATGGAACATCCCAACTAGCAATTTGGTATTTTATAAAAGCTGCAGAAATGTTTCTGACACAAGTTTTATAAAACAACGCTACTCTCAGAAATACTTTAGAAACGTTATTACGACAGCTGTAAATGTAAAATTGGCACCATCTTATAAAATAATTCAGTCACTGTTAATATTTTGTAAACCCTATTGCAACCATTACAAAATAACTGTATAAACATTTCCGCAGACTCTAAGAAAATTCGGTAACGCCTCTATAAAACAGTTTTATTGAAGCTTCGTTTAACTGCCTTATAAAGCACATAATTAAAAGTACATACAGGGTGCATCACGTATTCACTGTTTGTTATTGTTGCTATGAAACACCAATAAAATTTCTTAAATGTATTCAAAAAGTCGCATACATATACCTACTTAGAGAATAGATAATATGCTGATCTCTATATATATTAAGCTTTCAGGGATTTTACTCGATAGTGGATAAGAACTTACTTAATAATTATTTTAGAGTTTTTGATGCCAAAGAGAGGACCCCGGAACAAAACCCATGAAAATGTTGATTAGGTGGAATCGGCTGAAATTTTGGTATTTTGTAGTTCAAGTCATGCTGATCAAAAGTTCTTATCGCATCGAGCCAATCCTATGGACAGTTTTTGAGATACAGCTTGTCAAAGTTAGGTAATTTGCGTCATTTTAGACATTCAAGAACTGTTTACTCTTAAACTATTAACTTTAGAAAAAAATTAAAAGGACCGAAATATTTTTGTTCAAGTCCAATAAAGCTCAAGAGTTTTTTTCAGATTTTTTTAATCAATTTTTAGTTTAAGTAAAATATATATATGTCATATTTCGGCATGCTTCTGTGGGATTGGCTACTATGTTGTAGTTAAAGTCATGCTGATCAAAGATTCTTATTGCATTAAGTCTATCTTATGAGGGGTTTTCGCTCTAGAAGTGCTTAACAACGAGTTAACGGGTAATTTATATGTACGTGTTTATGAATGACTTCCAGCGTGTTAGTGTTCTGCGTGCATCCGTTTGTGTGTGTATGTATGTGCCAGTGTATACAGGATTTGCCGGACAAACTTCTGGTGCAGATTCTACATGCAAAAATATGTCCGCAAATACCTTGAGCTACAACTATTTGAAAATGGCATCCAAACACTGATTATTATTTTATATTTGAGAAACCTTTTGATTTACAGGGACGTGACTCTATACGCATATTGAATATACAAGCTTAATTTTACATTATTTTTAAAAAATATTCTTTACGTAAGTGGGTGGTATTGAGTGGGCGGTCGATATTTTGCATTAATTTCTTATGTCTTTTATTCTTTTTCACTTTGGCACAAGAATATCATTCACTGATTAAAAATACACAAAAAATGCTATATTAAGCGATTACTGCGCATGTAAGGCAGGTGCCAGAACGTTAGGCGCTTGTGCACATGCTACAAGCGTATTATGGTTTTTGGGGTACGCACGGCATGAAAATCACATAAAATATCCATAAATGATTCTCTTTCGAACGATACATGATGCTGGAAACAGAGCACTTGTTCCTGAAAATCCTATGGATATTGTCAATATTTAAAAACTAAAAATAAAAATATATTAAAAAACAACAAAAAGTAAAAATAAACAGATAGAAAGTGAAACTAAAAAAATGAGATCACCCTGGTTGGCAATAAGGACGCTTTCATAAGAAACACAGTGCCGGTAAGAGCAGATTCTTTGATAAAAATAATCACACACACACGCACTCATACAAACACGATGGAAGCCATTCATAAACACGTACATATAGATTACCCGTTACCTCGTTGTTAGGACCTTCAAGCACTCCTGGAGCGAAAACCACTCATAGGATACACTAAGTGCAATAGAAATTTCTAATCAGCATGACTTTAAGTTTCAGCTAATCCCACCGAAGCAAAAAATGTCCATAGGATTGGCTCGATGTGATAAGAACTTTTGATCAGCATGACTTGAACTACATACAATATACCAAAATTTCAGCCGATTCCACCGAATCAACATTTTCATGGGTTTTGTTCCGCGGTCCTTTTACTCTGAATTATGCCTTGTGTTTTTGATGAATTTTAAGTGCCCCCGTATTTACTGAAAGTTTCTAATAATTTTTGTAATTTTATAAAAATTGATTTCACATTTTGATATATATTTTTTTAATGAAATTTAACGCCAATTTCTTTTAATCGTCATAACTTCATAATTAACACATATTAACTGCTATAAATATTAATAAAAATGTGATTTTCAAACTTTTTGTCTTGTCATATTTACGACCTCGAACGCTGGTCTCATAAAATGGCTTCCTTCTATAAAATACTTTTGTGTTAATAACAAGCATTTTAAAATAATTAAACAATAGGCGATTCTAACAAAACATCTATAAAATAATGTGTCTTAAAGGTGACGGATTTGTGACAGGGCCGTATCTTAAATGAACCAATATAACAATTTTTTTTTCAAAAAGGGTTATTTTGTATTTTTGTTATCACTTATAAGTGAAGAAAAATAACTAGCCAGAATCACAAACATTTTGATAAAAACTATAATTTACTGTAACTATTACCGTTAAATTGCATGTTGAGTTTTCATTTTAACACCCTTGCCCATTTTATGAAAATTTTCACTAGTAATCTCTCTAATGCTAGAAAAATGTCCGGTAATTAATTAAAGTACATAGGGTGTACGGTAAGAAACTTTCACTACTAATTTAAATAAAAAAATAAATATAAGAATGACAGCTAGATTAGATATATTAGTCTTGTTTGTTGACAGGTTATAGGAAGGAACATAATTATTATTTACATTTGCAGCTTAAAACTGGTAATTAGAGATTAAAAATAACTTAAGAGTTTCTTCATCTTAAGTAGGTTCAAGCTACTAAAATTGGGAAAACTTTCACTATTTTTATTTTAAGATGCACATATTATTTTTAAATTACATGCTGGGCGCTGGTACCCTATTAGTTTAATACGTTTTTAATTTACCATTTATCAATATTAGTAACTTTTGAATTATTAACGAGAGGTTAAAAATAGTTTGGGGGTTTCTTCTTAATTCAGTTTAAGCTACTAAAATTGGTAATAGTTGTAGATTTCGACTCTGTGATTAATAGTTGTCATGAGCCCAACTCGATCCCATGTCTAGTTTCCGAGATACAGCTTAAAAAATGTACAAGCGGTCAAGTTAAAAAATTTCCGTATTTATGATTTTTTTTCATACGTTTTATATTGTTATACTTTCTAATAGTCCTTTAGGATATTTTGCACTAAAAAGATTTTTTGTTTTAATAAAAGTAGAGTAGAAAGAAAACAAATAAAGTTTGAGAAATTCTGGCGAAGGCGCCGGACCTAAAAATAATAAGTGAAAAAATCTTTGGTCAAATTGGCTAAAACTTTTTTTACGTAAAATGTGTCTCCGATCAAAAGACTCTTTAATAAAATGTTATTTTGTAATTGCCGCTGCCATATTGCAGTAGATTGCAATATAATAATTATGTAGCAGACTCTGGAACAACAATTTACTTTCAATAGCAAAACTGTCCCAAATAGTGCTTTAATATAACTGTTTTATAAGAAAATAAGAAACGATTATAAAATAATTTTAACATATATTTATAACGGTGCTGAAAATACTGCCGAACATTACTAAAGCGCTATAAAAGTATTTAGTTTTATAAGCTGAAATGTTTTATAGCTTAGTCACGGAAACGTTTCTAAAATAATTTCTTAACTGATTTATAAGATGTTTTTTAAATTTGCTTTTGAAACGTTCTGATGTTAAATTTATAAAACAGTTCAGTTGCTGGCAACAAGACAGTGTTTTCTGCAACTTTAATACGATCAATTAGCATTTTAGAAGCATTAATAAAATAACAATAAAACAAAATAATCGTATAACATTTAAATTATAAAACAAATTTGCTGGTTGAGGTACCATATTTATAAATCTATTCGCTTCACTCTTTTATTACCTTTCAACCTATTTCTATATTACCTATAGCTAAAATGTACGGTTACTGAGTTATTTAAAGTTATTTAGAAAAATGATTAACATCAATATCAACAATAGTGTGCTGATAATACAGTAATTTACAATAGACGGAAACTCAACTTCACAAATAGATCATATCCTGGTAGGCAGGAAGATAACGGGTCAAAAACATTAAAGCAAAAAGGTCAACAGAAGTCGACATAAACCATAAAATACTATATGGGAAACTCGAAATACGAAATGAGAATACACGTAGAGGAAATAACAAAATACACATTACCTGGAATACTCACTTACTACAGCATGAATACAACCAGAAGAAATACTGCGAGGAAATATAATGCAACTAACAGGAGAACTAAACTGGACAACAATATGTTCAAAAATAAAAATTGCGGCACCTATGGATCCAATAAGAAAAGAAGAAAAAGATCAAGACATACATAGCTATCATGCTGCTAATCATGACATACGGAGTCAAAAACGTGGCAACGACAGAAGCCATCAGAAGAAGTCTGAGAAGAGCTGAAAAAGACATCGTCCATGTACTTGCAAAACCATTAGAACTAAAGCAACGACATAAAACGTCAACATAATAGGAGGGAAGACAATTACGAAGTGGATGAAAATATACAAAATGAAGTACTAGGGACATGTCCAGAGAAGGTATCCGACACATTTGCTGAAGGAAACTCTAATATTAACAGTGACAAACTAAAAGAGAGACCATGCTACACGTGGATAACAATAATTGAACAATCTAGGAAAGGACAAAGCATACTGGGAAAGAACGGCAAGAAAGAAGGTATACCATAGAAGAAATCGCAACGACTACTCTGTTGGAATCAGAAATGGAAGAAATAGATGACTCAGAAGAAACAGAAGCCTAGAAGCAAAAACACAAAAAAGGAGTTTACACGTTCCACAAATGCCTACATTTCCCACCCCACATTCAGTTACCATGCGTCATGTGGCTGGCTGCTGGCTTAGCGGTATATCATGGGAGTGGCAGCAATGTCTACCGCACGCTGTTAAATCAATTAAAATCAGACTACAGCTGAAAACTGTGTAGGAAGCAGTACCAACCTCAAGGGCTTCCTAACTCACACAATAAAACGTAGTGGATGATCGGATGCGGGTTTAACACTCACTTTGACCTGAGGTTTATATTATCCCGGGGTTAGTTAACATGCAAATTTGACCCTTCATTGATAAACCGGCCCTAAGAGACATTGTTTTTTCAACGTGATCATGTTAGTTGTAAGCTGAATTAATCAGTATATTCAACCTACTATGACTATGTCAAGAATGTTCCGTTTGAACTAGCAAATCTAAATTTATCGATAGTTTATTAGTTGATACAGAAATAATCCACAAAAACTCTGTGTATGTGAAAAGAAAGCAAAATGATAAAAATATCTGTTTTCTATTTTTTACTTTGAAAATATAATATAGTCGTCTTCACTTAAACTGTCTTGTTTTCGAATGGAATTTTCCAACTTAAAAACAGATCACTTTGAACAAAACATAAAACAAAAGCTCAGTAAGGTTTCAGTTAAATTTGAATTTTCCAGATGATTTTTTTTTACATGTCCGGTAATAATTTTTTTCTAGATGTTCGCAATATATTCGCGACATTGCTCGCATTATAAGGTAGCTGATGTGTATTTATTTTTGGACCACAGCCACAAATAACTTTCAGTTAAATGGGTCTACGTAACGGATAAACATTATCACTGCAATATTTACAATTACATGTTGAATCTGATTTATTTTATACCGCGCTATTTCCTCAGAATTATAAATATTTATGCCATTATTTGGTGCACCAGTGTTAGTTCAATAGAATGCGCGTGTTAGAGAAAGTTAATCAGCAATAAAAATAAAATAAATCATTGTTATACACCGCAGTCTATTTTTAGACACGAAAACTTTTTATAGCGTACCAAAAAGTTGTATGGGTGACATACTTGGCCCTTATGAATGCCCCAGTCGAAATGTTTGAAGCGTTTCGGACAACAGTTTCAGATGTATTTTAATAGTTGAAGAGCTAGTAAACTTTTAGGTTATGGTTTAAGTATTTAGTATTTGCTGAACACTAAAGTTTACCTCTGCCACTTTAAAAGATCTTACCGCTGCTCTATGTCTGAAGAACACAACAAAACTAACATATAGTGGGCGCCAGTAGTCGTGCCTCATGCAACGTTTGACGATATCTTTCTACTCTGTACTTTCATGGGATTCTTATAAATCTAAAGATTTATAATCTTCAATCTTCTCTTCAATGTCACAGTCTTTGTTGATTCAGTATCTGATATATGTCTTATATTCTAATCACTTTTATAGAACTATCTCGTTAGTTTTTGTGCTGTAATGGAGACCCTCAAACAGACGTGAGGAACTCGAAGCTCCTTAAAAATCAGTTGCCGATCTAACACACAGAATCTCTGAAATGATAGAACATGAAGTTAATTATTAGTGAAGAAATAAGGCAAAGATTCAAATAATACAAATATATATTGATATAAGTTTAATTTGTTTACAGTATAATGATTTGTAAAATGCCTAACTAATTATACATATTATATAATATGCAACAAATCAGATTGGTATACCAAACATGGCAAGTAGGAACACTTCTCGTATATGATGTTTAATCGCAACTATTTCAACAGTGAGAGTAATAGTATTAATCGGCTAATAAAACAAATTCAAGTAATTCTTTAGAAGATATGTATACCAATTTTGGTTTTGGCGTTGAAAAGATTGGAATTGACGGTGATAATATAAATATATATAAAAAAATAGTTCGCGTGTGGCCAGCTTTATAAATCCACTTTATATGTCCATTTCTACAACTTTACGGAAGACAAGTAGTTATTTGTAGGTTATGTTGAACCAAGTTGAAGATTGCGTTAAGTTGAATAATTTAACACCCTTCGAAATATGGTTCAAAACCCTGCACAATCTGCACCGGTGCAGGTAATAGGAGATATAGTGAGGCTGTACATAAGTTGAAGAGAAATATATTTGCACTGGTGCAGATAGTACAGGGTTTTTGAACATACCTATTGATTTTCAACGACGTACGTGTGCGTAAACCTAAGTTTGCAGTTTAAGCGGTACCCCGTCTACCGTTTGGAGTTTAAACATAAGTTACCGATGAGTATAAAACGTATTTTTTGACAAAATTAGAGTTAACTCTCAGATCGAACATAAACGGAGCCTATAAAACAGACTCTAAAACCGTTTAAAAAAAAAATCACCAGCTCGTGAACTATAAGCTCTACCAAACAATAAAGTTAGACTAGCATTATCTGCATTTTATTTGGAATAAATTGAAATGTTTAATTTCAACTCATAGAATACATTATTGTCTAAATTAAGATAAAGTGAACTAATCCTCAATATTGAAGGAATGTCGATGAAACTGTTACCACTAGGCGACTTTTGGTTGGAAGTAATTCAAAAATCTCTCTTCAGTTAAAACTAACTTTAAATTGTCCTGATATAATGGTTCCGTCGGAAAAGAATTAACACTTGTCACAAAACCGTGAAAAAAACATCCGTTAACTGACAATGAGTAATTTTGTGCCAGCTATTTATGAAAGGCATCGCAAATAACGTTTCATAGTTATTTCTAGATGAATTTAAGAGTTATTGTAAAATAGGCACTTACATTTCCGGGTTATCTTGAGTCCGGTAAAGTATTTCGTAAATGTGGGCTGAAATTGAAGATGAGTTCATATACAGGGTGTTTCAGGCATGCAGTCATTAATTTATAGAGGTAATTATAGTACGGCAGCCCGTTACCAAAAACCCCCATCAAAACAGCGAGCTTTATCGCAGGCAAACTCTTTAGATTATGAAATTCTAAGACACTTTTTCATACGACAAAGGTTCGAAAAACGATACGTGCGGCTGGCAAATGACTTTCCGTCTGTCGAAAAAAATGTCGTAATTTTTATACCGCGGCGAGGGAGTTGATTGATTGATTTACCAGCGTGCGGTAGGCATTGCTGCCACTCGGGGTTATACAGCTGGGCCTGCTACGTCCACGCTAGGTTGGACTAAGGTCATGCTTTTTTCCAGCAGCGAGAGCCATGTGGCGCATGGTAAAGAAGTGTGGGATGGGAGGTGTAGGTATTTGTAAGATGCGTTACCGCATTGTGTCGTGAGGGACCGTTTTTGTGTTTTTGGTTCTGGACTTGTGCCTCTTCTGGGTCTTCTTGTGAAATATGGTGCCGCGTTGTATCATGATATGGAGTGTTTATGATCGTCTTTTGGTGTTTCTGCTTCTTCGAGTCTTCTTTTTCTGAATCTTCTGATTCCTCGGTTTCGATACTGGGTTGGATTTGGGTTATGCTTGTTGTCAGCAGCGAGAGCCACATGACGCATGGTACAGGTAGGGGTGGGCAGTGTAGGTGTTTTTGGAATGCGTTGCCGCATTGTGTTCGTGATATTTAATGTTTATGCTCCTCCTTTTTGTGTTTATGCTTCTACAGATTTTCTTCTCCTTCTGAGTCTTCTGATTCCTCCGTTTCTGGTTCTGGTAGAGTATATATCTGTAGGTATTTGTGAAATACGTGGCCGCATTGTGTCATTATGTGGAGTGTTTGTGCTCCTTTTTTTGTATTTCTGCTTTTACAAATCTTCTTCTAAGCCTTCTGATTCCTCGGTTTCTGGTTCTGGTAGGGTATATACCGCTGTGATTTCTTTGTGGAATTCATTTTTTCTCCTCGCTTATCTGTGATACTTCTCTTCCCTTCCATTCCCTTCCCTTTTTGACTTGTTCTATTGCCTTACACCAAAAACACTGTACCTAGTCCTGGATTATGTACAAAACCCATCACTACTCACTAAATCGTTAATCGCACATCCCGAGGTATGTATGACCCTTCAAACATCCATAACTCACCTGACAACTCAAAAAATTTTATCTTTTACACTCTGTATCCAGCCCAAGGGATGGCACATAAAATGGCCTGGTTACGGATTGTTATGTTTTCTTCTTTTAATTGATGGCTTAGTGCTCCATATAGACAGTTCCTGTCGCCGTCAATTTTTTGTACCAGAAGCTGGTAGTGTTTTCGTTCCTACATTCTGTAGTGGATACATTATTTTACTTCCACATCCAGTGGAAGTATAGTAACGACAATTTTTTTTTAAAATTTGTATTGTTCAAATAGGCTTAGAATGTCACGAAACGTCGAGATTTGAAGTTTGAGCAAAAAAAAAAATTCTGTCTGTCTCTGTAACTTATTTTGTGAGCACGTTTACTCTGAAACCGTTTGAGATATTGACTTGAAATTTGGTACACGTATGTACTTTAACGAGATCTAGAACTAGATTATATTTTCATCTTGTTCCGTCGAAGGGTTGGGGGGTAAATTGGGGTAAATTTGGGGAAAATAGGTAAATCAAGCAGGTAAGAGTCTATAAAATTGGTATTTAGTATATACAAGAGAAGCTAAGGTCTCAAGAAAAATTTTGGCATTAGCCACCCTCTTTACCACCCCCACCTCATTATTAAAGGGGATGAAAAAAATTTGTGATTTAGTGTGTGTACAAGAACCAGAAACCTCAAAATGTTGTTTTACTTCCACCCTCTATCACCACCCCCAACCCGGTACCGATGTGGGGTATCGTTTTATGGGTTTTTAGGGGTAAAGGATTTCAAATATTATATTATTAAAGTTCCTTAAACAATTATTTCCACATACAAAATTTTTTCGTTGTGAGTGACTTGGATAAAAAATCTGTATGTGGAAGTAGTGATTCCTTGGGCAGCGGTTTTTATGTTTTCTGGAGAGTTATTATTTCTTGTTTACGTTTTGCTTGTTATTATTACGGTCCTAAACTTTTGAAACTTTCTAATTTACTTCCCTAGCCTTACCAGAGCCGTACCAGAAGTATAAACAGTCAGTATGCTTTTTAAATTTTAACGGCACTGAAGCCAAGCTCATGAGATATATATGAGTGAAAGCTCATCAGATGACGACGAGTTAAATGTTTGAAACTATAATAATAAACCTGACAATTTTAATCCTTCTTCTATCATGACTATGTCCGGAACCTTGGAATTCAATTCCAATTCCATTTAAACAAATAAATTCTCTGAGCGCTTGTTCTTACAAATAGCCTTAATTTGCTTTTTTTGTCGTGGCGGAAATCATTTTTTCTGAAATTGATCGGCAATGTCTACATTTTCGGCGGGATTTCAGATCGAAAAATGCACAATTCCAGTATTTTAGTCCGTTGCTAAGAAACTATCAGAAGACAGACCGGAAAAGATCCGTTGCCAAGCAACTATCAACAAAACCGTACGGTAATGTTACTTTCCCGACCTAGGCCAGGAAAGTAACATTCCCGTACGGTTTTTTATGTATATTTTAGGTAGTAAATAAATACAGGCAGACAAACCAACTCACACTAAAATTGCATTTATTAGTAAGCAGTTAGATTGTAATGAAAAAATGTTATGCATTAATACAAATTCCTTAATTTATAATAATATTGATTGTGATTTCAGACAAAATAGTATGTGTACTTCGGTGTAAAGCCACATTCCCGGACTTCGATGCTTGCATCATCGTCCGGGAATGCATTGCTTTCAAACCTAAATACACAATATACTATTTCTCAAATATGAACTGAAAAACTTCAGTTCATATTTTCTTAGTCTTCTTAATGATATTTGGAATGGCCTGAAGTGGAGAACTGCATCGCCGCGATGACTTGATCGGCCCTCAAAATTAAGCAGCATGTGAATGTAATCACTCGTAACTGAACTAGCAAAAAGTTCCGTTCGAATTTTCTTGTGGTCAAGAGACATCGAAACTACTCGATAATGAGCAGAACTGCCTCGCCGCGGCGACGAGAATTTTGACAGGTGGCTATTTGTCATTATTTCGGTCTTTGTAATTCGGCGTATCGGTCAAAAGGACAGTTCTCATTTTTTTCTCATCATATTTACTTCCTTCGACAAGAAGAAAAAAAAACAGCCTCGCTGCGAAGACCGAGATGACCGGATTTTCTTTACATGTTCAAAGCTCGATTTGAACCCTTTAGGACGGTAAAACGTTCCTTCACCCTGAACTTTTCTTCTCAGCTATCCCAAAACTGATGAGAAACGCTGGAATTATCTTCGCACTAAAAAGTAGAAAATAATGTTTAACTTTGATTTACGTTTACATTTTATGAGCGCCCAATGGTTTTCTATTTACAAAGTTAAACATTATTTTCACTTTTTGGTGAAATTTGGTTTTAAATCAAAAACCATTGTTTTTAAATGTTTTTTTAAATTTATTTGTTTTTAACTTTTTAGTCTTCGTCACGTAGCTTATCGTATTCTACTCATTTTCACTTGATACCCATGTCAAGGGGGTTGTAATGAAAAAGGTAATCCGCCATCTAAGAGCGTCCGCCATATTGAATTTATAATGACTTCACGTAGCTTAACGTATGCTACTCGTTAAAATTGTCTCATAAACATGGGTCCAGAAATCCCTATTAAGGGAGCTAGAGCCTTCTGAAAGGGGCATCCAACTAAACTAATTATTTCATAATAGCTATAACTGGCTATAACTATATCGCTATATTGCCATAGTATAAGAATAAAAGCTTTATAATTAAGAACGTTGTCTCAATATTTATAAAACCACCATATACTCAGAATAAACAGGCTTATAAAGCTATTTTGTCGCTTAATGGCCGCAAAAACAATAATTATACGATTTACACTTAGTAATATTCTTACAGCATCTAGCAGTATATTAAGAAGCTCTTATAGAGATGCAAAGAGTCGATTATAAGTTCGTTTACACTCCTCTAATAACAATAAAGCGCTTCCATAGCCTAATGAAGCATCAGTTATGAATTAATTTTACTGTAAAACTGTTCTTGATTGAATAACTCAGAGAGCTTTCTTGTTCCATAACCGTTGCATTGTATGAACTTAAAAAATATGGAAACATATCCAACCATTACTTCGATGTACCTCCTGTTTTGTGACTCAATACGTGTTCATTAAAATTTCAATTTTCATGAGATTACTAAAGCAGTTTACGGCGGTTTGCGGTTTAAATATTACTGTTGATATATGCTATGATATCTCATGAAATAAGAATGCGCCATCGAAACTGTAAATTAAAGGACTGAAAAACGAATGAAAAAAGTGTTCTTCAAAATATTTAGTCCATAAAATTAAAACCGTTGTTAATTTTCATAAATTAATTATTTAAAACATGATACGTAATTAAAAGTACATGTGAAATAGTTTAATATGTACTAATATGATATTAATTTCCTTATGTGAATTTTTCTCAAGATAGATGCCACATCTAGAACCTTACATCTTTGATAAATATGGTAGCTGATTAAACAGCTATTACAAAACTATTTGTTTTGTAGCAGCTGTTACAAAGCTCTTTTAATTGCGTAGAGACTGTTGCGAAGTATCCTAGGTAATAATTGGATTGCATTGGCGGTAATTATACTTATTCCAGCTTTCTGTAGTATAAATACTGTAACAGGTTATTTTATAGAATTATGTAACTCTTTATATAGCGACAAAATTCTTATATAGTGTAAAACTACTACTGGTTATACTGTAGAGCAATTTAACTCATTATACAGCTATTATATAGCTACATATTCTCTTTTATTGTTTAAAGACTGACGCAGGTTTTGCTATAAAACAATTCGGCTTGGTATGCAGTTACTATATAGCCACAAACACTTTTAGTTTATACATTATTTTACTTCAGAGAATAATTCAACTTCTTATGCGGAGATTAAACAACCAGGAAGCTCGCATGGTAGTACATTGGGTTCTCTTATATAATAGTGTATTACGCAGCCATTATAAAGCCTTACAGTTCTTTGGTTAGATTGGCGGTAATTATATATGTATCATGGCTCCCTAGTGTCTCTGGTTGTTATGTGAATTTAGATAATTTCAATATTGCCAATAAAGAGTCAAGTGGTTCAAGAATATTTTCCAGTACGTTTCATTGCCTTCCATGTTGACATCATCCTGATTATTCTGATGCTCTTTTGATAAAGATTCTGTACAGGAGCACTTATCAGGAACTTTTATCTGTATATAAGCCTGACTGCTTTATAATTATTATAATTAGTTGTAAGAACATTTATATCACCCATGTTAAAGAAGTAGTTAATGTTTTATAATACCTCTATAACCAACATGTATGTAATCGTTATAAATTAAAAATATTCGCATAGTTACTTAAAGTTCTATCAAATATATATGGGGAACCTTTACAAGGGGATAATAGAGTTTTTATAAAATGGTTTTATGATTATGTTGTAAGAACATTCTTAGGGCGTTTCTTTATCACCAAACTGTCATAGAAAACCAATTAGTTCAAAATAGTACTTTAATAAAAAAAAATATAAAAGAACATTTTTCCATCATTATAAAATAATTATACGACAATTCAGCTAAATATTACTGCAATAATGCTAGTTGGGTATGGACTAGTTTTTGCACGTGATCTGATATCAACAACGGTTGATTATTTTATGTTGTCCATCAGGAGCAAATTCAATCATAGGAACGCAATATGAGGAGGGGCGGGGAGGCTTCATTCTCCCTCTCCAAGCTTCTACATATGTATTTTTGTTGATTGTCTTATCGGAATAAGATTCCTCGGTCAAAAATACATAAGAAAGCTTGACTTGGTGTAACACTAACAGTTTTCGAGAAATATGAGCCTAAAGAAACATGCATTTCTCAGGATTCAAAAATATGAAATAAAGATATTACGTTCTCCGGTGTGATTTGAAAAACTTCTTATTTCCGCACTCATCAATCTATGAAGTTTGCTTTTTATTCGTAATGATCGTCATTTTTCTTAAATTGTTGATATCTGATGTAATTTTTCCCTTGGTGTAATTTAGAACGCCTAGGGATTTCCGGACTCATGTTTGTAGGAAATTTTTAAGTATATTTTTGACATATTATTGACGGAATACCTGAAACACCCTGTGTAGTAAATCTGTTTATATTACTTTCTTAATAACCTCTGCTATAATCAAGGTACACATATATCTATCCAAAATATTTATTTTCTGGGTTTAGATTGGCCTCGGGTATTTCCCATTAGCCAGCTGCTCAGATTGTCGTACTTTGCATTATAAAAGAGAAAAATAGAATCAACTAAAAAACTATGGAAAAAATTACAGTGCGCACACATTTCACGCCAAGGGGCTGATCATGTCAACTTTAATAAACAAACATTACAAGTAAGTAGGCCTCGGTAAGTAGGAGAAAGGAATAATAGAGGAAACTACAGAGGCAGGCTGGAGTTCGAATCTCACAATTATTTAAATCTCTTAAATGATAAAGTTGCATGTTTGCAAGTATTCAACGACGATTTGAAACGCATCAAAATTCTGCTTTGCAAGAATGTAATTTCTGTTGAGAAAGCCAATGTCCTGGAGACGTTGTATTAAATGGTCGGATTCTCTCTGCTTGAGTCTACAATTAAATAGAAGGTGGTTAACATCACCAGTGTCTCCGCATTCGAAAAAATCGCTATCTATTATTCTAATTTTGTACAGATGGGTAGGAAATCGGCCGTGGTTAAATTACAGACGAGTTATAGTGGAGTAGAAATGCCTGGTGATGGAGAGCCCTTTATGCCATTTGGGTTTAGATATGATTGGGTTTAATAAAAAGTAGTTAGTAGGTCTATCTAAATATGCATCTTGGTATCTGCGTTTCCATTTTCCATGTAGTGTTTTTTTACGTGAGACGTGTTGTAAATTTGTTGAGGGGGTTTTGTATAAAGAAGAATCGCCGTCTGCGATCGTATTATTGGCTAATTTGTCCACTTTCTCATTATGTGGTAAGTCATAATGAGCTTTAATCCACACAATGTTGACATTAATATTGCGATGCGCCAACTGTGAGACTTTATTTACGACGTCTAATACAAAACATGAGCAGTGGATTCCAAAGTTGGAAATACTATTTAAAACGCTTCTTGCTCTGAAAAAACTGTGACGTTAGGGTAATTTAACAAACTAACTGCATTGATGACCTCAAAGGATGGCAATGGTTTCGGCAGTAAAGATTGAGGTTTCTGGTCGGAGTTTTAATTTGTACTCTGTATTCAAGCTAAGAATGAAAAAGGCACTACCAGTGCCGCTCCCGTTTTTGGATATATCTGTGAAAATGCAGAAGTGGTTCTTGTACATATCCAATAGCTCGAAACATATGTTTTTGTTGAGTGTCGGGTTGTCAGTAAAAGCAGGCAAGTGTTACTGCTTTTAAAATTCTTAAGAAAAAGAAGGTAAATTTTTATAACAGGACCTCACACAAATCATATGAGAAAGTGGACTCAATCAAAGTAGCTCATATATGATGTGGTTTTCATGGTTCTGATCAAAAGTTTCAATCGGTGCGATACTTGAAAATGGCTAGTTCCAGAGACATTTTGATTGGAAATGTCTAGTGTCCACGTAAATACCAGGTCAAAAGAATGTTAGAGTATAAGCAAAATCTACAAGTTAAATATATTTATTGTCAATTTTTTTTTGTATTTTTCTATTTTAGACACCATGTTAGTGCTGGCGATTCCAACATGTTACACTTTTATATAATTATTAGATCCTCTTGATTATTTCACATAAATGTTAGATGAAAAAAACTCGCTGCAATACCTTTCAAGGCTCCAACACGATGATCTCGTTTTCCAGCTTTGCTGGGACGCTGACATTTCCAATCAAATTATCTCCGAGACTAGTCATTCTCAAGTTAGTGTCGGGTTCATTGGGACTTTTGACCACCAAAACTACATCATACTACAATATGATCCAATTTACTGGGGTTACTTTCCTATATGTTTTGTGCTGGGTCCTTTAAGAAAAAACCATATCTGTGTCTTAATTTCACCAGGTTATATACTATAAGTAATATTAGTTTCTCTATTGTCTTATCTTTCGGTTCTCGCCTAGGAGTATTCTCGAAAAGCAAAACGAGAATAGACTACATTGTCAGACAGTAGAGTAGGAGGGAATGTTTTGTTCGTAATTACATAGTCGTGTGTAGATTAACTTTTATAGTATGTTGATTGATTGATTTGAAATCGTCGACATTGAACAAAGACATCTACGTAGCGCAACTTATAAGATTTATTGTATACCTATTGTCTATAGTTCCTTTTCCAGGCCGAAGGCTTTATAAATTGTGAATAAGTTTGTGGGACATCTTCACTAATTCCCTGGAGTAGAGATTAAGTCATTCCATGTCAAGCTGTGTACTGGTAAAAAGACCTTCACTGCTGCAAATAATATGTTGTGCTATCTCTTCTTTGGTGTGACACAATATACACGTAATTTTGACCAAATCTTGAACATATCTCATAAATATTATTTAGATACTCACAGGAGCACGCGCCTTGCTTGTTTTAATGGTTTAAGGGGGCAATTGTTTTTTCTATTGGAAAAATTATTTTTTCAAGATTAAAAGTTAAATTAAAATTGTTTAAATTAACTATTTTATGGGTGGCGGTGCCGTGCTTAAGAAAATGATTTCGTAATTCGACAATTTCTCTTATGTCCCTGAACCTTTGATAGGCTTTTAGAGAAAACTTGATAGAATGATATCAGATTATTGGAATCAACAAAAATTTTTGTTTTGATTTTCGCACGAGAAAAAAAATTTTTTCAGTCTTTAGTTTTCAATAGCCTAGTACCATTCTATAAAGTTGTCTCTAAAAGCCCATCAAAAAATTTTTTGAATCGGTTCAGAGATGTAGGAGAAATTGTCGAATTACTTTCACCCACCTTAATACAATTTTAGTTTGTGATGTGATGAAATAATTTAAAAGATGCACATAATATGTTCTTTAAATTCAATATACATACTGTACGTTAGATATACGTACTTTAAAACTGAAAAATATGATAAGGCAGCATTTATTTTTAGTTAATATAGATTGCTAAATGCAGAAATATTTTATATAATGCTTGGAATAAAGGCTAATTAAATTTTATATAATGTCCATTGTTCTCAAAAAAATTAAACGTCAATTACTGCTTTTGTCGGAACCTCATAATTTCAAGACAATATCTTACATATTTTTTAAAAGAATTTATATTTTATTTAATACATCATGCGTACATAATGGAGGAAATACGTTTATTGTAGGCGGGATTACTAATTTATTTTCGCCCACTATTACAATTTGCTATACGTCAATATTATAAATAATTTCTTTAACTTCGCCATAGAAAAAACAGTTATTGGAAGGTACATAGCCCACTCATCTGTTAAAATACTAGATAGAAAATATTTTTCCAGAAAATTAAATCTGTTTCGCATAATCGTGTGAAAATGTGTATTAAGCTACAAGGTTGGTACGCGCATTATAACAGAATTGAGGAAAAACGAGGCGGAGCCAAGTTTTCAATTTTTGAGATCCTGTAATAAATACATTTAACAACCTAGACAGCACAAGTGTATCCTATGTACGTCCTATGGATATCCGCATTGGACATGAAGGACATAAAGCGGCTATCCTTAAGGAGCAACTATGGACATCCTATGTATATATATATATTCTTTTGTCACAACTTTGGACGTTCATAAAATATCCATCGTAAAACCTTAGAAATATACAATGGACATACACATGATGCATGCTGAACGTACAGCGAATATCCATTGTATGTTTGTCCAGTTCGTCTATGAATTTAGAGGTTTATAAAAATATATCCAGTGTCGTCAGCTCCGAAAAACCCTAAAAGGTATTTAAATTGTTATTTAGTATGTAAGCATTTTTAATTAATTGATATTTTATATTCAACGAATATAATATGCATATTGCATTTTCCATCTGATCCTCAAGGGCTCTAGAGAGTAGAGATGATTGATGATCTAGCTTTATCGATGAGCCGTCAAGTAGTCGTATTGGTGGTATTGCATCATCTCGGCCCGACTACAGAATACATATTTCAATGGACATTTAACCTGATCATTAGTTTCAAGCAAATCATTATTCGATGTTTTCAGAATAAAGTTTGCAACTCGAATAGGTTGGTATTAATTTATTAGAATATAAGGTAAAACATGACTGCTTACTGTCAATGGTTTATAAGTGGCGCCATCTATAATTCCTAAAACAAAGTGCATGGTTATGCATAAACACATAAATTTCGCCAACAATGAATGAAGAAGCAATTTTGAGATATCCAAATGCATGTTTAATATATCATGTAATGTATGTATACCCCGAAAAATGGCTGACAAACACATACACGTCATCCCTTAATGGACAATCTACGGATATACGTTGATAAATATTCGTAGATGGATCAGAATATGTATCCTTTAATAGACAATGTTCGGATATTCGTTGATGGATAAAAACGGATATCCAATGGATATTTCTCGATGAGCAATGTACGGATATTTGTAGACGGATCAGAAACGAGCATCCAATGTATATCTCTTAACGGACAATGTACAGACATTCGTTGATGAGTAAGACCGGATATCCACTGCATATCTCTCTATGAACAATGTATATATATTCGTAAAAGGATCAGAAACGGGCATTAAATGCATATCCTTTAATGGGCGATGAATATGAATATTAGTAAATGGTTAAGAAATGAACATCTAATGGATATCCTATATAGATAATATACAGATATTCGTGTACCTATGGATATAAAACAGACATCCATACTATGTCTTTGGACATGCAAACACGATTTGGACAAAAAATGGACATCACACCAGGGACCGATACCAAAACCGAAACCGAAATTCGCACCGTAATTACGAATTTAAAGTTCAAAAATAAGTTGAAATCAAAGATTCAAATCTTTAAACCACGATGTAGAAATACCAAATAGTATGGTGAAAACCATATCTAAGTCGATTCGTCCATTATAAAGATCATATAAGGTAAAAGGCAAGTAAAAAGCCAGAAACTGAAATCGAAACCGAAAACCGCACCGTAATTACTAATTTTTTCTAACAAAAACCGAATTGCCGTGGATCTGTAAACCGAAACCATAACCGAGAACCGAATTGTCAAGCCTTGACAACCGAAACTCTAAATGAAAACCAAATTGTCGCTACTATGAAAACTGAAAATGATACGTTATTTAACCCTCAGGGACGGCTCAAGGTAAATTTTCCACCCGGGCGAGATCGCTTTTTGGCGCCCCTGTAAGATAATCAAGGGAATTTCACGGACGTACCACATACTAAAGTGCGAGGATATCCCTTCGGACACTACGGTCACTATTTTTTAACTTAACACATGGAGTAAGAGAAACGTGCATATAATAAACTCTTTTTCTACATAGCCTGCATTTTTACTGTTGATTAGTCAAAGCTAAAGCTCATTACAAGCGGTTTATACTACTCCTGATTGTATTTAAAATATAGCGAAGCAGCTGTGGATGTTAATTTGAAAAATAGCACGAATAAATAATTAGTTAACCGTGTATTATTTGGTCTATGTCTATAACTGATCAACTAAGCACTTACTACAAAATTTATATTATAAAAACATCAGTTATTAGTTTGTGAAAAGTGTACTTTGCGGGCCTTCTTTTCCGCATAGTCCTTAATGCTCAACTCCGTATCAATCTTTTGAAGGACGTTTTATTCGATGGACATCATTGATAGTCCTACTAAATCGTCCTCTGTGACATTGCCAATTTCAACTAGGCTTATATAGTTGTCTTCAGGCTTCCGAGGCACTCAGAAAATGTCGGCGCTTTTGACCATCAAACACGCCACATCGCACCGCAAAAGACATTTTTTACAAGCCTAACAAGTGTGCGTCAACGATACTAAGTTTTAGTTTTGAGAAGCTGCTTTCTCCCACACAGCAAGGGCGAGTAGTATTCGGAGCTCCACTGTTACGTTTGAAATGTTTTCACTGAGGCTGTTGAGTGATATGTACTTTAATACATCTAATGGGTCATTACACCTTTGTCGGGAAATAAATAAAGTAGCATTAAAGGTTCTTGATGTAGTTGCACACCATCAATGTCACAATGGCTTCCGTCATTTAGTACTGACAGACAGTCTAAACATTTTTGTAAGAGTTCATCCTTTTCCGGACTTTTAATATTGTACATAAAACCAAACATAATCAAATGTATGTGGTTGGACAAATCGTTCATCCAATGACATGATGCCACACAGGCACAGTCTAATACGTTGCACAAAAGTTATTCTGAATGCCTTTTTAAGATCCACAGCAGGTTCGCCATATGACACATAGTCAAATTGAAGCTTTATATTTCGATGGCGCATTCATGTTAAATCAAAAAGGGCACAATAAAGAAAATTAAAACAATTTTTCGCCTGTTTGGCGCCCCTCAGAACCGGCGCCCCAGGCGGCCGCCCGGGTTGCCCGGCCCTTAAGCCGCCCCTGTTAACCCTAACCGAAATTAACCGAAATTAATTTCGGTTTCGGTCCCTGATGGATACCAGTGCTATCTGGGAACCGTAGAGGTTATATTATTTTTTCTTCAAGCGTATTAAAATGTTTAAATTATGTCACCAAAAACAGAAGTAGAAGTAGGACATTGTTTTACTAGTAACAAAATGTTAGTACCGAACGCCACCGTAGTGGATATTGTTTTACTAGTAATATAATGTTAGTTCCGAAAGCGCCGCCGTAGTGAGTATTGTTTTACTAGTAACATAATGTTAATACCGAAAGCCACCGGTGGCGCGCTATCCACTAGCCACTTGTCATATTGTGTCAACATGTAAGACTGTAGTTTGAATATTTGTACATTTATAAATAAATGAATTTTTGCATTTTAATACGCTTGAAGAAAAAATAGTATATATTACACGGAGTAGAACGCCTTTTTTTGTGTTTCGCCCAGTTTGCGGCTTCGGCTTCGCCTCAGCCGCAAATCCTGGGCTCAACACAAAAAAAGAGTGCGTTCTACTCCTAGTAATATAATATACTATTGTATAATTAAATAATCCTGCATGAATTGAATTAATCGGTTGTGGATGAATTTTCGAAAATGGTGAAATATGGTAGAGGATGAGTTAAATTCATTATATATTTTATTTGGAAGCGCAACAAATTAAAATAAATTATCAAATTCCGACGATTTGAATGTGCCGCGAAAATAGCAATTACACGTCGTAACGATAATTAGCAGTACGCAGAATAGAAGAAGAGGAACAAGTTGACAACAAATACACCTCATCTCAAAAGTTAAGTTGGTGCTTAGTTTAAATATGTTCTAAAAGTGAAAGAAAGACCCACTTCCATTTGTACGGACATAGTTAAAATGCAGCCTGCTTTCTCATTTTTTCTATTCTTCTCTGCAGTTTGAAGTTGTGATGTCATCGCCCATCGGCATTTGAAATGCGCGAAGAGATTTTTGAATTTTTCTACTTTTGCCACATGTTCCTTAAAGTTGAAACTGGATGGTTTTTTTTGCCCAACATACAATCCTTACAACTAATTTCGTAAAACCTGGACCTTCTGTTTGATATAATTTTATCCTCTGGATTGCCTAAAAGTTGGTACAATTTATCTTCTTATGAATGAACCACCGTCATATCTACGATTTTAAAAATCCTGCTCAGAGTCCACGGGTAAACTGAGCTTTATGTGAAATTGATACAAATTTTGAATTTCGGTCGGTTTGAAAGGTCGAGGAATTCCGTAGGATTACCTTAAATCTACGTTTTCTAATTAGTCTTGCATTAGTATTAGTCTTACAGGGTATCCATTGATCTTAGCTATATCCTTAATTAATGATTTCTCTTTTGCAAATCTCTCTTTATTCAGAAGAACACTTAATAGATGATGAAAAAAAAATGAGACCAACTATTTTGTGCTGGGGACAATGGTGTGAATCATTAGTGATATACCTTAGAGTGCTGTTGTTTTTTCTGTATATGCAACTTATTTTCACTATTCCTAGTTACTAATGTGTCTAAAAATGTCTAAAGTGGCTTCTATTTCATGTGTAAATTTTACTGAAGTGAAATGGTTATTTAATTTGGAAATAAAGTCGTCTACATCTGCAACCTTTGTATCTAATAGTGCAAAATATCATCAACATATTACAAGCATATCCTAGGGAAATACTCGAATTCTTCTTTTATCTGTTTTGAACCTGTTCATAAACAATTTGGCAATGAAAGATGACAAACAGTTTCCCATTGCAGTCCTCCATCAAAATTTTTTTTTGGGATTTCTTCCCCCCGCTCATTAATTTTCAACCCCCCCCGGCCCGTATTTTCTCTGATTGGCTCTAGGTATTGGTACACTTGGAAACAACGAACAAACATCAAACTTTTGCACGCTTTTAACGATTTCTTGAGAATAATAATGCTATTGTTTAATACAGGCTCTACTAAGATATTGACTTGTGTGCAATAACTGAAGAAAAATATATAAAATAACTTTGACGTTAAAAGTCATTAAAGCATCTAACCTAGATAAGTGTTCTAATAACATTCAGTAATTGTAAAAATTGTACATTTAATTTACTTCCACATTTAGTGAAAATATAGTTACGCAAAAAAAATATATAATTTTTTTATTGGCTAAATAGATTTAGAATACCAGGAAAGGTCGAGATTTTAAGTTTGAGCAAAAAAAAATGCTGTCTGCCTGTCTGTAACTTTTTTGTGCGCACGATTACTCTGGAATGGTTAAAGATATTCACTTGAAATTTGGTACACCTATGTAGTTTAACGAGATCTGGAACTAGATTATATCTTGTAGTATAGGAAATAGCGTGCAAATTCGACGACGAGTGGTTACCATCTGCCAGTCGGTAATCGAAGAGACCATATCGTCGAATTTGCACGCTATTTCCTAGACTATTGATCTTATTCCGTTGAAGGGTTTTGAGGTAAATTGGAGTAAATATGTAAATCAAGCAAGTAAGTCCATAAAATTGGTATTTAGTATATATAAGAGAAGCTAAGGTCTCAAAAAATTTGTTGGCATTAGTCACTCCCATTACCATCCCCACCCCATTATTAGGGGGGTGAAAAAAACTGAATTGTGATTTAGCTTATGTACAAGAACTAAAGCCCCCCAACAATTTCTTTTTACTTCATTCACCCCCACTACTATTACCATCACCCCCACCACGAATATGGCATATCGCTTTATGGGTTTTTGGGGTCGACGATTTCAATTATTATACCTATTATTAAAGTTCCATAAATATAGTGGAGTTCAGATATCGAAAGTAGACCAAATCTTTTCGAAAATTCGTCGGAGTAGAGTATTATAGTTGGTTCTAGGCTTCCTCCCTCCACCCTTTTTGTGACGTCACGGGGGGGGCTGGAGGCGTGGTTTGTGGGGGTAACTAGTGGGAGGGTAATTAATGGGTAATTAGGGAAAGGTGGTGCAAAGTGGAACAAGGTGAGACAGGGAATGACAAGGTGGGACGAGGTGGTGGATAAAACATAGGTTAATATTTGATGTCATACTGTAAAAGGGTAAACATGTTTGCATGTAATTTTTGTAATGCTATTTTCACTTGGTCTTGCGGGCTAAACCGCCTCGCTAATATTCATAAAATTCCTTTCGTTGTGAGAGACTTGGATAGAAAATCTGCATGTGGAAGTAGTGATTCCTTGGGCTGTGGTTTTAATATTAATAAACGAACTTTCGTATTTACTATTGTGATACATCTCATTATCAAGGAAGAAATTGCATGTTTTACGAATAAAAATATGTTACTTTAATTATCACAGGCCTGCGACCAAAAAACTTATTTGAAATTAATAGGTGAACTTCATAGATTTTTGGGTGCTGAATCTGGGAAAAATAATGAAAAAATTCCATCACCCTCAGTTTTTTTGCAAATGTCATTTTTTCTAGGTTTCGGTATGAAATTTTTAGTTGAAAAGCAGCTTCACACATTTCCCTATTTCTTTTTTTTATTGGAATATGGTTTCATTGAAATGGGAGCAGTGCTGGATTACCCTATACGCTAATTACGCACGTGCGTAAAGCGGCAGATTTTTTGGGGCGGCAGGCAAAATCAGAATAATAAAAATTCGCTCGACTGCACATCTTGCACTTATAACTTTGTAACTTGTAACATGAATGTACATAATTTTTTTCCTAACATTATTTTTAGGATTTGACAATAATAAATAATAAGTTTTAAGATGTGTATCGTTCTCCTCAGTCCTGGGTGATATTATATACATAAAAAACGTCAGCGTCTTTGAGTGGCGGTACAATTTGTACCGCCATTCAAAGACGCCGAAGTTTTTATGTAAAATAATAAAATAATATCACCGAGAACTATATACGTACATACGTATTTGTATTTGAGTATTTGTATTGAGGCTACTGCTCATCACTTCATCGAGAGAATCCAGGTTGTTACTCACAAGAGGAAAAGTAACAATCGGAGCTTTTCCATGAATAGGGAAAGGAAGTACAGGACCATCAATGTGGATTAAATTAATCGAAAATACATTAACAGTGTCTTTCGTCGTAAATAAACTTAATTTGGAATAATAAAACCTTTTTAAATTTTTCTAAGACACATTTCTACATTCTAAAGTAGCCATATTCACGCCTTAGGTTCAAAATATTGGGTCGAGTTGCGAGAAAACGGTGGGTGATCGAGAAAAACTGATGTCAATTTCGGATTCA
This sequence comes from Rutpela maculata, assembly GCA_936432065.2. NCBI lineage: Eukaryota > Metazoa > Arthropoda > Insecta > Coleoptera > Cerambycidae > Rutpela > Rutpela maculata. The sequence continues at coordinate 82,635,721 of OW386286.2, read as the reverse complement.
GCACCTTCAAAACTGTTAGATCACCTTAAATAATAAAAAAAGTTTTCAAAAAATTTTTTTTTGCAGGCTTGTGTTACCATACATGTATCGTTATTAATTATAACAACACTAGGTTCTATGGAAACGACCATATCAAATTATTAGTATTATTAGTACATATATTTTATTGAAAATACATGTTAATAATTTTAATGGAAAATGGTGACAATTTTTTTTCAATGAAAGAACAAATTGCGTAGTGGGTTGGAAGCTTTGGTGTGTCACTGTCTATGAAATAGTTTCCGCAAGCACCAAAACACTTGAATACTACATTCGAATACCATTACTCGACACGCGTTTCGATATCATCTGGAGATGATTAATACTAAACTAAAAAGCTAGTTTTAATCATCTCTAAATGATGCCAATAAATACAGTTGGCGATACGCGAATTGAGTAAATAGTATTCAAATATAGTATTCAAATTAAAGTGATTCTATCAATAGGTTGACAAAAAAAGATTCAAATCATTCTTTAAAACATATTTAATAATTTTGGTATTGGGAGTTGAAAGAATTGGAATTGATGTTTATAATATTTATGAAAATTCACTTGTGGTTAGTTCTGTGTCTTTATGGGCGTTGTTATCATTAGTCAGGACTGGACAGTTGAAAATTGTTTTGAAGGCAAATATATACATTATAGTATGTTCGTTTGAAATTATGACGAGCATGCAAATAAATATTTCTATTTCTATTTTCTGTACGAGGCTTTCTTGTCTTTTCAAACATACTAACCTGATGATAATGGTGTTTCTATCCGCTTTCGAGCTGTCCTTGTGGGAACGTCCGTCTCCTCATTTTATGATGCTCATTTAATTTTGACAGAATTTTGGTTAAAATTAAAAAATATCCATTCGGCATGAATAGAACTAATTCGTCATCTGGTATTTTTCCCTAAAGCTTTTGTTGTCAGGTGAAAATCGCCCTTTGTAATGTTATAAATCCCCCCAATTCATAATTTGATTTTTATTAAGTAACAATAATCAGATTTGAGCGTATGTACTTCCAAAATTAACATATACATTTTTTTAGTCGGACCTTACAGCGGGAAAACTTTTTCAATTTTAGAGTACTTTCTATAATTTTACCCCGTTGAGGCGACACAGCGTCTTTGGAGACTGAAAACTTTCACGTATGAGATTCTGTAGCTTTTTTATGACGCGTTCTGAAAATTTGGCATATGGTGATGCTTACGTCCCTGATGAAAAGTTATCGGCAAGAGTTCCAAAAATAAGATACAGCTTGTTAAAAGTAGATAATTTCCATGATTTTAGACGTTCAATTTTTTTTATCTTTATTGTCTTTAGGAAATAATGTAAGAGATAAAAAATGTTTATTTAAACTCAGGGAATTTTGTCAGAAGTCAGAATTAAATTAGCCCAGTCAATGAACGTTCAATAAGGGAGTCTAGAGGGAAATGCCGAGATCACAATTTTTGACTTGAGGGCTGTGTTTGGACTATTTAGGAGGTAAGCATACCAAAAGTCCTCAAACGTCGGAAGTGGGGGGGGGGATGCAGGGGGGCACGAAGAAGGTCCCGGTTTTTGGTTTTTCGCTCATATCTCGAAAACGCTTAGTCCGAATCAAAAAGTGGCTATATGCAAAATTAAAGCTGACTAAATTTTCTACATTAATGTTTCTATTAATTACTTCCACATCCAGTGGAAGTATAGTAACGACAAAAAAATTTTTAAAAATTTTTATTGTCCAAATAGGCTTAAAATGTCATGAAACGTCGAGATTTTAAGTTTGAGGGAAAAAAATTTTTCTGTCTGTCGGTCTGTCTGTAACTTTTTTTTGTGCGCACGTTTACTCTGGAACAGTTTGAGATATTGACTTGAAATTTGGTACACATATGTACTTTAACGAGATCTAGAACTAGATTATATTTTCATCTTGTTCCGTCGAAGGGTTGGGGGGTAAATTGGGGTAAATTTGGGGTAAATGGGTAAATCAAGAAGGTAAGAGTCAATGAAATTGGTATTTAGTATATACAAGAGAAGCTGAGGTCTCAAAAAAATTTTTGGCATTAGCCACCCCCATTACCACCCCCACCTCCTTATTAAAGGGGATGAAAAAAAAATGTGATTTAGTGTATGTACAGGAACCAGAAACATCAAAATATTTTTTACTTCATTCACCCCCCCACTACCACCCCCCTATCACCACCCCCATCCCACTACCGATGTGGGGTATCGTTTTATGGGTTTTTGGGGTAGAGGATTTCAAATATTATATTATTAAAGTTCCATAAACAATTATTTTCACATACAAAGTTTTTTCGTTGTGAGTGACTTGGATAGAGAATCTGGATGTGGAAGTAGTGATTCCTTGGGCAGCGTTTTTTTTTTTCGTACCTATTATGATTCAGTAATGAATTTTATATTTTTTGACTGTATTCTAACTTTATTATAAATTTATTTTAAATTGAAAATAAATTTTAATAATTATCGTAGAAAAAAATTTCTTGTACAGATATCCGTTTCACAGCAGATTGAACTGAAATATTGAATAAAAAATGTCCTTGCGTCTGTAAGTGTGTGTGTGCGTATATATCTATGTGTGCGTGTATACCGTTTCTTGTAAAAACGATAACTTCTGTTAGACTTAAAACATTTGATTTTAATTTGAAACAAATGTAAAACAGCATATTACTATAATCCCCATTGAAATTGGGTCATATCTGTAATACATGGTGATAACCAGAAGCCTACAAAGTCTCATACGTAAAATACGTTTTATTTTAATTTCAGAGCAAAATATTACTATAAGCTTACAAAAATAAGAAGATGTATAAGATTTCTAAACCGCAATATACCGGGTGTATGTTAGGCAAACCAACTTTATTTAAATTAGATGATATATCAGTGTCATGTATTACAGATATGGCCCAATTTCAGTAGGGATTATTGTAATATGCTGTTTTACATATGTTCCAAATTGTAATCAAATATTTTAAGTCTAACAGAAGTTATCGTGTTTACAAGAAGCGGTATACACGCACACATAGATATACACGCACACACACACTTACAGACGGAACGACATTTTTTATTCGATATTTCAGTTCAGTCTGTTGTAAAACGGATATCTATACAAGAATTTTTTTTCTACGATGACTATTAATTTCAATTTATAATAAATTTATAATGAAGTTAGAATACAGTCAAAAGATATACAATTCATTACTGAACCATAGCAGATACGAAAAAATATTATTGTAGAAAATTTAGTCGGCTTTAATTTTGCATATAGCCACTTTTTGATTAGAGCTAACCGTTTTCGAGATATGAGCGAAAAACCAAAAACCAAGAACTTCCTCGTGCCCCCCTGCATCCCCTCACCTCCTACGTTCGAGGACTTTTGATAAGTTTACCTCCTAAATAGTCCAAACACAACCCTCTAGTCAAAAATTGGATCTCAGCATTTCCCTCTAGAAACCATTTATTGACTGGACTAAATTATCAAGTTTTTCTTATGTGTATTTTAGTATGTCATATATATTTGTTACTGTAACTTAAATGTTGAGAAGAAAATCTGAAAATATTCTTTACTAGTAGTTTACGAGTTAAAAACTTCTTGAATGTCTAAATTACGGAAATGATTTAGTTTTGACAAGCTTCATCTCAAAAATGGACAATTTTTTAAATCTTTTGCCCATTGAGATTTTTCAACTGGGACAGGAACACTAAAATATATCCAAATTACAGAATGTTTCACGGAATGCCAAATTCCATTTGAAGTGTACGAGGGCCTTTTCTATCAAACAAGTAGGTCATTTTTGCAAATAAGGTGGTAATAAATTCAATGCTGAATCTTGTAAAAGTCGCAAGCTGAGAAAGCCTTCCCACGTTTTTCACTTAGGCGCTTATACGCCAAAAATTAACAATTTGAATATTTTAGCATATAGCAATAATTTTCCAAAAATTTGACTTCGACTTATTTTTTCAGTTCTAACTAACTTAACTTACTTGATATTTTAATACTATGTGTATTCTTTGCAGGAGTTCCCCCACCAGAAAAATTTCCCCCACGATTTCGAGACGAAGGATCACAATGTGTATCAGTGGTAGAAGATACTACTGCGACGCTTATAGCAGAATTATTCGAACTTACAGAGGACACTGAAATATCATGGTAAGTATATTTATCTACAATCAACATATAAAGTAGACTATCTTGCTCGCATTTGACAACACAAAGTTGACATTTACCGAGGAGCTATGAATAATGTCACTTTGCTTGTCGTTCCCCATGACAACGAATGATAAGGTACTTTAAGGCTTGCTCGGGTGCATCTGTCCTTACACAAGTTTGGACAGAAAATTGACAATGTATTTCTATGAAATAATAATGCTTCAAAATTGTTGTTAATATAATAAAAATGAATGTAAGATTAAAATATAAATATCTAATTTATTTATAAGAAAAACATGAACTTTATAATAATTAAGATAACTTAAATAACATAACATAACATAAACACACCACAGATAGTAGACAACCCCCAAATCCAAAGCCAAGGCTGTCCGGAAGGGGGTTACACATTCGGAAAAACGCAGACATACATCCACACCCCCCGGGTTGTCAATACCGGGGCTGGGGGTCGAACCCAGAGCGCGGTAGCGAGTCGATCAGCGTATTCGTCACTCAATACGCCTTAACCGATTGAGCTACCGTGACATCATTTGCGTTTTATTCGTCTGTTTACTTTAATCACATATGACGACACGGAACTATGGTGGGGCCTGGGTGGGCCGTGGGCAAAATTACGGTGGCCCACCCTCCTGACAAATTAAGAATTTTATTGTTTTGCACGAACTGAACAAATTTTCAAAAGCACTTAAATAGGTAAGTGCATTTCATCAAAAATTTTTATATCTGGGTCCGTTTCGGGCTGAGCCCAGTTTTGTACTTCTAGTTACTGTTTCCAGCCAAAATTCAACTTAATTATTCCTTTTATTTTGATATTTTCAAATGATTGTAGATAAGATCATGTGTGTAATTCGAGCACAAAGTGTCATCGTCGCTCTCAAGTACTTGACTTGTGAGCGACAATGTGGCACTTTGCGCTCTTAATAAACAAATAGCTATTGTAACATGTTGACTACTCGGCACTTAATGAAACAGTCGAGAAATCTAAACACTTATTTATTTAACAAAATGATCAATGATAAGTAAAGTTCCGCTTTTCAGCACATAATGGCTCATTTTTAATATCAGTCAATCATTCACATTCAGTAATAGTTACGTCTTATTAACTTTCAAGTAATATTTTAACATTTGAAAGTAATTGCGCCATAGAATCTGCTGGCTAATTGAAACGGACCAAGCGAATTTTTAGGTTGAATTTAAAGCCTCATATTTTGAGAAGGTGAACAGATACCAATATGCGGTTTTCAGGATTTAAGAGATAATTTATTTGTGAAACAACCAATTTCGTTCAATTCTTTATTTTAGCCCACGCTACGGTCTAAGGGATGTGAAAGAAAAGCGTGTTTTTTTTATATCAAACCGAGATTTCACAAAATTTTTTTTATATTTTTCTGATTTTTTTAGTCACTGATTTATGGGGAAAAATCGATTTCTTAAATTTCCGATATCTCTGACATTTTTTCATTTTTTTTGCGGTTAGATCTTTTTTTGTTTTGTTTATGATGGCTTCTTTCAAATAATAATAAATACATTTTTTGCACTTTCAATTCATGGTGATCAGTGACGTACTCATAATCTGTATACGTTCATGGATTGGTGACCCTTTTTTTGAGTTCCCTACGTCAAAATGTAAAAAAAACGGAACTCCACATATCTTTGAAACAGTGAAAGATATCAAGTTAACATTTAGCACACATGTAAAGGATTTTTCCTCTAGATACAAATAATATCTTTTTCAAAATTCCTTGATGTATTTTTCACAAAAAAAATACAAATATATACAAGAAATTGTGTTTTTAATGGGATAAAATGGAATCTGGAAAAATATTTATTTATTTATTTTTATAAGCACTATTAGATTGAAAAAGGAGCTGGCTGATTCGCTTTGACCACCGCGACCCCTGTGGATCTATTGTGGCTCTCCTTGTCTAATTTTACTTAGAGCTCCTTATCCAGCTTTGTCTTTTGTATCAGACTCCACAGCCTTGATAAGGGCTCCTTGGTATAGCTATCTGCCCTTGGTTTCTCTTCGCCAAGTAGTTGGAACCTGTCTGGCTAGGCCTTCGCAATGACACAGCACATGTACTGAGGTTTCCTCTTCCTCTTGACAGAATCTGCATGTTGCATCCTCTGTCAGGCCCATTAGACTCATATGTCTATTAAGCCTACAATGTCCAGTTAGAAGACCTACTATTATCCTAATGGCCTTTCTATTTTGGCGTAGCAGGTCTTCCGTGAATTTAGCCGATCGTTCTTTAATGAACTTTTTGGCCTGTCTCTGTCGTGGGAAATTCTTCCACCATTCTAGAGATTTATTTTGTACCCATTCGTTAATGGATGTTCGTATGCGTGGCTTAGCCACACCGCAAAAGAGTTCGGGTCCTACTAGGGCCGTAGATGCGCCTTCTCGGGCCAGTTCGTCAGCCTTCTCATTTCCTCTGTGTCCCTCGTGTCCTGGTACCCATGCCACGGTCACTTTGTTCTGACTTCCTAGGTCTGTAAGGGCATTTATACAATCCCATACTAGTCTTGAATCGACCTGCATGGAATGGAGTGCCTTTAGCGCTGCTTGGCTGTCGGAAAAAATGGCAATTGACTGGTTTGCAGTTCGTTGTCTCATTATTTCCTTTGCACACCACTGTATAGCGGCCACTTCAGCCTGAAATATTGTGGCGTGTATTCCTACGCTTATCGGGATTTTCGTTTTCGACCTTATCCCGTAAATCCCAGCTCCGACTCCTTGTTCTGTCTTGGAGCCGTCCGTATACCAGATCGTTTGCGCCGATATTGGAGGACCGTTTTTCCAGTACTCTCTGTCTGGTATTTTGATTTGAAAATTTTTGTAGAAGTTATACTTTGGGACCATAGTGTCCTTGGGCATTCCCAGAATGGGATCTGCCTTCAGCTTTGAGTATAACTTTTGGTGCTCTGTTCCGTGTTGTTGCCTTATGGGCGTTGTGCCTTGCATTAGCCTATGTACCACTGAACGAGCTTCCCCTTGGATAAATATGTGTAGTGGTGTCAGGTCTAAAAGGACTTCCATTGCAGCCGTGGGAGCAGTTTCTATGGCCCCAGTGGCGCACAGGCAAGCAAGCCTTTGTACGCCACTTAATAGCCTTACTGCTCCAAGATGTAGTGTCTTGGTCCACCATACCACCGATCGATAGGTTATCATGGGCCTTACAACCCTAGTGTATAACCATAGGGTCATCAGTTTTTTCCACACATCTGACTGCACCTTCCCAGGACAATTGTTGCTTTCTGTGTGACTTTTTGGATGTGGGAATTCCATGTCAGCTTTTGGTCAAAAATGACTCCTAGGTATTTAACCTCGCTGGCAAATGGAATTTCCACTCCAATGAGCCTCAGGGGTTTTAGGCCTCCCAAGGCACTTTTCCGTGTAAAGGTGACGACTGTAGTTTTGTGAGGATTTATGGAAAGTCCTTCCTCACTACACCACCTGTCGACAATATTTAGGGCTCTTTGTGAACGCTCTGATATCGTGTTCGCAAATCGCCCCTTGACTACTATCGCTAGATCGTCAGCAGGCAGTAACAGCTTTCTGCGGAAATTTTTCGGAGGAGTTAGTTAACAAGGGTTGCCCACAGCAGTGGAGATAATACCCCTCCTTGAGGGCAGCCTGTACTCACTTTTGCCTCAACGGTAGCCTGGCCTAGATTGGATACTATTATCCTCTTTTCTAGGCTGGCTTTAATCCACTGGCAGAGTACTGTTGGAACTATTCTATTTAACAACGCATTCGTTAAAGATTGCGTTGTCGCGTTATTGAACGCTCCTTCTATATCTAGAAATGTTGCCACTGCCATTTCTTTGTCATCTAATGACTTTGTCAGTAGCCTATTTTAATCATCCAGCGCAGGGTCTGTTGACTTTCCCGGCTGGTATGCATATTGACGCTCACTAAGGGGGTTTTCCCTTAGTATTTCGTCTCTAATGTACCTGTCCAGTAGTCTTTCCAACGTTTTAAGTAGGAAAGAGGACAGGCTTATGGGTCTATATGACTTGGTCTGATATACTACCTATCTTTGGTTGGTAGGTAGGAGACCTTCACCTTCCGCCATATGTGTGGTATGTACTTCCAGGCCAGACAGGCTCTGAATATTTTACACAAGTGTGGTATTAGTATATTCTGCCCTTTTTGGAGCAGAATTGGGTAAATTCCATCCATTCCAGGAGACTTGAATGGTTGGAACTTGCTAATTGCCCATCTGATTTTGTCAGGTTTTACTACCTTATTGGCCAGCCTCCAGTCCGCAGATCTGGGCCGCTCCGGCCTTTGATCTGGGAATTGCACGGCCTCCGAACCCTCCAATATCAGTGAGCCCGGAAAGTGCGCCTCCATGAGCAATTTGATGCTTTCCGTTAGTGTTTCTGTGTAGGTTTCATCCTCTTTCTTGAGGAAGCCTACTTCATTTGCAGTACAACCATCCTTGGCCAAGACCCTATGGATTCTGGAGGCTGCAGGGCCATCATTGACCTCTTCGCAAAACCTCCTCCATGAGTCTCTTTTGGCCTTGCGGATTTCGTTGTTGTATTGCGTGAGTTTTATTTTGTAGGTATCCCAATCTTTGTTGAATCTGGCCTTATTGAACAGTTTTCTCACTTCTGTTCTGAGGCCTTCTAGATGTTTGTTCCACCAGATTGTTTTACCTCTGCTTTTCCTTGTTTTCTCTGGGCAGTTTTCCTGGTAAGCGGCTATTATCGCCTCGCTTACCTGTTCCACTGCCACCTCAAGGCTCTCTACATTTCTTCCGGATGCTGTTCCTCCCTCCAGGTGTCTTCTGAGGGACTCTGAATAGCCTTCCCAGTTGGTTTCTCGGGAATTTCTGAACTTTGTCTCCGTCAGAGATGGAGTCGTGATATCAAATCTTATGTACCTGTGATCGGAGCCTGATGGCTCTTCTGACACATGCCAATTTATAATGTTATCGCTTATGTTACTCGTGCATAAGGTTATATCCAAGACTTCTTTACGCACTGAAGTAACAAAAGTGGGGTTCTTGCCTATGTTGGCTATTAGTAACCCTTCATTTAGAATGAATTGTAATAAAGATTCACCCCTTACGCTGATGTTGGTGCTTCCCCACACCACGTGATGTGCGTTGGCATCACATCCTGTTATCATTGGAAGGTTCCTTCTTCCGCAATAAGCAACTATGTCGCTTAGTAATTGCGGAGGACCTTTCCTCGCCTGGAAAGTAGGTGGAGCATATAACCCAGCTCTTCGTCCCTTCTTCCGTTGACGCTGTTAGGGTAGCTGTAACAAAATCATCGGTGCAAAGCACCGGAATTAATGTACTTAATGTAATGTAATTAATGTATAACTTACCCTATTACTGTATACTATACACACCCTTGGTTTACTTGAGAGTGTATTGTGCAGCAACTTACTTTGTAAAGGCTTTAGGCCTGCGGGCCTTCCCTTTACAAGCCAGGGTTCCTGCAGAAGGAACCCTTCTTCTTCGAATCTCCTACACAAAATGGCCGAAGCAGCCTTAGCGTGATGGAGATTCACCTGCAGGACCTTGATCTCTTTTTTCTTGCTCTCCATGTGGTTCCCACGAGTTGCTAGAGAAATGTGAGTCCGCTCGGTCAGAGCCCCGCATGACCGAGTAAGGCATAGAATACAAGGGGGTGCTGCCTGGTGCCCCCATTGAAACGTTCTCGACCGCATTTGACCCTGCGGCCATTCAGCCCTCGGCACGTTGTCTTCCACCTTGGCTTGGGTTGAGTCGTCCTTAGTTTTTCGCCGCTCCTCTTTGACCTTACCGGCATGGGTGACCCTGCCAGAAGTACAAGACTCCCGCCGGCATCGCTCTCAGAATCATTACAGTTACTTAAGCCCCTCCACCACGACAAGGTCTCACGACTCATCGGAGGGGGTGGGGGGAGGGGGCACTATTAGTATTAATAATGTGAACTGAAGAAAAAGAGAAGAACCAAACTTTGTATGTTTAATGGAACCAGCAAAATAAAATGTATAGTAGCAAGGAAAAACATTTATTCACCATGAACTGAAAGTACATGGTGAATATCATTTTTAAGGAGACATCGTAAGATATTGTTATAATCTACAACGTTTAGTTCTTACGAAACACAATAAGGCGTAACTGCAACAAAATGGAAAAATGACAGGTTTTTAGAAAAATTCGTTATATTTTAAAATAAGAGAGATATAAAAAAATTGAGAAATTGATTTTTCCCTCAATGACTTAAAAAATTAACAGAAAAATTATGATTTTTTTGTGGAATCTCGGTAATTATAAAATTTGGTAAAATAAACATTCTTTTCTTTCGCACCATGAAGACAGTAACGTGCTTTAAAATCAAAGAATCGGGTAAAACTAGCTGTTTCAAATGTGGCTTTCAATTCAATAGTAGAGCGGTAACTCAGAAAGAAACGGCTAGTTGTCAAACAATCTTGTAGTTTGGTTTACTGATTTCTGTCATTAAAAAGACTATTTTTCCGAGCAGCGCCAAATCAAAATGGCTTCCGGTTTCAAGATGGCTGCCAATTTAGAAAATTTAAAACAACGAGTTTTCTATCTAAACTATTGATGTTACAAGAAAAAAGTTGTTAAGAAAAATTGTTCCAAATTAAATTGTGAATAAAAAAGTTTACCTAAAGTTAAAAATAAACCCGGCACATAGAAAAATATAAAAAAGTTACTTTTTATTTATTATTTAAAAGTTTGCAAGTTTTTCAACTAAATAATTACTGTTACAGGAAAAAATTATTAAGAAAAATATTCTACATTAAAATTTGAATAAAAAAACTTTATATAATATGTTTACCTAACACTAAAAATAAAGCCGCTACACGGAGAAATACTAGAAAAGGATTTTATGGATATTTTACAAGTAATAATTATAATGTTTTTGTTGAGTATTACTTTACGAGAAACTGAAGACACATTATTTTTCAACCAAGAAATAATTTAATAAAGATAGCTAAAAATTTTTTTAGTTAGACTTACCTTTTTCAAGTCAGTTGCATTCTCCTTTACAATTTGTGCAAAGTAACGTGCATTACAAGGCGACTTTTTACAACTACATTTGGTTTCAATGCATCCTTTTTTGCAACTACATTTAATTAATTGTCTAAGGCCTTTACATACCTTCGGAAGTGTTTACCATTTTGGCACCTAAACATTTTTGGACAGGCACCATTCCCGCCTGTCCAAAAATCAAATTTGATGTCAGAGACTGTACCCGCATGTGCTCATTTTGGAAGCTAGCCCGTAAAATGTGTTGCTCCAAAGCACGTTGTCCTGTTCTTGGAAGTATACAGTTCCATTCGTGCCTGATTTACTTCAGTGCAGGCAGAAGTATTGCAGTAAATTAAAACAACGTTGGAATAAGTTTAAAATTTTCTCAGGAATATTTTTTTGAGGTTTCGAAATGAACGTGAAAGCTTCTGTTACTTCTGGATATATCGTCCATGTCTTCCAAGCAGTCATTTTTCTTTTTCCAGAAAAAACGAAACGGTATCACATCCCGTTAGGAAGTGGAAACCTCGTAATACATCACACTTGCTTCCTCTTAGTTTTTGTGCTATCTCATTACTCTAAAAAATGTATTAGCCCCAAACTGTATATTTAAACTATTTAGCCCTGCTTTATACAACTACCTCAAATATATCTGGGTGGTTATCATTTGCTCTGTCTACGATCATAATATTCGTTTTTTTTGTAGTTTACACTGAGGCCATAATCAGAGCTTATTGTCTGAAGCCTAGCTTGTCCAACAGATATATGAGCTCTTCCCCGTTTGCTGCAATTAATGTGGTATCATCTGTAAATCTTAAATTAAATATTTTGGTTCCGCGTATAGCCACTCCACCGTGCCAGTCCGCCAGCACCCGTCGAATTACGTGGTCTATAGATGTTAAAAAGCATTGGGGACAGAACACAGCTCTCTCTATCTATATTGTCCAAGTGTCCATAACCTTTATTTATTACCACTATCCCCCAAAAATTTCAACACGTCGTCGGTGATGCTTGCATGCATTTGATATCCGATATGATTACTGCAATTTTGCATATATAGGTTGCCAAAGTTGGAAGCAAAATAGCTACCACGACAGAGTGTAATATGTAAGACGTAAAAGTAAGGAAGAAATCGCTCCTTCATTTACACGGTGCATTATTATCATTTTTACGTATCAGCATGTACCTACCTTTCTTTCTCTTTCGCTTTTATAATGCTACTAAGCTACCAACGGCTAGTTCCCAGTCTATATACAGTGTGTCCCACTTTTCACGGTTACACCTGCGCGATTTGCTCAACATTTTGGGCACTTCTTCTAAGAAAATTTTTGACTTACGAAATGTGAAAGTGTCGATGATATTGTGTGGTAGAAGAAGTGGATTTTAATATAAAGTAAAGAATGGTTTTTCTTCGGAAAATAATTCGTTTCCAAGTTATTAGTTATTTAATGTTTGAAAAATGTAATTTTAAGGGGTTCGTAATTCGAAAACCATAAATCAAAATGATATTAAATTTTGGATATAGGGGTTCCAAAACATGTTGATTAATAATATTGCATTAGTTTTTCAGTGAAAAAATGCTTAATATGACTTCTCGAAAAATTGAACCTTTTCTTCATAATAAAAATGCACGCCAATGACTGAAATAAGTACTGTTTTACCCAAAAAAGATATAGTGGAAGTCGTTGATACTGTTGATCATATTTGGTTCAAATTGGATGACTAATATGAAAATGTTACCGTGAAAAGTAGGATACACTGTATATTGTTTATGTCTAAAGTTCCAGAAAATACTACACACTACAACTAAATTAACCATGACTAAAACTGAAGTAAAACTAACAGTGTATTTTATAATTACCTAAACTATCAGCATGGTCTGAAGAATGTAATAAATTTGATTCTTTCTGCCTCTAATTAAACTCTAAACTCTATGTCGTCATCTGTAATCTGCAATACAGCGAATTTTAGCTTTTAAAATTAACCTGAAGCTGTGAGTTTTTCCATATTTGAGATGAGTCGTATGTTCCTTGAATCTAGTCATAACTGTACGTTTCGTTTTTATTCTTTGGGTTGCCTAAAAGTCATTGTAATGTATTAACTAATTGACCGCCAATTGTTTATAAAGGTTCTACTTAGGCCACGGATAAGGCGAGATTCATATAGAACTGATACCAATTTTGAGGTCTCTCGTTTCGTTTGAAGGGTTGAGGGGTTCCGCAAAGTTTTCTTAAATCCAAGTTTCCTAATTATTTTATTAACTATTAATTATTCTCAGTTATAGCCGTGATTAAAGATTTCCATTTTGCAAATCCTTGTTCATTCAGAAGGAAACGATGAGTTAAAAACTTAAAACCAGCCATTATAAGCCAGGTACAATGATGTGAGTCATTAGAGATATACTCTAGATTGCTGGTGTCTTGTCTAAATACATAATGTCCACAAATAGTCTTCACTATACTTGTAAACTTTTTTAATTTTGTTTTTTTGATCACAGTTATTCTTCATAAAAACTTCTGCTTATGCTGAAATGTCCTTAGGTCTCAGGGCTACGATTTACTGTACAGGCAATTTGGTAAAATACACTTAACAAATTGACCATTTTTGTATTACGAATCTACTTTTCTTGACCTTTAGATTGGACTACTATGTGGATAAGAGATTCAGGGTAGTAAATTTTTCTCATATTTTTTGTTAATCGTATCTTTTATACATTGAAAATGGGATTAACTTAAGCCTTCAGTGGACCTGTAGATTCTTTTTGAATTAAAAATATAAGGTATTTCATCAGCACACATACATTCACAATCTTAAAATAAATCAAATATGTGCTGTCACGATAACAAAAATCTCTAAACATTAAACACTAAATATGCTTGAAATAACTTTGAGGTTTTAGAAATAACTTTTCTGTTTTCGTTGATACATTTTATGTTTACGTAAGAAACGTAAATAACTTTTATAAACTGCTTAAAACTAAAGAGGAGAACTTTGCTGCATATATACCTATGCAGAAAAATAAGTTTTACTATTTAGCACTGCTTAGTAATATATGTCATTCCAACGGCAATAAAATTAAGAAAATAAAGGAAAAATATAGAAAACTATCTATATCACAAAACATTGGTATGGAATAAAATTTAATTGGTCAAGAATTGCCAGCGGAAAGTTGAAATGTTCAAAGAAAGTCCATTTGCCACCGCTGTTGAAGGCCGGCTCTGGGCCAGGAAAAGGAGTTTTTTCTCATTCTTCCATCAGATGGTCTGCGTAAAAATTTGTTAAATTAAAATAAAACGATAAAATTTTGTGTAAAATTTAAAAAAAAAGTTCTAGTCCCAATTTTAAAACATTGGAATATAGAACATAGAGTGTACGTTAAGTCATCTTTTGACAAGTCTGTCAACTTGCCTCCCCCAGCTATTTTTTCTTCCTCAATTTGCTAGCACACTATGTGTACCAAGCACACCCTAGCACCATTGTCAAAGCCAGTGAACTTTTGCGTAATTAATAAATAAGGGTTGTCTTCGGATGGGGCCAGGTTGACGTTAACCCCCTCAGTTATTTTTTTCGAAAGTTTTAATGGGTCCAAGTCCACAAAATGGACAGTTCCTGACCCAGAGAAGTTTGAAGTTTGACAGCGTCGCAATACTTGTCCCTACCTAATCGTTGATAAGTCCTTTGTTATATAATTTAGGATTACTAAAAATCACTATCGCAGAGTTTTCCGGATTGCAAGATCGTAAACAAATGTAGGCTTTCCAAATTCACAATGGCGGATCCAATATGGTTGATTAGCTCTCGAAAAGATACCATTTAATTACCACCAAACTGTGTTCGCAAATATTTCATAAATCTAGATATCAGAAACTCAAGACGGAGGACAAATAGTCTCATAAAATAATTAGTGTAGTTGTCATTAGTACTCAACAAGTACTAAAGTTGACCATGGCTTTCCGAAATCGAATGAATTGTTATGTGTGTGACAGACAAATCATTCTAAGGCAAGCAGCGAGACATATTGATGGCGATGCTAATGTAGATAAATGCGAAATCGCTATTAGACATGATGTGTTTGGTCAAGCACCATTAGCTGTTACTGATCGATCAGGAATTTGCGCTAATTGTGATTTGTCTATTCTTGACGAAATAGAATAGTCTATGTAATGAATGTATAAGACGACTTTTTTGTTAATATTTCGTGCAGAGACGAGATTACTCCCCCTCCCCCATTTTAGAGGGTGCTGAATGCGATGGTGGGAGATTTTGACTACCGCAACTCCCTGAAACCTCCAAAAACCACCCCTTTTATGGATCCTTTATGTTTTCATATATAAACGGGTCTGGGAGTGATTTATGAACGGGTTATACTTGGAATAACACGAAAAGGGGTTATAGAGTAAGTGGAATCCAGACAGCAGGCATAGGGGGTTGATTAAACCCTCCCGAGGAGTGGAAAATCATTGTTTTCAAATGATTCTGTTCAAACGCGTATCCCCCGTTTTCGAGGTCGCTGATCACGGGAAGAATATTCATTTTTAGCTCCAACCTCTCCTCATCCCTCAAACGGGCAGAAACCACTCTTCACTCACCAGAAAGCATGCTATCCAGGATTTACAGGTTTTTCGGCACATGATCGTTACTCCTGTGCATATTCTTAAATTTTTCACGGAAGAGAAGGTGATAGCGACCTTCAACCCTTCCAAGGAGTGTAATATTCATTATTTACACTTTGGATCGTCAATACGCCCTTCCCCGTTTTCGCAGGAGCTGATCACGATAAAAATATTCACCTTCATCTGCGACTCTCCTCAACCTCTATAATGGACGGAAACTTATCCTCATTCACCAGTTATCGCTGGGGCGATGATTGTGTAGATTGCTGAGTAGGGTATAATGATTTCTTCATCGGAGAGTAATGAATAATAAATTTTGTCATCAATGGCAATGTTGTTTATTTAAAGAATTACATGAATATATTTTTTTGAGAAAATAAATGATTTGCTTATAATTAAATAAAAAACCTAGGTCGTTTACAAATATTTTCCTCAAAACGCACGCGATCTCTTCTTCTTCTTCATCCGCCGTTTCAGTGAGCGAATCTGAATCAGAATCGCTTAAATCAATTTCAGGGATGAAATTAAAATAGAAATCATCATCATTATAGCGTCATCGTCATCTGCTCATTATAGGGGTTGAGGAGAGTCGGTTGGAGCTTAAAATTAATATTCTTCCCATGATCAGCGACCCCAAAACGGGGGGATACGCATTTGAACCGAATCATTTAAAAAATAATGATTTTCCACCCTTCGAGAGGATTTAATCAACCCCCTAGGCCTGCCGTCTGGATTCCACTTACTCTATAACCCCTTTCCATGTTATTTCAAGTATATAACCCGTCCATAAATCACTCCCTTTATATATGAAAACATAGATCTCCCCAGGGATCCATAAAAGGGGGTTTTTGGCCATTTCAGGGGGTTGCGGTAGTCAAAAACTTCTCACACCACTTCCATCGTATTCAGCACCCTCGAAAATGGGAGGAGGGAGGTAATCTCGTCTTTGCACGAAATATTTACACTACTTCTGCCTTCATTACATAGACTAGAAGCCATTCAGCTCGACCCCGCTTGTTTAAGACTGAATGTTTTAACCCAAACGTCAAATCATACGTGTATGATCTGCAATAGTGTTATTGATGTACATAGGCTATCCTTGAAATGCAGAGTGAATGTGTTTGTTCTAGAAAATATTTACATTCCTAAAGGTGTCAAATGTTGCGAGCGACATTTAAATTATAACGATATTATATTAAGACATTTGCTTCCAGGTTTGAAATTTATTAACAGGCCGTATGTCATACAACTAAAATTGAAAATTTTTGAAAACCCCCGATCAATGTATCTAATCGTACCAGTTTCATAATTATACCATAATTGTCTGCACATTTTCAATTTTACTTCAATCGGACAATTTCTAGAGAAGTTCAACATGGCGAATTCAAGATGGCAACCAAACATCAAAATCTAATATGGTCTATAACCTTCTCGGCAAATACTCTTTCAAATAAAAAAACTGCATCAAAATCGGATCACTCGTTGAAGAGATATGAAGCCACAGACAGACAGACAGACAGATAGACAAATAAACATACAAACATACGTCAAATTTATAACACCTCTTTTGGGGTTGGGGGTTAAAAAGGTCAGCAATTGCAAGCATTCTCGCAAGCAATGCGAAACATAGATAAAACTCACTCATGTATATGATAAAGAAAACAGCTTCACAGATTCGAAATTCAAAACTGTAAGTCCTGAAATATAATGAAATCTTGTACTGTCGTTCAAATTATATTTCTTCTTTAACTAATGCATAATGCTTTGTGCATTGGCATTTATCTTGGATTGTTCACTTCTGCCAGAATCATGACATGCGGATATAGGTATGGCACAGAAAAAGTTACAGATAGACCGACAGACAGGATTTTTTTGCTCAAACTTAATATCTCGACGTTTCATGGTACTTTAAGCCTATTTGAACAAGAAAAAATTCTTTTTTGGCGTTACTATAGGTACTTCCACATGTGAACTAATTGTAAGTTTTGAGAGATCATTGGAAATGGAATTAAAAGCTGAATATGACAGCCTGAAACAGTTGGGTATTTCATTTTGAAATAAGAAAGTTTGCATGGCTTCCGATTAGACCGGAAGTTGTTTTTGATGTGAAAATTACATGAAATTCTAGCTTTAAACACATGTCCGGAATATCTAAAAATTCAAAATGACATTTCAAAATAAGCGAGTTATTCCAAGTGCAACACTTTCATGTTCACCCGGTATTGTATTAAAAAATATATTACTTCTTGAACACATTTGTTACAAAACAGAGATCAATAAAAATGTAAGAGATCCAATAATTTTTGTATATAAGCCAAGAGCAGAAGCTTATAAATTCCTGTGGCGGGTATCTTTAAAAATAAACATAATGCGTCGAAATTTTAAAACACACATTACATAAATCAAATAAAACAATTTGAATTTACATGAATCGATAATAATTATTGACTTAGCTACATCCAAAGGTAAACAGACACGGTTTTAACATTGATCTATGACATAGGTAACGAAAGGTCCACAAGTGACGATCTCGGTAGTTGGTAAAAATACTTTAAGGACAGGGCATCCATTTGCGTTTGGACGTCGCCGACGCTTTTGACGCCTCTCAACCAGTCGTTGAGGTGGCCGCGCGCGATTCGAGTGTTTTTATTCTCTTTACGGTTATTTGAATCATTTTTTAACTTCCCATGTGTTTCAGGTTGCTGCTTATGTTTACTTATTTGTTTATTTTTTGAAACAGTGACCTAATTCTTGAATAAATAGACCATGCAGACTATTTTTATATCCAGGTTTTTATTGGTTTCTGTCGACAATTGAAGTTATTCCATTACTGATCTAACTGTTTGTTTTCATTAAATCACAGTAACTTATTCACATTTAGTTTACATAGTACCAATACATTCCACTAATTATATTTGTTTTTCAATCTTCTTTAGAGCATACGTATTTTTAGCTTAAATTTAAACATCCACATGTAGCTTTATGTTTTTAAAAATAGGTCGCTAGATATCTGTTTTGATAAGTGAGTTATTTATGAAACCATACAAAAATATTTTGTAGTATATGGCATAGTAGGGCTAGTGAATATGACAGAATTGAAAAACTATACAAATAACTGTATTCAAATGCTTATAAATAGTGAAATGTGACATGGGTCAAAAAGTTAGTAGTTGCTGTAAGTGTTCCTCCAAAAATGGAAAACATCTACGAGGATGTACTGATTCGTCGTCAGATGGGTAAGAAATTATGTAACAATTTGGATACTATCTTTAGATCTAAAAATACGTTAATAGGTACCTAAATTATAATGAGATGTTCTGACAGCGGATAGTTGGAAAACATGAACGAAAAGTATCTGTTTAATTTATGAATAGAACAAAACGCGCGTGTTTGGCAGAGTAGTATTTAAAAAAGTTGTATTTTCATCGGTTGCTATACATTTTATTTTACGTAATACGTCAGATTAGTCCTTAGATGTTTGAAAATTATTTCTTTGTTTTTGGAACGTTTTACTCTACTGAAGGTGAAAGGGCAGAATCACGGGTTTTAGATAAAGCAGGTCAATAAAATTTTATCATACCTATATTAACATAGAATTGTGTAATATATAAAAATTAAATTTATTACAATTTGTCAAATTTCATTTATCTCATTGTTAAGTATACATTGAAGTTTTAAAGCGGGAAGAAAAAAGTGACATTATTGTGACACTAGTGATGAAATAGTTCATTATCAAGACACTTGAAAATCACAGTCGGATATTCGTATTTCGCCAGCTATGTTGTCAGCATCTGAATATGTTTGAAGCTATTCCACCTTGACAGTTCTCTAGCACTCATTGCATCACGAGTTCACTGTAGACGTTAAAGAGAATTGTAGACAAGACTCGGCCCTGTCTAACACCAAAGCAGAGTTTTAGTACAGTCGATAAGTAGATTCTTATCCGAATAAGTGCGGGAGTTTTGAACTTTGGGAATTTGTATATTTCAATGCCCTGAATGAAATAAGAAAAAATGTAAAATGCGATCGCCGGCGCCGCCATATCGAAAAAATGGCGCACAAAAACAGTTTCTTTGAAATATCTCACTTCAGGTGCCTCATACGGCAAAAAATGTTCTTATGAAAATAAACGAGCATTAAATTTTCTACAAAATATATTCTATACATTTTTTCGTTAAACTGAATAGTTTCGGTGCAGCAGCTGATCGAAATCAAGCATTCTTGACAAAATTATGATATTTTGCAATTTCTCGGTTTAGTGCGACTTTTATGAAGGAGTATTTTTGTGTTGAGACAAAAGGACCCCGGAACAAAACCCATGAAAATGTTGATTCGGTGAAATCGTCTGAAATTGGTATTTTGTAGTTCAAGTCATGCTGATCAAAAGTTCTTATCACATCAAGCCAATCCTATGGACGGTTTTTGAGATACAGCTTGTCAAAGTTAGGTAATTTGCGTCATTTAAGCCATTCAAGAACTTTTTACTCCTAAACTATTAACTTTAGCAAAAAATTGCAAGGTTCGAAATATTTTTGTTCTAGTTCAATAAAGCTCAAGAATTTTTTTCAGAATTTTTTTATCAATTTTTAGGTTAGGTGAAATATATATATGACGTATTTCGGCATGCTTCGGTAGGATTGGCTGAAATTTTGCTATTTTGTAGTTAAAGTCATGCTGAGCAAAAATTCCTATTGCACTGAATCTATCCTATGAGTGGTTTTCGCTCCAGGAGTGCCTGAAGGTCTAACAACGAGGTAACGGGTAATCTATATGTACGTGTTTATGAATGGCTTCCAGCGTGTTTATGTACGTGAATACATGTGTGTGTGTGATTATTTTTATCAAAGAACCTGCTCTTACCGGCACTATGTTTCTTGTGAGAGCATTCTCATTGCCAACCAGGGTGATCCCATTTTTTTGGCTTCACTTTCTATCTGTTTATTTTTACTTTTTGTTGTTTTAAAATATTTTCTTTTTAGTTTTTAAATATTGAGAACATTCATAGGATTTTCAGGAACAAGTGCTCCGTTTCCAGCATCATCTATCGTTCGAAGAAAAATCATTGATGGATATTTTATGTGATTTTCATGCCAAAAACCATAATACGCTTGTGTTTTCAGCGGTTCCGCATCAAATTCATTAGAACGATTTTTCTCACACTAGTCCTACGACTGAAATGAAAGAGGACATTTTTTGTGTATTTTTAATTAGTGAATGGGATTCTTGTACCAAAGTGAAAAAAAAAACAAGTAATTAATGCAAAATATCGACAGACAAAAATATTTTTAAAAAATACCATAAAAATAAGCTTGTATTATTGTTCAATATGCGTATAAAGTCGCGTCCCTGTAAATCAAAAAGTTTCTGAAATATAATAATAATAATAAATATAATAATCAATTTTTGGGTGCCATTTTCAAAGGGCCGTAGCGCAAGGTATTTGCGAACATATTTTTGCATGTAGAATCTGCACCACAACTTTGTCATCGATATTTCCGGAGAACTCTGTATACACTGGCACATACATACACACAAACGCATACGCACAGTACACAAACACGCTGGAAGCCATTCATAAACACGTACATATAGATTACCCATTACCTCGTTGTTAAGACCTTCAGGCACTCCTGGAGCGAAAACCACTAATAGGATATACTCAGTGCAATGGGAATTTTTGATCAGAATGACTTTAACTACAAAATAGCAAAGCTTCAGCCAATCCCACCGAAGCATGCCGGAATATGACATATATATTTTACCTAACCTAAAAATTGATTAAAAAATTCTGAAAAAAATTCTTGAGCTCCATTGGAGTTGAACAAAAATATTTCGACCCTTGCAACTTTTTGCTAAAGTTAATAGTTTAAGAGTAAAAAGCTCTTGAATGTATAAAATTACGCAAATTACCTAACTTTGACAAGCTGTATCTCAAGAACTGTCCATAGGATTGGCTTGATGTGATAAGAACTTTTGATGAGCATGACTTGAACTACAATATATCAAAATTTCAGCCGATTCCACCGAATCAACATTTTCATGGGTTTTGTTCCGGGGTCCTTTGTTTTCATACCTGAAAATCCTCAACTATAGTTGATTTTACTTGTCTGCTACTCATAGCTCAATGTTCAATACTCGTTTCCACACCACCTTGAGGTAGAGTATATGGCGTGTTTTTTTTTACGTCGTTGTCGCCTATAGGCCTAATCCACGACTAGGCTGTTTCTTGGGACGTTTTAGGTGCTTGACGTCGAAGGTCCAGGTACGTCGTACTCTTCAACAATACTTTCTTCGGAAATTGCTGATTCTACATATTGATTGTTCTCCATGTTTGGAGAGTCGACTTCCTCGTCGTCATGAAACTCGTCGACTGTTGCCGGTACATTGTCGCAGCTTTGTCCGTTACAAAATTTGCAAATTACAGAACATTTTAACCCTGCCTTACATGCTGCACTGCACCCTTTCTTGCATTTACAGAAGAGAAATTTAAATAGCTTTTCAGAAGCAGGATCTTTCAGCATTGTTACGGGTGTAAGCCCAGGTGTGCTCTGTTTCCGGCCCCATTCTACAACATTTTTACAAACCCCTGGCACTCCTGGACTTGATAATATGCCCTGAATGAATGCTGCGTGCCGCTGCAGCTGTAGGTGGTAGAGACGCGATGTTAAACTTGCTTTTTGGGAGCGATCTTACGAAACATAGTAAATTAAGCGTCCAGAGAGATATTATTTCCTTGTTTAGCTCCATAGAGTGCCAGAATAAAGTGTTCTCCAGTATCAGCGATAGCATCCGGTTCAGCATTACTATCTTGAAAAAGTTGAATGTTGGCCTGCAAATCCCGATGTATTTGTGGGATGCTCAGGAACTTTAGTTTTTCCTGATTAAAAAGTGCACTAGTTGTGTCACACCCGCTAAAAGCGTGAAGAGATAGTATATTATCAGTGATGATTCTACCGCTCGTCAAACTATGGGAAGAATACAATCGCTGCAAAGTTTTGCCCTCTACTGGCTTCAAAAAATAAACGTTTTGACATGCAGTACCCAAAGCTGTAAGGACAACTAAAAAGTCTACATATACATATACTCTACCTCAAGGTAGTCAAGAATGCTTGACTTCGATCGGCTGCTGCACCGAAACTATTCAGTTTAACGAAAAAAAATGTACAGAATATATTTTTTAGAAAATTTAATACTCCTTTATTTTCATAAGAATATTTTTTGCCGTATGAGGCACCCGATATGAGATATTTCAAAGAAACTGTTGTGCGTCATTTTTTCAATATGGCGGCACCGGCGGCTGAGATCACATTTCGTATTTTTTTTATTTCATTCAGGGCATCTAAATCTACAAATTTCCAAAGTTTCAAAACTCCCGCACTTATTCGGACTAAACCCCATGTTTTATGCTCTCACCGCTGTATTATTTTCTTCATTGGCGAATAATAAAAATTAAATGTCTAGATGTTTGTCTCATTTCACATTGTCAAAAGCCTTACAATGATATATAGGCACGTAGTATTCCCTTGTTTTGTTGATAGGTTGACACAGTTGTAGTATTTGCTCTCTAGTACCTGCATGTTCTGAAAAAAATTTGTCGAGATTGATGATGTTGAAGTCGACTGAAGAATAATCAACATTATTTTATTGGTGTGTGATATTAATCACAGCAATTTGAAGTTGTCACAGACATCTGCGTTCCTCTTTTAATGTTGTAGCACGCAGATTGAGGTTCTCCAGTCCAGTCCATCTCCTATATTTTTTGGAGCATTCTGTTAAGGATTCTCGCTACATATTTACTAATTATCTTAAGTGCCTTCTTTTAGGGTTAGAAACTGAACCTTACCAACAATGACTAACAAATGCTGTGTTTTGGATTTTACACTTTTTATTTTAGCAAAACTTATTACACACAATTTTTATAAATTGTAGTGTAGGTACTTCTCTAGTTTCTATAAGATTTATGTACAAAGTGCAACGCTCAATTTAACTATTCTACCTTTGGGAGTGGCTAAGAGTACCAGTTGCACAAATATTAAACACAGCTGCTTTGCTAGTTTTTAATTTTTATATGGCTGCCTTCACCTCTGATTCCAGTATTGAAGGTTCGCGTTACCTGTCAGTTCTTAAAGTAGCAGGGGAGTTTTTAATTGGCCACATTCTGAATTTCAATTTGCGTATAATCACCCCTCCTGCTGACTTAACCATTTTCAGCCAATAATTTCAAAAATATTGTGTAACGCAAACCAAGTTGTTCTTTGGTTTAAAAAAATAATAAAACATTCTGAAAGTACTATTTTTTGTGCCGTGACTTATATATGAGCATAGGAATGTTTAAACATGCTGGTAAACAATCCCATTAGTTGATTTGATTTACAGGTATAAAATCAATCCACATACCTGCAGGAGATTCACCACTTTCCTCCTTTCTCGAAAGTACTTAAGAACAACATATCGAAATGCTTTGAATATAAACACAGCTATTACAATATGAGTAAAAACGGATTCACTCTAGCCTTCCAAAATACCGGTGCTCTAATAAAGTATATGTAAATCTACTGTAACTAAAAGGGTTCAGATAATGCAATTAATATTCAATGAACAAGTTAAAATTGTCTTCCTTAAATATTCTGCAATAATAGAAATACCCGTGTATGAGAGAGCGGATATATTAGACACGTTTTAATAGTGCAAGAATACTTATATTTCTCGTAACATATTTTTCTGCTTTTGTGGAATATGCTCGATCTATGAATAGAACTATCCACAACATTGAATTCATTGTTTTAAATTAATATAACTTGCTTAAATTCTCGCCTTCAGGTCTCGTACATTTGTAACAACTGCAGATGGAGTGGATGCAGTGCCTCAAAAATTCTTCAAATTAAATTGTGTGCTTCTGCTTGATTAATCTATTACCACCTAGTATGGATAAAACAGATTTAAAAAAGAAAAATGAAAATTTGAGGGTTTGTAGGTTTCACCCTTAGTACTAAGAAACCGATGAGTCTCTAAGGGTGCAGAAGGGCATTTTCTAGGGGATGTAAAGGAGTGAAATGTGTTTTTTAAAAATATCTCGAAAAATATACTTAGAAAAAAAATATATCTTGCTCATAGATAAGTCAAATACCTTCATTTTGATTTTTTACTGATCTCTCTCTATAAAATATTTATAATATATGACCCCCATACACACGTGCTTACGTTCACACATACATAATTACGCACGCATATGCATATGTTCTCACCTCGTCAAAGAACATAGTTTTTATTGGGGATGTGAAAGTACCCCAACTTCAACCCTCTGTATCTCGGTCAATTTCCGTAGTTCAGAGGTCAGTAGAAATCAAATTGAAGGTATTGGACTTAACTATCAGTGAAATAAGACATATTTTTTTAAAACCAATATTTTCCAAGGTAGTTTTAAAAAAAGTATTTTTCACCCTTTTACACCTCTAAAAAACACTCTTATGCATCCTGTAGAGATTAATTAATCGGCTTATTAGTATTAAGAGTGAAAGCTACAAACCTCCAAAATTCCATCGACTTCCTAATTTTATCCTTTTCCAAGGAATATTTTTGGTATTTTACCCACACTAATCTTATCTAGTATATTCACGTCGTAGACTTGCGGGCGGAATTCTCTTCCTTTCCTAAGCTTAAGTGAACTGATCCTAAAATTATAACCTTCTATACAGATACTATAATGCAATGACAATCTTATTATACCGACATATGTTACTATTTTGGTTTGTTGATTGAGAAAATAATTTGAAAATTCTACCTGCCATAAACAGGAGACAAACTATGGTAATTATGAATGCTGCCAATTTCATTATTGGATGATAGTGATATTGCCAATAAAGCAATTAAATAAAAACAAAATTGCAATTTCAATTAATTACTTTGTTTCAAGCCCACCCACTTTATTCAATCGAATAGCAAGTAGGTACTATTATCTACCTACTCTTCTCGTAATTTTTATTTGCCAAAATAAGTCAAGGATAAAATTAAAGAACAGCAATAAAATTGACATTACTAATAATAGACTGGACAGACGCCAATTAAGAAACTTATACTAGCAAAACAACACACTGTATAATTGATTTTTTTTCTTGTTACGTCTATTTGATGCAAGAAATCACGCAGTCTTCTTCCCAATACCATTAAGATTAACCTCTGTTTTACTTTTATCCATCTTAAGAATGAAACAGTGATTAGTGATATTCATTTGATATTGGCACTTAAAGCTTCTTTTAGAAGACGTTACTATTAAGAAATTTCTGATTGATTGATTAATTTACCAGCGTGCGGTCGGCATTGCTGCCACTTCCAGGTATACAGGGCCTGCTACGTCCACGCTGGGTTGGACTAAGGTCATGCTCGTTGCCAGCAGCGAGTGCCACATGGCGCATGGTAAAGGAATGTGGGATGGGGGGTGTAGGTATGTGCGAGATGCGTTACCGCATTGTGTCGTGAAGGAGCGTTCAAACTACCTTCTTGTGTTTTTGGTTCTGGACTTCTGCCTATTCTGAGTTTTTTTGTGATAGAGTTGCGATTTCTTTGTGGTGTTCATTTTTTGATCCTGATCCTCTCAGTTGTTGTTCTTCGCTGTAGCATGGTCTACCTGTCTTTGGTTTGTTGATGTTCGGTGCTAGCACTTTTTTCAGTAGAGGATTGTCTTTCCTCCTAATAGTGTTGATGTTTTACTTCACTATTTTAATCTTGTTGTTTTTGCAAGTAGTTGGACGATGTTTTTTTCTGCTCTTCTCAAAAACTTCTCCTGTTGGCTTTTGTTATTGCCACATTTTTTTACTCCATTTGTCATCGTTGGACGTTGTGGTGTATTGTTGTTTCTTTTACTTCTTTTCTCTTCTTTTATTTCCAATTTTCCGCATAGAATTTTGAAGTCTGTATTGACTTCTGCTGTTTTTTTTTGCTTTAACGTATTTGATCCTTTTCTTACCTCTCTACCTAGTAGACAGGTTTGTCTTTTGCTCCACGTGTTTGTTATTGTTAAGTCGGGCATGTGTGCTTGATTTTTCAGCTCGTGTCTACTTCCGTAAACCACGTGTGGTGTAGAGTTTTTCCAATGATGCTTTTATTTCCCTCCATCTGGTCGTCTTTTCCTATATATGCGTTGAAGTCTTCTAATATTATAATCGGTATTTTTCTTTTTTCGTTTGAAAGAAAAATTGTATCACATGAATTTCCATTATCCGTTTATGCGATGTAAAAAATTCAGTTTTGGGACGGTACACTAGTAAACTAATAGAACGGCACTGACCAGTAAATAAAGTAAGTAAAAATTAAAAATTATTAAGAAATTATTGACCTCTAAAAAAATGTGTTTATTTAATACAAGTTAAAAATGCACTTTTATTTGATCCCTTAATTCTTGATCGAGTTTCTGCAGGTATACGATGTTGAACCCACTTGAGTGTCTGTTATTGCCTTGCCATAAATTATGGTAACAGCGCTCGCCATATTGAAGGATAGTCTCAGATTTCCTAAGAAATTCGTTTGAATCAGCCTCTTAGCAGTTTATTACAGCATTCATAATGCAAAAATATGCAGCACCACAAAACACTCTTTTTAATAAATGCAAATTATGTATGAAATTAATCAGTACTCACATTATTGTGATGTATTATTCCTCAAGCCTATCACTCACTTAACACCTTAAAATTACATCTTTTACACTTTGTATTTAGCTAGGGTTTGGACCTAAAAAACACTGCAATGGTTTTATGCGGCAGACAGTCATTAAGATATAAATAACTTGGATAAATAAACTTGGGTGGCAAATAGGTACTTTAAAAATGAGAATATACTTAGCTTATTTATATTCCTCTTATTTATTGCCTGGTCCTTTATGCTTGTTTCTTTATGCATAGCACTGCACTGGTTGGTTCTGCCACTAAATAACTCAGTATTTGTTATTTTCAAATATTAATTCTATTTCATGTTTGTTCTTTCGATATGACATATCGATTTGCGCGGAATTCTTTAGGCTACAAATTCACCTACTCTTTATCAAATTTTGCCGACTTTTAGCCGATGTTTATCGCGTTTTAATGGGAATGTTTTTCGGACGCGTCCGCTCGCTCGGAAAGCAAAATTCGAACTCCCCTACTTACTATTAAAACATTTCTGTGACCAATATTCATGAAATACGGTGTTCCTAATGACGTGCTAATATTTCAGGTCATTTATGAAGGAAAGTTCATATGAACATATGTCCGCAACGGCTTAAATTTTTTGCTGCACGGTGTTGAATTCGGCGAGGGAAATCTAGAGAAACCGCAGGAATTGACATGACTTGATTGCACTCCTTAAAAAATGATTATGCAATTTTTTGTTGAATATACTAAAGTTTAAAATATTTAAAAAGATAAAGGATGTTATAAGAGTATAAGAAATTAAGGTTAACAAATGTAGGAAAATAAAGTAAAAAAACCTACATAACAACACGTGTCTTCTGTGGAATATAATTTGATGGGATTTTATCTTTCTCGCTGGATTCCTCAGGAGGGGAAATTTAATGGACGGATGGTGAGGGGGTGTGTGTTTTTGTTTGATGCGATGTCTCGCCACTGAAACTGGTACCGTACCTCATCTCAAATATTGGAATAGCATCAACACATAAAACAGTAATTAAACCTTTGAAGAAATTTAGACATTGGAAACATAACTTTGCCTTCCAAAAAAGGGACCTAATTCCATTTTTAAGTAAACATACCTTCCACGACATTTTTAGTCCAGTGCAATTAGTCATTATAAATGAAAATGACGGAACCCAGCTATAGTGAATGGGTCTGAATGATTTTTTTTGTTGGATTTCTAATATATATAATACTAAAAAGTTTGCCCATTGAAAATTACCGCAATTTCAAAAATCCATAAATCAAAAAAATATATAAAATTTTTAGAAATCTCAACGAAAAACACAATTATAAGACTTTTGTAATATTTCTTTTTTAAGAAAATAATGATTGTTATAGTTTTCGAGGTTGTTTATAAAGAATTTGTACAAAAATGAAACTTTAATCTGTAATTTTTAAAATCTATATTGTCGCATTACCAGCTTTTTATTTTTAAAAAACTGAAAAATTAATTAATTACTCTTCTAATTTTACGAATAAATTAACGAAAATCCATAGATTTATATTTTTGAGGTCGCTGAATATGACTGTGAGATCAAAACTTATGAGACGAAAATATTGGTGGTTGAAATCTGAAAAATTAATAATTCTTCTAATGTTACAAATAAATTCACGAAAATCCATATACTTATGATTTTTAGGTCGCTGAATGTGATTATGAGGTCTAAATTTATAAAAAAAAAAAAAAATGGTGGATTAAAAATGGTCACAAAAGGGTATAGTAATATGTCCAATTTTATTTAAAATACAGATTACAAATTAACACAATTAAGTAAACTAATTAAATAACATTTTTAATCTGCACTCTAAACATGCTAAAGCAACCCGCTTTTTCTGCGTATTCTTCGAAAAATAGACGGCTATTGCTCGTTTCTCTACCTACTATAGACTTTTAAAATGCGCGTACAAACTGAAATGTTTCAACATTATTTCAAACTGTCATATCTCTGGAACAGTTTGTCGTAGGAAAAAAAACATTTTTTAAAAGAAATACTTAAAAATTCCGAGATAGTCGGTTGTGCCTTCGAAGCGAACGGTTGGGTGCCTGAAACACTCCCACTATAAACGCAAAATTGCCGTGAAAAACTCCGTCAAATTTGATAAAAATTAGGTAAATTATAGCCCAAGAATTTACGCGTAAATTGATACCTCATATCAAAAGAACAAAGTTGAAATAGAATTAATATTTGAAAACAACTAATACAGTTTTGTGACCAGTGCTGTGTATTAAGAAACGAAAAGAGCGTAATTAAACAAACAACCCAAGACAGGCAAAAGCAAGATAAGTACCTCCTTTTTCATTTTTAAGTACCTTCCCAGACAAGTATATTTATATACAATTGAAGGGTTTAGGCCTATCACCCTTGAAGAGTCGACATTGTCGACAAGTTTATGGCAATAAATTAAAGCATGGCATGTTATCCCTCTGTAAACCTGTAAATTATTTTTTTAACCATTATAAAAATATTCAAATGAGTTTGATCTGTCTGTGCAGTATGGTCATATAAATTTCTTTTGTTAACATTCAAATAATCTTTTTTCATAATTATTAAAAATACTCAGGAGAATTTAATATAAACTGAACCCGTAATAATCAAACGTATATGGTCATAATATTCTCTTAGGTAAAATATCAAGTGAGGGTTTTTAGGTCGAAATTACGCTCATTGTCAAGTGTAATAACTTAAAAATAAGTCAATAAACAATCCTTTCTAGCAAATTTACATATGAGTCTGGCCAGGGGCGTGCCCCATCAGGGTGACAGTGCACCGTGTGGAATTGAAGCAATTTAAGAATATAATGGGAATTTAGATGGAATTGGAGGGGCCATTGGCTTGGTTTCGGTGCCATTGGAATTTAGAAAGCCTTATCCATGCTATGGAAACATACAAATTGTTTATGCTTCTGGTGCGGCTAGGGTGGGACTGAGAAAGTTTATTAAAAAGTTTAAAAAGGTTAGGACCGTAATAGTCACACGCGGAGGGTAAACAGGAGGTAGTAGCTCTCCGGAAAGCACAAGAATGATGTATCTACTGCGGAGCGCGGGAGCGAGGACACATTGGCTACTGGTGCGAGGGATCGACGGCGACGGGAATTGTCTGTGTGGAGCGCTGGGCCATCGTTGGAAGGAGAAAACATAGAAAACACATTCCTTTTTATGTGCCATCACTTGGTCTGGATACAGAGTGCGAAGGATACAGTTTTGAGTTAGGTGAGGGATGAGTGTTTGAAGGGTGATGCATACCTCGGGACGTGCGATTGACGATTTTGTGAGTGGTGATTGGTTTTGTATATAATCCAGAGCTAGGTGCAAGGTTTTTGGTGTGGTGCGGTAGAGCGGATCAAAGGAGAGGGGAATGGAAGGGAGGAGAGGTATCACAGAGAAGTGTTGTTGATCCTGACTTTTTGTTGGTGTCTAGTTTAATAGGAGTGTGTTTTGTGGTATTGCATATTTTTTGACATAGTGGGTGTTACAATATAGTGTTGTGAATCTGATTACATAATATTTTTCTTAAGTAAATTATCAAATGAGGTTTTCAGGTCAAAATTACGCTCGTTGATAAGTGAAAAGTTCTACATTAAATTCTACACTAAAAACAGGGAGACCAGGTTACACGTGGGAATCACAAAAAGGATAGAAATGTACGCAATGAAGTACTGGGGACACGTCCAAAGAAGGAAACCAACACACCTACTGAAGAAAGCACTAACACTGAACAGCAGCAAACTTAAAATGGGGAGACCATGTTACACGTGGAAAACAACAATCGAGAGGATCATGAACAAACTGGGAAAGGACCAAACATACTGGGAAAGAAAAGCGAGGAAAGATTGAATTTCACAAAGAAATCGGAGCGATATATACTCCACCAGAATCAGAAATGGAGAAATAAGAAGCCTCAGAAGAAGAAGAAGACTTGTAGAAACAGACGTACAAAAATAGGAGCACAGATAGCGAAGCGACACAACGCGGCAACATATCTCACAAGAAGACCCAGAATAGGCAGAAGCCCAGAACCAAAAATCCAAAAAAACGCTCCCTCACGACATAATGCGGTAACGCATCTCACAAATACTTACACCTCCAATTCCACATTCCTTGCGCACCATGCGCCATGTGGCTCTCGCTGCTGGCAACAAGCATGACCTTAGTCCAACCCAGCGTGGACGTAGCAGGCCCAGCTGTATAACTTGGGAGTGACAGTAATGCCTACCGCACGCTGGTAAATCAATCAATTAATCAATCAATCAATCAATTAAAAGAAATACTTAAAAATTCCGATAATTGTTTTTTTCTTGAGATTTCTAAAAATTTTAATTTTTTAAAAAATTTATTTTCGAAATTGCGGTAATTTTCAATGGGTAAACTTTTTAGTTTTAGATTAGAAATCCAACAAAAAAAAATTATTTAAATTCATTCACTATAGTTGGGTTCCGAGGTATAAACCTAATTGCATTGGACTATTTATGAAATAATATTTACCTTTGGCAAACACATATGAAAATAGGGCAATTAAATTAAGGTAATGTAATATGTTGCAACCCCTTAAAATTTAAGGTTATGTTGGTTACTAAAAAGAAGGCACAGACTTCAACAGACCGAATATCTGAATGTAGTGTATTTGCACCTACTCGAGAAACCTACCAGAAGTTAGTTCTGGTGACATCTGGAATTATCTAGAGAATGGTGGCGTCATCACAGAAAAATCGAGATCTGTCATTTTTAGGTATAAAAGACCGACCGCATTCTCAGCGAGTAGTTCAGAAAGTTCAAAAAGTATAGAAAGTGAGGTTAAGACTTCAAAGATAAACAAAGTGATAAACATTGTGATTTTTGTTAAAGTAAAATGTTTAATTGTTTAATTTTCAATATGTCCATGCTTTTGATGTTTCAGTTTATACAAAACTGGTCAATGTTAATTGTTGTAATAATTTTGACATAGCTGTCTGTTAATTTCTGAATCTCGTAATTATCAATAAATGTGTTCTAGTATTTATCATATTTCGTATATCTCAATATGGTAGCAGAGCGTGGTTCCCGTACGGACTAAGTACTCAATAAATACTGGAACTTTTCGGTGAGTCTTTTCTTTGTGACTTGTTGTTTGATTTAAGTCAGATACGTGAATATTGGCAATCAAGTCGAAGTAGTGTGAATCTTGGCCGTATATTTGGAAATACGTATTTAACAGTCTTAGCAATGGAATATCACGGAATAGAAAAACTGCAAGGCGCCGAAAATTGGA
Source organism: Rutpela maculata (assembly GCA_936432065.2). Taxonomy (NCBI): domain Eukaryota; kingdom Metazoa; phylum Arthropoda; class Insecta; order Coleoptera; family Cerambycidae; genus Rutpela; species Rutpela maculata. Next base: position 82,602,993 of record OW386286.2, on the reverse strand, counting down.
GTATCTGGAAATTCGCTGTTAGAAATGTACTACGTGGTATTGAGGGAGCCTACGAAGTGTGTATCGGTGTCCTCAGAAAACCAACAGTTTTAGTGGATAATGCAACTCCGGAAGATAATGCTAGATACGAGATGAGTCTGAAAATTTGGGACAAGGCCGATCGTGCAGCCAGTCAAATCATTGTCAAGACGTTGGAGGCTAAAGTTATGGCATTGCTTGTAACTTGTGAGTCTGCAAGGGAAATGTGGATTAAGTTGCATGCTGTTTTTGAACAACAGACAAAACAAGCAGCTCACACTGTCCAGGCTGAATTTTTTAGTTTTAGCATGAATCCAGCTGATGATATGGTAACTCACATCAGCAAATTTGAAGGATTGACTTTACGTATGCAACAACTAAATGTAAAACCAGATGAGTCATCGATAATGGTGAAGTTATTGGATACTTTATCAGATGATTATGAAAGTCTTAGGCAGGCGTGGTGGGCGAGGGCTGAAAACCAACAGACGTTTGCTAATTTAATACAAGTGCTAACGTCAGACGAAAAACGTCGGCAACAGAGAGCTCAAAAACACGACGAGTTGGTAGCACTTATGGCAGCTAAGAGTAAAACTCAATGGAAGAGTGAACCTAGTAGCAGTAAAAATCAGCAGTCGAGGAAACCCGTCGGATTCACAACTGATAAAAGCAAAGAGAAGAAGTCGAACTTCAAATGCTATGGTTGCGGAGCAAAAGGTCATTATCGACGAAATTGTCCAAATCCAAGACAAAAGAAGGGACCAGGTAGCGCAAATTCATCAAATTGTGGTAGAGGTGATCAAGCTTTCATAAGTGAAACCATGAACGCGGAAATTGAAAATGACATGTGGATTGTTGACTCTGGCGCAACTGACCATATGACGCATCATCGTGAATGGTTTTCGTCATTTGTAAACTTCACAACACCGGTTCAAATAAAAATCGGTGATAAGTCCACAATGAATGCCCTTGGAAGAGGAACAATTAGATTCGAAGCCGCCGTGAATGGAAATTGGCTACCGTGCTACATGGAGAATGCTCTGTATGTGCCAAATGTGCGTAGAAACTTGTTTTCTGAGATATCAGCGCTTGATAAGGGGATGACATGTAACTCGTCCAGGACCGGATGTGAATTCATAAAAGATGGACTTATCAAGGCACGAGCTGTACGCATCAATAAAATGTTCAAGATGGATATTCGTGTGAAGCCACCAGAAACGTCATGTGACAATGAAGCGAATCTTATCTCAAAGAATACGATGCAGAGTTGGCATGAGCGGCTTAGTCATCAGAACAAACGTCATGTACAGAAAATCCTGAAAGAACGTGGAATTGACATCACAGTTGATGAAGAGTTTTGCGGAGCTTGTGTTGAGGGGAAGCAGCATAGAAGTAGCTTCCGATCACATCAACAGCGTACGGCAGAATCCGGAGCAGTCATTCATGCTGATCTGTGTGGTCCAATGGAATGCGTATCCTTAGGTGGAGCAAAGTACTTCGTGTGCTTTACATGTGACTATTCACGCTTACGCTTAGTTTATTTTCTCAAAGAAAAATCGGAAACTGTGGAGAAAATCTCGGAAATGCTGAATATGGTTAAAAATCAGTGCGGGCGCGTCGTGAAAACATTTCAATGTGACGGCGGTCGGGAGTTTGACAATAAAGACGTTCACAAACTTTTGAAATCAAATGGTGTCAAACTAATTATTACAAATCCATATACGCCTGAGCAGAATGGTTGTGCTGAACGCACTAACAGAACTGTTGTTGAACTTGCTCGAACAATGCTTCTGGCGAAGAATTTGCCAAAATTTTTATGGGCTGAAGCAGTTAACACCGCCGTTTATGTTCTTAATCGAACTGGTCCGAGCCGCGTCGATGGAAAGACACCATATGAATTGTTTACAGGGAAGACTGCACACCTGGATAAACTTCATGTCTTTGGTACCGACTGTTATGTGCATGTGCCAGCACAGCAGCGGAAGAAGTGGGACGCGAAGGGAAAACGTGGTGTATTTGTCGGATATTCAGATGATGTGGACGGTTTTAGAGTTTGGATGAAGCCTGAAAGTCGTGTTGTTTGCAGCAAGAGTGTTGTATTTGAACCAGAAGTCGCTGGAAAGACATTGGCGCTGTTTCCTGCCGAAATGAGCGACAACTTGGAAGAAAATAAATTAGAATCAGAAAATGAGCCTACTACTAGTTTATCAACTGATTCAACGACAAGACAATTACGAGACCGTACAATGATTAAAGCTCCTGATCGTTTGATTGAAAGTATGATAGCTGAAATTGACGAGCCGAGAAATTACGCTGAAGCAACTAAGTCATCGGAAAAATACCATTGGAAGGCGGCTATGGAAGAGGAAATGGAATCGCTGAAGGAAAATTCGACTTGGACTTTAGTCGAATTACCAGCAGGACGCAAACCCATTTCAAATCGCTGGGTATACCGTATCAAACGAAAGGCTGATGGTAAGATAGATCGATATAAAGCGAGGCTGGTTGCCCGGGGATTTAGTCAGCGGGAAGGTATCGATTACAGCGAAACTTTCAGTCCTGTTGCTCGATTTGATACGATCCGAACAGTATTAAGTATTGCAGCAAACGAACATCTCGAGTTGGCGCAATTTGACATAAAAACAGCTTTCCTCAACGGCATAATTGAAGAAGAAATATATATGGAGCAGCCTGAGGGATTTATTGATGGAACTAATCGTGTTTGTAAACTACAGAGAAGTCTGTATGGATTGAAACAATCACCAAGATGCTGGAATAAACGTTTCAAGGATGTGTTGTTTAACTTCGGATTGTATGAAAGTACTGCCGATCCATGTTTATTCTATCGAATTGAAAATGGTAGAAAGTTAGTGGTGGTGCTATACGTTGACGATGGTTTGGTCGTTACGACGAGGAAATCTGATATTAACGATTTCTTGCTTAAGTTAAAAACCGAGTTTAAAATTACTATTGGGCCAGTCGGATGTTACCTGAACATACTGATCGAACGAGGCAATGACGGTTCAATTTTCATTAGTCAAAAGTCATATGCTGAGAGTGTTCTCAAGAAATTTAATATGCAGGATACAAATCCTGTATCAACACCAATGGAAAAATGTCTACCAACAGAGGAAGCAACTGATGCTGATTTGGTTGTCCCGTATAGAGAGGCGGTAGGTTGTTTAATGTATTTGGCTGTTGCGACGCGACCAGATATTGCTTTCGCTGTAAATTACGTGTCACAGTTCCTTGAGAAGCCGGAAGAAAAGAATTGGATAATGGTTAAACGCATTATGAAGTACATAAAAGGTACATCGGCATTAGGTATCCAGTACGAATTTGCTAAAAAGATAGGCGAACTGGAAGCCTATAGTGATGCCGATTATGCTAGCGACTCCAGTACACGGCGCTCAGTAAGCGGAATAGTTTTCAAGTTCAGCGGCGGAGCTATTACTTGGTCTAGCAGGAGGCAGCAAAGCGTGTCGTTGTCAACGACAGAGGCTGAATATGTGGCAGCTAGTGAGGCAGCAAAGGACGCTGTATGGCTGAGTCGACTATTCAACGAAATTGCACCGTTAAAATCTATACCTGTGCTTTTGGTTGATAATGCAAGTGCTATCAAGTTAGCTAAGAACCCGGAATTTCACAAACGCTCGAAGCACATAGATGTGCGTTTCCATTTTGTACGTGAGCGAGTCCAGAATGGTCAACTTGTGATAGAACATGTATCAAGTAAAAATCAAGTAGCGGATATTCTTACTAAACCAATTCCGCGTGTGCAATTCGAACAACTGCGCGGTATGTTGGGCATGATTTGATTATTTAGTATTTGTAAAAACAATTTAATATTTTAGAGGAAGTGTTAAAGTAAAATGTTTAATTGTTTAATTTTCAATATGTCCATGCTTTTGATGTTTCAGTTTATACAAAACTGGTCAATGTTAATTGTTGTAATAATTTTGACATAGCTGTCTGTTAATTTCTGAATCTCGTAATTATCAATAAATGTGTTCTAGTATTTATCATATTTCGTATATCTCAGTAAAGTGTATTTAAATTAATAATTGTATTGTGAAGTATCCAGTAAATATTTAATAAAGTGTGTTAGTGGACATCTCTTGTTATAATTTTTGGAACCCACGGAATTTGCGAGGGTGGTTTCCTAAGGGTGGAAACACGTCACAATTGGTGTCAGAAAGCGGAATTTTATGACAAGAGGAGCTCTGAAGTTGTGCTGGAGTGTTCGAGAAGTATTCTCGAGGTTTAGTGCTAACACGGAGGACTCATTTACTGGACATTTGTTCGAGGGTTATTTTCGAACAGGAAAATAGTGTTAAGTGCATTTTTGAGACATTGTATTTTATTAGGACATTAGTGTGATAATTAAATCCTTTGAACTGAGAAGTGATAGAGACACTGAAGAAGACTCATTTAGTGCGTGAAAATTTCTAGAACTTTTCTATTTGGACATTAGTGGAGATTATTAAATTCTCTGAACTGGATAGTGACAAAAGACTCTGGATAAAACTTTTCCGTGTTATTTCGAGATTTGTCTAGAAAGTTCCATTACCAATATTGACGTTACAGTTAAATTTATTTTATTTTAATTTCATCGTATGCCCGTAACAACAAGAAGTATGGCATCCGATAAACAAATACAGGACTTATTTGAACAATTCCAAAAAATGATGGCACAGCAGCGCCAGGAGGAGGAAAAACGGCGTCAAGAAGACAAAGAAGAACAGGAGAGAAAACGTCAAGAAGAAAAGGAAGAGCAAGAAAAGCGACGTCGGAAAGAAAAAGAGGATGAAGAAAGAAGACGCCAGGAAGACAAAGTAGAACAGGAGAAAAGACGTCAAGAGGAAGAAAGAAGACGTCAAGAAGAAAGGGACGAATTAAAGAAAATTATGGAAGATCAAGAAATAAGACGTCAGAAAGAAAAAGAGGATGAAGAAACAAGACGTCGGAAAGAAAAAGAGGATGAAGAAACAAGACGTCGGAAAGAAAAAGAGGATGAAGAAACAAGACGTCAGAAAGAAAAAGAGGATGAAGAAAGAAGACGTCAAGAACAAGAAAGACAACGTCAAGAGGAAAAAGACGAACTCATAAAAATAATGGAAGACTTGGAAGAAAGACGCCAGGAGGAATTAAGGAAAATCCTGAGCGATCAAATAAAAATATAACAGGACGCAATCATTTCTGTCAAGGAAGAAGTTAAAGAAGAGATAAACAAGGTCGAAGAAAAAGTAGATAAGGTTGAAGGAAAAGTAGATAAGGTAGAAGAAAAAGTAACTGAGTTTGAAGTAGAAATAGACCGGCTTAAACGACAGTTGAGAGATAGAGGAAGCCAGCAGGTGGTATCATCAGGTCAGCGACTAAAACCTCCTTCTTTTGACGGCCAAAGTTCCTGGACGACGTACAAGAGGCAGTTTGAGGCAGCAGCATGTGCGAACAACTGGGATAACGAGGAAAAGGCCATGGCATTAGTTCTGGCGTTAAGGGGCCAGGCCTCAGAATTACTTCAGACTATCCCGGTGGAGAAATAAAGGGACTTTAAAGTCTTGGAAGCTGCATTAGACTTGAGGTATGGCGATCAACACCTTGCCCAATTATACCAGACTCAGCTGAAATCCCGAATGCAAAAAGCTGGGGAAAGTTTACAAGAATTTGAAGCTGCGATAGAGAGACTGGCACACCTGGCGTATCCGAGTGCACCTAAAGAATTCCAGGAACAATTAGCCGTGGGGGCCTTTTTAGATGGTATAAGGGACAAAGAGGTCAGGCGAGTTCTGAGGCTGACGAGACACCAAAGTAGTAGCGAAGCTTTGGTGCGTGCACTCGAAGTAGAAGCCGCTTACAGGGATACTCCAAGGAGAGTGCGAGCTGTGACTCTTGAAGAATCGCAACCAGAAATGAACCAGAACCCCTTGCTGACTGAGATGCAGAAAATATTCACCAAATTATGCGATAAATTGGATGGCCTCGGAAAGCAGGAAAAACAACAAAATAAAGGAAAGCCGAGCGGAGGTATTAAATGTTTCAACTGCGGCAAGATGGGACATATGAAACGAGACTGTCGACAGCAGAACTCGGAGAGTCGAGTAAATGCTGTGAATGTTGAAGAGAAGCAGGAAAACTAAAGATAGCCAGCACCAAGGGGGCTGTGCTGGCTAGGGAATGCGGTGCCCCCAGAGAAATAAAGATTTCCCAGCTCCAAAGAATTCCAAGCAGTCTGTTGTTGCAAGGATATGTGAATGGAAGAAAATGCGTGTTTACTATTGACACCGGTGCTACGTCATCAATAGTGCGGCCAGGGTTTATATCAGGCTTGCAGATTGACAAGAAGCAAAATGGAGTAATCATTCGGACAGCCACGGGGGACAGGGCTGCGGTCCATGGAGAAATCAACTTGGAACTGCAGGTTGGACGGTTGAGGTTCAATTACAAGGTCATTGTGGCTGACATTATGGATGATTTCATTTTGGGTCTGGACATCATGGGAGAGCAGGGATTTATTGTTGACGTAGGGGAGCGAGTCTTAAAAATTGGAAATGAGGAATTTATTCTGGCAACCGCAGACGACCAATTCCATAAAGCGAGATTGTTAACAATACAGACGATCAAGATTCCTGCTCATTCAGAACAAATGATCGATGCTGCCTTAGAAGGAAATCCTGGAGGGTACCGTGTTGGCCTAGTTGAAGATGACGAATCGATTAAGTCCCTACCCAATATTATTGTGGCGAGAACTTTAACCCGGACTAAAGACAAAATCCCAATTAGAGTCGTTAATTTAAATTCCTACTCAGTGACAATTAAGGAAGGCAAACCGATTGGCTCCTATGAACCGGTCTCATGGGTAGCAAGGTGCGAGGAACAAGCAGAGGGAAGTTCATCTACGAAACTAGACCAGGAAGTTTTGACTTTGCTGAGTACCCAGTTGGAGCATTTATCTGAGGATGAACGAAGGGAGGCAATCAAGTTCCTGGAAAAGGAAAGTTCAGTATTTGCCAAGAATACAGAGGCCCTTACAAAAACAGACATAGTCCAGCATCGGATAAATACTGGCGACTCACCCGCTATTCGACAACCACCTAGGAGGCTTCCATTAGCGAAACAAGAGGATGCCTCGGCAATGATAGACAAGATGCTACAAGATGGAGTCATTGAGGAGTCAACAAGTCCCTGGTCATCGCCAGTAGTTTTGGTTGCCAAGAAGGACGGAACATTAAGATTTTGTGTCGATTATCGAAAATTAAATGATGTCACGAAGAAAGACAGTTACCCATTACCACGAATTGACGACACGTTAAGCACGTTGGCAGGCTCACGATGGTTTTCTACGTTAGACCTTAGGAGTGGATACTGGCAAGTGGGGCTTCATCCGGATGATAAGGAAAAGACAGCGTTTTCAGCAGGCAGTGGTCTTTATCAATTTACCGTGATGCCTTTTGGACTTTGCAATGCACCAGCTACCTTTGAAAGATTGATGGAATTCGTACTGCGAGGGCTAACCTGGAGGACGTGCCTGGTTTACCTTGACGACGTGCTTGTTATGGGACAGGACTTTACAGAACATTTGAAAAATCTTCAAGAAGTATTTGGGCGAGTCAGGAATGCCCATCTGAAGTTGAACCCGAAGAAGTGTCTGCTATTCCAGAAAGAAGTCAAATTTCTTGGTCACGTGGTGTCTTCGGATGGAATACAAACAGACCCCGACAAAATTTCTGCTGTACGAGATTGGCCAAGACCATCTAACGTTCATGAAGTAAGGAGCTTCCTTGGCCTCTGCACTTATTATAGGCGCTTTGTGGAAGGGTTTGCAGAAATTGCGAAGCCATTACACCGGCTGACAGAAGAGAAAGTGCAGTACCAATGGACACCGGAATGTGAAACGGCATGGAGAAAATTGAAGGCAGCTCTATGTACTGGTCCTGTGCTAGCATACCCACAACGGGAAGGACTTTTTATTTTAGACACGGATGCCAGCAATTCTTCGGTCGGTTGTGTACTGTCCCAAATCCAGAATGGGCAGGAAAGAGTGATCTAGTACTTCAGCAAGGTGCTGTCCAAACCGGAAAGAAATTATTGTGTAACTCGGAAAGAGTTACTGGCCATCGTTAAATCAGTGGACCATTTTCATAAATATCTTTATGTACGACATTTCAAGATCCGGACCGACCATGCTGCATTAAAATGGCTGTTGCAGTTGAAAACCCCTGAAGGTCAACTGGCTCGTTGGATAGAACGGCTGCAACAGTATGATTTCAAAATAGAACATCGACCTGGAAGATCTTATAAGAACGCAGACGCTTTATCTAGAAGACCATGCAAGGAAGATTGCAAGCACTGCCGCCACGTTGAGAAATTGCAGGGTACGGTGGCTGTCAACACTATTAAAACAGAGGTTCCGGACGATTGGACAACCGAAACCCTGAGACAAGAACAACTGAATGACACAGAAATTGGGGCTATATTGAGAGCAAAGGAGAAAGGAATTCGACCAGCGTGGAAGGATGTTTCGGATAAGGCAGTTGGATTGAAGGCTTTGTGGGCCCAATGGGATTCACATAAAGTCATGAACGGGCTGCTAAAGAGAGCTTGGGAAAGCCCGGATGGCAGGGAAGTTGTTATGCGTCTAGTGATTCCCGGGTGTCGAGTACCGAAAGTACTTCAAGAAGTGCATAATGGAGCATCCGGTGGGCACTTCGGCGTTAATAAGACCCTGAATAAAGTACGAGAACGATTTTATTGGGTAAATAGTCGTCAAGATGTGGAAGCTTGGTGTCGCAATTGCAAAATTTGTGCAGCCAGTAAGGGACCACAGACTAGAAGTAGGGGTGCAATGAAGCAATATAACGTCGGAGCTCCTTTCGAGAGGATCGCGATCGATATAGCCGGCTCATTCCCAGTAACCAAGGATGGGAACAAGTACATACTGGTTGCCATGGACTATTTTAGTAAGTGGCCAGAGGCCTATGCAATTCCAAACCAAGAAGCAGTCACTGTCGCCAAAGTCTTGGTAGATAATTTGATATGTCGGTTTGGTGTACCCCTGGAGCTGCACTCAGATCAAATCTGCAAGTTATTGGGGATACACAAAACACGGACAACAGCCCTTCACCCGCAATCAGATGGAATGGTGGAACGACACAACAAGACCATGAAAGAACATCTCTCTAAAGTGGTTCATAAGAATCAACGTGATTGGGATCTCCACATACCGTTCTTCCTCATGGCATACAGAGCTGCTATCCACGAGTCTACGAAACAAACACCAGCCCGTGTAGTATTTGGACATGAGATCAGACTGCCGTGTGATTGGATTTTCGGAACACCAGGCGGAGAACAGCTCCCTGTGGACAGCTATGTGGATGAAATGAGTGAACGGCTAAGAAATGTTCATGAGCTGGTTAGAGACCAAATCACCGTAGCCAGTGACCGAATGAAGGCTCGATACGACCGTAAGGGTAGTTCAGAAGGGTTCAAGGCAGGAGATTTGGTTTTGCTGTACAACCCACAGCGGAAGAAAGGGAAATCACCGAAACTTCAACCTCCTTGGGAAGGACCTTATACTGTTATTACCCGAATTAATGATGTCATCTATCGTATTCAACGAAACAAAAAGTCCAAGATGAAGATCGTACACTTGGATAGACTGGCGAAGTATGTGAAAGAGGCTGAATTGCCTGACCGGGACGTTCAGGCTTAAGGAGGGGGAAGTGTAATATGTTGCTTAAAATTTAAGGTTATGTTGGTTACTAAAAAGAAGGCACAGACTTCAACAGACCGAATATCTGAATGTAGTGTATTTGCACCTACTCGAGAAACCTACCAGAAGTTAGTTCTGGTGACATCTGGAATTATCTAGAGAATGGTGGCGTCATCACAGAAAAATCGAGATCTGTCATTTTTAGGTATAAAAGACCGACCGCATTCTCAGCGAGTAGTTCAGAAAGTTCAAAAAGTATAGAAAGTGAGGTTAAGACTTCAAAGATAAACAAAGTGATAAACATTGTGATTTTAGTCAGTAAAGTGTATTTAAATTAATAATAGTATTGTGAAGTATCCAGTAAATATTTAATAAAGTGTGTTAGTGGACATCTCTTGTTATAATTTTTGGAACCCACGGAATTTGCGAGGGTGGTTTCCTAAGGGTGGAAACACGTCACAGTAAATTATATTTAAAATTGAAACTAGTTGTGTCAATGAGGTTAAAGTTTTAACTGTCTACTGATTACAAAGTTAAATCTTAGGTTAACGATTGGCAAAATTTTCTTGTTTCTATTTAGATAAAAGGCAGCGAATCCAACTCAACTTAATAATTTAACCCATAATTACTTAATATTTTGTTACATATACACTTCCACAAGCGCTTTAACTTTATGGTTAAATTTTAAGAAGTAGGTAATAACGTAAATATTTTTTTGAAAATTACACTAAAGTCAATGTGATTTATCAGGCATTTCTTAAGAAAACATTTATTCATATGCATGAACTTTACCAATAATTTATTAATATTTTAATATGCAATGTAGATATGTAGAAGAGATTTATTACAATTAGGTTATACCAACTAGCTCAGAGTATCGTGGCTGGTAAAACTAACTAACTGTGGTGCTTGGGTAATAGGCACAATACTTTCCAGCAGTAATACGAAATTATGGCGATTCAGATGCAGTTCTTTATCTCGACTCCCTTCAGTCCTAAGTAGAGCAGATTTTAACGCTTCTCTATAGGAAGGAAGTTGTTCGTCCTGCCACTGATTCCACTTCAAAGCAACCATCTTACTTCGGCTATATTAGTTATCATATTATTATATAAAAACAAACAAATTTTTCCATCGTATTGGCTATGTCATTATAAAATTCTTATTTCCTGCATTCTGGAACCCTATTAGCATGTTCTCATCAGTTATGTGAAAAATATTACTAAAGATAATTTTTCTCTTTTCTTGAGAAACTTCTTGTTACATATACAGCAATAAGGCAGTAAAATCTAAGAAGTGCCGCAGATTTCAATTGGCCAAATTAGTGAAATATATTTGAAATGATGGCATCTACTAGCGACACCACTTCAAGTGTTACAGAAGTATCTTTATAAAGTCGTGGATATCTCCTAATAGCTAACATTATTATAATAGTACGCATCAATGGGCTTTAGAGCAACGAATTCAGATTTTACAGCAAAAATTACGTAATAAAGGTCTTTCAATTTTTTCATGGAATGTACTGTTTTGGAATTACATATTTAGCTTCAAATGTCGTTTAGCTTATGTATGCTCAATTATACAATTTTATTTAGCATAAATATAATTATATTATATAATTATTATTATATCATTATTATTAGGTAAGTACTTGTGAATTTTAAAGTATATTAAAATTTCTTCTCAAAACATGAATTTCTGTATTATATTTTATTTACAAAAGTAATTTGAAATATTATAATCAAGAAAGCAAGACAAAAATAAGGATAACATTTAGAAATCCGTGTTTTTTTTTACTGAGAGGGGATCTTCCGTCATTTGTTACGTTTCTGATTAAAAAATAATGAATATCTGAGACTTTCGATTGGGACGTTAAAAAAAATTATAAAATCTTTATTTTTAGTTTCAAACTTTTGATAATTGTGAATTGATTTAGTTAATATATTTTGGGCAATATTTGACATGTAACCATGTTTTCTTATAAACTAAGATCAAAGATATTTAGAACATGAACAATAAAGCCCGTTTTTAAAATAAGCTATAAATGTAAATAATAAACTTCAAAGAGAATTTAGAATATTGCATCTCATAATCAATTTTAATTATATCACAATTTATAAATAAAAGTTTAGTTTGAGTCACTGAATTTTCTGCTAGCTTAAATACATCCAATTGCATTAGGAAAGGTGAAATTGTGTTACGTTCTTTTATTTGCCAACGAATGAAATATGTAATATGACAAGGATGAGAAAGGTACATGCCTAATTACGATTATTTTTATTATTAAGTACGTCTACGATAGTAAAACCAATGACATGAAGACTACTGCACTTCTTGATTTGATCGATACATAATGTAGCATTATTTTACATTCATAAATCTTCACCATTATATGTTGCATAATCCAGAATATTTTGACTTGTAAATTGACAGGTCTTTATTTATAAAAGTAACTAATTGCTGTGTATAGGACTGTTGCAACTTCCGGTGTGAAGCTGGCTTTGAAGTAATTTCCATAAACCTCAAATCACTTGAACACTACTACACTCTAATACCATGTTGGTATCATTTAGAGATGATTAAAACCAGAGATTTGCAGCGGAAACTTTCCATATTTGATAAAAGTCTGTATACTCCAGGTGTTTTAGACTTTTGCCGCCAAATTCATGCCCTACGAAAAGAATTTTTTCTGTTGTGTTTATTTGGACGTCTTAAATAACACTTGGTAGTTACGCCACGATACACCTGGAGGAGTTCGTGAAAACCGCGTCAGAAGGTCGCGGAAACCGCGGATTCGCGATTAACTCAGTTTTTATGGCCCAAACGGGAATAACACCTATTATAAAAGTTGTACATCTATAAATTCTCTACCGTAAAGGTCCTATACATTTTTTTCGCACGCCCAACCGTTTTGGAGATAAGACGCGGACTAAGTGAAAAATGCATTTAGTTTCTCCAAACCTCTTTCGCACCACATATTTCGCAGTTATCTTGTTTTCTATGTCTCAGAATGAAAATTAAATATTGTTGTTATAGAGCTCGATGGTTTATATTCTCTACCAGAATGTCTTATACATTTTATTTACATTTATTTACAGTGAATAAGTAAAAAAATGCATTCATTTTCGCACCACCTTTTTTTACATGGTTTCCCCAGGAGGCCTAATCCATCCCGGATCTTAAATTAGTCAATATTTCCGACTCCTTCGGTATCTGAAAGGTTATTGTCTAATGACAAAACGTTGTCATTACTTTCATTCTGTTAAGATTCTACGATGTCCATTTCATCATTCATAGCAATTATAGATGCGGTTTCAAGCAGGAGTGACCGTTGCAATGGTCACAAGCTGTTGAACAATTCAGTTCTACTTTCCTACAGCTACATTTTCCTGCACAACCCTTCGTACAGTTGCAAAAAATTGAATTTAAAAATATGTCTGATGCTGGTGGTAACTGCGTTGGTACTGGCTGCAAAATATCATTCTTCCTAATCCAGTCCCACTACTCAGGATCAATGTCTTTTCCCAACCAGGTTTGAACTTGATAATATACTCTATACAAATGCTGAGACATAGAAAGGAAGATAATTGCGAAATATGTGGTGAGAAAGAGGTTTGGCGGAACTAAATGCATTTTTCATTTAGTCCACGTCGTATCTCTAAAACGATTAGGAGTACGAAAATGTATACGATCTTTAAAGTAGAGAATTTACAGATGTACAACTTTTATAATAGGTATTTTTTCCGTTTGGGCCATAAAAATTGAGTTAATCGCGAATCAGCGGTTTTCGTGACCTTCCGACGCGGTTTTCACGAAATGCTCCAGGTATATCGTGGCGTAACTACCAAGTGTTATTCAAGACGTCCAAATAAACACATTAAAAATTTTTTTTTGTAGGGCACGAATTTGGCACAGAGGTCAATTCTGCTACTAAAACGCCTGGATTATGTAAAACTCATGTAAATAATATAATTGAAAGCACTTATTTGGTATCAAAATGAAGCTTGCATCATCACGAATCAGATTTCACCATGATATAGGCTATCAATATATCAATATAGCCAATGGAAATTGGTTACAAGTTACAAGGAAACTTTCGGAGTTTTCAAAACGGAAAGTGTCCAGGAAGTTTTCCTTCTTAATTTCCATTGGGTAAATTGATAGCCTATTTTATGATGAAATCTGATTCGTGATGATGCATGCATGTTTCATTTTGATACCAAATAAGTGCATATAATTATATTATTTACACGCCTTTTACAGACTCTTATCAAATATGGCAAGTTTCCTCTGCACATCTCTGATTAAAACTATAAAGCACAATTAAGAACATTCCTATATTCACGTTAAACTAATCTTGGTGTTAAATGAATTAAATTAATCCTGTCATACTTGCCTTTATTTCGTGTAGAGGGTAAATCCTCATGTGCATCCCACAAGAAGATGTCAAATACGCGGGATAGTATCGGACTTTTATCGGCTAAAACCTGTCCTTCATTTCCAAATTTATTATAGGACTACATTTCGATATTATTTTATAACTTGGTCCGTCTTACTTTCTCGTCGTAGCTGTTGTTCTTTGAGTTCTTTTCCTCCACCCTCCTTCCTTGTCAGTATATGTCTCTTTATGTGTGCTATAGTATTCGAGTATTATTATGAGAAGGTGATAGGGGCGGAGCCAACATGCGCGAATATTTTTACCAGTAGCGTGGAGTCATCTGGGGTATAGGAATGTGTAATTGCAAATAAAAGTTTCGCTTTCAAGGAGCTGTGTAATGGCGTATAGATTAAAACTTGCCAACTGTTACGAGTAACCTTTGTTCAGGAAAAGTGTAAGAATAGTAATTTGTACTAAACCTTGCCTAATAAAGTTGTTTTATTATCATTATTACCGCCGCTGCTACTCTATTGCAGTTCACCGCCTCCACTGGTGTCGACATTTGAATGTTGCGTAATTCGCTCTCATTGGCTTAGAATGATGGAGTACACAAACTCGTCTCTGTGCATATTTTTTGCTGTCATTTTCTCATAGTAATACTACGCTCCACGTGTTGTTTGTTTCTTAGCATCTTGTCTGTTATCTGTGTTCAGCTCTGTCACCACTAGTTGTTCTCAGCCTAATCCTACTCCATCGATCGCATGTGTGTTCTGGAGTGTCGAGTTGTCTACAGTTGCAACATTGGTCATCTGGGATCATCTGAACCTCTTGAGTTATATCTTGAAGCAGCTGTGTCCTCTTAACAACTGAGTAAGGTGGTAATCCGTATCCCCTCCCCGTCTCTACTATTTTGCCGTTGTTTAAGATTCAGTATCAATGGTGTCGTCCATTCCAATTTTCTGCTGTTCTGCCTTCAATTTATTTTCTATTCGTGTAGGAGATTTTGTCTTTCTTGTCTACGTGCCACTTTCATCCTAAACTCTACCTACTTACTTACCTACCTATCTGTCTACCTACAACCTACTTGTTTCGGCTCGACGAACCATTTAATCAATAAAGTGGACTGGAAGTTGGATATAGGGCCCTTTGTCAGTATTCATACTGTTTTTATATGTTGCAATTTCTAAGCTTTCAAAAGCATCCAGCTGTCTATTATCTGTTATATCCTTCACGACTTACACCATTATGCCTAAAATAAAATAGCTGCTTGCAATTTCTTAACTCATCATCATTAAGTTTCAAAGAAATGGATATCCTGTACGTTTAGTTGATAAATTAACCAGGAAACGCAGATTTAAAGAAAACGGAACTCCTCGATCTTTCAAACAGAACAAAATTAAAAAATTGTAATAATTTCATATGAATCCCGGTTTATCCGTGCTCTAAGTCGGATTTTAAAAAATTTAGTTATGACAGTTATTATTGTTATTATTAAAAAGGCGAGCAGACCTGAAGATCCGTAGTACTCAAGCCTAACGGCCCATTGTACATACGCGACATTTAGGATTCCTAGAAGAGACTAGTGCTCTCCATTAAGGAGAGCAGTTTTTTCCAGAGTAGATCCCGTAGTTCCTCCTGCCGTAAAAAACTGTCTTCTTGATGCTCCTAGTGGTGCATAATTGCTATGAGTAATAGTTTCATCCTCCACTAAACACATCCGATAAGTAGGATCATCCTTCCTCGTTGTGTGCAGGTGCTTGTTCAAAGAACAGTATCCTGTCACCAGGCCTACCATCCATCTCAATTCTCTATCGAGCCCAAGCAGGCCCTTTACAATAGAGTCAATCGAAGGCTCCTTTATATGGAGACTCGTTCGTTCTGGAGGCTTGAGACCAATGGTTGTTAAATTATGCCATAGCCCAGTTTCGCAGCTCTGATTGCATCAAGCCTTTTGACACACCAAAAGCTGACTCCGGGCCAGGGAAAGGACTTTTTGCCATATCGAAATTAGAAGCAGTTCCGCACTGACCATGAGTATATTGCTTAACTTTTAGTACAGTAGTTGTTATATCACTAAAAGAAAAGATCGGCAACAGTCAATTTTTAAGAGAGAGATTTTGAGTTTCTAGTAGGCAGGTAGAGCCGTAGTAAAATCTAAAAAGATAATCCTGCTTCTTCTTCCTCTTCATCGTTGCCCTCCACATCACTGTATGCGGTCACCCATATGAGGTTCTGACAGTTTAGCATTAGCTTAGAGGTGAGCTTGCTTACGTAAAAGCCCCCAAGACCGTCTGGCTTATCTATGAAACCTCTTCTGTGGTTTTCGCCTGCGCACAGCAAAATGATATATCGACCTGGAATACACTAGGGTATTTACCAAGTGGTACCCATGTATGAGCCCTTGGTTTGCATCCGTGTACACCAGCACCGGTTGGTTCCCTTCTGAGCTTTCGATTCGTCTGGGTATCACTCCAGACTTCCAGTACTGCATTTTATCAAGTTCACAGTGGAATAGTGACCTGTAGAGAGAGTTATTAATTTTAGACAGTACAGACAATTTTAATTCAACATCAATATTTGTGTCCATATTTCTGCATTTTTATGTCCTTTAAAACCCTTTAAATGAGAAAATCCTTAAAAAGCCTTTTAGGCATAAGTCTATTTAACAACTCAAAAATTACTCTTTCTGCTTCCTTAAAACCCCGTCAATTTGATTTAAGACACCCTGTATGTAGCTATATGAGTGTGTGGGTCGATAGAAGTTATACACATTTCAGTTTTGATTGACAGTTGATAAACTAAACTCAATGTACCTTTTAAAACCGATGAAAATTCGTGCCAACTTCTATTAGAATACAGACACCTGTTTTTATAGTCTAAACCGGAAAAGTGGGTTAACCGGATATCTAAATATACATGTTTTATTTTTAACTGCCGTCTTTTCAGTTTTAATATGAATGTCATTTGCAGGTCCAAAGACGGAGGAGCGCCAATCGTTCCAGAGAAAAGACGAAGACTGAAGATAACCGGCAACACAATTCAGTTAGCCCTAGACAATGTCCAAAGAGAGGATGCCGGTATGTACACGGTTACCGCAAAATCGCCTACTGGGACGATTTCGAGGGACGTGGAACTTAGAGTTGGAGGTCGTACAACTGCCGGAGACGATGACGAACCTCCGGCATTCCTTAGACGATTGAACGATTTATCTGTCAAAGTTGGCACACGAACTAGATTTCTTGTCGAAATTAGAAGCAGTTCCGCACTGACCGTGAGTATATTGCTTAACTTTTAGTGCACTAGTTGTTATATCACTAAAAGGAGAGATTGGCAACATAAATATATGAGTCAATTTTTAAGAGAGAGACTTTAAGTTTCTAGTAAGCAGGTAGTAGCTGTAGAAAAATCTCTAGCTAAAAACATAGTCCCGTAACTATCAAAGATCGAAGGACATTTAATCGACTCAGTGGCGCATTTCTTACGGTGTTAGGCTTGTCATCAGGGCGCGCAGCTCTCAGCCAGTTTCCGGGGAGACACACATTTATAATTTTCATATAAATAAAGTATTGTTTGATTTTGATTTTTGTGTTAGGCTTGCGACTTCGGGATCCCGGGTTCGAATCCTGGCTAGAGTATGAATGTGTAGTGGAGTTTTTACGTATTGCCGAGACGGCAGCAATGGACTAGACTTCGGTTGTGTGAGAGATAACACGGCTAGCAGAGCTGGGCAAATACTTTGAAAAAGTATTTAAATATTAAATACTAAATACATTCAGAAAATTGAAAGTATTTAAATATTAAGTATTTTCAAAAGATAAATGTATTTAAATAATAAATAACAAAAGTAATTAAATAGTTTGAACTTAGTATTTAAATAATTTCTGAATATTTAAATACTTTGATAACACTGAAATATTTTGAAGCATAGTTAAGTGTAAAAATAGCCCTTAATGGCTAAACTTCGCCAAATTGTATTTTCTATTTTTGTAGAAATCAATAAAGACTTAATATTATCATTATCATTATCATTATTATATTAAATACTATTTGACTATTTGAGGTGTCAAAATTTTAGGTTTCATGACTTTCATGAACTTCTACAACACTATTTTAAAACCGCTGCCCAAGGAATCACTACTTCCACATTCAGATTTTTATTCAAGTCACTCACAACGAAAAAAATTTGTATGTGGAAATAATAGTTTATGGAACTTTAATAATATAATATTTGAAAAAAATCTATAAAACGATACCCCACATCGATAGCGGGGTGGGGGTGGTGATAGGGGACGGTAGTGGGGGTGGATGAAGAAAAAAAACATTTTGAGGTTTCTGGTTCTTGTACACGCACTAAATCACAATTTTTTTTCATCTCCTTTAATAATGGGGTGGGGGTGGTAATGGGGGTGGCTAATGCCAAAATTTTTTTTGAGACCTTAGCTTCTCTTGTATATACTAAATACAATTTTATGAACTCTTACCTGCTTGATTTACCTATTTTCCCCAAATTTACCTCAATTTACAATAACAATAAAAATTTTTAAAAATTTTTTTGTCGTTACTATACTTCCACTGGATGTGAAAGTAATACTTCTATACTTAATCAGTTCTAGTTGGGTATTAGACTTTTACTTATCCGTAGAGCTAGACCATTGCGTCTTCTGCAAATACCCAAATGAAGCACACAGACTATGGCACTAGTTTAACTGTTCTCTGTCACAATCACAAAACATATACATGCAGAGTGAGAGGGAAACATGCGTTTATTTTCGGTTTATTATAATTATTTAAAAAATCATAAATGGTATAATCCTTAAAATAGTTTCAAATACTCCCCATTGCTCTAAGGAATACAACCATATACAGTTTTTATCATAAACTTTGTATATAGTTAAATGCCATACTTTAATAATGAAATTAGGAACAATTTTCATCGACAAACTACGATATTCAAGTACAACAGAAATATACAATTAAAAAAAATAGTTGTATTCGTTAGAACAATAGCAATTATTTAAAACAGTTTTAAAGATTATAGTATATTATTTAATTATTTATAATAAACCGAAAATAAACGCATATTTCCCTCTCACTCTGCAAAAGTCTAACCTTAACAGTTAACACTTACTATGTCTGCTTTCAACCAACTTTCTGGGAATTAAGACGTGAATGACGTGAAGACTGAATGATGCAATGTGTTTATTAACTACATAGTATAGTTGTTTGTGAGTATAGTACATGTCTTGATTCTTGACGAGTATCTGCCTGTCTCCCTGGTGTATTTGATAATATTTGTTGTATTTATTTAAATACTTTTGAGATTCAAATACTTCTGAAAGTATTTAAATACTGTCAGAAAAGGATTTAAATACTTTTTCAGAAGTATTTAAATACTTCTCAGTTATTTAAATAGATTAAGTATTTATAAATACTTTAGGATCATTTTCACAAATACTAAGTAGTAAATATTTCAGATAAAGTATTTGCAAGTATAAATACAAATACTTATTGCGAGAAGTATTTAAATACTTATGAAGTATTTGTAAGTACATATTTGCCCAGCTTTGACGGCTAGTCGCTCTCCTCTCCTGAGTTCGAGTCTCAGCTGCGGCAGATGGTAATGTCGCAGGGAATGGATGTTGTGTTGTTGTTCATGTGTATGTGTCCTAGTCAAGTGGTGGGATAGCTGGTGGGGTTCAAAAAGAATTATAGTATATCTACGGCATTGGCACATATAGTTGATCATGATATCAGAAGAGATAGACAATGGAAGGTGCACTTGTCTGGTACTGCTGGATTTCTCAATAGCTTTTGTCATTATTGATCATTCACCACATTTATCAAAATTACTTTCAGATACTTCACTACAGTTAAATCTTAAAGGAAGTAGTCAATATGTTGTATAAATCAAAATATAATTAAAACTTTAAAAGCAGATGTGCCACAAGGATCAATCCTAGGGCCACTACTGTCTTCACTATATGTTGAAAACTAAGTTATTAAAAATACCACTCTTAATCAATATGCCGATGGTTCGCAAATTTATTGTTTATTTGATCCATCAGATAATAACTATACAAGTTAAGATCAATCAAAATTTAACTAATGCAATGTGTCTCCGGATGTGGTACCACACTCTTTTAAACTGCCTTACTTTGATTTACCGAGAAAATGTAATTCTTTATAAAAAGTTTTGCTTGCCCTAGATAGTCATAAACAGTTGTTGTCAAACTTAAGATAAATTATACAGAGTATTCTAAAAATTAGAAAATATAATAAAGTTTTTTAATTCTGAAGAAAAGCTTAAATACAGAGTTTAGTTGCAAATGAAGGAAATCAAATTTTCAATAAAAAATAATATTTTATTCACTAAGTTGAAAACGATTCCACATGTAGACTTCCTACTAGTACACATTTTCCTAATTTTCTACTAAATTCTTCATAGACAGATATCACATCTTCATTTATGGTTGCAACAGCATCTACATTTTTGCTTTAATAAATTTACGTCTTACGTCGTCTTCGAAATCGTTTGCGTAAACTTTTTGCTTTAAATACCCCCATAAGAAGTAATCCAACTGGGTTAGATCTAGCGAACGGGCTGGCCATGATGTTGGTCCATAGCGGTCAATCCACTGTCGTGAAAGTGATTGTCTACTATCGTCTAACTAGAGTTGTAGAATGTGGTGGGCATCCGTCTTGTTGAAAAAACTTTTTTTCTTCTAAATTCTAAATTTTTATTGTCGAGTTCGCCCAAAACAAAATTATTCAAAATAATAGTAAGTATTTTGATTTAAATTTCTATCCATAAAATAAGGACCGCTTATTCTGTAATGCAATATTCCGCACCAAACAGTTTACTTTTTTAAACTTTTGACTATTAGTGGTAATTCGGAAATTAGGATTGTCCTGAGCCCAGCACCTACAATTTTGAGAAGAAACTACCTCATTAGTCGTAAAAGTGCATTCGTTCGTGAATAAAATGTTTCGATAGAATGATCTATCTGTTAAAATTTTCTCACTCATAGTAAACAAAAGTCCAAACGACGAGCATCATCTCCAACATGAAGTTTGTGAATAATTAAAATTGAATGCATAATATTTGTCGCTGACTAAAATCCTCTGAATATAAGATTTGCTAATACCTACATTTATTGATCTTTTCCTTGACAACCGTCTTGGGTGTTCTTGTACAGACTCTAAAACTACAGCGTAATCGTCTTTTAATTATTTTTTGTTTTTTTTTTTGAAATTTGAATTATATCTCGGGCTTGCATGGACACATCTTTTTCTTTGAGCATTTTAACATTTATCGATCTGAATTTACCTCTCTATTTTCAGTGTAGTAACTTAATTGGTTTATCAAAACGCATTCCTCTAAATTTGGAGATAAATTATTTTTTGCTCATTTCCAGACTGATGCGAGTCAAGGAAATGTAATTTCAAATTCATTAAACAACCTAATTTTTGGTAATTCTTGATCATCTCAGCTACAATGCTTTCGTAGTCATCACTTCTATGATTCCTTAGGAACTAATGGACTACTCCCAGACAGCACAATATAATCTTAGAATATTCCTGGAATATACTCTTGAGAATAAAGAATCATCCTTAGAATAGGCCGTGAATATATAAATTCTCCAGGGAATATTCTTAGAATCGGAATGGGAATATCTTACATAAACCTAGATTATTCCTTTAAGAATATTACCAAATTATTCCAAGAATAATCCAGGAATATTTATATGTTTCAAACATATTCACAGCTTTTGCCTGGAATATATATTTATATTCCTGGAGTAATCTAGGTTTATATAGGATATTCCCTTAGGCTGGTTTCAGGAATATTCCAGAGAGAATGTATACAGGTTCTCTGGTATACGTGGGTCACTTTTGGTAAAAGTAGAAATATAAAACTAATACATCATCAAAACGCACCTGTATGAGGGAAGACACTCGCAGCTCCTTCAGCATGATATCTGATTATCTTACTTTTCGATTTAAATAATTATATAAAAATTAAAATGTAAAATAATAACAGTAATCACCTGAAAACTTTCCACTCCTTGCATATTAGTGCCTTCTTCCTAAAAATTCTAAAAATATGGGGAAATAAAATATTGAAAATATAATATTGCAGAATTATTTATTAAGTATTTAATAAATATATTTATATTTTGAATCTATCTTAAGACTAATCTTCTTTGTCCGTTTCATTGTTTCTAAAACAAAAGAAAACATTTTATAGGATTTTTATTTAGAATTTAAACTTGTGTATTGAAGAAAGCTAATGGTAAAACCAAGAATCAACTCATATTTTTGTATTTTGTAATTACTTGAAAGTATAGTAGCGCAAAAAAAAATTTGAAAAATTTTATTGCTCAAATAGACTTAGAATGTCATGAAACGTCGAGTTTGAGCAAAAAAAATGTCCGTCGGTCTGTAACTTTTTCTTATGCGCACAATTACTCTGGAACCGTTTAACATATTAACTTGAATTATATTATGTATTTCAACGAGGATTATATTCTGATCTTATTCCGTTGAAGGGTTGAGGGGTAAATTGGGTAAATAGGAGTACATAGATCAATCAAGCAAGAGCCCATAAAACTGGTATTTAGTACATATAAGAGAAGCTAATATTTCAAAACATTTTTTGGCATTAGCGGCCCCATGATTTAGCGTGTGTACAAGAACCAAAGGATTCAAAATTTGTTTTTACTGTATCCTCCACCTCCTACCCCCCCTCCCCTCTCATCAGTTTTTATTTTCGAAGGAATTCTTTTTTATTGTGGTTCGAGTTAGGAAATTCAAGCTTCAAGTTGGGAAAATTCGAGAAAAATTTTACCCCCCCCCCCGCTCATCATTTTCATTGAAGAAATTTTTTTTGAGTTGGGAAAATTGCTGTAATGAGAGTTGGGAATTATTAACCCCCCCCCCCAAAAAAAAAAACCTTAGTGTCACCCTTGAGTATCTAAAAAAGTATTCAAAATTCAGAATAGAATTAGAAAGTTATATTCCTCTCGCCAAGAAACACTAAATCATATTAGAGATTTCTTTTTAAATAAACTGATTCTTCTTCAACATGCCATATGTCTTGATAGTAAGTTGATAGTAAGTTTCATCAAAATCAAAAAAAAAAATTGCTAATATGATTTAATAATAATAATAATAATAATAATAATAAATGTCTTTATTAATTTAAATATATAACAATGTATAAACAAATTTTAAAATCGCGTTTGACACTAAACAGTACAACAAACATGTTATATACTAAATTAAAAGGCGCAAGATTCAGACTAAAATGTCTGCTATTCTTCTTGAACCTTAGGGAAATTATAATTGTTTGGAATTAACTTTGACTAGTAAACTAAAATTTAAATTGGTGTATAACATTTGTAATAATATATACTGATTACGATGAGTAGAGAGCTACATAATTAAGAATTGACAGAATAAGTACATATATACATATACAAAATACCCCTATCCAGAGAGAAGGATATAACTGAAAGATTACTGCCTTCTTTCTTGTTCTGCCATTAATAAATCTTGCACATATTTATAAAATTTCCGGAGCGTCATTGACCTAATATCAATCGAGAGAGCATTTATATTCTTTGCAATATTGAATGTAAAGGATCGTTGAAACATGGCCGTTCTATGTTGCGGAATTGTAAGTTGTTCCTTCCTTCTTATGTTTACATTATGGATGTCCGTTCTGTACTTAATCTTATTATTTAGGTAAGGAGGCGTCTTTTTTATTAATATTTTGTGGTACAGAACATTTGCGTGAAGTTTCCTTCGATTTTCCATATTTAACCACCTCGCCATTGACAATGTGTGGGATATTCTATCATATTTACGGATGCCATAAATAAGACGCAAGCACGAGTTTTGCACTTTTTGTATTCGTTTACTATCTCTAACAGTGAGGCAGGGTCCGTACACAAAGTCACAATAATTAAAATGGGAGAGGACCAGGCTGTTACATAATAAAGTTTTCAATTTAACGCTCAATATGTGTCTATGGGAATATAACATTTTTAGGTTACCATATGCCTTTTTCAGCATATGGGAGACGTGGTCAGAAAATCTAAGATCTTTATCAATAATTACACCCAAATTCTTTACTTTTGAAACAATATTGAGCTTGTCCTCCCCCAGTTTAATCTCTACTGTGTTTGGTTGGATACTACCAAATAGCAGAACAGATGACTTAGAGGAATTTATACATAGATCATGTTTCTTCGACAGGTTAACCAACTCATGGATGTCCCTATTTATATCAGCAAGAGCTGCTCTACAGTTACCTTTATCAAAAAAGTGATATATTTGGGTGTCATCAGCGTACATGTGAACCTTACATGTGTTCAATACAGAGGGGAAGTTTAGTGTATAAATTGTATAAATGAGTGGTCCCAAAATGGACCCTTGTGGAACACCTCTAGAAATCCTACAGCTATTTGACATTTCTCCCTCCAATATCACTCTCTGAGATCGATCTGCTAAATAATGTTTAATTAAATCTATTGCTGGATGACTCAGTCCAATAAAGTGCAGAATCGAGAGCAGGATTTCGTGGCCAATCATATCGAAGGCTTTACTATAATCAAGTAGTATTAGAACACCACAGTGCTTGTTATCAATTTCTGTTATTACATCATCAGTGATGTTGAGAAGTGCAGTACCACAACTATAGCCGGGTCTGAAACCAGATTGAGTGCTTGGTAGAATATCATTGACAATCAGGTGGTTACGTAATTGACTTTCCAAGATCCTTTCTAGAATTTTTGAAAATGTTGGAAGTATCGTTATAGGTCGTAAATCTTTAAGTTCTTGAGGGGAGTCTATTTTAGCTACAGGAATAATACGACCTTCTTTCCAATCTCTGGGAAAAACTGAGTTTTGTATACAAAAATTTATTATGAATGTTATATAGGGCACCAGAAAAGGGCATGAAAGTTGAATTAATGTTATATTAATGCCATCCAGTCCGCATGCTCTCGATTTAATATTCATGATTATCTTAGAGACGTCATCTTCGGTAACACAATTAAATTTTAAGGTTTCTTGAAAAGGTATTTTTGAATTATTTTCATAAAATGCTATTATATCTTTATCTGGTTCTGAACGAGTACAGATATTAGAAAAGAATTGGTTTATTTCATTTACATTTTTATTTAAATTTAATTCTAGATTTTTTTTTTTATTATTTATACCAAACTGATATCTCAGAGTTTTCCACATTTGTTTACTACTTAAATTTTTAAATCTGTATTCCATGAATCTTTTTTTTTCTGTAGAAATTGCGAAATTCGTATAATTTCGAAGCTGCTTGTAATAGTTGAAGTGTTCAATATTTTTAGATTTTTTATATTTTTTTAGTGCTTTGTCTCGAAGAGCCATCATAAATTTTATATTATCTGTCAACCAAGGGGCTGGTGGTCTAGTAAAGCGCGCTGTTTTCATTGGTGCATGCAAATTAAATAAAGATAATAGATTATCATTCAAGTAACCTACCATTCTATCAATGTCATGCATCTCATAGATTAGTTGCCACTGAATACTTTGTAAATCAATATTAAACAACTCAGAACTAAAATTCGAAAAATCTCTGTATGTTCGATATGTTGGTTTCGATTGCTTGGTATCAATATGAATATCACATGCAATTGCATTGTGATCCGACATATTAGCATCTTCGACGAGGCAGTTACTATAGTTTACCGATGTATTTAAAATTAATAAATCAATCAGAGACATAGTATTACGGGTAACGCGCGTCGGTTCCGTAATAATCTGTTTCAGATCAATGCCATCCATTAGGGTTTGGAATTGTTTTGCGTTGCTGCAGTTTAAATCTAACAAATTGATATTAAAGTCACCAACACAGGCGACATTATCACACTGTGTATAAATTGAGGCTACAGTTTCTTCAAATATATCAAAAAAGTGTTGTATATTTGTATTTGGTGGCCGATAGACGACACCAAATCCTAGTGTTATTTTTTCAGTTTTTATTTGCACCCATACCTGTTCTAAAAAGTCATTGACATTTTGTGTGAACCCAATTTTCGTAAAATTTAAATTTTTCTTTATGTATATACAGACCCCTCCTCCTCTACTAATGCGGTCGCATCTTACTATATTGTATCCATTGATATATATACTTTCACTCATAACATTAGAAGTAAGCCATGTTTCAGATACTCCTACTACATCGTATTTATTCTGTAAAACAAACTCTCGAAATTTATTAAAATTTGCTGTAAGTGAACGAACATTTAAGTGTGCAAGCTTTATTGTTTTACGACTCATATTAAAAGAAGCAAGTAAGAAAAAAAAAAGAATAGGCAGTTGATAAGACACAGAGCGTACAGAAAGTAATATCGTACTTATAAAGTATAAAATGTAAAAATATAAAGTATAAAAGTAATTAAAAGCGGTGATATTTATGTGTTCTATATAACAAGTGAGCAAAAATCAGAGATATTAAAATATTTAAATTAAAACAAGCAAATATATATGATACATAGACACAGTTTCTATACAATACAGATTAAAATAAGAAGACCTAATATTACTATTTGTTTTTTAATCTTGCGGACCTCTTCAAAGGATTGTCACTATCAGAAGACTGCTTCCTTTTTTTATTTCCAGATTTCGATACTTCTGCAAAATATTCACGAACCTTCTCTCGATTTTCCGTTTGTTCAATAATTGTTGGAGGTTGATGTTCTGCCGATGTATGTACGTTGTCGCTTAATTGTTCGAGATGTTCTTCGTTTTTACTTATTAAATCATAATACGTAAATTGATCACCATTCACTATTAGCACGTTGTTTTTTATAGTAGCTTCAAGCTTGTTTTCTCTTGCACGTTTTAGATGTTCATAGAGAACTTTTTTCTTTTGATAGTCCTCTGGGATGTAGTCGTGAGTTACAAAAATCCCAGTACCTTTTAGTTTTCTTGCGTTTGTTAAGATTTCAGCTTTTAACTGGTAGCTGGTGAATTCTATGGATATGGGGCGATTTTTCCCGTCCGTTCTAGTTCCAATTCTGTAGAGATCCCTAATATCACTGAAACGACAATCCAGATCGAATTTATCATTTATCAGCTTTAAGAATGTTTCTATTTCGTTGGTTAAATCGTCTTCTTCGGGCTTACCATAGAGTATTAGGTTGTATTTTTTGCTCTTTCGTTCGATCGCCAAAATTCTCTTTTTCAGATGATTGTTTTCTTCTTTAAGTATGTTGTTTTCTCTTTTTAGCTCTTCTAATTCAGTCACAATATGAGTGTCTATATTTCGTATTTCCTGTTTTAACTCGTTTTTTGTATTTTCATTTTGTTTTTGTAGCTCATCATTTTTTTTCATAACATTCATAAGTAAATCATAAATATCTTTGTTTGAAATTTCTTGTTCATTACTGCCCATACTTTTAAGATTTGTTTTAAATAGCTACTTTTTTAACCTCACTCACACTGTAAAATATACAATAGTTTTAATTTACTGTTTTTGGTGAAAAAACGCTTCGCAGGAGGCCATGTATGTAAATTAAAACCAAATTAATGTCACCTGCACATAGAAATATTGTCACTCTACATAAAAAAAAAATTATTCAAATCGTGCAAAAAATAGAGAGTTACAGGCTTGTTTCTCATTTAAGCAAGTATATATCCGAACCGCAAACAAATATATTATGTTGAATAATTACCTGTAACTGTTGCGAAAAGTGCTGTTTTGGAAAACACTTTTTTGTCTTTGTGTCCGTGTAAACTGTAAAGCTTGGCCAAGTCATCACTCATTACTTTTCACAATCTACACATACTATCAATCTAGAAAAAAAAAAATACAAACAGGTAATTAATATCTTTTTACAAAAAATAATAGAAAAGATTGATTAAAATGAAAACTTGTAATAAAAGTTACTACAAATTATTTGTCCATTGCCTCTAAGCACACAGGTTATCATTTGCTAGTCACATATTCCAGGAAGTATATGTACCTGAAGTTTCGAACGTTCAGTTGAACGAATTTAAATTGAAAATTTTAAGTTAATCGACTTGGACGTACAATTTTTCTGGTAATATTTGCAGGCAACGATACTATCGTTGCCAACAAATATTACCGTAAAAGTGGTATGCCTAAGTCGATTTATAATTTTTATTAATCTTTCCTTTTCAAATGAAATTCGTTCAAGTGAACGTTCGAAACTTCAGGTACATGGAAGTATAGTAATTTTATGTGCGACAGCTCTGCTCATCAAAACTAGCGCTACAATTAAAATTTTCGCCAGAATCGCTTTCCAATAAATTACTTTCACTGTCCCTATTTGAAACATTACTTCTAACAATATTCTCTAAATTAACACTACTTGTTAAGTTCGTGGTGCCTGCAGTACTATGATTAAAAGTTCGGGAATTATTTTGACTGATGCAATCATAAGTACTTTCTTGCAAATGTGAAGAATTTGTTAGTAAGCTTTGGTTCAACTGTAATAACTGTTTCTGATTTATATCATCAGTATTATGGTCTAATAGAGTTTTAGAGTTCTATTAACTTCTCTATGAAGCTGCGCTAGTACCAATAGTATTTCTATCTCTTTTTCTTTTCATTTTAGTAAGAAAATGTACAAGTGACGTGATACCCTGTTAAATTTTCCCTATAAAAAAGATTAATGTACTTACTTATTGTACATCGGTCACTTATCACTTATACTACACATAAAAACACTTAAGTATCTCAACAATAATAAATGATTAAAGCACGTAAATTCTGATATTGAGGTTATGTTATGAGATACGTAAGTAGGAAAAAATCGCGGGTAGTTTAAAACACTATATACATGTGCATGGCTTTATTTATGAAGTCTAGCCTTGGCTGTACTGCTCAAACCTGATAACCTTATAACAAAAATATGGATTGAGCTTTTGCTTAAAACTGGGAATATCATCATTGTATAATATAATCATTATAAGCATATTAAATATTTTTTATTAATTGAAATAAATAATAACACGCATATATTTAAGTTACATTTTACAGAAAAAATTAAATGCTTTTATAAAACGTTGATTTGGTTGAGTAACAATTAATATTATTATTCTTTCATTCTCAAAGTGTTAGAATATTCTTGACCCAGGAGGGAATATATGCATTCCAAAATGAATATTACTATCATATTCATGCTGAATATTCCAGGTATGTATTTAAAATTATATTACTAGAATAATCCGTTATCTTATATATATTCCAGGATTATTCCAGAATTAATCAGAATATATTCATTCTTTTTTGCATAATTACAGAATATTCTTAGAATATACGGTGCTGTCTGGGCTGCCTTAAAGCTTTCCCATGCGGCTTTCTATTTTATAGTCGCCGTTGTAATGAACACATTATCCTTTAAAAACTTTCGAATCTGGGGTCCGTCAAATATTCCTTCCTTAAGTTTACCTACTGACAACTGACTGAATGTTCGACTCAAATATTCAAAGCAGTCAAGCGCTTTCACAAACTGCTTCATCAAGCCTAATTATATGCAGGGGTGGCAGGAGGATTTTCGACGGTTCAACCAGTGGTTGGTCTATTATATTCTTATCATCCGGCACAATCGCGTGGGACAGATCTTTTTTTTGTAGTGATACATGGTATATTTAAAATAACTGATCGGAAAGTTAACGCGGATATTTTGTCCACCCACCTCAATGGTTCAAAATCGCTGTGTTCATCTTTCACCGTTGAATGCGACATTCTCGAAAACTTGAAAATGAGAAAAGGCTCTAAATATTCAAATTTAACACAATTAAAATGCGCACACCAC
Source organism: Rutpela maculata (assembly GCA_936432065.2). Lineage (NCBI taxonomy): Eukaryota > Metazoa > Arthropoda > Insecta > Coleoptera > Cerambycidae > Rutpela > Rutpela maculata. The sequence goes on along the minus strand of OW386286.2, from coordinate 82,573,058 downwards.
AAGCTCTTGACCAAATGTAACTAAATAAATAAAAATTTAACAAAACCGAAAGGCTCACAGGAATGCGTTTTGATAAACGAGTTAAGTTGATACACTGAAAATAGAGAGATAAATGCAGACTGATAAATATTGAAACACTCAAATAAAAAGATGATTGTAACGGGTGCAAGGTGCCCAAAGGTAAGCGTCAAAAGGTTTCAATACAAGTCGATGTTAGCAAGGGTCCAATCTCACAGGCTGTGAGTTCCAAATAATCCCAAGATATAATTCTTGCCTCTCCTTATTGTTCTTCCCGCGTGTACAGTTCTGCTCGGCACCGCGAACACAAGTACAATCCCGATTCAATTTACATGAATATGTTTATAAACCACCGTTGGGAGCAATCTCCTCGGAAATTTTATATAATAGTGCGGTTCAACTCACTATACATAAGGTTTTATCAAGTAATGGAATATATTGGAAAATACTGCATTTTCTTCCAAAAATGATATTTCCGTATCTCCCAAATTTTTTCTGTTCATTTCGAACCTGGAAATATCACAAAGTGGGTATTAATTCTCGCTTACGAAAAAAAATTTTTTGTGGGCCTTATTTAGGTATACTAAAACGAAAAACAAGTTTTCTTATTCACTTGAATTATTATTAATAAGCAATCTATAAAATGGGTCACCAGCGACAAAATCTTCAAAATATTCCCATTCATTTTTAATTTTTTGCCAACTTGAATTTAGATTGCGAAATAAACAGTTGTCACCTAAAATGGAAATAATATGTCGTTCCCTGATGAAAATAGATATTCTAGGAAAAATTCAAATTGAACGCCCTGCTAGAATTACAAGTCAACATTGTTTATTACAAACACAAGGTTTAAGACAATTCCTAAAACCAACTTTGTTGCTTATAACATTATTTCCTCGCTGTTTAATAAATTAATTATTTTTTTGTAACGTGTTCGAGATTGAACCTTATTTATTTAGAGAAAAAAATGTTACTACCCCAGTAGCTCAGAGACTCGGCAGATGAGTCATAGGTCAGAAAACACTTTACAAATGGTTTTACGTGTTTGATAGATTGTAATTAATATATGACAGATGTTTTTATAATTTTTTTTAAAGAGATGTTAATTTGACTTATATAAAGAATTTTCCCAGAGAGGTGGGGCGCCAATCTTTCTATATTTGTAATTTACACTAAAACTGAAGTTTGATTACAAGAAAGATAAACTAATCAAATTATAAGGAAAGTATAAATTGTTGACTAAAAAAAAGGTGTAAATTAATATTCCTAAAGATATTATTAAAATGGTTTGTATCAAAATAGTTTGTATAAAAATAGTTTGTTTCAAAATAGTTTGTTTCAAAATACCTGAAATAAGTGGACAATGTGATTATAAAATTGATTTTATTATAAACCAATCAAACTGGATGTGTTTTTCTTAGAAAACAACTAAACTGAGGCCTTAAAAATTAAGCAAATTTATGTACAAAGGAGAAAACGAATGGACGATAATATGTTATGTAGATATTATTTAAAATATGGTCTTAAACATGAACCGACAATATGGTGTTTAAAGGTCAAAATTTATTATATTAAATATAAGCGTTTCGTAGAAATTGTGATCACAAAGTCTTTACAAAACTTTTTATATATTTGTTTTTAATTAGACGTTACGCCGATAATTTACATCTTAATAATAATTGAAAATACTAACTGTTCGTTGAAATCATATTAAAGATAAAATTGAAAATGGAAATAGTTAAAAAAAAAACATTTGCAATTTGATACTTCAAAGAATTCTAAAAATGTTAAAGCATAAAAATATGAGATATATATATAAAAAAAATTAGATAAAAATTTTATTTGCGACACTTTCTGGAATTCTTAGTGAATTAAAGTAGTGACTCCAAGTGAGGGATGATGATGGTGAAATCCAACCCACATTGACGTAATCGCTGATTAAGTCAAGAAGTTCCCAGTACCATGTTCGACGCTTCCAGAAATTCCATAAGGACAAATCACATCTATTCTACCATACTAAAAAGTTGTCCTAGACTAATATGAACATTCCATCTTCTAATTACTTAGAGAAGAAGAAAGACAAGCCCATTGGATGGTTAAAAAAAATGAAAGTTTCCAATCCAAATTAAAATAAATGCATATCTACGATGTGCATCCAAATTTAAGAGATTTGCATCTAATATTAGAAGATTTGCATCTAACTTTAGAAGATTTGCATCTAACTTTCGAAGATTTGCGTCTAACTTTAAAAGATTTGCGTCTAACTTTAGAAGAATTGCGTCTAACTTTAGAACCCTGGAAAGAAATGAAGTGTAAGCGTGACTTGCTGCAAAATGGCTGTTGCCAAATCTAAGTTACAAAAAAAATTATTTCTTTATAAATTACTTACGGATTAAACCGGTGAAAAACAATTAGACCTGCTTCATGTTAAAGAAGAGGGACTATCAACTCTTTCGATGTTGAAGTCGTAAAAAGAAACTTAATGAAGACACATCACTATTCAAAAATTTAGCGGACAATTTCCAAGTTCTAAGCTTCTTGTAACGGAGAAATATTTCGTTCTGACTTCCCTTTCTTGTAGTATGTAAATCGTGTCGTCTCTTTACCCTTTCCACTCTTAAAGCTAAGTTAGAATACCCAGCTACCTTGAGTACAGCTTAGACGTAACTCTGGTTGCATACCGTTGTGTTTGTTTTATGAAGTAAATTTAAAAAAGAATAATTGAAACTACCGCGGTCATTCACGCTTGAGATAAATTATGTTATAATTTATGAAGCAGCAATATGCATGCTACATGCTGTTAGTAATTATTATACCTTTTAATGCAATCGAAGAAAAGTCGTATAAGCACGATATTTGGAAAATTATGTTACCGGAAAAGCTTGCAGAACTCGCCGCAGGCTATTCTAAATTTAAAAAGTTAGAAAATTGACAAATCATTTCCGTTAAACAATTTTTGCCGACGGGTTGGATATAACATTTCCCTGCTCGATAGTGTACAAAGAAATGCGAATTTGTTAAGCTAATCCTTTCAACCATTTCCGTCATGTACAAATGTGCAATTTGAATTTGGCATACTGACAATAATAACACTACCTTTTGTATTATCCGCATCTTCAAAAGTGGTCCACGGCGGAACAAATCTTACAAAAATTCTGTACGTGTGTGGCCAGCTATTAAATTTAATGATAATTGTGGTTATTGGGATTATACTATAAAATTCGAATAAAACGATAATGTATTTTTATACCTAACAACATAAAATAAAATAATTATAATTAAATGGTTTAAGAAATGTACAACTTTCAATTTGCTGACTTTTGAGATGAATGCGTCGACAGATCCTGTCCCTAAAAAATAATGAATTCTTTTTTAATGTTTTTATTATTTTTATGAGTAATAAGGAACACAAATAGAGAATTCATATAATTATCAATTAAAAAATCCATTTCGGTTACCTATTTACTTAACTAAATCAACATAAAATATATAGTATTACATGATATACAGAGAATCAGTTATAGGACACTTTTCAATATTCACCGTTATGTCCATCGGTAGAACTAACCGGTTAGAAGGACATTTATTTCCGGTAGCTGTTTGCGGTTGAAAATTGTAAAACGCCTCGGTTGAATTTCCCGGTTTAACATTTGTTTTGTTTGTTGACAAAGGACCCCGCAAGGTGGCAACGGAAATTGGTTCTCGGTTCATTTCGCCCAAATTTTAGTATAATGATCCTTTGACCTTCCTGAATAAAAGTCTCTATGGGCATAACCTTCTAACTCCTTTCCTTTAAGCTACAGAAGCCTCAGAAGATTAGTCCATACGAAAGTCAAAGTAAAAAAGTGCAAGGGTAGCGACCAAACATGGCTACCCCCCGTTTTCGACGGCGCGGCGGCCAACAAGATGATGATACGCGGTCCCTACCTCCTCGAACTACCCTTAAACGCAAAAACCACCTCTTTTTCCATTTTTCGTTGTCAGACGAGGACTTGTTGGACCGAAATTTTTTCGCAATCAGACATCCTAACGACCCTCGGGGGTTGAAACCACCTCCTCCCCCAATACCGAAAATTGCAAAAAACACACAAACGTTCTGAAAATTGTTTTCTACACGTATTCAAGGGCGGGGAATACGATGCTGATATTATTTAGCCCCCAACTAACGACCCCGAAATACATAAAACCACTCCTTTCATCCATTTTTCGTTCTCAGACATGCGAGGACTTAGCAACCAGACATTCTAGCGACCCCTGGGGGTTGAAACCACTTCCTCTCTCAATCCTAAAGTATCCCTCAAAGAGAAGGGTGGAGAACACGATCGTGGCATCACTTTCTCTCTTGGTCCTCAAAAATTACCCTTGCATGCCCAAAACCATCAGTTTTTCTTATAGTGAGATCACAAGCGCTCATTGGATCAGTTTTTCTAGGGAGAGAATTTTTTTATTGCAGCTTAAGAGGAGTTTGATAGGGCGGGTTATGCGCAATGCGCATCTATATATAGTCGTGCATATGCATAGTCGACTTTTTTTATTATATATTTATTTTAACATATGTACATTTTTATTCTTAAGCTAGGCATACGTCATATATGATTATTATTAAATGTTAATTTAATGGGAAACGGGGGTGATTTTAAGCATTTAGGGTAGTTGGTTAGAAGTGGGAGGCTAAATAATATCAGCACCGTGTTTCCGCTCTTGAAAACGTGTAGAAAACAATTTTCAGCACCTTTGGATGTCTTTTGCTGGTTTCAGTATTGAAGGAGGGGATGATTTCAACTCCCGGGGGTCGTTAGGAAGCCTGAGTGCGAAATTTTACAAGACATATTGAGTTTCCTCAAAACATATCCGATCCAACAAGTCCTCGCATGCCTGACAACGAAAGATGAAAAAAAAGGTGGTTTTCTTGCGTATATCGAGGGGGGTAGGGACCGCGTGACTATGATCATCGTATTGGTCACCCTCGAAAACGGGAGGGTAGCCATGTTTGGTCACTACTCGTGCACTTTTGGGGTTTAACCCTGTTCTTGCAACTTTCGTGTGGACCAATCTTCTGAGGCTTCTGCAAGGAAAGGAGTTAGAAGGTTATGCCCATAGAGACTTTTATTCAGGAAGGCCAAAGGAACATCATACTAAAATTTGAGCGAAATTAACCTAGAACCAATTTCCATTGCCACCTCGCGGGGTCTTTTAAACTATTTACGAATTACATTTCGTAGCATTAAATTATTTTCATTTATGAAGGCTATTTCTTTTTCGTTTAATAGAGGATTCCAGGACTCTATTTCAATAACTTTTAAGCTAAAAACATAAAAGAAAAGTGCGGTTATTAAAAACAATAAGTTTCTACCGAAAGTCCACCTCAAAACCCCGGTGGAGTGGTATCTCATCAGTTGAAACAGCTGATTACACTGGCAAATTTAGAAACAACTTATTTTGAAACGCCTCGGTGGGTAACCGATTGAGATCGATGTACTCACCGGTGAATTTCGAAAAATACCCATACAAACTTCAGGTGCTGTGTACAACCATTACTCTGGATTGGTTTAAGCGATTTCTACGAAATCTTTCTCAAACTATAAGGTATGACTCGGCGGTTGTCATGTATTAATTTCATCAAGCTACTTACGTCTAGTGCAAAGTGAGCAAAAAGTGGAAAATAAATGAAATCGATTTGAAATTAAAATTCATTTCATATTCATTTGTCGCCGACTTTCATATCTATTTTATATCCAGTAAATGTCCATCAACATAGGCAATGTATATTCACTGGATGTGAAACGTACATCATATACATAATGGTATATTTTATGGATATAAATTGTATATTCTGTATATCTAATGGATATGAAATTTACATACACTTTGTAGCCTCAATTCGGATCCAACGAAAGCACCCACAAAAATATAGATTATATTTTAATTTCAGTCGCCGACCTAAGCAAAACTGGTTACTACAACAAGAGATACGATAATTGCTTTTAGCTACCGATTTCTAACTGTTGGCTATCGCCAGTATCATCAGAACAGATTTTTTTTTTTTTTTTTTTTTATGGCATTAGGAGTTATCCATGCAGCCAGGCACAAGTTGTTATATATAAAACTAATGGGATAAACACATTTGCACACATATACACGCAGCACACATCTATACATATATTACCCTAAACCTATCCTAATCCAAAAAACAGGAAATTATAAAGAAGATCCAAGGGAAGGTACGAATGCACATTCTTCTCGCCCAGGAGTCTTTCAGGGCATTTTGTTAGACACACTATAATAGACTACGGTAAAAGGGAATTAGGTAAAATTAAAACAAAAGTGAGACATATAGGGAACGAATCTATTAGTTACCACATTTATACTTTCAGACCAGACGTTTTCAAAAAGCGTATAATAACTGCATTCACTCTATTATCGTTTAGAGCTAATAGGTGTAATAGATTGACTGGCATTTGAATGTTAAGGTTCAGAATATCTGCATACAGTTGGTCACGTCCAGATGAATGTTTAGCACAGTTAAAAAATAAATGGTCCAGATCGCCTACAACATTACAAATTTCACATATTTTGGTCGGTAAGATTCCTATTTTATTTAAATGTAGAGGGTAGCAACCATGTCCAAATCTCAGCCTAATAAGTGTAGTAGTATATTTCCTAGGAATATGAAAAAAGTGGAACCAAGGTTCCTTAGGAATTTCTATTTGGATATGGGTATATCTTGTAGGCGTAGTAAAACAATATTCGTGCCAATGAGAAGTCCATTTTTTATTTAATCTCGCTTTGCTAATATTTATACCATCCTGTAGACACAGACTGTCTACAGGATCTCCATGTTCGACACTGTCTTTGGCCAATATGTCGACTTTTTCATTGAATTTTATGCCGCTGTGAGCTTTAACCCATATATAATTAATTTTAAACCCAGATATTTTCAATAAATAATTATAGTGTTTAATTAAATTAATGAAAGGGTGACACATGCTGGATATAGGATTATAAGTATTACTTATTGCCAAGAGAACTGATCTGGAGTCACTTAGGATGATTGAGTTTTTAACCTGCTTATGTATAATATGTTCTAAGGTTTTGGCTATAGCATATGCTTCTGCTGAGTATATGGACGTGTCTTGGGAGAGTTTAAATTTTGATTGCGTACTTGAGTTAGGTATTAAGAATGCACAGCCTGTACCATAGTCAGATTTTGAGGCATCTGTATAGAAATGCGTAGCACTAGGAAGTTTTTCTAAGATGTTTTGGAGGATAACTTCATTTACTCTGGGATTTTCTGTATAATTAGGGAATAATAATCAGAACAGATTCCACAAAAGATTTTGTCTGATGATATCATAGTGGAGGATTTTATGTTGTAGTAAAATTTCTGGGCGCGCGAATACTCATAGACCAGTGGTAAGATTTAGCGACTTATAAGCAAACCATCTATCAACATCCATTGCAAATCTGAAAAGGGCACGAAAATATGAATTGCAATCTGCAATATGTGAACGAATCACTGGCATTGAATGTTACCATACATTCACATGCCAGTGTAATGCAAAAGATAGGTACATACACTCAAAGAAATAGTATGGGTAAATTCAACAAAAAAAAATGGTTAACTAACAATATCGTTAATTTTGTTAAACCAAACTATATTGATGGTATTTTTAAACAAGAGGTGATTGTTATTTTAATTAATAAAAAGTTGTCGTACAACAAAACAAACATTAACTTAAAAAATAGATGAATAAGACTATTATTTTGTTCGTCTGACTATTATTTTGTTGAATTCTGTCAAATTAAACTAGATAATAGTATATTTTATTTTTAACTATTATCGAATTGTAATTCTAACCCAGTATTAGTTCGCTGTAGTATTGTACTTGGTAGATAAACCAATATTATTGTCGTCTTCTAGAAGTTCTAAAAGAATTACCATAAAATTTGCTTGCTTACCACGTAGTCTATTACAGAAATTATTCCCAGATGACGCCACATACAAATCACTGACAATAATCAATCATGCATTATCTTACACTCTTATGAATTTATAGAAAATTAATAACGTGATTGCAGTGTTCAAATTCTCTCAGGGATCATCGATATATTTGGATGGGTCTTATAAACGATCTCTAATCTTTGGTTTGGGTGGTCTGATGTCTCAATACTGAGATTTTGGCTAACCAAAAGAAACTTCATCATACAATAAAGTGTAGATCAACCTAAAAATTAGTTGGTGAACGAAAAACAAAGTCGTTGTACTATTTAATTGTAGACCAAATTGAAAATGGTTAGTGAACATAAAAAAATGTTATTGTACTATTTAATTTGTTAAAAGAAGATATGATTATTAAACTATTATTTGTTTACGAAAACAAAAAAAGTTGTATGACTATTGTTTACTGATTGATTTAACTATGAAACTAGATAGGCGCGATTTCATATGCTCTTTTTGGTTGAATTTACCTATCATTTTCTTTGAGTGTACATATACCTAAGTGGTCTACAAACGATCAAAATATTAAATAAACATATAATCTAAATGTACAATTTAGTTAAAAATAACTTGTATAATGTATTCTGAAGACACAACATAAATATTAAGGTTTATAAATCTTTTGTAGAATCATAGAAAATACCTATATGAATTTTACATTATCAAATTTTCTCTTTTCAAAGTGTTTTAGTTTAAAAAATGAGTTGTCTACTATTTTCTAAATATAATATAAAATAATACATACTTTAACAGACATAGTATGTATACTGTTTAATGTACTATATACCTCCAATAATATACATGGTATATGTTACTAATGAATATCAGTAGCTGTATATACAATTTATATCATATGTACAAGTAAAAATACATATTTATATTCCAACATCTTATGTTTATGCTATGGATATACATATCCATGATATGTACTTTTGGGTACCGAATTTGATCTAAAAAATTATGAAATAAAAATTATAGTTAAAAAAAAATAAAAAACACGCTTTTATGAGTAGCGCACTAAAAAGTTAAAAAATAATTATTAGGTAATTAACTTTAAAAGCATGGGGTGCACTTATATAGCGATCTAGAACCGACGAATAAAATGTAATGTAGTTACCTACCTACCTCTATAAGTGCGCCGCTTTTAAATATAAGTACCTAATTTTTAACGTTTTAGTGCGCTACTCATAAAAGCGTGACTTTTATTATTTTTTTAAACTATAATTTATTTTTTCTCTCTGTCGAGAAAAATTCGAGTTTATGGCTGAGTCGCAAGTGATACGTCCATGAGGAGTCCCTATCACTGCCTCCCACCTCTGCCTCGTACAAGGTCGATAGTCAATGAGAACTAATTAAGTATTTAAGTATTTTTAATACATTTTTTGACTTTAAAATGCTAAGAATCCTATTGTGTAATTCAATACTTCGTATTTACCTAACTAGCATATTGGCGTGCCCAGACCAGGGCAACAATATATACTGAAAGTAGGTAATTTCATAATAAAAAAGTATGTAAGCTGTGATTTGCTTAATAATATTCTCTAATCATGATGTAAGCAAATAAATAAAAAAAATAACTAATTGTAATAATAAATGTTATAACAAAACGTGGTTGCATTGTATAAATTTTATGTAGATATACATATACTGACTACAATAGTCAAAAGATAGCTTTCATTTAAAAAGCGGCTGGTTCCACGAAACGTATGAATATCTTTTTATATATCTTTATTAACTCAATTAAATACGCCATCAGAATAGCAGAAAATTGAAATTAAAAAAATTCCATGTAAATTTACCCTCTTACCCTCCTTTGAGCATGCCCCCAATTATGATTACAATCCGACTACATCATATATATAATTTCTAATAGTGGTTATATCATTCACAAGAATATGTTATTTGAAAAGTCTTTTTAAGGCAATATATAGGTTATACGCGCCTTTCCTGCTTTTGCAAATGAACCGGCGCGCGGCGGCATATAACACATAAGTGTGCTTCGGCTACGCACTCGAGCGACCTCCATGGAAATATCCGCATGAGGACTTTTATAGACTTATTAGCATTTTCCGTAATTTTCATATTTTTCTATGTGCTACTGTCCCATGGTCAAGTCACCAAATGGAAATAATATTTAATTATGATAAGAACCGCCTTTGGCAATTTTAACCCCATTTTGCTTAAAAATTTATTTTGGATGGTACGCCCTTTTTGCACTTTGCTTTTTTCGGTACCAAATTCTAAAATTGTTGAGCGTACTCAACAATTTTGTGGTTACGTCGTGGAGCGACATAAAAATGTCGCACTTCCGAAATTTGTGCCTAGGGCGTTGAACGCCATCGGGCGACAATACATTTTTTTCAAAATTCAGGGTACTTTCTAAATGTTCGATTTTTGTGCCACACGTCGCGTCGTCGGAAATGTGAAAAATGTTTTTCAGTCAAATTTTTGCGTAAAAAATTTGCTTTGTCTTGCCATGAAAGGTCTTTTGAGGCAATTTTTGCTATTTTCCGACTTAGATCGAGTCTTCTGGGTTCTACAACGAGACCAATGGATCTTAGGTTCGGTTTCTGACTAGGAAATGGATGTTTAGTGGTGTTCTGATGTGTTACCGACAACGGCGGATCTAAAATAAACTAAAATGCGCCGAAAGCGAAAAGCGAAAATTTGGTATTTTCAATGAGCGGGGACGAGAAAATCACAAAAAAATTTCTTCGGAAATGAAAATTGATGAGCGGAAGGGGAGAAAATCACAAACAAATTTTTCACTCGGAAATGAAAATTAATGAGCGAGGGGAAGAAAATCAAAAATTGTTTTCACTTGGAAATTAAAATTGATGAACGGGGGAAGGGGAGAAAATTACAGAAAATTTTCCACTCGTAAATGAAAAATCACAACAATGAATCACTATTATTTAATAAAAAACGAATAGGTACCAAAATAAACGGCACAGTGGACTAACCACGATTAATAATAATAATAATAATAATAACATTTATTTTCCTTTAAGACAAAATACATTTGTATAGGAATAGTCAACATTTTCCTTAAGTACTTAAAGTATAAATAATAATGTAATACATATATTAGTCCCTTTTAATAAATGGAGGTAGTTACACAACTTACAAACTAAGACGAACACAGGAAATCAGTTATAGAATAAAAACATTTATTTAACAAAAATTCTTTTAATTTAATTTTAAACAACCACTCGTTCCTGATAATTGAGTGAGACAATACGACTGGTCGCATTATGTCTACTAACTTCAAGTGTCAGCTGCAACATATGGTGTAGGCGTAGGGAATGTTTGCAGTGTTGTTGTCAGGACTATGTTAATATACATAATACATGACGATAAAAAAAAATAATAAAATTTGAACTAATATTCTAGTGATTTTGTGGTCATCAGGGACATTGCCTGTTGGGTAAAGCAGACTTGCGTGGTATGCAATTTTGGTTTTACTAGTGATTAACAACACTTCTTCTATAATTCTTTTATAGAATATAATTCATCACAAAGAATAACTATAATCGTTAATCATAAATCGACTGGCTGGATTTAGAATTAAACATTAAACATTAATTGCGGAATTGCCGCTAAATGTTCATAGTCGTTTCAAACACCAAAATCATTATACAGTCTGGTCTAAATTAAGAAAACCTATGTCACTATTTAAAATAGTGCTAGCATATGCTCCAAAATATAAAATAAGACACCAGAACACAAAGCAAATTCTGTCGCGCAAAGATGCTTTAGTAGCTTCCTGATTAATATATATAACTATCTTACATAAATAACTACAATGGCAGGGCTTTCACTGATGTGGAGACTTATTTTCTTTGACATTCTGCAATTAATATATTTATATAAAGTGGATAATTACTGTTTATGGTCTGTTAGAGGTAAAGAATAAATATACATGGTTTCTTTTTGGGTATGGTGCCAATTGTAAAAATAAAGATAAGGAAATTTTTAAATATGACTAATAAGTTGAAGTAGTTTGCAAATTGCAAATTATGCAAAACAACGTTTGAAATGAAGAAAAGTGTGAATAATATTTATCATACTGCACGTGGTATGATGTCTGAAGCACGATTATCTTATAAACTATTAATGCTGTAGAAGAAATGAACCTTTGAACTTCAAGTGCAAGCTTGGGTGCAAGCCGTCTTATTAGTTAAAATCTTTTTCAAAATACCCCAATAAGGACGTATAACATAAACAATAAAAAAACAATTTATGTTATACAAAATTTGCAATTAAGATAGTTCTTACGGTTTAATAAAACTTAGTTATGGCTCCGACACTTGCTCTTACTCCTAAGGAGTGTAAACATCCCTAAATTTAATATTTGAACCAATATTGTGGATTTATTTTTGAAACGTAGTATATTTGTTTTTGGACACGCCTATTATGTAGGTATCTCAAGGCAAAATTAAATAATCCAAAACGGCGGTTCCATTATGTCAGATGAATTTTTTCTAAAACAAATGCTGTAAATGTTTAAAAGAAGAGCACCTAGATACAGTTATATAACACAAGGAAAATCAACATTTTTAAAAATTATATTTTTATTACTGGATAATTACAGTAATTACATTTTTATTTAAAAGACGTGTGAAGATACACATTGTTTTGGTCATAACTTCTTTGTTCTTTATGCTACAGAAACAAATTAAAATTCATTTCAAAGCTTAAACAATATCCTTAAATTTTTATTCTTAGCATTTTCGAAATAGGACCCACAGTAATATTAAACTAATATTTAAACTAAATACTTCGTGTTTTAAACGTTCGGACACCATCTTTAAACTTTCATGTCTCTGAAATTTTATTAAACCTATAGGGATGAAAATAAAAACAAGTTTTTGATTTAAAAAATAATATAAATTTGTATTATATTTAACTATATTTCATAGAAGTTTGTCATTAGGGTCACTTTGTATATTCTACACTTTGTTTATGTCGCTTAAAAACCACTTAACAGGGTATCCTAAAGAACAAGTCTGTGCATCTCGACGTTCTCAATCAAACACCTATACTAGTTAGATTTACTGTTGACGATTTTCACCAAAACCCAACCTTAATCTAGTCAGCGAATAATGAAGACCAGACACTAAGTTTTCCCATCTTTAATAGCATAGTCCACATTGCCATAAACCAAGTAGTCTACGAAACGAAGATATCAATGTGTTTTATAAATTCAATATTTGTTTTCTAGTACCTCACCCTTTAACAAAACCTGCTTCTTTTTCGCCTATGGGTTGTGGTGCCACAACCCCGCCGTACTGAAGCTTAAGCTTATTATACCACATAGTATCATTTTCCCATTGGTCCCCTTGCTTTCCAAAAGGCCAGTGTACGCTCTGGCTATTTCTTCCGGAGTCACGAATGATCCCCAAAGTATAAAAGTCTTCCAGCCACCAAAGCTGGACATTCACATAGTATATGGTTAGGAGTTTCCTCATCCTCACCACATCATACATTCTGAATTGTCCTTCACACTTATGTTGGTTAGTAGCCCAGTCGAATTGTCACGAACAGTATTAAAATATTGCGAAAATACATAACCACGATTTTATTGTTTTAAGTTGTTGGGTTGGACATCCAAAACAAGCCCTTATAGCGTGCCAACTGATGTCATTCCGGATAAGGGGGGTGGGAGGGTCGTAAAGTTGAAAAATCGGTTTCTCGCGTTTAAATAGAAGGCTATTAATCTGAGAGGAAAGTTCAAAAGGGAAAGTTATAGGTGTTAAAAAAATGATCCCTCGTACGTTAAGATAGCTTTAATAGGTCAGGAGTAAAAAAAAAACTGAAATTTTGAAAAAAAATTTAATTTCAGCGAAATTTTAGAAAATTTTTTACTAAAGTACGTGCTATGTAGGAGGGAACATCTGATAAAAATTTCAGATCGATATCTGCATTATTTTCTGATAGATTCAATTTTATTGAAAAAAGGGTCTTCGAAAAATGGCTATAAGTACTTCATTTTCGGTTAGATTTTGATATGAGAAGAAAAATTCTATTCTTCGAGAGTTGTTCAATATTTACAAATTTTTTCTATATGGTCATTATTCAGTGGTGAAAATTTAATTTGAAGAAAAAAAAAATTTTGCATAAAAAATTCATTAAACTTAAATATATTTTGAATGGAATGCAGTGTCGAGAAATCATGTCTAAAATTTTGAAGTGCTATTTTTTAGCTCACTTCAAAAAAAAAACATTACTTTATGATAATTGGTTTTCGAAAAATACGAAAAAGCATTGTGCAAAAGCGTAAAGGTGCGCCGATTGGGCAGTCATAAAATGTGTTCAGGCATAATAATTGAGACAAAATATTTGCTACTTAGTTTTACTTCCACATCCAAGTATAGTAACGACAAAAAAATTTTTGAAAATTTTTATTGTTCAAATAGACTTAGAATGTAATGAACCATGTGCGCACGTTTACTTTGGGACCGTTTAAAATATAGACTTGAAATTTGGTACACGTATGTACTTTAACGAGATATGGAACTAAATTATATTTTCATCTTATTCCGTCGAAGGGTTGGGGGGGTAAAATGGTAAATGAGGTAAATGAGAGGTAAATAGGTAAATCAAGCAGGTAGGAGTCCATAAAATTGGTATTTAGTGTATACAAGAGAAGCTAAGGTTTCAAGAAATTTTTGGCATTAGCCCTCCCCATTACCACCCTACCCCATTATTAAACAATAAAATCGTGGTTATGTATTTTCGCCATGTCAAATTACAATTCGACTGATCAAAGTGCAGTGTCTTGTTAGAATTTCCAGTTCACATCCCAGTTGTTTTCTACTCAGCTTTAGCAGTTCGTTGGTCTTTGTCTTGGATGGTCCGCCAGTGATGAACATACGCAACTGTCTCATGACGTCCCGGTCCAAGATAAGTTGTGTTTTTGACTTAATAGTTCCTTTACCATTCCTCTTGCGGTACTATATGATCCCGCAGGTTGACTCAGGTCACATCAAATCTATTTTTGCGCCTTCTTTGCACAGCTTATCTGCTTTTTTATTACCTTTATTGCCCTGGTGTCCTCGCGTCTACTTTAGTTGTATACTGTTGTGTTCCGAGAGTTTCGCCAGACAAGTCGCTTTACCCAACAGGCAATGTACCATTTTAGTACGTATCTCTACTGCATCCAGAACTTTGAGAGCTGCTTGGCTGTCAGTGATGATACGGATTCTTTTGTCAGTACATGAACTCCGTATCATGTCTTGTGCACAGATTTCTATAGCTGCGACTTCTGCTTGAAACACAGTTGCGGTACTGCCCAGGTGCAGACTAATATCTGTCCGTGGTTGGTACCCCGTAACACCTACTCCAGTACTTCTTGACGTTTTTGATCCGTCAGTATACCATATGATGTCATTTAGATGTCTTCGCTGTTGCCTTGTTTCTTCCTCTTCCCTATCAAGTATGTATACCCTGAAGATTTTTGTGAAGTTGCGGCTTGTGCTGATTCTATCTGACTGCATGTCTAGTAGTCTAGTCAGCTTTTTTTAGCAGCAATTTAGATTTCTTTTTGTGGGGTCATCTTAAAGCCCTGGAGTATAAAACTCCCATTAACACTTTAGAAGATTTGAGAGAGCGAATAGTTACCTCGTGTGAAACAACGCGGAATACGCTGAGGATATTTGAACGAGTGCGCAATTCAATGTGAAGACGGGTGGAAGCATGCCTATTAAGTGAAGGTGACCATTTCCAACAATTTTTTAAAACAAGATTTATAATTGTCAATATTAATAATAATTAGTTTAAATTTGAATTTAATTGTTTTAATCAAGAACTGTGCGTCTGACGAGAAAAATTCAAGAGACCGTTTTAATGTAAAATTGAGCAGGCTAATCAGAAAAAAATATCCACATGGGAAAATGTCAGTGACGTACCACTTTTCTGGTAAGGAATATCAGAGGGCATGTTTACAGTGACGCCACTGGTGAAGGGATAAAATAACTTTTCTAACTAAAATATGTGGTTGTATATCCTATTAACACATACCAAAATTGAAAATAATATCTAAAGTACTTTCTGAGATATTAAAAAATAACGATTTAAAAAATAATAATTCAACACCCTGTAGCAAAAAATTTAAGCCTTTGCGGACATATGTTTATGTGAACTTTTCTTCATAAAATGAAATCACACCCTGAAATATTAGCACGTCATTAAGGAACACCCTGTAGCTGTTTCTACATAGCATTATTGGTTCATGTTCGTAGTTTTCGTACCAGCCATCTTTTGACTCATAATGGACACTAGAAAATATGTTGCGATATTTGCTCGAACCTCAATATCTTAATAATAAGGAATACTGTATAAAGCAAACTTTAAATTGATGATAGATACCTCGCCATTGCATACACAGCAATTATTTAATATCGGAGCACAATAAATAATAACTATTAAATCCACATCTCAACAGAAATTTTCAGTTGTGATTTGTGATTCATCAATAATGAAGTTGAGCTTGTTTTAAACCGTCCTCATTGAAACAAAGAAAACAGAATGAGTTAATCAGTTTAGATTTGCTCAAATTTTCGGATTCTGCAGATTTTCCAAAAATGCCCATACAGTACCTACCTACATATATATTGTATAACTAGTTTTATTAGTATTAATATAATTATATAAAAATAAGTCAATAAATACAAACCATATGTTATTTGGAGTAAAAGTATTTTGGTCTATGAATAACATCTTAAAATACTAGTCCACATTAAATGTCTAATATTAATTTATTAAATAACAAAAATCCATGCCAAGTGTTGATGTTGTTTTGAAAGCGCAAGCAAGCAAGTCCCCTTTTATCTTTTCCATTCCACAAGAAGAATAGATTTATTTTTTATGAAATATTTTATATATTATTTGCTGCTTTTTGTGTTAGTAGAGCAACATTGAAAAAGTTTGTTAAAACAGTTCTTCAGAGTTTAAAAGTGAGAATACATAAAATATTTACTGAAAGGGGAAATGGAGAAATTCATTGTTTATTTTAACTATTTTTTATCGTTTAACTTAGTTTTCAACATTGTATTCTGTAACAACAACAGCTTGACTCAAGAAATGCAAACCTTTAATAAGATTGATATCATGTTAATATCTGAAACTATTACAAAAAAGTTAAATAAAAATCTCAAACTATGTAGTATATATGTGATACTATGTAATCGCATGGGATTGCGCACGACAGATGTGCCATTATCACATAAATATTAATCATCATGAGATATATAAATTTAAATAAGAACCGGACTGTTAGTGTCGAGTACGCTGTGTCACACTGTCTATCGTGTGCTGGCTTCAATCGCAGCACTCTCCGATACTGGCAATGTCGTTGGGTAATAATGGGTGTTGTGTTGCATTTTTCAAATGTGTAACCCCCTTCCGGACAGCCTTGGCTTTAGATTTAGGGGGCTACTATATGTGATGTTTTGTGTTTTATAAAATACAGGCTATAAACACAACGGCAGGACTCTATATGAGCATTTACAACATCGGTTACATTTTTTCTTTTAATATCTGAAACCAACGTTAAAAATATTATCTAAAAATCCTGAACTATGAAGTATATATATCCTATTAGCGTGCCCAGATTAGGACAACAATATACAGAAAGTAGGTATTTTCATAATAAATAAAAAGTGTGTAAGTTGTGATTTGCATAATACCTAAATAATATTCTCTAATTGTAGATATGGTGTTATCATAAATAATATTAAATATCATAAGATACGTACATATCAAAGAACTTATAGGTTATAAACATTATGGTAGAGGATTACAATCTCGGTTATACCGTGCGTGTAATTTCCCATTAGGCATGTACATCCACGTAGCGCGATAGATATGACAACATTGTTGCCGTAAATTCCTCCGTCGAGCGGAGCATTCCAGCTTGTTATTTCATTTTAACCAGCTGGCACGCGCGATGTTGTAATTTTACTCCCGATGCCTAGCGTTCCGCTACACACACGGTATTATTTCTTGCGAAAACACAACTTTAAACTTTAAGAAATAATAGTTCGAAACGGAGCGAATTTCATAAAACAATGAAAACGAACCTAGTGTTGACCGGAGAAACAACATACTAATCAACAGACAGTAGAAAATGCTTTGAGGAATCATAGAGATATTATTTTATGGTAATGTTATTAAACAGTAGAGTCATTGTGTTATGTAGTAGCAGAACGATTTTATTGAAAGTGAATGAAAGAAAATTTAAACTTACCCATATCACTAATAATGCAGTCATAGATACAGATGCAATAAAATATTTCGGCACATACTTACAATAAGCTACAAGGAGCGCTAAGTCAGTAAAGTCTGTAGAAGACAGAAACCACTCAATGGAAAACTAGCAAAAAGAAAAATCAGAAAATAGTAGCAAATAAACAGAAAAACAGAACTGAAAACTAATTCACGAAAAGTTTAAATCTATAGTATCAGCAGAAAGTGATAAGAAATTACAAGAATACTTAATTGCTATGATACAGAGACAGAAATCCATCAAATAGAATCTGTTCTGCCACAGGGTCGCGTTCTTGGACCGTTACTATATTTATTTTATACTACAGATTTATTATCAAAAAATCACTACAAATTACTTCGCATATATTTATAGCTGGATGGGCTGTATATGGAGATCTAGTATCGCAATGACTGCGCAGGATAACCTCAACAGCCATTATATTCTCGAGTGGAAGAAGCTAAGAATAAGAATATAATCATAGATCGCCGATTAATATGGAGGAAACACACAAGTGAAACCATTCACCGCTAATTAGCAACACAGAAAAATAGAGTTTTTTTAATGCAAAGGGGAAGTATTCAAATACTATTTAATTTGATCTAAAGAGATGTAGAGATACATTTAAAAAACTGTTAGTTTATTGACATATTTAAAATTTCTTGGTTTATGCGTATAATAATTAAAAAAACGAATAATAACATACACAGTTATCTCATCAAAGATGCGTGGGAAATGCTCATTGATAATTTTAATCTTGGCAAATATAAAAAATCACCCCACTGTGTCGGTAATGGAAAATTGCTTTAACATGCTGCTTATTTATATATTAATTCTGCTAATCGTGTATAAGTACCTTTATATGGACATATATTTTTTTAGTTTGTGTTTATGTTTGTTTTACTGTATATTTTTTGTAGCCTTGTTTGTTTTATACACTTCTTGTGACACATACGTATAATATATTAATTCGTTTTTACTTCCACATCGAGTGGAAGTATAGTAACGGCAAACAAATTTTTGATTGTTCAGATAGGCTTAGAATGTCATGAAACGTCGGTCTGTCTGTCTAACTTTTTTTGTGCGCACGTTTACTCTGGAACCATTTAAGATATTGACTTGACATTTGGTATACATATGTACTTTAATGAGATCTGGAACTAGATTATATTTTCATCTTGTTCTATCGAAGGGTGGGGGGTAAATTGGGGTAAATTTGGGGTAAATAGGTAAATTAAGCAGGTAAGAATCCATAAAATTGGTATTTAGTATATACAAGAGAAGCTAAGGTTTCAAAAAATTTTTTGGTATTAACCACCCCCACCTATTATTAAAGGGGATGAAAAAATTGTGGTTTAGTGTGTGTACAAGGACCAGAAACCTCAAAATATTCTTTTACTTCATCCATCACCACTACCACCCTCTATCACCACCCCACCCCACTACCGATGTGTGGTATCGTTTTATGGGTTTTTGTGGTAGAGGATTTCAAATATTATATTATTAAAGTTCCATAAACAATTATTTCCACATACAAAATTTTTTCGTTGTGAGTTACTTGGATAGAAAATCTGGATGTGGAAGTAGTGATTCCTCGGGCAGCGGTTTTATGCTTTACATCAGTGTATATTTTCTACGGCTTTTTCGTTTTATAAGTTTTTTTATGTCAAAACCGATATTGTTCATGTAACAATATTTATGGTGAATAAAATTCTATTTTATTTTATTCTCCATCCGTTACTCTGACGGGAAACTTAATGAACAAAACATGTATACTAGGCAGGATCAAAGGGGGAATCCCATGAGACTGAACAAACCATTTTAATAAAAAAAAAAAAAACTTAATTTAACTTGCGATTTCAGATCCTGGGGTTTTTAATATGTTACCGAGAGATAGCAGTGAGTTAAACCGCAGTTGAATAAGAAAACACAGCGAGTTGCAGTTATCTCATCTGAATTCGAATCCCAGCTGTGGCAGATAACAATGTCGTAATGAATGGTTGTTGTGTAGTTCTTCGTTGTACAAATGTCTTGATTGAATGTAGTAATAGAGACTAGAGATAGACTAAATAGACTTCTTAGTTTTTATTAATGACTTACCAGTGAATGTACGATCAGAAGGCATAACACTTTATGCCGATGATGCTACTTTCGTTACTTCTGCATCAAATGTAGATGACGTAAAACTTAAAAGCTCCACAGCTGTAACAGATGCTATTAGCTGGTTTGTACCCAATAAATTAAAAAATAATTCCGATAAAACCCAAACAATAATATTTTCTCCAAAAATGGAAATTTCTTCTGTAAAATTATTGGGTGTTTACATAGACTCCCAGCTAAAATGGAACACTCATATCGATTATTTAGCCAAAAAATTAAATAAGGTATTTTACCAAACGAGGAAACTTATCGAATTAACTACCCTCGAAACAGCTATCACCTTTTATTATAG
This sequence comes from Rutpela maculata, assembly GCA_936432065.2. Lineage (NCBI taxonomy): Eukaryota > Metazoa > Arthropoda > Insecta > Coleoptera > Cerambycidae > Rutpela > Rutpela maculata. Next base: position 82,552,322 of record OW386286.2, on the reverse strand, counting down.
TAACTTCTACAGCTTAATTAGCTATGGCATTTTAATTTGGGGAGACAGAATTTGACAGAATCTTTAAGATACAAAAGAGAATGATTAGAATATTGGCCTCTGCAGGCAATAGGGAACATTGTAGACCCTTATTCAAACATTTTAATATTATAACACTACCTGGTGTATTTATACTGCATTGTATAATGTATATTAAAGAAAATAACTCCCTCCCTACAAACTCTACCTATCATAATTATAATACGAGAAATAAGGACGATGTAACCATACCCTATCACCGCTTATGTAGGACTCACCAACCTATTAACTACTTAGCTATAAAATTATATAACAAGCTACCACATTATTTGAAGGATAAGTCGATCAGGGCATTAAACTCATCTCTTAAGAAAATATTAATTGCACATCCTTTTTATAGTACTGCTGAATTTCTCAGTTATGACTTTCAGTTAAATTCTTCAATTTAATTATAAGATGTGATATTTCTGTGTTTTCTTTGTGGTAAATTTGTATATATATATATATATATATATATATATATATATATATATATATATATATATATATATATATATATATATATATATATATATATATATATATATATATATGTATTGTGTAGGTTTATTTTTACAAACTTATGTACTTTTTTTTATTGTGTTGTTATTATACACTCATACACTCATTTATACCTTAGATACTAGCATTATAACCACTGACAACCTTAAACATGTATATGTAACTTGGGCAATAAATTATCTATTTATCTATTTATCTATATCTATTTATCTATCTAAATATCACCAGGACTTTAATATAAAAAAAAAATGTTAAAGAAAAACACTGCCACATCAAAATAATCTGCTGTTTAGTATACTCTAAGAAATATCACCAGATTCCACGAGGAATAGAGCTAACAATAAATATGGGTGATAGTGTAAAATGTAGCATATATTCGTACAGTCTACAGTCTATAAATACACTACCTGTAAATTCTTTGTGAAGTATTGAACGACATTTTAACCGATAAATATGCGGTTCTAGCAAAATATGTTTCTTCAATAAATTTTACCAAAATGTATATACTTGTTGAGTAAATAAACACCAAACGGTAGTAAAGTCATTAAAAAAACAAACACATTGCATATAACAATCAAAAATAAAATGAAATCGATTAAAATAGCTCAACAACTCATTCATTTTATAAGCAAGCAATGTCAACAACATATCATTTGTGGCATTGTGGCAAGCTAATGGAATAAAAAACCGACTTTATAATCGACAAAGAATCTGTTAACACGTAATAATATAAAATATTCTAGAAAGATGAATTGTCAATAAAATAATGTATTATTAATTTGTCTAGAAAGGTCTAAGAAAAATGTAAAAATTAAATAAAAATGACCTTGTAGAAAGTTTTACTTGGTAGGCACATATCTAAACATAAAAAAACTTAATGGCATTTGAATAAAATAAATAAGTTAATAACAAAATATTATCAAATATTACGACTCCAATGGTATTCTTAGAACTGATCGGCTTATTGAGGTTTAATACCAATACTGCAAAATGTGAAAAAAGTGGGATGAGCAAAGTTGTCTCCACTACTTGTTAAAAAAAAAATTCTCAGATAAATTGCTCTGATTTTACTCCCCTTTGTGCTCCATAGTAATCAGCTAGTTCCCTATTTGTTTTCGAGTTACTGACTGCTAAAAGTAGGGGGTGGGTGGCAAGTTAACGCTTTTTTACCTATTAACAAAAGAATGATCAAAAGATGTCAACTAAAATAGTAAGATATTTTGATTCTTAGGTAAGATAGTACTGCCCCAGACACAAAAGGGCGTTTGCTGTTCTTTATAATTTGAGACTATTTCTGCGATTTTGTGTTAATGTGACCACCCACTAGTGATGAGCGATATCGCGATTTTTCAATCACTCCGTGATCAGTGAATGCTATTTTTGAATCGCGGTGATTTTAAACAGTGACTGCGATCGCGGTTTAGCAAAAAATCTGTAAATATCTGCGCTGCGTTTTAAACAGTGACGACTCGATCGCGGTTTAGCCTGGAAAGTGAAAGCAATCTGCGAGCTTGATATAAGTTTGCCGTGATTTGGCATATATCGCTGCTCTGCATAAATAATAGGAAACGGAAATAAACGTGAATACATTTTACTATATTTATGGCAACAACTTGTATAACAATAAAAAATAATAATAAATATGTAAATGCAAAACATATAAAAATAAATAAAAATTTTAAGCTTATGAGTCAACAGTATCAGAAATTAGAACAGGATTCATAATTCATATTTAAAAATAACAACAACTTTGTTTTTTTTTTGTCGTTTAATCGGCTTTTTCTGTGACGCAGGTTTTCTTTTGCTATCATTGACAATTTTGTGTAATTATACATAAGATTGCGTGCGATCCATAATTACCATTTCGTAGTTGCTATTTCTATCATGCCAGTGTATAGAAGACTAGAGAGTATATATCATGCGCTATTAAAATCACTAATCGTCGTGACTTTGTTTCCTTCATCACTGTTGCTGTCGGCGATTTTCTAATCACGGTGATTTAATCGCCGTCAGTAAAATATCGCCCATCACTATCACCCACCCCCCTCTCGCCCCACTTTCAATAGTTAATAATTCGAAAACTAGTGGGGCGCTATCTAATTAATTTGGAGCGCACAACGGGCGCAATCTTTCTGAGAAAATAAAAGTTTTAAACAGTAATTGGGGGGACGCCAACTTTATTCACCCATCAAAGTGACCATTAAAACAAGTAAAGCAGTTGGGGGAAGGAGAATCCTTCACAGTATATGGAAGGATAAAATAAGAAAATATTTTGAGGTTTCTGGTTCTTGTACACACACTAAATCACAATTTTTTTTTATCCCCTTTAATAATGGAGTGGGGTGGTAATGGGGGTGGCTAATGCCAACATTTTTTTGAGACCTTAGCTTCTCTTGTATATACTAAATACCAATTTTATGGACTCTTACCTGCTTGATTTACCTATTTACCCCAAATTTACCCCAATTTACCCCCCAACCCTTCGACGGAACAAGATGAAATTATAATCTAGTTCTAGATCTCGTTAAAGTACATATGTGTACCAAATTTCAAGTCAATATCTCAAACGGTTCCAGAGTGAACGTGCGCACAAAAAAAGTTACAGACCGACAGACAGACAGAAAATTTTTTTCGCTCAAACTTAAAATCTCGACGTTTCATGACATTCGAAGCCTATCTGAACAATAAAAATTTTTAAAAATTTTTTTGTCGTTACTCTACTTCCACTTGATGTGGAGGTAAATAAAGTTGTTGTGGCGTTTCACTGAAAGTAGATAAGTTTACAAACATGTTGATATGGGATGTGGGTACATACTGCTATATGCGGCACTTTAAAAGATAAGCATCGTATTGATTATAATATCTTTATAATCATCAATTGGTGACATATAGGACTCTATCTTTAAACAAGTTAATTTTCTGCCAATGAAACCTGATTCTCGATATAAAGTGTACCGAAAAATATCTGGTGGCCTAAAATAAAACATATTCATATCTATATTTTCTCTATTAGTCTAGGTGCCCGCGTACATAAATGCAATTTTTACATATCCTCGTATAACTTCTTGTACGACATAATTGCGCCTAGTCTATCACTTTTTTCCTCTGCGAAAATTTTCGTAAACGTGGCGTTCCTCCTCGGCATGAAAAAGACGATTTCCACGCGTCGGACTGGAAAATCGGCAAATATATTTTGTCGGACAATTTGAGAATTGGATTCTACATATATATTTTATATATTTCCACAAACTGTCCGACAAAAATGTTGGAACGTTAAGGTTGTCTACCACCATAACATAACATAACTTTAAAACATTTATTGATAACCAGCTGATTTTTTCAAGATTGCTTAATAAAAATATGTAGAATCCAATTTTTTTGATTTGTCGGACAAAATATATTTGCCGATTTTCCAGTCCGACGTGTGGAAATCGTCTTTTTCATGCCGAGGAGGAACGCCGCGTTTACGAAAATTCTCGCAGAGGAAAAAAAGTGATAGACTAGGCGTACAAGAAGTTATACGAGGATATGTATAAATTGCATTTATGTACGCGGGCACCTAGACTATATTGAATATTGAAAGAACATTCGGTCCCGTTACTTAAAATGTTTACTTATATTTATGCAAATTAGGTATATTAACTTTGTATATATTTTTCAGATCGAATGGTATAAAAATGAAGAGAGAGTAAATGAAGGAGAGAGATATAGATTTATTAACGAGGGGGGCTTTCATTGTATTGATGTCGCACCCGTGACTGCCCAAGACATTGGGAGATGGACCTGCACCGCCCGGAACGCATCAGGTCAAGCATCTAGCACGTGCCATCTCAACGTACTCGGTAAGGTGTAAGAAATAATTTTAGGTTGTATAAATTTAATATTTAATCATTTTATATACTTACCTACAAAGAAAAAAAATCGTTACTATTAAGACAACAAATGAATTCTAATAAGAGCATTAAGAAAAATACTTCAAGTTGCCAATGTACCTAAACAGGCCCTAGATTGGTTTCCTTTTTATTAACCGACTTCATAATTAGACGTCATTACACGAATTAATAAAACTGTATTGAAACAAAACATTCATTTAAAACAACAATGTTTTGCAAAAGGATCTGAAAGTATCTGCCTTGCTCCAGGTACTTCTAAGTATTTTTTTTTAACGAATTGCAGAAGAATGGGATTATATCATCTTGCATCGTTTAATTTTTTAGCCACATCAGCCAGAGGCAGAACACATCTGAAGTAGCTTTCATAAACACTAAAACAGTTGTACATTACAATCTAATAGTATCACTCGACCCAACTTCCTATATACAGCGGCGGCTGCTAGAGAGGTTGAGCTAACTATAACTTGCTGGATTCAAGCTATGCTTGAAAATATAATCATTACGACTTCTTTTCAGGATGAAACGGTCAGATTTAAGGCCGCAAGCGAGTGTCCACAAGGTGGAGTTCTTTCTCCCCTTTTATGGTCACTGCTTATGGATGACCTACTGGCCATTCTCTCTCTGTGGGAAGCCGAGATTCAAGCATTTGCGGACGATCTAGTCATTATAGTTGGGGCAAAATCTGAAGAAGTACTCTCTCATACCCTTCAAGAGGTTCTAGATACAGTTCATATTTGGTGCGAGAGGGAACAGGTGACTGTTAACCCCCATAAAACTGTAATAATACCGTTCACCAGAAAAAGGAGGCTGAATAATTTAGAACCGCCCTCCTTAGCAGGTGAAACTATTCCATTTGCGGGGGAAGTGAAATACCTAAGTATTACACTAGATAAATCACTTAACTGGAACTCCCATCTGGAAAAGGTAATCCACAAAGCAAGACTGTCCCTGTGGACATGTCACAGAATTTGTGGAAAAACCTGGGTCATGGGTCCCCAACAAACATATTGGCTATACGTTACGGTCATAAGACTAATGGTAGCGTATGCCTCCATAGTTTGGTGGCGAAAGGGCTACAACAAACGACCAAAGCTAAACTCTCTGGTCTACAGAGACAAGCATGCGTGGCAATAACTGGTGCAATAAGTACTACACCATCAGCTGCTCTGGAACTCCTCCTGGATCTACCCCCTCCCCATATCTATTTGGAGAGAGAGGCCAGGTGGGCAACATACAGACTTCAACAAGCGGTACTTAATATGCCGCAGGCTAGCATCATGGGACGCAACAGGCTGTCAGATGACATAGAGTGTCATGACATCCTGGGAATGCTTTCAGATGTGATGCCTACCGTGACCAACTATGAACTGCCCTTTAACGTCCTGTTTCCTGGAAGAGACGAATGGGATCGGAACGGCAGCGCACGTTCTATGTACCTAACCTAACCTAACCTAATCATCACTCGACGCGAATTTCGCCAACAATATCGGCATCATCTAGATGATGCGGTTTTCATCATCTGATGATGATGATGGTTGGCGAAGGAGGTCTCGAGTGATAGTATTCGAGTGTGAGATTGTGTTCGAGTATTTGGTGTTTGTGAGAACTACTTCAGAGGCAGCGTTAAATCGAAGGTACCAGTCCAGGATGGAGAGGAAAATATAAAGTGATTATTGGGTACCTCGATGTCTAGGTTTTTGTGTAAATGTATAGTAAACAAAGAAATTGTTTTAAAAATTATAAGATTTTTACAAATCCAGAGTTATAACAACTATAACGGTGGCGTATATCGCAAAGCTCAAAACAATCGAAAATATAGTAGAATGCAGGCTTTAACGGCCATTGTCCAATGAAGTGGTTCCTTCCGGGTGTTGCCGTGGTTGTCGAATTTGAAGTTTCGCTGATCATGCTGTTAGCTTCTTCAGAAGGATTTTAAAGACTGAAGTTGTTGTGTCATGCTCCTTGTTATATACGGCGCTGCTTCGCTTCGCTGCTCATTCGTTGTGCTTTCAACAGACCGTGGCTGTTTAAACCACTGGTGCTTGGTAAAGCCAGTATCCGTGTGTTCCTCAGTCGATACATATCTTCTGTATTGAAGTTGTCCCTATTTTTCATAATTTCTAGTCATTCTATAATTATCCTTGGGTAGTAGCGCATATTTATAACCAATATTTTGATGTTCTCGTAGTCGATTCTATGGTTCTCAATCTGATGACTGTCGACTTATAAGTGTATCCGAGTCTTGTGTTTCTCAGGTGTTCCCTGATTCTACACTGGATACTACGTCCTGTCTGTCCGATTTAACTCTTACCACATGATTAATTCAATTGGTAAACACCATTGGTTAGTGGTCTAAAGATAAAGATGGGGTCCTTGTTTGAAGGAAACACTTGATGAATTTTCTTTACAGTTCGGAAACGCACGCCTATTATATTCTTCAATAAAGTCTCCTTCAACCTATCTGTGACTCCAGCCACATAGAGAAGACACGCATAAGTAGTTGATCGTTCCTGTTCTTCTGACGTTCTTCTCCGGTTGTTGATAATTCGTAGTATATTCCTCTGTTCGTACCCTATGTGGCAATCCAAAATAAATCGTACATTTTAGGTTTTCATTAAAAAAAGAAGAAAGTTACAATCAAACATTTGCTTCCAGAGATTTGATTGTTTTTCAAGTCAACATCCGTCTTGTTGATTTGGCCACCATTTTTAATAGCTATCACTTTACAATGGCAACAGTGGTTTTTACGATCCTTATATGTACAGGGTGATTCACGAGGAATGTGATATAGCTTAATGGCAAATAAAGCACTTCAAGGCGAGTCTAGATCACCAACGAAAAAATGTTTTGCCTACTGTTTAATAAGATACAGGGTGTTTTATTCTTTTCTCATTTTCTATTTAAAATCACTTTTTCTACCACATTCTTTCGTCAATTCTTTCAAATTCGGCAATCCTTAATGCCCCAACAATTTACAGGGCTCCTGATTCAAAATTGTAGGTAATTTTTCAATGAAAATTGAAATTTTATTTTTTTATTTTAAGTACTGATGTTACTAGGTTTTAGAAAAAGTGAATTTAAATAGAAAATGAAGAATGACTTTTTTGAAATGCATTTCCAAGTTATTAATGATTAAATATTTGAAAAATATAATTTTTAGGGGGGCGTAATTCAAAAACCATAAATCAAAATACCGTTAAATTTCGGATACACGGTTTCTAAAGCATGTGGATCAATAATATTGCATTAGTATTTCAATAAAAAAAATAACATGACTTCTCGAAAAACCGACCCTTTTCCTCTTGATAAAAATGTACGCCAATGACTGATGTAAATTTTGGTTTATTCGAAAAGGGCAAAGTAAATGTTTTTGATACCAGTCCTAATTTGTTTGAAAGTGGATCACAAATAACTGAAGTATGAAGGTGTTACCGTGAAAAGCGGGACACACTTCCTTAATTTTTTAACTTATCCATTTGAAATCTGGGGTGCATAAAATACCTATAAAAATGGATTTTTGGACATAATGAACGGTATGAGAGCAATTTCCGGTTTACCCGGAAATGACCGCAACTTTCTATTTCTAAATAGAACACCCCGTATATTTGTACATATTTGGATTCAAGACAACATTCTGAGTATACCATGAGACTTTCGAGAATTTTTGAGTCCATGTTCAGTTTTTTTAAGCATTTTAAGACATTCGTCTACACTACTTTGGAATACCAAAATTTGTCCAAGGGAAAAATATAATTTTTCGTTTAATTTTAAAACTATTTACGAAGTCTCCAAAATTGAACAAATCACTTTTTTATCGAAATTTTTTTTTATTATTTGTTCAATTATTACTCTCGATTTGCTTAAGCATTTCTATGAAATCTTTTACAAACTGTAGATTATAATTCGATGATGGTTCCGTTATAGTTTCATTAAGCTACGTCTACTGTGAGGTGAGCAATTGAAAACAAGTTCTATTAATCACAAATTTGGCGAGTAAGCTATTGACAATAAAAAAACGATTTTTAATAATAATAATTTTTTACGTACTATATTAATTACTGCTCAATAGTGGTTCCATTGCAGTTTTTTTATCAAGCTACCACCAGCGCAGCACAGTAGGCGGGACTCTCAAATACTATACAAACTTCAAATTTTGGCGGAATTGCCTTAATATTGGTAGTTCAGTATTTTTGAAGTAGCTGATACTCAAGCTGATAAAAATTCAACATGACGAATACAATATGGCTGCCATACTTGCAAAATTTTTGTAGATTTACACCAAATCTGGTACATGAAGATTTCAGGAGTCAGGAATATTTTTTTTTACTTTTTTATGTGCTAGCGTCAAGTCGAATAAAAGAGACGAGAATAGGACACACCCACGTAGTGCAACGCATCGGAGGAGTGTGCAGTAAATTTTAACATTATTTATATTGTTTCAGTACCGAAAACGTACAAAGCCCCCGAGTTCCTTGAAGAACTACGTGCTCTTCTCACCGAACAAGGGACTGTGTCGTTGGAGTGTAAGGTAGTAGGAGTACCAACTCCATTACTGCGCTGGTTCAAGGACGGAAAAGAAATTCGTGCTGGCGATGTCTTTGCTCTCACAGCGAATCCTGATGACCCCACATCCTTGGGCATTTATGTATGTGAGGCGGTTAATTGTATGGGCAAGGCAATCTCCAGCTCCAAAGTACATGTTATGGGGAAGGGAAGTAGAGAAGGATCACTTAAACCAGCTGACAGGTAATTATTGTAATCCTCCTTATCCTAATATTTACTTAGTCCAGTTTAATCAAATATGAATTAAATTATTCAAAAAGCATACTCATACTATTTCTTAAATTGAAATTGAATCACAATATCTTTTGAAATAATTTTAAATTAATTATTTGCTTAGAGTGATTTCCTTTGAAATGCAATAACAAAACATAATACGTAGTGTTATTAGAAATTATTTATGCATGTTTAATCATTATGTTTATGAAATATTTATTTCATTTCAGTGATATTACAGAGATATATACATATCTTAATTTCCATTTGCTCTTTTGAGAATTTTATTAACAATTTCATCTAAATTTACATAGATTCCCGTTCAGCTTTTTGCACTAAAGTTGCTTTTGGATTCCAATTACTCAGTTAATCGTGAGTCCTTCTAGAGGCTAGTTAATAAAAACAAAAAAAGGATCTTAGCTGGAAACTTACATAATATTTTATTTGATAAAATAATATATTTCTTTCACTTAGTTACCTACTTACGTAACTTTTTCGATTGATAGCCAAAACTTCGTAAAAACATTCCCCGCGCTTTTATCTTTAGTCATATAAGCACGAAAATACTGTGGTAGCTTGAAACATTTTTTATTTTTTAGAGCATTCTTGATAAAAGTATTTTTTTAAAAAATGTTTGTTAAATAAATTTTTATTTTATGTCATATTTGAACTCTCCATTTTATCCCTACAAGTACCTCAGTTTTAGAAATTTAAATTAAATGACGAAACACTCATATCGATGATTTGTAGTAACTTTTCCGATCTGCAGACCAGTTTTTACAAAATTTTGCGAAGACGATTTAATTGCAACACCAGATCTGTTGCCAACTGTGGCTGTAAGAATATTCAATGCATACAATTATAAATAGTGGAGTCAAGTTAAGTCTCAAAATAGGTGAATAAGGAAATATCTGGCTGCAGTAATTTTATTGTTTTAATTTGTTGTATAATAACAAGTGCTACGAGCAATGTTCACAAAAAAATTAAATATTGTTTAAACACAATAAAAACATCCAAATTAGTCTTAAAATTACATGTATAAAATTTAAGGAAATTCTGAAAAAATCCATGCGAATATGCCGTAATTATTTAAATCCGCGGAATGCTCTCTGACGTCACTTGCTCTATCGAGAGTACGGCGCCAGTGCTTCCGCTATGCAAACGGTAGGACGCTGGCATTTCTATGAGCGAGATGTGTCATTTTACGCTTAACTATAGCGAAACCTACGGCCAAAAGCAAGCAGAGCCGTGTGGCTTACGTGCGCATCAGGTAGGTAAGTGACGTCACATGCTAACCTCGCATAGGGTACGTTTTCTAGCCTCGCTAAATTCGGCATTTTTTATTCTGCGTTTATTTAATTGGATTTAAATTTTTAAGTTTCTGTGTTGGTTATATTTTTACAGACCATTAAAGCTTTCGAATTTCGTTATAATTGAAAATTAGTGAACATACCTATTTTGTATTGCTGCTTGTAAAATTTTAAAAATTTATTTTTCAACACTGAAATTTTCTGCTGTTATCCTTATTACCTCTGGTCCTAGTAATAGTATCGCAAAAATAAAAATAAATTTATCGCAATAAAATTTCGAATAAGACTGCGAAAAGACTTTCTGAAAACTTATTAATTTCTAAAAAAATAAAAACCACCAAAAATTACCTTTCTCTGACAATTTAATAAATATAACGTAATAATGCATCAATTTTAACAAAAATTGGTGAAACTATGCCCTTTATTAAACTAAATCTTCGTGTTAAATTTTAGTGCAAAATATTTATTCAAACGGCTAAACACCAATAATAATTTCGAAATTTCCATCGCTTATTGTTTAAGTGCATCGATTCGTAGGACAATTTTTTTTAAAATGTAGGTTTTTACATGAAGAAAAAAGTTATCTTCATTTAGACCGTTTTTTTGAAATTTGTTTGTTTGAAATTTTCAAAATTATAGTTATAAATACATTAAAATAACTCTCTAGATTTTTTATCAAACCTAAAACGGCAAACGAACTATGACAATAGATGGACCATGTAGGATTTTTTTAAAGAAATTAATAATCTACTTACATTTGGAGCCGAGATACGTCAGTCTTCGTGTCTCAGTCGCTTATAAATAAGTAAATTGATATTTCTTCTTAAAATTTGGACTGGTTATTCTTCAATACTTATAATTTTGTTTCAGCTAAGTGAAAATAATCCAGAGGCACAATTGCTAAAATATAGTGTATAGAAACCCGAAAGTCTCGTCTTTAGCGATTATGCAAGACATCCGAAAATCGCCAAATAGCTCTACACGTGTGGGCGAGCGTAGAGGCGACTTCAATGTGAATGTCAGTCGATATTCCGTTGAAGCAACGTCGAGCGCGGTTAGTACTTGGGTGGGTGACCCATCTTGGGAAATACAGCGTTCTCGTCCCGCCTTCTAGCGGCTTGTATATCAGTGTATACGCGGAAGCTACGTAATTTCAGACGAGGATTACGTAGTGGATGTACCATCCGCAGGCGGTCCCTTGTCTATTAAATGTTAGGCAAGTAAAAGATCCCTACTCTTCTTAAGGGAAGAAGTTCGGCAAAATTTCCAGGTTGGGGATAGCTCGTTTCCTGGCGTCGGTGATAGGCCCTGGTAGCGGAAATAAGCCGATGTTAAATAAATAGATAAAAAAAAGTTCTACACGTTATATTATGGTTTTACAAATTAGTCTTTAGTTGTCAAATAGTGTTTAAGACGACCAGCACTTTCTTCTCGTGCCAACTGCTAAAATTCTTCAGTGCTACGACAGTGTTTATAAAGTGCTTTTAATTATTTTTAGATCTTTTTATAGAACATTTTTAAAGGGTCTAGCAGGATAAGATAGAGTCAGCAGCCCCATAGAGGTATTTTCGAAATAACTTGTGTTATAACATCGGTGAGTAATAAAATTACCATTGACCCGAATTCAGCCTCCGATCTTCCTGCGTTCTTGAGATAATTGACCATATATAGGCTAGAGCGGGTATTGTTAAAAATTATTTTATTCAAAAACTATTGTAGCTACACTAATGAAACGAAATGTCTTTGTTAGATAATACATTGTTCTATGTTATATATTTTTTGTAGAATTTTTCAACTATATTTACTATTTAAAAAAATTAAAAGTAAAAAAATTCTTATTTTTTTTTCATAGTTCATATAGAGGTACAATCACAGAAAAAAATATAATGTAGCTTACTATGTCTAGTATTGTCACCAAAAAGTGATTTCAAATAAAATGGGTGCAACACTGCTTAAAAAAATAAAAACTCGTTATAACTGCCCTGGAGTACTTACTACTTTACATATCTCTTTAGTATAAACTTGCTCATAAATGTATAAACAAATAGTTATGTGTTTGTAATTTAAATAAATAAAATAAATGCTCTGAATTACAGTTATTATTTACGTTAAAAATAAGAAAGGTGCAGTAAAGATAAAACTAAAGTCCAAGAAAATATTTTTTATTATGATACAAATTATTAATTATTAAAATATAATTAATCTTCGTCGCTGTCCTCATGAAAAACTACGTGAATATTTTCTGATGTAAAGAGATAAAGCTTTGGCTGGACGTACTATGCGGGAAAGATATCGGGCATAAGACAAGTAATGTACAGCTGCGGCTATGTGCGAACTATATCCTACCGTTCTTATGCCATTGGGACAGTCGCAGCAATATCGGCGTACGCGTTGAATTGTTGTTCCATTAAGTATAAAATCAATGTAAGTGTGATAAGTTTTACTGTTGATATGCCTTGATTTTACTTTCAATTTTAATATGTTGGGCGCGGCTTTTATATAAATATTAAATGTATCTTGATTACACTGTTGAGTTAACTACACTGTGAGCTACAAGTAAAAAATAAGAATGGATTTTTAGCTTATCTTTGTGGGAGAAAACGCAAATTATATCTTAAAAATTCAATTTTTCACGATTTCCGAAATAAGGGAAAATTCGCGGATTAAGGGTTGAAGGCAATCCCCGATTTCTATACGCCCTCCGGATTCGAATTCAATAGAAAATTTCACATCGAATACGACACTTTCCAGATTTATGCCTGACGGGTACTTAGGACTGAAAGATGAACATCTCCAGAATCTGGATTATTGATTTTGTTTGACAGAGATTGTAAGTACACTTGATTTCAAAAAAAGTAGTACTTACAACTCCTATATAAGAAAATGGCCTTTTTTTAGTTGTCTAACAGCCATTTGCACCGTTTACATTTTAAGCGATGAATAACTAATGGAGGTTTAATTTTTAAACCAGGTTTAACTTGCTCTTATTGCACTGTGCTTTATTGTTTGTGGTTTACTTAAGTTGATAGTTAACTTGTAATTTTAGAGAATTTGGTATTCTGCTAACTTCTCTTCCAAAATTATAACCCCATTTCTGTCAACTATTGTCTCTTTTCTTTGGTTCTGTGTGTGTACATTTTTACTACTATTTATCTGTTTACAAATCTTTATAAATGTGGAAAAACAATAAATAGAATAATAAAATAGAAAGATACGTTAATTTTTCATTAGATGAAAAACTATTGCTAATAAATACGACCACAAAATGCAAGCATGTATTAGAAGATATCAATGTCGGAGTAGGAATCCATCTCATGATTCGTAAATTTTCGTTAATAAAAATAAAACATCTAAAGAATGAAAATATAATAAAAATTGAGGTTATGCGCAACATCGACGATTGCGTAGGAATTACGATTAAATTTAACCGCCCTCTAAGCGGCCAACTTGGGTGGTTTAAGTTAACGCAAGTTTAAGCTAATTTAATCAAAGATTAAAGAACGGTGCAAAGCAAATCTTATATTTAACGGAGGATTAAGATTAATCCTCTGTTAAACAATACGGTGCAAACGGCTGTAAATCGTTCTTTTGACAGTAAATTATTGAAATTAACTTAATAATGGAAATACAGATGTTAGTCAGTTGTAATTACGTAAGTTGACACTGAAATGTTTAAAAAATTCCAGGAATAGACTAAAAACAGAACCAACATATAAGTTCAATGATATCAAATGGATATTAGATGAGATTACTTTTGTTAAAGTCGCGCCCAACATATTAATACTAAAAGTAAGATCAAGGTATATCAACAGTAAAACTTACCACATTACATTGATTATATACCTAGGACCGTTACTTTCTGTCAACGTTAAACGTGGTTAAACTTTAACCGTCGGCCAAATCATTGAAAGTACAATTGTTTCCATGGTAACTGAATTGGTTTGACCCACCGTTAACGTTTAATCGGGTTTAATCGGGACCGAAAGTAACGGCCCCTATAATGGAACGACAATTCAAAGCATACGCCGATATTTCTGCGACTGTCCCAATGAAATAAGAACGGTAGGATGCTTTTCACATAGCCGCAGCCGTTATCATTTCTCTCATTCCCGATATCTTTACCGCATAATATGTCCAGCAGAAGTTTTATCAAATATAGTTACATCAGAAAATATAAATTTGACAAAAAGCAGTGGACTGATTTAATACAAAATTGCTCATAGCATTTGTTATTATACCTACAACAAATTAAAACAATAAAATTGCTGTAGCCAGAGAATTCCATTCATAATTTATTTTGACTCCACTAGTTTTTAAACAATCGAAGTCGATAGAAAATAATTTTAACCAGTTTTAGAAAATTTTATAACCTACAACACTTGATAATAACTAATTGCTATATAGAAGAAACGAAGGTAGAAATATTTGCAAAAGTGAACCACTTTTTACTTTTCTGGTAGTAAATTGTGAAGTATTAACAATAGAGAAAATTAGTTCAAATAAACGTTCTTTCAGTTATTGTTCTATAATTCGTTTTTACAATATTGGTAATTATTAATTTTAGACTAGAGCTAACAGTAATGGATTTAAAAATAATATCTTTTATCTCTGCTTACACAATTATTGAAAAATCTTAATTTGGGTATTCAACAAACAACTTTCAAAGAAACCATCCATTTTTTTCACACACTGTTGATAGTGTTGATTTAAATCTGGCAATGCTAATATAATAATAAGAAATCTCCCAGACATCTTATCAAGTATAGAGAATATTTTGTCATAAATAAATATTTGTTACTTTCAAAGTCAAGAATTATTAAAATGCAAAATGAAAAAAAAATATATCTTGTAGAAATTATTCCGGCTTTTTTTGCTCTACAGACTGTATTATTTTGGATTTATAAGTGATTTATAAAAGTTATTGGGAATCTTCATTAGAATTATTATAACTAGCAATATATATCTTATAGTTACCGTATTATTAAATGCTTTTATAACAAAATTAGAGTACAGTTTTGTCCTTGGTGACTTTGTACTATTAATAACCTTTAAAGAAATGTTTTATTTTATAAATTACTAGCTGACCCAGCAAACCTTGTTTTGCCATATAAATTATAAATTTTTGTCCAAAAAATAAAAATAAAATTTCTAGATAGGGCCATCCTTACCACCTAGGGATATGCAAAAATAGCCTACGACCTATTCTCAGACCTACCAAATATACACCAAAAATTTCATCAAAATCGGTCAAGCCGTTTCGGAGGAGTTCAATAACAAACACTGTGACACGAGATTTTTATATATTAAATAGATAACGCTTATAAAGCAACGGTGTGTTAGAATATTTATCGCAAGTGCATTATTTTACATACCTCTTCACAGTACTATTATTGATCAAACTGCCATTAAGTATTTAGTCCTGAAATTATCTGAGGTAAAGATTTTAATATCTGAAACACGTGAAACACGTGAAAAATTATTTTGTAATTATAAAAGATAATTTGACTTTTTAGTGAACAACGATATGTTTGAAGTAATATTTAAAGTCAATTAACAATTAAAATACTGACCATTATTTAATTTTAGTCCCATACCTACTGGACCTCCACCGATATTTAATCGAGATTTACAAGACGAAGCCATAAAAATTGGAGATCCTTTATTATTAACTTGCCAAGGTAAGTATTTTGAGTTAGGGACAATCCATAAATGACGTTACGCTCCAGGGGGGGAGGGGGCCCGTAATTACGTGACTAAGTGTGATAAGGGGAAATCAAAAGATTTTTCGGACTAAAAAATTGTTTTTTGGATTTCAACCCCCGTCCCCTTCCGCTCATCAAACAAATTTTCTTTTTCGGACTGACAAATTATTTTTTGGATTTCTCCCCCCGCTCATCAAAACAATTTCTTATGGACTAAAACAACGGAATCGAAAAAAACATAAGGGGGGGGGGGGTCTCTATAAGCGTGACGTAATTTTTAAGGGAGTCTAACTCAGCGTGACAAAACGTGACAATGGGGGGGGGGGGTCTAAAATCTCAAAAATTGGCGTGACGTCATTTATGGATGGTCCCTTATACCTTTGAAACACTCTTTTTATTTACAGAATTTTGGTATATATGGAAAGTGTAACTTATCTATAACACAGGCACACAAAATAAAAAAAGGGTATTTTTCTGGTACTCCATTAGATAACCCATATGTATTTCGACGTGCTGAATACGAATCAGGTGTCCGTTTAACTCCATTGGCCACAATGTTTTTGTAAATCCTGAAAATAACCTAAAAAATCTCATAATTTAGGTTATTTTCACGATTTACTAAAAATTGGTGGATAACAGAGCTAAACAGATACCTGATTCTTATTCAGCATGTCGAAATACATAGAGGTTGCCCAATGGAGTACCAGAAACAGATCATTTTTCAAACATATCCTCAACTAGTAAAGAACACTTACTGTCCTTAATACTTAATATTCTATTTCATCAAGTTAGGTCGAGACACACATGTTTCTCGATCCTTAGTTAATTGTAACTTAGAAATTGAATAGACAATCGAGCTCGGGCTTTGTGAGCAAGTTCTTCGATAGTGTACTTACATGTGTATTAACACTTTGTGACTTCTGCTATTTAGCGAACATAACCTGTGGATACGTCATGAATTTACAGATTCATATATACCCGATTTTACCATTATTGTAAACACTTGAAGATACTTTTTATATCAATTTTTGTTATATATTTATGTTACTTTCAAACAATTTTGTAGTGTCTGTACCTCCCTGGCCCAAGTCTATATGCTGGTACAATTCTGATGGCCGCATTGACGATGACACACCGGGTAGTAGATATAAACAAATGGCAGATGGAATTGGAGGGTACATGATAGAAATCAAACCTACAGAAGCAGCTGATCAGGGCGAGTGGAAATGTGTAGCCACTAGCCAAGATGGAGTTGTTTCCATTTCAACTTGTGACGTCAAAATGACGAGTAAGCATTTTTTAAAACTAGTTTAGTATAATTTACAATTGTAATTTATGTATTTTTATACATATAGTGGAGTTATACTAAAGACCGAAATCACCTGGTAATAGGGTCACCCCGCGTATTTTTTTAAATTTTAAATTATGAAATTTCGAAAAAAATGCAACACCTATATTTTTTGTTCTGTCATACTACATCGTTTAATATAAGAAAAAAGTTTTCGGGGGTTCCTCGTGATGCAGTATATACCGAGCACTCTCATTGGTTATTGTTTGTCGTCGATAAAATAGATACTGCAGACTACACAGTTAACAGTTACTCAACTTCTTATTAAGATAGGATTCTTAAAAATATAATTTATATTGTAAGCATCCAAACAATATAAAAATTATGATATGATGAAATATTTGCAATATTTCGTCATATTGTCAGGTCAGACTGAAATCTTGCCTTGTACAATGCATAAAGTGTTATTTGTAATCGGTTCGTCGAAGCTGAATAGTTTTGTGGAAATCTTATTGTATCATCGGCTTTATATACATACTTTTTTCTTGTTTTTAATCATCATCTATTCAAGGCCCTTTGATTCTCTTCTCCAGTTACATATTGTGACGTGTTTCCACCCCTAGGAAACTGCCCTTGCAAAATCCGTGGGTTCCAAAAATTATAAAAAGAAATAACACACTTTATTAAATAACTTACTGGATACTTCACAATACTATTATTAACTTAAATACACTTTTACTGACTAAAAATATCCTCAACAATGTTTATTGCTTGATATTTACACTTTGTATTCACTTCGTAGATTTAACCTCACTTGTCAATTCAAACTTGCCTTCACGCCGAGAGTGCAACCTTATATACTCCATCAATTGCTTCTAGAGCTTCTAGAAATGACCCGAGCGTCATCTAGAGCAGTGTAGAAGTTTCAATCTCCTTCTCCAATGTTCCAGAATGTATTTCTACCAGTGTCTCACAGATGTATTTAATGTTGCCTACCCTCAAGGGGTATACTCGTGAATATATATTCGATCGTCCCCGATGAAGAGGGTGGGGCTGAGAATATACAACTTGAAACTTAGTGTGATGACACTAGCAGCATATGTTCCTAATATTATTATTCGTTAATATTATTATTTAAATTATCATCAGATGTTCAACAAGTGGCATGTTTTTAGACGTCCTTATAACTCCACTAGAGGCATATTTTCCTAAAGTTTCATTAAAATATGTGCACTGTTATTATTTATAGACTAGGCTTATTTTCAGAAAAGTATGATGCAAGGAGCATTTTATGTAACAATTGAGTAACCATGCTTTTCCCCGTCTGAAATCGAAAATCATGGCTGCCCAGCTGAAAAATAGACCAGAAGTGAGATATTCAAAATGGGGTCCAATGTGGCGCCAAAAACCACAGAACATTGAATCTTTCGTCCCCGATGACCTAGAAACATGGTTTAAATGTCTCATTACATATATTTGAGGCTGAGAAACATGTTTAAATATATTCCAACCTGACCGGAAGTAAGATATTCAAGATGGCAACCAATATGGAATCAAAAACCATAACAGCATATCTCCCGTCCCCTGTGACTTAGAAACATGATTTAAATATTGAATTACATGTTTTTGAGGGTGAAGAACACATTTAAACACATTTAAACCCGACCGGAAGTAAGCTATTCAAAATGGCAGTCAATACAGAGTCAGCGTATCTTATTCCTTCTCCTGTGACCTAGATACATGGTACGAATGTCTAATTTTATGTTTTTTTGAGGGCAAGGAACACATCTCAACACACAAAAATGACATTTATTGTTCTGTATATAATTAAAAAAGTTTAGAAATTATATCTAATAACATAAAATGTCATTCGAATTAACATTTAGGCATTCGCCTTCGCAACTGCAAGGGCCAGATGAATTCCTGCAACGGCACAGCCTGGTGTTGCATTGCCCCTTGCATTCGCAAATGCTCATTTCCGGCAGGCCTTTGGAACAGCTGGAAGTGTCATCAATACTGGGACCAGACGATCTCCTTCAATCTTCCATCCACAAACCTCGAGAGCCGGAAACTGAGGCTTCGCACTATATGCAGTGACGTAGCAGGCAGGCCTTTGGAACATCTGGAAGTGTCATCAATACTGGGACCAGACGATCTCCTTCAATCTTCCATCCACAAACCTCGAGAGCCGGAAACTGAGGCTTCGCACTATATGCAGTGACGTAGCCAGGGGGTCCGGACCCCCCCCGAAATTAGTTGACATTTAAATAATTGACAGACATGATATTTAAAATTATTATATTAATTTTATTTTCGGTTTTTGTTGAACATTTTTCTGGTTGATTTAAAATTTCCATTCCAGCCAACCCTGTTGCAAATTGTGATGTGGTTTCCTGCAATTTTATTGCAGCCATATTAATAGGGGGGGGAGTCAATAACGTGTCGATTTGACGCAATCTAGCGCAATCTGAATCTGATTTAGTCTTAAGTAACCTGCTGCATATGAATATGACTGATGTGATGTGATTGTAGAAATCTAGTTCCTTTTCATAATGAAGCGTTCCAGAGGTACCTACCTACCCCAATTCCATCTTTTTTCAAAAAAATAAACAGAACTGAACAAGATGAAGTAAATTGTTTCTTTATAGTTTACTACAGGGCCATTCCTAGATATGCTTGGTCGCCTGCGTGTGGGATGAACATTAGCGCGCCCCGCTCATTAAAAAAAACACAATGCATTTCAATAAGTTATATTATTATATTTGAAATAATTTCGATTTTGAGCAGAGCTATAAATACAGGGTTTTTCACTTAGAACTCTGATCGCCAATTCTCGAAAAGAAATGGAGAAATTGGAATTCTGTAAAAAACGATTTATAGGTGGAACAACTAGCATTTTTTCAAAGAGACAGAATTTCAACGCCTTCAATGAGCTGGGCGTGGCATCGCCTCGAAAATATAAATCGACTGAAGGGACTTTTGAGTGCGGACATTTGAAAGCACATTTAATTTAAAGATTTTTTTGTCATATATCCCAACTGGATTACTGTACTCGTATCTGAGTAATACCTTAAAAATATTCGGACCCCCCCGAAATAAAATCCTGGCTACGTCACTGCTATATGCAGATAATTTCTTGCCTTTCTGCTTTGGAATAAGTAGCATTTATATTTCATGTATGTCTCTATTTAATGGCTGGAAGAACTGATAGAAATCTTTAATCTCACATTCTAATTTCTCTTTGAAACTACTACTTCTGGATTGGAGTGATTATGGAACTTCAACATTAATATCTCTAGCCAGTTGAGTGTATCTTTTCCATACATCATCCAAAGCTAAAACCTAAACTGAAAAATAATATTTTTGTTAACAAAATTAAATAATCTATGGTACAGTTAAGTAAAGTAATGCAACTGCACTTTTTCAACAGATGAAGCAATACGAAGTTCTTTGCAAATCTGGAAGAAAGGTAGGTAGTTTTTAAGGTTTTCTGTTCTCCTTATTTCTTTTGTGTTTTACAAGACAGCTGCTATGATATAACGTTTCGTTGGGGCTCAAGCCATAAATACTACTTATCCTGATATGTAGCATGTAATTATAGTTTCCCAAGTCAGTTATTGGGGGCGAGCGTAGAGGCGACTTCAATGTGAATATCAGTCGATATTCCGTTGAAGCAACGTCGAGTGCGGTTGTACTTGGATGGGCTCCCATCTTGGGAAATACAGCGTCTTCGTCCCACCTTCTAGTGGCTTGTATATCAGTGTATACTCGGAAGTTACGTAATTTCAGACGAGGATTACGTAGTGGATATACCATCCTTCGGAGGGGATGTAAAGCAGGCGGTCCCTTGTCTATTAAATGTTAGGCAAGTAAATGATCCATATTCTTCTTAAGGGAAGAGGTTCGGCAAAATTTCCAGGTTAGGGGTAGCTCGTCTCCTGGCGACGGTGATAGGCCCTGGTAGCGGAAATAGGCCGACGTTAAACAGTTAAAAAAATAAAGTCAGTTATTATTGCGTTCATGTTCACAGACATGACTTGCCTCAAACGTTCATTACTTGTCTTTTGACACAAAATGCATTTCTTCATATCAGCTTTTCCAGTCATTGATCTTGTAATATACTGAGACCTAGCTGGTCCTTCTATTGTTGAAGCTTCTGCAGCCTTCTGCTCATACTCTGTTCTCTTCTTCAGCTTTCCTATTTTTTCTGCAGATGTAAAACTCGCATAATAGGGTTTATGATACAAATAAATATTTTCATCATGCTTGTTATTATCGGTATCTCAGTTGGTTAAGGGGTATTGAGTGGCGAATATGCTGACCGACTGTCTATCGAGTTCTGGGTTCGAGCCTTGGCCCTAGTACTGACAATACCGATGGGTATGGATGTATGTCTGCGTTTTTCCAAATATTTAACCCCCTTCCGGACAGCCTTGGCGTTGGATTTTGTCTACTGTATGTGGTGGGTGTATGTTTATGTTTTGTTATTCCTATGTTTATATTTTGTTATTGCATCGTTGATAAATAAATTCAAAATACGTAAAATTGCATTTGAGTACTGGGAATCGTGTGCCTTTCTTTAGAACTGATGAGGAGTCTTTCTCTGCCAGCATCCTTAACCTTTAATAGTTTTCCATTTAGGATTTTCGTATTTGACAGATAAGACATGGATTTTTATTTACATCAGTTGAGGAGGAGCAGGTCAAATTGTTGTTGACCACTAGAAGTATTAAAAAATACTACGACAACAACCGAATTAATTTAAAAGATCTCATGTATATTCACATAGGTATACAATTCAATTTATCTATCCGGAGATACACCACGGGTATCCTCGGATCGATAAACCATCGCCTCCCTCCCCCTCGATCGAGTTTTCAGCTGGGCAACCCTGATTTTTGGATTCAGCCGGGTCGAAATAGGGGGAAAAGCATGGTTACTCAATTGTTACATAAAATGCTCTTTGCATGAAAACAGGAGGCTTTTACTAGAATTCTGCCTAGTCTATTAAGTTATCATCAATTGTTTAAAAACGGTCGATCTTAATTGTTTTCGTTTCTCGAATTCAACAAGCCGACCAAAAAGTTTGGAGAGATCTAGTTTTTTCGCAAGTTCATAACGTTCACTATTTTTTTTTTATCGCGATACGAGCTATATAACCAGAGATATTTAAAACAAATACCGAATAAAACATGTTTCGAAAATTATTTTGTATGAACAAATGTCTTAACGACTTAATGACTCCAATTTATCTCATTTTCTTTCATTACATTTGTAATGTTTACAAGTTCAAGCAAAAAATTGTTATTGTAAGACAATTTGCTACAGATTTTAGTTATACTCCACTAATAGAATATTTTACAAAATGAAACAAATCAGTTATATTTAATTTTCATGTCATATTATTCAATGTCTGTTATATTTCTCATTTTAGTCCCAAAGCATTTTAGAAAACCTCGCTTTATGGACACATTAAAAGCAGTATTAACAGAAGAAGGACTAGTTTCTTTCGAGTGCAAAGTAGTTGGTTCACCAACACCATTACTGAGGTGGTTTAAAGATGGACAAGAGTTAAAACCAGGAGATGTTTACCAACTGACAGGTACCAATTCTTTAGGATCATACTGTTGCATAGCAAGGAACTGTATGGGAGAAGCCCGCAGTTCTGCCGAACTCACAGTTGAAGACATACAAAGTCAACTAAATGACGAAGAACGCGAGCAACTTATTTCTAGAAGTCAAGCTCCTAAATTCTTACATGGATTAAAAAGTGGAGAGGCAAAAATTAATGAATCTTATAGATTTTCTGTACAAGGTAAAACATTGTTCGTATTTTTTTAACATGATTTACAATTCTTTTTATTAATTTCAGTTAGTGTTACGACACCTCTGCCCGCATTGTCGTGGTTTAGAGATGACCAGCCTGTGGACAACGAACCCGAAAAATATATCGTATATCGGGAAAATCTGGGAGTTTGTCATTTGGATATTCGACCTGTAGAATTGCATGATCAAGCTGAATGGAAATGTGTTGCTACTAATGAATTTGGACATTCAGTAACTTCATGTTTTCTTAAAATCATTATTCCAAAACACTTTAAGAAACCCAAATTTTTGGAATGTTTACGAGCAGTCCTTTCCGAAGAAGGCGCTGTTAATTTAGAATGTAAAGTTATTGGTGTTCCTCAACCCTCACTAAAATGGTATAAGGATGGAGTTGAATTAAAACCTGGTGATATTCATAGAATTACTTCTGGAGAGGTAAGTCAGTTTTTAGTTTTTTATCTATTATTTTTTTTCGGTCATTTTAAATGTAGGACGGAACATGCTGCTTGGGGACTTACACATGTGAAGCGAGAAATTGTATGGGCACAGTGGCTAGCTCAGCTTCCTTGCTTGGTTTCGAGGATCAGAAAACGAGAGCTCAGCAACAGAGAATGGAATTAGCCCGTCAACCATCATTATCGACAATACATGAAGAAAGAACTTCGCAGTTATACGACACTGCTGGAGATCAGTCATTGACGCTCGCCGATCATGGTGAGGTATCTTTCTCATTTGATGGAAAAGAAGTTTCGGTTTCATTATATGAAACTCCAGATCTTACAGAGGAAGAAGCGATTCAAATTGTGGAAATGTACGCAGATCAATTATCGGAAAATGTTTCTGGTAATATATAGTTATTGTATTTTTAACGCATTTCAACATAATTTTTTCAGAACACAACGTTGTGGAACTTCCACCTTTACGATTCGTAAAAGAATCTTCTACTTCCGGCAACTTACTCATGGAAGCCGTGGTAGTGGATGTATCAGACGAATACTTCCAGTCTGCCGAAGAAGATCTAAGAACTGAAGCAGATATTGATGAAATTTATTCGATAACGAATGAAACGTCTGTCACCTCAGAGAAACTAAAAATTGATTTAACGTCCAGCGGAGAAGGGCCAAAAAGACCCCCAAGAAAATCCGACTCTCTGATAAGTAATAATTCATATTACAGTCTTTCTAAGAATCTTTCACTCGATTCTGAACGAGGAGATGAAAGTTTAGCAGGTGCCGCTGAACTGGACACTGAATCATATGGAGATTATGAGAGCGCTATGAGCTCAGAAAAGCATCCATTAGAACAAGAAAGAGCTTTTCAAGTGGCTGCTATAACAGAAACAACAAGTTTGCCTGGTGATGATGACGACAGGCGCCCCCTGACTCCTCATACCACGCATGAGATCGGTTCAGATCTTAGAGTAAATAGAAGTGAGAGTCAAGAGATGAAAAAACCAAGGAGAAGACGCTCGTCACAAAGTTCTGATGAAATGTCAAAAGACGGTTTTAAAAGAGGCACCATTAAGAAAACTATAAGTCTAGATATGCCTGATACTACATTTAAAAGAGATATACAGGGTGAAGAAGGAGATGGATTGGTGATCGATCCAGAAGTAGCTGCCACCAAACAGCTTGAAATGAAGGAGGAGGAATCAAAAGTAATAACTAGTTTAAAAGGAAATTTGGAACAAATCCATAAAGGACTGCTTTCAGTAGAAGAAGAATTGTTAGTTCAGTCTGCACGTAAAACGACATCTGCAGCTGCAAATAGAAGCTTAGAGGTATTAAATAGCATAGTCCAACCTATAAAAGATATTCAAACTGTGTTCGAAACGCTTGAGCAAAAAGATACTTCTCGTGAAATATCTACAATTGAGTTAATAGCACCTCCAATATTTGAATTACAAAAAAGTTTATCAGTTGTAGAAAAGTGTCTTGCAATGAAAGGTAAGGGGCATACATTGATTCAAAGAACTTGTGCTAATATACTACAGACTACTGGATCAGAACTTCAAAAAGGTCTAAATTTGGTAGAAAAAATAACTCTATTAGAAAAGGATTTGGACTCCACAAAGGCTTCAGGGAGGATGACGCCCTCAAAAATAATACAAGAAGTATGCATTACTATTAAAGAAATGAAAAACGAATTAAGTAAAGCAGATTTAATTTTGAAAGATAAACCTTCAGAAAGCATTATATCAACTTCCTCTGATATATCGTCAGACTCAACAGCTAAAAATGTGGAAATCTTGAATAAATTTTCTGATTTCGCTAAAAATTTACAAACAACTCTGATTACTTTGGAAAATACTGCTTCATCAGATGATAGCGAATTAAGAGAAAAAATATTAGAACAAATAGCTATTCCAATAAAATCTTTAGTTCAAGAAATCGAAGTAATCGAAAAAGAAGCGGTCAGATACGCAGGGGAAAAATGTTTAGAGCAAGAACTACGCATAGCAGTTTTAGATCAAATTTATAATCCTATTAATGAAATGTCTAGAGGCATAGATGCAATAAGAGATCAGGAACCTGGTGATAGATATTCCGGAGTAGTTAACAAGAATATGTTGGAGTCATTTGTTAATTCTACAGAACACATAATAAACTCTATTAGAAAAATTGAACAAAATGTTGTGCCAAGTGGGAAAAAGTCTCAAAGTGAAGAACATATTTCATCTCAGGAAGTGGTTAAAGACGTTTTTGAGCAAGTTAGCAATATTGTATTCAGTAACATAACACAGTCTGTGGATGAATTTCTTTTCAGTATTGAAGCAGCACAAAAAAATGTTACTGATACGAACATTTTAGAAGCATTAAGACAGCTATCTTCATTACAAAAAGATTTGGCAACAACGGTGATCAAGGCAGAAAATATAAAAACAGAAGCAACAGTTACAGCTTTGGAGAGCTTAAGCGAACCACTTCAACTATTAAATAATCTAGTCATGAGTATTAGCCCATCAACAGAGAAATACATTTTAGAAGATGCCGTTGCATTATTGAATATATTCCAAGACAGTATTATAGTAGATGACAGAGTTTTGGAAAGTATGGATTTATGCATATTATTTTCCTTATTAAAAGCTAGAACTTTTGAAGTTAGGGAAAATATCGGCAGTCTCATGGAACAAGGAGCAATTCTAGAGCCACTAACTGATGATTCCCTTCGAGATGATAATGTCGTAGTTATAGTAGAAGAATCTTCAATCACCACTGTTCCACATGCTTTACTAGACGATACCAAACAAACATTAATGTTACTTGAGGAACAAACTGCAGAACCTTCTTCTAAACCAGTTTTGGAACCATTATTACCTAAAATAAATGATCTTTATCAGGTGATAAATGATAATTTGCTGGAAAAATCAAAAGAAGAATTGACCATGGCTGATCGAATATCTTTACAGAAACATGTGTTTCCGTTGGAAATGATCGAAGACCTAATTATTGAGGCTCTCGATTTTTTGAGTATTCAACCTAATGTCCAATTGAGAGATGAAATAGGACAATTGCTAGAGCATCTACAATATAATGTAGCTGTAATGCATCAACAAATTTTAGACGAAACCCAGTTTTTGGAAGCGATGGATCAGTATAGTAGACCAGGTTTAGAGGATTTAAAAAGTTGTATCGCGAGCATACAAACTTTACCGATTATGTCAGAACCCCTTGAAGGAGAATTGATTGTTTCTTCTGAAAATTCTCGAACAGTGGTAGAAAATATATGTGAATTAGAAAGATGCTTAGCAACGCTTTACGAGGCTGCTGTAACAGATAGTACAGAACCAATTCCTCCTGAGTTATTTAATACAGCATCTGAGGTTATCGAATGCATTGAACAAATTAAAAGTGGAACGCTTTTTGAGGAAATTGGACCAAGTATTACTATGGAAAATATTGCTGACATAAAGAAATTGTCCGAGCCTTTGCAAAAACTTGAAAGTACTATAACTGATATTCAGCAAATGGCGGAAAATAGGAAAATGTCATTTGCAGCAGTACGGGAACCTTTAATGCAAGTGGCTGAGCTGATTGAAGAGGTTCCAGAGGAGTTGAAAATTATATTATTCAGTTTACACGAACCTTTGCGTAATGCAATAGAAATTGTATCTCTAGAAACTCTTAATTATGACATAAAAGCAGATGATTTGGCTCCTTTAAGGGCTATGGGAGATTCGCTAAACGAATTAAGAACTTGCATTCCATTAAAATGTAGTATTGATGAATTTCCACTAATAGCAGGACAATTACTTAAACGAACCAATTCATTAGATGCCCTGCTAGAAAGTATTAAAAACGACACTTTAAAGCATGTGGTTTTTGCCCTGAAGCAGTTTGCTAATACCATTACGCAAATCATAAATACAAATGTAACAATTAAGAAACAGCAAGCGGAGAGTCCTATTAAAAATTTAAATAATCTACAGAAAAACATATCAACAATTCTTGCATCACCACAAATTAAATTTCAGTTACCCGTAGTTGAAGAGCTTCTGAATATTATGCATGTTATAGAAGATGTAGCAGCAGACATTAAAAATGAAAACGACTCAGAGCAAATTGAAAATACTTTACAATTGCTAAATGAAATAACCTCAACAATAATAGAACAGCCGCAGACTCAGATTAGGCGGCAAGAAGTAGAACATTTAAAACATAATATCAGTGACTTAAAACTATCGCCACACCTCGATGTAAAGTTGGGTATGCCATTGAAAACTTCGATGGCAATAATTTGTGATAATTTGGCACCTACTCCAAAACAATCATGTATAAATATATTAAATGAAATTCAGAAAGGATTGTTTATTCTGCAAGAATATCCTCAGATGACAGTTCAATCCTTTGTTTCAGAAGTTGAAATTTTATTGAAAACTGCTGAGGAAATTATTATAGATACAAAGGATGATGATATAGCAGATTCTGAACAAATTGAGAATATTTTCAACAGCCTTAATGAAGTGGTCACATGCGTTATCAAAGACTGGAATGAAGATAGAAAGGATATAGAAGATTTGATTTTAAAAATTAAACAATATGATTCTGAAATACAAAATTTAAATTTATCTGCTAAATACACAACCAAGTTGTTAAATCACTTCCAAACAACATTCACAATTTTACACGATTTAGTAACTTCATATGATAACCCATCTATTGAAATATTAGGCAATCTACAAACAATTCTAATTTCTTTAGAAGATACGCCCGAAGTGATAAATCAACAAGACCTGATCAAAGAAATAAAAGTCATTATCAAAGTTGTGGATGAAAAGTCAGAAGATTTAAAGGATAACATAGTCGACCTAAGTCAGATTGAAAATGTTTTAGAAATATTAAATAACATTATATATGATATTATGCAATCTTCTAAAATGGGAATAAAAATAGACAATATCGAACCAGAAATAGTACAGTTGGATTTGGCAATCCAGTCTCTAAATTTATCCCCGAACATTAAAGCGAGTTTGTCTGAACCTCTACAAATAATAAGCAAAACAATAAATAAAACTTTTGAAAATAAATCGAAGGAAAAAGTAACAGTAAAGAATTTAGATAGTTTACAAAAAACTTTGGTTTCTCTAGAACAGGTCCCCAAAGGAATTGTTCAACAACCACTGATAATAGAACTGCAGAAAACTATTAATGTTATTACAGATATTTTGCCGGAATTGGAAGATGATAATCCCTCGGACATATACCAAGTAGAAAATGTTTTAGAAGCTTTAAATGACGCCGTACAAGATGTTATAGACGAATCGAAAGCAGAAGTGCGACCAAATAAAATTGAACAATTTAGCATATCTGTTCAGTCTTTAAATTTGTCGCCTAATTTAATGATTAAATTGTCTGAAACTTTGCAATCAACAAGTGCAATTTTAAGTAAAGCAGTTGATGAAGAATCAAAAGCAACGCTGTTAGAACTAAATCTGGAAAAAATACGAAGAAATTTAGGTACGCTAGAAAATACAGCCGAAACAACACCTTTACTGAACGAACTGAAGATTGACGTGAATAATGTTGTTGATATTTTATCAGCAATAAAGACAGATAATCTATCCGATATGGGGCAGATTGAAAATACTTTGGAAGCTTTAAATTACGCATTGGAAGAATTTATTGACAGTTGTAAAATGGAAGTACCAATAGAAAATGTAAAGTCAACTATCGAACGTTATGGTTCAACGTTGCGTTCTCTAAGTTTCTCGCCAAATGTGGATTCTAAATTACATAACCTATTAGAGAAAGCTTACGACACATTTGTCCACACTGTTGAAGGTAAACAAGAAAAGACGTTGTTTAGAAATTTTGATAGTTTACAGGAAACCACGACTTCCCTAGCATCGTCACCAGAAGTAATATCTCACGAGTCCATCTTAACAGAATTAAATCAAATCGTTAAACTTGTACAAGGAGTTTCTTCCGATTTAAGCGTAGATTCACCAGACAAAGAACAAATTGAAAATATTTTAGAAACTACTAACGCTACCGTTATAGCCGTTGTTGATGTATTTAAAAGTAATAGACCAATCGAGAACCTTAAACCCAAAATAGAACAATTTAATTCTCTTATTGCTTCCTTGAATGTATCTTCTTCACCCATAATATTACAATTATGTCACCCATTAAAAAACATCTGTAATGTTATTAAAGATGTGAAATACAAGCTGGTTGTAGGAACATTAGAAAATACATTAAAAGTGTTTAGCAATACATGCAGAGAGTACAAAGTAAATAATAACAAGAAAATACTGGTTGAAGATCTTAGGCACACTTTACCGGTAATTGAAAGGGACATGAAAGAAACCAGCTCAGAACGCATTAATGATAATGAAGAAATGTTTATATCAAATGCCTCTGAAGCTATAAGTGCAATAAACGATTATGTTTGTAGGGAACAATCAGAAACTACCGATCAGATGATTATCTATTGCTCGAAATTTCTTGAGTCAAATCAAATAACAAGTCAAGCAGAGTTAATAAAACATTTACAATTACTTCTAAATAAAACTTTGTACTCTTTAAAAGAAGTAAAGAAACATGAAAAAGAAGAAGAAAATATTAAACTTCAAAACATACAGTTAATATCAGAATCAGTGCAAAGTCTTGCCAAAAGCATTGCAGCTATCAAATACAAAAGTGTTAGTAAGGAACAAATACTTCAATTACAAAAGTCTTTATATCCCTTACAAATGGCAATAAATGATTTAATAGAATATAATTTAACAGAATGCGACTTTAAACTTTTAGAAAATATTTCTAAGATATTTGAGGACATTGATGTTTACGTAAATTCGATGTTGGTAGTAAAGAAAAATATTGTGCCAATGCAAAAAGAACAAATTTTAATATTTTTGGATATTTTAAATAAAGCTCTAAAATCTGTAGATGAAAAGTCCCCGATTAAGAATCTAACTAGTTTACTAAATACACTTGTTGAAGTTCTGCCTGACATTGCAGAACAATTAGAAACTGCTCATTCCGAAGAAGCAAAAACGGAAATAGCAAATAATATTTTTGAGGACGTTTTAGGTGAAATTCAGAAAAATATTACTTTAAATATTACCGAAAATAAGGAAGAACCTGACAAGGAATTTTTAACACCTCTGGTAGACAAACTAGATGATTTCGTTCGCGATTGCAAGTATTATTTATCCAATGATGAAATAAATTTAATTGACTACACTAAATCATATATTAAATCATTCAATGAAAATGGTGCTGATACTGCTAATAAAGAAAAACAATTGCAAGACGAACTGCAGAACGTTACATCACCTGTTGTTGAAGTATCTCGTAATATATTAGAAATATGTAAACGTGTTGCCGCTTGCAGAAAAAAGTCGGATCTTGAAGATGTTAGAGAGAAAATAAAGGAAGAAATAATTAAAGCAGAAAAACAAACTGATGAAATCAAAAATACTAAAGTAGATGACGAAACAAAGAAAGTTAGTATAGAAGGACCAGAAGTGAAGCTTGGGATAGAGGAGGAAATCAAAGACACTAAAGTTGATGACGAAGCAAAGGAAGTCAGCATAGAAAAGTCAGAAATGAAGCTTAAGGTGGCGGAGGAAATTAAAGATACTAAAGTTGATGATGAAACAAAGATAGTTAGTATAGATGGGTCAGAAGTGAAGCTTAAGGTAGAGGGGGAAATCAAAGATACTAAAATTGATGACGAAACAAAGAAAGTTAGTATAGAAAGGTCAGAAGCGAAACTTGAGGTAGAAGAAGAAATTAAAAGTACTAAAGCTGATGACGATACAAAGAAACTTAGTATAGAAGAGTCTGTAGCGAAAGCAGAAATAGAGACAGAACTTAAAGATGTTGAAGATGAAACAAAGAAAACTAGCATAGAAGGGTCTGAAGTGAAGGTTGAGGTGAAAGAGGGAATCAAAGCAGCCGAAATTGAAAAAGAAATAAAATTGGGTGTTACAGAAGTATCTGAAAAGAAGGCTGAGACGGAAGGAAAAATAAAAGAGACTGATTATGAAAATGAAACAAAGAAAATTAGTATAGAAGGGTCCGAAACGAAGGTTGAGGTAGTAGAAGGAATCACAGTCCCCGAAGTTAAAAGCGAAACTCAGAAAGTTAGTACAGAAGAGTCTGACAGAAAGGTTGAGATAGAGGAAGAAATCAAAGAGGCTAAAGTTGAAAATGAAACAAAGGCAGTTGGTACAGAAGTATCTGAAAAGAAGGTTGAAGTAGAAGGGGAAATTAAAAAGGCTGAAGTAGAAAACGAAACAAATACAGTTAGTACAGAGGTGTCTCAAAGAAAGGTTGAGGTAGAAGAGGGAACCACAGAGGTCGCAGAAGTAAATGAAACAAAGAAGGTTGTGACAGAAGAGGGAATCAAAAAGGCCGAAGTAGAAAGCGAAATAAAGA
Organism: Rutpela maculata; assembly: GCA_936432065.2. NCBI lineage: Eukaryota > Metazoa > Arthropoda > Insecta > Coleoptera > Cerambycidae > Rutpela > Rutpela maculata. Next base: position 82,520,060 of record OW386286.2, on the reverse strand, counting down.
CAGTCAGTGTAGAAGGATCTGAAACGAAGGTTAAGGCAGAGGAGGGAATAAACGAGGATGACGGTGAGAATAAAACAAAGAATGCGGAAGAATTTGAAAAAAAGATTGAGGTAGAAGAAGGAATCAAAAAGGTTGAAGTAGAAAGCGAACCAAGTACAGTTAGTACAGAAGGATCTGAAACGAAGATTAAGGTAGAGGAGGGAATTAAAGAAACCAAAATTGAAAGCGAAACAATGACAACAGTTAGTGCAGAAGAATCTGAAACGAAGGTTAAGGTAGAGGAGGGAATCAAAGAAGGCGAAATTGAAAGCAAAACTGAAGAAATTAGTACAGAAGGGTTTGGAACGAAGGCTGAGGTAGCGGAAGGAATCAATGACACCAAAATTGAAAGCAAGGCTGAGGAAGTTAATACAGAAGGGCCCAGCGCAACGATTGAGGTAGCGGAAGGAATCAAAGACAGCGAAGTTGAAAGCAAAACTAAAGAAGTTACTACAGAGGGGTCTGAAACGAAGGTTCAAGTAGAGGAAAGAGTCAAAGAGACCAAAATTGAAAACGAAATAAAGAAAGTTGGTACAATAGAGTCTGAGTCGAAGACTAAAGTAGATACAGAAATTAAAGAGATCGAAGTTGAAAACGAAGCAAAGGCAGTTAGTGCAGAAGGATCTGAAACGAATGTTAAGATAGAGGAAAATATCAAAGATACCGATGTTGAAAAGGAACTAAACAAAATTAGTACAGAAGGTTCTGAAGCGAAAATTCAGGCAACGGAAGAAATAAAAGATGCCGAAGTTGAAAGTAAAACTGAGGAAGTTAGTATAGAAGGGTCTGAAGTGGTGGTTGAGTTAGAGGAAGAAATCAAAGATACCGAAGATTTGCGAAACAAAATATTTACACATGAAGAGCAGCCAATTTTAAAATCTTTGAAAAATTTACAGAAAGCTGTATGTTCTATAGAAAAACAATATTTGCCTGAAGAAAAAAAAGCATCTCTTACTGACCTAGAAAAATCTATTTTGGCTGTTGAAAACACCATTGAAAATACCCTAAAAGAAAATATAAGTCCATCAGAATTAGGCAGTGAAGAAAAGTCAGCTCTTGAGGCTGCAAATAAAACATTAAATGAATTAAATAATTATGTAACATGCACTCAAAAACAACCAGAAGAAGATGTCCCTAGCGTCTCTGCAGAGAGCGTAAAAGCTGTAATCGAAGAATTGAGATTGGCCGTTGTAGTCGTTCCAAAAGAATCAAAAATTAAGCAAGTAATAGAACCATTAGAAGAGACAGTAAAAAATGTTATTAACTTAATGGAAAATATTCCTTTAGTTAAAGAGTATATACGTAAATTGAGAATATCTACATCGTGCTTAAATAAACATCTACTTGTTCTTCATGCCAAGATTTGCAAAGAAAACCAGGCTGCAGTTACTTCCCTCGAAAATACTTCAAAATATCTTGAATCCCAATTAGAACATATTAACGTTGAAAAGGAATTTGAATTCAATAGCTTGGAATTAGCAAATAATTGTCTTATCGAGATAAATGTTACTTTGGAATCTATTTGTAAAAGTAAAGAAATTAAAGATAAGAGTATATTGGAAAAGCTTAAACACAAACACCAAGAATTTAATAAATCCATCGAAAATGTTCCAAAAGAATCATCCATATTAATTTTAGCGGAACATTTGAATTCTTTGGTGGAAGGCATAAAAGCTATTATCGATTTAGAATTAGAAAGTTTTGAAATTGTATGTAAACCTTTACAGGCCCTACAGCACTCCTTGCAAAATATTCAAGAATCTGTATCGACTATTGAGCCAAAACCTGAAAATAAAATACAAAGAATAGTTGTGACTGAATTACAGCGTCCAATAACTACGTTGCAATTTATCGCTGGTACAATATTAGAAGAAAAGAAAGGAAAATTATCTCAAAATGATCTCCACCTATTAGAGAAGACAAATGAAGCCATACAAGAAGTTAACAATTTGGTGGAAGAAATAAACTATAAAACAATCACAGAGCAAGAGAAAAAATTACAAGTGGATTCGGAGAATTTAAAAGTTTTGTTAGCCAGCATAAATCAAGAGTCGCAGATAAAAGACTTTATAGAACCATTGCAGGACATCGCAAGGACTGTTGAAAAAGCGCTTGAAAGAGTTTCTACGTTAAAAGAACAAGAAGTTGCAAAGACGGAACAGGTTTTGGAACGTCTAAATAAGGCGCTAACTAAATTAGAGAAATCTGTCGTTAGTATGTCTTCACAAAAAGATTTAGAAGTGCAAATGGTTATTTGTAACGAATTACAGAAACCCTTACAAGCCATCCTAAAGATCGTATCAGAAGATTCAGAAACAAAAATCATTCCATCAAAGGAATTGGAGAATATAAATAAATTAGCTGAATCAGTGGAGCATGTCGAGGAAAATATGAATGAGAACTTAAGTAAACATTTGCGCGTTTTACAAGAGGACTTGTCCCAGATTATTTCAGTGCAGGGGCACACTGAAGAATTAATATCGCCAGAGGAAGAATATAGTTTTATAGAAAACATTAAAGTCCATTTAGAAGAATTAAATAATGCTATTGATATCACTCACATAGTACTGGAAAATCCTAAAACTCTCGGTGTTACTCCACTGCAGAATTTAAACTCTGCTCTAACTGAATTACTTACTTTTACTGTCAAGGCTAAACACGTACTTGAAGGAAATCTAAATTTGCTTTCACACTTAATAGTTCCTTTAGAGGACTTGAAAATACAACTAAATGAATGTACCGAGACGAAAGTAGCAGAAGATGAGATATTACTCCTGAAAGATATTGGCAATTGTTTCAGATCAATTGTCGCTGGGAAAGAAACTCTTGATGATCTAAATAATGTCAGTATCAAAGATCTTTCAGAATCATTAGATTCTCTACAAAACAAACTAATAAGTGTTTGTATGAGAGCTGTTTTATCGAAAGTCCCTGATGCCGAAGAATCAATATTGCAGAAATTACTAAAGCCATTAGAGATGATTTCTAAAGCAATAATTAAAATGCAAAATGAATTTTCTCGAAGAGTGGCAGTAGATAAAACCGTACATAAAATAGTAAATAATTGCGTATTGCTTATCGAACAGCTCAAAAAGTCTACGAGTGAAGAAGATCTAAATATACTTAGAGATTATGAGAAGCCTGTAACAAACCTGATTGAATTATTAACTAGAAAGTTTCCTATTGAATCTCCAGCTGACGCATTACAAATAATGGAAGCGGAAATAAAGACTTTAGCGGAGGTGTCTCAAAATGCAAGAATAAAATTGGAAAAAGTAATGTCCACGTCATCCCTAAATGAGTCCATACAAAATTTAACGCATGTCTGTACAAATTTAATAAACACCTCAAGAGACGAAATTAACATGAACATATTATATGAATTTACTGATTGCATAGAAAGTGTTGCTATATCTGTTCATGCGGAAAAAGACACAAAATCAAGTAAAAGCGTAGAAGCTGTGATACAACCATTAGTTGAATTGAAGTCTGAAATAACAACTCTACAAAGGATAATCTTGGAAGAACAACCAAAAGCTGATAAATGCCTCGTTTCTGTTCTCGAATTAAGTGAAATATTAAACAACTTAAAACAAGCTATTTTATCGTCTCACGAATCAACATTAGAAACATTACTTGAATTGGATAATGATGTTCAAGAAAGTCAGTGTTTGACTGCAATAGAAACTTCCTTAAAAAAGCTGAAACCACTGATTATATCTGTACAGACAACGATTCAAAAACCACTGATAGGTGAGGCGGAGAAGGCTCTTATGAATGAGGCTAAACTAGCTCTAAAACAATCCATCGAAAATTTACAAATACAACCAGCATCAACATTAAGTCTGTTGATAGAAGAACCCTTAAAATCCTTAGTATCTAATGTCGAATTTATACAAAATAATTGTGAAGATGTAAACCTGGAAAATTTGAATATACTTGAAGAGGATACAAGTGCAATTGAAGAATTAGTTAATGAAGTAGACCAATTGCAAAGCATTATCAATAAAAATGCAAACGAATCAATAAATAATTTGCAGATAATAGGAGACATGAGGGAACCATTAAAATTTTTGTTTGATTCACTGAAAAATTTATTACAATTTATAGTAAAAGGTAATGAGGGTAATCTAAAAGTAGAAAATTCCGAGGATATCATATCACAGAGTCAGATTTTTAAAAGGCTTTCAGAAAATATAGCAAAGTTAGTTACCCTTGATAAACCCAATGAAGTAAGTTTAGAAACACAAGCTTTAATTAAAAATTTTGAAGCTCTTCAAAAAAACTCTGAAAAACTCATAGAGAAATCAAGAGATAATGAACTATTGCAATGTATATGTGAACCAACCAAGTTTCTACTAATTACAGTTGAAAACATTAACAAAGAAATCAGTAGTAACAGCACAATAAGTATTGAAGAAATTCCAGAGAAAACCGATGAAATGCAACAACGGCTTGACATTTCTGCTATGCAGGAAATATCTAAGTCAGTTACTGATTTGAATGATAAAATAAAACAACTTCAAGCCAAAACACAAGAACTGGAACTTTTACCGAAGCAAGGCGTAATGTCCTTAATTGAAATTAGTGAACCTTTATCTTCACTTATCTCTTCAATATCGGAGGTAGAAAATAAAATATTCGAGGGAATAATGCAAGATATATCACCGGAACAAGCAGAAGTGTTAACTGCCTTAGGGAAACCGTTACAAAAACTCTCAAAGTTAATTATTGAGAGTAGGGAAATCACTATAAATTCAGAGATCTTAGAGCAACAGAAACCCAAAGTTAAAAAAGTCATTTCTTCATTGAAGCAAAAAATTAATTTGATTATGCAAGTAATACCTGAAGTTAAATCAATACAGGTTCTAAAAAATCCCCTTCAAGCCCTTATATCGGCAACAGAGAAAATCGAAGAAACTCTGGTGAAATCTGAAGAGAGACTGGATGTTCCTGCCGTGAAGAAAATTGCAAAATCGATATCAAATTTAAACAATGAAATCAAACAACTTCAAGCAAAAGCAGCGGAACTTTCTGTTTCATCACAGGAAGGCGTGATGTCGATAATTGAAATTAGTGAACCTCTGACATCACTTTCTGATACAGCACTACACATAATGGATTCCATATCTGAAGGAAAAATTGACGATATATCGCCAGAACAAGCAAATGTATTTACTGATTTGGCAGAATCATTGCAAAGTTTGTCAAACTTAGTCGCTGATTATAAAGAAATCATAACCAATCAAGAGCTATTAGAACAACAAATGCCAATAATGAAGGATTCTCTGCTTGCAACAAAGGAGAAAATTAATATGATAGTACAAATAACACCTGAGGCCAAATCACTACAAATTCTGACACATCCACTCCAAGCTCTTTCATCAATAATTACAAGTATTGAAAAATCTATGAGAAAATCAGAAGAAAGGCTGGATCTCCGAGCTATTAAGGAAATCGCAAAACCAATTACAAATTTAATCGATGAATTAAAGTATCTTCAAGAGAACACAAAAGAACTCACACTTTCACCGAAAAAAGGAGTAATGTCCATTATTGAAATTATTGATCCACTGTCTTCACTTTCTGCTTCAATTCCTCAGATAGAGAATATATTGTGTGAAGAAATAATTCAAGATATATTACCGGAACATGCACATGTATTGACTGCCTTATCAGAACCATTACAAAAACTCTCAAAATTAGTAATTGAAAATAGAAACGCCATAACTAAGTCAGAAGTACTGGAATTACAGACACTAGAAATGGAAGAAGTCGTGTTCGCACTAAGACAAAAAATTGAGATGATTATCCAAGTATTACCTGAAGCTCAATCGATACAAATCTTAAGAAATCCTCTTCAAGGAGTCTTAGAAGCAGCTCTAAATGTCCAGGAAACGTTAGTACAGTGTAAGGAAATTCAAAGCCTGGATATTTCTGCCGTGAGAGAAATCGCAAAATTAGTAATAGACTTAAACAATGAGATGAAACAGCTTCAAGTGAGAACACAAGAACTGGCGCTTTCACCACAAAAAGGTATATTATCCATAATTCAACTAAGTGAACCAATGTCCTCGCTTTCTGCTTCGTTATTAGAGTTAGAAAGTAGTATATCTGAAGGAGCTACTGCAGATATATTGCCCGAACAGGCAAATGCATTGACTGCTTTAGCACAACCACTGCGCCGACTCGCAAAATTAATTGTTGATAATAGAAAAGCAATAAGCAGTCAAGAAATACTGGAAGTACAGAAACCAGAAATGAAAAATGCTGTATGTACACTGAAGCAACAGATTAACACCGTTATGCACATAATAAAGAATGCTAAATCAACGCAAATACTGGAAATCCCTCTAAAAAAACTTTCATTAGCAATTGAAAATGTAGAAGCAACCATAGAAGAATCTGATGAAAACAGAAAACGACTAGGTTTTTCTGTCCTATTGGAAATTGCCAAACCAGTTGAAAAATTAAACGAGGAGATACATCAACTCCAGGCCGAAACACAAGAACAGTTAAAGTCACAAAGAAAGGGCGTGTGGTCTATAACTGATATTAGTGAGCCATTGTCCTTGCTTTCAAATTCGCTATTACAAATAGAAAATAATTTGGTTGAAGGAACAATTGAAGATATTTTACCGGAGGAAGAACAGGCATTGGCTGCGTTATCAGAACCATTACAGAAAATGTCAAAGTTGATTGTTGCCACTAGAGAAGCTATAACAAATCAAGAAATATTAGAAACACAACAGCTAGAAATGAAATCAACTGTCTCTACACTAAAGCAGCAGCTTAACATGGTTATGCAAGTAATACCTAACTCTAAAGATAAATCTATTCAAATACTATCAATTCCTTTACAAGCTCTTTCGTCAGCAGTAGCGGAAATTGAAGCCATATTGGAAAAATCTGACGAAAGTCAAAAACGGCTAGATATATCTACTGTGAAGGAATTATTACAACCAGTCGTAAGTTTAAGTGAAGAGATAAAGCAACTCCAAGCCAAGACAAAAGAACTGTCACTTTCACCACAGAAAGGAGTGTTGTCTGTAATTGAAATTAGTGAGTCATTGGATTTGCTTTCCACTTCATTAATACAAATACAAGATAATTTACCAGAAAGAACAACTGAAGACATATTACCGGAAGAAGCACAAGCATTAGCTGCATTATCAGAACCATTACAGAAAATGTCCAAGTTAATTGTTGATACTAGAGAAACTGTAGCAAATCAACAAATACTAAAAATACAACAGCCAGAAATGAAAAATGCTGTCTCTGCACTAAAGCAGCAGCTTAGCATAGTTACGCAAGTAATACCCAACTCCAAGGCTGAATCTATTCAAATACTATCAACTCCTCTTCAAGCTCTTTCTTCAGCGGTAGCGAATATTGAAGCCACATTAGAAAAACCCGACGAGAGCCAAAAACGGTTAGATATATCTGCCGTGAAGGAACTATTACAACCAGTTGCAAGTTTAAATCAAGAGATAAAACAGCTTCAAACCAAAACACAAGAACTGTCAGTTTCACCACAAAAGGGAGCGCTGTCTGTAATTGGAATTAGTGAGTCATTGGATTTACTTTTCGCTTCATTAATACAAATTGAAGATAATTTACCAGAAGAAACAACTGCAGACATATTACCGGAGGAAGCACAGGCATTAGCCGCATTATCAGAACCATTACAAAAAATGTCCAAGTTGATTGTTGATACTACAGAAGCTGTAACAAATCAACAAATAGTAGAAACTAAACAGCCAGAAATGAAAAACGCTGTCTCTGCACTAAAGCAGCAGCTTAGCATAGTTACTCAAGTAATAGCTAATTCCAAAGTTGAAACTATGCAAATACTATCAACTTCTCTCCAGGCTCTTTCGTCAGAAGTAGCGAACATTGAAGTCACATTAGAAAAACCTGACGAGAGTCACAAACGGCCAGATATATCTGCAGTGAAGGAAATGTTACAGCCAGCTGCAATATTAAATGAAGAGATAAAACAGCTCCAAACCAAAGCACAAGAACTGTCACTTTCACCACAAAAGGGCGTATTGTCTGTAATTGAAATTAGTGAGTCATTAGATTTACTTTCTGCATCATTACTACAAATACAAGAAAATTTAACAGAAGGAACAACTGAAGAAATATTACCAGAGGAAGCATATGCACTGGCTACATTATCAGAACCATTACATAAAATTTCAAAGTTAGTTGTTTGTACTAGAGAATCTATAACAAATCAACAAATACTAGAAACACAACAGCCAGAAATGAAAACAGCCGTCTCTGCCCTAAAGCAGCAGCTTAATATGGTTATACAAGTAATACCTAACTCTAAGTCTAAATCTATTCAAATAATATCAACTCCGCTGAAAGCTCTTTCATCAGCAGTAGCGAATATAGAAGCAACATTAGAAAAATTTGACGAGAGTCACAAGCGGTCAGATATATCTGCCGTGAAGGAAATGTTGCAGCCAGTTGCAAGTTTAAATGAAGAGATAAAACTGCTTCAAACCGAAATACAAGAACTGTCACTTTCACCACAAAAGGGCGTATTGTCTGTAATTGAAATTAGTGAGTCAATAGGTTTACTTTCTGCTTCATTAATACAAATAGAAGATAATTTAGCAAGAGGAACAACTGAAGACATCTTACCAGAGGAGGAAACACATGCATTGGCTACATTATCAGAACCATTGCAGAAAATTTCAAAGTTAGTTGTTGGTACTAGAGAAGCTATAACAAATCAACAAATACTAGAAACACAACAGCCAGAAATGAAAACAGCCATCTCTGCGCTAAAGCAGCAGCTTAATATGGTTATGCAAGTAATACCTAACTCTAAGTCTAAATCTATTCAAATAATTTCAACTCCGCTGAATGCTCTTTTATCAGCAGTAGAGAACATTGAAGCAATATTGGAGAAATTTGACGAGAGTCACAAACTGTCAGATATAACTGCCGTGAAGGAAATATTACAGCCAGTTGCAAGTTTAAATGAAGAGATAAAACAGCTTCAAGCCAAAATACAAGAACTGTCACTTTCACCACAACAGGGCGTATTGTCTGTAATTAAAATTAGTGAGTCACTAGATTTACTTTCCACTTCATTAATACAAATAGAAGATAATTTAGTTGAAGGAACAACTGAAGACATATTACCGGAGGAAGCACATACATTGGCTGCATTATCAGAACCATTACTGAAAATTTCAAAGTTGGTTGTTGGTACTAGAGAAGCTATAACAAATCAACAAATACAGGAAGCACAACAGCCAGAAATGAAAATAGCCATCTCTGCCCTAAAGCAGCAGCTTAATATGGTTATGCAAGTAATACCTATCTCTAAGTCTAAATCTATTCAAATAATATCAACTCCGCTGAAAGCTCTTTCATCAGCAGTAGCGAACATAGAAGCAACATTGGACAAATCTGACGAGAGTCAAAAACGGCTAGACATATCTGCCGTGACGGAAATATCACAACCTGTTGCAAATTTAAATAAAGAGATAAAACAACTTCAAGCCAAAACACAAGAATTGTCACTTTCATCACAAAGAGGTATATTGCCTTTAACTGAAATTAGTGAGCCATTGGATATGCTTTTTGCTACATTAATAGAAATAGAAGATAATTTACCAGAAGGAACAACTGAAGATGTATTACAGGAAGAAGCACAGGCATTAGCCGCATTAGCAGAACCATTACAGAAAATGTCCAAGTTGATTGTTGATACTAAAGAAGCTGTAACAAATCAACAAATATTAGAAACACAACAGCCAGATGTGAAAAATGCTACCTCTGCGCTAAAGCAGCAGCTTAATGTGGTTATGCAAGTGGTCCCTAACTCGAAATCTAAATCCATTCAAATATTATCGACTCCTCTGCAAGCTCTTTCGTCGGCAGTGGCGAATATAGAAGCCAAAATGGAAATGTCTAACGAGAGCAAAAAACGGCTAGATATATCTGTTGTGAAGGAAATTTCACAACCAGTTGCAAGTTTAAATGAAGAGATAAAACTGCTCCAAGCTAGAACACAAGAACTGTCACTCTCACCACAAAAGGGAGTGTTGTCAATAATTGAAATTAGTGAGCCATTGAATTTGCTTTGGGCTTCATTAATGCAAACGGAAGATAATTTACCAGAAGGAATAACTGAATACGTATTACCGGACGAAGCGCAGGCATTAGCCGCATTATCAGAACCTTTGCAGAATATGTCAAAGTTGATTGTTGATACTAGAGAAGCTGTAACTAATCAACAAATACTAGAAATGCAACGGCCAGAAATGAAAAATGCTGTCTCTGCACTAAAGCACCAGCTTAGCATGATTATGCAAGTAATACCTAGCTCCCAAGCCAAATCTATTCAAATGCTATCAACTCCTTTACAAGCCCTATCGTCAGCAATAGCGAACATTGAAGCCACAATGGAAAAATCTGACAAAAGTCAAAGGCGGCTAGATATATCTGCTGTGAAGGAAATATTACAACCAGTAGTAAGTTTAAATGAAGGGATAAAATGGCTTCAAGCCAAAACACAAGAACTATCGCTTTCACCACAAAGGGGCGTATTGTCTGTAATTAAAATTAGTGAGTCACTGGATTTGCTTTCTGCTTCATTAATACAAATAGAAGATAATTTGCTAGAAGAAACAACTGAGGACATATTAGAGGAGGAAGCACACGCATTGACTGCATTGTCAGAACCATTACAGAAAATTTCAGACTTGATTGTTGATACTAGAGAAGCTGTAACAAATCAACAAATACTGGAAACACAACAGCCAGAAATTAAAAATGCTATCTCTGCATTGAAGCAGCAGCTTAATGTGGTTTTGCAAATGATTCCTAACTCTAAATCTAAATCTATTGAAGCACTATCAACTCCTCTACAAGCTCTTTTGTCGGCAGTAGCGAACATTGAAACGACAATGGAAATATGTGACGAGAGTCAAATACGGCTAGATATATCTGTAGTGAAAGAAATTTCACAACCAATTGCAACTTTAAATGAAGGGATAAAACAGCTTCAAGCTGAAACCCAGGAAATGTCACTTTTTCCAGAGAAGGGAGTGTTGTCTATGATTGAAATTAGTGAGCCATTGGATTTACTTTCTGCATCATTAATACAAATAGAAAATAATTTAAAAGAAGAAACAACTGAGGACATATTACCAGAGGAAGCAAATGCATTAAGTGCATTATCAGAACCATTACAAAAAATGTCAAAATTGGTTGTCGATATTAGAGAAGCTATAACAAGTCAACAAATACTAGAAACACAACAGCCAGAAATGAAAAATGCTATATCTGCACTAAAGCAGCAGCTTAGCATGGTTATGCAAGTAATACCTAACTCCAAAGCTAAATCGATTCAAATACTATCAACTCCTCTTTATGCTCTTTCGTCAGCAGTAGCGAACATTGAAGCCACAATGGAAAAATCTATCGAGAGTAAAAAACCGCTAGATATATCTATCGTGAATAAAATATTACAACCAGTTGCAAGTATAAATGAAGAGATAAAACAGCTCCAAGCCAAAACACAAGAACTGTCGCTTTCACCACAGAAGGGAGTGTTGTCAATAATTGAAATTAGTGAGCCATTGGATTTGCTTTGGGCTTCATTAATACAAACAGAAGATAATTTACCTGAAGGAATAACTGAATATGTATTACCGGTGGAAGCGCAGGCATTAGCCGCATTATCAGAACCATTACAAAAAATGTCTAAATTGATTATTGATACTAGAGAAGCTATAACAAATCAACAGATATTAGAAATACAACAGCCCGGAATGAAAACAGCTGTCTCTGCGCTAAAGCAGCAGCTTAACATAGTTATGCAAGTAGTACCTAACTCTAAAGCTAAATATATTCAAATAGTCTCGACTCCTTTGCAAGCTCTTTTGTCAGCAGTAGCGAATATTGAAGCCACAATGGAAAAATCTGACGAGGATCAAAAACTGTTAGATATATCAGCTGTGAAGGAAATATCACAACCAGTTGCAAGTTTAAATGAAGAGATAAAACAGCTACAAGTCAAAATACAAGAATTGTCACTTTCATCGCAGAAGGGAGTGTTGTCTATCATCGAAGTTAGTGAGCCCTTGGATTTACTTTCTACTTCATTATCACAAATAGAAGATAATTTACCAGAAGGAACAACTGAAGACATATTACCAGAGGAAGCAAACGCATTGGCCGCATTATCAGAACCTTTACAGAAATTGTCAAAGTTGGTTGTTGATACTAAAAAAACTATAACAAATCAACAAATCTTAGAAACACTGCAACCAGAAATGAAATCAGCTGTCTCTGCACTAAAGCAGCAGCTTAACATAGTTATGCAAATAATACCTAAGTCTAAAGTTAAATTTATTCAAGTGCTATCAACTCCTTTGCAAGCTCTTTCATCAGCAGTAGCGAATATTGAAGCCACATTGGAGAAACCTGACGAGAGGCAAAAACGGCTAGATATATCTGCGGTGAAGGAAATATCAGAACCAGTTACAAGTTTAAATGAAGAGATAAAACAGCTTCATGCCAAAACACAGGAACTGTCGCTGTCACCACAGAAGGGCATATTATCTATAATTCAAATTGGTGAACCACTGTCGTTGTTGTCTGCCACATTATTGGAAATAGAAAATAGTATACCTGAGGAGACAACTGAAGACATATTACCGGAGGAAGCACTCGCATTGGCTGCATTATCAGAACCTTTACAGAAAATGTCCAAATTAATTGTTGATAGTAGACAAGCTGTAACAAATCAACAAATATTAGAAGGACAGGAGCCACAAATGAAAAATGCATTATCTGCGTTAAAACAACAGATTATTAGGGTTATGCAAGTAGTATCCAAAGCCAAATTAGTTCAGGTACTGGTAACTCCTCTGGAAGCTCTTTCTGCAACAGTAGCCAATATAGAAGCCACAATAGATGAGTCTGAAGAAAGTAGAAAACGGCTAGATGTCTCTGCTATGATTGAAATTTTAAAACCAGTTGAATGTTTAAATGAAGAAATAAAACAACTAAAAGTCAAGACAATAGAATTGGCATTGTCGCCACAGAAAGGAGTTTTGTCTATAATTAAAATTAGTGAACCACTGTCTTTACTGTCTGCTTCAATAATGCAAATACAGGATAACTTCTCTGAAGAAGTGACTACAGATTTGTTACCTGAACAGGCACAAGTATTAGTTGAATTAGCAGAACCGTTAGAGAAATTGTCAAAACTAGTTGTTACTAGTAGAAGTGCTATTGCCAATCAAGAAATATTGGAAGGACAAAAACCACAGGTGAAAAACGCTATATCAGCATTGAAGCAGCACATTGAAAACGTTATGCAAGTAATTCCCGAAGCTAAGTCTATTCACATGCTAGAAGTACCTCTGCAAGCTCTTTCGTCGGCTATTGCAGGTATTGAGGAAAGTGTAGAATATTCTGAAGAGAAGCAAATAAGACAAGATATTTCTGATGTGAAAGAAATTGTAAAACCACTTATAAATTTGAAAGATGAGATAAACAAACTTCAAATTAAAGTAGAAGAACTAGCAGCTTCATCACAGAAAGGCGTGTTATCGTTAATTAAAATTAGTAAACCCGTGTCATCTCTTCCTGCAACATTATATGAAGAAATAACTAAAGATTTATTACCTGAACAGGCACTTGTATTAACTGAATTAGCAGAGCCATTGCAGAAGCTGGAAAAACTGATAGTGGTTAGTAGAGAAGCTATAACAAAACCAGAAATCTTGGATGAACAAAAACCACATGTAAGAAATGCTGTATCTGCGCTAAAGGAACAAATTGAGTTAATCGAACAGGCAATACCCAAATCAACGTCTATTGAAGTACTGGAGACACTTTTGCAAGCTCTCTCTGCAGCAATTACAAGTATCGAAGGAATTATAGAAAAGTCCGACGAAATACATGAGCGGCAAGATATTTCTGCTGTCAAGGAAATAGCAGTACCCCTCACAAGTTTGAAAGAAAACGTAATAAAGCTTCAAGCCAAAACACAAGAATTGTCCCTTTCACCGCATAAAGGTGTGTTGTCCATAATTGAAATTAATGAACCCGTATCATTGCTTTCTGCTTCATTACTCCAGATAGTCGATACTTTAACTGAAGGAACAACTGAAGATATATTACCCGAACAGGCACAATCTTTGACTGCGTTATCGGAGCCTTTACAGAAATTGTCAAAATTAATTATTGAAACTAGAGAATCTATAACAAACCCAAAAATATTGAAGGAACTGAAACCTCAAATGAAAAATGCCGTGTGTGCTTTGAAGCATCAGCTTCAAATGGTCATACAAGTAATGTCTGCTGCAAAATCTGTTCAGGCTCTTAGAAATCCTCTACAAAGTCTTTTTTCGGCACTTACAATTGTCGATGAACTCTTAGAGAGTTCTGAGGAAAAACAGAAACCATCAGATCTTTCTCTTGTGAACGAAATTGGAGAGCCCGTTGTTAATTTAATAGCTGAAATAAATCTCCTTCAAACAAAAGCAAATAAACTTTCGCTTTCTCCACAGAAAGGTGTCTTGTCAATAATTGATATTAGTGAACCATTGTCTTTACTTTCTGCTTCGATCTTGCAGATAGAGGAAAGCATATCTGAAGAAATAGTAAAAGACACCCTACCACAAGAAGCGCGCATATTAACTAACTTAGTCGAACCATTGCAAAAATTGTCAAAAATAGTTGTTGACAGTAGAGAAGCTATCACTAACTCAGAAATATTGGAACAAAAAAAGCCACAAATGAAGCAAGCTGTCTCCGCTCTGCAGCAACAAATTAACGTAGTTATGCAAGTCTTACCTGAAGCTAAATCTATTCACTTAGTTGAAATTCCCCTTCAAAACCTTTCAACAGCAATTATGGGAATTGAAGAAATTCTAAATAAATCTGACGAAAAACAAATATACCTAAATATTTCTGCTCTGCACGAAATTGCAAAACCAGTTTTAAAATTAAACGATGAAATAAAACAACTCCAAGTTAAAACACAAGAGCTCAGCCTTTCACCACAGAATGGCGTATTATCCATAATTCAGATAAGTGAGCCTATTACTTCACTCTTCACTTCAATAATACAGATACAAGATAACATATCTGAAGGAATAGTTCAAGATATTTTACCAGAACAAGCGCGTGCACTGTCTGCGTTATCAAAACCATTGCATAAACTATCAAAATTAGTCGTTGATAGTAGAGAAGGCATAATAAATGCAGAAATATTGGAGCAACAAAAGCCACAAATGAAGAAAGCTATCTCTGCCCTGAAGCTACAGATTAAAACCATCATACAAATAATACCTGAAGCTGAAGCTATTCAACTTCTTATGACTCCTCTTCAAGCTCTCTCATCGGCAATTTTGAGCGTGGAAGAAATCCTAGAAAAGACCGATGAAAAGCGAGAAGGGCTGTTTGTTTTTCCTGTGGAAGAAATTGTAAGATCAGTCACAAATTTAAACAAAGAAATAAATCAACTTCAATTCAAAGCACAAGAACTTCCTCTATTACCAAAGATTGAACTACTGTCTATAACAGAAATCAGTGAGCCATTGGCTTTATTTTCTGCTTCAATTTTAAAGATTGAAAATGAGGTATCTCAAGGAACAATCCAGGATATATTACCAGATCAAGCACAAATATTATCTGATTATGTAAAAGAAATTACTACTTTAGTGGAACCACTTCAAAAGCTAACAAAAGTGGTCGTCACTAGTGAACAAATCATCTTGCACCCAGAGTTATTGGAACAACAGAAATCTGAAATAATCAGAGCTGTCTCTGCACTGAAGCAACAAATAGAGAAAGTTGTGCAAACCAACCCCCAAAACGCAACTGTAGAAACATTGCAGACTCATCTTCAAGGCCTTTTGGAGACAATAACACATGTAGAAGAAAAACTGGAAACTGTTGATGAATGTGTAAGATTGTTAAATGCTTCCACCTTAAAGGAAATAGCAGGGCCAATACTGGAATTAAACAATGAGATACAACTGCTTCAAATTAAGATACAGGACCTTGAACTTTCACCAAGGCAAAGTGTGTTGTCCATAATTAAGGTTAACGAAGCGCTGTCTCTGCTCTCCGCCTCAATTTTGTCTTTAGAGGATACTATTGCTGAAAATGTAACCTCTGACATATCACAGGAAGAATTAAATGTATTAACTGCCTTCGCAGAACCAATCAAAAAACTTTCGAGATTAGTTGTAGACAGTAAAGAAAATGTAACAGCTTTAGAAATTTTAGAACAACAGAAACCACAATATATGGTAGCTCTTTCAGCACTAAAGGAACAGGTTGATATGGTAAAGCAAGTAACAAGTAAAATCAAATCAGTGCAAACTCTGACAATTCCTCTTGAATCTTTTTCGGCAGTAATTTTAGATGTTAAAAGATCTCTTGAAAAGACTGATGGAAAACAAAAACGCTTGGACATATCTGCTGTGAAGGAAATATCAGGACCGATTTCAAAATTAAACGATGAAATAAAACAATTCGAAATGAAAATACAAGAGTTGACATTACCACTTCAGTTAGGAATGCTGTCTCCTGCTCAAATCAGCAGTACCTTATCTTTATTGTCTGCTTCAGTCATCCAACTAGAAAGTTCACTATTTGATGAGACTTCCCAAGATATATCTTCTGAACAGGCAGCCGAAGTAACTGCTTTGGTTGAACCGTTAGAAAAATTATTAAATATTACTAGTGCTTGTCAACAAACATTAGCAAAATCAGATACATTAGACCAACATAAACCTGAAATGAAAATCGCGCTCTCTACATTAAATAAGCAAGTAGCGAAAGTTGTGCAAGTTAGTACTGAAGCAAACTCAATAAAAACATTGAAAACTCCTCTTAAAGCTTTTTCAGATGCACTAGAACGTTTTGAGTATTCTTTAGAAGAACGCTTGGATGTATCTACCATGAAGAAAATATTGAAATCAATATCAAACTTACAAGATGAGATACAACAACTTGAGGTCAAAACACGTGATATCGCGATTTTACCTTTTGAAGGAGTTTTGTCTGTAATAGAGATGCACGAGCCTTTGTCTTTACTGCGTTCTTCAGTTTTAGATATGAAAAATGTAGTGCCTGAGGTACAAGACATATCGTCAAAAGAGGCAGAAGAATTAACTGATTTAATTGAACCACTAGAAAATCTTTCAAAATCCATCGTCGTCAGTAAAGAAACTATCGAAAATCCAAAGTTGTTAAATCAACAAAAACCTGAAATGAAGATAGTTCTGTCTGCATTGAAGGAACGAGTGGATAAAGTTCTTGAAACAAAAACACCTGAAAATATATCTATAAAAAAGTTAAAAATTCCTCTTGAGGGTCTTTCTACAGCCATAAATCTTATTAAAGATGTTTTGGACAAGACTGAACAGACGCTTGTTGAAACGGAAGAAAAATCGGATTTAGGTAAAATTCATTTATTTTCCAATATTAAAAGTTTACTTGTTGACCTTCAACAGAATTTGGAGAAACTAAACATGAAAGTTGATATTGTAACTCCATTGAATACACCCGTTGTAAGTTCAATGTTTGACATGAAAAGATTCGTGGTATCAGCATATGAAACAATCGACAAAGTTCTGAATGAAACGTCCTTAAATACTATTCCAGATGAAATTTGTGATAAGCTAAAAATACTTGAGTTAGCTGTAAGGAAATTAATTGACATAAGTAATTTATATTCCAATAAAATCATTTTTGAGAATGAAGAAATCATTGAAGGTTTGATATCTGCAAATCAGTTAATTGAGGAAGCAGTAAATTATTTTACTGATTCGAAATACTTCTCTGAACTTGTTCCATCACTTAAAGGGATTTCTATGCAGTGTACTGAAACATTGAAACATTTTGATACCTTGAGGAAACATGCATTAAACATAAATAGTGTTAAACTGCCACTTTGTGCATTATATGAGAGTATTAAATTATTCTGCTTCGAATCGAAACCTGAAATAAGCGACAAAGATTTGAAAGAGTTTTCTTTACTTCATGAGCCATTATTCGAGATTATTGAAGTTTTAAATAGAGCAGAAATCGAACCTGATAATATTATCAATTTAAGGAATATAATAGAGCCAGTCACTGATCTTATCACTGCAGTTAACGAAATTCGTAACATCAATGTCCAGGAATTATTACAATCTAAAAAACCAGAGTTAGGCAGATGTTTATTGAAACTTGCAAACGATGTTGATAATGTTACTGCTGTACTAATAAGTTCCAAAATCAATGCTCAGATTCAACAGAAATTACTAGGCCTATCTAATAAAATTAAACACGTACAGCAACAACTTGAACAAGCAAAGTTAGCAAGACGGGATTTAGTCGTGATTAAAAACCTAAAATCGCCTGTGAATCAACTTCAAGAAGAAATTAAGATTATTTTGGATAAAGCTAATAAATTAACAGAGGACGAGCGACACATATGTACCTTAAACAGACCATTGGCTGATCTGAATGATTCTCTGAATATAGTTGAAAATTTAGCTTTAGAAAATAAAATAGACGACATGACAACTGAGTTAAGTAGTAAATTTGAAAGTATTGTTTTACCCTTTGAAGATTTGTTAATCGAGTTTGTTAAGGCTAATTCTCTACTTGAAAAATCAGATAGCATAATTGATCAATATTCAAATTTAATTAAAGCATTAAATAAACTTAGAGATGGTATTAATAACCTTTTATTAATTCCTCTTGATACCAAAACTGTGGAGATTTTACTTTTACCATTAGAAGCTCTAACCCAAAAAATTTCGGAAATTGAAGATAAATTCGTAAATAAAACAGAATCCGAAAGGGCTAATAAATCTGCCCTCCTATTAGAACCAATATTGCTCGTGCAAGAGGAACTGAATACATTGAAAGCTGATGTCAATTTATTGGAAGCAAATCTATTGAAACCAGTCTTTTCCTTAATTAAGTTAGAAAATCCGTTTCGGGAGATTATCGAAAGATGCAAGAATCTTGATTTGGAATTATTATCTAATTTGGAACAAATCAATCATTTTGTAAAAGAACCTTTTGGAGAATTCACACGAGCTGTTGTCACTATTAGATCAGTTATGAGTAGTCCAGAACTAACACTTTTGGAGTTACCAGTCTTAAGTAAAGCATTAAAGTTGGTAATCAGCAGTATTGACTTAATTGTTTGTGATCCAAAATTAATTAAATCGGTACTAGTTACACCAATTGAATCTATTAAAGCCATTATTACCGAAATTATTCAAGAATGCAATAAGGAAAGATTTGACTATAAGTCATTGTCAAATCTTGATACGGCCCTAGAAAATATTAAAAATGTTATACAAAGTTTCAAAGCAGGTGAAAGTAAATTTGAGGACACTGCGAGAGAAAATATTTTAATTCTTCAAAGCTTATCTGAATCTGCACTACAACTGCAAACTAATATTAAATTGGCCAATGATATAGGAGACAATTTAAATGACTTTTCTCCTGAATATGCTGCGAGAATAAATAATTTAGGTGATAAATTTACAGGACTCACTCTCTTTTTAGAAGACATAATACAAAATCCACAAAACGTAAATGTAATAAACAAAACGGAGGAAGATATATGTGTCATTTTAGAAGACATGAGGAATATTTTGTCGGAAATATCCAATAGTCTTTCATTGAATGAAAAAATGGAAATTATTTCACAATCCTTGAATTTATTTGCGGAGAATTTAGATTTACTTGTCGCTGAATTTAAGGAATTAATTTTTGCAAAAAGAAATGATATCAAATTTGCGAAATATCTCATGGATATAACGATTAAAACTAAAACCGCTTTGAATGCTAATGCAGATCTAGTGTTCTACAAATTAGTACACCCGTTAAACATATTACAAGAAACTTTAGCAGATACAGAAAAAAACATACGCTTGGAAAGAAAAGAAGACATTTCAAATAATATATCAGATAAGTCAAGTTTAGGACAAACTTTTTCAATTTTTAATTTGATGTTAAAGAATACTGAGACCGAAAAGGGTAAAAACGATATTGTAGATTATATGAATCATATAAAACATGTTGTAGATGAAACAATTAATATTATAAAGAACATTAAAACATTGTCGCCTATATATCAAGCACTTATTATTTTAAGTGATACCATATCTAGTTTAATTTTTGATTTGCAAGTCGAAACAGAAATAGAAACTGTAGCGGAAATAGAAGATATTGAGGAAAAAAATAAAAATGAAGGAGAAGATAAGGAAAAAGAAAAGGATGTGAAACTAGAAGAAGAACCTTTAGAGAAAATAAAATTAGAAGAAGAAATGCTAAAAGAAGAAGAAGAGAAAGAGCAAAAAGAAAATGATGTGAAATTAGAAGTAGACAATGAAATTAAAGAAGAGGTCAAATTAAGTTCAACCGAGGCATCAGAAGAAAATAAACAAGAAGTAGTTGAAAGTCTGGAAAAGAAAGATGAGAAAATAGAAGTGAAAGAAGAAGAACAGTCAGACAAACAAAAGGCAAGAGATGACGTACTGATTTGTGATACAGTAATCGTTGAAACAAAATCCGAAGAAGAGAAAGTAAGAGAGATAGGCCAAGATAAGACAGATAATAAAGAAGCAGAACATAAAATTGAGTCGGACGTGACAGTCAAAGATGAAGAAAAGAAACATGATAATAATGAACTTGAATTAAAAGTTGCGAAGGATGAAAATCAGGAAAATGAAGCAGAAATAAAGAAAGTTAAAGAAGAGGTAGTATTGAAAACTAAAGTAGCTGAAGTACAAAATCTAAAAAATAAGGAAGAAGATCAAACTACCAGAAAGGAGAAAGATATCGAGCAAACAATAGAAGCGGAAATAAAAGAAGTTAAAGAAGAAGACGTATTAAAAACCAAAGTAGCTGAAGAACAGAAAGTGAGAGAAAAGGAAGAAGACGAAATATCCAAAAAGAAGGAAGACGTCGAGCAAAAACCAACAGAAGACTCAGGAACAAAACAAAAAAAAGCGAAGAAAAAATCTACAAAACTAAAAAAAGAAACAGCAACAACAAATAAAGACGACGAGAGTAAAGCAAAAGATAAGGAAGCTACAGACAAGATAATGATGGAGGCGCAACAAGAAACAGAAGAGTTAAAAATAAAAGCAGATGAAAAGACAGTAGAAACGCTAGAACAGAAATCTAATGACGAGGCTGATTTAATATCTAAGGAACTTGCAGAACAGAAGCCTAAAGAAGAAAGCAAGGAAGACGAAAATGCGAAGAAGAATGACGAAGAAGGAATTAAATCGAGTATTAGGGAAACTGCTGAAATTAAAGATAAAACAGAGGAACTTGATAATGCAAAAGAACCGACAACGGGAAAAGGGAAGAATGAAGAAGAGGAGAAGACTGAAATAAAGGAAACGGATGAAAGAGAGTCAAAACCGAGCAATGAGAAGGCTGTTGAAACTAAACATATAGAAGAACTGGAAGCTAAAATAGAAATAGGACATGACTTAGAAGCGAGCAAAACAGAAAATAAAACTACGGAATCTGAGATGAAAGGCAAGGAAAAAGAAAAGGAAATCAAGGAAGTAAAAGGAAAAGAAAATACTGAGGCAGAATGGACAGCAAATAAAGATGCGAAAGATGCGGGCAATGAAGACGATTCTAAACTGAAGGAAGTTGAAGATGGTAAAGATAAAATAAAAACTAAAGACACTCAACTGGAAGTAGAAAAAGAAATTGATAGAAAGAAAGTAGATGAAGATATTGATGTAAAGAAAGCAAAAGAAGAAAAAACATTGGAAATTGAAAGCGTAGTTGATAAAAAAGCCATAGACGATTCCGAGCAAAAGACTAAAGATAAAAAAGAGGAGGTTGAGAGAATAGAAAAAGATGTTGAAAATGTATCTGCTGTCATAGAATTGGTCAACAAAGACATAGAAAAAAAGGATGAAGAGGAAGATAAAACGATATTAGCGAAGGGAATCAAAGAGGATGAAAAAAAAATCGATAAGGAAGAGACACAAAGTAAATCTGAAAATGAGATAGTGGCAAAAGATGAAGTAGAAAAGGGAACAGAAACTAAATTAATAGGAAATAAACTTCCAGAGACGAAAACAATAGAAGATGAGCAAATAGAACCCCCAAAGAAATCCGAAGAGAAAGTTGTAGAGGTACAGAAACTGGAAATAGAACCAGAGAGGAAACCTGAGAAAAGCTTGAAAGGCAATGAGGAATCTAAAAAAATCAGTAAAGAAAATGAACTAAAGATTAAAGACATAACCGAAAATATTTCAGAACAAAGCATTGAAAAAGACTCTGATATCAAACCTAGTGAAAAGAAAGTTACAGAGGGGAAAACTATTAAAAAAGAGGACAAGAATTTAGAAGGAGAATTGAAAGCCAAAGAGGCGGCAGATGATGCGGCACAAAAAGATATAGACAGTGAAATGAAGGAAGTAGAAGAACAACCTTTTATTAATCAAAACGCTGAACAAGTAGTGAAAGAAGAGGCAGAAAATAAAACTAAAGCCGAATTGGAAGATAAAAAAGCTATAGAAAAGAAGATTAAGGACAAAGAGGCAGATGTTAAACAAGATGATAAAGATACAGATAAGAAGACTAAAAAGAAATTAGAAAAGAAAGCTAAAGAGAAAAAGACCAAGAAAGATGCAGTAAATAAAACCAATCTAGAAGAAGACTTGAAAGTCAAAGAGGTGGTAGAAAGTGGGGTAAAAAAAGACAAAGAAACTGAAGAGAAGAACAAAGAAGAGCATGCAAGTAAACAAAAGGCTGAAAAGGACATTGAAAAAGTGGAGAAAGAAGAGGCAGGAAAGGAAATTCAAGCCAAGTTGGAAGATAAGAAACCTGTAGAAGAGAAGATTAAGGACAAGGAGACGGGTGATAAGCAAGATGATAAAGATACAGATAAGAAGACTAAAAAAGAATTAGAGGAGGAAGCTAATGATGAAAAGATTAAAAAAGATGTAGTAAACAAAGCAAAAGAAGAATTGAAAGCCAAAGAGGAGGCAGAAAGCGCGACAAAGAAAGATAAAGAAATTGAAGAGCAGAAGAGAGAAGAGGTTGTTAAACAAAAATCTGAAAAGGATATTGAACAAGTGGTGAAAGAAGTGGCAGAAAAGAAAGTTAAAGTTCAATTGAAAGATAAAAAAGATGTAGAAGAGTCAATTCAGGACAAAGAGGTAGATGTTAAGCAGGATGATAAAGATACAGATAAGAAGACTAAAAAAGAGTTA
Organism: Rutpela maculata; assembly: GCA_936432065.2. Taxonomy (NCBI): domain Eukaryota; kingdom Metazoa; phylum Arthropoda; class Insecta; order Coleoptera; family Cerambycidae; genus Rutpela; species Rutpela maculata. Next base: position 82,496,769 of record OW386286.2, on the reverse strand, counting down.
GAGGAGAATGCTAACGAGGAAAAGATTAAAAAAGATATAAATAAAGCAGGAGAAGAATTGAAGGCCAAAGAGGAGGCAGAAAGCGAGGCAAGAAAAGATAAAGAAATTGAAAAGCAGAAGAAAGAAGAGGCAGTCAAACAAAAATCTGAAAAGGATATTGAACAAGTTGTGAAAGAAGAGGCAGAAAAGAAAATTAAAGTAGAATTGGAAGATAAAAAAGCTGTAGAAGAGAAGATTAAAGACAAAGAGGCAGATGTTAAACAAGACGACAAACACACAGATAAGAAGATCAAAAAAGATTCAGAAAAGAAAGCTAACGAGAAAAAGACAAAGAAAGATCTAGTAAATAGAAAAGAAGAATTGAAAGCCAAAAAGGAGGCAGAAAGCTCTGCAAAAAAAGACAAAGAAACTAAAGAGAAAAACAAAGAAGAGCAAGTAGGTAAACAAAAAGCTGAAAAGAACATTGAAGAAGTGGATAAAGAAAAGAAAATTAAAGCAGAATTGGAAGATAAAATAGCTGCAGAAGTGAAGATTAAAGACAAAGAGGCAGATGTTAAACAAGATGATAAAGATACAGATAAGAAGACTAAAAAAGATCTAGCAAATAAAGCAGAAGCAGAATTGAAAGCCAAAGATGAGGCAGAAATGACTGCAAGAGAAAATAAGGAAATTGAAGAGAGGAAGAAAGACGAGCGTATTAAACAAAAATCAGAAAAGGACATTGAACAAGTGACGAAAGAAGAACCAGAAAAGAAAATTAAAGCCGAATTGGAAAATAATGAAGCTGTAGAAGAGAAGACTAAGGACAAAGAAGTAGATGTTAAGCAAGATGATAAAGATACAGAAAAGAAGACTGAAAAAGAATTAGAAAAGAAAGCTGACAAGAAAAAAATCAAGAAAGATCTAGTAAATAAAACGGAAGAATTGAAACCCAAAGAGCAGGCTGAAAACTCTACAAAAAAAGATAAAAAAATTGAAGAAGAGGAAAAAGAAGAGCCTGTTGCTAAACAAAAGTCTGAAAAGGATATTGAGCAAATGACAAAAGAAGAAGCACAAAAGAAAACTAAAGCCGAATTAGAAGATAAAAAAGCTATGGAGGAGAAGGCTAAAGACAAAGAGGCAGATGTCAAACAAGATGATAAACATACAGATAAGAAAACTAAAAAAGAATTAGAAAAGAAAGCTAACGAGAAAAAGACCAAAATGGATTCAGGAAATAAAACTAAATTAGAAGAATTGAAAGCCAAAGAAGAAGCAGAAAAAGTAGCCAAAAAAGAGGAAGAAATTCAAGACAAGAAAAAAGAGGAAGAGTCTACTGTTAAACAAAAATCTGAAAAGAATGTTGGACAAGTCGCAAAGGCAGACACAGAAAAGCAAACTGATATCGAATTGGAAGACAAAAAAAACATAGAAGAGAAGATTAAGGACAAAGACGAAGAAGTCAAACAAGATGATAGAGTTGCAGATAAAACTAAGAAAGAATTGGGTGAGAAAGTCAAAGAGAAAAAGACCAAGAAAGATACAGAACAAGCCGCCAAGAAAGATAAAGATATTGAAGAGAAGAAAAAAGAAGAGCCTATTGTTAAGCCAGAAGTTGAAAAGGATCAACAAGTGGCAAAAGAAGAGGCAGAGGAAAAGACTAAAGCCGAATTGAAAGACACTAAAGTTGTAAGAGACACACTAGATGAAGAATTGAAAACCAAAGACGTAGACATTTCAGAAAAGAACAAAGAAGAAAAGTATGAAGTAAAAAAGAAATCTGGTGACAAAAGCACCAAAAAAGAATCGAAACCTAAAACCACCAAGAAAGAGGAGGTGATATCTGAAATAGAACCAGTGGTGAAAGCCCAGAGTAAAGAAAAATTGAAAGCTGCAAAGGAGGAAAATAAAGAAAACGCATATATAAAAGTAAATGACGATACGGAAAAGAGAAGAAAAGAAAAAGATGTTTTAGTGCAGGACAAAAATAAAAAACGAGAAGCATTTGATACGCATTTAATGAATGATGAGCATGTTTCAAGAGATAATGAAGAAAGTAAACATCGAACAGAACGTAGAAATTTCGAATTAACTAAAGGCGTCTCGGATTTGGGTTTGGATATGTACAAACCTACTTCATACCACGGGCCTAGATTTTCTGAGAGGAAACCAATATTTACTTCTAACTTGACCAATCGCACTGCTGCAGCTGGTTGTAGAGTTAAAATGACATGTAGTGTTATTGCAGACGGAGTTGAAATCAATTGGTTGAAAAACGGTGAACCTATCAGCACTGCAAATAATTATTACATTGAATTTTCAAACAATGTAGCTACATTAGAAATTCTAAACACATCCGTTAATGACTCAGCAGACTATACTTGTATCGCTAAAAATGAGAATGGGGTGAGTACAACTGCAGCCAGTTTAAAAGTAATCCAAGGGTACGATCCTTCCCCACTACCACCAACATTTACAAGACCCATTAGAGATCAGTATAGAATTACCAACGATGAATTAATTCTGGAATGCAGAATTAGATGTGAACCTCCACCTATCATAAAATGGTATAAGAATGGAGAAGAACTGGGTTTAAGCGCAAGGCATTCTCAAAGTTATTTAGCGGATGGTATTTGTAGATTATCTTTATCTAATCCAGACAAAAGTGACAGCGGTAAATATACATGCAGAGCTGAAAACAAATCTGGAAATGAACAAATTTCTCACGATGTGAAATTTACCACTAAAGAAGACTATATTAAGGAAAAGGCGGTACACAGAACTATTTATAAACCAACAAGGGAATCAAGAAGACCCTACTTCTCCGGCGTTTTGACGGATAGTTTTGTCCCATCAGGCGGTGTTATGGCTCTACAAGTACAAGTAAAGGGAAGTCCAGCCGAGGTCACATGGTTCAAAGAAAGTCAAAAATTATCAAATGCATCGCCTAGGCATAGAACTTTTGAGGAACGTGGAGTTCATACTCTAGTTGTACCAAATATAAACGAATATGAAGCAGGAAAATATACCTGTCGAGCATCGAATACGTATGGTCGCATAGAAACTTCAGCATACGTCCAAGTAATACATCCTTCATCAATTAGAGAAGGTAAGCCGGCGATGTTTTTGTCCAGACCTGAAAAAATTTTAAATGTCGCTACTGGAGAAGATATAGTTGTTTCATTTAGAGTAACAGGAGATCCAAAACCAAGAGGTAATAAATGTGTAAAATAAAAAACCAAAATTAATTGTTGTTATTTTTAGTGACATGGATGAAAGGGCTTACCGACATAACAGACGGTATGAGATCCTTGAAAGAAACATCTGATGATTATGTAAGGTTTTCTTTGAAGAGGGCCACAGAAGATGATGTTGGAACTTATTGCATTCTAGCTAAGAATCGGTACGGTTGTGACCGGGCATTCTTTACCGTTCGCTTGAGGTATAGAGCACGTTCAGTTACTCCTACAAGAGAGGAAACACAAAGAATTTTATCTGAAATTCCCTCGTATCGTGAAAGACATTATTATACTGGTAAGTAAAATCTTCACAAAAATATTGAATATTTTCGCTATATTTCCTTCTGAAATATAATTTTAAATTTATGACTAAAAATTGATCATTTTTAATTAAAATTTTGTAACTTAACATATTTAATTTAAATAACTCGGTTAATGATGTCCAAAATATTTTTATAGTATAATAGTATAATACATGTTGGTTCTCAGAATCAGGTAAATGGTCAAATAGGGAGCTCGTCCTCACCCAGATTATAGAAGGAATTGTTGTTTCCTTCAATTATACTCGCGAGAACTGCCGATGCTCGAATAGTATTAATTCACTGCAGAATTAATACAGTTAATACAGTGTGTAGATCATAGAACGGCTGTGAATAATTCCTACAAGGATTATTTTAATAATGAGGGAGGTCGCCACAATCATTAATTAATGTTTTCCACAAAAGTATCTTTGCCGCTACGGCCGCCATGTTGGAAAAATAACGATCGCAATTGGTATTTCTCGATTATCTCCTTTCTATCAAAAAATTTCTAGGTCTAGTTTTATTCGAAATTTTATTGCGAACAATTGGGTATTTACAATGGACCAATTTAATCCAAAACTTCTCACAGCACTTGTTATTAAACCTAAAATAAATCAAAACAAATTGCTGCAGCCAGAGAATCCCCTATTCACCCATTTTGATGCGCACTTTGACCCGACTATAGAGATAATTACAACAGATTATATAGTCCAGTCAACGAAAGGTGACTGGAGTGCTAATGAATGGATTTTGATGAAACCTTATGCAATGTGTTTGTAATGACGTTGATAAAAAAGTTGAAAAAAAAAAAGATTAGGGTAGGAAATGATCGGAAGGTGTAGAAAATACCCCATTTTTCACGGGTTCCGTAACTTGTAGAATTAGGTCAAAAATGAAAAAAAAAACAACAATATTTTACCTTTTTTGGTCCAAAATAAGATGTTTTTACTCTTGTGAATTTTTTCGAAAAATGCATATTTTTAGAGATCTGACCACTCGAAAATTCTAAAAGTGGGGAAGGGGAAATGTAAAAGCTAAAAAAAAAATCTAAAAATATTCAGGTGAATGTAACATCGAAATTTAAGACTTTTTTTTATTTGCAACTTTTCTGTAAAGTGCGTTTTCACCGAGTTTTTGCGGAAAAACATGAAAATACCCCTTTCTTTGAAATTGTAGTGCTTTAAAAATACCTAATTTAAAAATTTGAAAAAAGTCAGACGTATGCATTGAGGCTTTCTAAACATTTTTTGTCTCTTGACATTTTTTTGTAACTTGCTAATTTTCGAGTTACAGGCAGTTTTTCACTATAAATAATGTACATTGCAAAATACATGAAAATTTGAAAAATTAGCGTGATTTATATAATATATAAATCATTTTTCGACTTTTCATGTATTTTTCAATGTGCAAATGTAGTACATGATTTATCATGAAAAACTGCCTATAACTCGAAAAATTAGCAAGTTACAAAAAAATTTAAAGAGACAAAAAATGTTTGGAAGACCTCAATGCATACATATGAATTCTTTCAGTTTTTTTTTTAACTATTTAACGTCGGCCTATTTCCGCTACCAGGGCCTATCACCGACGCCAGGAGACGAGCTACCCCCAACCTGGAAATTTTGCCGAACCTTTTCCCTTAAGAAGAGTAGGGATCTTTTACTTGCCTAACATTTTATAGACAAGGGACCGCCTGCTTTACATCCCCTCCGAAGGATGGTATATCCACTACGTAATCCTCGTCTGAAATTACGTAACTTCCGCGTATACACTGATATACAAGCCGCTAGAAGGTGGGACGAGGACGCTGTATTTCCCAAGATAGGTGGGTCACCCATCCAAGTACTAACCGCGCTCGAATTTGCTTCAACGGAATATCGACTGATATTCACATTGAAGTCGCCTCTACGCTCGCCCTTTCAAAGTTTTAAATTACATATTTTTAAAGCGTTACAATTTCAAAGAAATGTTTTTCCGGAAAAAGTCGGTGAAAATGCACTTTACAGAAAAGTTGCAAATAAAAGAAAGTGTTGCATTTCGATGATACATTCACCTGAATTTTTTCAGATTTTTTTTTTTCAACTTTTACATTTCCACTCCCCCACTTTTAGGAATTTTCGAGTGGCCATATCTCGAAAAATATGCATTTTTCGAAAAAATTCACAAGAGTAAAAACATCTTAGTTTGAGCCAAAAAAGGTAAATATATTGTTTCTTTTTCCATTGTTGACCTAATTGTACAAGTTACGGAACCCATGATAAAATTCACTATCTAGGTGTTTTCTAGTTTTTTTTTTTTTTTTTTCATAAAAATATATACAATATATTCTATGTTCTACAACTTTGATCTCATGTAATTTTTCATAAAAATGCATAATTTTGGGTCAAAATCTAAAAAAAGGCGCAAAAGTCTATATGTATATTTATTTCTTTCGCTCTCTCTAGCGGCGAAAGTAAGCGGAATTCGAAAAAAAAAAGGTAGGAACAAAATTTATGGGAAATTTTATGCTCTACATCTTTGCTCTCTTGATATTTTTCATCAAAATAGAAAAAAAAGATGAAAAAACGGTAAAATTCATCTATATGTATATATTTCTTAAAAACCACCCTTTTTTAGAACTGCGGTAAGATATATATTTAGAACTGCGGGGGGTGAAAATCATGTTTAGACAACCCAAATACTTCACTTCTTACAGGTCTCATAACTGTGGGAAGATTTTCCATAAAACAGCGATTTTTTTATTAATTTGAAATGACTAGATCCTGCTATATTTTTTATGTACCTATATATGGTACAATCTGTTAAATTCGTATTCGGCTGTAGAAGTGTATTTCGAAATTACCTTAAAATATTGGTCCTATATTTATCTCATATAGTATTTAGATATTCTTAAGTGCTATTTGCCCAAATAATTTAGACAAAAGAGTTTTCTACATGCTCTCTTGATTAAATAAAAGTTCCTCCCTTTTTTCTCTTCTCCTTTTCGGAAAGAGCTTCTAAAAGTAAACAAGTAAAATTATAAACCACTTTACACACTATTAATCTACATAACTATTTTAAATAAACCAAAACATGTTGTCTATGCCAATTACTGAAGGTTGAAAGGTAGGCAATAAACCCAACCCAACCAAAAATATGGCGGATCTAGCATATACGCAATCAAAATTGCGTAGCCACCTTTAAATCAGCTGTCGCTTCTGGTGTTTTCCCTTATCTTCTTGTGGTCGGAATACAATTTTCACCACAGCCTACTATTTCCTTTTTCGACTAACTATCTTACGATATATAGCATATGAGGAGAGAAAGAAAACTAAATAGTAATACATCTATGAAAAATTATCTACATTCAGGAGCGAAAAAGCTTATAATTTTGGACTGCAAGGTTACGCTTACCCTATTTTTTGAGCGTCACGTGGCTAGACTAGGACAGCGTGTTTTTTTGTAGCTAGGTGCAGCACTGCTCTTCTGAAATATTACTTACTATATCTGGGGGTTAAGTAGTAACCATAATAATTATAGTAATCATTTTAATGACTATTCATCATAGAAAATTCAATGTACAGGGTTATTCATTATATTTAGGCCACCCTTCATTAACATTATTATTGGATATAGAAAAAAAAGCTTTGTACGAAAGTTGTGGGGCTGTAACTGAACCCCTTTAATAAGTTAATGGAAGCACAGTGGCGTGCAGAAATTGAGGGGACAAGAAGCGATAATATATTTTTTTAATGTTGAATTTTTGAATTACTCTTTTTCTGATTTCAAAAGTATGACATATGGTAGTCCTATCTTTAACAGTTTTCGAGTTATTGAACATTGAAAATCGTATTTAAGCTATTTATTATACGAACGGAAATTACAATTTTATTAAAGTAGTCTATGAAAATGACCAGTATTCTGTTATTAGGTATATGAAACGCTGATAGATTTAATAACAGAATACTTGTCATTTTCATAGACCACTTTAATAATTGTAATTTCCGCGCGTATAATAAAATATAACTTAAATACGATTTTCAATGTTCAATAACTCGAAAACCGGCTCGGTGGCGCAGTGCTTAGGATGCTAGGTTTGCAACCACAGAGTCCCAGGTTCGAATCCTGGCTAGGGTATGGATGTGTAGTGGCGTTTTTCACGTGTTACCGAGATGGTAGCAGTGGGCTAGACTGCGGTTGTGTGAGAGACAACACGGTCTAGTCGCTGTCCTCTCCTGAGTTCGAGTCTCAGCTGCGGCAGATGGCAATGTCGCAGGGAATGGGTGTTGTGATGTTGTCTACGTGTGAGTGTCTGTCCTGGTAGAGTGGAAGATCAGCCTACGGCTGAACTCCGCCAGGACATTAATATAAATAAGGCTAATAAAAAAAAAAAAAACTATTAAAGATAGGACTATTATGTCATATTTTTGAAATCAGAAAAAAAAAGAGTAATTCAATAACACAGGGCGTTCCATTAAAAAATATATTTTTGCTTCTTTACTTCTCAATTTCTGCACGCCACAGTGCTTCCATGAACTTATTGAAGGGGTTCAGTTACAGCCCTACAACTTTCGTCCGAATTTTTTTTTCTATCTCCAATAATAACGATAATAAAGAGTGGCCTAAATATAATGAATAACCCTGTACTTCCTTACAAATATATTTATTTAGATACCTCGCCACATCTCTTGCGTAGTAAAGTCCTGCGCCCATACCCATAATACTTATTGAATAAAACAACTAGCAGGGTGTACATTTTTGGTTTCACCATCGATTTGTTGCTTGTTTTTTCTAAAAGTTCTCTATGGTTAATTGGTTGATACTTATTATGTCATTTCTGGCAATTATAATTCTAGTATTGTTCGAAATAATATAGGCATTATTTGGAAATAAATTTGATTTCTGCTTATTATAGAGGGTTATTTAAATCTTATTCAAAAAATGTTTTGGAAATGTACGTATTTGTATGACAAAAAAACGAAAAAAATTGCAATACCATTTAAAAATATTTACTTGCACGTCACTGGAATTTGGTCAACTGTATCGAAGTAAAACCGAACTAATAGTAAATCCTCGTTGAACCACAGTAAATAAAAATTATGTCCATTAACTCCTCGTTGCTATTCACGTGTACCATTTTGAAACTGACTCAGTGGCGCAGTGCTTGCGGTGTTAGGCTTGCGACCACGGGTTCGAATCTTGGCTAGCGTATGGATGTGCAGTTTCGTTTTTCACGTGTTGCCGAAACTGTAGCAGTGGACTAAACTGCGGTTGTGTGACAGAAAACACGACTGAGTACGAGTCTCAGCTACGGCAGATGGCAATGTCTCAGGGAATGGTTGTTGTGTTGTTATCTATGTGTGCGTGTACTGGTTGAGTGGTGGAATAACTGCAGCTAAACTCCTTCAGGAGAGTAATATAAGTAAGGCGTAAACAAAAACAGATATAGTCTGGAAGTATAGTTAGCACTAAAATAACAATAACGAACAGCGCTGACTTAGCATAAGCTAACTACTCAGCACGGAACTATTACAACCATCCGACGAAATGTAATATGATTAACGTACTCCAAGACATAAACTAGAGTAGGCATCTGAATTATAGTACATTCGTCAAATCGTCTTTAATAATTTTTTACACGGGTTCTATTAGATTTATTGTAAGTTTTTGTGGTATTGTAGAAGAACTCACCACACTTGTCTGAAGGATGTGATACTATATATTTTATTAAGGGCGCCACCCGCTCTCTCCCATTTGATTGTGTGTTTTTAATTTCCACTATCAGTTGGATTCGTTCTGAGGTTCTGAGTTCAGAGGTATAAGTTCGTACTTCGTAGTCACCGTGGATTGCTAACTGTTTTCCCTCCAAGATTTCCGCCTTCTTACGATACACTAGTCTCATATTTAGCACTTTATGTGGATTTATTACTTCTGGATATCCTAATTAGTTCCTCTCTCCAGCTTCTGTGATCTGATCGGTATCCAATTTAATTCAATTCAAAAAAGACTTATTTCTAATTGGCAGATACATTTATGCGCTTGGTCAGATTCCGGTTCAGAGCCGACCGCACAACCACGGCGCGCAGCGTTGTGGTGAATGTGCGGTCGGGTGAAGCGGGTCTGATTTAGCTAGAACGACAGGTATTGGGTTGTGTTAGAACTCCTGCTTAACTAAGAATAAAAGCTTAAATCTAACAATTTCTTTTTACATAACTAAAGGGTTTTAAAATACTTGAAGGCTGCACTTGTTAGTTTTTGTTTTACGCGAGCACATCGCGCACTGTTTAAAAAAGTCTGGTTACTGTTACGGGGAAAACTCAACGAAAAAACCCGTTCAAACTAGTAACGTCCTTCGTCCGGTGGTCAGACTGCCTCCGGAAGGTAGGGTGGAAGAAAAGTTGTGACTTAAAAAGTTTAGATTTTCAAGAGGTTATTGGTCGAGAGGGGATTATGAAAAGGAACAAAAAAGCACAAAAGAACAAAAATTAACAAAATAGAGACGAATAGAGGGAATGGAAAGAGGTTTGAGGGTAAAAGGTGGTGAAAAGTAAAGCGTGGTGAAAGGGAAATTGTGGTATAGGAAAGTGAGGCTAGGGAAGTTGCCGAAAGATAGGCAACACCTGGTATGGTAGGGAGTGTCTTATATCGAAAAGTATGGCATTATGCTGTCTGATTCGTGTTATATCGCGGGTTAGCGGACTATCGCCCAGTTTGAATTGATAGAATTTCTGTGATATTTCCTGGACGAAGTCCGTTAGTGGGGTTATGTCGTGGCAACGTGCGTAGATATCCTGAATATTAGACGTGTGGGTTCCTTGAGGATTCCGTTTATTCAGTATCAACCTAATCCACAAAAGCTCCCACGAGGTTAGACTTAAAGTTAATGATAAAATCAAGAAAATGCAACAATTCAAATAAACCTATTTATTGGTTTAATCCAAAATGTACACAATAAATATGCAGGAACTTATCTAATAGATACTTGTAAGAATCTGCCTCCCAAACATGGCAAGGGAGGACAGCTCCTTTAGAGAATGCGTATTTCAACCACCATACAAGGAAGAGTTTGTATTAGCAATCGACTTGGCACAAAAAGATTCAAAACTTCCTAGAAGTAGTCCAGATTCTGGAGACGTTTATCTTTCCGAATCCGGAGGGCGCATAAAAATCGGGAATTGCCTTCAACTCTCAATTCGCGAATTTACCCTTATTTCGGAAATTGTGAAAAATTGTATTTTTAAAATATAACTTGCGTTTTCTCCCACAAAACATAAGCTAAAAATCTATTCTTTTTTTAATTGTAGCTTACAATGCACTTAATGTAACAGTGTAGTCAAAACACATCTAATATTTATAAAAATTGTGGAAAAGAATATCCCGTGAACCTCTACGCAGTCGGCGCATTGAAGAATGTAGCATGCGAGATTTTTTTTATTTTGAGAAATTGACAAAAACTAGATCGTACGAAATTACAAGAAACGAGCAAAAATATTTTTAGTGATTGATTCTTACTGATATTTTGAGTGAAACAGAAGATATGATTTTTTTTAATTTGACCGTCCTGTGATCGAGCAAGCTACGAATCGAAACCGAAGGATGCGGGTACTCATTTGCGTTATATTTAGTTATTTGGTACTGTTTTAGTAGGTACAATATTCCTGTGTTACGTTTTACCGACTTTTTTTGTTTACAATATGTAGTTATTAATATAGTTGTTTAAAATGCTTTAGGTTTAATTTTCATCATAACTTTAGAAACACATAAAATTATGCAAGGGCGGATCCGGGGGGGGCAGTAGGGGCAATTCCTCCCCCCCAGAAAAGTATTTGTTACGTTTTCAAGGCGATACTTTTTTTTTCCGCATGAGGTGGGGGAAAAAATTTTTTTGGATTTCTAATAGTATTCTTGTGTATGAGGCGAAAAAATTTTTGTCTGGATTTTAATATTTGTACCCCCCCCATGAGCCGAAATTTTTGGAGTTTCATTTGCACCCCCCCCCCCCCCCTATGAGGCGATAAAATTGTTTCAGATTCCGAGACGAAAAAATTTTTTTTAGATGTTAGTGCCTCCCCCCAGTAACCTTTCTGGATTCGCCCTTGTTATTATGTATGTACTAGTATGCAGGTATAAATGAAATTGTCTCTAAATATGATAGACATGAATGTATTTATATCAGCTTAGCAAAATACATAATCATTAATAATTAGAAATCACTATAATTAGAATCAGCTTATATCTTGAAAATGCGAAAATTCATAACCGTGAGGAAGCCGATATAGTTGTATTCTCCATACAAAAATGTTGTGTTTTGGAAGAGCAGCAATAGTGGCAAGTAACAGATATTTTTTTGTTGTCATTATTTTTATCCAGCAAAATGAAAGTAAAGTTGTGGCTTCAAAAGTTCGATTCGTATTTGTTCTGAAATAAAATAATTGAAGACGCAGCAACAGGCACTCATACCCTTCCTCCTTACAGCGACTCTTTTTATGTCTACCTATGTACTTAGTGGGCGGAATAACACAAGGTACACATTTGGGAAGGGGAAAAGAACAGAATTTAAGACGGCAATTGAAAATTGAGAAACACTCAATCCTCTGGTAAAATATATAAATGACGTGGACGATTGCAACGTCACGGAATTTATAAACACATATTCTTTAAATGCCGGTATGGTCACTCACATTTCCATGTAAGCCTTAAAGAACTAAGGGCATATTTATTTTTAAATTGCAGTAGCGATATAGAGTTTTTCCATCTACTGAAGACGCATTTTATGAATATGCCAAGATATGTGCCTGTATACACTTCTTATTTGGAAAAAGACAGGCAAAACTTCCAGATGTTCTTCAGTATGATTAGACCTTGACAAAAGGTACACTGATACTGATACCTACCATGTGTAAGAAACAATCGAAGCCAGTCACTTCTAAGTAGTCGTTTGCAAGTGTAGGAATATTCACAACAAGAGGTGTTTCTGCAAGAGAACTAGAGAACTGGTCTTGCATTATTATTATGTTTTGGTAAATGTACTGATGAAAACTTATAATTATAAAAATTTCTAATTATGAATTGTAATGTATTTCTCTTAGCTGATATAAATACAAACCACTGCCTAATATAAGGAATCATTACTTCCACATCCAGATTTTCTATCCAAGATTGTGGAAAATTTCAATAATCATAAACCGTTCCAGAGTAATCGTACGCCCAAAGAAAGTGACAGACAAGACGGACTGACAAAACTTTTTAAATTTTGTTACAACTTAAAATTTCAGCATTTCATGACATCCTAATCCTATTTGAACAAAATAAATCCCATTTTTATTGTTACTCTACTTCCATGAAGTAGAAGTAATTAAACCTAAGGAATTTTAAACAACTATATTAATAACTATATCTTTTAAACAAAATTAAGCCCGTAAAATCTGATACAGGAATATTGTACCTATTAATGTAGTACCAAATAACTAAATATAATGCAAGAGTGCCCGCATATGTCGCTTTCGACTTGTAGTGCGCTCGATCGCAGGGCGGTCAAATTTAAAAAAATCATATCTTCCGTTTCACTCAAAATATCGGTATGAATCAATCACTAAAAATAATTCTGATCTCTTCTTATAATTTTGTACGATCTACTTTTTGTCAATTTCCCAAAATAAAAAATACCTCGCATTTTTCAATGCGCCGGCTGCGTAGCGGTTCACGACATGTTTTTTTCTAAAATTTCTATAAGCATTGGTTGTGTTTTGACTACACTGCTGCCTTAAATGCATTGTGAGCTACAATTTGAAAAAAGAATCGATTTTTAGCTTATTTTTTGTGGGAGAAAACGTAAGTTATATTTTAAAAATACAATTTTTCACAATTTCCGAAATAAGGGTAAATTCGCGGATTAAGGGTTGAAGGCAATGCCTGATTTTCCCCTCCGGATTCGGATTCAGCAGACAATTTTACATCGGGTACCACACTTTTCAGCCGTATGTCTGACAGGCACATAGGCTTCAAAAACTAAGCCTTAAATTGGAGCTGAGATTCCCGACTAAAGTGTATGAAAACACTTTGACTTGGGACTGACGGGTATGATATAAAAATATTTTACTAAAAATTTTGGTGAACTTAGCTTGGTAGTTTCAATAGTGATTATAACATTCACAAGAACTTGTCATTTGAAAATGCATTTTACGGCAGTATATAAGTTACATGAGGTGTTCTTGCTCTTTTGCGAAAACGTACTGACGACATGTAACCTAATAAAGGTTTTGTACCATGACCTCGTCTCCTATGGAGACACCCGCATGTACTTATTTATTGGTTGATCGGCTTTTCTCCTTATTTTTGCTAAAACTAAAGAGCTGCCTTCGGGCATGCAACTATCTTGGTCTGATAACCCTCTGATGCTCCCGTCTCATGGTCGAGCCGCCGGATTTATTGAAATTCGTCACCTCTTTTGTCCGATAAATCCATTTAGAGGGTACATGCCTTTGCTACTTTTTCCACTTTGCCATTTAATATTTTGCCAACGCCAAAAATTGTTATATTTTCTAATTCCGCCACGTGTTGAAGCGACCTAAAATTTTTACGTCAAAATTCGGTGCACTTTCGAATTTTTCACTTTTGGTACCCCACGTCTCCGACAACGTGTAAAAGTCTTTTTATGCTAAATTTCGGTGCTGATGCCAGAAATATGGTCATTTACAACGTCTTTTTCGACGAAATGTTTCTAAGTTGGTTTTTTTATTATTTTTCAACTCAGATCGATTGTCTAAGGTTCTACAACAGTATCAACTCTAATTTTATGAGGGTATATCTTCTTAAAGTTTTTGGAAGATTTGAATTACCCTGTATATGAGTATACCTACCGAAAAATATAAATGTTTATGGCTAAAGAACATATTTAAATTCTGAAACTATTTTGTACACTTCTTTTCGCAATAAAAGCAATATTCAGCCGTTCAAATCTTCAGTTGACAAATGAAGAACAAATGAAGTTGTTGAAAGATGCATTTTCGTAAATACACTTTCGGTTTTTGCGCATTTGCCAAATTTCACCTACAATACTCATTAAGTTAAATTTAGTTTAGTACACTAATAATTGATGCTGGAAGCAGATCCCCTTACAGTTCCTCAGTTTCGTCACCTAATGTTATCGAGAAAAATCAATTGATTAGTCAGCCGGTCTAAAGATAGTCGATTGGTGACTGAATTAGTAATACCCACACATTTAAAATAGAGTTGCCATGCGTGTAATAGATTTGGACAACGGAACTTCTGGTAATATTGATGAACTAGCTCTGACGGATTTGCGCAACAAGTGGTGTACGAGGATCTGTGTTATTTCCGAATTTCTTGAATATCTCGTGAAGTATCAAGGTATGACATAACTTTAATATGTTGGCACGTAAATAATATATGTAGACAGTCAAACCTTAACGATATAAATAAATTCCGGCTAAAAATAAGATGCTAACGAGATAATTTCAAAAGAATTTTATATCTACCTACTGCTAACAATTATTTTGAAATATTCAAGTGAAACACAATATAATTGTTGAATTTTGATGTAATGTTGTCCTAATATAGGTATAGGAAAATATTAAAAATATGTTGAATCAATATTACTAAATATGGATTTTGTAATGTGATTCATTCATCATTGTTGTTAAATAATTTTTTACGGGTTTGTAATGTTTCCTCTACAGCTAACCACGGAATATCAATCTTATATCAATCAATATACAGTATCTGTAGCTACTTGAGACGGCAACACTAACATAAATAATATCATTAGATTTTATTTTTTTTTCCATATTATAGAATTTTCAATGAAATGAAAATTTTTTCAAGATTAGTTTGTTAAAAAGATTGCCTCTAAAATCACAAAAAAGCACTTGGGGATATTTTTCAAAAAATGTATTTGTAAAGTTCGAAATCCCTAAATCTCAAATTTAATCAAAATTAAGATTTGCTTCATTTTTCAATAAAGAAATAAAAACCCCTGTTAAACTTGTCTACAAATATGACATACTGAGGGCAAGGTGTAGAAACTTTTTCCTGCACATTACCTCAATAAGCGGTATTGCCATTATTGTATTCTAAGAAGTAAGAAGATGCTGCTTTGACATCCAGTATACGTTTTCTTGATTTACTCGGAGAAAAATTTTGAGGATACAAAAATTGTTTAATATTGACGGCAGAGTTGTGGTATACTCAAAAAAAAAAAGTTGGAAACAGCTAGAGTTTCATTAAAAACACTCACGGCAAAATTGTACGGTTTTTCTATTTATTACACGTTATTGCTCAGTAAACTAGCAAAATGTCAAATAAACGAAGATTAGAATTGATAGATGCAATGCCTCCACCTCCTGTTATTAGTGGAAAAGATGCAGGAATATACAATACACCTACTCATTAATTCAAAGAGACTGAACTGAAATCCTCGGTGAAACTTTTGACAAAATTTCATAAGATATACCGAACAAAACTGATAAACAAAAATTGAAAAGACGGAGGAAAAGTTAAAAGGAATTACTAAACGAATTACAATTGGAAATTCACTTAATCCACAATCATAACATGAAATATTAAGAATTTCTCTTTTGTAATTGAATTAATGAAAAACTTATGACACCACTAATAATGAAAATAGGTTCTGACATTTTATTTTTGGCCTGTGCAGACCTCTTAACAATTGATTTTGTTGATAGACTGAAATACAACAAATTTCAATACAACCGGCTCGGTGGCGGAGTGGGTTCGAATCCTGGCTGGGGATGTGTAGTGGTGTTTTTCACGTGTTGCCGAGGCGGTAGCAGTGGGCCACACTGCAGTTGTGTGAGAGACAACACGGTCTAGTCGCTCTTCTCTCCTGAGTTCGAGTCTCAGCTGAGGCAGATGGCAATGTCGCAGGGAATGGGTGCTGTGATGTTGTCTATGTGTGTATATCCGTCCTGATTGAGTAGCCTGCGGCGAAACTATGCCAGAACATTAAAATAAATAAGGCGATTAAAAAAAATTAACAAAACTTAAGAATTTAATCTATCAAAAGGCAGTGTTCGCTGGTTCCCAAAGTATGAGAAACTACGCTCTTCTACTCAACCACAAATTTTGTACCACGTCACCAAAAACGAAATTGAGGAATCTGTTTTTGGTGTTTATGATATAAGCTTTTTATTAGTTCCATCATCACCAATCAGAATCAGAATTTTTTTTTAATATTCCAGATAAGGATTGTAGATTGAGAGTGTGCTTCTGAGAAAGTGCTTGTTTCATCTAGTTATTCCGTCGTCTTTTCCTCTGTCTTTTCAGTTCTTGTTTATCAAACTTTGTCCGCCATATTGTCATTATTTTCTGTGTAAGATATAGACTCAACAGCATCTTAATTATCATCAAGCGGGGAAAGGAAACAGGTTTTGACAATGCATCAAGTTCATTTAAAGCAATCAGTTATTCACCAAAGGATTTCAATTCAGCCTCCTTTGCATTAATGAATACTGTTTCTGTTTCATTATGGGAAATAATGCATCTCTGGAATCTAATAACAGGAGGAGGTGTACGAACTATATCGCCTTTTATCAGCTCGAATCTTCGTCTTGTAACGTATTATTAAAATTTGTCCGGCCTCGACAAATCCAGTATACTGAGGGCGCCATTTACTTCTCGTCGCTTTTCATCGAATTAACCTTTTAGGAATCTCCATTCGCAGTTTTTGTATGCGATTGCAACATTGAATACCTTGGGTAGCACTTGACAGTAAACTTATTTCTAATAAATATCTTGATATCACTACAAAATATTGGAGGAGGACACCCACCTCGGTGTCTCCCCTTTAAACATATCTCTCTGTCCTGCCCATATCTTTACCCCAATTTATAAGTCATTACTATTATTTATGCCTCCCTTATCTAGTTTCTCGTTATCCCTCCCACAAAACAAAAAACATACAAAGAGAACAAAATAAAATTTTTGGAGTTGCCAACCACGTTGCTCTAAGTACCTATACAACTATTACATGCATATCTGCCTACACTCAGTAACTTCATCCTTAAAGCTCTCCTAACTTTGCAAATTCTTTGTCAAATTCACTAATTCCACCAAACAATAATATGAAAAGAGCCATAAATACGTAAAAAAATAGAATGTGCACTTCAAACTAAAAATGCAACAATTAACAACATAGCACACGTCCCTACAACCATAAGTAACCTAACTCACAATATTAACCTAAAATAAAAAGAACATCTGTTATCAGCCTAGCCTAAAGGTACGAAAATCCTATCCTCCCCATCATAACATGGGAGCCTTACGCTTTTGCGTGCCATGTATTGTTTGCGGTAAGAATTTAGTATCAGTCTAGTAGTTCTCTTTTACAGAGTTGGTTTTCTTACCAATTCTTATCTGACAATTGTAAACCTAATTTTTCTTGCAGCGGTTAGGGTTTTTCAGAAGTAAGTAACTTTCATTGTGAGATAGCTAGATTTAGTTATTGTATTGGACCGTTTAGAATAAATTAGTAATTTTTTGGCTTTCAAAACACAAGTCATTGTATGCACCCAGTCTCTGGACAATCCGTATCTTTACTGCAAATTGCAGCTGCCCAACAAGTAGGGTTCAATGATTTAAATAGGAATTGGCACCGACTGTGTCTTCGTTATAATATTAGAAGCGTCAAAGTGACAAGCACGCTAAGAAAGCATGTCACTGTATTTTCAACAACGTACTAGTTTATTAAGCAATAACCGCGAATAAAAAGAATTTTGGATAAGTACAAATTTATTGACAACTAAATGGGATTTTATGAGAAACCGTAAAGGTTTATAAATATTTGGCTAAAGCCGTCATACTGCATTTACAAGCGTACGACTTAAAACCTACCACTATTTCATAATACTTGAATATTTAAAACATTCAAATTACTTTTTAAATTCAGATGTTCCTGGCCCAATTCCTGGAGAACCCGTTGTGGTTGACACTGGCCGTAATTGGCTCAGTCTATCGTGGGGAAAGCCTGAGCATCGAGGCGCCGCCCCTGTCGTGGCGTACCGCGTGGACGCATGGCTTCGGGGTGGCGAGGGTGCCAGGTGGGTGGAACTGGGTGTTTCGGGCACAAACAGCTATGATGCGTTCAACTTGAAGCCGGGAGGAGAATATCAATTCAGGATTACACCAAGAAATAGATATGGATGGGGAGAGAGTGTACAAAGCAGCACTATCACTGTCGGTGTGCATAATGCGTTACCGGAATTCACCAAGATTTTACCTGGGCAGTTGAAGGTGTTACTTGGAACCGACATTGCTTTAGAATGTGAGGTAAGTTTATTATTTCGTTTTCTGAATTTGGTGTTTGGTATGTTTGCAATACCGTAGACCTAATATAAATATCACTACTAATATTGTATTAATAATAACATTTAGGCGCAACATGGCAGCGCAACGGGCTAAAGCGTGCTATGTGGCGAGCACGATTGATCGTACTACCTATCATGTACTGGGTTCGAACCCCAGCTTTAGCATTGCAATGTTGGTGAATAATAGATGATATTTATTTGTCCTCCCGGACAACCTTAGCTTTGGATATGGAGGTTGCCTAATATATCTATAAATTAAATTTCAAACTCAGCTATAAATTAATCTTAATTTGTTCTATACTTGAGTAAAATTTGATTCAAATCGGAAACAAAATAAAAAAGTTATAAGGGTGTCTTCATTTTAAGTGAGTCACACTGTATATTTAAGGAAATGTATAGATTTCGATAAAAAATTACGTTAGTAAATACATCGAGGGTTGTAAAATAAAGATTGTTTTGTGACTGTGATTTATTAGCAGACTACGGTAAACCGCTTTGATAGAAATATTCAAGGTACCTAATTAATATGTATTTATTAATTACCGATTTTGGCTGGCGAATATATCTTGTAAACTATAACATATAGAAAAAAAATTAATACAAACATTCTTATAGGAAATTTACTTATGTTTAATTTTGTATAGATTACCTTTTACCGTACGACGTATCGTTTCCGAGTTATAAGCGAAGAAATCGAAAAAAGGAACTTTTCTACCCCTCTCGCCCCTGAAGCGGCGGATCTAGGGGCGGGGACTTTTAGTATGTTTATCTCCTAACTGCCCCTAACACATTCCTGAAAAGAAATATTCTCCCTTCCTCCATGTTCTCTAGAACTCCCTTTTAGGCATTCATTGATTGGGCTAATCGGCGATTCGACTCTTTTTAATGATTCGTGCCAAACGAATCTGTATCAAGAAAAAAATCGTACTGAAAGATTCTTTCAAGAATCCAAACTGTCTCGATTGTAGAAAATAAGATAACATCCGCACAAACCGATATCGCTAGCGCGTGCCGATTGTCTAGGTCGTGTTCGGTATTTATTATATATTAGTGAATATTAGTGAATATTCAACCGTTTTTATGAATAAAACAGATGAAATGAAATTTATTTTAATCGCGACTGTCCAATAATATTAATAAACGAAAATAATAAACTTAGTAGTTTTAGTATGTTATCTTCTCTAAGTAATTTCACTCTACAAACGGATACGCGGTTACAACGTCGATACGAAATATACGACTCTTTTCCTTTTGTGGGATTTGCACCATTTGAATCACTGCAAGAATTCGTACCAATGATACGAATCATATGAGTTACTACCCACCTCCATCTTATTCCTTTGGTTCATGACAGGCAAATTGTGGCAAATTCCTTGTTTCAGAAACTATTTAAGTAAAAGGAGAATATCAGTGAGTACTCATTGTGATAACTGAGGATACATGTTTAAATAATCTCACATTGTGAACAGTTTGTTGTTATTAGAAGAATTAGAGCATTTCCGGAGAAACGCATTAAACTTTATTGAAAATTCAATATATTTGACAACATGCTGCAAAATAATAATTGTGCCTAAATTAAAGCAGTTGGTATTCCTAGCGGGTCTTGCCAATCTCAAATAAGTTGAGCATTATACATAAATAAATAATTTTTTTACCGTCCTGTATCCCAGCAAGAGAGTGTTTCCTGACCCGTATTAATACGAATCTTGTCTTATTCTGATGAGAGAAATTTATCCTGCGAGTAACGTCTAGGAATTATTAACACCTTACATTACTACAATTATTTACAAATAATTACCGTTATTTACATGTAGCAAAAATATTTTAATTTTTGCATTCCTGTAACTAATAAATATTAACGTTTTCTATTAAAAATCGAAAAACTCATCTTTAGGTTGTCTCTTATTGTCCAATGTACTGTTTTAGGTTCGCGGTGATCCTACTCCAGCCATCAGATGGTTAAGAGACTCCAGCGAAATATTTGTTGAGGATGATGATCGCTACAATATTATTCATAAGAATGGTTTGTGCTCTTTGACTATATCGAATTTGCAAGAAATAGACTCAGGAAGATTTATGTGCGAAGCTACCAATAAAGTGGGAAGAGTATCCACTTTTGCAAGGTTATCTGTTGTTAGGGATCCAAAGATCTTAACTGCAGACAAAAACTTGAAACTGTAAGTAAAACGTGTGTTATATAAATTTTTAAAAATAAATATCTTGTAACTCTGCTTGTATATCGTTATTAAAAAACATTATTTTAGGTACTTAGCAGATAACTTTCAAAGAAACCATTCGTTTTTTTTTCATTTACTATCGATCCAAGTCTGATCACGTTGGTATATTAACGAGAAGTTTCCCCTACGAAACATCTTGTCAACTTCTTATCTAATATTCAGTATGAAAAATAAGAGAATAACCATTAACCATTTATTCCATATACTAATGATCTAAGAGTGATCATGCTAGTATATCAACAAGAAGTTCCCTCTACGAAACTTATGTGTGTCAACTTCTTTCATACACTTACTCTCTAATTTAGTATGAAAAACAAGAAAATAACCATTCTTTTTATATACTGATGAACTAGGTTCGATCATGCTAGTTTATTATTACCTTACGTGTCACCCTTTCCAGTATCTCTATTCAGAGAAATTGTAAGATGTTTCGTAGGGGGAACTTCTTGTTGATACACTAGTATGATCAGACTTAGGTCGTCAGTATATAGAAAGAATGTTAATGGTTATTTGGTTTTTTTTTATTGCCTTATTTATATTAACGTCCTGGCGAAGTTTAGCTAATGCTACTCTACCACTTAACCAGGACGGCGAGATGAGATACGGTCACCCATTCAAGTGACGGACTCGCACCGGCGTGCTTAACTTCGCCGATCGAGGTCTCGCAACTGAAACTGGTACCGTACCTCACCACACTGAATATTAGAGATATGAAAAAAGTTGACAAGACGTTTCGTAGGGGAGAACTTCTTTTTAATCTACTAACGTGATCAGAGTTGGATCAATAGTATATGAAAAGAATGAATGGTTTCTTTGAAAGTTATCTGCCAAATACCCAAAATAATGTTTTTTTTTTATTTATATTATAAGTCTTCTTGTAAAAATGTAGCACCACAAATATTGCTATATAACAGTTGTACATTTAAAAAAGTAAAAATGTTATATTTCTTCCTGATGATTTCTTAATTTCTGAAGGATATCTGTAATAAATTTTGCTATTTCTAAAATATAAGACGATAATCCAATTTAGTGTAGCGTCATGTGTACTTCAATTTATTTCTTTGTACTAAAAATAATTGTAATTTTAGGAGCATCAGGGACTATGATAAAACGACAGAATTGCCACCTCAGTTTACTATGAGGCTTAGAGACAGAAGGGTGCAAATGACTTATCCAGTAAGGTTAACATGCCAAATTGCTGGGTGTCCAGAACCTACTGTCAAGTGGTTTAAAGATGGCCAACAAGTTGAACCAGATGGTAAATATTTTATAATTATTGATTTTTTAAATGATGGAATTAAGTTAAGGTGGGAGAGATGTAATAAAATGAATAGATTGTATACAGGGTGTTTCGTGAGTGACTAGCCATACACTAGTGAGGAGTACAGTACTCTGAGACAATTTCAAAATGGCATTTATTATATCCCTAGTGCCCTTCGTTTCTGATATACAGCGTGTTTTCTATTTTCTGCGAAAATTTCGATCGGCCATATTTTTTGATTCGCTTCACTAAATCGAACCAAATTTAATAGGCATGTTTCACTAAAAGAGGTTTTACAATTCAGTACCACAAACAAAAAAATATCAGGAACGGGCTCAATTTTTTTTTTGGCATTTGCCTGAATATATCATCCTGTATAGGGATTTTTGCAACATTTAATACCGAATTTAAAACTTAGTTTCATAATAAATTAATTTCAAAAAGGCTCCTAGCCTTCCTATTACCAAAACATAAGTAATTACATAGATGATTTGAATCTTACTCTCTGTTAGAATTTGCTACAACGATATTAGATCGTTTCCCAGAATAGTAAAAAGGTGAAAATGTCAACAAACATTAAACAAAATTAAATTTATTAGAACAAATACAAAATAGTAACAATTGTACAGAAGTGAAGTAACTGAGGAAATAACGCACCACATATTTAGTTTAATTAACTAAAATGATTTTATCAAAAACAGTTATACAAAATTAAGATAACACAATGAACGAAAATAATAACAAACAAACTAATAACAAATTTTCAAAATGTCTCCCTCCAACTTCAACACACTTTTTTACGTATATCTGACAATATCTGTAAATTGTTTACAGCATTTCTAATCATATGCGGGTTATTCTTTACTTCAGTGCATTCCTGTTCTATGCGTTCTTTTAATTCCTCCCTGGTTGCAACTTCGGTAGCATATACTTTTTGCTTTAAGTGACCCCATAAGAAATAGTCCACCGGAGTCAGGTCTGGTGACCTTGTAGGCCAAGAAACTGGACTATTACGACCCATCCACCTATTAGGTCATTCAAGTGTTGCCTCACCGCTCGCTAGCAAGCAGTGAGGAATTGCTCACGTTTTGGTAATGAAGTCCTCTAATATTTATGTCTTGTAATAATTGTGGTAATGTATCTCGCAAAAAAATTTAAATATATTTCGCCATTCAATGTACTTACCATAAATGAAATGGGGGCCAATTAAATTATTATCTAATAGCCCACACCATACATTTATAGAACATTTATATTGTGAATATTTTTGTGAGATTGTCATGAGGATTTTTCTCTGCCCATAAGTGAAAATTTCTGCTATTGTTAATACCGTCTCTAGTAAATTGAGACTCATCAGTAAATAAAACTCTAGAAATTGTTCTTCTGTGATTTAACACCCAACTGTCATCTCTACTATCTCAACTATCATCTCCTGCTTCAAGTCTTTGAAGGATTTGTAAATAAAAATGATACAAATCTTCGTTTTTTAAAGTTTTCCTAACTCTTATATGAGGGATTCCTAAAGCTACACTTACTCTTCGCGTACTAATGGAAGGATTTCTAGAATTTTTTCATTTACCTCTTGTCTAACATGCCGCTCACGCAACAATGGAGCTGGAGGAAATTTCCCATGTTGTTTTGCATGGTTACAAATAGAAGTTTTTTTTATCTATTTATTTAACGTCGGCCTATTTCCCCTACCAGGGCCTATCACCGACGCCAGGAGACGAGGTACCCCGAACCTGGACATTTTGTCTGACCTCTTCTCGTAAGAAGAGTAGGGATCTTTTACTTGCGTAACATTTAATAGACAAGGGACCGCCTGCTTTACTTCCCATTCGAAGGATGGTATTGTAACGTTCCCGCTCCTCTCGATGTTGTTGGGTGGAGTGGACGCCTTTTTGGGGTCCTTCAGGTTCTCCTCTTATCTCTGGGACAAGTCCCAAAAACAAAGGGACAACCAGAAAAACTCCGGCTCTCGGCTAGCTACTTCTAGAGTTTAGAGTGAGTTTCCTTACCTTTGCTACGGCTTAATGACTCGTTTCTTAATTTAGGAAATGTACACTGCACACAGTTATTTAACACACAATTCGTGTCTGATAAAAGGGAACTTAAAAAAAAAGATTTAATTTTGGGGCGCCACCTGCAGCGTCGAAAATTGAGTTTATTTGATCCCCTTTTATCAGGACGAAAACTCCTACAGGTAAATTTCAGAAAGGTCAAGTTTTTCTCAAGTAAAAAAAAATAAAATGTTAAAAATGTGATGAGATAAAATTCATTTTATAAAATAGCAAGATCGATGTTAAAAATTAAAGTGAGCAACAAAATAATCTTATAATAAAAAAATTAGCAATTTCAAAATTTTTTAATAAAGTTGCAATCAAAATACTTATGCTAATAAAATGGTTCAAATTTCAAAAAGAATAAATTGATAATCTTAAATATACAGTAATAGAACAAGATTAATATTTATGCGGATCAAGGGCCAAATAGCCAGCATAAAAAAATGTACGTAACACCAGGTAGATATTAATGATTCACTAATAAAATTAAACACGACACAGAACTTTCACCCTATCCTGAGATGCGTCGTTAAACCAGATGGACCACGTCGCCTCGATACCAACAGCGTGAAGACGTTGACGAGAATTTCCTACCTGTACTTGATTGCTGAAATAGTTCAGCTTAGTTCAATATGTATAATTCAGCGAAGGTGAATCGCGACGAAATTAAATTTACTTGGCTTCTTTACTACGGGAAATGATTCTCTCCAGACACGTGCTCCGTGTGGAAGAATATACCAAAATGAATAAAAAAAATTGAAATCATTACTTGATTTTTTCTTATGGAATCTTGACAATTTAATTAATACAATAATTAAATTTCTCCTTTGGACTGAACTCCAAATGACTAATATTTAATTTGTGTTTGACAAATTAAACCTTCGAGAAGCTTTCAACTTCATAAAAATGATTCTGTTTAAATAAATGCAATTTAAACTTTACAACTTTTAAGTTTATTTTACTTTATTACATATTTTATTAAAAAAAATAAAATAGAATAGCTGCCAGAACTACAACGCCATCATAGGAAAGAAGGAAACCAAAAATTAGATTTTACAAATACTCACATGATCGTTGAATAAAAATATATAGCACAGAAGGTGTCTATATTTTACAAAAGAATAATAATAAAACTAATTTACCTCAAAGGTTAGTGATGAACAAGATAATCGGCGATATATCAGAATTAGACTATAGATATCGCAAATTGAGTTGTATAACATTCACTGACAGTGCAGAATAGTAAAATGAATACCCATTTGATTTCAACTCACAAGGAAAGCTAATGTGGTTTAAAAACAACAGTGCTGCCAAGCGCTCTACGCCATCTGGGTTTTGATAGTATTATTAATATTTAAAATAAAAGATTAGTAATGAAAACTAATGTATTGTTTGATCAAGAGTAAGTGTAGATCTATAAAGAAATCAATGGTAACCTACAATAAAATATTTAAAGGTGGTGCTGTATTGCATAAATATTCAAATATTCAAATAATTCACTATTAGAAGTTCTGTGATGTGCTTTACAATAATACTTATAATTAAACGAAAGGTGAAATTTTGTAACTTACTGAGTGATACTCAAAATATGATTAAAAATAAAATAAGATTTTTGTCTATAGCAAAAATTGTAACAGGCATGTTACAATATCCACTACGTAATCCTCGTCTTGAAATTACATAGCTTCCGCGTATACACTGATATACAATCCGCTAGAAGGTGGGACGAGATCGCTGTGTTTCTCAAGATGCGTGGGTCACCCATCCAAGTACTAACCGCGCTGCACGTTTCTTCACTTGGAGTACCAAATTACCAAATTACATATCTTTTATTTTATTTAACTATGCTTTAACAGATCATTTTATGTCATTTATTTTGTGTACAATAAATAAAAATTTTCTACGTCACATACACGCGACTGGACAGCGCAAAGTGACGCAGTGACCAGATGTTGAGGACAAACGACAATTCTGTTATTTTTAATTTAATTTAAACGATTCCTACACAGTTTAATCGTATTGTAACTACGTTCACTACTGTAAATAGTAAACACACTACCTGCCATCTATGTAAGTTGAATTTTACATATTGTAAACAAAACGCACTGTGAACAAATCGCACAGTAAACAAAACGCACGGGACACGCAATTATAGGTGGCTTATATCGCTGACGCGGGGTTTAAAATAAATGCGCCGACTTAATTTCCAAACGTTGTCAAAACTGACATAATATTTGTTGAATAATATTGTTGACTAGTAAACTAAATCCAGATTTTACTAAATAACTAAACAAATATGATCGTAGGTAATAGTATATTACGTAATGAGAATTGTAAGAAGCATATTACGCACGAATGGAAAAGTTACGCACGATGCCGCGTAGCGGCGAGTGCGTATTTCCATGAGTGCGTAATTGCTTTACAACTCGAATTATGTACTATACTTTACCTACAATCATATTTATTTATTTATTTAGTAAAATCTGGATTTAGTTTACTAGTCAACAATGTTATTCAACAAATATTATGTCAGTTTTGACAGCGTTTGAAAATTACGTAGGCGCATTTGTTTTTTTTAAACCCCGCGTCAGCGATATAAGCCACATATAATTGGGTGTCCCGTGCGTTTTGTTTACCGTGCGATTTGTTTACAGTGCGTTTTGTTTACAATACGTAAAATTCGACTTACATGAATGGCAGGTAGTGTGTCTTTTACCATTTACAGTAGTGATCGTAGGTAAAGTATAGTACATAATTCGAGTTGTAAGGCAATTACGCACTCATGGAAATACGCACTCGCCGCTACGCGGCATCGTGCGTAACTTTTCCATTCGTGAATAATATACTTCTTACATCACTCATTACGTAATATACTATTACAGTTGAATTCTTTAAAGATTGAAAATTATTTTAATATTGGGAATAGGAGTAATAAATGTTATACAGGGAAAAGAAAGTATAAAAACCCTGCTTCAGTTATCTAATGGGATAAAAACAGTTATGTACTATTAAATAGTACATTATTAGATGGCAGATAAACTTTCAGTAGAGGGTTAGGGGTGATGTAAGAGAAGAAAATGTTGATTTGTTGGGAATTCTTCGATTAGGAAAACGTCGACGATATTCTCTAACGGCAGCCCTGGAGTTCTCATCACAAAAACCGCAAACATAACTAATATCAATGTACTCTTCGTCAGAGTAAAACACTTTTAACTTTAAAAAATATTTTCTGTGCTGTTTTAAGCAATAACTAATATTTTTGATAGGTACTCTAAATATTGTCTGTGGCAAATATTTATCAAGGCTTACAAGATTTTTGAAATGAATTTATTGTGAAATTTGGCTATTAATTCTAGAACCATTAAAGATGTGTCAAAAATTTAACTATATGACTCAATTACATTATTGAGATACTGTGTAGAGGTTGGAGGCAGACATTTTGAACAAAAAATGTAGTTTGCTTTTTGTATTATTTTTGTTCATTACATTTTAGGGTGTTATCTTAATTTTCTGTAATTGCTTTTGATAAAATTATTTTTAATTAATTAAACTAAATAATAATTATATATTATATGTTATTTCCTCAGTTACTTCACTTCTATATAAATGTTACTCTTTTGTATTTTTTCTAATACTTTTTTTAATGTTTGTTGATATTTTTTCCTGTTTACTATTTGGTAAACGATATAATATCGTTGTGACAAATTCTAAGACAGTAAAATTCAATTTTTTACCGCAAAATTAAAGTCACCTATGTAATTACTAATATTTTTATGGCCGGAAGGCTCCTAAATATTTTTGAAACTGATTTATTATCAAACTCAGTTGTTGATTCTCGAAACATTAAAAGCGTAGGTACCAAATAAACTAATTGCTTGGTTTAAATACGTTATTAGAGTGTTTTTAAATTCGGCATTGAAAATTGCAATACGGAGTGATATTTTTGGGCAAATGTCAAAAGAAAAAAATTGAGCCCGTTCCTGATATTTTTTTCGATTGTGGTAATGAATTGTGAACACCTCTCTATTAGTGAAACATGCCTACTTTTGATTCGATTTGGTGAAGTCAATAAATGTTATGGCCGATCGAAATTTTGTCAAAAAATGCTGTATAGCAGAAACAAAGGGATATAATAAGAGCAATTTTGAAATCATCTCAGAGTACTGCACTCCTCACTAGCTTATGGCCAGTCACCACCAGTCACTTACGAAACACTCTGTATACATACATTTCATCTAATCTTTCGAAATTAGTTTCTTCTCAAAACTCTTTTTTTTTTAAATGGCACCACCCTGCAGTTAAATACAAATTTTCAAGACCAATCCAACGGTACCGTCAAACCCAAAATCCATTGAGTGTTGCATTCAAAACACAATACAAAACACCAGACCTTTGGAATCTTACAACGTGGCATCCCGATACGAGTTCTCGTACATACTAATAGTGTTGATAATTGATTTCGAGTACTTAATAAATTTAACAAATGAAAAAGCGGATATGTCATATTTTATCATAAGCAAATTCCTAAAAAATATACAAATTTTCATTGAAAAAAACTGAAAATATACAAATTATTTGAAACTATAACTTTGAATTGATTATTATTTAAAGTCCAAACTTCTATAAACATATGTCATATCCTCAACAATCGTAATATCATTCTAGGGTCGTTAATCTTAAAAAAAATAAGCTAAAATGATTTTATTTGATGAATGCTGCGCAAAAATATATTATTTTTAATGATCTAGAAATATGAATAATAAATTATCTATTCTGGTTTCCTGCTACACGGTTTCAGTGTTTTTTCTCGTTATAATAATATAAAGGAAATAGGAAAAAATTAACCTCCACCCTTAAGAAAAAATGATTCACTTACCTCTGTCCCTTAAATTTAACTCAATTATTGACTAATAAGGGCAAATGTTCATTGACAAAAATGGACTTATTTTTTGAGTTCTATCACCCCTCGAAGTAAAGTAGTTAGTTATTGGACCCTGTCAGGACGAAAATCTAAATTAGTTTCGCCGTCCATATGAAAACCACAGGCAAAAAAGGATTAGGTATGTCAATAAACAAAAAATTAATGCTCTATGGGCCAGAAAGAAGCAAACTCTAGAAATTATCACTGTGGACAGAAATCACACTTCTACCTATGGAATGAAACACTACCATCCAAGTATCTCTTCCAAAAATCAACTCACAACACAGTATAGATGATTACAGAAGAAAACTACAGAGTAGGACTCAAATACTATGAAACACTTCTGTCCCGAAAACTAAAGAAACACATCGGGAAACTACCAGATTACCAAACTACCAGATATATCCAACTGTTCGCAAAAACAATAGGATCAGAGAAACGACAGAAAATGTCATCATTAATAAGAGGGAAAACAATAACAAGAAGGATAAAAACGTATGCAATAAACTACTGGCATGTTAAAAGAAGGGACCGAACATATCTTCTGAAAGTACTAATACCATATAACAACAAACTGAAAATAATGAGTGAAGAAACTAGGAAAGTACCAAGCACTGTGGGAGCGAATAGCAAGGAAAAAAAAGAAATCCCATAAATAAATTGCAAGTGTATATACCCTGCCATAATTAAAGATAGAAGAAACAGCAGACGCAAAAGAAGAAAAGCTCAAGAAGCAAGAACGCAAATAGAAGAGCAAATCCAAATCACGAGCATGACATGAATCCAATCCAATGCCTACCATACGCTGCTGAATCAAATAAAATCAAAGAAAATAAATTTCCAATAATTATAAAAGTGTTGTGTTTTTAAAACAGTTAGTATTAAAAAATTAAAATAATAAAATGATTACACACATAACTTATTTATTTTATTCAAAGTTTTTAGAGGCAACGCAATCAGCTTTTAGAATGTTATCCATCTTATGCCTCAGTTTAGAAAAATCTGAATGAAAAATCTATTTTGGATATTATAAGCATGCACACACTGTGTTTTGTTTAATATTTTCGCTTTAGTTTTTGAGAAAATGCCTTTTTAGCAGATTGTTTGCGGACATGGTGCTTTTTCCTTTTGTTTTTTCCTGTAGTTTAATTGTTAATTTTTTTTCTTAAACGGTATTAAGCAATAAGTATCATAAAAGTAAACGATAAACGATATTACAAATGTCATGCCTAAAATATATTTTTTAAAAACATTAACAAAATCATACTGGATAGAAACGTTTCTAGCGGCTTTTCTCAGAATCATATTTTTTAAAAATACTCCTTTTTTTCCTGTGGTCTTCGTGTATAGAAATATGACTTTTATATTTAGTTAATAATTTTTATAAATTGATTTTGAGCTGAGTAGAATAATGGTGTAGCGATTAAAACAAACATATTTATTATTTTAGCCCGCCACAGTTTCTGGACTGATGATAATTTCCAAACCTTGGAGATTAGCAAAACTGACCTGGAAGATTCAGGCGTTTATAGTATCACCGCACAAAACAATTTTGGCTCAGTATCTTGTCGATGCAATCTCATTGTCGACAAAGGAATTAAAGCTTACGTATCTCCGGAATTTTCCAGTCAAGTAGAACCATCTGTATCAGTACTGAGCGAAGGAAGTGAATTACGGTTGTCAGCTAGAGTTGAAGCTTATCCTATAGTTGGCGTGATGTGGTATAGAGATGGGGTAAGTTGAGAGTATCTTGTCCTAAAGTAAGAGGAAAAATATATAAAAATAGTTTCTCACAAGCCAAGGTCAGATATTTATGATTTGGTAATATCTAAGCTTGACTTTTTGCTCAAATAGAATTTGACATACCCAGCATATTTTGGCTTTAAGACTTTCATGGATTTAATGATGTAGATTGGCTTCCGGGTTCTCCTCCGGGTTTTCTTCCCCGTTGATCGTTTTGAACGCTTGACG
The DNA here is from genome assembly GCA_936432065.2 of Rutpela maculata. Lineage (NCBI taxonomy): Eukaryota > Metazoa > Arthropoda > Insecta > Coleoptera > Cerambycidae > Rutpela > Rutpela maculata. Next base: position 82,465,473 of record OW386286.2, on the reverse strand, counting down.
TTTCTATCACCTTGTAGTGGTCTTCTTCTGAAGCGAAGAAAAAGACGAAGATGATGGAAACATCAAGCATCCAAAACGATCAGCAAAATAAAGATACCATTTTAGTCCTTTTATGATCTATCCACTTTAAGAATTAAGTACTCCTGAGACCGGTTTACCCAGCTGCTTGCATCGCAGTTTCAATTATACCCGACCACTGTTTATCACGACCATAGGTTTCAAAGAGCTAATTTAAGTGTAAACTTGCTTTACATTTTAGCTGGGAAATAAGTCCAGAGCTTAAACCAATGCCTCAACATTATAGTGAATGGACTATAGCTAGAAATTTTCAATCAAAACTGCAGCTGTATAAAATTGTCTTTGGCATAACAAAATGGTAGTTATCGTATATTTTCATCTGTGTTACTTTAGGTACGACTTAGGCCCTCTAGACGTTCAGTCATGACATTATCGCACGATGGACGGCTAGAGTTATCACTTGGTGGTCTTACCAAGAGAGATGCTGGTGTATACACATGTGTTGCCACAAATGAAGTAGGAAGAGCAGAGAGCAACGCTAGAGTGGAAATCGTGGATAGCTCGTCTATTTCTGGACCACAGGGAGAAGTAAAAATTGACATTCCGTACGTATATTGTTCTTATTATAAATTTAACAAAGTAACTTTTACACTAAGTAATAATATATAAACTGCTGTCCAATTGAAACGGACTAAGCAAATTTTTAGGTTCAATTTAAAGCCACATTTTTGAGAAGGAGGATAAATAGCTATATGCGGTTTTCAGAATTTAAGAAATAATTTATTTGTGAAATAGCGTGTTTTGCCCATTTTTTTTTAAATTTTGAGGCACGTTACTGTTTCTTTTACCAAACTTTATAACTGCCGAGATTACGCAAAAAACATTTATATTTTTGTGATGCGCACTTTTTACTCACTTATGGGGAAAGAATCTATTTCTCTAATTTTTAATATCTCTTGTTTAACAAGACACCGATTTCTTTTTATAATAACCTGAAATTTTTCCATTTTTTTGCCATTACGCCTTATTGTGTTTTATAAGAGTTGATCGTTGTAGGTTATTATAGTACGGGAGATGTCGGAGAGTTGGGACAATTTTAACAAATTAATTTGTAAAATTTTTATTTTTGAAAATTTAAAAAAATTAGAATCACAGTAACATAACTTCATATATTGGACCACTTCTTGCAAATATTAGTTAAATTTACAGGGTAAATATCGGTATGGAAAATGTTTTCTAGTGTCATGTATTTGTCCCAAATCTCCGTTTTACGAGGGAGAGTTGGGACCAGCGATGGGGAGATTTGGGACAAGTAAATAAATCTTCACAAAGATATGGAAAAATATTTACTTATTGCAGCAAATAACAGACAACGAGAAAGAATAAAATTAATTAAAAAATCTGACAAATGCTCAGAAGAAAAACAAAAATATATTGCAATAAATGTTAGAAAATTTTGTTAATGCAAATCGCTAATAGCAAAAATTATGTTTGCTTCTGCAACGGCTTCTTGAATTATATGGATTGTTCTTTTCATTTCTTGTAGCGTACCTAAAAACGATTAAAATAATATAAGAAAATAAATTCATACATGGAATGGGGGAGACATAGGATAGGCCAACTCTTCCTTAAAATAACGTCCCAACTCGCCCTCACTGCTCGGTGTCATTAAAAGTGACCATATTTACTTTTAGCTGAAAGAAAACCATGAAATGACCCCAACATTTAATAGCTAAAATGTCGGTCGTTACATGTAAAATAACTCTCCAGCAACACTTGCACCCACAAAGGAATGAATTAGATAATTTGAATTAAAAAAAAATTACTTTTTAGTACATAAAACAATTAAAATTACAAATTACCTGAGATTTGAAGTACACAACACACAGGCGAAATACGGCAGTCTATTTACTTCTCTCACAAATATACGTAACCTGTATGATACTCAATATCAAACTACCAACCAATCGGTATAAAAAGTCACTGTCCCAATTTTCACACGGTACCAACTCTCCCACATCCCCCCTGTCTTATGTTTGATATCTTATTATTAAATACGAAAGATATGAAGAAATCGAGAAATTGTTTTTTTCTCATAAACCATTGACAAACAATGTGCATTAAAAAAATATAAAATTTTATGTGTAAAATCTCGGTATAAAGTTTAAAAAAAACACGCTTTTTTTTCACTCCCTGTAGACAGTACCTACTTCAAAATAAAAAATCGGGAAAAATTCGCTGTTTGACAAAAAATTATCCCTTAAATTCTGAAAATCTCATGTTCACATCTATCCTCTTATCAAAAAATGATGCATTGAATTCAACCCAAAAATTCGCTTGGTATGTTGAAACCGTAACAATAATTTAAATAATTTTAATTAACAAATAGATTTACCTAGGCAAAGATTTAACACTATTTCTAAACCAAAAATAGTTATTTACGTATCTAAGCACTAAAGTTAAACTTTTTATCACGATGTGGAATTTGCCAATAAACAAATATAGCATATACCTAAGTGATAATTAAATGTAAAAAAAAATCAAAAACAAACTTTTATTATTATTTATGATTTGCCTTAAAAGCTTGTCGTTTTTTTTCTATTCACGCGTTTTAAAGATAATTAATCTTGTTTTTTATTTTTTTCGTATACCTAAATAATAATAAAAGCTCGTTTTTAAAAAGTTTTTTCATTTGATTTAAATTTTAAATATTTAGTTACGTCATAATTATTTTATTTCATATTTAAAATAGTACGTGATCCATTGCTGCACGCGTCCGTACTTATAACCGAATCCTTCGCAAATTCCTAGAATACAACATCTGAGTGAATAAGCTATGCAATCATTATATTTATAAAAAACTAAAGATTATAATGTTAAAACTAAAAAAAAAAAACACTTTTTTGGTACCATATTATTGTATTGTCACCAGAACTAGACGTGTATGCAAAATTTCAGCTTAATTAGACGTCGTTAAGTGGTTCAAAATTGACTTGCAAGATTTGAACAAAACACAAGATTTGAACTGAACATCCTAACATACATACATACATACATACATACATACAAAGCAAGTTAAATGAAAGCTTGTAAAAAGAAACTTTAATGCCAAGGTGCATATTAAGTTATTTTTTAAATTCAGAAATTGTGAAATTAAGCTTAATCAACTCTATTTTTTAAATAATTTTAAGTGACATTAAGAAATATCATAATTATTTAAATGTCAAATCTAAATCATTTTTTGTAAAAAAACGTTTATCTGTCACCTCCGCCAACTACAAGAAATTGTACAAATGTACAACATTGGATAACTACTGATTATTTCTAGCACTGTAATAGTACAGGAAACGAAGACCGAAAAATTCCCCAATTTGGAAATAAATAGTGCTCAACGGATTAGTATTTTAAGTTGTAGGGTTGACCCTTAGGAGTAACATACCAAAAGTCCCCAGCCGTGGGCCTCATGCGTTAGGCGGGAGGGGGGTGGAAAGGGTCGGTTTGTAGGTTTTTCGTTATTATCTAGAAAACTAGGCATCCTAGCGAAAAGGTCATTCTATACAAAATGAAAGTAAATTAAATTGTCTACAAAAAATATCCTATTATTTTTTTCGCTAGGGACAGTAGTTAAGGGTGTACGTGAGTTTGAAAATGCGAATAGCTGGAAAAACTGTGTATTGTGGGAGGTAATGCTTAACTAATAGAAAATTTTATAATATTACAAGTATTTATAAGGCTGTATTAAGTAATTCATCGACAAGATCATCATCATCGTCGTCGCCGTTGATGCTGACGATTGGAGGGCCGTTGGTACACGAAGCGCGGCAACTGCTGCACACAAGCGAGTAAGGTATGGCTGCTTTGCGACATCCCCACAACGGCCCCCGCAACCAGTTGTGCACCCGCAAAATATGTTATTTAGGACGGATTCTGCTTGTGACGGGGGGTAAGAAAGCCATCCGACCCCCTCATCCATCCCCAAGCAGTTGGCTCCTCCTTCTGATCTCCATATAGCCATTGCTGAATCTGCAAACAATAATTCGTTCTTTGTAGTTTAAAAAAATGTGACACAATCTTGTCTAAGCACAATACAAAACATAAATTAATGTAAACAAGCGTATATTGATACAAACCTGCAAATGAACTCTAAGGAAGTGTTGGCGAGCAGCCGCTCTGGTGGGTGGAAGTGCCGCAAAATCAGGCTTTGGCTTTGTCGAGGCTTTAACAAAGGCCTGGTGTCGTACCCCGTTCAGGTTTGCTCCCTGTGGGGCCTGGTACAATGCCAAAAAAAGCTGCTCTCCTGCATCAGCTACCATGTCCTGTTGCTGAAGACTTTGTAGATGTCTGTGACCTGCTCCTCCGCCTTCAAAAATATTCTCACCACACCTCCTTCGCTCTTGTTGTGAATAGCGGAGGCAGTATCACAACCGCTGAACAAATGGAGCCATTTGCGAAAACCATTCTGTTGCTCCATTCATTCAGCGGTTGTGATACTACCTCCGCTATTCACAACAAGAACAAGGGAGGTGTGGTGAAAGTATTCTTGAAGGCCGAGGAGCAGGTCACAGACATCTACAAAGTCTTCTGTGATCCCTCAGCAACACAGGACATGGTAGCTGATGCAGGAGAGCATATTTTTTTTAGCATTGTACCAGGCCCCACAAGGAGCAGACCTGAACGGGGTATGACATCAAGCCTTTGTTAAAGCCTCGACAAAGCCAAAGCCTGATTTTGCGACACTTCCACCCACCAGAGCGGCTGCTCGCCAACACTCCCTTAGAGTTCATTTGCAGGTTTGTGTCAATATACGCTTGTTTACATTATTATGTTTTGTATCGTGCTTAGACAAGATTGTGTCACATTTTTTTTAAACTAAAAAGGACGAATTATTGTTTGCAGATTCAGCAATGGCTCTATGGAGATCAGAAGGAGGAGCCAACTACTTGGGGATGGATGAAGGGGTCGGATGGCTTCCTTACCTCCGTCACAAGCAGAATCCGTCCTAAATAACATATTTTGCGGGTGCACAACTGGTTGCGGCGGCCGTTGCGGATGCCGCAAAGCAGGCATACCTAACTCGCTTGTGTGCAGCAGTTGCCGCGCTTCGTGTACCAATGGCAATCCAATCGTCAGCATCAACGGCGACGACGATGATGATGATCTTGTCGATGAATTACTTAATATGGCCTTGTAAATACTTGTAATATTATAAAATTTTCTATTTGTTAAGCATTACCTCCCACAATACACAGTATTTCCAGTTATTCGCATTTTTAAACTCACGTACACCCTTAACTACTGCCCCTAGTGAAAAAATGAATAGCATCTTTTTTTGCAGACAATTTAACTTACTTTCATTTTATGCAGAATGACCTTTTCGGTAGGATGCTTAGTTTTCGAGATAATAACGAAAAACCTACAAACCGACCATTTCCAGCCCCTCCCGCCTAACGCATGAGGCCCACGGCTGGGGACTTTTGGTATGTTACTCCTAAGGGTCAACCTTACAACTTAAAATAAAAATCCGTTGAGCACTATTTATTTCCGAATTAATGTCTTCGTTTCCTGGCCTATAATGATGATTTTGATGTTCTTTAGTGCCAATTTCAAAAAAAATATATTTCAATTTTTAAGTAGTATATTATGATCCAAAATAACAGAATCAAGGAAGATTCTGAAAAAGTAAGTCACTTTCCGTCTATGAAATTCTGAAATAATATTGATCACTGAATTTATCTGCTTGAAAAATATATCTAAATAACTTATCAAACAGCTTCGTTAATTGAAATTTATAACATACTATAAATATTTGCAGATATTCCAAAGAACCAAGGTTTTTGGTAAAGCCAAGATCGACTGAAGCGTATGAAGGTGATAATGTTGTTATCCTATGTGAAGTTATTGGAGATCCAAAACCAGAGGTTATGTGGCTTCGTGATTTTCTAAAGGTAAGATTATTATTAGTACCCATTAAGTACAGATTGAATCAGATATTATCGGAATAACTTTAAGGAGAGATGTGCCCTTAAGGCTAGGATTTTGCAGAGTGAGAGGGAAATATGCGTTTATTTTCGGTTTATTATAAATATTTAAAAAATCATAAATGATATAATCTTTAAAATAATTTCATATACTTCCATTGCTCTAAGGAATACAACCATATATAGTTTTTATCATTAATTTTGTGTATAGTCAAATGTCATACTTTAATAATGAAATTAGGGACTATTTTCATTGACAAACTACGATATTTAAATATAACAGAAATTTATAATAAAAAATATATATAGTTGTATTCGTTAGAATAATAGCAAGTATCTAAAGCAGTTTTAAAATTATACGATGTGTAGTTTTTTAAATATTTACAATAAATCGAAAATAGACGCACATTTCCCTCTCACTCCGCAAAATCCTAGCCTTAAAATTGGAGTTGACATCGCTAAGAGCATTATAATACAGGACTGAAGAAAGCGCGTCAAAAAGTATTAAAGTTATGGTATTGTTGACGCTACTTAGTTGGACGACTGTAGTTTAATCTGAATCCTAATAATATTTCCCCTCTGCTCTATGTCTTGGCATACATTAGTCGCGTCATATTTCGTTAGTAATACCTACTTGCAGAGTAATCCATTTACGTACAATTTCATTAGTTTGACATTTTAAAAGAACTAAGATGTCACCAAAGCACACTTTTCAATAAATACAATTTGTCCTTTTCAAATTGAGTTTGTTTTCAAAGAATTCTTGAAATCTTTGCGGCAGTTTTCTCGAAAACGGTTGGGATTATCAAGTTCTATCAAGTGTACGTATAAATGACTCCTGCATGAGATTTTCTAGTCAAAAGTGCCACAACGTTCCGCAAAAAAAAGAGAAAAAATATTCATCATCACATTATTGTTTCTTAGCTTAAAAAATGTTTCCTTGCCAAATTGGGAAAAGATCGGTCAAGAGGTAGTTGAGATATTTCAAAAAAAGAAAACATAATTACAATTTTGACACCCTGTATCTTTTTCCACAGCAACAATTTATTAGAGCATGTTTGGTTATATCCTCATATTTTGATTCAAAGAATCTACCCTTGAATTATGGCCCATTATTAATGGTCTAACCTGTAGTGGGCTAATAATTAAGACTAGATATCTGGCTGTTCCCATCTCTAATAATACAACCTACAATTTGTCTTATTCCATACTATTAGAAGGCCTATGGTAATCTACGAAACAGAATAATATGGGCACGTCTTGATAAGTTGTAAATTAAATATTCGTTCTCTAATACTGCGTTCTTAGGAGGTATTTGCCAAGACACATGTACTACTGAAGCCTGGATTGAATATACAGCATCATTCTTCATGAATGCCGCATGCAAATAATCTGTAGTTATCACACAAAACCTTTTTCATCATTCCTTCTACCCCCCTTGACCCCTTGCTGAAATCTATAATCATCTAAGATTTGTCATTCATGGCAAATAAATGTCTTTAAACACCTGACACTTAAAGCAGAGTTTTTTATTTCTTTTCCATGCATTCTAAGAATTATTACTTCCATTTCGTCTTTAAAATAAAATTCAATTTATTAATATAAAATCATTTGATATGACACACTCCAATACGTTTGAGCTAATTGAGATCATTTAGTAAATTAAAATAACATGAGCTTGAATTTCATTTGCCGAAACACCTGGCCGTTGTGGCACTTTTCGCGATCAGTCGCGAGTATGTGACGCAATGTACATATTTACTTCCACGTCCAGTGGAAGTATAGTAACGACAAAAAAATTTTTAAAAATTTTTATTGTCCAAATAGGCTTAAAATGTCATGAAACGTCGAGATTTTAAGTTTGAGCGAAAAAAAATTTTCTGTCTGTCTGTCGGTCTGTCTGTCGGTCTGTCGGTCTGTCTGTCTGTAACTTTTTTTTGTGCGCACGTTTACTCTGGAACCGTTTAAGATATTAACTTGAAATTTGGTACATCTTTTGGGATCTAGAACTAGATTATATTTTCATCTTGTTCCGTCGAAGGGTTGGGGGGTAAATTGGGGTAAATTTGGGGTAAATAGCTCAATCAAGCAGATAAGAGTCCATAAAATTGGTATTTAGTGTATACAAGAGAAGCTAAGGTCTCAAAAATTTTTTGGCATTAGCCACCCCCATTACCACCCCCCACCTCCTTATTAAAGGAGACGAAAAAAAATTGTGATTTAGTGTATGTACAGGAACCAGAAACCTCAAAATATTTTTTACTTCATCCACCCCCCACTATATCAAAACATTTTTTTCTTTTAATTATAAGTTTAGTACAAAGAGAAGGTAGACATTATACATATGATTTTCTTCATAATTTAAAGATCTAATTAAATAACAGGTTGTCCCATGGGGGTTCCATTAAAAAAAATAGTTTTCGTTGAAGAACCCATATCGTTGAACTTAATGAAGAATAAATCGTGTTTAATGTTAGTATCTGAAGAGATAATATTTTAAAGGTGCTTACAGACCAATTTTTAACAATTTTGGTAAAATCGCGGCCTTCTATTATTAAAACTAAAAATTAAAAAATCTATATTTTTTTAAAATCAAAATAATATTTGAAGGTCAGATCAAATGTATTTTGGGAAACAGGATCCAAATATGCAAAAATATACAGGTTGTCATATTTAAAAATATATATTTTTTTATAACAAGAAAAAATAATGTTTATACCTATATATTTTTTATTTACATTAAATGAAATATTTTTAAATTTTTTAAATTTTCGTACCATAGGTGGTCGCTCATTAGCAGGCTTCATATACTTATTACTTGGGACTTGCCTTTTTTTTAATTAAAGGTAAAGAGCCCACCTTTCCATTAAAATAGATCCGAAAATGGTCAGGTTAATAGATCTTATTTTATTTTAGTTTAACATAAAAAATGCACTAGCAGCGGAAACGACTATTTCGCGGTCAACTTCTATGTTAGATGTACTAGGGACTTATTTCTTTTTTAAATTAAAGGTAAAGAGTCCACCTTTGGATTAAAATCAGTCCGAAGAGGGACAGGTTAATAGATATTATTTTATTTTAGTTTAACATAAAAAATGCGCTAACAGCGGAAACGCTGTCAACGACTATTTCGTGATTAACTTCTATGTTAGATGTATTAGGGACGTATTTCTTTTTTAAAATTAAAGATAAAGAGCGCACATTTTGATTAAAGGTGGTCTAAAATGGGCCAGGCTATTCAATTTTTGTTTATTAACATATTACTTGAGAAATTACGCTCTAGCAGCGAAAACACTGTCGTCTGTTTCTATGTTAGATGTATTAGGGATTTAATTTTTTTTTTCAATTAAAGCTAAAGAGCCCACCTTTCGATTAAAATCGATCCGAAAAAGTCCAGGTTACTATTTTTTTTAATACGAGTTTTACCTGAATTATTTTGAGAATTTGAGGCTATTAGCCATATTGTTACTCTCATTGGCCAGTAATATAAAAAAATTATCTCAAATACAGTTTTTCGTTAAGATGTAACATTACCTAGACGTTCAAATTTATTTGCTCATTTAAAGCACTTGCTTTAGAAAAAAATGCTTTTTAAACTTTAAAAGTAATTTCGAAATACTCGGATACCAAATATAAACTTAAATATCTCCGAAATTAATAATCCTACATCAATAAACAAAAAATATAATTTATTCCCAGTTTGTGCCTTCTGTAATTGGTCCGTAACATTTTTTTGACGAAAGCCGTTTTTTTAAGCTAAAATCGCAATTTTGAAGTCGTTATGACTTAAAAACTATCGATTTATGTGAAAAATTGCATAGCACCTTTTCTTCTTAATATTTTATTCTATTTCAGCTCCAATAAATATATATATTTTTTAAGTGCCACCCCCTATAAATTAGCAAGCCCCCACACAATATAGAAACTTTTCGGTCGAGCATTTACTATTATACTGTCAAAAATGAACGAAATCTGTTCAATATGACATTATTCCGAAGTTTTGCATATTTTTTACCTCTAGGTACTGTACTATTTATTATAACCTTTCTCATTTTCAAATAGAGTTTAGGTAAATATTCTATTTGGATTGTCTGAGAAGCTCTATAACAGCGAAAGTTATGTTAAATAAATTCACTTATTTAGCGGGTGTTCTTTTATATGGATATATAGATTAGATAGTCCAATAGTTAGGCAAGTTAAACGTACTTATACATCAAGCACATGTCATAAAATTAACTACATAATTAGTTTTAAATAATAATCTATACGATCTGTTTTAAATATACTTTCGCTTAAGCATAAGTTACAAGAATGATTACCTAATAATTTCATAATTATATATAATTTGAATTGTGCTACATGTAATTTACATGACGAACTAAATAATAACATGTTATTTCAGTAACGCTATATTGTTTTAGAATTTATTATTTAATGGTTTGCCGTGCCTACTATTAACATTAATATGAATTAACTTAATAACAATGTTATTCAGATTTTTTTCTTTTACAAGAGGGTGTTAGAAGATCGACTGCAAAATAAATATAGAAAAAGAGGACAACTAAATGAATTTTAACATAGACATACATTTGGTATCATGTTGATCTCGATATTGATAGATAAAAGATAATTGCCAATACAGTGACAAATGCCCCCAATAAAAGAGTCGTTTAGTTATTGTGACAGATTGCTATTACACGCAATAAAAATCTGTAAAAGTATCACGCGCTTCTTTATCAGGCATTTATTAATTATGTGTTTTGTTAAAAGACCACCCTGTATATTTTTTTAATTAAAATTATATAAGGCAATAATGGCAACTACATTCCAAATATTACATTCATCCGTAGTTTCTTAATTAGGTAATTCTTTTTGAAGAAGACCGCCCTGTATATTTTCCTCTAAACATACGGCAGGTTTATTCATTGATAGTTGTGTCAAATACATGCCAAATATTTTTGTCCTCCGTGACATTCCTTAAGAGTGTCCACCCTGAATATTTTTCATTAAAAATATAGCAGGTTTGTTCTTTTTGACAATTGTGTTTGGTGTAGCGACCACATACGCTTTATGAGTGGACTGCCTAGATTTACAATATTAGGTAGTAGATATAATTTATTGTAAGTTTTCACTTACCCCAATTCGGCAGCTCCGCTCCTTGACTCATGCTTCGAATATCAGAGACGGGGAATAAAAAGGTGGAAATGGAAGTAGGGATTCTGATATTCTATGCACTTGACACCTTAACGAATCAGGTAAAATACTATATTGGCCTATGCCAAAGGGTAAAGCAAAATTTACAAACTACTAGTTCCTCGTACGTGTCGCGGTTCTAACGTACCTTACTATCTATACAACTGTACTGTTTTAAAAATGAATAGTTAAATTAATTTCTATCGGTGCGGTAGTGTCCCCTATTATCAAAATTAAAAATTACTGAAATAATTACAAAAACCAATAAAAGCTAAAGGTGCGGCCACACCAGTGTTTATTACATATCAAATACTGTTTCCGTCATATTTTTTTTTCATTTATCATATTTTTGAGGTGTCCACCCTATATATTTTTCACCAAAATCGAGCTATAAATGGGCTGTTCAGGAAATTCGTAGCAGCCGTGTACAGATCTACACTTTGAAAGAATTAATAGGCCGTCTGTCTGTCTTTGAACATTTTGAGGGTATTACTCAGGTGCATGGCAAAAAAAAATCTTTAAATTAAATGTATTTCCATGTTTTAAAAGTCCATGCAGTCGATTCATATTTTCGAGGCATCACGACGCTCAGTTCGTTGAAGGCATTGGGATTCTATCAATTTGAAAAAATGCTATTTGCTTTACAGAATTCAAATATTTCCATTTTTTTTTTCCGAGAAACTGGCGCTCAGTTTTCAGTGAAAAATCCTATATTTAAAATTCTGTTCAAAACCGAAATTGTTTCAATTATAATAATGTCACATATTGAAATGCATTGTTTTTTTATTGAGCGGGGCGCTAATTTTGGTCCCATACGCAGGCGAGGAAGTAAACTATAAAGAAACAATTTTCTTTGCTTCACCTTGTTGTTTTATTTATTTATTTTTTTAAAGAAGTAATTGAGGAATAAATCTCTGGACCGCTTCTTTATGAAAATGTACTAGATTTATACAATCACATGTGTCATACTAATATGCAGTAGGTAACTTAAGACTAAATCAGATTCAGATTGCGCTGGATTGCGTCGCTTCAAATTGGCACGCTTTTGGCTCCGCCATATCTATATAGCTGCAATAAAATTACAAAATTACAAGTAACCACGATTTGCAATGGAGCTGACTGAAATCGGAATTTGAAATCAGCCAGAAAAATATTTAATAAAAACCGAAAATAAAATTGATATAATAATTTTAAATATCATGTCCATCAGTTATTTAATTGTTAATTAATTTCGGACCCCTGGCTACGTCACTGCTGCAGTTATAATATTTATTCTGATATACACTTAAACCATAATAGAAATTTATTGTTTGAAGTCTATCCAGCAGGCGTATGAGCCCATTCTCGTTTGCTGTATCTAAAGTAGTATCATCTGCAAATCTTAAGTTGGAATTTTTGGTTCCACCTATACTTACTCTACCCTACCAGTCCTTTAGCACACGTGGTGCCACATGTTGATAGATTTTAAAGAGAGAGGATTAGTGACAGAACATAGCTCTGTTTGACGCCTTTGCCAACTGTGCACTCGCCGAAGTTAGTTCAAACAGTTAGCGAATAAAAACCAGATGTTTGGGTATACCAGTCTCCAGTAATCAGCCTACAGTTTGTCCCATTCAATATTGTCAAAAGATAGTCTACAAAACAAAGATACATAGGCAAGTTACTCTCTTCTCAATAAGTTGTCGCGAATTCAGTATTTGTTCTCTAGTACCGCGTCTTTTAACAAAGCCTGCGTACTCAGAGGGTATTTTCTAAGACAGATAACGACGAAGCCTGAATTGAAGAATATACAGCATTATTTTTCTAGTATGTGATATTAATACCAGCAACTTGTAGTTATCACAGATACCTGTTACTTCCTTCTTATATAGTGAACGAAGATTGATGTTATTCAATCATCGAACCAGATTCCGTTCTCCGATATTTTTTGGCATTTCTGGGAAGGTTTCTCACTTATGCACCTCCAGAGCTGGGCAATACTCGAGTAAATTGCACTCGTAACTGCACTGAGTACCCGAAGTACTCAGTAACAAGTACTCGCGAGTACTTTTATTTGGATGACACTCTGTACTCGAAATTTTCAAGTACTTTACATTATTTGGTACTCGAGTACTTTTGGTGGCCACAACTGATGAGTAACGAGTACGAGTACCGACATGCAACACAGGTAAGTCTCAGCTTGTCTTTTTCCATACAAGTGTACAGGGTAGTCAGTGCCAGTCAGGCGAGAAGTGAGCGTTTGACGTGTGAAACAGTGATGTCAAATACAGGTACATTTGAGTATTTACGGTACCCGGTACTTTTCCAATGAGTACCCGTTACTTTGTACTCGGTACCGATACTGGTATATTTATCTCGTGTCATGCTGTATTGCTAATGAAGTGTGTCGGTAGCCGGCCGCCGGCTTTACATTACTTGTTATATCTAAAGTTGTCGAATACCCGCACGCGCACACTCGTACTAATACCAATACCGATTTGGATTTATTATATCATTGTTCCTATAGTCTCTCATTCAGTAGTTCATGTTCATATATACATACTGATACCGATAACGACCACCGCAAAGCAGACAATATCACAATCACGCTACTTCTAAGATAATACCGGAGTAACGGGTACTTTTTATACCGACTACCCGGTAATAGGTACTTCGTCCAGTAACGGGTATTTAGTACCGGGTAGGTAATATATTGACATCACTAGTGTGAAACATCACGGAGTGGTAAGTTGGTGCTTTAGGCTTTGTTAACTTTCGTAGTTCTTCAGATCTGTATTAATAAATGTGGATTTTTAAAATAAGAACTGACAAAAAAAATCAAAAAGTTGTGGTGATTCATGTATCACGTTATAGCTAGGGAGTTGGTGGCAGAAATTTTTATATGATTTTATTGTGTGACTGAACTTGAAAAGTGTAAAGACGTCATAATAAAAAGCAGGAAAAACCATTTCAGTCATTATGGCGCTGCTGATTTTTTAATTAACAATTAATTAAGAATGCAGCCAAAATATACAAATCCATTTGCCGGCCTCTTTTAGATTATGGACATACTTTATACTTGAACTGCCGTAAATCAATCACAAAAAACATCCAAGTTGCTGAAACCTCCGCTTTGAGACTAATTACGAAAGTGCGCCATCCGAGGAATCCACTCCACAAGCCTTCTAATAATTATCTTTATACCAAGTTGAAAGTAAATCCTATCCAGGAGAGACTAAATATGCTTTCCCAGAGATTTGCACAAAGTCCTCAAAATTTAGAGATTGTAATTCCTCTCCTGAGATCACGAACAGTTCAATCACCAAGGTGTCGTTTTCCCGAGAGAAATATTCAAGAAATTTTGATTTCCTTACAAGTAGCTAATTAAACACTTTCTTGTTGATATTTTACTATTTGTATTTTTGCTTTCTTTTTTATTGCTGTTTTATTCTTTTTTTTCTATTTTATTATGAAATATTTCCTTTTTTTACACTGAAATTGATCTTTTCACTATATTTAATTTTTGCAATAAATATTAAATGATGTAATGGACAGGCTGAAGGACCTCGGTCGATGGCCTTTTGGTTATATTTGTATTGTTTACTTATATGACCAATAAAGATCTTTTATTATTATTATTATTATTATTATTATTAAAAATGCAATTAAAATGCCGATCTACTTTTATTTACTGATAATGGTATAAGTGGTATTCTAATTTTTTGTCTATTACCTATTTCAATTTGGTATCTTTCGAAGTACTCGTCCTCGTTACTCATTTTTCGAAGAGTACTCTCCAAATTTTGCAAAAGTACTCATTTTCTAGAGTACTACAAAAACAAGTACTCGTATTCAAGGGTTCACGAGTACTTTTTAAAGGTACTCGTTGTGAAGTACTCGTGAGTACTTTAGTGCGGTACTCTGCCCAGCTCTGTGCACCTCGGACGTGATATTGTCGACCCCAGCTGCTTTGCCACTATTTAGTTATTGTATGGCTGCCTCCATTTTTGATTTCAGTATTGAAGGTTTGCTACTAGTCATCTTCTGCCTCAGTATGGTCACTTTTGAATAGCTTTCACAGTATTAATATCTAACCTGATCACTGTTATTTCTTAGAGTCGCCAGTTGACCACGCTGTTGGTTTAAATTCACGTGTAATCACTCTTACTGTGGTCAGCATGTGGCTTCAGTTCTTACATACGTCTTGTAGATAAGAATTATTATCTCTTCAACATAGGTACTGAATTTTCCGCGTCAGTGTGTTGTACTCTTTCAGTTCCAAAGCAATATTGATACCTTGAAACTTTATGTTTTTCCTATACTTCCTTTTAGAGTTTCGGCAGTTATCCAAGGTTGTTTCACATTTTATACGTATCTCGCTTTAAGTTTCTAGATTAGGAGCCCGCCGACCACTAATTGGGTGTCACAGGACTACTCCCAAAATGTGTGAATTGTTGTTGATTTGGGGAATTAGAGCACAGAAATGATCATGCCAGCCCCTTTTTTTGGGGGGCAGGGGTGTACGGCAGGCCCCTAAAGGTGTAAGAAATATGACTTGGAAAAGTAAAAAAAAAGTCACAAATAAGTCATAGGTTTACGCATGGGAGTTGGAGGGATTTCTTAATTTACCCCCAAAAATCATGAATCCAGACTTCCATTCATTTTGAGCGATACAAGGAAGCGCTACGCTCGCCCAAATTTGAAAAGAACGTCAGATAAAAAAAATTATAAGTTTATGAATGGCAATCAGGAACCTGGTAACTATGAACCTCCTGAGTGCTAAAAGACATTCGCCCTCTTTGAAAAGTGTGCGAGCGTCTAGCCTTTCACGATAATTGACGGCGTATCGGCTGTTCCTACCGCATGTACTAGTAACTCTTGTGATTCGATAAGTATCACAAATTTACGACTGGCAATCATAAACTTGGTAAGTATGAACCCCCTGAGTGCAAAAGTATATTCGTCATTTTGGCGAATATATCTTCACACTCAGGGGGTTCAGGGTTCATACTTACCAAGTTTATGAGTGCCAGTCGCAAATTTGTGATACTCGTAGAATCACAATGGTAACTAGTACATGCGGTAGGAACAGCCGATACGCCGTCAATTATCGTGAAAGGCAAGACGTTCGCACCATTTTTCGAAGATGGCGAATGTCTTTTAGCACTCAGGAGGTTCATACTTACCAGGTTCCTGATTGCCATTCATAAACTTATCATTTTTTTTATCTGACATTTTTTCTTGGGCAAGCGTAGCGCTTCCTTGTACCGCCCAAAATGAATGAGAGTTTGGATTCATGATTTTTGGGGGTAAATTAAGAAATACCTCCAACCCCCATGTGTAAACCTATGACTTATTTGCGACTTTTTTTTTACTTTTACAAGTCATATTTCTTACACCTTTGGGGGCCTGCCGTACACCCCTGCCCCCAAAAAAATAGGGCTGGCACGGTCATTTCTGTGCTCTACTGCCCCAAATTAACAACAATTCACACATTTTGGGAGTAAACCAATGACACCCAGTTAGTGGTCGGCGGGCTCCTGGTCTATTCCATTACTGCTCGTTTGATGTTCTCTAAAGAATCACACAGTAGTGTGATGGCTTAGCGAAAAGATCGTGACCTGCTGGATTAAAGCTCCAAATTTTGCATACTTCTTATATACCCTCAGTACTATCAATTCAAAGGGGATGCCCGATTTCAGTGGCAGTCACCTTGGAATACGACGCCATCTTTGTTTTCTTTGGACTGTACCTGTAAATTTTCGACTTTTATTTGGTTTTTACTAAATATCTCCCCAATGTCTCAGTTCGTAGCAAAAAGGATTTAATTTAAACTAAATTTGCTACAATTTGAGACCAGAGCCGCTTTTTTAACTTTAATATTTTGCGAAATACAAGCTTAAACTTTTTTCAGCTTATTACAAAAATTTATATTTTTGTTGGTTTTGCTAAATATCTACTATGCAGTCAGTTTTATAGCAAACATTATTTTATTAATGTTTAAGAAGAATAAATAGGCTACAATGTGAGTAAAAAAAGACACCAATACAATCACAATTTGCTGAGATAATGTATTTGACCATGTTACAAACGTTTCAATAAAAAAAAAACACTGCCAAGGAATCACTACTTCCACATCCAGTTTCTATCCAAGTCACTCACAGCGAAAAAAATTTGTATGTGGAAATAATGGAAATAATTGTTTATGGAATTTTAATAATATAATATTTGAAATCATAAAACGATACCCACATCGGTAGTGGGGTGGGGGAAGTAAAAAAATATTTTGAGGTTTCTGGTTCTTGTACGCACACTAAATCACAATTTTTTCATCCCCTTTAATAATGGGGTGGGGGTGATAATGGGGGTGCTAATGCCAAAAATTTTTTTGGGACCTTAGCTTCTCTTGTATATACTAAATACTAATTTTATGGAGTCTTACCTGCTTGATTTACCTATTTGCCTCCAAATTTATCCCAATTTACCCCCAACCCTTGGACGGAACAAGATTTAAATATATTCTAGTTCCAGATCTCGTTAAAGTACATACGTGTACCAAATTTCAAGTCAATATCTCAAACGGTTCCAGAGTAAACGTGCGCACAAAAAAAGTTACAGACAGACCGACAGACAGAAATTTTTTTTCGCTCAAACTTAAAATCTCGTCGTTTCATGACATTCTAAGCCTATTTGAACAATAAAGCTTTTATAAAAAAAATTTTGTCGTTACTATACCTCCACTGGATGTAATTACAGAATAACTATTAAGAAAATAATCATTAAAATTATATTTATAATGATGTTGTTTACTGTTCACAATGGCCTTTGCAGTGACAAAGAGCTGTGCAGGCAAGTGCAGCCTTGTTACAAACACAATTCTTAGAGCACAGCCTTACATCCGCACTTGATTAATTCCATACAGCTTTTCTTGCTTCCGGTATAGACATTCAAATTGGTTGCCATGTCTCTTCGTTTCTTTTTCATCCAAAGTTAGTCAGAGTAGGTGCATTTTGGAGTGATTTCAAACTGGTTAACCAGATGCAGCGATTAGTGTGTTGAATGTGGGCGGTGGACTTTGCATCATCTTTACTTCTTTCCTTGTGTGAAGAGATCCTCTCTGAGCTTGTTGACGCTGTCAAGTTCTATTGTGTCATCGTACAGGATGCATGTGAATCGTTCTATAAGTTTAAATGCCTTTGTTTTAGCATCTACTGGCTGAAATGGATGTTTTGCAGAGAAGATAAATCCTTCAGTACCTGGAGGGTATGCTCTCCATGTCTTCCATGCTGACTTTTCCCCCTTACCAATGTACACTACATTGAACCCGTGAAAGCGTGGAAAAACAGCAATGCTTGCGACATGTTTTCTCTGAGCTCTTCTCATATGGCGTTGATATGACAATATCGGAAGTGTTTATCCTTACCAAATGCAATACAAAGTTGAATATTAGGTTTGTAAGTTTGTAGGTCGAAAAAGATGCCTGCTAGTACCACAATAACATCTGTGTCAACTGTCCTTGGATGTTGGTTGCACCCTTTTGTAATGCATCCAATATATGAAGACACATTCTGGTATCAGTTTGTTCATGGTCAGTTTCAGACATCGGTGCACTGCTATTTTTTGAAATAACAGATTTACCATAGGTGATGTATATTTCTTTATCTTCTTGTACGTTATAAGCTGCGACTGCATCACTTAGTAGGGTAAACAGTTCTGTCTTGTTCTCTGAATTCTTCAGGAATGTAGTTTCCATTGTGACTTTTCTCCTTTCTCCCTTCCCTCTTTTCACACGTGTAGTTTCCTTCAGACGGTCTGGCTTGTATATGTCCCATACATCATCGATTCTTAGGCAATCCTGAAGTTGTCTAATGAAAAAAAAAAAAAAAATACCACAGCCAGAAACACTGGAAGAAAAATGTGATGGCATCGTATTTAGAAAGTCTGGATGCTTGTATCTCGCAAAATATTAAAGTTACAAAAGCATATCTAGTCTAAAAAGCAAATCTAGTCTAAAGTTGTAGCAAATTTAGTCTAGATTAAAATTGATTCGAATAGTGTTGCTGTAAATTCAATCGATTTTCGTAATACCTTGGATAAAGTCCAGAACTTTGGAAGCTTGTATCTCGCAAATATTAAAGTTACAAAAGCGGCTCTGTTCTCAATTTGTAGCAAATTTAGTTTAACTTAAATGCTTTTTGCTACAGACTCAGAAGTTGGGGAGATATTTAGTAAAAACCAAATAAATGTGGAAAATTTACAGTTACAGTCCAAAGAAAACAAAGATAGCGTCGTATTTCAAGATAGCGGACATTGAAATCGTGCATCCCCCTCATGAATTGATAGTACTGAGTGTATATAAGAACTCTGAAAAATTTGGCGATTTAATCCAGCAGGTCACTATTCTGCCTACTATTTGCTCTAAGCCACCACACTACAGGGCATTTGGATCTCCGTCATTTAATGTATTGACTTCACTGCTGGGAGGATAAAATTACGTAAATAATTACCTATCCATATTTCCCTCGGTATGCACAAGGTTTGGTAGGTAATTAACTTATGAGTGGACAGGTATTTCTTCTAGCTACCACAATCTAACGACATCTGTGGTGATGTAAAATAACTAGTTATTACTAATAGTTTATTGATGTTATTAAACGCAATAAGTTGCAAAGTGGCTATTTAAATAATAAAAAATTGAAAAATATTTTAAGCAATAATTATTACTGAGAATTATACATATAAATGTACGCGAGAATGCTGTAATTCCAATATTTCATCATTATAAGTACGTACGTGAATTTCCATATATGTCTGAAATGCAGTTTACACAATAAGGCCTGACGTGACTCATTATTCAGTTAACGTCTTTACCAATGGAAGAAACTCACTCCCACAATATCACAACGATCTATATTTAGATTACATTATAAATACACAAAGATGTTATCAATTTGAATGACCGGTATTTTTTAAATGTGATTAAAGATCGCTAGCTCTCTTAATGAAGTTATGTTTTGCTTGATGCAGGTCAAATCCCTGCTGTGTAAAATATATCACTTGGACGTGAAATGCGGTATTAGTACTTATTTAATTTGTTTAGTATTTATTACCTAAGTTTTGTTTAATAAGTATAAGGATAAGGAAAGTTTTACACTTTGTCAAGAAATATCCGGAAATTATGAAACTAAGTAAAATTTAAAAATTTTGAAGTAAGATTTTTCCAGTTTGAACCGATCTCAGAAATGAAAACACGTACATATTGGGTATAAAATTGATATCTGAATAGCAGCGATGTAGCAATGAGGATAATTAAAAATACTAACGTATCAGTTGGTGAGGCGGACGATATTTAGAATAAACTGTAAAATTAAGAAAAGTTTTTTGATAACTTAATATATTTGTAAAAAGAAATAAAAAGTTCAGATATTTTTGAAATTGTGCCTGCACATATTTTTGTACCCATACCTTATATTTACCTCTCGAATAGTTTCAATTGAATCAACTATTCCAACTCTGGTGATAAAGTAAGTTCATTGAAAAAGAGAGGACATGCCCATTTTGTATAAGTCAGATGTCAGATTCGGGACGAGCGACCCGAAAAACCCCCGGGTAACGAGTTTCGATCGATTTGATAAGTAATTTCAGTAAAACTCTTGGAGATGACGTTATTAGCCAGGTCGCGCACATCAGGTCCTCCGAAGGAGGTTTCTGATGTCAAATTTGGGACGAGCGACCCGAAAAACCCCCGGGTAACGAGTTTCGATCAATTTTCCATGAGTTTACAGGGAACTCCAAGTGATGACGTTCCTGGTGCCGTCCTGACCTCCAGGTGCACAGGGAGCTCATTTGGACATCACATTCAGGCCCAGCGACTCAAAAAAACCTCGGGTACTAAAATTTGTATGATTCGGGAGTTTTTTCTGGAAGATATGAATTTTTTCTTCATCACTTGAAAAGATGCACTTATAAGAATGCACTTTTCGATGCAGCAATGCAATTTCAAAAAAGTACAAGACCAAAATATGGCACAAAGTTTCTAGATGAGTTAACGAAGCGAATGCAAAAAACCCCATCTCAATCCGACTTACTGCAAAAAAATTGAAGGTTGGGGCTATTTTTGTGTTATATTTCCTCGACTAATATGAAACATAACAATAATATTTTATCTTCTGACGTATCAAATGACTTAATTATAGACATCATTTTCAATGTCAAAATGATATACTTTATCGGACTGACGGCCACTTGCCCCGTATGTGTTTAAACCATCTACCACCCCAGTTTTGACTCCTTCAAAAAGCGAAAATCGAAATTTTGTCTTACACGTATATAATAGATTTCAACAAAAAAATATTTCTGCCAAATTTCACGCATCTAAATCTGACCGTTTCCCAAAAAAGCCTAAATTTTCAACCTCCTTTTTCACCCTTTTGTGGATCGAATTTTGAAAAATCCCTCCTTAGTGGATGCCTACGTCATTCGAGGAACCTCTATGCAAAATTTGAAGTTTCTAGACCCAGCGGTTTGAGCTGTGCGTTGATAGATGAGTTAGTCAGTCAGGGTATTCTTTTATATATATAGATAGATTGAGGTTATTAAAGCAAAATAAGTATTCACCGCAGATTATCAGGCTCTGATTTACGTATACAGAGCGGGGTAGAGTTGCTAATTTCATGAAATTAACTACTTATTCAAGTTGTGTGTGATATGTTGCAAAAACTAATTAGACAAATCACCCATCTTTAAATAAACAATCAGCTCAAATGTGAATGGCGTATACAATTTACTCTCTTTTTTTGCGATATCGAGGTCTCTCATTCTCGAAAGATCTGTATAATGGCTGTTTTTTACGTTTTCGTCCTCCCTCAGGTATATTTCTCGGGAGCATCCAGCAGTAACCAGTCATAATTTGTTTATTCCATCTGCCTTGGTATCGACGCTCCACATCCTGGAGGTCCTGGTGGAATCTTTAATCCTGCTCTTCACTGAAATCGACAAGATTTTCTGGGAAGTGGTCAAAATGGAAATCCAAGAAAATACAATTTAAGAAGCTCAAATTTCAGTTGATGAGTACTAGATATGAAAAGTAAATATTCCCTGGTGATGCATTGACAAAAGCCTGCTTACCCCAGAGCATGACGTTATGGGGTTATAAAATTCTGAACAGTGAACACTCCAAGTTATATGGTTTTTGTAGTCAGATGTGGAAAATTTCTGTTTACTCAGAATTCTGTGGTTTAAAAGCCTGCACGCCCCGATTAATAGTGTTATGTGTTTACACCTCTTTGTAAATGTTGTAGAACTTCCCAGAATTGACCTAGGTCGAAGCCAGAATAAAAATTCGACTTAGGTAAAAAATGTATTTAAGGACATTTTCAAAAGTCTGAAAGACTTCAGAACCATAAACTAACACAAAAAGACCGATATGAGTCCGTTAAGACATGAGGCACAACTAAGTAAGAATTTGAAGAAACACCAAATTTTTACGAAATTATTTTATTTTTAACTTCTTTTATTCCTCCACCAAAGACAATGACCATATATACTGCTCGAAAGACTGGCTATAAAATTTTAACTATGTTGCATATCAAAAAGGGTGAAATCGACAAATATGGCAAAGGGGCGTAGCGTCTATAGGCAAATATTGCCAAAAAATCAGTGAAAATGGACAAGGCCGGTTTCTCGCATAAAACAAGTTTGGATTCACTCAGCGACTCATTATTTGGACGAGTGCGTTGGATGGTCAATACAAACCGATGGTAGGAAAGCCAAATGCAGGGCTTTCCAAATAATAAAGTTATAGAGGAAACCGGCTTGTGCATAAATGACTCAAAAATCCATTTTGCCAAAAAGTCTCTCGGAGACGAGTCGGTGTCCTTTTTCCTATATTGAACCTGCATGGGGACTAGTACGCCGTAAGACTTGCTGAAAGGTGATAAAATCACGACAAACAGAACTTTTAAGCTAATTATAAACGATCCAAAATTATTTAATAAAATATTTTTATATTATTTTCAGTCAGCCATAGGTAATTACCAAAAAATACAAAATTTATAAATTCTTTTTAAAAGGCTTGCATTAAATTCTGAGGAAGTTGAACGAATCTTTTCTACCAAATCGACTGTTAGCGTACGCTCTCATTTGTATGGCAAAAAATTAACTTGCCTTAGTTGGGGAGGAGTGATTCTTTCACATTATATCATTTTGCAGAATAAAGATTTATTGTTTTAAACCTGTTAAATAAATGGTATTCTTTGAACTAATTGCATTTTATTGATGTCAGGACTTGTTGCTAGTCTTAATCTCTGGAGTTTTCGTTTGAAAGACCGAAACAACTGAGTTAATCGGAATCTTAGGATTCCGCAAGTTTCATACTCAGTGTTCTGGTCGCTTTACGGGAGCTTGATAGGGATTTTTTATGCGATATTTCCAGAAATCATTAAGTGTAGAATCCGTTATTAGTAGGTAAACAGATACTAATCACGTCAAATTTTAATCCCGTCGGAGAGAAATCTTCGATAGGGATTTTTTTATGCAAAAATTGCAAACATCCTAAGACGTTAACCACATTATCACTGTATAAACAGATACAAACCACGTCAAATTCTAATCCCATCGGAGAGAAATCTTCGATAGGGATTTTATTTATGCAAAAATTTCAAAATTTCCTATTCGTAAAACCCTTTATTGTCAGTAAATAAATGAAATCACGTCCTCAGAGAGCGTCGTTAATGATCTGAGGTAGTGCTCGTCTATCGAGCTATATCTTATCTCAAACCCGCTTGGAAGTGGAACAACGGTACAGAACGCGGCTGGCACCCTTTTAAAAATAAATTGGTGTCACGTCAGCTAGACAGACACACGTTAGTGAGTTCTTCTACATAAACATCCTTTATCGTGTATTCAGATATAACACCAGGGTAACATTAAACACTAATTTATTAACTTACGTACTGATTACAACAAATAATTACTTCACTAATATTACACTGAGTACTTTAATTCAATAATTTAGTCACTTCATTACTTTGCTTACTTCTTCTTTTATCTTGCTGACCTCACTATCTGAACTGAACTGGCTGACGGACGCCCAAAAAGTGGAAGACTTAGCGAATCATTTTGCGGACATTCACAATCCACAAATACCGAACAACCCGGAACACGACCACATCGAAAATGACATCAACGAACTAATTGGCCATGACGTCCAATTGACGAGACTCGAATTTCTAAAAGTCATAGCCAAGCCTTCGGAGGTTGCAGGCATTGTCCGGACCTTATCCAACGACAAGGCCCCGGGCGCAGACTGTATTGAATACAGGCTGCTCAAATATCTTCCGCGGAAAGGCATTGTACAATTGACGTATATTGTCAACGCGATCCTGCGGCTACAACACTGGCCCAGTCAGTGGAAGTGTGCTGTGGTCGTGCCGATCTTGAAACCGAACAAAGACGCCAAACTCGCCGGCAGTTATCGACCGATCTCGTTGCTGTCGGCGATTTCCAAGTTGGTGGAGAAGGTCATCCTGGTCAGACTAGACGCTGCCCAGGATGAACTCCACATCGACGACGAATGTCAGTTCGGTTTCAGAAAAGGCAGGGGAACTGTACGCCAGGTCATCAGGATCGTGAATGACGTCAAGTGCAGTGCAACCGCGGGAAAAGCACCATCATGGTGCTGCTTGATATCGAGAAGGCTTTCGATACAGTATGGATCCCGGGCTTACTCTACGAACTGAATTCGCTTAACTTTCCAACGCATATCACGAAACTTATTCACTCTTTCCTGACGGGCAGATCACTGCAGGTTAGGGTGAATAACAAACTTTCAACTCGGTGGGACATTCGCGTGGGCGTCCCCCAGGGGTCGTGCCTGTCGCCAAAGTTATACAACTTGTACGTCTCCGACTTCCCGGAGTTCCCGAATACGAACCTTGCCAAGTACGCCGACGACACGGCCATGTACGCGCATTCACACAACGCACAAGCAGCGAACATGCTGCTGAAGGCGCACATGGCTCGTGCCACGGCGTATTACGACAAGTGGAAGATTCGGATCAACGCCGAGAAGTCGGAATCAATTATCTTCACGCGCCGCTTCACCGAAAATCATATTCTTATGCCACTTTCGATAGGGGGCCACCAAATTCCAATAAAGCGGTGCGTGAAGTATATGGGGGTGAACTTGGACAGAAGACTGACATTTAATACGCACGTAAACGAGACGATACGAAAGGTCTACTCCATGTCCAGGAGTCTGTATCCTCTCCTGGCACGGGGTAGCGGACTCAACAGAACCAATATAAAGTTGTTGTATACGATGGTAATCAGGCCGGCTATCACATACGCGGCGCCGGTGTGGTACAGCATCCCGGCCTCGACAATGCGAAAACTAAAAGTACTAGAACACAAATTTATGCGCCTCATTTCAGCCTCTGATAGATACACCTCCCTCAGAGATCTCTATGCACGTTGCCACGACATAACTCCACTAGCGGACTTCGTCCAAAATACATCGCAAAAATTCTACCAATTCAAATTGGGCGACAGTCCGCTACCCCGAGATATTACACGAATCAGACAGCATAATGCCATACTTTTCAATATAAAACACCCACTACCATACCAGGCGTTGCCTATCTTTCGGCAACCTCCCTAGCCAAATCTTTCCTATACCACAATTTCCCTTTCACCACCTTTTACTCTCAAACCCCCTTTTTATTCCCTCTATTAATCTCGTTTTTGTTATTTTTGTCAATTTTTGTTCTTTTGTCCCTTTTTGTTCTTCTTCCAAATCACCTTTTGACCAATAACCTCTAGTAAATCCAAAATTTTTTAAAATCACAACCTCCTCCCACCCCACCTTTCCAGAGGCAGGCAGACCACTGGATGAATCTCGTGGCTAGCTCGAACGGGTTTTTTCATTGAGTTTTTTCCCGTATAACAATCTTATCGTCATAAATTTAGCGCGCGTGTGCTAAAAATCCAAACTTATCTTTAGCTTTAAGTAGTTTCAAATTATTTTAAAATCTTTTCTGATTCTTTCAAATAAATTGTTAGGTTTAAATGTTGAATATATCTTAAGAACAGGAGCCCTAACGCCCACCACTTCATCTGCTGTTTTAGCCAAAGCTGGACCCACTCCACCTGATCACTCATCTACCGCGGCGTTGCACGCCGCGGTGGGGTGATCGGCTCTAGACTAGTCCCCAGCCGAGGCGCACGACTGTACTATTTAACAGTAATAAATTTGTTTTGAATTTAATTGAATTGGCTGTGCGACGACTTGCTTTCTGTTTATATTCCTAGGTAAATGGATCTGGAATTTCCTACATCATTCTACAATGTTCCAGTATATGTCAGTACTTTTCTAGATGTTTCTAGATTATGATGACACCACGCGCGCCATTTCAGGAACGATTGTCGAACTAACCAACGATGCATAGTTCTCTGTTATTCGCACATGGACTTAAGGAAATTCATACAGATATCTCTGGGGGTAGAAACATGTAACAAAATTTACGAAGCTACGAAATAAACATATTAAAACAAATTTCTAACCACTAATTTGAGTGTGAAAGACAAAAAACGGCTTCTACGGGTGTTTTTGGATTTAGCAGGGATGAAAAACGACCCGATCTGACAATTCTGACCTCGGATTCGGGTTCAGCGCATTTAAGAACATAAGTATACACTGGTCTGATTCGCCGGACAGACCACTTCTTTTTTGTGGGTCAGTGTTTTCTAATTAATAGCATATAATAATTGCCAACCTTAGACACAAGAAATTATAAAATTTGAACTTCTTGGTTTTTCAAATTGAAATTATTTCAAATTTCGCATGTCTAATACCAATTAAATAACGCGCAAAATCTCTATTTGACAGAAAGAGAACAAACAGTATAAATAAAAATTATATTTTATGGGATTGAAATCATTTATTACAGAGCCTATTAGTAGCTATGCGAAAAAAATATACCCTTACTCAATAACCGTTGGAATTAAAAATGTGATCAAGTTGTAAAGGTCGTTAAGTAATATGTAATTGATAGTATTCAAATGAAACCCATTCTGATTAATTTATGCCAATATATACGCTGGGCGGTGTAAGAACAGTAATAAATGGTATGGGTGTTTGGATCACTTATGTAATTTTAAAAAATAATTATTATAATAATACGGCCCATATAATTTACATAAATGGAAATTTAAATTTGCAACTTCTACATTTTGCTATCAGTACTGTATTTAGTTGCCCAATACACGCCCTCTTAATATACATTATGTATGAGATTATTATATCTTCATTACATTAAGAGAGAATTTACTATACACTTTGATAAATTATACAGGTCACTGCAGAGATTAACACAAATATAAATATTATATCCAATTTTTATAATATGCATAAACATTAATACATCATCTATAATAGACAACCCCCCAAATCTAACGCCAAGGCTGTCTGGAAGGGGGTTACACATTTGGAAAAACGCAGTCTATCTAATATCAATTGAAACGGAGGCGGAGGTCTAACCGGTTCCAAAGCACCGACGTTTGATCTGTGCCACTGCCGCTTTTTCAGTTGAGAATAAATAGACATCCATGCCCGCGGGCATTTTCAGTTCCGGGACTGGAGCTCGAACGCGATATACTGTATGACTAGCATATTCGCCACATAATACGCCTTAACCGACTGAGGTGCCGCGCCGGCCATGCAATGCGATCTGACGCGGAAAAACATAGTTTGAAAAGGTAATTCAATAACTTAGAGTACTTAGACAATTTGAAATATCTGTTTAGTCAAATTTAATATTGCACTTTTTTTTATAATTGTGCGAAGTAATCATCAAATAATTATTACACTGAAGATTTGAGCTCGATCCGATATGTAGTTCCAGAAATATACTGCTTTAAAATCTAATTCTTCATAAGCTGAGGCCGTCGAATCGCTGACGTAAATGCCTCCACAGTCCTACCCGGCTTACCTAATAACCTTGCCCACCACAATCGAATGTCAGTGTTAGTATTATAGTACAGTACCTAGAAATTTTCGTCGACATCTAAATATACTCATATTATCAAAAATACGATACCGCGACGCCCGTACCATGTCGATACGGAAAGAGGAAGACTTGTAGTTGATCCGCATCGTAAATCGCACGCCGAAATTCGAAAATTCGGCTCGACATGAACAAATCAAAATTGATATTTTTGGCATTTTTCTATTAACCTACATGTTATCTTTTATATAAACTATTTCTTATCTGAATAACAGATGAGGATATTAATTTTTTATGCCGGATCTTAGACTACTAGGCAAGTGGGTCAGCTACGTCTACGTCTCTCGATGCGATAGAGACATTGACGTCACACAGCTATAAACATGAAAGCTCCACGTGTTGATATGTTCTTGATTAATTTTGAAACCTACAGAGACCCTAGAAAATTCTTTTTTTTTCATTTCGCTCTATAATTAATAGATCTTTCAGAAAATGTAATAAAAAAATGCTAAATGAGCCCATTATTTATCTTAGAAAAGGGATTATTAACAATTTTTGTTTTTAATAAATTTGCAATAAATATGGTTTTGAAGGACATGGGGAATTAATTTTGAAATTTTGAAGAGTTTCCTGAAACGTGAATTATAATTTTTAGTTAATTCAAATTTTCAAAAAGAGTATTCCATTTCAAATAAAAAAGTTCAGTCAACATCGACATCGACTAACAGTAAGTAGTCTGCTGTGAACTTAATAGGCCTTCACATTTTTAAAAATATTTTAAACGGATCCGTATACTGAATTATTTAATAGAACATCAATTCAATAGAACATTAAATAATTCGCTGGAAAACGTTCTAGGCAATTGCGACATTTTCAGCATGATAATAAAAATGTGAACCAACATATTATCAAGTAAATGTGAATAATTGTTTAAAGTAGTTTCTTACAATATAATTATATAAATTATCTTTTCTTTTTCAAAAGCTTGCGAAACGTTACTTTCCTGTATGTTAAATAAACATAACATAGACATAAATAAATCACATATAGTAGACAACCTCCAAAGTCAAGGCTGTACGGAAGATGGTTACACATTTAGATAGACGCAGATATACATCCCTCCCTACCAACATTGTCAGTGCCGGGACTAGGGCTTGAATCCAGTACACCACCTTAATAGCCACCAAATCATAGGTTATCATGAATCTTACAACCCTAGGGTCATCTTGGGATTCAACCCCCAGGTTTTGTTTAGGGTTCTTTGCAAAAGCTCTGATATCGTGTTTGAAAATCACCGCTTGATTACTATCGCTAGATCATCAGCGTATCCTAGACAGTAAAGGCCTTCTGGGGACATTTTTTAGAAGAGTTCGTTAACAAGGGCTGCCCACAATAGTGGCGATAGTACTCCTCCTTGAAGTCAGCCTGTACTCACCTTTGCCTCAGTGGTAGCCTCGCCTAGATTGGATACTATTATCCTCTTTTCTAGACTGGCTTTAATCCACTGTTGGGCATTCATCAAAGACTGCGTGTGATTGAAAACTCCATCTGTACCCAGAAATGTTGCCACTGCCATTTCTTTGTAATTTAATGACATTGTCAGTAGCCTATTTAAATTATCCAACGCGAGGTCTGTTGATTTTCCCGGCTGATATGTATATTGACGCTCACTAAGAGGGTTTTCCCTTAATATTTCGTCTCTCATGTACCTATCCAGTACTCTTTCCAATGTTTTAAGTAGGAAAGGAAAGAGGTGTGTATGACTGGGGCGTTTGGTCTGATATTCTACCTATTTTTGGTAGATAGGTTATCTTCACCTTCCGCCATATGTGTAATATGTACTTTCAAGCCAAACAGGCTCTGAACACTTTACACAAATGTGGTATTAGTATACTCTGCCCTTTTTGGAGCAGAATTGCGTAAATTCCATTCATCCTAGGAGACTTGAATCGTTGGAACTTGCTAATTGCCCATCTGATTTTGTCGGATTTTACTACCTCATTGGTGAGCCTCCAATCAGCAGGTCTGGGCCGTTGCAGCTTTTGATCTAGGAGCTGCACGATCTTCGAATCCTGCAATATTAGTGAGCCAAGAAAGCGTGCCTTCCTGAGCACTTTGATACTTTCCGTTAGTATTTCTGTGTAGGATTCATTCTCTTTTTTGAGGAAACCAACTTCATTTGCAGTACAACCATCCTTAGACAAAACCCTGTGGATTCTAGAGGCTGCAGGGTCATCATTGACCTCTTCATAAAACCTCCTCCATGAGTCTCTTTTGGCCTTGCGGATTTTGTTCTTGTATTGCGTGAGTTTAGTTTTATAAGTATCCCAATATTGGTTGGATTTGGCCTTATTGAAGAGTTTTCTCACTTCTGTTCTGAGGTTTTCTAGATTTTTGTTCCACCAGATTGTTTTACCACTGTTTTTCCTTGCTTTCTCTGGACAGATTTCGTGGCAAGCGGCTATTATCGCCACTGCCTATGTCGGCTATTAGCAACGTAGAATGAATTGTAATAGAGATTCATCCGTTGCGTTGATGTTGGTGCTCCTCACATCATGCGGTGTGCGTTGGCATCACATCCTGTTATCATTGGAACTATTGGAAGGTTCCTTCCTCCGTCTGGGAAGTAGGTGGAGCATATTACCCAGATTTTCTTCCCCCTTTCCGTTGACGCTGTTAGGGTAGCTGCAACAAAATCATCGGTGTAAAGCACCGGAATTAATGTACAACTTACCTTACTAGATTCACATGCAGTACCTTGATCTCGTTCTTGCCCTCCATGTGATTCCCACGAGCAGCGAGGGAAATGTAAGTCCGCTTGCTCAGAGCCCCGCATGATCGAGTAAGGCGTGGAATACAAGGGGGTACCGCTTGGTGCCCTCAGGGAAACGTTCGCGACCGCATTTGACCCTGCGACCACTCAGCCCTCGGTACGTTGTCTCCACCTTGGTGACCCTATCAGGAGTACAAGACTCTCGCCGGTATTTTGACTGTTCGCAAAGATGGCGGCTAACCCCCACTACCGCCGACCCCGCGAATTTCACAAAATATAGTGAAAGCTCGAACACTTTAAAAAACCGCTGCCCAAGGAATCACTACTTCCACATCCAGATTCTCTATCCAAGTCATTCACAACGAAAAAACTTTGTATGTGAAAATAATTGTTTATCGAACTTTAATAATATAATATTTGAAATCCTCTACCCCAAAAACCCATAAAACGATACCCCACATCGGTAGAGGGGTGGGGGTGGTGATAGGGGGGTGGTAGTGGGAGGTGGATTAAGTAAAAAAATATTTTGAGGTTTTTGGTTCCTGTACATGCACTAAATCACATTTTTTTTTCATCCCCTTTAATAAGGAGGTGGGGGTGGTAATGAGGATGGCTAATACTAAAAATTTTTTTGAGACCTCAGCTTCTCTTGTATATACTAAATACCAATTTCATGGACTCTTACCTGCTTGATTTACCCATTTACCCCAAATTTACCCCAATTTACCCCCCAACCCTTCGACGGAACAAGATGAAAATATAATCTTGTTCTAGATCTCGTTAAAGTACATATGTGTACCAAATTTCAAGTCAATATCTTAAACGGTTCCAGAGTAAACGTGCGCACAAAAAAAAGTTACAGACAGACCGACAGATAGACAGATAGAAATTTTTTTTTGCTCAAACTTAAAATCTCGACGTTTCATGACATTTTAAGCCAATTTGGACAATAAAAATTTTTAAAAATTTTTTTGTCGTTACTATACTTCCACTGGACGTGGAAGTAAAGGAAGAACTGATGGATTGGACTATTTGCAAATATTTCATTTCTGACTACGAAACAAACTAATGAAGATGATTTCTAATCAAATAAAATAAACTCAATATTAAAGAAAATGAAAACAATTATATGATTATATTAAATTATGGTTATTTCATTTTTACAAAGTTTGAGAATTAGATGAGTTGGTCAACGTGTACAGTGACTTTTAGTGATATAGTTGTCTTCAGATCTAATCTGCATTCAAAAAATGTTGGCGTCTTGGATCTTTACCGCACTGCCAAAGACGCCGATATTTTTGACACGCATAATAGCGTGTTATCAATCTAATTTTCGCCATGACACTTTTTACCAAACTTTCTAATGTAAATAGGTCAATTGGATTATTCTGTTGGGTAATAATAAACCTTTTACTACCATTAAATGGAACACCCGGTACATTAAGTTGTAAATCTCAAACTTAACTAGTTTCCTGAAAATATTTTTTAGGACACCAGGAATACTAGAAGTAACAAGTTTTATTTGCTTACATAATGGTGGAGTGTACAAATCCTCCCCGAAATGCATTGGTCAGCCCTTATAACAGAACAGTCATTATTATTAATATCAGGTCTAATAAATGAAATGTCAAAATTGAATTCTTTTAAATTACAAAATCAATTGCATTAAATAGTTTTGTTTATTATCATTAAAGAGGTTTTATTTTCTCTTAATATACTAGTAACTTTGTTATTTTGTTTGCAATAAAAAGTACAAATTATCATGAAAACTATCAAAATGTACGTACGAGGCGTATGAAGAACAAATGAATTATATTAGTCGTATTATTGTGGTAAAACGCGAAACGAAAAGCAATAATTCCAGAAAAACATATACCCTATAATCTTTAAAATTTATGACCACAATAAATCAAAGTGAACATTGACAATATAGCGTTGTCGTTGACATTTTTTGAACTCGGTTAAACGTGTTACACAAGAACATTTAAGTTTTTTGTTACGATGTGCAATATGGCAGTGCATTATTTACTTGAATTGTGGATCATAATTATTACACAATACAACATAGAATAGGTTAACATGAGGATAGATATATTTTTTTATTTGTTCTGTTAGCTGAAACCGTATTGCTGATTCTATATAAGGAGATGGTTTCCCATACCACTATTTCACATGTATGGATGGATACACGCGGAAGGGTTTATAAAATCGATACGTGATAAGTTTGCAAACTTACCAATGTAAAAACTAAGCCATAATTTAAGGCAATTTTAAAAAAATTCTCTCATTGTGATTTAATGAAAAAGATCGTGAATGAGGGAGCCGCTTTAGGAATTTTGATCATCTTCGCGAGCGGCGACAATGTTAAGATAAAAAATGAATTATTTCCACTTTCCAATGAACGAGAAATCTTATACATCATTAATTTAAAAATCCAGAAGCATTGTATTTTACCTTTAGAAATATTCCATCAAAATATGCTCAAAATAGATGAAATTATTATTAGCCTATCTAATAAACAATACGGGATATGAGTGAAATTTTTAAAATAGATGTATAAGCTAGTTCAAAATTACTGGCTATAGTAATAGTATATTACGTAATGAGTGTTGTAAGAAGCATATTACGCACGAATGGAAAAGTTACGCACGATGCCGCGTAGCGGCGAGTGCGTATTTCCATGAGTGCGTAATTGCTTTACAACTCGAATTATGTACTATACTTTACCTACGATCATATTTATTTATTTATTTAGTAAAATCTGAATTTAGTTTACTTGTCAACAATATTATTCAACAAATATTATGTCAGTTTTGACAGCGTTTGAAAATTACGTAGGCTCATTTGTCTTTTTAAACCCCTTACATAGATGGCAGGTAGTGTGTTTTTTACTATTTACAGTAGTACTCGTAGGTAAAAGCTTTTTTCAAATTATTCACACTTGTTTACAAGATTTTCTACCATTCAATGTAAACATAAACGCACCACATATACCAGACAACTCTCAATTCCAAAGCCAAGGTTGTCCGGAAGGGGATTACACATTTAGAAAAATGCAGACATACATTCATACCCACCGACATTGTCAGTACCGGGGCTGAGGTTCGAACCGATAGGCAGTGCGACCAGCATATTTTCCACACAGCAAATCTGATTTTCGTAACCCTTACTAGGGGAAGTTTTAATTACCGGTAAATCGGTAAATACAAATGTAAATAACCGGTATTTATCGGTAATTTTTAGAATGAATGATTAGGGTGGCGAAAATGGCAACTGTTTTTTTTTCATGTACAAAATTATCTGAACTTAACAAAAAAAATATTTTTATATACGTATAATTAATATAATGAACAAATAAAAGGTTTTTTATCAAAAGGAAAAAATATAAATGAAATAAATTTAAATAAATAAATATTCTGTAATATCAACTTAAATAACAAAAATTATATACATAAACTCAAATAGGGCATTTATTACTGAATACCTAATCTAAAAATACAATAATTTTAAAAAATAACCCGTTAAGAGGGTTAGTTTTTCAAAGCTGCATCTGTTGTATTTGTGCATAGAATTCCACCAGCTGAAGATGTCCTTCCTCAATCGATACTGGTAGGTCGATAAGTTAATAAGAATTGGTACTAACACATTTCTAAATGTGTTCCACGGATATTTGCGGCAGTAAAAAAAATATTAAATTTCCTGTCGCAAGATATTGTCAATGTCTCTCTTACTTGTATTTCTTAGGGCTTGCTGTTTGGGCTTTACATTTTAACATATTATTCATTTATTGTTAAAAGTGCTCAGTGTTGGGACAGCCACTCTGTATTTAATGAATACTAGTCACTGATATAAATAGAAACGTTCAATACTTGACATATCGTAAGTTCAGAATTTACCGAAATAACCTGTAAAAAAAAAATTAAAATTGACGATTTGCACTAAAGAAAGTTTGGTAAAAAGTATCTAGATTGGTACCACTGTAATTCACTGCACATGTTGACCAACTCGTCTAATTTCCAAACTTTGCAACAATTAAATACCTATAATATAATAATCATAACATTGTTTTCATTATCTTTAATGTTAAACCTACTTCCATTGAATATAAATCATCTTTATTAGGTTGTTTCGTAGTCTACAAAAATTTAAAAATGTCGAATTATGCAATTTGTCAGAACACTGTTTCCAACTCTCAGTTTAGAAGAGTTGGCAGCAGTGATTGACAAATTCCATAATTCGACATTTTTTAAATATTGTAGACTAAAAAATGTCGAATTATGGAATTTGTCAATCACTGCTGCCAACTCTTCTAAACTGAGAGTTGGAAACACTGTTTTGACAAATTGCATAATTTGACATTTTTTAAATATTGTAGACTACGAAACAACCTAATAAAGATGATTTATATTCAATGGAAGTAGGTTTAACATTAAAGATAATGAAAACAATGTTATGATTATTATATTATAGGTATTTAATTGTTGCAAAGTTTGGAAATTAGACGAGTTGGTCAACATGTGCAATGAATTACAGTGATACCAATCTAGATACTTTTTACCAAACTTTCTTTCGTGCAAATCGTCAATTACCTGTAATTATCATCATGTGTTTTTTGTCCGGTTAACCGGCTAATCGGTATTGCAAACTCTAACCCCCACCTTACCAATAATTTTAGCTACATTTAATACGGACAATGTAGAGACCAGCATACCCCTACATCGAGGTATTCTTTTTCCAAAGAACTTTACATGTTTATATCGGAAAATTTGTTTAAATTTTTTGGTTAGTTTTCTACAAGTCATACCAGGCATTAGAGAATTTTACCTAGAAAAATTCATGGTAGTTCTGGAAATAGGCTTACTTTATGTTTTTTGGCTCGCTGAATCCAAATTTTCAACTTCCTATCAAAAATTCCCTCCGGAACCCCCTCATATTTAGAAAAAAAAATGTTTTTTGATTTTTTTTATCGTTTTTTTTTTCGTTTTAGAGAAAAAATACCCAGATATTCAGAAAGCAAACAAAATTTACAACAAAAAAGATCCTTTGACATTTTGACGTACGACGAATGGGAGGAGAGCAAGTGGGTCCCTAAACATGCGCCTCGGCGCCGCGCATGCATTTAAGTATCATACGGCAACTCCATACGACTCTCTCATCTTTCGACCTTCTTGGGGTAGCCCGCTTCCCTGCCACGCTTCTCGAGCTAGCATACTGTTGTCAAAAGGCCCTCCCCTTTCCCCCCGACCTATAACACCTGTCAGTTGCTCGAAAATTGACAGCAACCTGTTGATCGAGATTGCAGTTTTTTAGGCGTCTTATCCTCAGTTTATATTGTTTATTGTTTTCATTGCTTTAAAAAACTTTTTTTTTGCATGACAACTGTTTTCTTATACTATTTTAAACATGGTTGATGTGACTTTAAATTGTTTCATTTGCAAGCAACCGGATGACACAACAGTGAACGTGACGGAAAAAGGTTTAAAATATTTCCAGACCGCGAGTTTAAAGCGGAAAGACAGTAAATATGATCTTTTAACTGGGCGTACGACGATTGTGGTGCATAGATTAACGTGAAGCTAATCGCATCGTGTGTAAAAAACAGACCATCCCGTGATTCCGCGAAGGCGCTCCGAGACACAGAGTTTTTTTTTCAGAACAGAACAGAATTGTTTTTTATGCGGTGAAATAATATTAGTTAATTATTTTGAACGTCAAAGTCGTTTGCCTCCAGAGCGACGGGACCCTGTGTTTCATGTGCGTCAGCTAAATATACGGAATAAAGCCATAGATTTTTCGAAAAATCGGAAAGTAGATTGGGGTGATAAAATTGTGCGTCGCTTAACTCTCGTGGAAGGCGGTTTAGTGGCGGAATAAGCTCGGTATCATTTGTCCTGCCCGAAAAAGCTTACTCTAATTCTAAAATCCAAATCTGAAGAACCTGTGAAGGGAAGGGCTTTTGGATTTGAAGTACAAGCTGCCATGAAGTACGCATTTTCTTTTCTCGAAGAAAATGAGCACGAGTGTCAACTTTCGTTTAAACAACTTGTAGATCAAATTAAATGTGACTATAAACTTCACATTAAAACAATCAAGGCTCAACTTATCGCTAAGTATGGTGATGGCATTATTATTTCAGAAATCCCCAATAAACCCGCAATATTTAACTTTGACTGAACTTAGTGCATGCAGTCCCGCAACGCCGAGGCTCATGTTTCGAGGCGCGCTAGCGCTTCCCCGTTCGTTCAACGTTAAAATGTCAATGCCTTTTTTGTTGCAAATTTTGTCTACTTTCTGAATTTTTTTTATCGCCTTTTTTATTTAATTTCTAGGTATCTTTTTCCTAAAACGAAGATAAAAAAAGATAAAAATAAAAAGACATTTTTTTTTTTTAATTTGAGGGGGTTCCGGAGGGAATTTTTGGTGGGAAGTTAAAAATTCGGATTCAGCGCTCCAAAAAAACGTAGAGTAGGCTTATCTCCAGGACTACCATTATTTTTTCCAGGTAAGCGCCCTATATGGTCTCTAATGCCTGTAGTATAAGGTAACTATTAAATTTATTAAAAGTTTTATTACAAATATGCTTCTACCTTCGAAACTGGAATTATCTAAAGAAACGAATTATCCATACGTTTATTGCGAAATTATTGTTAATTAAAATAATTTCCTAGAAGTGGTTTAGATTCCATTATAAACACTGAGTCATTTTCTCCTGTACTCACACAAAGGACCCCGCAAGGTGGTAAAGGAAATTGGCTCTCTGTTAATTTCGCTCAAATTCTAGTATGATTTTCCTTTGACCTTTGACCTGAACAAAAGTCTCCATGGACATAACCCTTTAACTCCTTTCCTTTAAGCCACAGAAACCTCAGAAGATGCTGGGGTCTCATAGAGTGAAAACTACGTTTTAAGCTCTTTGAAATGCATCAAGAGGTAATTAAATGCAATGCATTGTTAGTAGCAAGTGGAAATATTCACAATCGCATATCAATGTATATGTATACCCGAGAGTTTAAATGAAGTAATTACCATGGAATCTCACATATTCCGGCAATGGAATTTTGTTCTCGGTCAATTTCGCTCAAATTCTAGTACGATGAACAAAAGTCTCCATGAGCATAATCTTCTAACTCATTTCCTTTAAGCTACAGAAACCTCAGGAGATGCTGGGGTGGGGCGAGCGTAGAGGCGACTTCAATGTGAATATCAGTCGATATTCCGTTGAAGCAACGTAGAGCGCGGTTAGTACTTGGATGGACTCCCATCTTAGGAAATACAGCGTTCTCGTCCCACCTTCTAGAGGCTTGTATATCAGTGTATACTCGGAAGTTACGTAATTTCAGACGAGGATTACGTAGCGGATATACCATCCTTCGGAGGGGATGTGAAGCAGGTGGTCCCTTGTCTATTAAATGTTAGGCAAGTACAAGATCCCTACTCCTCTTAAGGGAAGAGGTTCGGCAAAATTTCCAGGTTGGGGGTAGCTCGTCTCCTGGCGTCGGTGATAGGCCCTGGTAGCGGAAATAGGCCGACGTTAAACAGTTAAAAAAAAAAAAGATGCTGGGGTCTCAAGTCTCAAGGAATGATAACTTCGTTATTATACATAGATTAGCTAGTAAATGCGTATTTAAAAGTAAGTGCAAGTGTAAATGCAAATATATATGCGTTGATATGCGATTGTGACTATTTTCACTACTAACAATAAATTGCATTTAGTTACCTCTTCACGCATATCAAACAGCTTAAAACGTAGTTTTCACTCTATGAGACCCCCAACATCTTCTGAGGTTTCTGTAACTTAAAATAATGGAGTTAGAGGGTTATACCTATGGAGATTTTATTCAGGAATGTCAAAGGAACATCATACTAGAATTTGAGCGAAATTGACCGAGAACTAATTTCCATTGCCGGAATATATGAGATTCTATAGTAATTGCTTCATTTAAACTCGTGGGTATATGTAAACTGTAAGGGAGCTTACACTTAAATACAAGTGTAAATGCAAATATATTTGCGTTGATATGCGATTGCGACTATTTCCACTTTCTACTAACAATGCATTGCATTTAATTACCTCTTGACGCATATCAAAGAGCTTAAAACATAGTTTCAACATTCTTCTGAGGTTTCTGTAGCTTAAAGGAAAGGAGTAAGAAGGTTATGCCCATAAAGACTTTTGTTCAGAAAGGTAAAAGGAACATCATACCAGATTTTGAGCGAAATTAACCGAGAACCAATTTCCATTGCCACCTTGCGGGGTCCTTTGAGAGGGCCGGTTTATCAATGCTTCAAAATTGTTGGCATACACAGATGTAAGATATTCAGCATTATCTTATTGCGGAGATGTTCGACTTTTACTCCTAGTTGCATTATAAACAGTATCAGTATTAACAAGTATGAAATTGAATATTGAATTGTTTTTACATTTTGTGTTAGTACAGTTATTATTCTTGCAGAATACGCTAAGAAAGAAATCATAAATATCTGAAGTATTCTGTAAACTGGAAGGTACAATCACGTTTAAACTGAATATTTGTTTGCTGTAGCCGTTTCCAAAAGTTTGATTTTGTACGGGAATTAAATACGCGGCTTTTTGTCTCCGCACCGATGCTAGGGCAAGATTACGAATATTTTTATGAGCTTCCCAGTTTTCTTGTGCCTCTTTTCTATTGTAAATAGTTAGTGTTCTGCTATTTTCTTTTAGAATCAACTTTAAGGGATAGACGTTAGCCAAGGTGCTGGGGGGTTTGCTTACTCTCACTGTTTATATTGGCGCATGAATGTTAGATAGTTCCGCAATGTAATCTGTTAATAATGAAACTTTGTACTCAATATTACTGACTAGAATATGTTATTCCAAGGGACCATTTAAGATCATAACAAAAACGCTTTTGGTCAAATTGCTCGAAGTTTCTATATTTAACTTTCCGAGTATTTTTAAAGTAAGGAATATCTTTAACACATTAGGGCAGTCTGTGATCACCTGACGAAATCAGCATTTAAAGTTACCCATATCTCCACCACAAGTTAATTATAGAACGGAATATGATCACATCTTAAGGCATCCTCTCTAAGTGTACTGCATGCCAAATTTGGCTTAAATAATTGCACAATAATGACAATAAAGAACAAGTCAGTATTTTTTTCAAAATTTCAGTACCTCGTATGTTTAAAAAGAAGACATTTTGGGTATCAGTTTATATAAATTTATTTCTTAAAATTAGCTAAGCAATACTTTCACTTACTTAAGTTCCACCCTGTATATGTATTTTGTTGATTCACTGAGAAACTAGTAGCAATCAAACAAAATTTTGTGCGATATGACATTTTATACCTTCACCCATATTTCTTGTTATTAAATTATGAGGCGACTTTTACGACTATGTTAAAAAAAGCCTTAAAATATATATAATACACCTATTATGTATAATATTTATATTAAAAAAACAATTATATAAAATTTTTCAACCCCAAAAATTTGCGAAAACTAAACAAAACAAAAATATATATATTTCACCCTGTAGTTGCAACAAAACTTTAATAAAAATTTACAACTCATTTTATTAGGCATTAACGTTGAAATAAAAAATAATTTCTCCGACAAATTGTGCTGAAACTTCAAACACACCAAAATTTCACACACATATGTTTTAAAGAGACCATATGCTCGTTTCTCGAGGTCTTAAGACTAAGTTCTCTAGAAGAGGGTTCGACCTCCAGATAATCAGTATTGATCCAACTTCGATTGCGTTTGTTTCTCAAAAGCGGCCGTGATCTAACCAATCTTAATTCATTCTTATTATTATTTTTTGTGTGATACAAGTGACTGTAATTGTATGCTTCTAGTGCGAAGAATTCAATAAAAGGGTAAGACGTTGTAATTTCATTAGGTTAACATTAAAAATTAAATAAGCTTATATTTATACTACAATGTTTGTATTATTGGATAATAAATTATAGTATAAATATTTTGATGACATGTGTGATGTGTGTAAAAGGTATGTGAAAAATTTGACTTGGTATTCTGGGATTAAGATTCGATGATATACAGTTTCAAAATTACTAACATTTTATTTGTATCTTTTCAACTATCTGCTATATGGGGCATGGTACTAGAATTTGGCACAAGTTTATCAATGATAATGAATAGAGTGTTACTTGCTATATTCATTATAGTACTGATTAGGTTATAATTTATAGAAGGTCTATCATTACTTCTATAAATTTGGAAATAAAAATGATAACATTATCTAATAGCCATAATAATATTTACTAATTATAAACAATACAAATAAGGAGTAAGAATAATAAGAAAATCCAAAATACAATAACGTATATGATAATAAATAGTGATTTAATAAATAGTAACGAATCTCAGGAAGATTAATTAGTTTTTATTTATGATTTAATACTAATTATTTAGAAAATGAATTGTAACATTAAGAATTATATCAAACAATGAGAAACCTTACTACATCATTAGACAAGAACATAAATGTATCTGTTAAATATTGAAAATATACGATAAATAAAAGAAATATTGATATTGTATAAATAAACCAAGCAACAAACAATTCTAATAAATGTTCTTCCTTTTGTATTTAAATTGTGCAATAAGTGTTGAAAATAGCACTCTTCACACGAGTGTGATAAGTGATTTTTTCATGTGTTGCGTAGTTAGCAGTGCGTTTTAAACAGTTTTTTTAATTTTGACATATAAAATGACACTTTTTAAAACTGTCGTGTATGTGTCAAAACGTCCAGCTTTTCATAACCAGTTATGAAAATTTAAATTTTGCCTAATTGATGGGAAAAGTTCGTTATATCATCAATTAAGAAAAATAAACAACTCTCAAAAAGAAAAAGAAACAATGTTTGTTCAACATAAAATTGAATACTGAGTCCATAAAGTAGAGGCTTTTAAATTCTTCTTTCCTTCAAAATATGGTAACAAAACTTTTTCATTAACACGATTTATCTTATGCTATCAAATTAAGATTTCAAATAATATTATAACTTGGCTAAATAACATTTGTCAATTTTAACATTAAAATTATAATGTGTAATAATAGCAGCAAAGGTAACTATGAAAAGACTATTTAATTTTTAAGATCTTTAAATACATCTATTTTTAAAGAGTTTTTAGACGTTTAAAATTAGAAAAAATCTTGTATGTAACACGTTCCGAAAGACAATTTTGTGTAACTCCTGTTTTCCTGACATGATTCGTAAAGATGACATTTTTTTTAATCACTCTGTAAATACAAAGTATGTGAATATGAATACATATCAGTGACATTAATAAATAAAGACATCTCAAGTCGAGTCTAAAACATGTGTTTCAGACATTAATGAAACGGTTTGCTTTTTTCAAATATTTTCTCAATACAAGGCGTTATTTATAGTAGTCACGTAAAATTTATTGATATCACTAAATCATGCCCAATTTCTTTTTCAGACTTTTATACCCATAAACCATTAAATTATTATTTAATACAACCGTTTAAATCTACCCAATGACTTTAGAATCTACCTGAGTGATTTAACTCATCTGATACATGTTCTCATTTTCTTTTATATATCTGCTCCATAAATAAGCTCGCAACAATTAAATTAACAAATAAATGAATGAATTGTTATGTATTAATTTCACTATTTCCTAATTATTATATATATTTTATTTGATCACATTCACTTTAAACTCTGTGTATTTCCACAAAGAGTATAACTAGTAATTATATTTCCCGCCTCTTCCTCTAGATCACTATGTAGTTTACTCTTCTTCCGCTAGGTGGCGCCACGCAGTTCAAAGCTAGACTAAAAAACCCCCGCCCCACACAAGCCCGTGCAATGACAAGTTCATTATTCTCTTGCGTGTCGGTGTGAAAAAATGTTAGTCGTTGTTTTCTTTTCCCTGAACTGTTGCAAATTTCTGCTACTTTGAACATCTACATAGTGATCTAGAGGAAGAGGCGGGAAATATAATTAAAAGATTAAACGAACTTACCTTAAGTGAAGTTTGATCTTAATTATATGACCGCCTCTTCCGAATAGATCACTCCCTCCCCCCCATTGCCCGTGATCTATTCTAATTGCAACAGTTTTCTTGCTTTGAAAATAATGAACTTGTCATTGCACGGGCTTGTGTGGGGCGGGGGTTTTTTAGTCTAGCTTTGAACTGCGTGGCGCCACCTAGCGGAAGAAGAGTAAACTACATAGTGATCTATTCGGAAGAGGCGGTCATATAATTAAGATCAAACTTCACTTAAGGTAAGTTCGTTTAATCTTTTAATTTTGGTACATATGCTTCAACCAGCTAAAATATTTGCATTTTTTGTACACTTTCGGTTGTACTGGCAAAGGCAACCAACTTAATTATTTTAAATGGAATACCCTGCAAATTTTAACATTTTTTGATTGCACCATCAATTCTAATGTGCCTATATCAAAAAATTAGATGGTATTCAATAACTGTAAATTTCTTTGACAGATTTGACATATATTTTGATAGATGTTTTATGACCGATGCATTATTTGCACTGGCTTCCCTACATGTTGGTACGCGGCGTTGTCTATTAAGAGCGGCGTTGTCTATTAAGCGTCAAAATCAAGTTTTAGTGGAGGCCAGGAAGCCAAATTTTGCCTTTTTTGGTCGACTATTTGCTGTAGCGACGAAACCTACTTACCTCCGCACCTCCAGTTTTTGAGGATACTAAATAAAAGAAAATAGTGGGAGAAGTTTTTAACCAGCTCCACCCTTTTAAGCGGCCAAGAACCACCCCTTTTCGCCATTTTTCGATGGTGGCATGATTATGCGTGTTTTGGAAGAAAATTTATGAAAGTTTATTGATAATGGAGGGTCTGAGGCAGGGTGAAGGACGGTAGCAGTCACAGGGGGTTGTTACAACCTTTCCAAGGGGTGGGAAATTGATTTTTCTTTCTTTTTTAGTTTTAGACTTATCTCTCCATTTTCGAGGGCGCTGAACTCGAAAAAATAGTCGATTACGTCTTTAACCCTTCCCAACCCCTTTTCGCCGATTTTGGATGGTTAGATGATTATACGTGTCTGGGAAGGGATCCATTGAAGATTTTAGGAAGGTTTTCTGCTAATGGAAGATCTGAGGCAAGGTGAAGGTTGGTAGGGGTGGTAAATTGACTTTTACCTCAAATGGGCAAAAACAAGTTTTCGAAACACTTGGATTCCAAATATAAACTTAAATATCTCCGAAATTATTAATCTTACATCAATAAACAAAAAATATAATTAATTCCCAGTTTGTACTTTCTGTAAATGGTCTGTAACATTTTTTCGATAAAGTAATACTTTTCGAGATACTTGACGAAAGCCATTTGGAAATACCTTTTTTTTAAGCTAAAATCGCAATTTTGAAGTCGTTATAACTTAAAAACTATCAATTTATGTCAAAAATTGCATAGAACCTTTTCTTCTTAAAATTTGATTCTACTTCAGCTCCAATAAATATATATATTTTTTAAGTGCCACCCCCTGAGAAGGAGTGGCATTCACCCCCTATGAATTAGCAAGCCACCGCACAATATAGAAACTTTTCTGTGAAGCATTTACTATTATACTGCCAAAAATTAACGAAGTTAAAACCTCTAGTTACTGTACTATTGTCCGATATCCCGATTAAGAAGGATTGTTACCACCCTCTCCTGACATAACCCTTCCCTTGTTACCAAACCCTAGTAAAAAAACCAAAAAGTCAAACTTCAAAACACGTATGATCAACGCCACTAAGGTATAAACCAAGAAGCGGGTGGTTTTTGGTTGTTTGAGGGATTGGGAAGTATTGCAGACGTAACTGACTATTCGTAATCGGGAGAGTAAGTAGGTTTTGTCGCTGCAGCAAAAATTCGATCCCTCTTCCTGACCTCCACTATTCCCTTCATCAGTTCCTTAGTTAGCCCAACGTTTTGGAAGGCATCCTTATGACTTACTTACCATCTCATATAATGACCTGAATGAACTTTGTAATGGAGGAGGTATAAATA
Source organism: Rutpela maculata (assembly GCA_936432065.2). Classification (NCBI taxonomy): domain Eukaryota; kingdom Metazoa; phylum Arthropoda; class Insecta; order Coleoptera; family Cerambycidae; genus Rutpela; species Rutpela maculata. The sequence goes on along the minus strand of OW386286.2, from coordinate 82,420,516 downwards.
ATTATATTTATTTATTATTGCTGGTTTAGCTAGTTTTAAGTCAAATTTCACATACACCAACATCTACTAAGAATTTACCATAAAATGGAATCAACTATGAAGCACGCAATTAATGTATAATTATGTGCATTTTAATTGATCCCTTGCTTTATCATGCATAAAGTGAGAAAGCACCCAACACATACACGCTAATAAAATACAAAACAATAGATTTAAATGCCCATGACCTATTAATATCTGCAAAAATGAAAGACGACCGTTTCTCGTTTCTAAATAATTACATCTCAAATTTTTCAAGGGTTCATTATGATAAATTTAGGTTTTCACAGGTTGGATATTCGAAAATATGTATTATAAACTATTAATCCTACGAGGACCTTCTTCCTCATGGCATTTTTCAAAAAATATAAGTATACTGGGTAAAAAGAAGTCTACGAAGTCAAAACGAATTTTTCATATTAAATTTTCATTAATGTAAATCAAAAGTAACTACTAAGAAATAAATAAATTAAAAAGCTTTAACCTATATTTAAAATGCCGCTTGTTTGATCTAATTCCGATGATTAAATTAAAGAAATTATTAAGTTATCTTTCTGTGTGTTTTATATCTGTTCGACGAATACTCTGGCGTAGCTTAAGCGATTTCTGTCAAAACCTGTTGCACACTGTAGGCTATGGTCTGGTTGTGGTTCCACACTAAAAGACCACGCAAGGTGGCAACGGAAATTGGTTCTCGGTCAATTTCACATTTACACTTGTATTTTACACCTGCATTTCCCTTACACTCCCATTTTCCTTACACTCCCATATATCTGAGAGTTTAAATGAAGTAATTACTATGGAATCTCACATATTCCGGAGGGAAAATTGATTCTCGGTCAATTTCGCTCAAATTGTAGTATGATATTCCTTTTACCTTCGTGAACAAAAGTCTCCATGGGCATAACCTTCTAACTCCTTTTAAGCTACAGAAACTTCAGAAGATACTGGGGTCATCAAGAAACATTATACTAGTATTTGAGCGAAATGACCGAAAACCAATTTCCGTTACCACCTTGCGGAGTCCTTTATCGAGCTACATCTAGTGCAAGGTGAACAAAAAAGGAAACAATTTTTTATATTGCGAGCGTATTCGAAGATTTGGCGGAGTCGCCGGTGATTTCAATTAAAAACTTAGTTCTCGATTGATAATAATAGTGGAGTCAAAATAAATGTTTTCTTTTAATTTTTTGTAGATATAATATCAAGTGCTATGAGCAATTTTGTATTAAATCAATCCATTGCTTCTTGTAAAGTTTTAATAATTTATTTTTCAACACTGAAATTTTTTGTTATTTTCCTTATTATCTCCGGTCCCAGTAATCGTACTGCGAAAATAAAAATAGTTCATTGCTCGCTATAAAATTTTGAATAGAACTAGGCACATGATGAAACTTTCTAATAAGAGAATAATATTTAGGTATTAAGCAAATCACAACATACACACTTTATTATCAGGAAATTACCTATTTTCTGTATATTGTTGCTCTAATCTGGGCACGCTAATAATTTGTTAATTTGTAAAAAATAAAAACCACCAAAATTTGCATTTTTTAACAGCTTAAGAAATATAACGTAATAATTCATCAATTTTAATGAAAGTTAAACTAAACTTTTGCGTCAAATTTTAGCGCAAAATATTTATTCAAACGGCTAAAGTCCAATAATTAATTCGAAATTTCCATCGCTTATTGTTTAAGTGCATGTACACGTAGGAGGACAGTTTTTTTCAAAATGTATGTAATGTTTTTGTATGTATTTCACTATGGTATTAAAAAAAATTATATCTTCATTAAAACCGTTTTTTGAAATTTGTTTATGATTTTCAAAATTATAGTTGTAAACAAATTCAAATAATTCTCTGAATTTTTTATAAAACCAAAAGCGGTAAACGAATTATGAAAATAGATGAAATATCTAACATTTTTCTAAAAAAAATTAATAATCTACTTACATTTTTGGCCGAGATACGTCAGTTTTTGCGTTCAGATCACTTATAAATAAACAAATCCATATTTTTTCTTAAAATTTGACGTGGGTATTCCCCAATGCCTTATATTTCTGTCTCCGCTATTTGAAAATAATCCAAAACTGCAATTTTTAAACTTACATTGAATAAAGCAGGTTCGAGAACATAAAGCACATTTTCGATTTACTTATAACTTACTTAATTTTTGTCGCGTAAAGGAAAACCAACCTAAACTGAACAGCTATCCTTATGTTTATGTACACAGCATTTTAAAACTTTTAATGTTGCTGATACAATAAAATAAACCGCTGCCTAAGGAATTACTACTTCCACATCAAGACTTCCTATCTAAGTCTCTTACAACGAAAATACTATATTTGCACTCCACTAAGTGGAAATAATTGTTTATGGAACTTTAATAGTATAATATTTGAAGTATAAATATTTGTACCCCAAAAACCCATAAAATGATATGCCCCATCATTAGTAGAGGTGGTAATTCTTGATGACTGGTTCCTGTATACACTCTAAATCACAATATTTTTTCACCCCCTTTGGTGGGGGTGGTAATGGAGGAGACCTTAGCTCCTCTTATATTTACTAAATACTAATTTCATGCACTCTTAATTGCTTAATTTGACTATTTGCCTATTTACCCCCATTTACCTTCAACTCTGCAACAGAATAAGATCGATATATAATCTAGTTCCAGATCTCGTTAAAATACATACGTGTGCCATATTTTAAGTCAATATCTTAAACGGTTCCAGAGTAGTCGTGAGCACCAAAAAGATACAAGACTAACAGACAGACCGACGCGACAGACAAATTTATTTTATTCAAACTTAAAATATTGAGGTTTCATAACATTCTAAGCCTATTCGTACAATGAAAATTTTCAAAAATTTTTCTTGCGTTAATACTTCAACTGGATGTAGAAGTAATACGCAGAAAATAGCATGACAAAGATATAAAAAATCATTCTGTGCCGTGGACTACACGATAGAAGTAGAGCCTCTACTTCAAACATTTTCCTCAATGAAACTTACTACGCATCTATACTACCCGTGGTAACCCAATTTACTAGAGGAAAGCCACTACGCATTCATACTTCTTGAAGAAACTCACTGCGCATCCATACCACTTGAGGTAACCTACTGCGCATCTGTACTACTCGTGGTAACCTACTGCGCATCAATGGTATTCAAGGAAAGCCACTGCGCATCCATTATACTCGGGGAAACTTACTGCGCATCCATACTACTTGAGGTAACCCACTGCGCATCTATAGTACTCTAGAAAAGCCTCTGCGCATCCTAAATACTCTAAGAAACCTACTGCGCATCCATACTACTAGAGGTAACCTACTGCGCATCAATGGTACTCGAGGAAAGCCACTGCACATCCATAATACTCGGGGAAACCTACTGCGCATCCATATTACTCGAAGTAACTTTATAACATGATATTTGAAATCGCCTACCCAAAAACCTATAAAACGATATGTCACATCGATAGCGGGGGTTGTGGTGGTGGCAGAGGAGTGGGGGTGGGGGTGGATTAAGTAAAAAAAAATTGAGGCCATAGGTTCTTGTATACAAGCTAAATTACAATTTTATTTTTTTCACCCTTTTTAATAATGGGGTGGGGGTAGTAATGGGGGTGGCTAATGCCGAAACATTTTTTGAGACCTTAACTTCTTTTATATATACTAAATACTAATTTTATGGACTCTTACCTGCTTGATTTACCTATTTACCCCAAATTTACCCCAATTTACCCCCCAACCCTTCAACGGAATAAGATGAAAATATAATTCTAATTCTATTCCAGATCTCGTAAAAGTACATATGTGTACCAAATTTCAAGTCAATATCCTAAACGGTTCCAGAGTAAACGTGCGCACAAAAAAAGTTACAGACAGACAGAAATTTTTTTTTGCTCAAACTTAAAATGTCGATGTTTCATAACATTCTAAGCCTATTTGAACAATACAAATTTAAAAAAAATTTTTGTCGTTACTATACTTCCACTGGATGTGGAAGTAATATTATTTTGCGAGCAAGATTTCAACCAGAGACGTTCGCATTCTGGAAAAACAAACAAACGCACGCTGTCGCCCAAGCCGTTGTTTTCAATACTATTAATGATGAAGTAGTAAACTGCATTAAGACCTGATTGATATTTACGCCGGCGAACAAATATTTCGTTGTATGATGGTTTTTGAGATGTGATAATGCCAACAAATTTTCTGCAGATTTACATGAAACACGGTACATGGGAATTTCAGTATTCGGCAACAACAAATATTCGGCCATGAAAGAAAAACTTTTATATATGTGTACGTCCGTGCGTATGTATCAGTGATCACGAAAGTCTTCGTAATCTTCTCATTTCTGTAAGGGTGTTTTTGTAATGCGGCTTATAACCTTCCTAGATTTTAAATATGATAGAGTCAAGCCACATAAATTTTTAACTCGGCTCAGAGCGACATAGACTTGTCCTTTTGCGAAAATCTTTTTTCCCGAATCATTACGGCTTTATCTAACGTGGTGTCTTGTAATTTATGAACTGTTCCCGCTCAGCTTAGAATTATTGGTAGCATTCTGCGCTCAACACCGATGTATTGTAGCGAGATCTGGAGCCAGATTATATTTTGATCGTATTCTGTTGAAAGGTTGGGGGAGTAAATGGGAGTCAATAGGTAAAGCAAGCAAGTAAGAGTCCATAGAATTGGGATTTAGTGTATGTATGAGAAGCCAAGGTCTCAATTTGTTTGGCATCAGTCTACCATCTACCTCATTATTAAAGGGGGTAAAAAAAAATTGTAATTTAGTGTGTGTACAATAACCAAAGGCCTCAAATTTTTTTTCACATCAGCTACCCCCACTACCACCCATTATTGAACAAAGAAAATTGCGATTTAGAGAACCAAATGCGTAATAATTGTATTTTGGCATCGGCGCCGCCCCCACTACCACCCCCCACGGAGATTTGGATGTGGATGTGGAAGTCTAGAGCAATTGTAACCACAAAAGTACCGATTACGAGACTCTTGTAGAAGATATATGCTGCAAAAATTTAAGAACTTGGGTTGTAACTGAATTGTAAAAATTAATTTTTCTTTGATTTGGACTACTTCGCTGAAAATTTGGGTGAAGTTGTTATGTGGAGCAAGGTGAGAGGTTCCACCAAGATATAAAAATGTGGAAAACGCTACCAAGGTCGGTGGAATATAAATACGATGACAGATTACTACTGGAATTTACAGCGAGACATGAAACCTAATCATACTAAAAATGTAAAAGGAGCAAAAGCGAGAAAGATAAAAACGAGCAGTGTACTAAGTCTTAAATTCCGGATATTAGAAATGATGTAATATGATCAATTTTGCTCATACTAATTATTTTATAGTTTTGTCCTGTGGTTTCAAATTCTTACGTGATAAAATTTTTTTTAATGGTAGGTACTCTAGGAATGTGTAAACATATACTAATAGTATAGTCAAATTAGGATTTTAATGTGAATTGTCTGGTCAGGGCGGTTTATTTTGTTTTAACGTGTTCATGGGGTCAACTATAGTTCACAATACAGTTTTGTAGTTTGTGCGAGGTCGGCGTATTGTTTATTTAAACAATTTAATTTTTTAGACCATGTTTTTCATCAGTTTTCTTTGAATATCTCGAAATCTATAAGTCCTATGGAAATCAACGAAAAGAAGAAAAATGTTCGTTATGAGTTGTGGAACAAAAGTACATAAATTATAATTCTTTCCAATTGTTACTATTATTTTAAAAAAATTGAACATTGGACAATTATGCGTCTTTAAACGAATTGCTGTTCTTTCGAAAATAAAGGATAATTTTCAATGAAATTTTGGAAAAATATAGCTCTTAGAAAGTACAATCACCGCTTAAAATTTCAAATCTAAATGATTATTAAAACGGCTCAAATATACAATTATTGCTCAAACTTTGCACCCTTGTGAAATCCTGCCATCAAGACCAAGAAATCTGTACGGTGGCTCAAATTGTAAAATTCTATAAGTACTTTATGGTCACGAAGAAAAACATTTTTTTTTCAAAATTTGAACCCGTTTTATTGCATCTGTTTATAGTTTTCGAAATTTTAGTTATAAACAAATTCAAGTAACTCTCTGGTTTTTTTATGAAATCAAAAACGGTAAACGAATAATGAAAGTAGACTAAAAAACGCAACTCTTGAAAAAAGAAAATTAATGCTCTACTTGCATTTGGAGCTGAGATGCGTTAGTTTTTACGTTTACGTCACTTATAAATAATAAACAAATCGATATTTCTTCTTGAAATTTGGGCTGGTTATTCTCCAATTCTTATTATTTTGTTTCTGATATTTGAAGATAATCCAAAGCTACACTTGTTAAAATAACATCGAATAATGCGGCTTTGAGAACGTAATGCACATTTTCAATTTTTTTCTAACTTTTTTAATTTTTGTCACGAAAATAGTAAACCAACCTAACTTGAACAACTACCCTTATGTTCATGTATACAGTTTTGTAAAACTTTTAATATCACTGATACGATAAAAAAAATTTCACGAGCAGGATTAGAACCCGAGACGTCCGCACCCTGAATAAAAGTGGTTGTCACCTTACCCACTCGGACACCAAGCCAGTTGAGTCCGGTTTGTAAGAACATAATATAACATGTAGACATATTTGCTGATATTCTGATCTCTAACAAAATCACTAAAGATCCCACTTTCGGGTCTCTATGCAGTATCTTTTAACAATTGTGGATTTGGATTATTTTCAAGTAGCAAAGATAGTAGAATAGACATTGGAGAATTACCAATCCAAATTTCAATAAGAAATATCGATTTGTTTATTTATAAGAGACCTAAATGTAAAAACTAACGTATCTCAGCTCCAAATGGAAGTAGAGCATTAATTTTTTTTAAAAAGTTGTCTTTTTTAACCTACTTTCATTACTCCTTTGCCGTTTTTTAATTAATAAAAAAAACAGAGAGTTATTTGAATTCAATTATAACAATTTCGAAAATTATAAACAACTGCAATAAAAGAGCTTAAATTTTGAAAAGAAAATCCCTCTCCGTGATCTTAAAGTACTTATAAAAAGCTACAATTTTAACCATGTACACATTTCTTGGTTTTGATGGCAGGATTTTCCAAAGGTGCAAAGTTTTAGCAAGAATTGTATATTCGAGCCGTTTTAATAACTATATTGATTTGAAATTTTAAGTCGTGATTGTACTTTATAAGAGCTATATTTCTTCAAAATTTCATTGAATATTATCAATTATTTTTGAAGGAACAGTGATTTGTTTAATAACTCATAATTTTGTAATATTCAATTTTTTTTATATAATAATAACAATTTTAATGAATTATAGTTTATGTGCTTTTATTGTACAGCTCATAACGAACACTTTTCTTCTTTTTGTTGTTCTCCATAGGACTTATAGATTTCGAGATTTAACACGTTAAAATAAAAAAAACTGCCCTGACCAGACAATTCACATTGCGATTTTTTTAATTCTAATTTGACTCCACTATAAACATATTTACACAAGGTAGTTCAAACCCCAGACAAAAACTATTTTTTTGCCGGTTTGTGTTTTTAATATAAAATGTAATGATGAACGCATTAAAAATATGCTTTTTATCATATAAAATCCCCTTGCATTGCATTACAAATGTTATTCAATTGACGGTGAAGCCAAGTAATCTAACTAGTTTACTACAAAAAGCCTTAAGAATTTAATTAGCCGTGTTCAATGCTTTATTTAAAATTCGTTGCTGCTTATAGTCATTTTCCATAGATTGCAGGTTACGCTAATTAATTTAACGGATTATGAGGTGTACTAGTTTTAAATTAAGTAATTAATTCAGCCGTCCAGTAAACCAAGAAACAGCAATATTTTTGCCAGAGCGTACACACCGTTTGAATTCTAAAATTCCCTGGAGAATACAATGAAACGGTTTAACGGTACAGTAATTAGTAAAGACAAAACCTTTTTATCGTAATTGAAGACAGAAATTACCAATTAAATGCTATAAAATTATATCATATGAAATTATCTTCAATACAATGGCATTAAATGGTCCTACCTACGCTTGATAATTTTTGTATCTTGATGAACGAGACAAATTGCCGGCTTTATTTGTCAACAACTATTCAGCTAAATACAAAAAGCTCTATAATATAACCGAGACCGTCTTTGTATCTGAAAATACATTTCATAAGTAACTAATCTAAAATGGATCTGCTGAAAGTTCATAGCCTTGTTATGATGATAATCAGTCGTTAAGGATTATTATCATCATTAAATTTTCCGAAAATTATTTTCTTGTAATTATTTTTTCAACTCCAAGTATTTGTCATCAATTAACGAGGTCTGTTAGCTGATAGAGACCCGGTGTGACGCCACAAACGTCTGAACTAAGATGCCGTAGGCTGGTTGGTGTTTTCTAATGCATAATGGTGTCGCTTTGTTTTATATTTTTACTTGAATTATAAGCATATATAATACATCTACTGTAAATTCCTAGTAATTTAAGTTAAACTAATAAATTATAATATTGAATTGTTTTGGTTTCAAGTAAAAAAAACCGCTGCCCAAGGAATCACTACTTCCACATCCACATTCCCTATCTAAGTCACTCACAACGAAAAAACTTTGTATGTGGAAATAATTGTTTATGGAACTTTAATAATATAATATTTGAAATCCTCTACCCCAAAAACCTATGAAACGATACCCCACATCGGTAGTGGGGTGGGGGTGGTGATAGGAGGGTGGTAGTGGGTAGTGGATGTGGATGAAGTAAAGAAATATTTTGAGGTTTCTGGTTCTTGTACATACACTAAATCACATTCTTTTTTCATCCCCTTAATAAGGGGGTAGGGGTGGTAATGGGTGGTAATGGGGGTGGCTAAAGCCAAAAATTTTTTTGAGACCTTAGCTTCTCTTGTGTATACTAAATACCAATTTTATGGACTCTTACCTGCTTGATTTTCCCATTTAAAATAAATTTACCCCAATTTACCCCCAAACCCTTCGTTGGAACAACATGAAAATATAATCTAGTTCCAGATCTCGTTAAAGTACATACGTGTACCAAATTTCAAGTCAATATCTTAAACGGTTCCAGAGTAAACGTGCGCACAAAAAAAAGTTACAGACAGACAGACAGACAGACCGACAGACAGAAATTTTTTTTTCGCTCAAACTTAAAATCTCGACGTTTCATGACATTTTAAGCCTATTTGAACAATAAAAATTTTTAAAAATTTTTTTGTCGTTACTATACTTCCACTGGATGTGGAAGTAATATGATAGAGCAAATATACAAAATAAATACACTTAAATAGTTTCAGCTAAATCTTTTTTATTCATTAATAAAATTTTGTCCAATAATTATATATAATCTTAAAATAAAAATGCATACTTAATACTAATTATGCCCAACCCTATATAAAACAAATAAGGCAGTAAGATACAAATACCTAGTATAAGATAAATAAATAAATTTAGCTTTCTTCGTCAATGTCTAATTCTTCCAAGTCCTCATCGTCGCTTTCATTATTAACACTTATAATGAGTGGCATAACTTCTTCAGTGTGAACCTCTCGATCATATGTCTCTAAAATCTTTCCCGATGTATCTGTCGTAATACTCCTTACAAATTCCCCAAACAAGTTCTATTGGGTTGAACTGATAGTGATATGGTGGAAGCCGCAGTACTTCATGTCTATTCTCTCTAATTAAATTGTCGACAATATAGTGTTGCTCTGTTCTGTTAACTCCAGCTATTTGGAGAAATTCGGCTTTAAATGCGGTATCACTGAAATCTATGTTTTTGGCCTTTAACCAGGTTTGTATTTTCTTCTTTTATCCAAGATCAGATTGGTTGTTTTTCTTCAACCCGAGAGTGGTATTTAGCATTTCCTAAACAATAATGCTTGGATTTTGTAACCCCGGCAAAAGTCTCTGTCAGCCGAGACTCAAAATTTTCAGAGTTGATGTTGTCATGGTAATCTGCTGACTTATTCTTGGTGGAGAAAACTAAACTCGCATTTTCAGCAAAGCCATGAACAGATCCTGCATGTACAACTATAAATCTTCTACCTTCTGTAGCTGTACGACGCCTTTTCGATTTACTGGAATCATCTTGTCAAGAACGTTTTAATCCTCCTCTGCTAAGGATCCAAGTTTCGTCTAAGAACACTATATCTTTGGAGTCATTACCTTTCAAATTTTTTACGTATTTGCGTAAAAACTCTAGCCGCTTTAGATAAATTTGTGGTCTTTCACACAGTACTTTTCTATTGTCATCTTTTTTAAAGGAAAAGCCTATTTTTATTATCACTTTATAAAAACTGGTACGGCCAATATCAACTATTGCTCTAGATTTTAGCTCTTCTAATGTCGGCTCCACACTCGCGGCCCGAATTCCCGCGAAACGCGAAGGACGCGAGTGTGGATGAGTTTTGAGCCTGTTCGCGGATCTTCGCGGCAGTTCCCGTTTAGTGTCGGTCTTTTATACCCGCGACAAGGGGTTCGCCATGTTCGCACACCGCGAACGCGAAAGTATCTCTTCATTCACGGCATCGTTCGTTGCTCAGTCCAGTGACGTGCTGTTGATTTATTTTTTATTATTAGTGTAATATATATTGATCTCTCCTTTATTGCGCTTAGAAAGTGCAAGGAAATATGAGTTGAAATAATTAACTAGAGCTTAAATTTTACTTCCACATCCAGTGGAAGTATAAAAACGACAAAAAAATTGCGACGTACACTTTCCGGTGAGGCCGGAAAGTGGTCACTTTTGGCACCTTATGAACGGTTCGGTTGCTCGGGCGCCACCTTGACAATTTTTATGTGGAGCAAAGGTCCCACACTAGCCTCTTAATACAGCCCGTTACAGTAGGGCTGGAATAGCTACAGTGGAGAAAACAGTAACTTCCAGTGGGTCAATTGGGAAAATTGGACTGTCACACAAACAGCAGTAAAACACAGAATTCGGTAAAACAAAATATCTATTTATTTCCTATACTCTACAATACTATCTTATTTATTATTATTATTTACGCTAAAATATACCAGCATATACAAGACAAAAATCCAGGCTATGATATTATGGTTAAAGTTATGCTACGGTGATGTTACTTAGAGCAGGCAGAAGCAAAGCAGCGGTATGAAGTCGAAGTAATGCGGTGCTGGACAGTTAACGACGCGAAGTGGCAAGGCGACAGGTTCCTGTTTACTGTTGGAGTCGTGGAGCGGCCGACCACGACTGTTTATTCTCGCGAGTTCTAATACCAACTTTCCTCTCTCAGTAAGCCGGTAGAGTGCGATAATGCGCAGACACGGTGCGTACTTTACCATTATTTTCTGTCTCCCGGTCTTAGAAAAATTTCACTTACTCTTATTTCCGGAGCTGGCTGCAGTGTGCACGTCTGGTCGCTGTTGGAGCTCGTGAGGAACTGAATTATCTGCTTCGTAGTATGTGCCTCTTGTGGCTAAGGTCCTCCATCTGATGATGCTTGCCTCGGGTTATTATACAGAAAGAAATGATAACTGTGCTCTGGGCTCTGAATTATCTGCTCTCAGCGCCTCGGGTATCTAGTCCACTATCCCCTCTATTCACGGTGCTGACGGGGAGACGGTGCGCGTGGATATTGATTTACGTAGGCGCAACTTAGTACAGTGTCGCGGAAATATAAAATATTGGAGAAGGCACTTCTGCTCGCTGTTGTTCACTGGTAGCAACTGAATGCTTTCTGCGGAGATCACGGTTTAGTATACACTATCAGAACGGTTGGGCCTAGTGGGGGCCGATTAGTTTATGCGGTGATATAATTGTTTCTCACAGCCTGGTAATTTTTATTAAATAATTCAACAGAAACATATTTATTTTTGGAAAATATAAATGGTTTATTCAGGTTGAAAATACGCTTCATAACAAAATTTTTAAAAAAATTTGTATTGTTCAAATAGGCTTAGAATGTCATGAAGCGTCGAGATTTTATGTTTGAGAGAAAAAAAAATTGTCTGTCTGTCGGTCTGTCTGTTGGTCTGTAACTTTTTTGTGCGCACGTTTACTCTGGAACCGTTTGATATATTGACTTGAAATTTGGTACACATATGTACTTTAACGAGATGTAGAACTAGATTATATTTTTATATTGTTCCATCGAAAGGTTGGGGAGTAAATTGAGGTAAATTTGGGATAAATAGGTAAATCAAGCAGGTAAGAGTTCATAAAATTGGTATTTAGTATATACAAGAGAAGCTAAGCTCTCAAACTAAATTTTGGCATTAGCCACCCCCATTACCACCCCCACCCCATTATTAAAGGGGATGAAAAAAATGTGATTTAGTGTGTACAAGGTCCAGAAACCTCAAAATATCTTTTTACTTAATCCACCCCCACTACCACCCCCACCCCACTACCGATGTGGGGTATCTTTTTATGGGTTTTTGGGGTAGAGGATTTCAAATATTATATTATTAAAGTTCCATAAACAATTATTTCCACATACAAAATTTTTTCGCTGTGAGTGACTTGGATAGAAAATCTGGATGTGGAAGTAGTGATTCCTTGGGCAGCGGTTTTTAGAATGTTATCAAGCCGAAACCTAAACAATATTCTCTAATCACAAAATTGTAGTACGCTAATGCACCTAAAGTCACAGCAGTTACAGCAGCCACTTCAACAGCCATCACCACTTCAAAACTGCGTAACTGTTGAGTGTAGAGAAGCATATTCGCCGCTTGAAGTTCACGGCGTGAATTCTCTCCGTGAATTTCGCGGGTATTCGCGCCGCGAGTGTAGAGCCGGCTTTTTAAAGGATAGTCAAGGAAATATGTTTATGGTCAGACACCATATCGTAAATAACATTTTAATCATATTTTACAGCATCGGGTAACTCTGTTTTGGACTTTCTACGATTCCGTTTAACCGTTGAGGTTCCGCATTTTCTTTATGGTTGTTATCTATTTTTCTTACAGTCTTTTCTTCGAATTTTAAAGCCTCACCCACTCGCCTTTGAACAGCTTTTATTGACAATAAATTTTCCTTTTAAAAATATCCCAGCAATTTCAAAACTAACTGCTGTGATTGCGGATTTAAAAATTCACCAGGATGCATGTTTACTATTTTAACAATAGAACAAAACTAACATTGAACTGCATTGAAATAAGTGCACTATACCTGCTATACCCGGTTTCCAAGAAAATCGACCCGCCTCTAAAATATCCAGCCGTATTCGACGACGACACGCGTTACGCAAATTGGTTTGCTGTCGAACAATAGAAATGCCGCACGTCGCGTCGGTCATAACTTGACCACAAAGATTAAAACTTACGTTACAGATTAGGTTACAAACAATATTTCAATAAAGACAAGGAAGAATAGAGCTTCGGACGATATTCTTTGCACTATACGACCTGTATTCTATCAGCGAACAGACTTTAGTTCGAGTATCATTATTTTTAAATATTTGGTGAATATAAAAAACAACAAATAACCATTTTCCACCAGTTATAAATCATAAACAAATTAAATATCAAGTCTTAGCTCAATGTCAAACAATATCTTATTTTGAGTAGATAATCAACCAATATTTATCAAATATTCTTCTTATACTTTATACTTATAAGTACCCTTCTTCGTGTCCACAACGTCTTGCCAGACTTCTCTTGATCTATGAATTATTCAAGTTCTAGTTGGCCTCCGCTATATGGCACGTCTGATGGCATCACGTCATCTGTCGCTGTTGTTTGTTAGGCGCACAGCCTCATCAAAGCTTTTTCCCAGTGACAACAGCCCAACGTTTTGGAGGGCGCTGTAGCGATCCCACTCTTAGATATTATAATTTTTGAGGTATTAATTTGATTTGTATAAAAATTAACGAGGTGGCGGTCATCTTTGAAAAAGGAGATTAAGAAAAGTCAGAGGAAGAAAGAGAATTATTGCAGGACTGTCGACCAAACGAAGATTATTGAAAGAGTATAGGCGAAGGGTGTAAGCTGTTTAAAGAATTGCCATTAAATTTTACAAAAAGTTACAGTAAAAAAAAATATGTCAGTCCGCCACCTTAACTTCTGGTGGTTGTTTAAATATAAAATAAAGTGTTTCAAAAAGTGAGTTATTTCTAAAGTTCGGGACCCACACCCAATATAGAAAGAGGCTCTTGCTCTTCGCCTCCTGCCATCTGGTTTCCCCTGAATTATCAAAAAAATAAGAGCATTCGGGAGAATACCACTAAAGAATTATGGAGAAAGCTAGGGCGTTGGTAACTCTGATCTTTCTACGCTTAATATTTCTATCAGGCCAAATTTTGCTCAACTGGTAAGTTGGCACCTATATTCTTCGCCGAATCTTACATAAACAGTCGCCAGCATTATCCACAAGGGCTCCATCCATCTTGTTTACCACCTCACAGTGACCTATCATTAATGTGTTTGGATGGTTATCATTTGCTCGGTACAATCATAATTCTCATTTTGTAATTTACACTTAAACCATAAGCTTATTGTCTTAAGCCTATTTAACATGTGTATGAGTCCACCTCGCTTAATGCAACGAAGGTTGAGGTATTACAGAAAAACTCACCACACCGGTTTGAAGGACGTGACCCCATTTATTTTATTAATTTATTTTTTAATTTATTTTTCTCATTTAACTATATAAACTTATTCTATGTATAATAATGATTGTTTTGTTCGTTATTCTATGTGCTTGACTTTTATTTACTCTACATTTTCAATTTTCTTATTTAAACAACCAATATTTTGTTATATATTTTTTACTATATTTAGTATCAATTTCACGTGTCAAAGCATAACAAATATCTGTAATAAATATCTAACTATCTATCTAAAGGGGCCAGCCGCGCTCCGCCCTTTGACTTTGTGTGTGGTTAACTGGAACGTGCTGATCCTTGGCAGCGCATGTGTGCGAAATAGGGGCGCAGCCAGGGGGGAGCCATGGGGCCCGCTCACCCCCAAGCCGTCCTCTATGAACCAAAAAAAAGACGCATAATCTCTATCAGTACAAAGCAGTATTCAAACTATCCCTGGAAATAAATATTTTGTAGTTAATGCCAATATTATCTAATAGAGGAATCTATACACATCCGTTTACAACAATTTTCTGAAAAGTTTTCCTCATCCTCTGGAGAGGCCGGTTCTATTACCCCCCCAGATGAATTTTCTGGCTGCGAAATCTATGAAATGCCTCTTTATGAAAGTTGATAATGGAATTGTTTTCTTTTTTAGATTAAGGTTTTTAAAAAATTGATAAGCGGAAGGCGCAAAATGGGTTCGCGGGCCCCTCATGCCATGGTGCCAGTGTGCACTATACAGGGTTATTCATTATATTTAGGCCACCGTTTATTATCGTTATTATTGGAGATAGCAAAACAGTTTCGGACGAAAATTGTAACTTTAATAAGTTAATGGAAGCACAGTGGCGTGCAGAAATTGAGGCAATTGAGGCAACAAGAAGCAAGAATATTTTTTTTAATGTGTATTGTTGAATTTTTGAATTATTCTTTTTTTTTAATTTCAAAAATATGACATATGGTAGTCCTATCTTTAACAGTTTTCGAGTTATTGGATATTGAAAATCCTATTTAAGCTATTTATTATATGAAGGGAAATTAATATTATTAAAGTAGTCTATGAAAATGACAAGTATTCTGTTATTATATGAAACGTTGACATATTTAACGCCTCTGCCACTTAAAAATACTTTGCCAACGCCAAAAATTTTGATTTTTTTCCCATTTATAGTACTCCCAAAAAATGGCCCACAATTTTGCAAACGTATAAAGTCTTTTTTTTGTTAAATTTCGGCGCTGATACAGCTGTGCTCTAAAACGACCTCTATGACGTAACTTTTCTAAGTCGATTCTTTACCACTTTTCAACTTACGTCAATTCCCCTAGCATCTACAATAGTATCATTTACAAATCACAGGTCAGAAATCTAGACTCGGCTTATTTAAAACTTCATTCAAAATTCAAAACATTATCACGTATTAAATCATTCGCGATAATAAGCTAAATTATAAACATTTTAACCTCCCCCACACAATTGTGGGAGGTTACTAAAATTGAACCAAAAAAGTGTTTTTTTAAAAATGCCTGTGTGTATGTGTGAGCACGATAGCGGCGAAACTACTAAACAGATTTGGTTGAGCTCGGATTACGTTTAATCCGTTTTGGCTTAACAAGTTGTTTATTTTATACTAACTTAAAATTTGTAGTCGAACCATTGAAAAGTAGATAAAATTCTGATTTCAACGATATATCACACAAGCATTTTTTCGATTTGGTTTCCGTGAAAAAAATAAAAAAGCAAAATAACAATCTATAAATAGAGACACGCTTCTTGTGTAGCATATATTTTACAACCTAAAGTAACTTTCTGAATAGATTAGTGTGCTGAAGCGCAAGACTATAAATTTTAAATTTGAGGTTCACAGGTTCAAACTATCGATCGCAAGAGTTTTTTCTTCTTTTTAATATGAAAAAATTATTTCAACTTAATAAATATGATTAAGCGACATCGTTAATATTTTGTGCTCTTTGCGGCTTCAAAGATCCACCGGGTGGGGAGGTTCCAGCCACTTGCAGTAGCTGCCGATTTTTTTACCTGGAAATGACAGCTCTTAGGTCTTATACCTTTAAGTCTAAAATTGCCTGGAAATGCAGACAATCCCTGAAAAACTGGCAAAAGACAACAACGTTACCTTGATGTGGGTGTCAGAGCATGAGGGAATAGAAGGAAATGAATTAGCTGACAGCCTTGCAAGAAAAGGGGCTGAAGCCGCATTTTTCGGACCCCGTGGCTTATCTAAGGGACACATAATGGAGGAGGTCCAAAAATGGGAAAGGAAACAAAAGAAGTCCTACTGGAGGAATACTCCAGGCCAAAGATAAGCGAAAAGGTTTATAACCTAATCGACAAAGAATGCCACAAGGCTTCTAGAACTCGAGAAGTCCGACCTAAGGCTGATCACAGGCGTTCTAACTGGCTATTGCCCCTTGAGATATCTCACGAACATGGGCATAGCAGAAGATGACAAAAGCAGAAACTGCGAAGCTCCGATTGAGATTGCGGAACATATGCTTTGTGAATGCAAGGTACTAATCTCCATTAGGCTAAAGTACGGCGGAATTAACGCCCGAAGATATAGGGAAATTAGCTCCCAGGAAAATTACAAGTTTTGCAAAAAGTCTTGGAATCCTGGGCAACTAGTTGTAGGGTAATTCACAAAAGATCTTTTAGGTCGAGGTGAAGAAAAGCCAACTCAGAGCCAAGCGACCCCTTAAACAATTTACAATCTACAAGGGATAGGTAAAAGGGTCCCATCTGTCAGAAGCGGCCTCTCTCTCAAATATTATTACTATATCAGGCCCTTATGTCGGTGGTCAAATTCGAATGACGGTATTCTATGGACGACTGCTCGCTATAACCATGAATGGCTGGTCTTTGGAACCCCATATAGTAGAGTACCTCCAAATTAAAAATTGCAGATTTTTTTCCATAATGAAACTTCATTATGTACAAAGAGGGCGGTAAAAGGTTTCCATAACATATAGCAACGAACACAATAAATAATACGTTTCTTTTTATTGAATCATATTTTGCTATAATCATATTTCAAGGAACTCCCAATTCAAATAAATGGCATACGTAAATCTACAGAAATATTACAGTTTAATGATAAAATCTATTCTATGGAAGTTATTTTGGGCAATACTTGGATAGGCAGCTAGTGTTATTAATAAGTTTGATCCTTTTAAAAATGAATAAATATGACAGCACTATCTGAGATTATACCACCACATTATTCTGTAAAACATTGTTGTAATTTCTATAACATTGTTGTAATATGAATAAATTCTGTGTCACTTGTATTACATTGACCCGCCAATTCTTCATTTTGTGTTCAGCAAACTCAAGGTCTGAAGATTCAAGAATAAAAAATATTTATATGTATACAATTTAAGTCTATAACAGTTGTTTATTAGTTTTTAGTAGTGTGAAAGGTAAATACAAGTAGAAATTACCCCACTGTTATTTTTAACCTTATGTCGAACATTTGGGTCAATGGATAAAATATCTCGAATGATTCATTCATTGGGTTGCTTGATAAATATTTAAGAATGCTGATCGCATCAAGACACTAGGTGTGATTTACTCCATCAAACCTCTGCAGGAGCTAAAACTATAGCGTTTTTTGACGCTTGAATTAAAGATACAGCTCTTTTTCTCCGGTAGTCGGACGTTTAGCAGCTGTAGATTAAATGATTTGTATAAATTACATATTTCTTCCTGGGCTTATACGATTCATTTTACAGCCGGCGGATACGAATGAAAATAAAATATGTAAACATGAAGGATAATGTGTTTCATTTATATTTTATTACATTCTACACATACACTCTTGTATGTTATACAATTAATTTAGTTGTGGCGCAATTATTTATTGTGATTTGTCTATTTTTAATAGTAATAAGTCAACAGAATTGAAAATAAAATTTAGATGAAAAATGTGCTCGTTTAAAATGAAAGATCAAGGACCTGTTTATGAAAAGTAGAAAATGAGACAATAATAACTCATACAACTCTGAAAGAATCAAAAACTAGAAATACAGAACATCACTTTCTCGATGAAACAATATTATTATTATTCTTATTTTTAAAAGCTTTTATTTAACTTAATCCTTGTAACTTTGTTTGTTTCTTAGTTTGTTTGTTTAGGTCCAATCTTGCAATCAAAATTTCAGCTATTTCTAACTAAGGTAGAACTTTGAAATTTGGCACACGTGTATAAGTCCGGTGACAATGTAACATAGTATAGCCATTATCGGTTTAAATCCAATATGGCGGACGTCCCAAGATGGCGGATCGACTTTTTAGTCCCAACCCCCTTGATATGGGTATCAAATGAAAGGGTTTGATGAGTAAAATACGATAAACTATGTGATGTCATTCTAAATTCAAAATGGCGGACGCTCCAAGATGGCGGAGTATCTTTTTCTTCACAACCCCCTATCACATCAAACAGTAATAGGTATCACATCAAAGAGTAAAATACGATAAACTATGTAACGCCATTATAATCCAATATGGCGGACGCCCTAGGATGGCAAATTATCTTTTTCTTCACAACTCCCTTGCCATTTGTATCAAATGAAAAGGTTTTGTCTGTCTGTTTGTCTGTAAAATAAGTAGACTAAAAAGTAAAAAATAAAATTATATAAAAAAAAATATTTTTAAGAAAAAGCTTTTATTTAAAAAAACTGTACTAAAAAGTAAAAATATATTTTTAAAATTCATACACCTGTAAACCAAAAGCTTTGGGGGCAGTCAATTGAGCAAAGTAACTATGCAATAGTGCTATATGACCGTCCGCAAAGCTTTTGGTTTCCAGGTGTATGAATTTTAAAAAAATATTTTTACTTTTTAGTAGTTTTTTCAAATAAAAGCTTTTTCTTAAAAATATATTTTTTTATATAATTACTTCCACATCCAGTGGAAGTATAGTAACGACAAAAAAATTTTTATTGTCCAAATAGGCTTAAAATGTCATGAAACGTCGAGATTTTAAGTTTGAGCGAAAAAAGCATTTCTGTCTGTCGGTCGGTCTGTCTGTAACTTTTTTTGTGCGCACGTTTACTCTGGAACCGTTTAAGATATTGACTTGAAATTTGGTACACGTATGTACTTTAACGAGATATGGAACTAGATCATATTTTCATGTTGTTCTGACGAAGGGTTGGGGGGTAAATTGGGGTAAATTTGGGGTAAATGGGTAAATCAAGCAGGTAAGAGTCGATAAAATTGCTATTTAGTATATACAAGAGAAGCTAGAGCCTCAAAAAAAGTTTTGGCATTAGCCACCCCCATTACCACCCCACCCCCTTATTAAAGGGGATGAAAAAAAATTGGCACGGCACGGTTGCTCAATCGGTTAAGGCGTATTGAGTGGCGAATACACTGATCGACTCGCTACCGCGCTCTGGGTTCGACTCCCAGCCACGGTATTGACAACACCGGTGGGTGTGGATGTATGTCTGCGTTTTTCCGAATGTGTAACCCCCTTCCGGACAGCCTTGGCTTTGGATTTGGGGGTTGTCTACTATCTGTGGTGTGTGTGTGTGTGTGTGTGTGTGTGTGTGTGATTTAGTGTATGTACAAGAACCAGAAACCTCAAAATATTTTTTTACTTCATCCACCCCCACTAGCGATGTGGGGTATCGTTTTATGGGTTTTTGGGGTAGAGGATTTCAAATATTATATTATTAAAGTTCCATAAACAATTATTTCCATATACAAAGTTTTTTCGTTGTGAGTGACATGGATAGAGAATCTGGATGTGGAAGTAGTGATTCCTTGGGCAGCAGTTTTTTTATTGTTTGTGTCGGATATCTGCTGATGTGTAACTTCGTTCAGTGAAACTGTGAAATTATATTATTAATTAATTACAATACTTATTGAATTTGTGGATGTTCCGCAACATACTTTCATTTTGTTTCAAAGTATATTCAGCCATCAGAGTAGAGACTTGGGTTTTCTCAGGAATCTAAATTTTACTCATATGGCAAAAAACTAGCAACGCCCAGTTCATGTGTTATTCATCAATTTTTTAAGGACATTTATTCAAATACAGAACATATGGTTCACTGATTTATAAAACTGTCGATCTTGACGGCGAGCTAATGCGATGATCACGGCGAACCGCGACCGCCTAGTAAAGCCAAATTGTTTTGAGCCTTTCGACTTTCGGAACTCCAACAGATATCGTTGCCACCTTCGACTAGAAAGGATACGGCCTTAGAGGCGTACAGGCATAATCCCATGAATGGTAGCTTCGCACCATCGCCCACTCGAGCGAGTGCGCGAACCAGATGTCCGAACCTGCGGTTTCTCTCGTACTGAGCAGGATTACTATGGCAACGACGGGTGATCAGTAGGGTAAAACTATCATGTCTCACGACGGATGTACGGGGCGAGCGTAGAGACGACTTCAATGTGAATGTCAGTCAATCTTCCGTTGAAGCAACGTCGGGCGCGGTTAGTACTTGGATGAGTGACCCATCTTGGGAAATACAGAGTTCTCGTCCCACCTTCTAGCGGCTTGTATATCAGTGTATACGCGGAAGCTACGTAATTTCAGACGAGGATTACGTAGTGGATATACCATCCTTCGGAGGGGATGTAAAGCAGGTGGTTGTCTATTAAATGTTAGGCAAGTAAAAGATCCCTACTCTTCTTAAGGGAAGAGGTTCGGCAAAATTTCTAGGTTGGGGGTAGCTCGTCTCCTAGCGTCGGTGATAGTCCCTGGTAGTGGAAATAGGCCGACGTTAAGTAAATAGATAAAAAAGAAAACGACGGATGTAATGTAAGAGAAAAGCTGCATGAAAATGTCGTGTGAGCAATGTGCATAAGTAGATCATGCATGGTTGTATCATGGAAAAGATTGTCCCATACTTCCCATCCATAATTTGAGCATAACGTGTGCACAGGTAACCAAAAAATGAGCGTTATTTTAGTCAAAAAATTGCAGATAAATGTACCTAAAGCGACACCGTCGTTGGCTACTATCTACGACAGATCTATCATTAAGATTATTACGGTTTTGCCGCTTATAAAAGATTAATTCTTATTTTCTTGAACTCACATCCAAATGTGACGGTATTGCTTTGGTATCTCATATTTTGTTAGACTGCTGTGCAAAAAATACTTATTGCAACGAGACAGTGTCGTCTCGCTGGGTATTTTGCTACATTATGCGTATTATTGTATTTTGCTTATATACAATAAGTAAAATCGGGCTGCATAGGTACACCATGGGTATATAATTATTATTATGCCTATTTTATTTAATCAAATAGGTATATTATAACCTTAAAATATTTTACATTATCATCTTAGAAAAAATTTGTATACAAGGTGGACCATAAATAATAGGCAATAGTTCAAAGGTAGATTCTTTGTATCAAAATATGAGGATATAACCAAACATTCTCTAGTAAATTGTTGCTGTGGAAAAAAGGTACAGAGTGTCAAAATTGTAATTTTTTTCTCCTTTTTTTGCAATATCTCAACTATCTCTTGACCGATCTTCTCCCAATTTGGTAAGGAAACATTTTTTAAGCTAAGGAACAATAATTTATGTATCACATCACGCTAGTCCATGAAGGGCGCTTCTGATGATGAATATTTTTTCTCTTTTTTTTTACGGCACTTTTGACTAGAAAATCTCATGCAGGAGTCATTTCTACGTAAAAAAGTACACTTGATAGAACTTGATAATTTCAACCGTTTTAGAGAAAACTGTCGCAAATATTTCAAGAATTCTTTGAAAACAAACTCAATTTGAAAAGGAAAAATTGTATTTATTGAAAAGTGTGCTTTGATGACGTCTTAGTTCTGTTAAAATGTCAAACTAATGAAATTGTACTTAAATGACAGAGCGCTTTGCGTTTCCTGTTGCTTCATTCAACCAAGTCTTGTTTAAATAATAACATTTTTTTCCGTGTTCGCATATGGCCGGAATATAACTAACAGACTTTTTTTCGAGACCGGCTGCAGCGTTTTTTAACATAAACTCCGATTTCACATCTGTCATCACTGCTTGTGATAATTGTGTAAAGTTAATTATATTACATATTTAAGGGGTCGATACAGCCAACCAGCCAACCATCCTTCTCGGTACACTTTGAAAATTGCCATAACAACTCTTATAAAAGTGAACTGGTCTGCTGGAATTCCAGGTCTTCAAAGCGTACCGACAGTCGAGCAGACCACTTCAATCCGGCAGACCAGCTCACTTTTACGAGTTCGCATGGCAATCTTCAAAGTGTACCGAGAAGGTCGGTTGGTCTGCTCCCTGCCGCTGGGTCGTGTGTAGATCCCTTTAGATATGTACCTAATTAAAACTATTTAATAACACTTTGTCAATTTGTTTTACATTTATAGTAATTAAAAATATTACAACAATTTAAATGTTTATTTAATTCAACTAATTATACGGTATTTACTCCGATATTCCGGTTACTAAAAATTGAAAACTATAAAAATAGCCCCCTTAATTAGTTTAGTGGATTTTCTTAACAATAAGATAACCCATACATTGATATTAACCAGATAGATAATAGATAAAATAGACCATTGTTAAAATCCTAATTATTAGTTAACCATCGATCGTGAAACCGACTGTTAACGTCTCATCTTAAGGATAGAATTTTGCAGAGTGGGAGGGAAATATGCGTTTATTTCCGATTCGTTTTAAATGTTTAAAAACCAAACACAGTATAATCTTTAAAACTGTTTTAGATAATTGCTGTTGTTCTAACGAACACAACTATACAGGGTGCGCCACTTAAAACTCCCCAGATTTGTAACATTTTCATTTTTGTAGCGATGACCATGTTGGTGACATCAAATTGTAGATATTTTTAAAGCCTTTAAACATGCATATAGAGTGATTTAAAAAAATTTTTTGAAAAAATTGTTAAGAAAGGAAACTTAATTTCTTTGAATATTTTTTTTACCTCACGCTGTACATAAACAAAAAAATTGCAATTTCCTATTTAGTACATTTTAATACAAGTTTGTTTCTAAAAATATTTATTTCTTGTGTTTCTTGTTGCTGTTTTGTTACGTTGAATATTGGTTGTGGTATGTCTTTTACAAATAAAGCATACAATTATTATTTACATTCTTTTTAAAGTTATTCTAAAAAAATCAGTTTGGAATCGGAAAGAGTGTTTTTAATTTATTTCTCTAAAACTAAAAGGAATTTCGAATATGACGTAATAATATAAATTGAAGCTAATTAGAACCGTTATAAGAAAACATTAACGCAATTCATGTACAGGATGAGATAAAAATATTCAAGGGAATTAGGTTTTCTTTATTAACAATTAAAAAAAAAAGTAAAATCACTCTGTACACATATTTAAATGCCTTAAAAATATCTACAATTTGATGTGCCTAACATGGTCGTTGCTTAAAAAATCAGAAAGTTGCAAGCCTGGGGAGTTCTAAGTGGAGCACCCTGTACAGATTTTTATTTTAAATTTCTGTTGTACTTGAATATTGTAGTTTGTCAGTGAAAATAGCTTTTAATTTCATTATTAAAGTATGGCATTTTACTAAATACAAAATTTATGATAAAAATTGTATTCGGTTGTATTCCTTAGAGGAGTGGGAAGTACCTGAAACTATTTTTTAACGATTATAGCATTTATGATTTTTTAAATATTTATAATAAACCGAAAATAAATGCATATTTTCCTCTCACTCTGCTAAATCCTATCCTTAATAGTCGATTGCATCTTTGGGTGGTATATAAGAATTCCCTTAAAAACCGCCGTAGGATGGTCGTTTCTGAATCTGGCTAGGGAATTTATTAATTGGCTTATTTAGAACACCATTACAAGAAACTTAAGCTATATAATTCGGTTCATAAAATTTTGGAAAAGTACATTCCTGACAGGGAGTAGAAAAAGTGGTTAGCATGCTGCGACCACTAAATTACATTGTTAACTTTTAACAAGAATTTTTATTACCAAATCCGTCGAATATAAATCCAATTTTATCGGCGGCAATTTTTTAAACGAATAATAAAACAACTGGGTAATTTAAATCAATTACCTACATATACTTTTCGTTGTCGGCAAAGCCATTCCTTATTATGTCCTGCATTAAAAAGAAATCAGTTTTATAAATAATTATACAAATTGAATAACTAAACTGTTACCCCTTCTCACCAGTCTCAATATGTAGAAATCGAATTTTTGTGTCTCTCCTTGACATATGTAATAGACCAGGAGCCCGCCGACCACTAATTCTGTGCCATAGGTTTAGTCCCAAAATGTGTGAATTGTTGTTAATTTGGGATGGTAGAGCACAGAAATGCCACAGCCCTTTTTTTTGGTACAGGGGCGTACGGCAGGCCCCCAAATGTGTAAGAAATATGATTTGTAAAATTAAAAAAGACAGCCACAAAAAGTCATAGGTTTACGTATGGGGGTTGGAGGGATTTGTTAATTTACTCCCAAAAATCATGAATCCGGACTCCCATTCATTTTGGGTGGTACAAGGAGGCGCTACGCTCGCTCAATTTTGAAGAAAAAGTCAGGTGAAAAAAATGATAAGTTTATGAATGGCAATCAGGAACTTGGTAAATATGAACTTACTGAGTGTGAAAATATATTCGCCTTCTATGAAAAGTAGTACGACAGCTTTGCCATTCGCTATGATTGATGGCATACCGGACTTTCCTACCCCATACCCTATGTGATTACCCGTGTAATTCGATGAAAATCATAAATTTACGACTGGCAATCCGATACTTGGTAACTATGAACCTCCTGAGTGTGAAAATACATTCGCCATCTTTGAAGTGGTGCAGAGGTTTAGCCTTTCACGATAATTGACGGTGTATCGGCTCTTCCCACCGCATGTACTAGTTACCCTTGTAATTCGATGACTATCATAAATTCATGACTAGCAATCAGATACTCGGTAAGTATGGACCTCCTGATTGCGAGAATAAGTGCACCATCTTTGACAAGTAGTGATGCAATGGTCTTGCCTTTCACGATAATTGACGGCGTATCGGAGCTTCCTACCGCATGTAGTAGTTACTCGTGTAATTTGATGAATATCATAAATTTACGACTGGAAATCAGATACTAAGTATGAATCTCCTGAGTGCGAAAATACATTCACCATCTTTGAAAACTGGTGCGAAGGTCTTGGCCATGCACGGTAATTGATGGCGTATCGGAGTTTCCCACCGCATGTACTGATTACCACTTTAATTCGACGAATATCATAAATATAACACTTTTCAAAGATGACAAATATATTTTTGCTCCCAGGAGGTTCATACTTACATAGTTTCTGATTGCCAGTCGTAGATTTATGACCCTCATTGAATTACACGGATAACTAGTACATGCGGAAGGAAGCTCTGATACGCCGGCAGATATCGTGAAAGACAAGACCTCGCACCATTTCTCAAACATGGCGAATGTATTTTTGAACTCGGGAGGATCATACTTACAAAGTATCTGATTGCCAGTCATAAATTTATAATAGTCATCGGTTTACATAGGTAAACAATATATGCGGTAGGGAATTCTGGTACGCCATCAATTATCGTGAATGGCAAGGTTGTCGTACCCCTTTTCAGGGATGGCGAATATATTTTCACACTCAGTAGGTTCATACTTACCAGGTTCCTGATTGCCATTCGTAAACTTATCATTTTTTTACCTGACTTTTTTTTCAAATTGGACGAACGTAGCGCCTCCTTGTACCACCCTAAAATGATTGGAAATCTGGATTTATGATTTTTAGGAGTAAATTAAGAAATCCTCCAACCCCCATGCGTAAACCTATGTCTTTTTGTGGCTGTATTTTTTAAATTTTACAAGTCTCTCATATCTCTTACACATTTGGAGGCCTTTGTACCAAAAAAAGGGGCTGGCTGGTACATTTCTGTGTTCTACCATCCCAAATTAACAACAATTCACACATTTTTGGACTAAACTTATGACACACAATTGGTGGTCGGCGGGCTCCTGGTCTATAAGTGTTATAAGAAATTTTTTGATGGTTGAATGAGATCTCATTTTGCTGAAAAACTTGTTGATACATTCTTTTCAGTTAATTATGATATTTAGTCATCTCATCAGTGGCAAAAATGAGAAATTTACAAAAAATCGTGAGAAACACAAACGAAGCAATTAAACAAACGTGTGTCCTTATGTTTTTTTGTATTTACCGTCTTCTTATTGACAACGTTGTAGCAGACGTATTTAGATCTCTGAATTATTCCATCTGGCCTCTCTTTGCTGTATGGTACGTGTGACAGCATTACGTCGTCGGTGTCGTTTGCCTGTTATACTATGATGGAGAGTCGCTTTGGGGGACGTATTTCTTGAAGAATCAGTATTGGTACAATGGACTGTCCAAGAAATTCGTCAAACGTTTCCAGACCCACACCTCTGAATCATTTATACGTCGTCTGTTTGCTTGCCTAACAGTTCATGTCTCAGATGCGTTAAGAAAGGTGGAAGAAAACTAGAGCATTAGCAAGTCTCATCTTTGTACATTTCGTGATATTTTTGACACGACAAATTTTGCTCAACTGGCAAGTTGTCGATCTTGCTATTCGTATTCTTCGCCGAATTTCGTATTCGCAATTGTCGGTATTGTCCACAAGGCTTCATCTTCATCTGTTTACTACCTTGCAATCACATATCCTTAGCGTGTCTGGATGGTTTTCATTCGCTCATTCTGCAATCATATTTTTCGTTCTATTGCAGTTTACAGTTAAACCGTACTCAGAGCTTATTGTTCGAAGATTATCAGACAGCTACATAAGCTCATCTTCGCATCTTTTTATATATAATATAGAATCTTTGCTTCTCACGTCCCAAAGTGGCTCTGTTATCCATACAAACTTTTGAATTCCTTATAAAACTTTTTATTATCGCTGAACGACATTACGAGAATGAAAAGTTACTACAATAAATAAATTACAACTGGAACGGGCTCATTTGGTGATATTTAATTTACAATTTATTTTTGCATTTTCCGTAAGTATTTAAATCTTTAAGTATATAGTGAAATAAAATTAAGTTAGAAATTTGAAAAAAAAAAAGACACAAAAATATCGACTAAATAACTAATATAAAAAAAAATAAATTAACATAGCTTTAAAAATTATGAAATAATTTTGATTCCATATACGAACTCTTATGATTTACTTAAATACAGCTTACATTTTCTTTATGTCCTCGAGATTTGCTTTCTTATATGCATGAATACCTCTTTTTGGGTCGAGGGTTAAAAAATTGAAAATTTTTAAAAACTCCCGATCAATGTATCTAATCGTACCAGTTTCATATGATCGAATCAAAATGAGGCCGAAATCATATTCGGTTACCATAATTGTCTGCACATTTTCAATTTGACTTCAATCGGACAATTCTTAGAGAGGTTCAACATGGCGAATTCAAGATGGCAACCAAACATCAAAATCTAATATGGTCTAAAACTTTCTCGACAAAATACTCTTTCAAATAAAAAAAAGTGCATCAAAATCGGATCACCCGTTGAAGAGATATGAAGCCACAGACAGACAGACAGACAGACAAACATATAAACATACGCGTCAAACTTATAGCCCCTCTTTTTGGATCGGGGGTTAAAAATTAACTAACTTCAAACTTTTGGTTATTTTTTGGTGGTGCGTTAATTTCTTGGAGAAGTGTATATTATATTCATTGCGTTGTTCCTATCCGATATAAAACTTATAGTTTAAACCGAATCCTTCACCATTTCTTAGAATGCAACGTATAAGCGAATACATTATACGATCAAATTAGTGTTAAAACTAAAAAATTTGATACCCATATCATGGGGTGCATAAAAAATAACTGGTCCGCCATATTGGATTTCGAATGACATCACTTAGCTAACCATGCATTGTCATCCAAACTAAACGTGTATGCAAAATTTCAGCTCAATCGGTTGGGAATAACTATTTTAAAATTCAGTTGCAAGATTTGACCCACAAGAACAAGGCAAGTTAAATAAAAGCTTGTAATCAAGATGGCGACCAAACATCAAAATCTAATATGGCAAAAACCTTCTCGACAAAATAATCTTTCAAATAAAAAAAGTGCATCAAAATCGGATCACCCATTGAAGAGATATGAAGCCACAGACAGACAGACATACGTCAAACTTATAACTCTTTTTGGGTCGGGGGTTAAAAATTAGGTCGCTAGAGTTAACATTAACTGTAATATTTGATTTCCAATTCGTAACATATTTGAAACGATGCAGCACAGATGACGTCACTGCACCCGCACGACTGGTTTTATACGCATGCGGTTATAGCCCGTCTGCTGTGCTTGTCATATGAAACTATATGGGATCAGGCGAGCGGTCGACCGTTGCAGGTGTTTTTACACTGCGTTTTCGCGCGCTCTATTTTCATTATTTATTTTGAGGGAACAGGAGTTGAAAAATAAATCTAATATTTAGCACATTTACTAACTACAAGGTGTACTTTCGAAATATGAATTTAAAAAAAAGCTAAATGAGCCCATTAAACTATGGCTAATGGCTAACATGCTGTGCTATCTACCATCCATATAGGAACATATTCACCACTGGGTTCGTGTTGCTAGGCACCGTCGAGTCGAGCTTCGGACAGAATATTCCAGTTGTCAACTAGGCTCATACAACCCATACACATTCGAGCATGCTGGCCGAACCTGCTATCACCTACTTGCTCACCCAACATTTTTGAGCGTGTATGGGAGTTTAAGGGCTTTTGTGCTGGGTGAGTAAAAAGAGAATTAGAAAACTAGAGCTTTAAAAAGTCTGATGCGTATCGTGATATTTCTGTCACGCCAAATTTTGCTATTCGTAGTTGTCGTTATTGTCTACAAGGGCTCCGAGGAATACTATCTTGTTTACTACCTCACTATCTTTAATATATCTGGGTGGTTTTTATTTGCTCTATAATCACAATTTTTTCCTAGGGAATTTTCCTTTTGAGGATTGATGCACTACCATATTATTATCTGGCTTCACTTGCCTTACATGGAAAGCTACACAGATATACTTTCTTCCATAGTTTGAAAGTGATTTCGGACGAAAACTATTGGATATAATAAAAATAATCCAACTGAAATAAAATTTATTGAAACTACAGAATGGCATAGGTGAATCACCTCTCACAAAATTAATCCATAACCCCAACGTTATTTGCATTCCCTTTTAAAATTTATAATGTCATTAGCGTATACCAAATATCTAAAATACATTTATAGCTATTTAGTATACATTACTACAACACTATATTTAAATGATGCAATAAATATAGTACTAATATTTTATATTGTTTAATATGACATGATAATTTAATATTTTAGTGGTAAAGCTAAACTATGACTCTATCAGACACTACAAAGTATAGCCGTTTCGCGGAGTTTGGTATTTTATGAACGCCCATTATTAACTACTATAATTTATTTACGTATTATAGCCGGTGATTTCCATTTGGTGTCATATCTTGAAACATAACATGACTATTTTATTCTGTATTTTAAAATGGATGTTAAACTAACTTTAATCAATTATTTGCAGATGTAAGTACCATAGTTTCTTTGACATTTTTTTGAGCATTTTAGTTACTCTCAATATCTGATTGATTTAGAAAGTTGGTACAAACTGCCCTACCAATGAAAATCGAGAATTGCCTGATCTAATCTAAAATATAATGTCAATGCAATACGGCTATACTGTCATTGCGAATAAAAACTGATATAAAATGTGCACATAAACACTTTCAAATTATGAAATTTTAGGTAGACACTTCCAAATGTTTGTGTTGTAGACTTCCTTAAAAAAGTAGATTGGAGGTTATGTATTATAGCCTGACATCAGTTAAATGGAAAAATATTGTTGTTTATGATTTGATTTGCCAACGTAAGGTAGACAATGCTGCGACTCTTGGGAAACACACATTCGAGCTGGCTACGTCTACACTGGGTTGGATTTCTGCCATGCTTGTTGTCAGTAGCAAGGGCCACATGGCGCATGATACAGAAATATAGGATGGGAACCGTAAGCGTTGCCGCACTGCATCGTGATATTGAGCGTTTTTCCTCTTTTTTTTTGTGTTTTTGTTTTTATCATATATTCATTCGATTTCTCTTTGGTCCTTTCCTAGATTGTACATGACCTCTCAATTGTTGTGATACACGAGTAATATACTTTTATCTCTATTTGCTTTCGAGTATTACCGCTCTTTTCAGTAGATGTGCTGGATCATGGATCTCTTTGGACATGTCTCCAATCCTTCAATTGGTATGTTCCTATCCCATTTTGTTATTGTTTTTCCTTCTATTAACGTTGATGTATTCTGACGTTTCGTTGTTGATTTTATAGATTCCAGGTGTGCCATTTCTTCTAGCCCTATCCCATTATTTCTAGCAGTTAATCCTTTAATGATCCTTATCTAAGGCCCAGACGTCCATTTCATGTATTTATTCCGCTCATTCGTTCTTTGCGTTGCCTCCTTCTTTCATTTCCTTGGTCCAATGTTGCGTATTGTTGTTTCTTCTAAAGGTTTGGTTTCATCGTTGTCTCTCAATTCTTCTTTTAGTTTTTATTGTTTGTTTCGTATCCACTGTTGTTTTTCTGTGGCGTTCATCTTTTTTGGCTGTTCATATTTTTTTCTTTCCCTTTTTTTTTCTATTTCCTCGTGGACTTCCTTCTGGAATTCTTCCTGCTATAATAGAATTATGTTCCGGGTATTGTTTGGTATTTTGTTATTTTCCGTCCCTATATTATTTTCTTGAAAGAAACTTGTAACACGTGTTTTCAGCTGAAGTCCTGGAAATATTCAATTTTGGAGCGATGTACTTATAGTGCGTTATTATGATTTCAATTATTGATTGTCATAATCGGTTTCAAAACTATTAGTCCTAAATTGAAAAATCGGTTTTTCGCGTTTAAGTAGAAGGCTAATAATAAAAATCTGATAGGAATGTTCAAATGGAAAAGTTATAAGTATTAAAAGAAATATTAAAAAAACCTCCGAACGTTAAGATAGCTTTAATAGGTCTGGAGTAAAATAAGAAAAACGAAATTTTGATGAAAAAATTTTAATTTCAGCAAAATTTTAGAAAAATTTTTGAAATTTTTCTGAAGTACGTGTTATATAAGAGGGAATATCTGGTAATTATT
Organism: Rutpela maculata; assembly: GCA_936432065.2. Taxonomy (NCBI): domain Eukaryota; kingdom Metazoa; phylum Arthropoda; class Insecta; order Coleoptera; family Cerambycidae; genus Rutpela; species Rutpela maculata. Next base: position 82,388,691 of record OW386286.2, on the reverse strand, counting down.
TCAAATCGATATCTCCATTATTTTTCGATAAATTCAATTTTTTGGAAACAAAGGGCCTTCGAAAAAATTAAATGGCTATACTTAATTACTTCATTTTCTGTCAGATTTTGTTATGAGAAGAAAAATTCTTTTCTTCGAGAGTTGTTCAACAATTACAAATGTTTTCTATATGGTCATTGTTCAGAAAAAAAGTGATGACAATTGAATTTGAAAAAAATTTTTTTGCATAAAAAATTACAATTACAGTTAAATATCTTTCGAATGGAATGCAGTGTCGAAAAATCATGTCTACCCTTTTGAAGTGCTATTTTCTTAGTTTACATAAAAAAACCTGCTACTCTATGATCATTGGTTTTCGAAAAATATGAAAAAGTAGTGTGCGCGAGCGTAACGGTGCGGGGATTGGGCAGTCATAAAATGCAGTAGGTATGCTTTTAGAGGACAGAATATTTATTAGTGAAATATTTTTGTAGAACTCCTCTATACGTTTCCTTAAATATATAAGGAATAAAAATTAGACTGCAACCAACAGTTGTTCTCCGGACTAATGGCCCGCCGAGCGCTGAATTACGTATTACAAGCCTGGCCGCGTTAAGTGCAATAACTGTGTATTGCCACAAAACGCTAAAGTTTCGATTTTAATAGACACCAGCCGAAAGACTTATTCCTACTTAAAGGAGCTTTCGCGCTCTCGTTTTATTCCTTATATATTTAAGGAAACGTATTCGAGTTTGACAAAAATATTTCACTAGTAAAAAAAAAGTCATAAAATGCGTTCAGGCATAATAATTGGGACAAAATATTAGCTACCTAGTTTTTATGTTTTATATTTTTAAAATGTGAAGGCAGTTGTAATTATATGCACAATTATTTAAGAATAATTATTTTTATTTCATATAGAATGTTTAAAAATTATATTAATTTCATACACTCGCCAAATAAATCGCTTATATATATCGCATACACAAGCTTAACTTACGAATCTTTTTCATCTGGTTCATCTGGATTATTAAATTATTAAATAACATAAGCATTTAAAATATCGCATATTTTATCGTTTCGATGCCATACAATTACTTCCACGTCCAGTGGAAGTATAGTAACAACAAAAAAATTTAAAAAAACTTTTATTGTCCAAATAGGCTTAAAATGTCATGAAACGTCGAGATTTTAAGTTTGAGCGAAAAAAAAATTTCTGTCTGTCGGTCCGTCGGTCTGTCTGTCTGTCTGTAACTTTTTTTTGTGCGCACGTTTACTCTGGAACCGTTTAAGATATTGACTTGAAATTTGGTGTACATATGTACTTTAACGAGATCTAGAACTAGATTATATTTTCATCTTGTTCCGTCGAAGGTTTGGGGGGTAAATTGGGGTAAATTTGGGGTAAATGGGTAAATCAAGCAGGTAAGAGTCCATGAAATTGGTATTTAGTATATACAAGAGAAGCTAAGGTCTCAAAAAAATTTTTGGCATTAGCCACCTTCATTACCACCCCCACCTCCTTATTAAAGGGGATGAAAAAAAATTGTGATTTATTGTATGTACAGGAACGAGAAACCTCAAAATATTTTTTTACTTTATCCAGTAAAGTTCACGGTGAAAAAATGGGTGTAAATCCTCCTTTGTCTGAACTTGCAATGAAATTCGTTGAAAAAGTAAAGTCAAATTTATGGTCACGGGATCATTATTAATTTTAATTGATGAATTCAGTGCTTGAAGGGACTTGACTGTATTTTCTCTCTCAAATTTCAGTTTGCCAAACGAGTTTCCTACAATACGATTCAATGATGAAGAACCCATCTCAAAAGCTTTATGACGACAATTGATTTATCGTTTAAACAGCTACTTATGAACATGACGTAAGAGACTTTTCGAGATGATTCGTGAGTACTGAAATAATCGTACAATTTTTGAACATCTGCACAATATTTCTTTACTCGCGAATCCCTTGCATCGATATGCTGCTCGGAAGTAGAATAATAAACATGACAGAATTCTTCGATACATTGTGAAACTTCGACGAGGACAAGCATTGAAATACCCATTTTGCAATAACATTTTTCGTTAATCCTCTACCATGCGTAAGACCGCCACTTGTTTGCATAGATCTCATAAGGACCTGCTTGAAGGCCATATTATTTCTATAATTACATGGAAAAAAGGAAAATTCGTTTGACGAAACCTATTTTTGGAAGAAAATATTTTTGTAACTCGAATTTCTAACTTTTCATTAAAATATTTTTCCCCTGGAGTCTTGGCCCACAAAAAAAATATATTCTGCCCTGGCACACCCAAATTTGAGATTCTGGTTGGATGCCTGATTGGGCCGTTTCCCTAACATTGCCAAGGACGGTTGAACTGACCCCATCCTGGATAGTGCTGCAAAAATTCTACTGTTCACTGCTCGAAGGCTCATGACAAACTGGATTACGATTCGGTAGGAACTCAGGTGCAAATAGTCCCCCTTTGAAGGATTTGGGTCTACTTCGTCATATCAAAGACCTTTGTATGTATTAGTATGCTGGTGTCACTGTACTACACAGAAACGTGTTCCTCTAGCTGTGGTCATTTCCACGAATCCACTTGGTATATATACGTACAAGCTAAGGGATTTAAACCTTTCAATTGTAAAAATTCCAAGAAAATAAAGGTTTCTAAATTCACAAACAATCGTTGAAATTGTATTTTTAATTGTATTTTAGTTTTATTCGACTATATGTCCGTTTCTCAAGCGTTTTCGCAAATATTTGATCCGTGAATTTCACTCGGATATAATTCCTATGTTCAGTGATGTGATGTTACATTGAATGATGTAGGCTAATTCACCCACATATTATTGTTACATGCACATGGAGTCTTATTTATAAATACATTTTTTGAATTTTGCTTATAGTTGACTCCATGTTTTCTATTTTGTTGTTTTTCAATTATTTTTCTATCTATTCAAATAAAAGATCTAAAGAAGAATGACGCACTAATTGGACACTACAATAATACCGATAGCTTGAATAATATATGTTTAATAAATATGTAACTTCATAGTCCCATATGATATTTATGATTTAATTAAAGGCATTTACTAGATATCAAGAATATAATAATGAAGGTTCCCTGCAGAGCGTAAAATATGTATTTCAACGTATAATCAGCCAGATGTAATTTCTTAGTAAGGAAAACTTTAGAAACTAATATATCAATGTGTTAATTTACGCAGTATTGTAACTTGGACAACTTTTTATGGAATAAAATTTAACTAAAACCAATACAAGTTTCTAGAGGGTGATCCAAAAATGTGACGAGAAACTTATTTATGGTTAGTAAATAAAGTCGCGTAATTAAACATTTTTTGTAAAAAACTGAACTGTCTTTAAGAAAAGTAGCTAAAATTTCACGCAGTTGCCAGTTTAATTGTATCTTATTACCTAGTTTAGAGTGTATGTAATTGTATCTTATTACCTAGTGTAGAGATTGAGAACAGTTAAAAATACGTTGGTTTTGTTATTTGTTTATTTTTAAACCGACCTCAATATATATATTAGATAATGGGGTTCATTTAACTGGGCAACTTTTTTTCATAATTTTAGTTATCTTTTTTTTTCAAAGCGGTTCAATTTTCTACAAAAAAAAAACATCGTTTTTAGTATCCTCTTACCTGCTTCTAGTGAAAGAAAATATTGTGAGATAATAATATGTAAAAGGTTTCATAATAATTGCGTACCTACAATAATAATTCTAACCATGCCAAGGAAAGGTTGAGAATCCGTGATGTATATACAAAATAAGAATGTATTGCTGAAATCTCCTCTCTGTAGCTGTCGAGATAATCGCATTTGCATAGACATGTGCCTGTATGTAGTTGTGGCAGCGATTTTGAATCAGTAATTTTTAATTGTTTATTTTTAACATATTCGATATCATCTAATTCGAAAATACCTAACCACCAATTTTAAAGAAATTCCGAATTTTCTTCTTGCCAGTTAGGCTCACTGAGCACTGGACGTAGAAAATATTACAGTGGTATCATCGCCGAACAACAATACCCTATTGTTTGTAAAAATTACGCTATTTTATTAAAGAATTAAAAAAAATGAAGTCTAATTTTTAATTCTGGAGATTTCACTGTTGTTGAAACATTAAATTTCATAATTTTGAGAGTGCTCAAAAAAAAATTATTATTAATTAAGTTAAATCTTCGAAAGCGCAGAAAGGTAATATATAATGAGGGTAGAATTAACAGGAAAAGAGATGATTGACAAAAATCTATTTTGACCGTATAATTTCTTTAATATGGCAGCCGTAGCACCAATCATATTTTTGTAGAAAATATTAATTACACAAGCGCACAAAATAAAAAAAGTGGTCTTTTTCTAGTACTCCATTGGGTAATCCGTATGTATTTCGCCGTGCTCAACACGAATCAGATGTCCGTTTAGTTCCATTGGCCACCATTTTTCTGTAAGTCGCGAAAATAACCTAAAAAAAACTCATGATTTAGGTTAGTTTCGCGATTTACTAAAAATTTGGGGGAACGGAGCTAAACGGATACATGATTCGTATTCAGCATGTCGAAATACATAGAGGTTGCCCAATGGAATCCCAGAAACAGACCTCTTTTGTGTGTGTGTGTGTGTGTGTGTGTGTCTGTGTAATATATGAATAGCACCGGATCCTCCGCCATTTTCTAGAAGATCGCGTATGCAAACATATTATTACAGACACAAAAAAGAAGTGAAAAGTGATCTGTTTCTGGGACTCCATTGGGTAACTTCTATGTATTTCGACATACTGAATACGAATTAGGTATCCTTTTAGCTCCGTTACCTACCAATTTTTTGTAAATCACGAAGATAGCCTAAATTATGAGTTTTTTTTTTTTAGGTTATTTTCGTACAAAAAAATGGTGGCCAATGGAGCTAAACGCACCTCCGATACGTGTTCAGCACTAAATACATATGAGTTATCCAATGGAGTACCAGAAAAATACCACTTTTTTATTTTGTGCGTCTGTGTTATTATCAAGTTAAATCTACAAAAGCTTAGAAAGGCCATGTTATTGATATTATTTTTTACTCAGAATTCACAATTTATTCTCTCGAATATTGATAATATCTAATGTTAGGGTAGAATTAACAGGAAATAATTGACAAAAACCTATTTTGACCGTATAGTTTCTCCAATATGGCGGCAGTAACAGCAACCATATTTTTGTGGAAAACATTAATTAATGATTGTAACAATCCCTTACATTTAATTGTAGGAATTATTCACGAGTACCCTCTTTATTTTTCCCTCTACAAACTATATAACCAAGGATTATAAAACAGAATTCATATAACCTATGCTAGAAAGTCATTTTTTTTGACAAATTAAATGGAAAGAAATAAATAATAAATTAAAATTTTCTTAAAAATGTTAACTAGCTCTTAGATCATAGCAGTAGATAGTAAATTAATAAATAATAAACTTCATTGTTTAAGTTTTTTTTTTTAAAAATAACAAACAGAGAAAAGGAACACCTAAACTAAGAATAATTTTTATTGTATGTTCTTATATAATAAGTATTGTATATTGTATATTGTATAGGTAGAGTGTAACTTTTTTTTTACTGTTTTATTTTATTTTTATTCCTTCGTGGAGAAAGGTGAAATCCGGAACATAGTCTTGCAACTGGAGTGTATCAGACTTCTAGAAAAGTCTTTATATTTTTTATAATAAATTCTTGTATATGTTTTATAAACTGCTTTAAATTTTTCATATTTCTAATATTTTGCGGGATGATATTGTAATACTTTGATTCTAGATATGTTATTTTCTGACAATGAGGTTTTTTGTATCATTTTCTTCTATTTGTTCCCCGGTTAATGATCTGGTAGTGTGTTTATGCTGTATTAGTTTTTTATCAAATTGCTTGCATAATAAAAAGTTGTTGTTGAATAGTTTTGTCTCTTCATAACGTTTATCTGTTTAATGCGTACGGTTCTTTTTAAAAATTACTTCAATAATATGATTTTGGCATATACAAATTCTATTTAATGTAGTGTCGTGTATTTCACCCCGTATTATGATTCCATATCGAAATATAGACTCTGCCAAAGACTTACATATATTGGTTAACATGCTGTAATTAAAAATATTTCTTAGTTGATAAAATACTGGTATCAAGGATCTAATTATTGAGGTTATATTTTCAATATGCTTTTTCCATCGCAGATGTCAACTATAATATCTAAATATTTAAAGTGAGAAACAGATTGAATATTTATATTACATTGACAATTTTCCTAATGCATGTATTATTATGGAAAGTGATATTTGTAATATAGTTTGCACCAGCATCTGAATCTGAGAAAGCAACAAATTTGGTTTTATCATAATTTAACGTAAGCAAATTTTTGTCAAACCACATTCGAACCGTACTTACACCACTAGACGCTTTTTTAATTACTTTCTCCCAGGTACTGTCCCTGAATAACAATGCCGAATCATCAGCATAAGAGATATATTACCCTGGGAAACCCCCGTTTTTATAATAAGTGGCTCACTTAAAGATTCTGAAATGTTAACATATTGTCAAATAGCTTTTGATTACATCTAGTGGCAAATCTCATATTCCATAGTACTGTAGTTTGTTAATTAAGATATCATAGGAGACAGTGTCAAAGGTTTTGGCAAAGTTTAAAGATATTGCAATACATTTTGATTTTCGTTTATACAGTTATTTATATAATTTATGACATCATATATTGCTAGTTCTGTATTCTCGTTTTCTCGAAAACCATATGACTTTTTGACAATAATCCTATGTGTTCTAAATGAGCTACTATTCTCTTTTTTAAACGTTTTTCAAAAATTTTAGCAATATTGTTTATTAATCAAATAGCCTATAGTTTTGTTTGTCTAAGACATCACCGTGTTTGGAAATTGGTATTATTACTGATTGTTTAAAATGTAGTGGGTCAATTCTCGTACTAAAGATTATATTTATTATATGCTTTAATGAAGTAATTATCTACTGATCAATTGTCTTTAACAATTTGGAGTTAATTCTATCCAAGCCCGGACTGCATTTATTTTTTAATGAATATATATGAGATTCGATTTCTGTATCATTTACCGCTTCAAGAAATAATAAATGTGGTACATTTGTTAGGTTTTCTTGAAAGTTATTGTATTTATTTATTTACTCTGCCATTTTACAACCAACGTTACAGAAACAATTGTTAAATATATTGGCCCTTTTATATGCATCAACTATTTATTATTTTTTGATTTTCATCTCTAACATTGATCGTGTGTTTTGTTTTATTTTCGATATTTGCTACTACTTTTATAATTTTCCATATTTTTTTACTAACTTTGTTGCAGTTTTTAATTTTATTTTTTAAATAATTGTTTTTAGCGTGCAATATGATCTTGGCGAGTTTATTTCTGTATGCTTTATATTTGTTTTTTAATTCGGCATTATTCTTGTTATTGTTTAGGTTCTTTTTTAGTTTATCTCTAATTTTAATTGGGTTTATTATACCAGAGTTATAGAATAGAAAATTTTGTTATAATCAGTTCACTACCTCGACATTCCTTACTTACATGTTATTTTTGTATTTTAATTGACTAACACTTTTTATTATAGCTCAATAAGAAATGAACTTTAAATTTCAAACAAGAAATTGAATACTTACTAATTGCAAAATTTGTTACATTTTCAATAATTAAAAAAAAAACATTTCAAAGAAATTTCTATAACGATTTAGGTTTCTCGTTATATTTATCATATTTAGTATATTTTTACAGATGTTAAGATGCATAATTATTTTCTTCGTCTACAACACGCCCTCTAGATCAATAACCGCCATCGTGTTAATCCAATTTAATAAACAAGTTTAATCACTCTAATAATTTATATACATTTTTCATGGGTTATTAAACTTTACAATATTGCACGAATATTTGTTTCTATCACCTACGTGATTAAATCAAAACCCACCAGATTTCTACGAGGAGAATCCTCCAGAACGATGTGAGTCATGCTGTTGAACCGGCCTTGCAAGGTTTATCTTACGGTTCACTAGTGAATTTATTCTCGCTCTTCTATATTAATATTGTCTTTATAGCCTGTTCAAATATTACTTTTAAGCGTGTCTCACAGGTAACAGCCTTCAATAAATTTCTTATTATATAACTAACCATGGGCGCCCAGGCAGAGGCGTAGCTATGCGCGGGCAATTCTTCCCTCGGGTCCCACGAAATGTTAATATCGCGTTATGTTCGCATGCGCAGCGGTATGATTTCCTCGAAATATTAATGATAATATCGTGTTTGCATTCGCAGCGGCGTGGTTTCTACTGTATATGTATAGGTTTGTTTTGGTTTTGAGAAATAGCAGTCCTCGGATGTCAGGCACATGCGCAGTTAGTAAAACGTGTTCTGGTTTCTCTTGGACTATTTCGGATTTCTCAGTCATTTATTTTGGTTTTGTGTTAGCAATAATCTGTGATTGTCAGGGACCGTCAGAAATTGTACCTGCCCTCGAGTATGGACAGATCTGGACTGTTTTTTTTGAGCATGCGCTTTTGCGTTTCACGTTTATTCACTGTTACCGCTAGTTTGACGGAGTGCGGATGCGGAGTCGTCTTCTGCCTAACTGAACGTAACCTCTCGCGACTGGTATCGCATTATGTTTTTCTTTATGTTATTTGTTAAATATGACTGATAGGTATTTCGTCTTCTGACGATGATGGACCAATATTAAAAATTGTCGGTGGTACCTACGGAGTTTTTGAAAAAATGCCCAAAAAATATGAACAATATTAATGATATATTAATGAAACACAAAAAATTCATCGCTTTGATTTTCATCTTCATTTTCATTCCTACCATAACAATAATAATAAATGCCTTTATTTACATTGAACTATAGGTACAATTATTTATACAATTCATGTGTTTCGGTGAAGTTCGCGCTCTTGCATTTAACCGATTAACAATAAAAAAATCTGACAAGTAACACTCTTCTGAAAATTATTTTTGAATACATTTCATTGAAACCATATATTCATTACATATATCCCCCCCAGACATACCTAGTTCTGAAAGATTTTAAAAATTATAGAACACAAACATATTCTTCAAAGAAGGACCGTGAAAGAAGGGTGTCACTGCTAAAATTAAAATTATATATGAATCGTTTTCAAGGAGGGCAACTCAAACTTCTTGAATGTTTGTAATAAGAACACATACCAAAAGATGGCGGGATAATCGCGCCAGTATTCGTTCTGGTTTAATCAAGAGTTCTAGATAGTTTCGGACTGTTAGGGATTTTTTGCATCTACGCATACTGTCCTGAGCAGTTTCCAACCTGTTTCTGTTTTGCGAACCAAAACAAACCTATTTACAACTCCGAACTTCCTGTCTTCCCCGTGTGAACGCGAGCTTCTTGAGTGCATCGCGGGACACGGTCGATGCGGATCAATCAGAAACAATTTTGCTTTCTGTCGTGTCACTTGTATCAGTGTGTCTTCTATATACGAATAGTTGAGTGTATTTTCCATATTCGAAGATTTGGCGGAGTGGCCGGTAATTTCAATCAATGCACAAACATTTCACTCAGTTTTACTAATATATCCACCTATTAGTAGAAAGTAGTAAATATCAATTTGAAATCGATGCAAAACGTATTTTTTAAATTAGATATTTTTGCATCGATTTCAAATTGATATTAGGTACTAAGGTACAGTTCCTTGCTACTTTCCACTAATAGGTAGTTCAGTAATATAACGATTTATATCGGACAGAATTCATAAAGTTTTGAAAATTGGTGGAAACGTTAAGGATTGCATAAGAATTAGTAAATCGAAAAGTTCCCACCTCCAAATAGTGTGCTTCGTCCCATAGGAGGTCGTTTCCACCCCCATTTTGGGGTTTTCTAGATTATCTCGAGAACGGTACATTTTTTGATAAAAATATTCCTTATTAAATTCTCTATCAAAAACGTATCTACACTTTTTTTCCTAAAATTAATAGTACCGTGGGAAATAAGGCGCACACATTAAGCGTTGGTTCCAGTTAACACAATAAATTGTAATCTTTACTATAATCTACTTTAAAGTTCAATGCTTAACGCAAAAGCAGTAGCTATTAAACTCCACTTAAAATTGTAATAAATGTAGCACTTCCACCCTCTCACCCCTAAAAATATGGCAATTTTTAAAGAAGCGAGAATATTGTATATTGTACTTGTTACCACGCCACCACAGTGGTAAAGTAATTGGCGCGGTTTTTTACGTGGTGTCCCCTGTATACCTAATCCACTAATTATCAGAAGGTTACCTGTATGCATGTTTGTCCGTGGCAATGGTAACACATTGTGGAGCAACGTAAGCCTGCTCTTCTCCAACTGCATGTTTTCGCACCCTAATTTGCGCGAACAAGAAGTTAATTTCAAAACAGATTCGGGAGCTGGTTCTGTAGTTGTCATAGTTGGGGTTAATATACCGCCGACTTTTTTCCATCCCCAATCAGTAGCTTCTGGCGTAACGTTTTTCCAAGTTTGAATTTGGTAAAAAACGTGATATGAGTGTTGCCAAGCAGCAGCAGAAGTTGGTGGTAGTTTTGATAACATTACAGTATTGTTCGCTTTACCAACAAGTTTTAGTCCGCAGTACAGCGCCCTTTTTTTAATGATTAGTAACAGGCTGAATTTTCGTGAGTAGCTTCGTTTTGACGAGACGCCCAACTTTTCTCTCTGCGAAAATTCTCGGTAGTGGTGTAGCTGCGCTTGGGTGTATATATGTCGATTGGGTGATTGTTAAAATTTTATTAGTAAGTTAGTTAGATCTTGAGATAATTTGATAAAAAACACGAAAAAACGTTTGTCCTACAAAATCGATGGTTTGACCGAAGTGTCTCCACCTCCAACATGTCCGAATAACGAGGTCAAAAAAATGATTAGTAACCAGCTGATTTTTTTACTAGTGCTTAATAAATGTTTTTAAAATGAAATGAACATTGTCCTACAAATTGAATGGTATGTTTTTCCAGTCCTCCGCTCGGAAATTGTCAGTTCCTCGGTGACACTTTTCTTATTAGTAACTGTAGCCCAGTCGATGAAGGCATTTACCCACAAAATTTTGCAAACTAAGCAAACTTTTTTTAAATGAGTTCATGAATGTGTATAGAACAATATTCTGGAAAGTTTACATTTCACTCGAATGCAGAACATAAAAAAAATGTGAAAACAAAATTTCTTTCATTCATTTCTTCAAAATTTTAAAATTAAATCAAGCTAGAAGAAAATAAAAATACAGGTGAATAGATCACGTATTTATGAACAAAAAATGTCCTAACAAAATATATCGTTAAAGCCATGGTATTTCCGGAAAAAAATAGTCAAGTGTAACGTTATAACTCGGAGCGAGATCCATGCGTGCACGAGCTTGAATACACATGACTGTGACACCGTCGCACTGAATTACATGTCACTAAATCAGAATTTGTTCAATCTATATGAGTGTTGGTTCATTTAAAAGATGGAAATTGTAGCTTTTTGATGCTTTTTTGTTTTAAACAATACAAGCAAAGGATGGATGGGAAAAACATACTTATATACCGGGTGGCCCACGAAGTTTTGGCCAGTCGATATCTCGACAACTATTTCAACTACAATTTTGAAATTTGGTGATTTTAAACAGTGGAATGCGTTGTCCATTTTTGGTATAAAAAAACTTTGTTGCATCATCGCATTTCCGACCACGTGACATCAACTTCAAATTTTTAAATAGGACACTCTGTATATTACTCCTTTTTTGTGAAGGCCTTTCTAATACAAATTCAACGATACCATATTTGTCAGCGTTTTTGTGTGAAACGGCGACAATATGAACTGTAGAATGAATGGACGGATTTTTTAAAAATTTTATTAAAGAACATCAGTATAATTAAAAATCAAAACAAAATAAATAGAAAAATCATATCTAGTGCATGCTGCTCTAATCATTTCTGGTGTAACAGTTTGGCACGCTGCTCTGATTTTGTTTTGCAAATCGTCTAAATCTGTAGGCTGTGTAAAATAAACCATTTAAACATCCCAGAGGAAGAAATCCAAAGGTGTCATATCTGGGGCACGAGCCTGACAATGTATTGTACCATTTCGCCCAATCCATCTTTCACGGAAAGTAGTATCAAAATATGTCGTAACTTGTCGGGCATAGTGAGGAGGTGCACCATCCTGCTGCCACCACATCGTCTCTCTCTCGTTTAAGGGAATATCTTTACTGTAGTGCCGAAAAAACCTGACAATTATGGAATCGTTGAATTTGTATTAGAAAGGCCTCCACAAAAATGGAGTATATACAGGGTGTTCCATTTAAAAATTTGAAGTTGATGTCACGTGGTCGGAAATGCGACGTTGCAATAAAGTCCTTTCATACCAAAGAAGGACACCGCATTCCACTGTTTAAAATCACCAAATTTCAAAATTGTAGTTCAAATAGTTTTCGAGATATCGACTGGCTAAAACTTCGTGGGCCACCCGGTATATTATCACGCCCGAACTCAGTCGTCGCAATAAACAATATAGAAAAAAATAAAAGCCCTTCAAACAAATTCTTTCTTCATTGAGAACTGTTGAAAACCCATGATTATTATCATTAAGTTGTAGTAACAAGGATTAAAAAAAAAGTACTTCTCAAATAATTTTAATTTCCTTGCTTGATGATTTTTTTTGATAAATATATATATTGGAGGCTGCAACTTGTCGAAAAATTGACCCATTGGAAAAAATAAAATATCGCTATTTCGGAAAAAATGTATATTTTTCGAATGTTCAAACACAAAATCGTTTACATGTATGCATTTTTTCGAAAATATGATCAATCAGATCATAATAAGAAATTGCGATTTTCACAATCTCATCCTTATAACTATGAAAATATCTTTGATTGTTTTAAATATAAATTCTGGAACTTTTCCATTACATTAACAAATGTATAAGGATTCCATTGGATATAGCTGAAATGTGGAGAGGTGTAATAAATACAATACAGTAAATGCACGTAAAAATTCATGCGAGCGATTCAGCGGCTATGTGTGGTGTCTGTGTATGCATTGATAATTATATATTTTCCCCCCATACTCACTATTTATCCTTCCATTAACTACGAAAAATGTTTAAAACGTGTAATCACAAAGAGAAATAAGCTTTATTTTACTCGATAGAATAGCTAAGAATTTTTAGAGGTTCCATAGTATGCATTTAACAGTGCGCTGGCCGCGCAGAGTGACAAAGTTACTTCACGTTTTTTTTCCAGGAATACCGTGGCTTTGGCGATCAATTTTATTAGGGCATTTTTTGTTGTCAGAGACACGTAGTCTATCCATCTGTATTTTTTATTTTTTCCTACCCTGACTTAATTTCAAAATTTTGAAAAAATGGATAAAAAAATTTTTTTTTCACTTTTTTTTATGTTCTGCATCCGAGCGAAATGTAAATTTTCAGGATATTACTTTTACGAACTCATTAAAAAAAATTTAATCAGTTTGCAAATTTTTGTGGGTTTCACTATAAAATGTTCTCTGTCGTCTGGGCTATGATAGGTTAGTGTATTCTCTTCCCAAATAAAATAGTGTCCTACAAAATAATTGGTAATCGCTAGTCCAACAAAAATTATTGTATATAACGAATTATTTTATAATTGCGGTTTTGGTAAATTAATATACTTTTATTACTTAAGCGGAATTCCCATTTCTACCAAATTTAGTACATACATTCAGATTATCAAAAAACATTTCCCTTGATTTTAAACCATAATTTGGAAATTTACATTCGTTGCGAATATTTGAATTTTTCATGCACTTTTATATATTTCATTAAATGTTCGACTACAAGAGGAAAATTTCTTAGAAATTGTTTAATGGCATCTCTTTTTTCCTTAAAATTAGGTTTTTCACACAGTAAATTGCATAAAGAACACTTCATAGTCACTATTTATTTCGCACGAATTAGACAATCCGACAACCTCTCAAATTATTTTGGCAATATGTTGATGAGGACAAACATGGATGGGGTTTATTATAATTAACTCGCGCAAACGTAGCCAAGGCAACCGAAAAACAAACTCTTTAACAAACGTTTAACGAATGAAAAATAGTATAAAACTTTACCTATGGAATGAAATATCAAAATAAGTGTTTTTAATTTTTTATCAATATATACCACTTTTTTTGTAGGACATTAGTAAAATCGTGTTCCACACTTTATTCCCAAGAGAAGAAAACGAAAATTAGGTTGTTACTAATGAGAGAAGTGTTACCGTGGAACTGACAATTTCCGAGCGTAGGACTGGAAAAACATACCATTCAATTTGTAGGACAATGTGGCCATTTCATTTTAAAAACATTTATTATGCAATAGTAAAAAAATCAGCTGGTTACTAATCATTTTTTTTATCTCGTTATTTGGACATGTTGAAGGTGGGAGACGCTTCGGATAGGGAAATATTTCGTAATGGAAAAAAGACCTCAAAGGTAAAAATTAAATGTTGTCAAAAACGTTATTTTATTTCCACAAGAACGACGAACACATTGAAATATCTTGGAATATATCTGACGAATCAACTCAAAAGGAGAGGAGCTGTGGAGAGAATTAGCACAACATATTTAAAATTCTACCCTTCATCGAGAAAAATAAACCGCTATGGAAACTGGTCAAAATGATAGACATTGCCATTATACTGGAGTAAAGACGCGACAACGATAAAAGCCAACCGAAGAAGTCTGAGAAGAGCTGACAGCTACATCACTCAAGTATTTTCAAAAAAAAGCAACACGACATAAAACGTCAACATTAATAGAGGGGAAAACAATGACGAAAAGGATAGAAATGTGCCCAATGAAGTACTGGGGACATACCCAAAGAAGAAACCCGTTAATACTGAAGAGCAACAAACTGACAATAGGAAGACCATGCTACCGTAGATAATTACAATTGAGAGGATCATGAACAAACTAGGAAGGAACCAAACAAACTGGGAGCGAACAACAAGGGGAAAAAATGAATACCATAAAGAAATCGCAATGATATATGCTCTGCCCGAATCAGAAAAGAAGGAAACGGAAGTATCAGAAGAGGAAGAACTATAGAAGCAAAAACCCAAAAAGAGGAGCATAAATATTTCATATCACGACATAATGAGGCAAAATATCTCACAAACACCTACGCATTATCGACACGTCCCTGTGACGTCGTTGGTATTGACAACATTTTCAAGGGTATATTCGTAACATTTTTGAGGCATTGGTATATTGAAGTGCACATGACTCAGTGGCCACTCTGGCCACTCTTTTGTGTCGCTGCGTGTACTTCGATGATGCCAATATAGTACATCCCACTGTCATGCGACTGACATGTTCTTCTACCAGGCCGCACATTCTACAGTTGCTGTTAACAAGCTGCTTCAAGATCGTCCTCTGGTGGTATCTAGTTTTTAGCGCTTGGTCCTTTCCGCTTGCCACCTTCAGGCTCGAGCCATTTAATCACTTCATAAATGCCCTTTTGTTTTCTGCTGGTTGGTCGAGGTCGCGAAAGAATTGTCAATGCATCGGCTTTGCGTATATAGAGTTCGTTTATTTTCCTCTTTTAAATGCTGATTTTAATTTTCTTCTTGGCGTCCTTGTCAGTGGTTTCTATTCCCAGATATTCTTCCTGGATCTTACACGCTTCCTTTTGGAGGGAGTACAGGGTCCTGTCCTTATCAGTAACTATGTGAATTATTTGTTCATCTTCTGTTGGACGTATGCGTTAAGTCCTGTCTTACGGATTAATCACTCAGCATGATATTATGACTTTCCACATGTTTACCTTGCTGAAGAACCACTGCAGCGCATTTGCCTAAGTCAAATTCCATCTTGATAACATCACTGAACGATTTGACCATATCTAGCTCTTGCTTTCGTTAAGCTTCATTCTTAGCAAATTATTTCAAATGGTCTATATAGAAGAATGGCAACAATAGAGGTATTGCCATTGATTTCGAGGTTGTTCAGTTGGTTTGACAGGTGGACGAGCGCCGTGCAAAACAGCAGAGACGAGAAATAATCTTCCTGAATAATTCTTCTTCTAATTTGAATATTCCCTATTCCTATGTGACCTTTTGAGTGGTAGAGCCACATTTTCGTTTTCCATTTCTTCAATGCGACATTCACTAAGTTGTTATACGATAATTTTTCAGGGATTCGACAATCCAAGCGTGAGGAACGCTATGAAACGCGTTCAAACATGCCATGCTGAGATCTCTGTGCCTCTTCTTTGTAATCTTACTCACTAGCAGCTGATATTTGCAGCCTTTGGAGGCCTTTTTACAACTTGTCTATTCCTCTGGAAGCATCTGATATGTTAACAGGTGGTTGTAGATTTGATTTGCTTATGCAGCTGTGATGGCGTTTTATCTCGTTGGTAGACAGGTCATTGGCCGTTAGTTTTTAGGATCCTTGGCATCATTGTCTTATTATTATTATTATTATTATTATTATTTTATTATAGGCCTGTTGTGTTAAAAGAATTCAAAACTGAAGAAGACTGAAAATTTCGTATGTTATAGAACAATTGTTTGATGTTTGAATGCTCAGTAGGCATATTATAAATACACACATTTAAGCAAAAAAGTGAAAAAATTTGCTGTTCGTTGATGTACAATCATACATATAATGATGTAAGTTGATTATAACCTAAAAATAAATATTCAGATATAGGTATGGACAAGAAAAGTTAATTTTAATGATTTATATTAATTGTTCATATTAAAATTGTTTAACACTTTACAATAAACAAGTTTTTGTCGCTAGGAGTTAGTAAAATAATTGAATATGAAACGGGCCCCTTGGGACGCCCTTGATCATTAGCGAAACTTTCATCTTCTGAGGCTGGCGCCTGCTTTTGGTTGATGAAGGAGGAGACGTAGTATAATTGATTATTTATAAATGTGTTTGGTAATTTAGGGTATTCAGTATCCTTTCTCAATACTTGTACTAGAATTTGTTGGCATTGAATTAGTCTCGCACTAAAATCATGGTTGTACTTTCAAATATGTTTCTAGACTAGTTTCTGATTCGATCTGAAATACGTCATAAAACTAATGTTCTTGCTTATATTTTGCGAGGAGTCCATATTATATGAATGTTGTCATAAAGGGAGATTCCATTTTATAACTCAAACCGTTTTCACATTGAAAGAAATTTATATTAAATTTCAAATTCAAGCTCGAAATTCGCCATACGTTTTGTCCGTTGGTCTATATGGTATATATAGGAACGTACATACATACGTCCGGAAACACTCTACAGGTCGCAATTCTTGACGAAATTTCGTGTTTTTTTTTAAACCGTTCGTCTACTGTCAGAACAAAGCCCTTTTGAAATCCATCATTGTCAGCCTTGTAGTTTAATCGTTATAAGCAATTATTATAAAAAAAAAACTGGCACTTAACGCACTAACGCCGATGTGTGTCAATCTGTAAAACTAGTTTTCAGCCTTCGGCGTCGGGCTATTAGCAAGAGGGATATTCGGTCAGAAAATTTTTTGAAAAAATAAAATCAAAAAGTCGCAACACAACAAAACAATTATTTATTTATAGATTGAGAATTGGCATTGCCAAAACGTGACATTTTGAAATTTATTTGGCAGTTATTATGAAGTTGTCAAAGTTAAATAATTTTATTGTCATAGTGATTGAAAATTTCCTTGAATGGTGTTATCAGTGTGATGTTCTTCTGATTGGTTGTTTCCGCACACGTGATTAGAAATGGGCGAATTTAATAGGATTTCTATTTTATCAAAAAATTTTACTGTAAATAACACAGGCACACAAAAAAAGTTCAAACTCAAAGATCAGGCATGTATTTTGATGCTCTGAATCCGAATTTTATATCAGAATTAATCTTTACTGCGGAATTTCGATTAAATTACGATATTAGGCCTAAAACAAAGGTTTTCTAAGACTAGTAGGGACATGAAATTAAAAAATTGTCTTTTTGTATAAAATGCATAGCATCACAATAAAACTGCAATTATTGAACTCATTTTAAGCCCTTTTATATCCTCTGACACTAAAACCACCTCTAAAGCGGGGTCGATAAGAGTTATTACGGGCAAAACTCGCACGAAATATGTTCAAGTCAAGAGAACATTTCTTGTACAAAATTGATAAAATTAGGAAATACTGCACTTCTGTTGAGTATTTTGATCCCTATTATATTTAACACACTGGAACCACCTCTAATGTAGGCGTTTCAATGCTATTTTGGACAGAAGTGATAAAATATGGTTACAATTCCTTTGTTTACTTTGTAACCATTTTCCATCGATTTTGTCCAAAATAGCATTGAAACGCCTACATTAAGGGTGGTTTCAGGGCGTAAAATATATGAACATATTTCGTGCAAGTTTTGCACTTCTGTTGAGTATTTCGATCTCTATTATATTTGATCCACTGGAACAACCAATAATATCGTAATTTAATCAAAATTCTGGGGTAAAACATACATTCTGACATTAAATTTGGATTCAGCGCATCAAAATACACACAGATTTAAGAGTCTGACCTGGGTCTGAACTTTTTTTTGGGCCTGTGTAATAAAGAAATTATGACGGAGGACAATAATATTTTGTATATAATTGACGTGATTATCAACGAAGAAATCTGATATACCTTCAATTGAAAACTATATCCTAAACAACAATGAATTAAAAAGTGAAGAGGAGAATAATATTTGGCTTGGAGTTGATACTATTGCAGATGAAGAAATGTGATATAGTTTCAGTGACTCAAAAATATATATCGAGGTCACCCTACTAGTAATAATAATACAAAATAATGGTAATGAAATCGACAAAGGAAAATTTTTTACATTTCGTTGACCGATTTACTTGAGCTTCTGCAAACCACTTATCTCTTCTTTTCAGAGATATAGGAACAGTTAAGAAATTTTTTTAAAGGGATTTTAGTGAATGTGTTAGTACATATTAGTATAAGACACCATTTTCTTGTTGGCATTTTGTTTCATGCAAGAACTGTCCACCTTTACCGTGTAAACATAAATAAACATGTATAGAAGACGTATATTTTAGTTAGTTGGCTAAGCGTTTGACTAGTAAGTAGCTGGCATCATACAACCTAGCCTCGCTCACAGGTACGTTTTGTAGCTTCACATCAATTGCCACTTTTCAAGTGATTAAAAACAGCACTATTTTTTAACATTTTTATTTGACATAGCTGTTTTTTATTGCAAATACAGCCGCCTTCAATGAAAACAAAAAAAAGTCGAATATACGGAATGATTTTTCTGAAGGTCGTCTGCGGACTCCCATCAACATGGTCCATATATGGATGCCATTTAGTATAGCACCTCTCACAAACTCAACGATGTTTTCATTGCTCATGTATCCAGTATTAGTGGAAGTCAGGAAGCTAAAGAGTGGCCGACTATTTGCTGCAGCGATGAAACCTACTTACTTTCGAGGGTGCTGAATCCAAAAAAAATAGTGGGAGAAGTTTTTAGTCACCTTTGGCCTTTAAACGGACAAAAACCACCCCTTTTCGCTTTTTCTCGATGGTGAGATGACTATACGTGTTTGGGAAGGAATTCTATGAAGTTTTTATGAAAGTCTATTTACAAGGAAAAGTCTGAGGGTCTGAGGCAAGGTGAAGGGCAGTAGCAGCAACAGGAGATTGTTACAACCCTTCCAAGAGGTGGTGGGAAATTACCTTTTTTTTCTCTTTTAGTTTTAATACTTATCCCCCATTTTCAAGGGCGCTGAACTCGAAAAAATGGTCGATTACGTCAACTCTCCCCAATCCCTCAAACGGGCAAAAACCACACTTTCCTTGGTTTTTACTGTAGTAGCGTTGATCATGCGTATTTTGAAGGAAATGATTTCGTTTTTTACTAGGTTTGGTGACGAGGTTAGGGTTATGTCAGGGGAGGGCGGTAACAATCCTTCTCGGCATATCGGACAATAAGTGAATAGTCATGAATAATCTATTTTCCATGGGGTGGAAATTTTAGTTCTTTTAATGAATAATGTAAATATAATATTTTAGTAACAATACAATGAAATATTTTTTTTATACTACAGTTAATTAACGTCCTAGGTCGCTTACAAATAGAATTACATTCTTGATAATCCTCAAAATGCACATAACATTCAACACTCGTCTTCTTCTTCATCACATTCATCGACCGTTTCCGTATCAGAATCGTACACATTAACTTGAGGGATTAAGTAAGTAATTATCATCATTAGCGTCACCGGGCGCTTTCGATTCTGTACGCAGGTTATCATCTTCATCATTGGGGTACAATTTTCACAATCTCGACCTCGACAATTCTTACAGAAAATACTACATGGTTTACCCAATTTTAAACAACCACATCGTTTTGAACATCTATTCTTACAACTACAATTATAATCCTTACAAAAGATTTATTTCCCGAAAGTTTTGGTTCTAGATAATTGGCTCGTGCTTCGATGGGATTCAGTTCATTTGAGAGCAAGACTTGACATTGCAAATACACACGCAAGGCGTGTTCTCTAATCGCCCCTTTAGTAGAGGGTAACGTAAAATCGTCGAGGGGTGGATTTTTTTTTAAATATACCTTACTTACTAATATTAATGCTACATTACATAGTTCATCTTGTGATGCACTAGAGCATCTCGAATCCAGCTTACAAACTGGAATCGTCTTTTAACGCATTTAAAAATGTAGTTTTACCCTGGTTAATTCATTCTAAATTATCTTCCTCTTGTATTTTTGTCTTTTTTATGAATTGTAAACTTTTTTGTTTTTGCCCGCTTGAAATAATTTCCCACCCCTTGGAAGGGTTGTAACAACCCCCAGGAACCGCAACCACCCTTTACCCTGCCTCAGACGTTAAGATCCTCCCTTGTCAATAAACCTTTATAAAAACTTCAACGATTTCCTTTCCAAACACGCATAGTCACCCCACCATCGAAACGTGGCGAAAAATGGTGGGTTTTGACCGCTTAAAGGAGTGGGTGTGCTTAAAAACTTCTCTTGGAAGATAAGTAAATAATAATAAAACTAAAAGAGAAAAAAAGTCAATTTTCCACCCCGTTGGAAGGGTTGTAACAACCCCCTAGTGTTACTTTCATAAAAACATCACAGATTTCCTTTCCAAACACGTATAATCATCCCACCATCGAAAAATGGAGAAAGGGGGTGGTTTGTGGCCGTTTAAAACCTGTGGGGGTTAAGTAAGTGTCATCGCTACAGCAAAGAGTCGACCAAAAGCGGCAAAATTTGGCTTCCTGATCTCCACTATATGGTTTCATCTTCATGCTGACATTTTTACGAAAAAATACTCTTTTATTGCATTCAGAGAAAGGAACTTAGTACCTACACATTATTATTTGACTTAATGGGAATATTAAATCAACTTTTTAATGTGCATTTTTAAAATTTGGTACTTTTTTTATAAGAACTTCATATATAAATATTCAAATTTTTATAAGCATGATTTTAAGGAAAAAAATCACTTCGCATTATTTTATGAACACTATTTATTAATACCTAATACATTTATATTTACTATATTACCATTCACAGTAATAAGAGTTTATAGTTACATGTGTATTTATCACATTGCAAATATTCATAATAACATAAACTTTCGAATTTATACCAAGAGTTAATTAGTTATATCCAATTATAACCAATATGTTTCAAGTTAATTGAATGTATGTGAGTACATTTTATGGCTTTCTCCTTCTGTGTGTGTTAAAGGCTGTATATTATTTTATTATATATTTTATGTTCATAAGTTAAAATCTGTAGAAAATACAGGGTGCTAATTATTTATTGCTTGCTATTACTTTCAAAATGAATTCCTCTCATCATAATAAGACAAAATAAATGTTCATATAAATATCTGATGTCGATTAAAAATACGTTTGCATTCGTTATTTGTTCATCTTTATACCGACCTCAATATCGATATTAGGTAATAACATTGTATGAACTGGGCAACGCGACGGTGAAATTTTATTTCATAGTAATTTAGCAAAATATTTTGAAGGCGGTTCAATTTTTTTCAAAACTTTTTTTTTCAAAAATTTTTTTCACCCTTTTTATTGGCCTCTTTATCTACATTCTACACATTAAAATCTGTCGTTATGATTTTTTTAAGGTTTAACATTAAACTCGTTATCAAGGAATTCTAAAATCACTGTATATCAAATTTCTTGTAAATCTACAAAAATATTGCAATTAACGCAGACATTATGGATTTTAAATTCTTAACTTTTGACATGAGATTCGTTATCAGCTACTTCTAAAACAGCTAACTACCAATTTTAATGCAGTTCCGATGGAATTTGAATTTTTTATAATATTATGTTATGACTAGCAACTTCGCCATATTCTCGAATATACTCTACTAAAAAAATTTTGTTTCCACTTTATACTAGATGTAGATAGCTTGATGAAATTAATATGCAGCTAAACCCGTACTTCGCAATTTGAGAAAATTTCATTGAAATAGCTTAAGCGAATCTATAAGTAATGAATGAACAAATATATATATAGAAAAAAAAACATACATACCGTTCGAATTGAAAACCTCCTCCTTTTGTAAATTTTACGAAGTCTGTTAAAAATGATCCGTTTCCCTACTTAAAATGGCATTTGGAAATTATTATTCAACAGAAAGAGACGTTGGCAAATAAAGCGTTTTTACAATATCCTGAATTATCATTATAATATTTCTTTTAATTATTATTAGTCGTATAATCGAAAAATGGGATTCCCGTTTAAAGTAATCTGTGAAAAGGATTTTTCTTCATTATTGAGACTGTGCTCTTAAATGTACCACTTGCAATTTTCTCAACGGGAATTTTTTCTCGATCCTCTTGGGGCTGATAAATCTTAGAGTTTCTGTTGCAGATATTGATCACAATTACTTATCCAGTCCGTCTTACTGTTACTTGATAATGCTTTTACTGCAAAATAAATGTTCAACAACATGCAACAGTAGCATGTTAGGTTTTAGAGAATCGAGAATATTAATTAGGTATTAAGCAAATCACAACTTACACGCGTTTTTATTTATTACGAAATGACTTACTTTCTGTATATTGTTGCCCTAATCTGGGCACTAGTTAGGTAAATACTTTAAAACACTCATTATTGAAGAACCAATCAAAACATCTACTCTTCTAGCTAATACTGACGATGTATTGAATTACATGATATGATTCCTAGCATTTTAAAGAACAAAATATATATTGAAAATACTTAAATTATTTATTTAAATTTAGTCATTCACATTATGTGTCTGTGTTTACTGACGTGAGCGTAGTATAAGCTGAATGGGTATAACGTGCAACAAACTCCATGTTAAAGTGTGCCAAATTTTCGTGGCCCATTAGGGAGGCAGGCTCATTTTTTAATTGCCTATGGATCTGTCAAGCCAGATTGTCGATTTTTGTCCCTGATTTTTTGAAATTTTCCAAATAAATTTAAATTTTCATGACAAATTTTGAAAAATCAGGGAAAGAAATCGACAGATCTTGACAGATCGATAGGCAATTAAAAAACGAAGATTAAAAAAAAATCGATTGCTTGAGTATTAAGACCTGCGGACTGATTTGAAAGAAAAAGTCACTTTGGGGCCACTGTGAGACCGTGCAGCGCACAATGGGCAGAATTCACCAAAAATCTGTCTACAAGTCAAATCTCAACCGATTTCAATGATTTTTGTGAAATACTCGTTACGAATTGTACTTTACCGTGGTACTGCTTAAAATTTGATATCCAATTCGATGATCTCCAATAAGCATGTGGAAGCCGACCTTGCATATTGCTCGAACATGACAAGGATTACACAGCCACACACGCAAAAATTCCTAACCGAGATGAAACATATGATTTCCGACGTTTTTTGATCTGATCACAAATATGCCGGATTCGTGATCAGCGACCCAAAATACGTCGGAAATGATATGCAGATTTTTTTGTGTGTGTGGCTGTGTAAATACTTGCCATGTTCGATACACAAAGGTCGGCTTCAACATGTTTATTGGAGATCATCGAATTGGATATCAAATTTTAAACAGTACCACAATAAAATAAAGCTTGTAGCGAGTATTTAAAAAAAATAATTTAAATCGGTAGAAATTTGACTTGTAGATAGGTTCTTTATAAAAAATCTGACTCAGCCCACTGCGGAGCGCGGTGTATTAATGCTTTGACACCAAAGTCTCCAAGAGATACATCTCTCTCCAGCACTGCATTCAGAATCCTGTGGCAGTCTAAAAAGATAAAAATTCTATAAGTATTATTACTTACTACCTGCTATCTTCAGTAACTTCGCCTTCGGTGATTCAGTGCACTTTTCTGGTATTCTCCTTAATTTCTAATCACTGTTATAACATCATCTCACTGTGATCGATGTCCTGAAATACACTTAAGGAGCTGGTGAAGTTCCTATAAAACCAGTAGTCGATCTAACTCACAAAATCGCATGTGACGTTAAACTTAAATTTAATTAATCAAGAAGAAAGGCAAAGTTTTCAAATAATATATTCAATTTTAGCATAAAAGTTCAGTGGGAATGCGTTTGTAAAAATTCGTAAAATGCCTATCTAATTATGTAAAAAATAATTCGGACCTGCATACCAAACATGGTGAGTAGGGACACATCCCGCAGAGAATGTTTCATCGAGTTAGGGTATCAATCGACTTGCACAAATGGATCCAAATAATTCCTTAGCAAAATGTGTTTATCAATTTTGGTCTTGGACTTGAAAAGATTTGGTATTGACTATAATACTATGTATCGTTAAAATGTTTGTTCACTTTTGGCTACGTGATTATATCATTCGTCGAAAGTGATCACTTTGAAATACCTTTTTCGGCAAGATATGAGTTATATGAGATTTTCCAGCTTTTCGCAAAACATACTGACGGTATATAACCCAACAAAGGTAATGTTATTTCGAGTTACCTTTATAGGAACATTTGTGTATAGAGCTGGGTTGGATACAGTTAGAATGGTATTCGAGTACCGGATACAACATACAGATATGTTTTGCTTTAAAAAGTATCCGAATACCTTGTATTGGGATACTTCTTTCGGATATTTTTCTTTCGTTTGTGAAAAAAATATCTTATAAAATTAAATTTTCGTTAAAGAGAGAAATTATCTGTTTTTCTTTTAAATAAATATATGTAGTAACCATTCCGAGTAAATGAATATTTTCCTAAATGTGCCTTTGGGTATTTTATTTGTTTTTTTGTAACAAAAACAATGCCCACAATAACAATTTTAAGTACAAAAAATAATAAATTTACTCCACGTTTTAACAAAAACTATAGTCCATTTGGAAATGAAGTAGATTAATAAAAGCTCATTAAAAATGCAAATCCTCAATAAATGTAGTGCGGGTGTTTATAAGTAATTTCTATAAATTGCAGTTAGTTATAAGCAAGTTCTCTATTTCTATTTTTATTATAGTTTGCTACCCGTACTAAGCAAATTTATACCTGCTTGAGTTGAACCCTTGTGATCTGTCCTTGTCTAATGCATTTTAAACTATCTACTAAGCTCTCTCATTACCAGTTGAAATTTGTTTGATGTGACGAATTTAATCTGTATAGAATTTCATAGTCGGGTTTACGGGTTTTTACGTAGTGTAATAAAATTATTACGGAATTATTTTTAATTATTATTTTTATGGAAATAAGTGATTTAGTTCATTGTAAACTATAAAAAAATACGCTGTAGTGTTGTATAAATGTATAATATCAGTTCAGTAAAATTAAATTTCTTTCTCTGATGATTCTGAAGAACTATTTTCTATCTTCTATATTAATAATGAGAGGTTTTATAGTTATGTCAATAAGATCGTCGAGTTCCCACATTCTAGCTTTTTTTTTTTTAGTATGTGATTTATACAACTTTGCCATTTCTCTGCAGTCACTCGTCCCAAGGAATTGGTTAACAAAACCTTGACTCGTTTAATTTAAAGGGAGTATTATTCCGGGCTACTTCACATTTCATACCAATTCAATAGGGTTAAGTTCGCAGTGATAGGATGGTAACCGTAATACAGTTTTCTATTCTTTGCCATTTCATCTACAACGTACTTTTTGGGTTCTGTATTAGCATTGAAAATCGCCAAAAGTTCTTTTTCACCATAGTTGTTTGGAAAGCATTTTTTTTCGTGATAACCATTTAGTTATGTCGGCTTTCCGCCAGGCAGTCGTAGCTGCTGTCTGGAGTGGTAACTTGCACTATCCAATACAATACCAGATCCCGGAGGAATAATATCCAACATTTGAAAAAAATACTCCTCGAATACATCTGCGTTCATATCTTCGTGATAGTCACCTGTAGTTTTTCGATTCGAATACCAGTAAACCTCCATCTACAAAACTATTAGCACTGCCAATATGCGTGATTATTAATCGTCTCTCTTTTCCTGAAGGTGCTTTAAACCCTGTTGTTAGTCCATCCAAAAATGCTTGTCGAGAACTTTTCATATTAGACTGGCGGTACATGACCAGTCAGGTGCAACGTTTTTAAAATGCATGCCAATCATATATATGAGTGAAATTACCATGAATATGCCAGAAATGCAAATTTTAGGCAGTCGTCGCGTGCACAAGGGGGTGCAAATCGGTTTTTTTTGTGTCTTTTTTTTGGGTTTTATTTTTTTATTTTTTTTAATGGATGCCAATAGTGCCAAACGAAAAGCCGTGAAAAAGAATCCAGCGGAAATTCATTGGCATGCAGTTTCCGCGCCCAAAACAACTGTTAAAGTGCACATTAAATCGTAAAATTTTTTGGTGTTCTTGATTTTGGATGATTTTGATTTTGGATTTTTTTTCAAGGTTTTTCGTTTGGCACTATTGGCATCCATTAAAAAAAATAAAAAAATAAAACCCAAAAAAAATACACAAAAAAAATCGATTTGCACCCCCTTGTGCACGCGACGACTGCCTAAAATTTGCATTTCTGGCATATTCATGGTAATTTCATTCATATATATGATTGGCATGCATTTTAAAAACGTTGCACCTGACTGGTCATGTACCGCCAGTCTATATGTTTATCTTGCCACACGTTTGTTACAGTATATGGGCGTTTACCCAAGTTTCGTCCAGATAATAAATATGTACATCTGACTGACATTTAGATGAATTTTAAAAAACTTAGTAGCACGCCCATAGCGGCTCCTGATTATAGGGCTTTATTACTCTACTTCATTTCCAAATAGACTACAAAAGATATTGATATAAAGAGTCATTCTTTATAGAAAGTTTTGGTTATTCTGAAAAGTACTTAACTACTTTAACTATAGTTGGAATGTCTATATATCGCACAGGGCGGCTAAATAATAAGAAAAGTTGAAATTGTTGCCAGAGTAAAATACCCGTAACTGAACTTGAAGTAAAAATTGTCTTATAGGAAAAATTGTTCCTAATGTCGATAGATAGATAAGAGATTTGATTTAAATTATCTAGTTCTTTTGGCACTAATATTAAATCAATTTTGCAAAGTTACCTAAATAAAGTGGATAATTTATTAATTTGTTTAATAACACAATCACAAAACATTCACTTTTTATATCGTTCATGTTATTAAATAAATTGCCTACTTTGCCACTTTTTTTGGTTACCTTATTATTAGAATGGCTTGAAGACGAATATTTACTTATTTTGAAAATATAATTATTATCTCTATTACTCCAATTAATATCGATCAATAAGATATTTTCTTTCTGGGAAAAAATCAAATCAAATAACAACTGTGTTCTGTTATTAATATCGTGACTAGGAAATTATTTTTTCGGGCAATTCGCCCGATGCCTTTGCGTTCTCTCGGCATATTAAACGTTTGAGATTGCGTTACGCCCACAGAATGTCAACTTAACTTACGTTACGTGATCAAGACCTACAATCCGTAATCTATCAAAATATATTCGAATATATTTCTTTATGATATTCGGATATTTTCAGTATTCAAATACTTTTATTGTATTCGGATACTATTGTTGTAATCGGATACTTTTTTCTGTATTCGAATACTTTTATCGGTATTCAAATACTCGCTTAATGTATTCGAATACGGATACTTTATTAATTTGGGTCGGATACGAGTAATGGATACAAATTTATTCAAGTACATCTTTTGGATACAAAAAAAGTATCCGAATCCTATATTCAAATACTACCCAGCTCTGGTACTGATTAATGCCTTTTATTTTCAACAACTTTGTTAAAAATTGATAATTGGCCATTCGGCATCACTAAAACTTTGCATAATCATCATCCGGTGTCTCTGTCTAAAGCTTTTGTCGCTAGATGAAAATAACTCTCAATAGTTGTTAAGAATCGTCCTTTTGAATAATCGCATTTTTTGTGACAATCAGTTTTGAGAGTACTTTCTGGAGTTTTATTTTTAGTAAAGTCCGTTTCTAGTCAGTTTTTAGGCTAATTTGGAAAATTACTATTTTTATTATATTAGTCAATGTCACCTATAAGCTGATGGGAAAGGGTTTTGTTAAGGCCATTCGTCTGATAGGCAACCGCGAGAGATGATGTGATATTGTCCCACGTGTCGTACAGCAAGCGGAGTCTAACTAGAATAGTGCATGGATCACAAAGAATGTGTCAAGATGTTGTGGATAAGAAGGACAAGGCGAAATCTTTAACCGTCATAATCATTAACATGTTCTCTTCCGCTGCGTTTTCTTTGAGACACTCTTAATCTAGAATAAAAAATTGAAATAATGATTATACATTTTTGATGACTCACTATTTATTGCTACACATCTAGAACAAAGTTTTAACATTCAAAAATTGTTCCTTTAAATAGCCTTAAGCGAGATGGACCCCTACTGTGAAACATATATTTTGAAGCAGAACTCGTTTTCTATTTTGCAATAGCAAGAAGATATGAGCCTATAAATTAAAAGAGCAAGACACATTAATGAAATGATAAATGAAATTACTAAATGTATTTATGTTTATTCAAATAGATTTTATTTGCTATTTAAAGATTAATGTTATTACCAGTAATCGTGCATGTTAACCTTTTAAGATCGTCAAAAAAATAATAATGAGGTTTGCTACTTTATAACAGAATGATTTAGTACCGATTCTACGTTAGTGTCTAATATTCGTCTTTTCTTTCTTCTGTATATAGAAATTAAATAGACATAAACTGTAATGAGTATGGCTCAATACTTCAAGCATGTTATTAGGAATAAGCTCAGTGTAAGATAAATGCACTTTTGTATAGTCTAAATAACATAATATATATATTGACAGCGATAGGAAACTGTTATTTATTATTTGAGTATTATTCAGAAAGACGTACAATACATGGAAACTGCAATGTGCAGTGTGTCTCACAGGTTGAGATTAACTTCACGTAGATTAGATGATATATCAATGTTGATAAGCAGGGGCGACTCGAGGCAAATTTTTCACCTTGGCGAGATCGCTCTTTGGCGTCCCCGTGAGATAACCACGGAAATTTTACAGACGTACTACATACTAAAGGGCAAGGATATCCCTTCGGACATTGCGGTCACTAGTTTTTAACTTAACGCATGAAATAAGAAAAATGTGTATATAATAAACTCTTTTTCTAAATAGCCTGAATTTTTGCTGCTGGTAAGTCAAAGCTAAAGCTCATTAAA
Source organism: Rutpela maculata (assembly GCA_936432065.2). Lineage (NCBI taxonomy): Eukaryota > Metazoa > Arthropoda > Insecta > Coleoptera > Cerambycidae > Rutpela > Rutpela maculata. The sequence goes on along the minus strand of OW386286.2, from coordinate 82,358,971 downwards.
AGCAGTTTATTCTATTCCTGTGCACATTTAAAAATTAATATAGCGTAACAGATGTGGATGATAATTCGAAAAACAGCACGAATAAATCATTAGTTAACCATGAATTATTTGGTCTATGTCTATAACTGATCAAATAAGTACCTACTACAAAACTCATATTAAAAGAACATCAATTATTAGTTTATGAAAAGGGCACTTTGCGGGCCTTCTTTCTGCACAGTCTTTAATGACCGACTCCGACTCCTGAAGGACGTCATATTCAATTGACATCATTGCTAGTCCCACTAACCGTCCTGTGACACTGTATATTTCAACTAGGCTTATACTAAGTTTTAGTTTTGAGAAGCTTCTTTCTCCTGAAGCAACAGTCACAGGAAAAGAGAGTGATATTCGGAGCGCCAGTATTACATTTGAAAAATTTTCACTGAGACTGTTGAGAAATGTACTTTAATACATCCAATGGGTCATTTACACCTCTGTCGGGTAATAAAGAAAGTAACATAAAAAGTTCTTGATGTAGTTCCACACCATCAATGTCACAATGGCCTCCGTCATTTAGTGTTGACAGATAGTCTGAACACTTGAACTCTTGAAGAGTTCGTCCTTTTCCCGACTTTCAATATTGTACATAAAACCAAACATATTATTATGCGTGTGGTTGGACAAATCGTTCATCCAATGACATGATGGCACAGTCTAATAGGTGGAACAAAATTGTTCTGATTGCCATTTTAAAATCCACAGCAGGTTCCCCATGTGACTCATAGTCAAATCCAAGTTTTATTTTTCGACGGCGCACTTGTGTTGAGCTGGCGCCCCGGGTGGCCTCCCGGATTGCCCTGCCCTTAAGCCGCCCCTGTTGATAAGGTAGTTTCAATAGACTATTATGAAATAAATAGAAGTTGCAATCGGGCATCATCGGCTACAAATATATTTAAACACGGTATCCGTATAGCTCCGTTACCCACCAATTTTAAGTAAATCGCGAGAATAATCCATATTATGAGTTTTTTTTAGGTTCTTTTCGCGATTTACAGAAAAATTGTGGCCAATGGAGCTACACGGACACCTGATTCGTGTTCAGCACGTAGAAATACATATGGGTTACCCAATGAAGCACCAGAGCACTTTTACTTCCACGTCCAGTGGAAGTATAGTAACGACAAAAAAAAATTAAAAATTTTTATTGTCCGAATAGGCTTAAAATGTCATGAAACGTCGAGATTTTAAGTTTGAGCGAAAAAAAATTTTCTGTCTGTCTGTCGGTCTGTCTGTCTGTAACTTTTTTTGTGCGCACGTTTACTCTGAAACCGTTTAAGATATTGACTTGAAATTTGGTACACATATGTACTTTAACGAGATCTAGAACTAGATTATATTTTCATCTTGTTCCGTCGAAGGGTTGGGGGGTAAATTGGGGTAAATTTGGGGTAAATGAATAAATCAAGCAGGTAAGAGTCCATGAAATTAGTATATACAAGAGAAGCTGAGGTCTCAACAAAATTTTTGGCATTAACCACCCCCATTACCACCCCCACCTCCTTATTAAAGGGGATGAAAAAAAAATGTGATTTAGTGCATGTACAGGAACCAGAAACCTCAAAATATTTTTTTACTTCATCCACCCCCCACTACCACCCCCCTATCACCACCCCCACCCCACTACCGATGTGGGGTATCGTTTTATGGGTTTTTGGGGTAGAGGATTTCAAATATTATATTATTAAAGTTCCATAAACAATTATTTTCACATACAAAGTTTTTTCGTTGTGAGTGACTTGGATAGAGAATCTGGATGTGGAAGTAGTGATTCCTTGGGCAGCGGTTTTTTATTTTGTATGCCTGTGTCATTAGTCAATACTGCTAAATGAAGCAATTTGAATTTAATTGTTTTGATCAAGAACTGTGCGTCTGACGAAAAAAAAAACGCAAGAGACCGTTTTCATGTAGAATTTACCAGGCTAATCAGAAAAAAATATCCACATGGAAAAATGTCAGTGGCGTATCACTTTTTGGTAAAAAATATCAGAGGACATGTTTTCAGGGACGCCACTGGTGGGGCGATAAAATAACTCTTCTAACTAAAATATGTAATTTTATATCCTATTAACACATACCAAAATTGAAAATAATATCTAAAGCACTTTCTAAGATATTGAAAAATAACGATTAAAAAAAAATTCAACACCCTGTTAGCAAAAAATTTAAGCCGTTGCAGACATATGTTCATATGAACTTTTTCTCATAAAATAACCTAAGGAATCACACTCTGAAATATTGGCACGTCATTAAAGAACACCCTGTAAATTTTTGAATTAACATAAAACACTTTTCCCTATTAAGTAGCAATGCAACTTCCATCGCTACGTAAAGCAGTGACTCTCTTTAACAATTTGGCTCAATGACAGGACTTGGTCCATTTCGTCAGTAGATATATAGTGACGATCATTTGATTTCTTGTCTGATCAGGTTCTCAATTTGCAACCATTAAAACTTAAGCAAAAGTTACAGATCAATACTGAAAATATTTTCTCGCTGCCGAATTTATAATTATCCTGCCCACTCAGTTTTTTGTTTCTCAATTTTGCTAATAAAATAAATTTTGGAAGAACAGACGGTCATTTTATTTTGCTTACCACATTTTGTGTTCTCTTTATTCATAACATCTTGTCAGACGTTTTGTGATTTATGAAAATTTTTCTAGATGGCCTCCGCTTACTGTGTGGTACCTCTGGCTGCATCACGCCATCTATTGCGATTATTTGTTAGACTCATGGCCATATTGAAGCTCTTACCTATAACCAGCATTTTGATGCTACAATAAATTAAATTGACAACAGTTACTTAGCAAGCTAACCAAAAAATTATTTTACCGATTTCATTTGCTTCCCGGATAATTATATTGATGACCAATTAATTAATTATCTTTAGCAATTCCTCGATATTACTAAGAAAATACGAACAATTGACGACATTCTAATTCTAATTTCAAATTGCATACAAATGAGAGCAGCATAAAGTGTCAATTTGCTATCTTTTCCCATCAATCAACCTATTTATTAAAACTGGTTTACGAGATTTATTAAAGTTCAAAGAGAAGCAATAACGTATTAGTCACTATTAGGAAACAGGCCTAATTAAGATCGATCAATATCAATAAATCTGAAAGCTGGTGTTGCGAACTAGATTACAATTCGCTAATATCAAAATCTACCTGTTCGTTATGATATTGACATTTGAGTAATAATGGACGGATGTAATTTAGATGTTGAAATTTGCAAATGGTTCCAAAATAAATGTGTATTATTGTGTATATAACACTTGACGTAATAAATCAAATTTACCATATATTTCATATTATTGTCGTAGTATCTAGGTTAAATACATATACAGTGTGACCCATTTGTTTCTAAGTCACCCTGTAAAATCTTTATTTATAGGTCGATTTTAACCTGATTTTTTTTTAAATGTAGATCTTGATGAACTGTATTTGTGGAGCAAAGAACGCAATATTTCTACAAAATCCAAGGCCTACTATGTCAGTTTTTGGGAGTAAATTTTTAAAAATCTATGCACGGCACTGGGTTCACCACCTCTCAAAATGTACTAAATTTTATCCAAAAATTTTAAATAGGAACGTTTTTGTAGCCAAATTAAAAATACACAATACTTACCATATTCATAAATTTATTCTGTCAAGTTATTCATGAAAAAACATTGAAATTAAATTAAACTAGAGTAACATGGTATAAATATTCTTATGCTTAGTTTTGACAAATTAAAAAACGCAATAAAAATTTTAAACAACACTGAAACAAGAAAAAAATACAGAATTCCGAAAATTATCCAGAATTAGATTTTCGTCACTTCTACTAATCCACCATTTATTTCAATACACTACTTTCGTAGTTACCTTTCGTATTTGTTCTGGAGTAATGGCTGCGCAGGCTTGTATAACCCTAGCCCGTAGTTCTTGTGCAGTCTGTGGCCTTGATTTGAATACTTTTTGTTTTAGTAAACCCCAAAGAAAAAAATCGAGTGGCTTTAAGTCTGGGGATCTCGGCGGCCACTCAATCAAAGAACTGTTTCGCCCAATCCAACGATTTTCGAAATGATCATTTAACCATTCTCTTACTATAACAGCATTATGAATAGGACTACCATCTAACTGAAACTTTACATTAAGGAGATTCTGTAATGGTAAATTATCTAATACGTTCCAGAACTCGTTTTCAAGAAAATTTAAAAACCCATTCGCATTCAAATTACCCTCAAAGAAAAAAGGGCCAATTATTCTGTCTTTTAGTATTCCGCACCAAACGTCTCCTTGCATTTATTTCGGATTCTCAGCTGACCAGTAACGGCAATTTTGACTTGAAACCAACATTTGTCGCAAATTTGGCTTCATCGCTGAGTAAAATTTCATTGAAAAAACTATGATTATTTAGATATTCCCCTTGTAGCCAATAGCAAAACTCTAATCGTCTTTTCTCATCTCCCAGTTCCAATGTATGCAAAATTTTTGGCTTAAATGCCTTTATTTTGTTTTTTTCCAGGCATTTCCTAATACTTTCTCTGGGAATATTAAGATATAAGCTAGCCGTTCAAATAGTAGTCCGGGAGTTGTTAAAATATTCTAAAATTTCGTCATTATTTCTCAAAATTCTACGACGTTCATTATGCCTGGCTCTAAGCAAATTTTTGAAACAGATCCTATCTCATTGAAATCTTTATTAACGTGTTGTTCAGTACTCCGACTTACTTGTCTATTTGGGTGTCTATTATTGAATTCTCTCGCAGCTTCTCTTGTCAAAGGCACATTATTAGTACGTCGGGTACACCAAAGAAAACTGCACTTTTTGATTGGGAAAAAAAAATTATATATTATTATTATATTTAGGAATTGGATCAACAAAGCAATATTATAATCTTGAAATTGTGAAACGAATTTAAAAATAATCAATTAAACGCATGCCTTTTATTGTATTTATTGCTGCATTGTCGACCCCCAGTGCAGTTCGTGTAAAGTAATGTGCATGGAACCTTGGCTTTTGAGCAGAAGCATTGTGTACGGCATCCAGAGCAACTACACTTAACTAATTCTCTGCAGGCTGCCATAAGAGTAGGAAGAGAAGATCAGACTGACGTCCACTCCCCATCAACCATAGTCCATCCCCATCCTTCTGGCTCTGGAATGTTGTCCATCACTGAGCATGCTCGATCCCAAATTTGTCCTGCCTGGTATGCTGAACGAAGGCAATGTTGCCTTAGTACTTCTTTTGTTGGGGGCAGACTTTGTAGACTGCGATTTTTTTAAGCAAAGAGAAACTTTCTAACACGATTGACTGAGAAGTCTGCTGCGTCTTTGTAGTAAAGCAAAACGGAAAATTTCTCCAGAACTTGAAAGGTCTCGTCAGAAATAGACTGTTGTGGTATAGAGATAGCTTGGAAGGCTTCAGCAGCTTCAGAAAATGATTTCCACACTTTCCAGGCAGTCTGTTTCCATTTCATTGCAAATGATGACGTTACATTTGATCCAGTGAAAGCATGGAATCCTCTCAATGCAATAGTTATATGTTCACCTATACTTTCAAACATTACATTAATGCTCATGTATCTCTGACCCCTTCCCAGTACCAAAGAGAATCCTCATCTCTTGAAGTCCTGCAGTTTTGAGAACGTGAAAGAAAGATTTTGCCAAAACAACTACATCAGTATCTACTGTGCAAATCAATAAATAATTCACAAATCATCAAATTACAAAAAGAACTCCGAAAAATTAAAAAATATATATATTTATTTAAATTGCGCAGAGGTGTAGAGATAAATGTATAGAGACAAAAAAGTGTCCTCTTTGTAAGAGCTTTCAAAAAAAAAAAGAAAACAGAAATCGGACCATTAGGAGCTGAGATACAAAAACATTTAGTGTGGCTAATGGCGGTCATATTTAATGGCCGCCATTTTGGTGTTCTGCCACGGTTTTTAAAGTGGCTTCCTATCTGAAAAGTTACCTTTTGGCATCCACTATGACCACAGAAAGTGGCACATCCCAATCAAAAAGTGCAGCTTTTTGGCTTATATAGCCATGTACCCGACGTACTATATCGCCAAAATGACGTACAATTTCTATTTTGTCTTTTAAATTTAAATTTTCCATGATTATTATTACACTAGACAAACTGTTATAACTTTCCCACAACTTAATCTGTTACTTTTGACAATTAACTATTTGAATATTTTTTCATGGATAACTCGACTTGGAATAAATGTATGAAAATAACAGTCTCATACAAAATGCCATATAAAAATGTGCATTTTTAATTTGGCTACAAAATCGTTCCTACCTAAAATTTTTTGATCAAATTTAGTGCAGGCCCATTTTGAGAGGTGATAAATCCAGGGCCGTGCATAGATTTAAAAGAAAAATCGCTAATATGAAATCTTAAAAATTTACTCCCAAAAATTGACATAGTAGGCCTTGGATTTTGTAGAAATATGGCGTTCTTTGCTCCACAAATACAGTTCATTAATATCTGCATTAAAAAAAAAATCCGGTTAAAATCGCCCAATAATTAAAGATTTTACAGGGTGACTCGCAAACAAATGGGTCACACTGTATATCCGTAGTTACTATTTTAATTTATCTGTGAAATTAAATCTACACTGTTTTTGCTTTACAGCCGTAGGAACTATGGGATCTACCTTCAAAAGACTGCTCTTCTTCGTGGTCTTCACTGGTCTTTTCTAGGGAATCCTAAATACCGCGAATGTACAATGGACTGATAGGCCTGAGTACTGTGGATCTTCGGATCTGCTCGTATTCCTAATGATAATAATGTTAATAACAATAGATACAGAATCTGAAGATATTAATAAAAAGATTACTAAAGCTTTTCTATAAATTTACGTTTTTATATTTGGTAGCAAAAAATACACATTTAAAAACTGCCCTACTCTACTGCTAATATATTAATATATAAGAACTTTGCACTTCCCTGTAAGTTTTTCTAATCACATCATGTTTCTCACCCACTTTCAATAATTATGTTAATTATAAACCACTCGTATTACCATTATAGCATAATAATAAATAATTCTAATAAAGAAATGATAAATTCAAAATGTATATTTTTTTGTATAGGTATTACAATCCTATCCGACACTTATTTATAAACAGTTTATAAATATTTATGTTGAAATCCTGACATTAACCTCAACAGGTAACTCGTGAATGTGATTTAAATGACAACTTAACACGAGCTAAATCTGGACCAATCTTACGTATAAATTAATTAGGACAGCATGATCGTTATCTTTTACCTCTGGTCTCAATAACCGGGTGATTTACAATGTTTCGTGGTGAATTTATAAACTGACCATAATTTTTCTTCTTGTTTTAGCCCGATTACTACAGAGATGCCGCACACTTCCACCGTGTCGGAGATGGACCCGAATATCGTCTGGAAATACCAAATGCCAAATTAGATTTTAGCGGCACCTACACAGTCTATGCGAAAAATAGTAATGGAGACGCAAAGGCTATCATTTCGCTGCAAATAAAAGTTAGAGGTAAGTTTCAGTTAAAAATTAACAGATTTTTTTTTTCAAAATGGTTCTTTAATTCAATATAGACGAAAATAAAGGCAAGTGTAGAAATCTGAGTAAGTTTTACAATTTGATACACCATTTGAAAAAGTTTGATTTTTTTGTTTGTTGCAATTTTTTTATAACGCAGAATGGAGACCCCTATAATTTTTTCCTACGAAACTTTTTTGTGAAATGATCTAAAAAACTACGCTGCTATTCATTCCAAGTAAATTGCGCAAAATATAGCTGTTTTGATATTTCATATATTTTGAAGTATTTAGTACAAATTGTCGATTATTGCAATTTCTTGTCACCAATAATGTGGAGAAGTGGCGTATAAGGGTTTTTTAATAATGAGGTTCTTGGGTTAACTAGAAACCATAGAAAGTTAATACTGCCCTATAATCTAGCCCTATTATTGCTCCACTAGACGGATTTAATTTCTCCACTTTATCAAATTCACAAGTTAATTTTTGAGAATCTAAATAAATGTAACAATACACAACGTGTCGCAATTTTTATAGTGCCACTCATTCAAAACATAATTGAATCACTTAGTTGAGAAACCACATAAGTCATGAATTCGGACATTTTGAGATTTGTGCGAAAAACGACTATTTAAATGTCGATACACCATTTGGGAGCAAAATCCCATTAGTCACTTAACTTGTTGGCCTCCTCTTAATCAGGAAATTATACGTTTGGTTGAGAAACCCCACAAGTCGCTGACTGATAGGCTTTCTTAAATGAACGGCGGCAAGTGCACTGCCATACGCATTGCAATTTAAGGTTAATTCTATTCTGCTGTTCAGTCAATTGGTAAATAGTCCCTTGAGGTAAAGCTTTTACCCCCAAATGTTCTGCGACCGGACCGCAAGACATGTACCGCCCGTTTTCGAGGGCGGGGAACAGGATGGTGACAATATTTTCCGACCTAATCTCCAACCACTACCCCTAAACCGAAAAAACCTTTTCCGAGTTTCTGAAGAACTTTCGTTAATAAAATTTTCCAATAAAAAATGCCTAGCATCGGAAAATCTGAAAAGGGGTGGTTTTTCCGGTTTAGGGGTAGTTCTTGAAGGGTAGGTCGGAAAATATTGTCACCATCATGTTCCCCGCCCTTGAAAACGAGGGGGAGGGAAGATGTCTTGCTGTCCGGTCGCAGAACTTTTATGCTTTTTGCCTTTTTCTGATTTACCTTAAGGGACTAAAACGTACTCGAAGTAGGAGCTACATTTGTTTTAGTTTTATAATAAAAGTTAATGTCTATCTTGAACAAATCTTTCGGTTTGTTTTGAAATAAATATATTTTTGCATTGTTCTTAGCTTTTTTCAAAACATAATTGCCTGTTTATTTGAAAAACCCTATTAGTCGGTAAATTTAAAACTTATTTTACCGCCATTTTATTATTTTTTTCCCCATAAATATTACATAAATCTATACATCTGGACCACCTAATTACTATAAAAAAATAATAGAATGGCTGACAAAATTTCAAATCAAATAAAACAGTTTTTCTTAGTTTTCTCAAAACTTGATCTTTATGACTTATGAGGTTACTCAAATAAGTGATTCAATTTGCTTTATTGTATAACTTCATATCATATGCTTATCAGAGACAATTGACACCCAGTTTTACTGTAATGTCATTAATGAAAATATTGAAGAACAATGGAGCTAACACAGAACCCTGGGATATATCTGAAGTAAATCCAAATTCTGCAGACCGTCGATCATAGTATTCAATATGGTGATGTCTATTTTCACGATATGATTTCCAATACGACCAATGCAAACAACAATGCAAACGAAAATATTAACAAAGAACCAAAAAAACGATGTTTTGCAATTTCAGTTGATTAAACTAATCCGACCTCGTTCCAAGATCAAAACCTGCAGCAATATTTCTTTATATGTGGAATATGTGGATTTCAGCAAAAACATGCCTCTCCAAATACTATTTTAAGAAATCAATTTTTATTCCACTATTGTAGAAATAATATAGAAATATAAATTTTTATCTCCATTTTGAAACCGGAACCGTAACCGAAAACCGAATTGTCACTACCCTGAAAACTGAAATCGTAAACAAGAACTGCAAATAGTGTGCTTTGGGTAACTGTAACAGAACCGAAATAAATTTCGGTTTCAGTCCCTGAAGCTAACTCAAAGAAATCTACTACAATCCTTTTTAGTTGGCGAAAATATCAAAAATTCATTGCTTGATAGTCCTCACTTAAAGATTGGTTATGATCTTCATAATAAAATCGTCTATCGTATTCACATTCATCGTTTGAACATTCGTAGGAGACACATTTTAACTATTACTGCTCACAATATAGTATATTGTGTATTTAGGTGTGAAAGCAATACATCCGTAGGCCAGACCAATTTTATTTTGTTTTGGGGGTAAAAAACGAGCGAATCTGACAATTCTGACTTCGGATTCGGTTTCAGAGGGTTCAAATACATAGAGATACACTAGCATGGTCCACAGGTCACCAAAAAAACACCCCGCCCTTTTTGGTCGGAGTGTTTTTTGGTGTTGGTGAAAAGTTGGTGAAAAACGAGCCAATCTGATAATTCTGACTTCTGATTTGGTTTCACCGGGTCCAAAGACATAAAGATACACTGATCTGGTTTGTAGGCCAGACCACTTTTATTTTGTTTTGGGGTCAGTGGTGAAAAATGAACGAATCTGACAATTTTGACTTTGAATTCGGTTTCAGAGGGTCCAAATACATAGGGATACACTGGTATGGTCCGCAATCCAGACCACTTTTTTGGACGGGGTGTTTTTTTGTGGTTAGGGGTGAAAAACGAGCCAATCTGACAATTCTGACTTCGGACTCGGTTTCAGCGGGTTCAAATACATAAGGATACACTGATCTGGTCCGTAGACCAGACTATTTTTTTCTGTAATATATGTGTGATAAAATAGTTGAAATTTCAGGATTCAGCTCTTTTAAAAGCCATGTTATCCATCAAATAGCTATTTTAGCTTTTCCCACACATTTACATATTTTATAAAACATGGGGTGCAGTTATTCTTTACATTTCTATAATTGAATGGTATGCGTAACAACGTTGTAACCGCCAGTATAGCAAAATATTGAATTTTCACATAATTACAGTCTATGGACTCATAAGTATGGGACTGTATGGGTAGGGGGCAATTTAAATCATAGTTTGCATTATTTTTATCATAAATAAAATCAGTCGATTTGTTATTGTGGTGGCGTGATTAATTGAAATTGAAATTGGAGGTTACTTTGACGTCCTCAGCTATTATTCAAATAAAAAAAAAAAGGAAGAAACTGTTCAAGTTAGGTATTTGCTTGGGCAATCTAAAACAATGTTGTAAATGCCCTAAATTCAAAATACAACTTTGTAAGCGACGTGGATATACAACGTTATTATATGAAAATATTGTAATTAAGTTAATATATCATATCATATACTACTGTTGGTTATTGAATATTTTTGCATAGCAATAAATAAATAAACGCTTTTTTCGATTTTCCACTAAAACTACTTCAGGCGTCTACAACGCTGTTTCAGCATACCATTCACTAGTTTAATAATCATAATTTAATTAAATAAGAAGTGGGACAATTTGTAAATCAACTCCGCCCTTTTTACTTGCACAATAACTGTAATTAAGTTAAATTAAATTAAACCAGAGAAACACATGTTATTCACACCTTAAGTATAATTTATAGAAAGAAAGACTTTACATCAATTATCACAAGTACTTATTAAGGCGGGTACAAGGAATCCTGAAACGGATAAATCGTGCTTGGTGCTTGCCGCGCTTGAGAGAAACCATCCGTCCGCTATTATTATAAATTTGCACGTTTTAGTGTGAGCGCTTATGTCGTCCCGTGCACTCCTTGATGAAAAAAGTTTGGGGTATTTTTTATTTCGTTTTATATAAGTATACAGTGTTTTCGTAATGTAGTGAATAAATTCGATAGAAAGTGTACAAACTCAAACTTACAAAAATGATGTGCTTGTTCACATTCCAACTCTGTACACGTGTCATAAGATAAAATAACTGAATTAACCTGTAGCAAAGAGTGCGACGCAATAACGAAAGAAATTGACTACCTGTTTGAACGAAAATCTGACATAAAGGTGCATTTAATCAATACAATCCATACGAAAGGGAATCCATTAAACCGCACTGCACTTAAAATGTACATTGTCGGGACGCCGTCAACAGCGATGAGGTATTTAACGGGAATCTAATCCTTATAAACTGTCATTTGTAATTGACCAAATTGGAATAAGATAAATGGTATTTACTTACAGTAATTAACTGGAAACCCGATGTATTCACTATTGATAATACAAATTCGATAGGAAGGTATCAGATTGCGAAACCAGGGAGTCAAATTTACACCATTATTTGGCAAGCTAAACACAGTGACTATAACAACGTCACTAATCGTTAGAATATAGGTACGCTCATTACTTTATAACTAAGTAATACAAATTCTATAGGTAGTTATTAGATTGCGAAACCAGAATGCCAAATTTACCCCTTTATTTAGCAAATTCAACACAGCTACAAGAAACGTCTCTGGTTGAAGATTTTTACTCGAATCTCATGAGCTGGGACCGCCGAAGCGGTCTCCTCGACGACTTGTCCCAGACTAACTCTAAAATTATCTCTACAAAGGTTTTATAACTCCCCATCGTTAAATGGGATGGAGACACGATATATTGCGATATCAGTGGGGGCTTTAGATACAGTGTCAATGCCGAATTATTTAAACTGCATATCTTATTTGCTTATACTTCGTGCGCATAGGGTAGGACTTAACAATATTTTATGACGGAAAATATATAAAATGTAGTAAAAGAGTTTAAACCAAAAATTCTAATAGGTTAAAAATGAACCGTTATAGTATAAAATATAGTACACAAGATAATAAACTGGACTTAAGTACACTTAAATAAACATGCATCGTAGTAAATGTACAATGCATAAAAGTTACAAGTCTCAAATTTACGAATATGCCGAAGATGCTACGCAGCTAGAAGTTCAGGTCGCAGTTCAGTCGATGCATCGACTAAAACTGCGGCCTGAACTTCTAGCTGCGTTGCATCTTCGGCATGGTCGTACTCTTATGATTTCATTCGCTTTACGTTGTAGTTTTCATCACGTGATAAAATTTGCCGATGCCATTGGTTACACTGCTACAGTATTTTACTGTAGTAATGTAAATTCACACATTTGTTGTAACATTACAAAAAAGTCTATAAATTTACACGAGATAGTAAATTTGCGCTCAGTGTGGATCATTACATTGTAATTTAACAGGCAGTTATCGTAAAATAACTTTAGGACAGGAATAAATTCAAAAGTTATGTATAGTCTAAGAGTTGGCATTAATTTGGGAAGGTAGTGAGCTCTCGTCTTCCGCTCGGTAGCCTGAAAGTATAGGCAAGATAAACACAACACTATTTTTTATTAGGCCCTTTACTCGACGGGCAGACGGTTATGGGATAGAGCAGAGGTCGCAGACGGCAAAAGTTTTTAACGAACTTCCGATCGAAATGCTTGGTAGCACTTACTATACGTATTTGACACAGCGAAAAAATAAAAGACACCGTGGACTTGTGGCGCGTGCAAGAAATTCACAAAAAGGGCAAAAAAATTATCGAACTCTTTGATCAAACTTGGCGGAAATTGTTCATTTGGATGTCCTTTTTTTCAAAAATAATATGGCAGACAATCCTATACAGCCAATTCGCAGGAAACATTCGCAAAAATTTCCAAATTAAGTGCTCAAATTCAAAATGGCTAAAAATAGGTCTAAATCCATAATTACTGCCTTCCAATCTAATGGATGGGTTCATTAATATGTCTAATAACAATATATATTGATGGAAGACATTTTTTTTATTTACCCCTTCAAACTATCCGTTAAGGGGGCAAAATCCTTTCTTGAGAAATTACGTTGAGAAATAAAGTCCCAATGTCTGAAATGCAACAGTTTTTAATCTTTTTGTTAAATTAAAAAAAAAATGTCTTCCATTGTTATTAGACATATTAGTAAATCCATCCATCTCCATTTCTGTAAAATCATACATTTGCATACAGTGTAGCGTCTATTGATAAACTATAAGTAAATATAGAATGCTACCCACGCGCAGGGTTTCCTTTGTGGGTCTACTTCTGTTTATTTGTCGTTTTCTATCTACATTTCTTATTATATTTTTTTCCCATAAATTAAAGGACATCAACTTTAAATGTCATGTATTTGTAACCATTATACTAGATGAATAAACATTATTATTATTATTAATAGATTAGAAGTCCAACATTATAGATTTAGGTCTATTTTGGCCAATTTGAATTTGAGAATTTTTTATGCGAATAGCATTAAAAAGGCTGCATAGAACTGTCTGCTATGTTGTTTTTGAAAAAAAGGACATCCAAACGAACAATTTCCGCCAAGTGTGGTCAAGAGCACGCTAACTTTTTTGGCCCTTTGTTTGAACTTCGCATGCGCGCGGTATTTTCCATTTATTTTTTCGGGATGTCAAATGCGTATAGTAAGTGCTACCGAAAATTTCGATAGGGAGTTCGTTAAGAAATTTTACCTTCTGCGGCCCCTGCCTAATAAAAAAGTGTTTATTTTGCCTATAATTCAGGCTACCGAGCAGAGACGGGAGGTTACTTTCTCAAATTAATGCCAGCTATTAAACCTAATATATTTCCATGTGGCATGTAATTTTCAATGTATTTATTATAACTCATTTCTTTATCTGATTGTGAAATTTTTAACGATAAGACTTTTATCAATCGGTATTTATTTATGGGGTGTTCTAATACCTACGTGGAACGTTCCTATTCTTTTACGAACTGTCATCGTCTTTTCTTCCACGTTTCAAATTACTTCTTTTATTTTCTTCATTTAGATTTGAAAAATTACCCGGCCGCACAAAAAAAATTGGTCTGGCCTGCGGACCAGACCGATACGTCTTTCTGTAATTGGACCCGCTGAAACTGAATCCGAAGTCAGAATTGTTAGATTGGTTCTTTTTTCACCCTTAACCCCAAAAAAGCAGAAACCAAATTCGAAGTCAGAATTGTCAGATTCGCTCGTTTTTCACCCCCAACCCCAAAACAAAAAAAGTGGTCTGGCCTGTGGACCAGATCAGTGTATCCTTATGTATTTGGACCCGCTGAAACCGAATCCGAAGTCATAATTTTCTGATTGGCTCCTTTTTCACCCCCATCCCCAAAAAATACCCCGCCCCCCCAAAAAGTGGTCTGGCATGCGTTCCATACCAGTATTTAGACTCTCTGAAGCCGAATACGAAGTCATAATTGTCAGATTCTCTCGTTTTTCACTCCTAATCCCAAAAAACCCCCAAACCAACCGAGTCCAAAGTTAAAATTGTCAGATTCTTTCGTTTTTCCCCTAACCCCCAAAAAACACCCAGCCCAAAAATAGTCTGTCCGGAGGACCATACCAGTGACAGTGTGTCCTTATGTATTTGGTCCACTTTTTTTGTTTTGGTTTTTTTTTGGGGGTAGAAAACGTGCGAATTAGACATTTCTGACTTCGGATTCGGTTTCAGCGGGTTCAAATACATAAGCATCCACTGGTATGGTCCGCAGGTCAGGCCGCTTTTGGGGCGGGGGGGGGTGTTTTTTTAGGGTGTTTCTTTAGGGGTGAGAAACGAGCCAATCGGATAATTATAAATTCGGATTCGGTTTTAAAGGGTCCAAATACATAAGGATACATTGATCTGGTCCGCAGGCCAGACCACTTTCTTTTGTTTTGGGTATGTTTTTTGGGGTGAGAGGTGAAAAACAGAGTTAATCTGACAATTCTGGCTTCGGAGAGTCAAAATACACAAGGATACACTGGTACGGTCCGCATGCCAGACTGCTTTTTTAGAGGTTAGGGGTGAAAAAGAACCAATCTGACAATTCTGAGTTCGGATTTGGTTTCAGCCAATCCAAATACATAAGGATACACTGGTCTGGTCCACAGGCCAGACCACTTTTTTTGTGTCGCTCTGTTATCAGAGATGGGTAAAGGAAACTTCCCAATGAAAGCTCCCAGGAGATCTTCTGAAGTTTTCAAAATGAAGTTTCCGAAACGAAGTTTCCAAAACGAAGTTTCGATAAAAATGAAAGTTTGCCATAAACTATTTTAATATTTCGCAAGTTTCCAAAGGAAACTTTCCCAGTATTTTGGAAACTTTCAAATATTCAAATATTTTATCGGAAATTTTAATTTTTATCAAAAGTTCGTTTCGGAAACTTTTAAATTGAAAGTTTCCTTTACCCATCTCTGAAAATTATATAATGTCACTGAATTCCAAAACTGGATAATATTTGGAATTACCTCAAGGGTATAAAATGAGCGAATATTAACAGTACTGTTTTCAAGAAATACATTTGGAATTAATCCTCAAATGCCTCAGGCCCTTATTCCTACCAATCAAATTTCAGTCTTATACAAATACGTCACTAGCGGAATGCTATTCGGTAAAGGTGGTCAACATATTAAAAAGGCGTTATCAAATCAGTAAAAATACTCTATCACCAAATTTTCACATATGTCGTGCATTACTCCTGCCCCGATGTAGTTAATTATTAAAATCGAATTCTTTTTAGTATTTTTAAGAAGTAAAAAGGGACGAAGTTAGGTAGTGGTGGCCTAATGAGCAAGGTGTTCTACTTGCAATCGCGAGATAGGTGCGGTGGTTTGAGCGCGCCCCAGACTCGTCTATATTCACTGCAACTATAAATCTTATATCTGTAAGTTTCCACCCCCAAAAAAGTGAAAGAGGATTTAAATTCTTCGATCCGTTTGAAGAACGGGTATTTTTGCTAGTATTTCATATATTTTTTACGGAACTCTCGGTGCGCGAATCAGAGTCGCACTTCACCGGTTATTATTTCTTAATAATTATTCTCTAAATATATAGAAAACTTTTAAATGTCAAATCTCAAATAGAGCGTATCATGTAGAAACAATTTAAATTTAAAACAATTGTTATCTGAAGTCAATATTTGTTTAATAATACATTTTTAATATGTTATAATTCATTTTTAGATCCCAAAATTTCAACAAGCACAATGGACCGAAAGAAAATTGGGTAAGTAATTACATATTGTGTGCTAATATCAATGTGTTTATTTTTACTTATATTTTAGGAAGGTACAGACTATTCCAAAGATTTTGATGGACCTTCGTGATATTCGTTGTTGTGATGGAGATTCTGCTACGTTAGAATGCAAAGTCGAAGCAATACCTCCTCCAGATATTCGATGGGAAAAGGGCGGAAAAGTAAGTAAAAGTTTAAATAAGTCAAACAATATTAAGAAATATATATCTCGTAAAATATCCTGTAATTTAATAATTTATCAGATATAATGTCTCAAAGGCGTTGATAATTCCGAAATAATTTTATCAGTTTCGGAAAGCAAGTTCATTGATGACAGCTCGAAGCCGTAAGTTATCTAAAATCAACAGTTTATTTTAATAGACCCCAAATTATTTAAATAAAAGACACGATAGGTTTTGAACAGGGCCGGACTGGACAGCGGGCTACTGCTTAAAATATTTGAATTACTAATTTTTTAAATTTTTGTTATATTACGAAAAATATATGAAAAAGAGTGGCTGTGGCTGTCTTTGCTTTGAGCCCTTAGTCCGGTCCTGGTTTTGAAAATAACGAAAGAATCCTCTCTCTCTCTCTCTCTCCCTCTCTCTCCCTCTCTCTCTAAAAAATGCATGAGATTTTGCATTAAAATATAATTATTCCAAATCAAAATGAATTTGTATAATACCTTACGAATTCACTGTATGACAATAATGTAGTATTAGGCATTTACCTTTATATCCCAGGCAGCAGACTGACGTCATTTTTTGGTCACTAATGACGTCATTATGTCACAGCCCAGCGATGTCATTTTGTGACGACAAATTGACGTAATATGTTGCCAAGAAAAGACGTCAAAAGGAAAAAATAAAGTCACCAATACGTCACAGCGACGTCTCAACATGACGTCATAATTTCGTCACAATATGACGTTACCAGGACGCCATTTTTTCGTCACCAGATGTCGGCGACTAATGTTAAAAAAAAATGGCGTCACTCTGCTGCCAATGTGGCTATTCTGTAATTTCAGTGGAAGAGAGCATTTGTTGCGAGAGGAGAGAGTTCACATCATGTTTCCTTCCCAGAGTACGCAAAAACGCTTTTCTCTAAATCCAGTGATCATCCGCTGATGTGATATAGTCTCTATAGAGTTGCCAGCATTTGCTCTCTCACTTCCTCCAATAGGAGATCCACAACGTTACGGTCGAAGATCACGAGCGCTACAGTGGGAAATGCAATAAATTTATCCTTTCAAAATGACGCACATTTTCTATAATATAAAGTGCATGCAATACTGTGGAAATTAGTATATGAGCCGAGAAAACAAAATAATTCGTGTAGGGCTGGGCTAGGTTAGGCTTGCATAAATGGAGTGATAATTTATATAATAAGGTTTTTGTTTACTCGAAATTTTAAAATAATTACAAAATACTAAACAAATACCAAATCACAAACGAAATGACAGTTTGCCAAAAAGTGAGGTTATACTTTCACTTTCACGCGGCAGTAGCTCAGTTCCATCACAATTTACCGAGAGAAGCAAGTTCCCCGCTTTTTGTCGTGATATGCTATATGCTATTTTGATTTTCAAGAGAACTCCACCCACTTTCTCATGAGAACGAGCGTTCACATGAATGCAGAATAGCCACCCTGGGATATTTCCCTGTTTTTCACATTTTTATAATTCTATTTTATATACAGTGTGTCCCAGGATAGATGTAACAAGAGGTGTAATGGACCAAAAATTTTGGAATTTTGGAATGGTATTTGGGGATTGAGTCCTGCTTGTTGTAAAACTAAATTATACCAAAAATGATTTGATTTGGTGTTCTACAGGGTGTTTTATAAGCAAAGTTGTAAAAATCACCACTAATAAAGTACCTTTATTTTCAAAATATGAAAAAATTCCACTAAGACAAGTTATTTAGAATGCAATTTTATACCTCTATACCAAATTTCAGGAATATAAAATTATTTTTTTGAAACTTCCCATTTCTTCAATAAATTGGTATTTTATTTATTTATTTTAATTGTTTCTTGTTTTACAATTAGTTCGATTAACATTATACCTTCTTACATTTTGTATATTCAATTTTTTATTTACCAAGAGCCTACTTTTTGAGATGATTAACATTTGCTCCTACACAACTTTAAATATGAATTCAACTCTTAATTCGCAAAAAGTGGGAAGTTTCAAAAAAATAATTTTATATTCCTCAAATTTGGTATAGAGGTATAAAATTGCATTCTAAATAACTTTTCTTAGTGGAATCTTTTCATATTTTGAAAAATAAAGGTACTTTAGAGGAGATTTTTACAACTTTGCTTATAAAACACCCTGTAGAACACCAAATCAAGCCATTTTTGGTATACTTTGGTTTTACAACAAGCAGGACTCAATCCCCAAATACCATTCCAAAATTCCAAAATTTTTGATCCATTACACCTCTTGTTACATCTATCCTAGGACACACTGTATATTTTAATAATAAGATAATAATAAGAACAAAGGACTTGTATTCCTTACCTTTTGAGAGTCACAAAGACACAATTTCTCTGGTCCATCGTCACGGTGGTTAGGTGGGGACAAATCGGATGCTCTCCACACGATCCAGTTTGTCAGCATTATTCTCTCTTCTCCGAAAATACATGGCTCCTTCAACTATCAATCATAAAAAAATCGGAGTTATATTGATTTTATTCTCACAAATCAACGCACCGATATAGAGAACAAAAATCTAAATCTAACCCTAGATATTTGATATTTTAACCCGACGAAATTGTATCGTGTGAAGACCATTTTAGAACACTGTAAAGTGTATCTCTTGAATAACACTTTAAATCAGCTATCGTCCATCATTATTAGCTGTTCTCTTACATCTGAATATCATCGGAAAAATAATTTGCCATGGGTTATTAATACGGTGAATATACTCCACTGAATGATAATAACGATCTTATCTTTATACGTAATCTTATCCAAAGGCTATGACTTGAAAACGTACAATCAAAGGAATGTCTATCATCCAAAAATTCTTTAAAATTATATTTTATATTCAAATTTGAGTCAAACTATCGAGAAATAAAGCTACTATGTAATCAAACTATTAACCAATACAATTTTATTAACTATAAGTTCACAGCATGTTATGTATGTTAATAGCATAAATAAATTTATTTTTGGCAGTTCTAGTCCAAGTTTTCGTACTTCCTTAAATAGTTCATTTGCATAAATCTCCGATTAAAGATCTTATATCTAGATACATAATGGCTACCTTTTCTTCATATACCTTATTTGCTCCTAACATAGCCACATTATATGCCCATTAAAATTGATAGATGAACATCACATCCCATAGGGATGTGATGTTCATCGGGTATGTGTAGAAGGGAAAATGTAAAATATTGTACCTATTTTATGTGATAATTATTGGTTAACTTCTAGGAATATTAACGCAGATTGAAAAAATACAATAGATAAAGATGTTTTATACAAGGGAAATATGCATTGGAAGGATATTATTTATAATATTATTATTAAAACTATAAACTGAACCTCATCATGTTACGACTATGACCTACTTACTTATGAAAAGATCGATTTCTGCAAATGGCACAGCACTGTTGCATGTTGCACTAAATTGTCACTAAACTGTCTAAATATGAACAGAGAATATTATTTAGGTGTTAGGCAAATCACAACTTAAAATAAAAAGACTTCTTCACCACATTTTGATCGAAAAACACGAAAAACACTTATTAACATTAATGACGGATACTGTCAAACTGAGATTATGATAATCGAACTGAAGCCGACCGTGTACGAGCGGCCGCGAATACGCCGATGGGCCAATCAGCAACTTATGGGAAGAAGTGCCTTAGATTGGAAGTCTTTCGGGATCATAAAATTCATGCCATTATGTATCTAGATATAAGTTCTTTAATCGGAGGCATAACTAGAATCAATTTTAAAATGAATCCTATGGACAGTTCAAATAATCATAATGAAGAAGGTCACCTTACCCAGTGACTTTAATAGTGGTAATATTTTATATTTCTACGATATCTTACCAATGGATTTAAAGTAACTGCTGGTGAAATTACTGTTACGACTGAATGAGTTTCTTCTGTAAATAGTACATACCTAATAATTTACAAAATCTATCATACACTTTACTTTTTGTTAAAAGATATCCAGATGCCCTTTTCACCGCTATTAATCACAAACGACAAACTGTAGTTGTTTGCCTACCATTTTACCATAAGTTCAACTAACTAGTGATGTGATTTTGTTGTTTATAGAAATATTTCTACCAGCTTTATGACAAACTTAATGCAGGAGAGCTGGCGTTGTTTTAAGAAAAAAAGGATTTTCTAGAAGTAAGAAATAAAATTAATATTTCTGAAACGACGGAGTTGTGAAAAGATTTAATTTTTCGAATGTTTAGCTCTTGATGGAGACATTATGACGATAACGTCATCAATGTGAGTTTAATGATACTTTAATGGAGCGATATGTTTCGTGATATCTTATTTGAAATATCTTCTCATGACGAATTCGGTACGCTAGTTTGTTTATCGAAATGATATAAACAATGGGGAAGATGCATGAAATTTCAAAATGCCTGAAAAAATGATTTGCTCGTAATTTCCCATTTACTTTCCGTAATTTAGTTTATGCCGTAATTTGTAAACACAACCACGTGACTGCAAACGGTTTCTTATTAGCTTGACGTAAATGATGTCATCCGTTAGTCGGATAATTTGCCTAAAGTAGATGCAGTGTCCTAACCTCTTGCGACGTCTATCAAACGAATTCACTAATTTTGGAGAATCTTGAATGTAAAATTACCATATTTATAGTGATACTCCTCTTTGTTTACATTTTTATGTGTATGATGTCATTAAACATTTGTGTTTAATTATTACAAAATAAAATAAATTCCTCATTGAGGTTATGTCCGTATTCCTCAGAAATTCGAGCAAGCAGAAAACTTTTAGATTATTTGTTATAATTTGTTGTTTTCAATAATTACTTAAAAGTCCAGTAAATAAGTCGAAAAAAAGTGTAAAATGTGGAAAAGTGGTGAAACAGCACCGATTTGAAAAATTCCTTTTTTCACGTGTTCCCTAGACCCCCAGGAACATTCATCAGCATTGACCCTTCATCACCTCCGGAAATGAGAAAATGGGGGGGGGGGGCTTGAACTGCCCCAAAAAGTAGCTCTCATAAAAAAAATTATAAAATTAATATTTCGCCTCGGAAACAAGCTCTAGGAGGTTTTTTGGGTCGCCGATCACGAATTCGAATCCAAATTGAGGAATTTCATATTCCAGTATGGAATATGTGGCATTTTTTGATGAAAATCCACTATTTCGGGCGGAAATTTAAATATGAATATTGTGCTGCGGAAGTGTGCTCTAGGAGATTTTTTGGGCCGCTGATCACGATTACGAGGCCCAAATTGAGCAATTACATATTCCAGACTGGAATATGTGCCATGGAAAATTTCATTTTTTCAGAAAAAATTTAAATATTAACGTTTTTCCACGAAAATGTGCTCTAGGAGATTTTTTTGGTCGCTGATCATGATTTTGAGGTCCAAATTTAAGAATTCCGTATTCCAGACTGGAATACGTGCCATGGAAAATTCCATTTTTTCAGAAAAAATTTAAATATTAACGTTTTTCCACGAAAATAAATCGATTTATCTGGCTGAAATACCGGATGAACAGGAAGATGAAAGTGACACTGAAGAAGAACCAACAAATCCTGAATTACCAGTTCTCGAATATGATTCAGATTATGATTGATGTAAGTAAATGGTGTAAATTATTTAAAAAAAATTATGATAAATTAATAAGTTTTATCACACTGAATGCCACCTTTTGTACCAACACAATAAATGCTATATTTTTATAAAAATTGTTATTTAATCACTTACCTCACTTGAAAGAATTGCATTCCTGCAGTGTTTATAAAATTGCCATGTATATTAATTTGAAATGCTCTTAATATTCATACATAACTTTCTTTCTTCAAAGTAAAAAATAAATAAAAAAAAAATAATAATAATTTCTTCATAAATTTAGTGCACGCGTGCGACAGTGCGCGTGTATTAAAAATGCAATTGTTTCTTCGTAGTTCTAGCTATTTCTAAGTATTTTAATATCTTCCCGGATTATTGTTCAACGAAATTGTTAGGTTTAAGTTTTTTATATATGTTAAACAGGAGCCCTAACGCCCCAATTCCATCTGTTGTTACAGCCGAAGCTAAACCCCTCCACCCTACCTACCTACCGCGACGTTGCACGCCGCGGTGGGGTGATCGGCTCTAGACTGGACCCAGCTGAGGCGCATTCATGTCTTTAAACTTTAATAAATATCTTTGATTTGATTTTATTTGGGTGCATTAAGAGAGCACAACTGCATTTTACATGTTTAGTATATTCAGTATATACGACAACATTTTGTTTAACTTGATTTCCTTTTCAACTAAATGCAAAAAGATATAGTAAACTCTGTATAAACAGTTGATGTCTCTGGTATTCTCATAACAACATTTTCAATCAGAATGGTATACATTCAAATGTTTTAGAATCATTATTTATCAATATACTATAAAGAGTCTACTCTGTACAATATATAATGTACGAAATATGTTTCTGTCAGTAATAGTAGTTTCAGAAAAATAAGGGAACCATGTTACTATTGACGGCGGTACTAGTAGACACACATGAAAACATGATTAGTGCAAACAGGTTACTTAATATATTCTCTTATTTGCAGCTGATCCACTTAGGAGGAGATTTCAATGCCGAGTTTGATGGCGAAACGGCCAGGTTGTCCATAAATCAAGTTTACCCTGAGGACGAAGGAGAATACACATGTGTATCGTATAATGAACTAGGAAAAGCATTTACATCCGCTTGTCTTATCGTTGATCGTAAGTATAAGTTCAAGTGAAATACTTTTCGATAAAACATAAAAATAAGATATGAATAATGCATATTTATATAGAAACTGGTATTTTAGGATATCTTTGGAATATCTAATTTTAAGAATATAGCCACATATTTTTTTGATGTTCATATTTATGCCTTGTATCTTTTCAAATAAATTATGAATATTCTATTTATGACATGCAATTGGAGATTGTAGATTTGGACACAACAGGGTGTTCCAAAAATGGACGACCAAACGAAGATGATAGAGGAGGTCATTCAATTGTTGATGGTTCAAAAGTTATATCATTTTTTGTACTTTTTTCCCAAACCGCCTAGTGCCTCCACTAACAAAATATGAGTTGTTCAGTTCTCTTTTACTTCCACGTCCAGTGGAAGTATAGTAACGACAAAACAATTTTTAAAAATTTTTATTGTCCAAATAGGCTTAAAATGTCATGAAACGTCGAGATTTTAAGTTTGAGCGAAAAAAAAATTTCTGTCTGTCTGTCGGTCTGTCTGTCTGTCTGTCGGTCTGTCTGTCTGTCTGTAACTTTTTTTGTGCGCACGTTTACTCTGAAACTGTTTAAGATATTGACTTGAAATTTGGTACACATATGTACTTTAACGAGCTCTAGAACTAGATTATATTTTCATCTTGTTCCGTCGAAGGGTTGGGGGGTAAATTGGGGTAAATTTGGGGTAAATGGGTAAATCAAGCAGGTAGGAGTCCATGAAATTGGTATTTAGTATATACAAGAGAAGCTGAGGTCTCAAAAAAATGTTTGGCATTAGCCACCCCCATTACCACCCCCACCTCCTTATTACCACCCCCACCTCCTTATTAAAGGGGATGAAAAAAAAATGTGATTTAGTGCATGTACAGGAACCAGAAACCTCAAAATATTTTTTTACTTCATCCACCCCCCACTACCACCCCCCTATCACCACCCCCACCCCACTACCGATGTGGGGTATCGTTTTATGGGTTTTTGGGGTAGAAGATTTCAAATATTATATTATTAAAGTTCCATAAACAATTATTTTCACATACAAAGTTTTTTCGTTGTGAGTGACTCGGATAGAGAATCTGGATGTGGAAGTAGTGATTCCTTGGGAAGCGGTTTTTACTTTTAGTTAGTTTAAAGTAAATCAGTTCTGAATAATCAAATGTGTTATACCATGTTAAAATTTTTCTTTACCATGCGCCATGTGGCTTTCGCTGCTGGCAACAAGCATGACCTTAGTCCAACCCAGCGTGGACATAGCAGGCCCAGCTGTATACCTGGGAGTGGCAGCAATTCCGACCGCACGCTGGTAAATCAATAAATAAATAAACCAATCAATCGACTTCTTCTGATACTTAGTCAACTGTTCATAGTTCATTTTTGTTCTGTTCAAAAAAATGAACTAAATTTTTTTGTGAACAAAAAGTGTTCACAAAACCATTTTCTCTTTTTTAACAGAAGATAACAGAGTTCATAAAAATGCTTTTATTGGAAAGATGCATCCAATTAAAATCCACTAAAAACAAAAACAACTCAACTAATCCTTTCTATAAATTTTCTAATTTTTTTTGTGCACGCATTAGAAGATTTCAGGAACAAATACAAAAATTTACATAACTTTTGAACCATCTACAATTTGATCACCGCATACATGGTTATTTTGATTAGAAATGTCGTCCCCTCTCACCTCATTTCTTTTGATCGTCCATTTCTGGAACACCCGGTATATCAAAGCGGTGACAGTGTTTATAAAACGAGATTAAAAAAGTCATGCAAAATTAATAACGTGCATGTTAATTTTATTTTACATTTACTCCAAAAAGTGCGTATTACTGAGGAGACACTATATTTTGTAGACACGCCAATAAAGTAAATCACTTTGATCATAAAATTATGAAATAACTACAGCATAAATATTTTTGTAACACATTTTTTACCCACATGAGACAACTAAAGTCTTGGCTGGAGGTAGTTACTTTGTGTTTGTTTAGGATTTTGTATTTCTTTGAAATGGCTGCCTGTGTATAAAAGTATCGTGTCAACAATGTCTGTATATTTTCTTTACCTCTTAGAGCATAATAAAAAGTACACTTCTTTCACAACCACTGTCTACTTTAATAATCCTATTATGCCATATAATTTCAATTTCAAAAATTATTTATTGAATATTAACTTGAATATCCGATGTCTCTTCATTTTATTCGGATATTGATATTTTTTTAAATACCTACGCAATAAACCACAGATTAAAAAAAACAGTCAGATTTTGATTATTATGAAATGTCTTACATGACTATTTAGTCAAATAAAACTAAACATCAAAAATATGATTTCGACGATTGTTTGGGGGGGGGGGGGGATTTTTTTTATGGAAATGCAATCTGTATGTTATCAGCAAGTTACAGTAAAGTTTCGTTCAATCTGGGAGTTGAGTGTTTTTTGGAGTTTTAATTTTGAAAAACGTGTTTTGTCTCGTTTTATTTTAATATCTCGGGTTCTGTTCATTGTATCAAGACAAACAAAAAATCAAAATGTTTGTAAATAAATTGTGGAAATACGGTATCTCAGCTTTTCTAATTAATGTAGAAGGGCTTATTTTTTCAAATTGTTAATTTTTAAAGCACTTACAAAAACTACTTTACTTCTTGCAAAAAAATTAATTTTACAAAAAAAAAACAAGAAATATAACTTTAAAGTAATGTAAAGAAATTGATTTTTATCACCATTTTAAAACCCAATCAAAAAGCCACAATTTAAAAAAAAAAGTCTTAATGTGATCAAATGGTAGTTTTCTATAAGGCTCCAAAATTTTTTCGAAAATCTCATTTTATGGAGAAAATAATAAATGTTTTTATTTGCAATTTTCCACAACAGTTTACATCCACAAGACCCATAATTTCACTAAAGATTTATTATTTTTTATTAATTTTTTAGTAATTTCCATTGCCCGTGTATGTATGTCTACCCGCTATCGTTCTCGGTACCTTCTACAAAAATCAATCGATTTTAATATTCTTTTTAATGTTCTCCTTAATAAGATCTTCAAACCTATTGATTTTGGTGCCGATTGAATTAGAGGCTTTGGAACTATTTTGTAGAACATGAGAGTCGTGTATGGCTCTCTTTTTTAGTTTAGAATATTTTGAAATAAATTATAGTGTAGGCAACTTTTTCCAATTAATAAAATAAATCAAGAGCTGCCAACGATTTATTTACCTCATAAACAAAATACATCATCAGCAAAATGAATGAACCCTTCATATTTGGTTGGCCTTAGGTTAGCCAAACATGAATATATTAAATCTGACTGATAAAGCTCTTGGTCCATTAGACACAATTTGAAAAAAAAAATTTATACCTCATCAGAAAATGAATGATTTTTTTAGCCAAGAATGAAAGTTAGATATTTAACTGAGGAATCTTTCATCATTTTTTATAAGCTCCATTTGGATTAATGGTAATTTTTTTTTATTAAGAAATATGAAGTAAATTTTATTAATAAAGTCTCAATCAAATTTCGTGCATTTGTACATATCACGAGTTTTTTCTGCGAATGCACAAAATCTGATTTCGAATTTGGATTTATTTACGTAAAGTGCGAAAGGGATCGAATTATTGCGTTATAGGAATAAAATCTTTATTTAATATAGTTATAAATATATTTGGTATAAGTAAGTATTAAATATTAATGTAGGTATTATTAAATATTGGTTATAAACAAATTTAATCTCTATCAGATTCATTATTGCTGCCTTCGCGGTCATAATCAATGGTTTGTAAATCGTCAATTTCATCTTCCTTAAAATTTTCCACATGCTCCAAATTATCCTCGATAATTTCTAGCGATTCGGGAAATTCAGGGCCACCGAATCAGTGTGGTGTATATTAATCCTCTTCTGCTCTGCAATTTGGAAAGCTTTGTCCATCTGCACCTTTTATGGATTACCAATGAAAGTTTACATTTTTTCCTAGAATCTTAAATAGTGATTTGCCATTTCGAAAGAAAGCAGCCGGTGTAGGCACGGAAACTTGGTAAAGCTTTTGAAATAGAAAAACCTAGTTTAACTTTTTTGGTCCCAACAAAAACACTTTTTTAAAAATACGAGGCAAGATAAAGAAATTACAATTTTTTTGAAAATGCGACTATACATTTTACGTAGTTCGAATTTTTACCATCGATAAAGACCCAAAATACGTGAAAATCATAACTTTTTGTGCATTTGGTTAGTTGTTTTACACTGAACACAAGAGAGTACTGCAAAGATTTTTAAATATGTAGTGTGAAAGAGTAAAATCTTTGACATATGTAAGAATCAAAGTGGTACTAGCTTGTGCTCAGCTGGGGCCAAATACGGGGCTTATCGCCACCCCTCCATTTCTTGACGTTCACGAATTGTAAATTATTTTGCGACTTTACACCCATTTCGAAGTAAAAATTGAGATTATCATTATATTTATGAAAGTTTCCTAGCAAGATAATAAGAACATCTTTATCATTTGTTCTTACAACAATAGTTCCGTTTTCTTCCACTTTCTTTACATGATATGCCATCTGCAATCGGCTGTTCACTCATTAGCTCATTAATTTATTAACTCATTATCAAGGATAATTTGGAGCATGGGAAAAATCTCTAAGAAGATTAAATTGACGATTTACAAACCACTGATTATGCGAAGACAGTAATGACCAATCTGATAAAGAACGAATTTGTTTAAAATTATTATTTAAAAAACCTACATCAATATTTAATACTTACCTATACCGACAAATATATTTTTAACTATATTAAATACAGATTTTATTTTTATAAGGCAATAATTTGATCCCTTTCGCACGTTACGCAAATAAATCTAAACTTAAACTCAGATTTTGTGCATTAGTACAAATAACTCGTGGTATGTACAAATGCATATTTGATTGGAACTTTATTAAATAAAAATATTTTTACAAATAATTCAAATGGAGCTTATAGAAATGAAAAGCTCCATCAGCCAAATGTCCTATTTTCAAACAATTTAATTTAGGGCTAAAATAATTGTGAACGATGGTTCATAAATAAGAACTTTTAAGCCCAATTTGATATATTTATGTTTGGTTTGTTTGGTTAACCTAAAGCTAACGAAATATGAAGGGTTTATCATTCATTTTGCTGATGAGGTTAAAAAATACAATTTTTTTTCAAATTGTGTCTGATGATCTTTAAACGGAGCTTTTTCAGCCAGATTTGATATATTTATATTTGCCTAACTTAAAGCTAACAGAATATGAAGGGTCCATTAATTTTACTGATGAGGTAAAAAATACAATTTTTTTCAAATTGTGTCTGATGGACCTTAAACAAGAGTTTTATCAGTCGGAATTGATATATTCAAGTTTGACTAACCTGAGGCTAACAAAATATGAAAGGTTCACTTATTTTGCTGATGAAGTAAAAAATAGAATTTTTTTCAAAATTGTGTCTGATGGACCTTAAACAAGAGCTTTATCAGTCAGCTTTGATATATTCATGTTTGGCTAACCTAAAGCTAAAGAAATATGAAGGTCTTATCCATTTTCTTCTTGAGGAAAATAAATGAAGAAATTTCATCACATTCAGGTCAGTCTGGTTTAATGAAAGCAAGGGACTTTTCAGTCAGATTTGGTGTATTTGTGTTTCTGTGTATAACAGCTTTACAACAGCCGATTCTGCCTATTTTCTTCATGACGTAAATGAATGCATAATTTTATGTTTTTTTACCTCCCGGCCTGTGATAATGCAAGATGTGCTGCCATCAAACAAAACCGATTACTGTATTTTGCGTAATAGGTAAATAAATCGTTGGCAGCTCTTGATCTAAAATAAATATGTCAAATGACAACAAATTTCAAAATTTAATTTATAATTTATTTGTTTTTTTCAGTTCCAGAAGAGAAAGAAAATCTTCTAAGTCAACAACTCATACGTCCTCCTTGTTTATTAGGTGCATCAACCCCAATTTCTACACCACGCACTACTCCCAACAGAAGTGTTTCTCCTCGCCCTCGTTACGGAGAAATTTTATCGACCGAGACCAGGATGCGTAGAATGCGAGCAACAGCTCCAAAATTCTATGCATATCCCCACAACAGAGTGGCTGAAGAGGGAGAAACAGTTCGATTTCAATGTGCTGTAGCTGGCCACCCAGATCCGTGGGTAACGTGGGAAAAAGATGGTAAAATTGTTACGCCTTCAGCTAGATTGACGATATCTGAAAAAGAAGACCTTAGAATACTAGAAATAAAGGAAGTAACAACCAGTGATTCGGGTGTTTACAAAATAATACTCGAAAACGACGTTGGTAGAGTGGAGGCCTCAGCCAAATTAGATGTTATAGGCCATAGACCAGTTTCCTCTAGAGGAATTAGAGCCCGTAGTTTATCACCAAGAACTGCACCGACTTACTCGAGAGGACTTATAGGAGCATCTGCTAGATTAGGAAGTAGAGCTCGACTTTATTGTGATATACGCGCCGTGCCTACACCTTTCTTGAGATGGTACAAGGACGGCGTGCCTTTAGAGGAGTCAGAAAAATACAGCAGTTCATATGACGGAAAAGTAGCTGCTTTAGAAATAGAAAAGGTAGGTGCTGAAGACGCCGGCTTTTATACATGCGTAGCAAAGAACAAAAATGGCTCAGCAGAAACTTGTGCACAACTTGAAGTTTTCAAAGAAGTAAATTTTCCACCTGAAATAATCGAGGGCCTACCTAAGAAGTTAAATGAAGTTGATGGAAGTTCAATTGTTCTGAAAATTCAAGCAGTTGGCACACAACCATTTGACGTCGTTTGGATGAAGGATGGTTGTATTTTGCCAGATTGTGCGGACTTTCGACAAATTACTACGGAAGACGGTATCATCTCTTTACATTTACCTGACGCGTACTCTCAAGATTCTGGAGATTATAGATGCGAAATATACAATATGTACGGAGATGCATTCTCTACTTGCCATCTGACAGTTCATGGTAAGTAAAGGCTGCTGCTGCTACATCCTAAAAACAATATAATTACATTTAACATTGTTTTAGATTGTATTTTGACCTCCTGAATTCAATGCCGCCATCAGAATTTAATTTTATCGTTGGGTTTTTTCTTAGGTTTCGTCTTTGAAATAGCATTTTTATCGCAAAAAACGATCAATAGATGTCAGATAAACTCTAAACTAATATAAATTATATTCAGATATGTATTTTTTGTTATTCTTTTCCCGATTTTAACATTTTCTTTCCGGTATTGGTAACAGTAACAGCTTTCTTTAGTGCTTGGATTAGACCATCTAACTGGTCTCACAATCTTTAAATATTTAATGTCAACGCTGCAGTATAATTCTGCAGGAATTGTAAATAGTATTTGGTGCATACTTGACTTTATCAATATTTTCCTGCACATTAAAGCATATTTTATATATACTTTTTAGATTGCTAGGGATTTAGTAAACTCAAAATGACCACAGACGAAACAGAAACAATATTTCATTCCATTGCTGGATGCTGAGCTGCCGTAGATTCAGCATCAATTCTGGAAATCTTTAAAATTGGTAAACTTGTAGCATTATGCTCAACAGTAGCCAAGTCACCCACTACTGAAGGGCTGCGGTCGCATGATGACGACGCCTGCGGGTCCGCTTGCTCATGCTCACTCTGACCAGCAACCGATACTGGGCTTCCGAAAACTCCGCAACGTAACATCCTTACCTGTTTTTGCCATAAAGGCTTCTTATGATTACCCAGAAACTTGTTCAGAACAATTCTGTTGCCCTCTTTCACCACATGGAGGTGTCCTGCACGTGGTGAAGGACAAAAACAAGCAAAAATTCAAAGAAATAGGAAACATTTATGTTTTCATTTCAAAACCATTAATATTAACCATATGTAGAAATTAAACATAATGAGATTTGTCAAAAAAAAAACAAATTAAAATAATATGTTAAATATTGAGAGCAATGAGTTTTAAAAACTAAAGAAAATGGTTTAATTTAAATTAAACCATTTTCTTTAGTATGTATAAAATAAGCGTTAATGTGCAGAAAAATATCGATAAAGTCAAATATGCACCATATACCATTTGTAATTCTTGCAGAATTACGCTTCAGCGTTGGAACAATACTAAAGACAGTAAATATTTAAAGATTGTGAGACCAGTTAGATGGTCTTATCCAAGCACTAAAAAAAGCTGTTACTTTTGTATGATCGATACTGGTGAGAAAATGTCAAAATCGGGAAGGAAACAAAAACATATTTTTGAATATAATTTATATGACGAACTGTACATACTTCCAGGGGCGCTAGAGGACCACTTGGGTATTCAGGAAGGGCCATTGAAATTTTCCTGTTGCTCTCGATTTCTGAGATACAGGGCGATAAAATGATTTTGGTCTAAATTTATTTTGGCCAGAACGTCCTTACTATTAATCGGATTTTGTTTAAATTTTAGACACTTTATGCACTTATCAGTTGATAGATTGTTATTATAATATATTTTTTAAATTCTTGGGCCAGACTTTTTTAATTTGATTTTTCCGATTCCTGTAAAAAAGATTACCCTGTATATATATTTTTAAACATTAGGCTACCAATTATAAAAGCCATACCTCACTAAACAAAACCATGTAATTACATTTTTTGTCGACCTAAAATCGATTTGCACACCTTTCTGCACGCGACGACTGCCTAAAATTTGCGTTTCTGGCATATTCATGGTAATTTCATTTATATATATGATTGGCATGCATTTTAAAAACGTTGCACCTGACTGGTCATGTACCGCCAGTCTATGTTTTATACGCTACACTTTCTTTGAAATAACAACTTTTGTTTTAAATTTTTTGTCCAAATTGAACATTATTTACAGAGTTTAAATTGACCATTTTTATTTCTTTGGACAATTAATGTAAGCAAATGGAGCTGTTTTTCTTCAAATTCCTCATTTTGCCAAATTCAATCACTTGTAAAAAAATCAATAAAGGTGCAACAAAAAATGTAATTACATGGTTTTGTTTAGTGATGTATGGGCTTTTATAATTGGCAGCCTAATGTTTAAAAATATATATACAGGGTAATCTTTTTTATGGGAATCGGAAAAATCAAATTAAAAAAGTCTGGCCCAAGAATTTAAAAAAAATATTATAATAAAATCTATCAACTGTTAAGTATATAAAGTGTCTAAAATTTAAACAAAATCCGATCAGTAGTAAGAACGTTCTAGCCAAAATAAATTTAGACCAAAATCATTTTATCACCCTGTATCTCAGAAATTTAGAGCGACAGGAAAATTTCAATGGCCGTTCCTGAATACCCAAGTAGTCCTCTCCCCTGGAAGTATGTACAGTTCCTCATGAAACACCCTGTATATATTTGAATATAATTTATGTTACTCTTCTGACATCTATTGGTCGTGTTTTACGATAAAAATGCTATTTCAAAGATAAAATCTAAGATACAAAAAACTCAACGATAAAATTAAATTCTGATGGCGGCATCAAATTCAGGAGGTCAAAATATATAAAGATTGGTATAGGGCTAGTTTCTGAGTCTGGGCTTTTTTTTGTGTGTGGCTGTGTTATCTTTGTTCCCATTGCTCCTATGTAACAATTAGTTATTATCAATATGTAGACTATAAAATTTCCCAATACTTTTGTTTAAAAAATTTTCTTCCACGGTGAACTATTTTAATGTTACAGCAGGTCGACGTTTGAAAAACAATTAAATTTTCGAGCTGCTGTAATTTATAAACAATTGATAGTGGAATAAAATTGTTCAAACAAGAGTTTTAGTAAATTCTATAATCTACAATATTGATAATAATTAATTACTTAGGAGCAATGCGAACAGAGATAATTGCAAAAATCGGCAGTGAAGCTTAAATTGTCACATTGTTGTGCGAGTGTAAATGGTAAAGTATTAGCAATAGAGAAAAATGTGTAGACAGATCAGTGAAAACTCCAAAAATTAGGATACCATTTATTCTATTAAAGAAATAACACTATTGTGAGTCAATTTTATCGATTATGTAAAATTAATAATGAGTATTAATAGCGTCGGAACAACAAACAGTACAGACATTTTTCCCAACTTCAAATTTTGAACTACTGTAATTTTTAAACAATTGACCGTGGAAGAAAATTATTTAAACAAAACTTTCGGGAAATTTTATAGCCTACAACATTCATAACAAGTAATTATTACGTAGGAGCAACGGGACACAAAGGCAATTGCAAAAATCTGCGACGAAGCACAAATTTTCACCATTCTAATGGCTGTAAATGGTAAAATAAAAAATACAGAAAATGGGACTTTCCCACTTTTTTTTATTGAATATTTGAGAAATTTTCTTTAAGACAACTCACATGTATTTTTCTTTTTTGCGAAATTTGCTCCTTTTCCACAGAAAAAATTATTATGTTAAGATATTTTTAAATGAATTTAAAATTGGCGGCATTATTTCTCCACTAATGACGCATTTGGCGGACGGACCAATCAGTATACTCTAGCACCCTTGGTAGAGGCTACATATGAGTAGACTGTACGTATAAGAGTTTGTCTCTTTCTACCTTTACCGAATTGACAGATATGTCATCAAGCTTTGTTAGCTCTAATCTAGTGACGTATGACACTTTCGATACATAACCTCATCAAATCAGTTCGTTTTATGTAGTTTTGTTTTCTTGTGTTTCATGTTTTTATTTGTGATTATGAATCTTATTTGGATTATATATAAAAATTATTGTAAGGCATTATATTGTATTGTCGTGCGCAAAAAAAATGGGACAAACCTTATAACGTATTTTTGCTAAAATCTAGTTGTGTACATCTAACATTAATTTTTGTATGTGGAAATAATTGTTTATGGAACTTTAAAAATATAATATTTGAAATCGTCTACGTCAAATACCCAAATACCCACAAAATGATCTCCCACATTGGTAGTGGAGTGGGGGTAGGGCCTTTGGTTCTTGTACACACACTAAATCACAATTTCTTTTCACCCCCTTTTATAATGGGGTGGGAGTAGTAATGTGAGTGTCTAATGCCAAAATTTTTTTTGAGACATTATCTTGTCTTGTATATACTAAATACCAATTCTATGGACTGTTACTGCTTGATTTACCTATTTACACTCATTTACCCCCCAACCCTTCAACGGAATAAGATGAAAATATAGTCTAGTTCCAGATTTCGTTAAAATATAAACGTATACCAAATTTCAAGTCAATGTCTTAAATGGTTCCAGAGTAATGGTGCACACAAAAAAGTTACAGACCGGCAGACAAAAAATTTTTTTTTGCTCAAACTTAAAATGTCGACGTTTCATGACATTCTAAGCCTATTTGAACAATACAAATTTTTTAAATTTTTTTTGCCGTTACTATATTTCCACTGGATGTGGAAGTAATAAAAGGAAATGAGATAATTGAGAAAAATCTATTTTGACCATCATTTTTTTAACATGGCGGTCGCAGCGTCTATGGTAACGTTTTTGTCAATGTTAAAAATGCCAAATCATGACATCAGTGTTAAAAGTGATTTGCTTTTAACACCATGCTTAAAAGTGAATTTATTACTGAAAGTCAATAAACTTTATTTAATATATATTTTAATCTTAAGGAACATTTTTATATTTAATTGATATGAATGATTATTGAACCAGAGGAACAATTATAAATAGTAATTCCGGGAGCACTCACTGCTCCGGGATCTATATGAATTCCAGTTGCTTCAGTTACAAGCTAAAAGTTTCACCGAGCTGTGCACATGGACCTAAGGCTAGGTTGTTTTTTCTTTTTGTGTCGTTGTGTCAGTTACATTAAATTTGGAAAGTCCTTAAAATGGTCACAAATACTGCCATTCTCGTTACGACTGTAAAGAATTCTTAGATTCAGCCGGGATTTGTACGAATCCTGGAGCTGACAGACTAGTCACGTAGTTTTATGGAATTGATGTTACTGATACCGGCCACTGGTTAATTGTAGAGCGTGATTAATCACATCTTAAAGTTACTCGTGTGCCAAACTTGGTTTAAACTAAGGTTTGTAGAGTATGAGATGGCCTAATAACTCACGATCCCCACCAAAAAATGCCATTAACCAATGAGCAGCTTGTGTGAAATCACACCAGACGCAGGGCCTTATTCAAAATATTGTAAGAATTTGTGTAATGTTAATTAATCAAAGAACTCGTAACTGGAACGGGTTCGCAATGACCCGCTTTTGAGGTCGGGGGTAATTATCCTAGGATTTTGAGTCACTGTTCTGCATGCTGGTAATGAGGATAAGTTGTAGAATGTAACATTACAGATCATAGTATACGTCAGACTATATTTCGGGCCAGAACGCACGGTTCTTCCAGAGTGAGATAACTACGCCGCTACTGCGCGTTCGAAGAGCAAGGATAGTCTGACTTTTCATCTCCGCACTGACTTCTCTCCTAAAAGTTGTATATTAAGAAACCTCATACTCTACAAATTTTGGGTTTAAACAGCTGCACCAATGACGGCAATATAAAAAAAGCCGATACTTTTAAAAATTTCAACACACCGTATCTCCAAAACGAAGAATTTTTCGGCAACTGTTTATATGAACTTTTTTCTTAAAATTGGCTAAGGAAAAACTCTCTGAAATGTATTAACGTACTTAAGTTACGCCCTGTACAGAATCAATAAAATAACTGTTCAAAAGCGAGATCTGCCGACAAAGAGTTGCATAAAGAAGGTGATACAAATTAAGTTATTTTAAAAACTTGATAAAATATATAATTAATCAACATAAATGAAGTGACATGTGTGATTGCTGGTTCTTTCTTTATTTATTTGAGTAAGTGCAAATTGAAAGCCACTACAAGTGCACGTCGTGTTGCTGCAACCGTAAATTGATACGGCCATTAATTTCGAATGAACCAGAATACACTGTAAGCTACATATTGGTCGCACCCACAGATCGCGAGGCGCCAGTTGATAAACTATCGCTTTGAGATGCGAAATCCGTAATACTGCCCCACAGCTTAATACTTTAAGTCCAGAACAAAGCTGACAAATTGGTTTCACGATTTTATAGATTACCACTGCAAATTATCAGATTACACTAATTGATAGAGGTATATAGGTTCATATAATTCTCACACGATTACGTGTCCCGATTTAAAATAATATGCAACACATTTTTTTTGTCTCTAATTCTGATGTGACAAGTTTGATATGAAACAAGGTAGCATTTATCTTAAATTTGAAAGCGTTAGCTGATAAAATCTCAATAATTCAAATACACAAACTTTGTCATTCTATTTTGCGTATAAAAAATAATCTGCTTCAAACTAGGCCAGATTAGAATGGTATACCTATTTTATTAATGAATCAAGAAGTATTTGCAAAATTAGCAAATCTTTAAGAAAGTCTTCAATCTAAGTAAAATGCATGCTATCGTTAGAAAAATGTTAATATAGTCAGGCATCAATCTTATTAATGAAATTCATATTCAGTCTCTATTTATCTCACATTTTTCTTTTAAAATTCAATTAATTCTATCGTGTATGTAGATAATTAAATGAACTCTGTAATGCTTCTTAGTGTTAGTTAGAAGAGTAGTTATTTTAATTGCATTTTCAGTAGAGTGTGTTTTAAAATGTTGTTTCTGGTTATCTTTGCCTATTATGTTGTATATTATTATGCTTGGATTAGAGCAACAGTATAAAAAAAACACTATCTAAGGAATCACTACTTCCACATCCAGATTTTCTATCCAAGTCTTTTACAACGAAAAAAATTTTGATACCATATTTGCACTTCACTACTTGGAAATGTTCATAGAACTTTATAATATAATTGTTTAAATTATCTTACCCAAAAACCCGAAAAGAAATAAAAAATAAATAAATAAAACGAAAAAAATTTTGATACATATTTGCACTTCACTATGTGGAAATGTTCATAGAACTTTATAATATAATTGTTTAAAACATCTTCCCCAAAAACCCATAAAACGATATGCCACATCGGTGGTGGTATTGGGAATGGCTAGTGTAAAAAAAATGCGGCTTTTGGTTTTTATACACAGGATATTATATCACAAGTTTATTTTCTTACCACCTTTAATAA
Source organism: Rutpela maculata (assembly GCA_936432065.2). Classification (NCBI taxonomy): domain Eukaryota; kingdom Metazoa; phylum Arthropoda; class Insecta; order Coleoptera; family Cerambycidae; genus Rutpela; species Rutpela maculata. Next base: position 82,321,188 of record OW386286.2, on the reverse strand, counting down.
TAGGGGGAGGTGATAGTGTGGGCGATTTATGCTAAAAAAATTTTAAGCCCTTGACTACTCGTACATACACTGAATCCCAATTTTATGGACATTTACTTGCCAGTGTCAGATCTCGTCATAATCCATATCGAATTTCAAATCAATGTCATAAACCGTTTCAGAGTAATCGTGCGTACAAAAAAAAAAGAGTTGCAAACCGCCAAAAATAAATTTTTAGTTGAAGGGAAATTTTTATTTATTAAAGGATCATCTAAGTGTACTTAATTTTTATCATCAATACTAGTAACTATCATATTTAATACCCAAATTATATAGTACAAAGAAGCAACTTGAAAATACATAAAGCTAGAATTACTATTAATTAATATTATTAATTATTAATTAACTACTCGCTATCACTGGAAAATATAGTACCACTAATATTTATTTCTGGTAATTTGATTAGTTCGAGAACTTCCAGAGGAATTGATTCTTTCCTACGTGCACCTAATGCAGTTCTGCTAGAAACTGTAGGAATTGACGTTACTAATAATATATTTAATAAATCTTCGTTTGTTTGTATTTAAGATATTTCTCTATTATGAAATTCCGGAAATGTTTATTTCTTGCCTCGCTCACTCTAGATATACTCGGAATCTCTTCACAGATAATAAGCTAGAGTTTAACTATTCTGTATACTTTTTAAAAATATTTTATATTTTTCTGATGATCGCTTCCAAAACATTTCTAATGATTTGCTAAATAACGCGACTTTATGTGTAGAAACATTTCTTGAGTGGCATTGTTCAATTCGTTGCGCTTTATATAAAATGTAAACAATGTCAGTTCCACAAGATCAAACATTTAAACTTATTTTTATATTTCAGAAAAAACTTTCGATTGTCCTAAAATCGAATTTACAAAACTCCCATCACCTGTAATTGCAACTGTGGGTGGTAATGCATCCTTTTGTGTCCGTGTTTATAGTTCTAATGGTGCAGATCCAAAAATTCAATGGGAGGTTGCTGGAAAACCTGTTTTCGCTTCCAATAAATTCAGGGTAAGTGACATTATATAACAGTGATCTAATTAATACACAATATATTGTTTCTGATAACTAATACAATTTAATAGAAATATTAAAAGCATCCTAAGGTAAAGATATATTCATTTTCTCTGTGTGCGTCTCAGGTTTGTTGACTACGGTTATAAAAACCATTCGCCAAGCTTCCTAATATATTTTTCTTAATTATTTGTTATCAGATTGATTGTTTATATAAAAACTCTCTCAACTAAATTAAAAATAAATTAATTAAGATTCGATATTTCATTCAGAATAGCAACTTCTCGTAGATTGTAAATTTATTGTAAATTTATAGTGTTTCCTACAAAAAAAATCCAATTTCTCGAGAAACTGCACAGTTTCTTCTGTAATTAACGTCTCTACCTATTAACGGCTTTAATCATTCTGTATGCATATCTGTAGCTGGTTATTTCTCTACAAAATAGCATTTGCTCTAGTTAAATATCTGGAATAGCTTTGCTATGGCGCCTCGTTGTGCTCATTAACGAATGCAGTACAATTTTCTGTTAGTCCTTTTGTTTGTATGACGGAAATTACATTTTTAAATTTGTATCAATTTACTTTGCATTATACATGTACATATTGCTCTAAAACAAAAACAAGAATCAAACATCATTCTTATTATTGACGTTATGTTATTCTTATGACTCGTCTTCTCTCAACTATTGAAAACTTTTGCTCACGATTAAATAAGCAAAATGCCATAATCATAAAACTAGAGGAAAATCAAATGTGTTCCACAGAACACACGCATTGCTTTGCTGTCTCCTTGATTTTCAGTATAAACATCAAAATACTCTATATATAAAGTATCTATGATGAAAAAAATTGACTTCCATGTCATCTAAGACCAGATAGTGAATTATTAATTTTACAAGTAAATTAAAAACTAATAAGAGGCAATAACAGTAACTACGAAAGATACACTTCCGAGGTTTCTAGACTTCAGAAAATCTGCCAAAGAGACAATCAGAGAAAGATAGGATCATTGCAAAGACAGCAAAGTGCTGCACAAATACTGAAAAGGAGACTCTGCACTTCCCACTAGAGATACAACTTCCCAGGCAGTGGGAGGATCCCGCAAGACAGAAACGGAAACCGAACACATACTATCACACATCAGAAGGACGTCAAAGCAGAACTGAAGACTTGCAAACAGCGGAATCAACATAGCAAGACATGAATGGACGATCATGTAATTCCTTTTAACCATATAGTCACCGGGGTTGGATGGAATATTTCCAACATTACTTCAACATAAGCATGAGCATATTTTTGAAACACCTCTGTGTAGTGGGTACATTACTCAGGGCTAGTTTGGGATATGTGTCAACTGGCTGCCGGAAGGTAAACGTAGTATTTATACCAAAATCAGGTCGTGGCACCCACTCCGATGCCAAATCCTTTCGATTCATTATCCTCATAACATTTTTCCTCAAAACCCTGAAGAAACTGGTTGACAGACAAATTAAAGACGATATAGTGAGCACAAAACCTCTACATCTAAAGTAATAAGCTCATCAAACAGAAAAATTCTGTGAGCTAGCATTACATGACCTTACTAATAGAATGAAAGGACACTGGACGGCAAAGAAGTTGCCACAAACATATTTCCAGACAGTGGGAGTTTTAATAACCATTTGATCCCCTAAACAAAGTAGTTAGGGGTTTTTGAGGTTGATGGTTTTAAATTTCAAGATGCCAGAAACCAAAAATTTATTCTTATGGTGAAAATCGAGTAAAATGGGGGTTGGAAGGGGTGAAATAATGAAAATTTTACAAAATACGTAATTTTCATTCCAAAACCATATTTCTAGGGGTTTTTGAGGTTGCTGATTTCAAATTCCAGCATGCCAAAAGCCTAGAATTTATTCTTAGGTTGAAAATACAGTAAAAAAGGGTGTAGAAATAAAAAGTTGAAAAAATACGTAATATAGATTCTGAAATTATATTTTTTGGGGTTTTGAACTTGTTGAATTCAAGTTCGAATCCGATCTCAGAAAAGCCCATGTGCCTCAAAATTTTGAGCCTTTAGCCAATAAGCAACCGCAAAATATGGTAAATCATCCCTGATTTGTGGTAACAATAAATACATGCAAAAAGTAGTTAACAAGCGCAAAGTATTGTATTTAAATATAGGTTTTTGGTATATGGCAAAGAATTTTCTACTCTGAGGTGGTTAAGCAACCCCTAGATAGGGAAAAAGCACCGAGAGGGGTTAAAGTCACTTTAGTTTCCATTCAAAAATTTATAAATCAAAGACTTCCACATTTTCCATATTTTAATGGTAATCATGTATTTTATTTTTATGAGTAGTTTTTACACTCATATGTACTTTGAAAGAAGTACTTAAGCACTCTAGTTCTACATGATTCCAAACTTTCAAATGTTCATTTTTTTATGTAGTTTTTTAGCGTTTATATATTCTGGTATTATATACTCTGATGGTATTATGGTGCATATTCTTTGCAAGCACCTTAATATCACTTAGGGCAGGCGCGAATCCAAGGGGGGAGCAATGGGTGCAATTGCCCCCGCCCTGGGCCTTCCTTGTGCTGTGCAAAAATCTGAATTGTCCGGTCCGGCGGCGCCGCTTTGTCGAAGTCACCCGGCATATGTTTTTTTACACCATTCCCAAGTAGCAAAGTAATTTTATAAAGGTTGAATAAACTACTATAAAATAAATTATTTATTTTGCTACTTGGGTTTTTTATCAGGTACTTTTCAATATTTGTCAATATGTGCAAGTGCCCCCTCCCTCAGGGAGCTCCTGGATCCGCCCATGACTTAGGGCCGGTTTTATAGGTACAGTTTAAACCAAGGTTTAACTAGAAGATTCTATTGAGGTCCGAAATAAAAGTAAATAGCGTATTTAGCAAAGTGTACATTAAGCACATTAATCAAACAGGAAAGACGCTTCTCATAGCAGTTTTTTTACTACAAAAATCATTCGATAACTATCGATAAAAACTATCAATACCACAGAATCTTTATTCAAATTTATGAATAATTTCCTATTTGATGAATGTGCTTAATATACACTTTGCTAAATATGCTATTTACTTTTATTTCGGACCTCAACAGAATCTTCTAGTTGAACTTTGGTTTAAACTGTACCTATAAAACCGGCCCTTAACCTTACAACTTCCATTTCCGTGAAAAGATCTATATTCATTTGTTTCAGTTTTTAATTAATTCACGATGTAAAATTTGACGTAGGTATGCCTGTTTTTTTTTGGGATTTCTAAAAATGTTTTTTCGGATTTCTCCCTCGTTCTTCAAAAAATTCTTTCGGATTTTACCCCCCCCCCCCCCTCTTCAAACAATTTTTTTGGATGAAAAAAGTTTCTCGGATTTCTCCCCCCCCCGTTGTTTTCGGACTAAAAAAATTTTTTTTTGGATGTTAAAAATGTATGTTATTTTCGGTCTCTATGTACAGCCTAATCACGAATAAGCGATTGCATATGGGGGGGGGGGGCGCCACAATGAGATCTCGCACCACCTGAAAAATTTGCAAGGGCCGCCCCTGTTCTCACCATATATGAGGGTCGATTTTACCCTATTTGAAGGGTGTTTTTTCGCTCTATCTGACAATTTTGAGGGTGTTTGGGATTTTCTGAGGTCGAATTTGAATTTAGCGTCGAAAAATACATTGGACTACTCGGGTCCAGTTTCAGGATCAGGACTTTTTTTTGTTTGCTTCTTCTGAACCAAATTTTGAAGCCGCATATTGAAAAAAAAATTTCTGCACCAAAACTGAATTTAGCATATCCAAATACTTAACTCTACCAAGTTTCGTAAATTTTTATCGAAAATTAGCTAGGTTATTGATTTTTGACGCCTGTCTTGAAAAAAAGCACCCCCGTGTGACTAATGTTTTCATAATGAGCAATGGAGAAAAAAGCATAGATACGGCTCTTATTGTTTCCCTCTCATTCTAACCGGGTAGGTGTATCCTAAAGAAACTTCCATTATTTAGTATAGTTCAATGGACAAGACAGTTCAAAATTTTAATGGCATGGCGTCTACACAAAGCGAGCTGCTTCCACTAAGGCGCCTTTGAGCATCGTCAAAAACCGATAACACACTGATCGCATCCAGGGCCGTACCGAAGCCTACTACTTTGGGGGGAGGGAGGGGGGAGAAGATGAAAAAAAAAACAACTCATACCTTTACATTGCATAATTTCAATAAAATAAAAACATTATATGGGAAAAGCTACCAAAACTAAAAAATTTAAATTGAATTCAAATTCACTTTGTACAATGTACAGGGTGCTCTAACCAAGACGGAACAAGGCCATTTTTCCGGCGATAGTAACATTTATAACAAAAACTAAAATTACCATTTGATATATTTTTCCCACCGAATCCAAAAGTTATAATAAAAAAACAAATATAAAATATGCTATTTCATGGTTCAGACTTCGCGTAGCTGAAAAAATTCCCTGAACTTTCCAGGTTTTCCATGACAAAAGAAAATGTTTTTCAATGAAAAATTATTATTAATATGTTAAAGGTGATTTTAGATAATCAAATAATTTTAACTTTAATTTTCGATTTTATAAAAAAAAACAATTTGTTTTATAAAATCGTCATTCATTAAGCGAATGAATATAAGGTTGCAATTTAAAAACAATATATAATAACAGCAGGAACTCGTAAGTAGTTTATTGTTTTTCATATTGTGACTCAAAATTCCATGATTTTTGCGAAATATTTAAAATTCACGGAGATTTCCATGATTTTCTTAGGATTTTTAAAATTCCCTGAATTTTACACGCTCTTCAGGTTTTCCATATGAGCCCGAACCCTGTATTTTTGTGTCATAACTCTTTTGTTTTCAATTTATTTGTTTTCATTTATAATATTACTTCCACAACCAGTGGAAGTATAGTAACGACAAAAAAATTTAAAAAAATTTTTATTGTTCAAATAGGCTTAAAATGTCATCGAGATTTTAAGTTTGAGCGAAAAAAAATTTCTGTCTGTCTCTCGGTCTGTCGGTCTGTCTGTCGGTCTGTAACTTACTACTTAAAAGAAATTAAAAAAAATCCATGGTCGAAATGATTGACCAAAGTCGTCAATACAATAAAAAATCAGGTGGAAACAGGAAAAAGTTCCGTAAATACCAAGTTAGACTTTGTTGTCTAATATTACAATATCAAAACACTACCAAATAAAACTAATAGGTATGTATACCTGATAATATATTAGATCAGTAGTAGAAACATATAGATTCTATTTAAAAATTATTGCTAGTTCTAGTATTTCTAGTAAATGAATTTATGTATAATAAATTAATATTAAAAGGGATTCCGTGCCGTGTAAGGGAAGCTTTGCTTCCCTAGCTTCAATGGAAAACACACTACTGATAAAATAAAATATTTACAATCGCTTAATAATTATTATTGTGTTAATTTCGCGATTGTGGGAGTTAGCGTAAAATTCAAATTATATATTTGTATGTGATGGTTAGTTAGATTTTGCCAACGCCAACTGCGTTTGGAACCAACTGCCGGAACTTTGGGGGGGGGGAGGCTCCCACCTACCCCCCCTATATGCACCTGAAAATGCAATCGCAACGGATGGTACGATGTTGTCAAACTTATCATAGAGCAAAGAGATCCCATCTAGAATAATGTATGGATTACAAAACGTCTATTACAAAAAATGTTAACATACTTAGGAGATACCGTATTTTCCACTGCCTTCAAACAAACGGTTAACACATTTCATAATCTATTAACTTCCACTGAATAGGTTAATAAACTTACAATTCATTATTATCTGTAATACATACGCCTGCCTGGCCCGCTATTCAAAGTAATTTAAATTTAAAATGTAGAATACTTAATTTTTAAATGTCCACAATACTTTAACACACTTTCTTTTCAGGTTCATTTTACCGAGTATTTTACATATGCAACAGATCCATAAGATAGTACTTTTTAGCATTTTAACGTATGAAATAAATTCATGAACTATTACCTGAATTTCTCTTATTTGTTTAGTGCCATTTTTTTTTCATGAATAAATTAAGTAAAGCGATAAATTTAATATTACTCCAAAATCGCGTAATGTATGATTTCAAAATAAAAGTGAAAACTGAATATTCTACTTAAAAAGGGTGTATGTAAGACATAAAAATATTTGCCATATAAAGATTATGAATATCAGTTACATAAGTCACGAATTAATTTTATTAAAATGTCTTTTAAATTATTTATATGATGTACGTTATCGTTCCTCTGTATAAATACCACATAAGCTTAAGATGTTTATGTTAAGGACTTTCAAAATGAAATGTGTTTTACGTTTTTTTTATTATTCTGTTTAGTCTTCAACTTTCTAAACTATTTAATATTAATTGAGTATTAAAACCAGCGGTGGTTGTTTCCAGATAAATTAGATAATGTTTTTAAAATATATTTTAGTTACATATTTTAGAACAACTCACTGTTTACGTTTATTTATGTCTCCTTTTTGGATTAAGACAGAAAAATATTCTTCGGTAGTTTACGTAGTCGTCTAGATTCTTGAAAGTAGGACCCAAATTTACATTGTGACAGTAATTTTATTAACAGGTTGTTCTTTTATGTATTTTGAAGACCGCTGTCTTCCCCTCACCCTCAATCACATATATATTTAACGTTGTAGTTTTTAGTTTTGTACATTTAGTTTGGGACGAGGTTTAGGCCTGTAGCTAGAAAATACTTTAAGGGTGGGCAAAAATTCGTTTTTTCCATTTAAAAATAGCTACCTCATTATTTTCTGCGGTCGCCGTAGGCCGGGCGAAAATTATTCCAGGACGGGCTGCGCCCGTCCTGGCCCACCACTAGCTACAGGCCTGATTTGGAAATGTAGTGTTTAAACTTATCTTCAAAAAGTTTTGCACCAAACTCTCAACATACAATTTTCCAGTATATTTATCGAATAAACAAAAACAATATTTTTCAAAATGAGCTGTTTAATTAAAATTTTTGTGTTTATTTTTTTCCGAACCATACCACATGTCGTTCTTGTACTTTCTCTTTCAAATAAAAATGGTTATTTACCGATTATAACTTCGTAAACTAAGAATAAAGACTAGAGCATAATGCTAAATTTTTTCCAAGACCATTAAATGTATAAGGATTGATGTCGTATTAGGCATATGATTTGCCGTAAAAGTTTCCCAAGGTTGCTTCAAAAATAGTAATAATGTATATTTATGTTAGAACCCACGTATTGTTCATGCGAAAAATATAAACATGCTATTAAAAAGGAACATTTATAGCCTATATTTATGTTTATAATGATGCACATGGCATTCCTTTTGTCGTAAGGTAACAAATAATCAAATTAAGCCTGTGTAATCATCACTAACACAAAAATTGACATTAAAAGATTTAATCAAAGTATAACAAAAATAATAATTGTAATGTTGATAATAATAATAATAATAATATTTATTCAAAACAAAACAAAAATTTTACAATGGCCACTAATAACATAGAAATGTAGATAAATAAATAATACTCAGTCAGTAACTTTTGAGACACATAAATTATCTAAAAATATATAATTGCATACGTTCATCTAAAAAGACTGAGGACTTCAAGAAAAGTATGTTTAAACGAATTTGTTTCCGATCTTACCTGAAGTCCAAAACTTGCATCTTTATACAGGGTGGCTACTTTTTATATTGAACAGTATTGCTATCTCTTAAACCATAACAATTACAAACTCGGTTAAATGGGAGAAAAGTTTCATATTTTGAAGGCCAATAAAATGAGTTGTAGAAATTCAAAATATTTCGATTAGTTCCGGAGATATACGATAAAATCCGAAATAGCTCATTTTCTTTTTTTTTATCTAGCGCTGTCACTATAAAAAATATTAAAAAATTTCATTGGAATATTTTATTGTAAATTAACTTTGCTATAACTTTCCGTAATCAAATTTTTATTATGACGTTTCGTCTGTTCAGGGGCACCATCAGCTTTATTTTTTTAAATACGGACCTGTCTTTTTTATTTAAAATTTTTAAAGCATTTGAAATTGTAATTTCAAAGCTATGTCACACTTGACAATTTTACTACGTTTCGTCAGAAAAATAATCATCATTAATTTTATTGCATTCGCCCTTTACAAAACATTTTTTTGTTAAGTAATACAAGGTGTGACTCATCATTTAAAAGCTTATTTTATCAACAATCCAATGCATTGACGTAGCTACTCCGATTCTGCTGTTAATTCAATATTATTTGCAGAGTGAGCACCAAATAAATGAAATAAAAAAAAATGAGCTATTTCGGATTTTGTCGTATATCTCCGAACAAATCGAAATATTTTGAATTTCTACAACTCATTTTATTGGCCTTCAAAATATGAAAGTTTTCTCTCATTTAACCGAGTTTGTAACTGTTATAGTTTGCAAGATAGCAATACTGTTCAATATATAAAGTAGCCACCCTGTATGTATACTGTAGATTGCAACATAAAAATCCGCACTTTTTATTTCTGGCCTTGGCTTTATTTTTACTTCACCAATTCAAATTCGGAAAAAGACGTACTAGCCAATTCACGCCAACTGATTGGTTAACGATCAATATGAGTCCCATGGTATATTCTCCTCAATCCCTCCATTTCGTTGATCTCTGTGTGAAGAATATCGTATCCCGCGTGTAGTCTTCTGATTGGTCTTTGAAGGTTGTCTGTTACCAAGCGAGTTGTGAATCAAAGTAAGCAGGCACTGAAGAGTGTGTGAAGTGAGCTTGAAGTGACATAATTACAATGGAACATAACCTTCAAATTCACATTTCTGACACCGCTGATGTTGATATGATGATAGTCATAATTCCAACCTAGTGTATAATGAACATAATCTGATTATAATGCACTTTTGATGAATCAGGAACTAGCAATCAACGGGCGAGTCCATTGTTTCTAAGGGTCCATGTTTTCGTTTGACGTTTAAAACGTCAAACAAAGTTTTACTGTGAATTAACTTTATTTATTCACTTTTAAACGATTAAGAAAGTTAAAACAGTCGTGGATAAAGTAGAGTATTCTGCTCGTGTATAATAGCTGCTACACTTTCGGATGATTTACGACACTCGCCTTCGGCTAGTGACGGTAAACATCACCCTCCAGAGCAATAGCCATCATCATTATACGCTCGCTGAATAATATACTATTCTCTACCTACTTAAAAGGTACCCCCAAACATTTTAATGATAAAACCTTTATCAGTTGGTATTTATTTATCGGGAGCCTCTATCTACCTGGGTGGTTATTCTGTATTCATGTGAACGCTCGTTCTCATAAGGAAGTGGGCGGAGTTCTCTTGAAAACTAAAATAGCGGATTCTCTGGCTATAAGAGCGCTCACATCACGACAAAAAGCGAGGAACTTGCTTCTCTTGGTAAATTATGAGGGAACTAGGCTACTCTCGTGTGAGAGTGAAAGTATAACTTCACTATAATTTAGTTTGAGACTTGGTATTTGTTTAATATTTTCTAATTATTTTTAAATTTTGAGTGAACAAAGAGCTTGCTCAGAATAATATACAAATTGTCACTAGATCTATGCAACTTCAGTCTAGCCTAGCCCAACACGAATTGTTTTGTGTTTTCGACTCACACTGATTTTACAGAATTGCATGCACATCATAAAAAATGTGCGTCATTTTGACAGGATAAATTTATTGCATTTCCCACTGTCCTGCATGATCTTCGACCGTGACATTGTGGCTCTCCTGTCGGTTGAAATGATGGCAACTCTGGAGAGGTTGTAGAAGAACTTTACTTACAGATGAACGAGACACCAATTCATTTATTAATGGCGCCAGTCTTGTTCTCCCTTAATTGTGTGTGGCTACTTCCACTTCCAGGTGAGTTCTAGATATTTAAGCAATGTTGCCAACATTGCATTATTTTTCGGACTAAATCCTAGTATAAATTAGGGCTAGATTGAAGAAAAACTGGCTAAAATTAAAAAATTAAACATACCTCTAAGTAGAATACTGCGGATAGGCCCAGTTTAAAACGAGCTCCGGGCTCCTAAAATTTTTTGAAGAGCGGGGATGATGCTGCGATGAATTTTTTTGATGAGCGAAGGACACTGTGGCGGTTGATGAGCGGGGAAAAAAAACTACGGCAACATTTTTTTGATAAACGGATAAATGGGGGGGGGGGCACTGCGGCGTTCGCTAAAACGAGCTAAATGTCTGATAGACGAGAAAGGTAAAAGCTGTTCTTACTGTGGATTACTAACTGCCTTCTCTCCCAATTTCGTTTCGGGGTCAGGAGACACCCAATATTCAATTTCGATCTAACACACAAACAAGCGCGGATCTAGAAACTTCAATAATTATTTTCTCGTCTGTGGCGCATGGGACCAATACGAAATATAGGAAATAACATCTCGAGAAGCACTTCTCTAACGACCCCTAAAATATTTTGAAAAAGCAGTTTGCGAAAATTTTTTTCAAAATTCGATTACCCCCCTCAGGTCTAGGGACTCCTGTTTAAAATTATTTTTTTTGTCACATGCATTTTACTTTTCATAAAAATAGAGCAACACATTCTGAAGTTTATGAAAATATTTTCATTACTAACTGAGATACAATGAATTGAAATTTTGTGATTTACAATTTAACAAATCACAAAATTTCAATTCGTTGTATCTCAATTAGTAATGAAAATATTTTCATAAACTTCAGAACGTGTTGCTGTATTTTTATGAAAAGTAAAATGCATATGACAAAAAAAAATAATTTTAAACAGGAGTCCCTAGACCTGGGGGTAATCGAATTTTGAAAAAATTTTTCGCAAACTGCTTTTTCAAAATTTTTTAGGGGTCGTTAGAGAAGTGCTTCTCGAGATGTTATTTCCCATATTTCGTATGGGTCCCATGCGCCACAGACGAGAAAAAAATTATTGAAATTTCTAGATCCGCGCTTGCACACAAAGGCCCTCGAGGGAAAAGACTTAAAGTTGATAATTCAATCAGTAAAATGCAACAGATCAAATAATACCATTTATTGGTTAGATTCAAATAATACAATTATGTTTATGTAATAGCCTATCTAAGAAAATATATTTTAATAAATCGCCTCCCCAATCGGGGCAAGGACGAGAGAGGACATTTATATCGCAACTGCCATATATGGAGAGCATGCTAGTAATCAATTAGGTAAAAAGATTCACACAACTTCATCAGAAATTTATGCAGGTTTTGGGAGTGACTGAAAATAATATAATAATATTTTACTTTTCAAATTTTGGGACACTAGTGGTTAGCTTTAAGGTTCTTTTTAGTGATTATATCATTCACAAGAACGCAGTTCAACTATATATGTGTTTATTTTGTTTTCCTACCACCCTTACGGTGACGTGTCGGCCCCATATAAGTCCAATATAGGGTATGTGACATGACCTCGCTTTCGAGCTACTTTTTCGCAGATGACCAATTTATCTTACTTATGCACAAGACGGTTTTCTCTATACTTTTGCCATCTTTAAAGACCTCCATTTGGTTTTGCTACCACAGCTTTCTGCGGATTCTTCAACGCACTCGTCCAAATAAGAAGTCGCTGGATGAATCTAAATTTGTTTTATTCGAGATACCGGCCTAGAGCATTTTTACTAATTTTTGACGAATAACTGCATATAGACGTTACGCGCCTTTACCACATTCTTCGGTCTCGCTTTTTCAGTATGTCACCTCATTAAACTTTTATTGTCATTCTTTTGAATGATATCCACAATGACTGTCTCCAATTTCCCTATATTTCGTGAAGCGAAAAAAATTTAAAATATATGACGTACTTCTTAAAAAGTATAATATGTGAAATTTCGCCGTACTTTTGAAAAATACATTTTTCCCTTCACCAAGAATATACTTTTATTTTTAATATATTTTTCTCATAACCAAAACATACTTTTACTCTTACGTCTTGGACATAAACATATTTTTCTAGGTGAAATTTCGGTGCTTCTTCGAATTTTCACTTTGGGATCACCGTGTTCAAAGAATAGTGTTTTTGCATACCCCGGGAAGGAACGTAATGTGAGCTCTCTCCTATTATAGAAAATGCTCACTTTCTCTGAAATTACAGAATAGCCATCCAGGAATGTTTATCGTGTATTTTTTCTGTCATCGTTTTTCTACTGCCTTTCAAATTAACTCTGTGTATGTGTGAAAATTGACTTCCTTTCTATTTTCCAAATTACATGACTCAAAAATGTGTTAAAAATCATAGAGAACTTTTGAACTTACTACTTAAATAAGATTAATTTGAACATCTCAAATAATTTAGAACTTACCACATTGGTTACATCTTGAAAAAAGCTGTTTTTCGAATATAGACGTGTGGCATATCATTGGAAAGAGCTATTTATGTAGTTCATAATATTTTTTCAAATTTTAAATTTGAAAAACTGTTCTTGTGGTAGAGGATAGGGCAAGAGGTGTAACTAATCATAATAATAGAACTTTTAATCTTATCAACGACAAATAAGTTTGATTTCTGTATCTCAAACAATTTATAAGACATCACATTCTTTTATATTATAATAATTTTTGTTATCATTCATATATGGTAAATTATACTATTAATTTTCCTACGCAACACTTTTGTACAACCGGAGTTACGCTTAACCGAACTATTTAAATATGCCAGCCTTCTGATAATCAAACAAAAATTAAATAATTTCGAAAAAGATTTTTTCATAATTCAAAAATATGGGTTAGATGTTAGATTCAAGATGTTTATAATTATAAACTAAATAATTTTATAATAATTATAATAACGAAAGATGTGCAATACTAACTTTCTTTGATTTACAGTGATTTCATGCAAAATAACGGATGATTATATTGAAAGTTGATTAATTATGCACAAACTGACTTATCCTTTAAACATATAATTAAAAATAATATGCAAATTTACCTATGGCGTCACATAGGTGAATCATATTGAAGAATTTATGTTACAATGCACTAACGACATAATACTCATATGGAGCATCACACGGTGAAAGCATTTTGGATTTATATAAAATTTAAAAAAATTTAAATGAGTAATTTGTAAGTTGTTCACAAATAAAATTCAAAGTATTTGTGTCCTGTATCATCTAAAAGAAGATCAGTTAATTAAAATGGCCATTCAATATATAAATAATAATATCTACACATCGTGATAGATTTAATATATTCAACAAAACATCTTCATTATTAAGAAAAATTCTTCATAATTCAGTAATGAAAGTTATTGTACTTCAAACGATTCATAAGATGATAATATAAAAATGAATTTTGAAAGAAAATAATAACTACAAATATATATTGGTTTATAAAAAAATATTTGAATATTATTCGTCGGCCTAGAATGCTACTGTTCATTAGCCACTTTCTAGGCATATAGAAATATATACATTGTCGTAATATGATAAAGAGAACTGTTTAACATTTTTTTCAGATTTGGAAAAGATTTAGTAAATAGTTGTTTTACATCCACATATTACACACCCCGTTGAGTAGCGCTTTATTCTCAATCAGCGAGCCAGGATCCAGTGTCGCTGATAATAGTAGTTTGTGCAACAAGAATGGATATGATATCAATATCGTACGATAAAGAAGTTTGAACACGACGCCACACAGTGGAAAAAAAGCCTTTTTTGGACAAAAATCTGCCTACAAGTCAAATCTTAATTAATTTCAATTTACCTTGGCTTAAAATGTAGGTTATTGGCTACACTTTCAGAGTATACTGCCTAAATTGCAAATCCCGATTTCCTAACCTCAAAAAATGTATCAAATATGAGAGTAATCACTTTTTTCTATTTCTACAAGTCAAATCTTGATCAATTTTGACAATCCTGGGGTTCACAATTTAGGTAGTATACGCTGAAAGGGTAGCTAATTTTAAGCATTTTAAGCCCAGGATTCTCAAAATTGATCAAGATTTGACTTGTAGAAATAGAAAAAAGTGATTACTCTCATATTTGATACATTTTTTGAGGTTAGGAAATCGGGATTGTCAATTTAGGCAATATACGCTGAAAGGGTAGCTAATAACCTGCATTTTAAGCCCAGGATTGTCAAAATAAATCAAGATTTGACTTGTAGAAATAGAAAAAAGTAAGTCATATTTGATATATTTTTTGAGGTTAGAAAATCGGGGTTTGCAATTTAGGCAGTATACTCTGAAAGTGTAGCCAATAACCTACATTTTAAGCCAAGGTAGATCAAAATTGATTAAGATTTGACTTGTAGGCATATTTTCGTCCAAAAAGGCTTTTTTTTTCCACTGTGCGCCGTCGTAGGCGGAGTGCTCAATCTTTCAAGTGCGATATGGATAATCCACTCAAGTTGTACAGTATAATTTTTCTACGACCAGCTTAAGAAAAACCGAGGGGGCAACCGCTGAGGGGAAGTAGTGTACAAATCGGAGGAATTTGGAAGGAATTAGAAAGGAATTGAAGATATTTCGGAAGGAATTATTAGGTATTAAGGGAATTACAGGGGAATTTGGAGGAAATAAATATTATTACGAGGTATTAGAAGGGAATTAAGAGGAAATAAAAGGTATTAGGAGGGATTAGATCGTAAAAAGATTGAAATGGAATGTTTATCTTGAAGAATTACATACCAATTCTTATATAAAGGACGTCAGTGTTGTAAAAACATTAGCTCAGAGATTAGCGCTAAAAATATCTAGTAAAGAAAAAATATTTAATTTAATTAAACGATTTATATCGGACAAAATTCATAAAGTTTTGAAAATTGGTAGAAATGTTAGGGACAGCATAAGAATTACTAAACCGAAAAGTTCCCACCCCTAAATAGTGTGCTTCATCCCCTAGCCGTTTCCACCCCCATTTTGAGGTTTTCTAGATTATCCCGGGAACGGTGCACTTTTTGGTCAATTATTCCTTATAAAATTCTCTATGAAAAACGTCTCTACACTTTTTTTCCTAAAATTAATAGTAGCGTGGGAAATAAGGCGCACACATAAGGGTTGGTTCCGGTCAACACAATAAATTGTAATCTTTACTATAATCTACTTTAAAGTTCAATGCTTAACGCTAAAGCAGTAGCTACTAAACTCCACCTAAAATTATAATAAATGTACCACTTCCACCCTCTCACCTCTATAAAATAACGCGATTTTTAAAGAAGCGAAAATATTGTATATTATACTTGTTTCCACGCCACCCCAGAGGTAAAGTATTTGGCGTGTGGTGTCCCCTGTAGGCCGAATCTACTAATTATCAAAAGGTTTCCTACGTTAATGGACCAAAATAGTGTGACGTTTCACTCCCACTCTAACTATTCCATCCTATTTCTCACATCGACCTTATCGCCACTGTACATAAGACCCTGGTTAAAATTGAATTTTAAATTTCAGAAAATCTGTGAATATTTAACTATTGAATTATCATCCTAATGTTTTAACTTTGAAAGCTGCGCCTTCTTGTAATAATACTGTAATTTTTAAGTCCTCTTGAAATTTTTTCAGAAATTAATTGTTTATTGCGCACGCGTAATACGTATGTCGGGCATAACTCCATCTTCTTATTTTTATTTGTTTTCCTGGTTGAAGTTTAAGGTTATGTATGGTGGATTATTTCTTTTATCACTTTCAAGGATTTTACAATATTTAAAGTGTTTGTATATCCAAAATGGTCCAAAAATTACATTTTTCTGCGATTGCTCAATTTTTTAAGTATAAAGAAACATTCATGGTCAAGGCAGAAAGTTCTGTTGAAGCGCGAAGCGGGCCGCATGAATGAATGATCATGATCCTGAAGTACTTACTGATTGTTAAGGGAGAAGTTCATGCTGGCATGAGAGATAGAATCTATAAAGTAGAGGTGTGTGCTTTTTTTAAAATATAAATATATTTTACTTTAAATGTAATTAATTTCAGATATTTTTGAATAATGGTAAAAATATAACCGATGCAGAATGTACTTGTCCAAGGGGATTATGGTTATGCCATCATATGACTGCTGTGGCTCTCTTTGCACACTATAATATTTCTGTAAGAGTACGAACATGCTAAAGATGCTACGCAGCTATAG
This sequence comes from Rutpela maculata, assembly GCA_936432065.2. Taxonomy (NCBI): domain Eukaryota; kingdom Metazoa; phylum Arthropoda; class Insecta; order Coleoptera; family Cerambycidae; genus Rutpela; species Rutpela maculata. Next base: position 82,304,050 of record OW386286.2, on the reverse strand, counting down.
ACGTTCAGGCCGCAGTTTCAGTCGATGCATTGAAGCCATCAATTTGTACTAGGAGCAGTTCACCCTGCTAGCATCGACGGTATGTGCGGTTATATTTAAATGTATAGATTTGTTTTACACATTGATGGCTTCGATACATTTACTGAATTTGCGGTCTAAACTTCTATACAGCTGCGCATCAACTTCGGCATGTTCGTACCGTAACAAATGAAGCGTGCTCATGGAATATGTCGTATTTACTAGACAGTTCGATTTTAAACTATTTTAATCATATATATATTTAATAGAAATAAGTTCTGAATAAATGATACAATATGTAATTTCTTTATTTATTTGCGTTTCTGAAAATACTTACAAATAAACATTTAAACACGAGGTTGGAGGCAAGGCCCCTACAAGGGAGGGTCAGTAGGTACTGTGGTACCTGGGCCTGGTTAGGCTAGTAAATGCAATTCTCGCTCGATTAAGAGACACCTGGACAATTTTTTTTTTTTTTCAAATTTTTCCTAGGCCTGGGGGCCTGCCAGTGAATTTGGTACAGGGGCCTGGTTAGAGGACGAAAGTCTATGATAACAGTATAAAATAATGGAAAGCAATTCAAATAATAAATAAAACAGGCTTTGAGGTTAGAACACAAAGAAATAATCAAAGAACTACGTTTTGAATAATTTTCCACACTTGCAGAATGCATGCGCATAAACAACCATTTAGGAAACATTTTTTTATTTATTCTAGGTAGAGAAAATTGATTACCACATGTAAAAAACTTATAATCCAGCTCTATTTTTATACTAGTAGTTAGGTTTCAATAGTTAAATATGAAAAATAACGTACCAATCCTTAGATATATTTTTAAGTAATTTATTTTGACCCTTAAAACATATGTACATAAGGTATGCTTCAAAGAGTGGATGGAAAGGAATTCAAATTAACCTCCTCGTGAATGACGTCACGACTATTGTGGTCCATTAATCTTCATCGTCTTCCATAGATTCGACATTCATGCATGCTTGTGCGTGGTAATGGTAACACATTGTGGAGCAACGTAAGCCTGCTCTTCTTCAACTGCACCTGTTTTCGCACCCTAATTTGCATGAACAAGAAATTAGTGTTATAACGGATTCTTTTGTTGTCATAGTTCGGGTTAATATACCGCCAACTTTTTTCCATCCCCAATCAGTAGCTTCTAGAGCAACGTTTTTCCATGTTTGAATTTGGTAAAAAAACGCGATATGAGTGTTGCCGAGCAGCAGCAGAAGTTGTTGGTAGTTTTCATAATATTACAGTATTCTTCGCTTTACCAACGAGTTTGTTAAAAGTCATGAATCTGTATACATCTAGACTTTTTTCTGCGGAGGTAGAGTTGTATAAAGCTAGAACAAATCGCTCTCCTACGTCTACAATTTCTCCATGACTAGCTTTTCATTATTAAAACTTTGCACGATGTCTTGTAATACTTCAGTAATATAACAGTTAAAATTGTAATATATTGGACAAAATTCATAAAGTTTCAAAAATTGCGTGCTTCATCCCCTAGAGGACGTCATTTCCACCCCCAATTTGAGGTTTTCTAGATTATTTCTAGAAAGGTGCATTTTTCCATAAAAAAACCTATATACAGAATTATTCCTTATAAAATTCTCTATAAAAAACTTCTCCAAACTTTTTTCCTAAAATTATTAGTACTTTGGTAAATGAGGCGCAAATATAATCAGCGCAGGTCATATAATTCGCTGAATATCCGTATAGTTATTTCCAAAGCTGTCTACGCGAAAAAAGTATGAATATTTGTACACCACCACAATGTAAAAAAATTCAATTTCTTCCACTACATCTCAGACGACCCAAGGTCACTGCATTATTTTAGAGCTTGCTGTAAACGCTGTTACTGTTCAGGGCTGCCAATGTGCGGGATTTTACTCAAAAACCGAGTATTTTAAACCCACTTTCGGGTAAAATCGAAACCGGAAGTCGGACATTTTGTTTTTTTACATTATATAATTGGAAATTATATCCCATATCACTACACCAAATTTGAAAAAAATCCATTAGCCCATTCAAAAGTTACAACAGTGTCCCTATCGGCTGAGCGACCCGGTATACAATATTCCCGCTTCATCAAAAATCGCGTTATTTTATAGGAGGAATTTATTATAATTTTAGGCGGATTTTAGTAGCTACTGCTTTAGCGTTAAGTATTGAACTTTAAAGTAGATTATAGTAAAGATTACAATTTATTGTGTTGACCGGAACCAACCCTTATGTGTGCGCCTTATTTCACACGGTACTATTAATTTTAGGAAAAAAGTGTAGAGACATTATTGATAGAAAATTTTATAAGGAACAATTTTGTGTATAGGTATTTTTATCAAAAAGTGTACCGTTCCCGAGATAATCTAGAAAATATTAAGGTATTAGGAGGAAATAAATGTATTTGAGGAATTAGGGGAATTACAAGGAATTAAAGGGGAAATAAAGGGTATTTTTCTAGAATAGGTATTAGGTGTACAAAATTTCGCCAGCGGTTGCCCCCTCGAGAAAAACCTACAAATTTTTGAAAAATTTATTAAATATTAATATGGGCATGTGCATCATATAACTAACATAACCTCAAATTTTAAGTTTTTTAAGTTTATTCTCATTTTTAATGTTTGTATATGCATTTCTAGCTTGGAGCCATACTGGCTCCATAGGATGAAAGCCTACCCAAAAATGACTGAATCATAGCCCGAAATTGACTGATCTACATAATATCTGAACATTTAATTTCCGACGTATTTTCACGAGCTGAACACAAACCGTAGTCAGAATTAAAGCGCAATCTACAAACTTCATAGAGAAATATCATTTCAGCATATATTCTTATCAACTCTAGTAAGCGGAGATGGGTAACTTTAAAATTTTTAAGTATCTAAAGGAAAATATTACTGAATAGTGACATTTTTAGGAAACATTTTTCGGGTAAAGTTTGCTCTGTTGAGAGAGGAATTTCGTTTGGACTTAACATTTACCTACATCCTCCTTTGATGATTTTTTACTTTTTATTCTTTGAGCTGTTTAGAATTGTATAATTTTCTTTATTCTGTTTGATTGTCATATGCCATTTGTTGCTTTTTCTATTTTTGCGATTAGGACACCTCCACGTGGTGACGGCGGGCAACGATTTATTTCGGCTAAGTTACTAGGAAAGAGTTTACGATGCAGGGGAGGGAAACACCAGTATCGGCGGCCGGTCAGGTTGGAAAAGCGGGACCGCGGGCGTCGTCATCATGCAACCGCAGATCTAGTGAAGTGGGAAACTTGGCTTCCTATGAGTATAGGGCTACAATAAATTTGCACGACTGTGTAAATAATCCGAATTCCCTGTGTTTTGTTTGTAGTAAATGAAATAGCATATGACAATCAAAGAGAATAAAGAAAACTATACTTCTAAACAGCTCCAAGAAAAAAAAATAAAAATCATCAAGTTAGGGTGTAGGTAAATGTTAAGTCTAAACGATATTCCTCTCCCAACAGAGCAAACTTCGTCCGAAAAATTTTTCCTAAAAATGTCACTGTTCAGTAATATTTTCCTTTAGATACTTGAAAATTGAAAAGTTACCCATCTCCGCTTACTAGAGTTGATGAGAATATACGCTGAAATGATATTTCTCTATGAAGTTTGCAAATTGCGCTTTAATTTTGACTCCGGTATTTGTTCAGCTCGTGAAAATACGTCGGAAATTATATGTTCAGATATTATGTAGAGCAAAGTTAATTTTGGGCTATGATTCAGCCATTCTTGAGTACGTTTTCATCCTAAATATGGATTTTACAAGATATTCGATCATCGCGCATAAATTCTGACCTTTCAGTGCCCCAAATTACGTATAGATATATTGACCAGTTCATGTAAGCTTTTTATTTACTTGTTTGGGATTTTTCGGGCATTTTTTTAGGTGTTTTTTAAGGTTATGTCAAAATTCCTAACTGATCGGTTAATTCTGACCTCATATTCAGTTTCAGCGCCCCAAATTACGTATAGATACAGTGATTAGCTCATTTAAGCTTTTTATTTACTTGTTTGGGATTTTTCATGAATGTTAAGGTGTTTTTTGAGGTTAGCAAAAATGCAAGAGCCAATCGGGCAAAACGGATTCGTGTTCAGCGGATCAAAATGCATGGGAGTACAATAGGTCTGCCTTCTAGCACTCGAGTTTTATTTTTTTTGTGTGCCTGTGTAATTGTTTTATTTTATTTTTAATTATTTATAACACTACAATTATTCTGAGCCGACGTACTATTTGACTATTCTGAGAGAATATGAAATGCTGGTTACACTTAACACAAAATGAATATTTACTTAAAAATATGAAGATGATCGGACATATTCAAATAGTGTTCAGTGCGTTTTTAATAAAAACTTTTTTTAAATATTTTTAATATATTCTTACTTAATTTGAACTCCTTGAATAAAGCAGAAATCATAGCAACTAATTTAAATAACCACATTATTTACTTTAAAGTGCGAACGGTTTAAGTTTACACAAATCCTTTCTCCGTGTACATATACATCTCCAAAACTAACTGATAAATATGGATTGTTGCACCTACAATTTATATTTACTCTATAAACCCTTCCAAGTTGCCCCCAGAAAAGGAATTACTGTTTCTTTGAGGTTTAAGGTACCCGTTTAAAAGTTTTTAGAGTCATAGTTATGAGTAAAACATTGAATGTAAAAACTTTGTCGCTGTGTAACTCGTAAATGGTTCGTTCTACGAAAATGTGTCTGTGAAGGAATTTGTAGAAAATTTAGAGCTGAATAAAATTTCTTGGAACATCAGCGGTGCACCATATTGTATTTATATTTGAACTTTTCGGAAAGGAGGTCCCCCACCTCTCATTGATTGTACTAAATTGTGATAAGATGTAATAGGAAAATATCCCAATGACAAAACATTTTTTTTTGTATTAAAAAAATTGAATTTTTGGCCAGGCGCGGATTTATGGGGGGGGGGTAATGGGGTAATTACCCCCCCCCCAAGATTCTGTAAATCATCAACTTTTGTTTTAAAATGGTATGATTTTTGTTAATTTTGGGAAGAAAAAAAAAATTTAACAGGGTAATTACCCCCTCAAGAAATTTCCATTTTAAATTTTTTCGGATTTTTGCCTTCTGCTCTCCAAAAAAATTTTGGGACGAAAAAATTTTTTCGGATTTCTTCCCCCCGCTCATCAAAAAAATTTGAGTTCAGTGTTACCCCCCAAGCTCAAGGTCCAGATCCGCCCTTGTTTTTGGCTCTCCAACTTTCCTTTATTTTAATACATTTTTTTCGGGTGGATGCAAACTGGCCACCGTACTACCTACAATTTTAATCCTATATGTAATCTGGGCGCAGCCAAATCTGTACCTGAAAAAGATATAGGCAATCTTGACTTGGCACGGTGTTGTTTTCTTGAAATATAAAAATCGCATAAAAGCAAACTGATGCCAACCTACTAGATAAATTATAATGAATAATATTAGTGAAGTCTGTTGTAATTGTTTCTGACAGCCAGCTCACGGCGTACAATTTTTGCTGTTTTTTCGGAAATATCATCAACGGCTGCACGCTTACTTATATGCACTTGAAATCACTTTTAGGTTTAACTTACTTTCATTCTCTTCATGATTATGTTCTAGCTGGTTTCTGCTCACTAAATTTTCAGCACCAAGTGTAAACACTTTCTGTTTTGAAAAGATGTACTTGTTAACAACTAACAAACTAATAAACTAACAAACAAACTAACAAACAACAACTACAAACTAACAAGTAACAAGAACAACAGCTCTCAATAACTTTACAAATTTTCTAGATCTCTCTCAATTTAATTTTGTGTACAATAACAACAACAGGTTACTTGACTTGGTCCTGTGCAATACCAGTTGTGTAGTTGAGAAAGCTTTAGATGTTTTATTAAAAGAAGATAAGCATCATCCCGGACTTGTAATTTCCTTGAACACTGAATATGAAATCTATACTAATAATTTCCCCATTAATTATACAAATACATTTAATTTTAGAAAAGCCAATTTTGAACTATTATATCAGGAACTGCTTAATGTCGACTCGGTCTTGCCTCGAAGATTACACTGAAATTAACTCTGCGTGTCAACAATTTTATGATAAATTATCGGAGATATTCACAACTTGTGTACCTAAATCTGTGTGTCCTAAAAATAATAGAAAATTCCCACCGTGGTTTAATGCTGAAATTATCAAAGATATAAGAACTAAAGAAAAATATTTGAGGCTGCACAAAAGAACGGGAGATAACATTGCACCTGGTGAATTTGTGAGATTGAGGTCTAAAATTAAATTTGATATCAAAACTGCTTTCAGAAATTATACAGCTCAGGTTGAAAATAATATCAGCAATGATCCAAATAAGTTTTGGGCCCACATAAAAAACAAAAAGGGAGTGACTAACATACCTAAAGATATGTATTACAATGGCAATCATTTGAATAATCCACAAGATATTGTAAATGCTTATGCTGATCTTTTCGAACAATCATTTTCACCTGTAGAACCGGAAGACACATTAACAGATCAGTCTGATAATAATAATAGTAGCATCAATATAGTGTCCTTTTCAGAACACGAAGTACTATTGGCTTTAAAAAAAATAAAACCCAAGCTCACCATGGGACCTGATGGCATTCCCGCGTTCTTATTGAAAGATTGTGCTTATATCTTTGCGAAACCACTCATGATTTTATTTAACCTTTCTATTAAGTGTTGTTCATTTCCTGACATTTGGAAATACTCCAAAGTCTGTCCGGTATACAAAAAGGGTGAAAAAAATGATATAAGAAACTTTCGACCGATAACTATAATCTGTAATTTTGGTAAAGCTTTCGAAATATTACTACATAATTCAATTTACCCACATGTTAAAAACATAATTTCCACGCAACAACATGGATTTATGAAGGGCCGCTCTACTACCACTAATCTTATTTGTGCTACACAATACATATCTGAATCCATCGACATGCAAGTTCAAACAGACGTAATATACTTTGACTTTACGAAAGCCTTCGATAGGCTGAACCACAACTTACTTATTACAAAACTCTCTAGTTTTGGCATTTCAGATCAGCTCATATCTTTTTTTTAAATCATATTTAACTGAACGACAACAATACGTCGCATACAATGGCTTTAAGTCCTCTGATTATATTTCAACTTCAGGTGTTCCCCAGGGGTCCGTTCTTGAGCCGCTGCTTTTTAATATTTTTATCAACGACATAGGTAATACCCTAGGAGTTCACTTTTTAATGTATGCGGACGATATAAAACTTTTACATAGAATCACTGATCTGAATGACTGCATCACATTGCAAAATAGCGTTTCTAATCTTTGTTCTTGGTGTGTTAAAAACAAACTTTCATTAAATGTGCAAAAGTGTAATATTATGTCGTTTTCAAATAGAGATTCTATGATTACCTACGATTACGCGCTAAACAACGAACAATTAATGCGACCGTCTACGTTCAAAGACCTTGGTGTAATTTTCGACAAAAAACTAACTTTTAATGACCACATTGATACGTTAATATGTGACGTAAATAAGACATTTGGTTTTATCATACGCAACAGCCGCGATTTCTCAAATATTGCAACGCTAAAATTACTATATTTTTCATTTCTGAGATCTAAGTTAGAGTATGCATCCCTTGTTTGGCAGCCCTGCTATAATATTCACATCTCAAAAATAGAAAATGTACAACGTCGTTTTCTTAAATATCTTCACTTTAAATCTCATGATACATATCCACCTATTGGCTTTCCGCAAGGAGATTTGCTTGAAATGTTTTCTATGTGCAGCTTAAGTGATAGACGTAACAACTACGCCATTAACTTCTTAAAGAAAGTAATTCATCATGAAATTGATTGCTGCGAGATCCTCCATAAATTAAATTTTCACACTCCAAGAGTGAATTCGCGGTATCACCAAACTTTTTACCTGCCTAGAACCCGGACTAACGTTTTACAATACTCACCGATATATAACATCTGTTCTACTTATAATAACAACCCGAATGATATTGACATTTTTATTTAATAGGAGACGTTATCTATAGTTAGTTACCATTTTATTATATTCTTTTATGTGCCGTATGCATAATTATAGTTAACCTTATTTTTGTTTTACTTAAGTTTAATTTTAATTTTAGTCTTATTCAGTTTTCTTTGTATTCCAGTTGTAGTTTTAGTTACTATACTCATCTATGGTGTGTAGTCTATATTAAATATGTGTTGTTTCCCATCTTGTAAATGGTTTGTACTGTTAGATGGTGTATAATTAAAATAAAAATAAAAAATAAAAAAACAACTAACAAACGTTTCTTGTTGTCACTGTCCACGAAAGAAGTCTCCATTATTGTTGTAAGTGGAGGATTTCACAATATACGACAAAACTCAAGACTGCGGCGGTGTAACAAAATTTTATTACTTTATTACTCGAAGAGTAAGTACATGATGACTAGATTACATGTCAGATTTAGGAGCTCCTTTTGTATGGCAGGTAAAACTAAAAATTTTGTTTACACCCTCCGATTTCATACGTTAAATTTATGTATTTTTTCATTTCCAAGTACCTAATTAAAAAAAATACTTCGAACACGTATCATCTACAAACACAATTATAAAATAGAATACAAAATACAGTTTGAGTCAGTAGTGTGTGGATGGTTAATATCTCGTCAACCATTTGAAATTTGAAAAAATGTAAATACAAAAGAAACTGCGGAACAGCTTGTGGTTGCCGCAAAGCTGGAATGAAATGCTCCGTTATAAGCCAAAACTGCAGCGGTATTTTCGTCAACGTTACAGAATTCCCGAAAATCTGTGTGCAAGACGGCATAAACAACGGATCCGACGAAGAGAAGGAATAAACTTAAGTCGATCGACAATGACAATGGATTAAGCTGAAAAGTAATGCTCGAGCGGTTCCGAAGGTGACGCTGTGAAGACCGTGAGGGGTTTTAGTGAGTAAAAATCTCATACTACTCTGCCGCACAACATCTAGGCAGGTGCCTCGTCCATAAAAAAAATTGCATGCCGATTTTGCGGCGCGCTGTATTGCAAACTGTTGTTCGAATATAAGAATTAAAAAAACAAATCTGTAGGTTTTGCCTGTTCTACAAATTTCATGTGGAACAATTTTCTAGTAGGAGTTCCCCACATCAAGAAAAATGCGAGAAACTGCGATCCTCACCCTCATTTCAAACTGGGTTTCCAATAAACAAAAATCTATCAGTCTTACGAAAAAAATGTATAGCACATAAAACATATGGGGAATTTTATGCTCTTTAATATACCGTATTTGTTTTTTATCTAGCTTCAATAGATGCCGAGATATTTGAAAAAACGGTTTTTAACCATTTTTTCAAGATGGCGGAAAACCCCGGTCGCATAACGTGTCGACGATTCACCAATACACTCACTAATGTCCCTCCTACTAAGCCCTAAAAGATCTCTGACGTCGCATGACTGTCGACCTCAAAATTTATAATGACTAAAGTAATAGAGCGAAAACGCGCTAGGGACAAATAATAAAACTACTAAAGCGGAGATGAATTTCGTATTTTTCTAATTTCTGTAAAAAACCGCTGCCCAAGGAATCACTACTTCCTCATCCAGATTTTCTATCCAAGTCACTCAGAATGAAAAAATTGTGAATGTGAAAATAATTTATGGAGTTTTAATAACACAATATTTGAAATCCTCTACCCCAAAAACCCATAAAACGATACCCCACATCGGCAGTGCGGTGGGGGTGGTGATAGGGGGGTGGTAGTGGCGGTGGATGAAGTAAAAAAATATTTTGAGGTTTCTGGTTCTTGTACACACACTAAATCACATTTTTAATAATGGGGTGGGGTGGTAATGGGGGTGGCTAATGCCAAAAATTTTCTTGAGACCTTAGCTTCTCTTGTATATACTAAATACCAATTTTAGGGTAAGAGTCCATTCTTACCTGCTTTATTTACCTATTTACCCCAAATTTATCCCAATTTACCTTCCAACCCTTCGACGGAACAAGATGAAAATATAATCTAGTTCCAGATCTCGTTAAAGTACATATGTGTACCAAATTTCAAGTCAATATCTCCAGAGTAAACGTGCGCACAAAAAAAAAGTTACAGACAGACAGACAGACCGACAGGCCAGACAGAAATTTTTTTTTCGCTTTAACTTAAAATCTCGACGTTTCATGACATTCTAGGTAGGGATTGCATTACCGGTTAACCGGTTAACCGGTTAACCGGTAAACAGGACAAAAAACACATGACGATAATTACCGGTTATTTTATTTTTTTACCGGTTATTTCGGTAAATTCTGAACTTACGATATGTCACGTATTCAACGTTTCTTTTTATGTCAGTGACTAGTATTCACTAAATATAGAGTGACTGTTCCAACACTGAGCACTTTTAACAATAAATAAATAATATTATAAAAAGTAAAACCCAAACACCAAGCCCCAAGAAATACAAGTAAGAGAGACATTGACAATATCTTGCGACAGGAAATTGAATATTTCACTGCCTCATATATCCGTGGAAAATATTTAGAAGAATGTTATTACCAATTCTTATTAACTTATCGACCTACCAATATCGATAGAGGAAGGGCATTTTCAGTTGGTGGTATTCTATGTACAAATATCAGACGACTAACAGATACAGCTTTGAAAAACTAGCCCTTTTAACTTGCTATTTTTAAAAAATATTGTATTTTTGGATTAGGTATTCAGTAAATGCCCTATTTGAGTTTTTGTTTTTAATTTTTGTTATTTACAGAATAATTATATATTTAATTTCATTTATATTTTTTCCTTTTGATAAAAAAACCTTTTGTTTGTTCATTATAATAATAATAATACGTTTATTTTACTCAAACTAAAAATGGTACAAATTGAACTGTAGAGCTCTTCTTCCATTTGCCCAAATACAAATAAACTAAATCTAAGATTATAAAGAGATTATAAAAAAATATTAATACATATAAATCTAAAATTCCAAGAAAAAAATTATTATTATTTTATTTGTTAATATTCAGTAATGAATTATAATAATCTAACAAATGTTATATTTTATAATAATAATAATAACAATAATAACAACAGCAGCACTCAGACATGCGAGCAGACAAGGGGAACGGGCAGACCCCCCAAAGCGAAGCAAAAAGGTTAAAAGTAAATAAAATTATATGGGAAAATGAAAAAGAAATATACGCGCACCCATAACGCAGCATCAAGTCTCCTGCTTCTGATCAGCCAAAATGTAATTTTTGACAACTTTAATCAAATTTTTTTTTTATTTATATTTTTCATATTCATTTGGAAGTTCATTCCAAAGATGAGATGCAAGATACGTAAATGATCTTTGAGAAATCGCAGTTTCATGCTGAGGCACCAAAAAATTTTGTATGTATCTTGTATTATGCAAGTGATCTCGTGAAATTAACTTATTTCTTAAGTACTGAGGTTCGTCATTATGAATTATTCGCCAAATAAGTGTGAGCATGTGTAAACGTTTGCGGTTTTCCATGTTTAATATGCTATGTTTATTTAGATGTGGTGATATATGTTGTCTATATGGGATACTGTAAATATAACGCATACATGAATTTTGAAGTTTTTGAATTTTCTTTTTTGCTGTCGCCGATAATAACTTTCCATATACAACATCACCATAATCAACTAAAGAATATGAGTGAATCACAAAATTTTGATTTACACTCTCTAGATATGTCTCTCGCAAAACTGTAGAATTTTTTCAATCGACTGTAAGCGAATTTCAATTTGGAAAAAATATATTTCTCAAAGCCTAATTATATTAATTATACGTATATAAAAATGTTTTTTGTTAAATTTAGATAATTTTGTACATGGAAAAAGACAATTACCATTTTCGTCACCCTAATCATTCATTCTAAAAATTACCGGTAAATACCGGTTAACCGGTTATTTACATTTTTATTTACCGATTTACCGGTTATTAAAACTACCGGTAAATTGCAATCCCTAATTCTAGGTCTATTTGAACAATAAAAATTTTTTTGTCGTTACTATACTTCCACTAGTAATTAATGGTTTCGGAGATATGGAAGTATAAAGATGACGTCCAAACGTTTATAATACGAAGTGTTTAGTTAAAATGCTAGTATCTCAGAAACTATGGCACTTATGTCAAAAATACTAACAATCAAAATGAAAGACTATTAACTAGGCTTTCAAATGATTTTTGTTTCTACTTCTATTGCATAAAAACAAAGAAGTTATAACAGAAACAACGCGTTTCCTTGCATTTTTTTAATAAACGCCATTTTGTTGATGTAAGTAGCCAGTAATTAAAAAAGTATATACTTATATACTGTTTTTCGTAAGCATATAGTATAACCTAAACGCTCAAAATTTTTCGCCCCATTACAACACTTGCTTCAGAAAAAAACTGCATTTTAAACTATAAACGGATTTTCGAAAAAACGTAAAAAATTTTTTCTTACCAAATATCTCAATAAATATTACTTTAAGCGAAAAAATTGTAAATATCAAAAATAAACCTCATAAACTAAGAATGAATTTGTTTTACTTTAATATTACTTCCACGTCCAGTGGAAATATAGTAACGACAAAAAAATTTTTAAAAATTTTTATTGTCCAAATAGGCTTAAAATGTCATAAAACGTCGAGATTTTAAGTTTGAGCGGAAAAAAATTTCTGTCTGTCTGTCTGTAACTTTTTTGTGCGCACGTACTCTGGAACCGTTTAAGATATTGACTTGAAATTTGGTACACATATGTACTTTAACGAGATCTAGAACTAGATTATATTTTCATCTTGTTCCGTCGAAGGGTTGGGGGTAAATTGGGGTAAATTTGGGGTAAATAGGTCAATCAAGCAGGTAAGAGTCCATAAAATTGGTATTTAGTATATACAAGAGAAGCTAAAGTCTCAAAAAAATTTTTGGCATTAGCCACCCCCATTACCGCCCCCACCCCCTTATTAAAGGGAATGAAAAAAAATTGTGATTTAGTATACGTACAGGAACCAGAAACCCCAAAATATTTTTTTACTTCATCCACTCCCACTATCACCCCCCTATCACCACCCCCCTCCCCACTACCGATATGGGGTATCGTTTTAGGGGTTTTTGGGGTAGAGGATTTCAAATATTATATTATTAAAGTTCCATAAACAATTATTTTCACATACAAAGTTTTTTCGTTGTGAGTGACTTGGATAGAGAATCTGGATGTGGAAGTTGTGATTCCTTGGGCAGCGGTTTTTACTTCGGATTAATAGTTTCGAAGATATTTAAATCTAGAGATGGCATCCGAAAAATAACTATAGTATTTAGTTTAAATGTTGAATACCTTAAAAAACTGTAAAACTTCCATCAAAATTTCTAGGAAACAGAATTAAGAGGAGACAACGCCAATCACAAAGTTTCATCGGTAAAGCTAAAGCTGAAGTGGGGCGAAGGGTAGGCAGTGTGGCACCATCTATTAAAAAGCACTGTACTAAAAATCTTAACTGGGAAAAAGCAAACTGAAACAAAGATATTCTTGTAAGTAAATGAATACTACACTTCTATTGAAGAAAGTTTTTAGCTAAAATTTGTTTATTACGAAGAATTCTTTTCACATTGGCTCATTGCCGCCTGCTCCCCTCTCATTTGATCGCCTTGCTCCCTCTTAAAGATAATTGATCGGTCTTTTAAATGATTTGTTGTTTGTTTATGTATCATAAAAATAGAGAAGTTATGGCCGAAGCAATATGTGCGTTCTCAATTTTCAATTGTCCGGCAAGTAATTTTTTTTCAAAGATTCTGCTTTTTGTTAATATATAGCATCAACTAGATACTCAATTTTTTTGTCCTTTTTAAACACTTGCTTTAGAAAAAAATTTCATCCTTCATATTTTCGCCGCCATTTTAAATTTATCTATTTTTAACTTCAGAAAATCTTTTTCTTGATGGTGCGGGAGCTACGTGGTTACAAGTATTTTCTATGCGTTGAACAATTCTATCGAACTTATTTAACGACAAAATATATTTTTGGCATATATCAGCCCGTCGAGTTGGCCATGGTTCATAATATAAAAATCAGTGAAATTATGTCATCGTTACAAGGCTCATTTTTTTGTGTGTACACATTTTATGTTAAAAATTAATAAAACGAGATAGCCAGAAAGAGTGGGCAGTCAGAAGGCGCAGCCAGAAAGGTCAAAGTTGTAAAAAAATGGAGTTACATCACGTGATCGTTACAAGCTTATTTTAGGCTGAGCATATTTATTTAAATGTTCTGTATACAGAAAAAAATCCCAGAAAGAAACTCCTGTCAGTAAGGCTAGTCAGAAAGGAAATGTTTAGAATTTTTGAAGAACATTTTCTTTCTGGCTAGCTTTACTGACAAGAGTTTCTTTCTGGTAACTTTTTTCTGTATTCAAAACATTTAAATACATATGCTCAGCCTAAAAAAAAGGCTTGTAACGATCACGTGATATAACTCCGTTTTTTTACAACTTTGACCTTTCTGGCTGCGCCACCTGATGGCCCACACTTTCTGGCGATCTTATTTTATTTATTTTACACATAAAATGTGTACACACAAAAGAAATGAGAATTGTAACGATGACATAATTTCACAGATTTTTAGACAGTGTTCGTGACGTACCTGACAGAAGGTGCCCCGCCAGAAGTCGATTTTATGAATCATTAACATCCATTAAACCATAAAAATATCTCAAAGTTCATAAAACGATTACGTGCCGAAAAAGCCACCTAGTTTTCGTTATATGAGAATGTAGTCGTAAGATCCCACATTTTTTATTCGAAAACCGGACTTAATATATAAAAACCTTAAATTTCACAAAATTTTTCAAAAAATTTTAAATTGGGGTTCAAAAAATTATCTGCATCGTCACTCGTGTTTCTGATTTTAAATGATTGACTATAAAAAACATTTAAGACAAAATCATCAAAATCGGATTTGTTTTTGAGGGTTTGTAAGATTTTATGATTTTTCCGCTTCATTGACTCGGATATAATTATAATTAATATTATTAAATTTAAAGGCAAATGTATTGCATTAATTTTGTAGTTTAGAACATTATTTAAAAAAGTACCTACGTGACATTTGCCAGAAGCCAAAATTAATGACAAATAAAGGTAAACAATAATAAGGACACCTTATCAATTAATTGATATATTTGCAGTAGACGCGACCAATTAGGTGACCTCCCATATAAATATTTTGATAAAAAACACCTATTAACTAACTAACAATTTCATTAGTGATGTTTAACAATGATTTAAAATATTCTGTATCCGTCATGTAACTTTATAACATCTGTTGTCCTTAGTTAAATTTTATCGTGGTGTAGTTCGGTAAAATATGGAATTTATGTTAGTGTTTAGTAACAATATAAACATTTTTCTTCTAAATTGGTTCAATTGATTAATTCAGTTGATTAATTATTAGATTACTTTGTCTTCCCGTTTAATTGTCGTTGTGCGTTTGCGTCACTAGGTAACCTTCTAGGGATCATTTTATTACAAGGAAATAAGAGGCCAGAATAATAAAATAATGCATTAAATTTCACAATGCTGAAGAATATTGCACAGTAAGTAAATTTAATTGTTTTTAATTGAATCTTAAAGGACATGATATAATTTTGTAAATCTCGTAAACAATATCTTACGATTTTAGCTCAGAAATTGTAATCTTTGAGGTGGAAAATTATTTGTACAAGCTGAGATTCTTACAAAATCAAGGCTGTTTTAAAAATATACTAAAAGTTCCATAAACGTCCATAATGGGAGCGTTAAAAAAAACTTGCGTATTTTTACTTTTTCTTTTTTTTTTTAATAACTCATTTATAATGAGTTATCTCAAAAATTATCATGAGAGTTTATCGCTACTTGATAAAGAAATACACATTTTTTTGTTTGAATCTTTTTTTCGATATAACCAAAACTGTAAAAGTTAAGACCTTTTATATCAACGTAAAATAGATGATTCGTACCTTTTTCGTGCTGCCGATAAAAAAATACAATATGTGGAAGTATTTTACTTTGACATTTATTGTTTTTTTAACAAGTATACCTTCCTATCAATCAAAAATTATACCGTCGTCTACTCTTCTAGCTCAGCATCCATTCAACTTGTTTTTGCGAGTTATTCCTAACCACTGTCCATACTTGGTAAAACATTTTAATCCTAGTCTTTTGCATGAACAACTTTTTTCGCGTAAATTTTTACAAAACATTATCTTCAAAATATCTTCAGGCGCTACGTTATCCTTTGCCTTATTTGGAATCAATTCTCTTTCAATTCAATTTTCTTTTTCGATTTTTCACACCACAATATAACGAATTCACTTGGCTTCCTAACTATTCTTGTATTTTAAATTAAAACATGTAGTTACTTGTTTCTCTAAACCGAAATCAATGTATCATAAGTAAAACGTAAGTAAACTCTAAATATATGTTTCTCGGCCACCGGTCACATTTTTTCTTTATTTTTTTTAGGGTGACCCTGTATATTTTTCATATTTTTGTTCTTTGCCAGTTGTGTTAACTACATGCGAAATATTATTCCTCACATGTTTTCATAATTTTTTTTAGGATGACCACTCTGTACAATTTTTTTATATCTTTCTTTGGCAGCTGTGTCAACAACATGCCAAATATTATCCTTCTCCATCACATTTTTTCATTGTCTTCTTAGGTGACCTCTCTGTATATGTTTTTCAAACTTGTCATTGTTGACAGTTTGTTGTGTTAACTGCGTGCGAAATATTACACAGCCACACGTTCAGCGGACCACATTATATGGATTTGGTGTATTTTTAGACGCTGAATCCGAATCAGTGGTCCAAAAAAGGATCTATCATGTCAGTTTTGTTTTTTAGTTAAAATCATCTCTTAAAATGGTGTAAAATCATAAAAATAATGTAATAACTTTTAATGAAGTGTGAAAAATGGTAGATGTTTTGTAGTCGAGAGTAGAGAATATAAATTCAGTAAGCTATTTGTATAAATTAGACCGAAATCCGCCCTTATTGGGGTGAAGACTACCACTAAATCTCAAAAGACTCAGGTGAGTGTGAATAACATGTATAAAGGCCAAATCTTTGTATCTCTTAGTGCAAAATATTTGACTCTGGAGCGACAACCAGCCATTACTCTCAAAGGGTAGAAACTCAACCCCATGGAGGGTTAAAATTACCCCCAAGGTTTCAAAACGGGAAAAAAAATTAGGCTTTTGTAGTTTTAGGCAGGGTGAACAAATATGGAGTGAATTCGTTTCAACCACCGACACATGACTAGAGTCTACCCTCGGTAAAAGCTACCTACGCCTATGCTCAAACGATGCATATAGGTGTTATTGAAATTCGGAAAAGGTTATTACTTGATTATCTTGCCAAATATACCAATCTAGTACGACAACCACTTAATCTTAATAAGGTTGAAAATTATCCCCATTGGGGGGTTAAAACTACCCCCATAGACGGACGAATTTTATTACTTCTAATACCCTGGAACAAAAATTCAGGCATTTGTAGTTTTAGGCAGGGTAGACAAACATGGAGTAAATTCATATATTAAGCATTAACCAGTTGTGTTTTATGTATTATACCATACCTGCTTTCATGCTTATTCAATTGTTTATCTTAACATTTATCAACTTTTAATCTGTGTAAAGCTATTCTTTTCCTATTTACATCATACTTTCGACCATCAATCCAAATACTTTCTGTTCTTATGATTTTTCTCTCTTATCTTCAAAATATCTTTTCCGTGGTTTTCTTTTCCTTTTTTTCATAGATATAGGATATATCACTTCAGTGACCATTTTTTTCTATCTATGTAAGCTATATACCTAAATTAACTAAATTTCCGTTTATCTATTTCCATCCGTATGTGGGGGTAGTTTTTACCTCCCCCCCCCCAATAGGGGTGGTTTTCAACCTTATTAATAAGATTGGGTGGTTGTCGTACTGTCGTGAGCAAAAAAAATAGGACAACTATTTTTTCTTAATGTAAATCTGTCTCTATTTGCGCACTTGCAATGAATTTTGACAATGTCACAAAAATTAAAGTTAAATGTGCACAACTAGATTTTAGCAAAATACGTTATAAGACTTGTCCCAATTTTTTTGCACACAACAGTACCAGATTTATGTATTTGGCACAATGAGCTACAAGTATTTGGCCCTTTCCGAATTTCAATAGCACCTATTTGAGCATAAAGGTGGTAGCTCTTACCACATTTTAAGGGTAGTCTCTAGTTATGTATTGGTGGTTGGAACGACTTTACTCCATATTTGTTCACAACAAAAGCCTCCATTTTTTCCCGTCTTGAAACATATAGTAGGGGTAGTTTTAACCCTCTATAGGGTTGAGTCTCTACAATTTGAGAGTAAAATGGCTGGTTGTCGCACCAGAGTCAGATATTTTGCACTAAGAGATACAAAAATTTGGCTTTTGTACATGTTATTTACACTCACCTGCGTCTTTTGAGTTTTAGCGGTAGTTTTCACCACCCGGATTTCGGTTTAATTTATAGAAATAGCTTACTATGGCTCGAATTTATATTCTCTACTCTCGACTACAAAACACCTACCATTTTTCACACTTCATTAAGAGTTATTACATTATTTCTATGATTTTACACCATTTTGATTTTGAGTAAAAAACAAAACTGACACGATAGATCCTTTTTTGGGCACGGATTCGGATTCAGCGTCGATAAATACACCAAATCTATATAATTTGGCCCGCTGCGCAAAACTTTTTTTTTCTTTTGTGTGGCTGTGTTATTGTCCTCACATTTAAAAAAAAAATTGGTAAGGTGACCACCCTGTATGTTTTTTAAACATTTTTTCTCTTTGACAGTATAAACTGCATGCGAAGTATTATCGTCCTCCGTCTCATTTTTCTTTTTATTTGGTATACCCTGCATATATATTTTTTTAATATTTTTCTTTGACAGTTGTGTTAACTGTATGCAAAATATTATCGTCTCCCTTCACATTGTTAAACTCATTCTTTTCTTTGATATTTCTAATTTGTAATGCATATATATTACGTACTCCTTTTATCTGGGTCTAATATCTGTACTACGGGGAATTTTTTATAAATACGTATAAGTAATGATTCAGAATTAAAAAAATGGAGATAGGACTTATCTTAATACGGGCCTTTTTGCGCAGCAGTCCATACTAACTAGTTTAATCTGACTAGTTATTAAAGGATTTAATCAAATAAGTTAAATGATTTAGAACTATCATATCCTTCAATTAATTAGTAGTTTTTTGTAGAAAATCTTTTTGGAATGTATATATTATTTAGAGAAATCTTGAGATTCTCTAATCTTAATTTATCAATGAAAGTGTGATTCATGATTCAATGATGTGAGACAAATCAATTTTATTGCTTAAAGATAAATTCATATCATTTTGAGCTCGTTTAATTTCTGAGTTTACAACCCTCGATTGCCTATCTTTACTCGTAAAATTAACTTTAATTATATTTAATTTTACAAAATAAATGTATATGTTTAACGGGATAAATTACGCAAATAACTTTTCTTGAACCTGGCAGGAAGATATACTTCACGTTTTCTGAGGATTAGTATAGCAGATGTTGAACAAAGAAAATAATTATTCTATGAAAGATAAACGGACGATCACTCAAGAGACAAATAAATATTTATAAGTTATATTTAGTCTTAAAATAAACCAAGGGCTTCTTTACGCATTTCAGTTTAAAAATTATGTATAGAGGGTAGTCCATGAAGCACAGCATATTTTTAATTCCTGATAACTTCTTTACAGTTTGACTTTTGAATTTCGATAATTTTACTAACACGTATAGTTTTTGTTTCGTAGTATCTAATCTACATTTTCGAGTACTGTGCTTGAAAATGCCCCAACAAACACCGAAGTTCGGCCCATCAGCGGGCCATCACTGGGCCAGAAGTTTCATTTCTGGCCCAGTGATGGCCCGCTGAAGGGTAAACCTTCGGTGTTTGTAGGGTGTAGACTAGATACTACGAAACTGCAGACGAAAACAGAAAAACATAGTGACATTTAACGAAGAAACTTGTGTTCGTTATTTGTTATAATGGATTATCACAAAGTAACAGACAACTACACTGATTTCTTAGATATAGATTGTCGGCTTTGGCTCATTATCGGCAAGCTTTTTGATGAACCACCCACTGGCCCCTCCAGAATATCTGTTGTCGCTACTATACACATACACAGAATGTTGGGGAAAGAACTCTTGTCAATTTAGGTGCTGATTCTACATGCGAAAAAAGTAAGAAAGTTTCTTATAAATGTGTGTCTGCAATTGACTTCTAAGGCAGCTACGGATCTCTGACGATGGCGCTTAAATAACACAGGCACACAAAAAAAATTTCAAAGGTGAAAGACACCTCTCCTTATGTTTTTTGAGCCGCTGATTCCAAATATCACGTCAAAAATATATGTTTCACTGCTCAATTTTTTGCAAATTGACATTTCCCTAAATTCGGGGTTAAATGGCTATTAAATCTAATTGAACGACAGGCGTTGAAATGAATCGTCTAAAATGGCTCCAGTCACATACTCTCAACGTTCTATCGTACCACGGAAATGATGATGGTGTACTTTTCCCCCCAAAAAACTACTACTGTTCTGATTTTTCCATAATACGCTTGTGAGGGCTTAACAGATCGGGGTTATTACACGCAATATAGATAAGTCGAGTATCTTTTGACCAGGAAACGCCAACCCAGGGGGTTGGAACCACCCTCTCCCTGAATGACAAAACATTCCGAAAATACTGCGAAAGGGCTGAAAAAAGGTTTCATTCAGTTTTCGACGATAATTGCAATACTTTTCCCCGTTCTTCTAGAACTACCCCCAAATGAAAAAAAAATTTTTTTGCTCTGATTCTTCCTACTACGCTCGTGACGGCTTGACAGACCGGGGTAATTACAGGGAATACTAATAAATCGAGTATATTTTGATCAAACAACGCCCGGAGGTTGAAACCACCCGCCCATTGAATGACAAAACATTCCGAAAATACTGCGAAGTAACACGATGGTTGCCATGCTTTTTCCCCACCCTTCTGGAACTACCCCTAAATGGAAAAAACTACCCCTTGTTCTGATATTGCAAACATTGTGTTCCTCGCCTCGATAACGGGGGAAACCGTTCGCAGTATTTTCCGAATGTTTTGTCATTCAGGGGGGGAATGGTTACAACCCGGGGTTTTTTTGGCGTCTCCTGGTCAAAGAATGTTCCATTTATCAATATTTAATCAGAACAAGGGGTTGTCTTTTTTCATTTAGGGGTGATTCCAGAAGAGTGGGGGAAAGCATTGTAATTATCATGTTACTCGCCCTCGAAAACTGGAGGAAACCGTTCTTCAGCCCTTTCGCAATATTTTCGGAATGTTTTGTCATTCAGGGAGGGAGTAGTTACAACCAGGGGTTGTTTTGGCATCTCCTTGTCAAAGAATGTTCCATTTATCAATATTTAATTAGAACAATGGGTCGTTTTTTTCATTTAGGGGTGGTTCCAGAAGAGTGGGGGAAAGTATTACAATTATCATGTTACTCGCCCTCGTAAACTGGAGCAAACCGTTCTTCAGCCCTTTCGCAATATTTTCGGAATGTTTTGTCATTCAGGGAGGGGGTAGTTCCAACCGCCGGGGGTTGTTTTGGCGACTTCTGGTCAAAATATATTCGACTTATTAATATTCCCTGTAATAACTCCGATCTGTCAAGCCCTCACAAACGTATTATGGGAAAATTCGGAAAAGAGCTAAACTTTTTGGGGGGAAAAGTACACCACCATCACTTCCGTGGTACGATAGAACATTGGAAGTATGTGACTAGAGATATTTTAAACGATTCAGAAGTTTAATTTGAACGCGTGTCGTTCTATTAGATTTAATAGCCATTTAACTCCGAATTTAGGGATGAAATGCCAATTTGCGAAAAATTGAGCAGTGAAACACATATTTTTGACATGATATTTGATAATTTATTTTTTTGTGTGCCTGTGTAATCGTGACATAAACACCATAGAACATACTTATGTCGAAATGCTCCTGCGAAGGTGCTCTGGCATTTTAATTAATGCATGATAAGCATCCTGAGCTGCAATAATTCATCTAAATTGCTTTTCTTTATGAACGGTTTGTCCTACGGCTGATTGTCAAAAGAAAAAAAAAAAAGAAAAAACAGAAGAAACAAAAGTTAACTTCTCTTCGTTTCCCCGTCTACGAATAAAATTAATTTTAGTTACTTAGTATGCAAAATAAAATAAAATAAAATCTTATGAATTTTCCCCGAGGTCTTTCCGAGATAATCAGTAATCAGTCCTCAGGGACCCATAACTTCTTTAGGGCGCATTTCCGGCTAAGCTTATCGATCTCCAAAGAAATAACTCTATCACTCCTCGGATGCAGAGCTGGCAGTGGTCGGATAATTTCCCTAACACCAACAATAGTGAATTTGGTACAAGTATGTGTTCCTACAGCTAGCTGCTACTGAAGAGGAGGAGTTGGAAACGTTCTATGATGATCAAGAAACCTTACTCCACACTATTCTAAACAGGAAAATTGCCGTTACTATGAGTGATTTCTATGCTAAAGTCGGTTCTACATAGAAAAATAAGTCCTCGCTAGCTGTTGGTGTTTTGGTACCGGAAAATTAAATGAAGGGGAAGAAAGGCTCATTCAGTTATTCTTAGACAATATCGACACGATAGTTAATACTGCATTCCAATATCGATGGTAACTTTACTCTTAACTGTCACCTGGCAGTAGACGACAGAATCAGATTGATTACATTATGATACGAATTCCATGGGGTGGGGATCATCAGCAAAGCTTTGTAAAGCATCACATTGCGCTACTTTTTGAAGTTCAAAAATTGTTCAAGGCAAATACAACTGATGGAGCGCTTAAAAAAACAATGAAAAATTTCTTAGATTTGAATCCATAATAAATATAAGAAAATCCAAGAAAACGCAAAGCACAGTTACCTATTTCTTGTCTCTCGATTTACGGACACATTTATTAATTTATTGAATAATTATTTTAAAAGGTACTTATTAGTACCTGACTAGGAATTTGAGAATTAGTTTTTGAGTACCCTCCACTTTACATTTACAATCATCGGCGGTACCTACATTAGAATAATTGATATATTGAACAATTCTGTTAATTTATATTGTTACGCCCCAAATAAGATTAATTCTAATGGAAATTTCCTTTATGTATTCTATACATCATCGCAACAGTATTTTCTATTTATAACTATAACGCATTTCTCATTTAACACGTTTAATGTCTGGGTCAAGATTAAGTGTTATGTACGTAAATTCTTTTGTTTTTGTGACATTGTACTGCACTGGTTATTGACAAATTTGTCTATATTGTTAATATAACAAGACATGTCTGAACTTTTAAACATAACCGTATTTGTGTTGCTAAATTTCAGTTATGATCATTCCTGATTGGTTCAGAAAGCTGTTATAAACTAACGTAACCAATCAAGAATGAGAGTTAACTGAACTGATCCAAAATATCTCAATGAAATTCGGCTCATAAGGATAGAATTTTGTAGAGTGAGAGGCGCATATTTTCGATATATTTCAAATATTTAAAAAACCAAACATAGTACAATCTTAAAAATTGCTACCAATTACTATTGTTCCAACGAATACAACTATACATATACAACGTGATCTACCATGACATGCGGAAAATTTAACAGTAGGTTGTCCCACCGAAAGGAGTTAAAAAAATGAAAAATTAAAAAAATGACCAAAAAAATTACCTTATTTTTTTATAGAAATTCGCCGCCAGTGACTTTTACCAATCTAACGTAACGCGGTACAACCATATCACTTTATCAGACTTGGGATTGACACTATTGACAGCAAAGCTGGAGTGGGTCGACGTGATTTTTTGGTTTTAATAAAATCACTCTACAAAAATAGCGAAATAAATCGAAAAGACATTGACCCTATGTTGGTGAACTCTGAAAAACAAGTAGATATAAGAGATATTTACTTAAACCGATCAATAACACGCCGGTGTCCTGATTTTTCGACCAAAAGCAAAAAACGCGGCACTTTGACCGCACTCGCCGGCTTCACTTTTTATGCCAATTAAGGAAATGTAAACATCTTCAATACGTTCTTTCACAAGTAAGTTCGTCGACTTATTACTGCCCTAGTCAAGAACAGTAGTGTATCTTCGCGCAAAATTACTAATAATCTAATATACTAAATTACCTCAGAACACTCTAAAATTTTACAGGGGCTGTCCCACATTGAAGATTAGTACACCATTTTATTTTCCGCATATCATGGTAAATGACGTATATTTTTTATTGTAAATTTTTGTTGTACTTGAATACTGTAGTTAGCCAATGAAAATAGTTCATAAATTTATTACTAGAGCAAGGCATTTATCTATATACAAAATTTATGATAAAATTGTAAATAGTTGTATTCCTTGAGCAATGGGAAGTACCTGAAACTATTTTAAAGATTATATCATTTATGATTTTTTAAATCGCCTCTTACCATCTGGTTTTCCTCAACTATCAATGATTCTGTATTATCCTCTCTCTCTGGTTGATGTGGCTGAAAAAATAAAAGGATTCGGGAAAATACGACGCTGGAGAGTCGCTTTTTATTTTTATTATTCAAAGAGATATTCGCAATCTCCAACGCCCGGTTTCAAATTTCACTCGTTTTCTAGCAGACTTATTGAAAATATCTTAATACATTTTAAAATCAAATGCATACATGACCTACGTAAAGTTCATTCGAACTTGAGAGACACACTGTATATACCAGTTTCGACGTCGCACCATCGTATTTTTGAGTGCTTAATCAAAAACTCCAACATGCTGACTTCTGAATCACCATATTTGAAGGAGACGGACAATTTCAATGGGCAGTATTTCACCATACTATTTTACATATGTCCAAATTTTAAAAAAATTTTAAGGCTAGCAGAAGTTATCCGTTAACAAGAAACGGTCTACGCACACACATACATACGTACATACACGTAGACATGTTCTGTTCGATTTAGGCCGCTCCCTGATGGACCGGAATGGTATCGGTACGATATTGATACGGTAAGCGCTCGGTATGAAGAGCCGATGTCGACTCCATGTATTTGAATAGTTCTCATCATCGGTACGACGCGGTTCGCACGAGGTATCGATTCCACATGTTTTCGGAATGCTTGCAATTGGCAAATTTGTCAGTCGACTGGCTGTGTTTACCGAGGGTAGTGCTATTATTTTTCTTACGTCTATCGAACTTAAATTGACGATTTGCACGAAAGAAAGTTCAGTAAAAAGTGTCATGGCGCACAGTATAATGGTATCACTGTGATTCACTGCACATGTTGACCAACTCGTCTAATTTCCAAACTTTGCAACAATTAAATACCTATAATATAATAATCATAACATTGTTTTCATTATCTTTAATGTTAAACCTACTTCCACTGAATATAAATCATCTTTATTAGGTTGTTTCGTAGTCTACAATATTTAAAAAATGTCAAATTATGCAATTTGTCAATCACTGCTGCCAACTCTTCTAGTAAACTGAGAGTTGGAAACAGTGTTTGACAAATTGCATAATTCGACATTTTTTAAATATTGTAGACTACAAAACAACCTAATAAAGACTATTTATATTCAATGAAAGCAGGTTTAACATTAAAGAAAATGAAAACGATGTTATGACAGTGAATTACAGTGATACCATTATACTGTGCGCCATGACACTTTTTACTGAACTTTCTTTCGTGCAAATCGTCAATTGACGATTTGCACGAAAGAAAGTTTGGTAAAAAGTGTCGAGATTGGTATCACTGTAATTCACTGCACATGTTGACCAACTCGTCTAATTTCCAAACTTTGCAACAATTAAGTACTTATAATATAATAATCATAACATTGTTTTCATTATCTTTAATGTTAAACCTGCTTCCATTGAATATAAATTATCTTTATTAGGTTGTTTCGTAGTCTACAATATTTAAAAAATGTCGAATTATGCAATTTGTCAAACACTGTTTCCAACTCTCAGTTTAGAACAGTTGGCAGCAGTGATTGACAAATTGCATAATTCGACATTTTTTAAATATTGTAGACTACTAAACAACCTAATAAAGATGATTTATATTCAATTGAAGTAGGTTTAACATTAAAGATAATGAAAACAATGTTATGATTATTATATTATAGGTATTTAATTGTTGCAAAGTTTGGAAATTAGACGAGTTGGTCAACATGTTTATACTGTGCGCCATGACACTTTTTACCAAACTTTCTTTCGTGCAAATCGTCAATTAGTGCTTGAAGTAGAAAAACATGATTGCCTATATAATTTCAAGTTAACAGATTATTCTCTCATGTTTGTATTTTGCTTAGTAGTAGCTGGGCCGACAAGCAGAACAAGTTCCTCAAATGTCCTCTTACGCATTATATACATTGATTCAAATTTTTTCATCATTTAAAGTCGATTCCTGAGCTGCCACAAATAATCTACAGTGCAAGTTCCGTTCAATGTATGGATGGAGCCAAAATCGTTTCCTTTTTCTTCGTAACCTTAAGTACATATAAAACACAACGTCTTCTTCATCGCTAGATGACGACATTCTTATATCGAAGCTACACAATTACTAACTGCAAAATGAAAATTTGTAGGACCGTGAGGGAATCCAGTGCGGTAAAACATATGTTGCACCATGTTGCACCGATGCCGTACCGATACCGTACCGATACCGTACCGATACCGTACCGATACCGTACCGATACCGTACCGATACCGTACCGATACCATTCCGGTCTCTTAGGGAGCATGAAACGGATTTCTGTACTTACATTTTTTTTTGCTACGATAACTATCAAAATTTTTGCCCGATTATATCATATCTATTTGATTATATATTATTAAATAGTTATAAGACATTTCTGCAATATTAATGTTTCTTTTTAACTTATCATAGTGGTTTATATATTTTTTTAAGATTAGAAGAGAAGATTAGTGTTATAGGTAGTGATGATATACAAAAAACCTAAAATCATAAATATTTTACTATTTTAAATTATTATTATTTTTTTTTTTTTTTAGATTGTTCCGTAAACAAATTCTTTAACGAATCATTAATTTTTGTTTGCATTTGTTCACCATTAATGTATTTTTAAGTTTAGTTAACCAATATGACAGATAGAAAAATAATTATGATTTTCATTTATCCCTACAAAATTATTTATAAATATTTTTATTTTCTTGACCGTTGACAGTGTATCCTGGAAATTTTCGGTAAGTTTCAATGAAAATTCAAGTGAAAATGGTTATATTTTCGTACGTTTCAGTTTAGTAACCATCGTCAGTTATGTACAAAAACAAATATTTTGTATGTGCTTTTATAATATTGAAATTTGAATAAAACGTTATAAACTCCGATTAAAGAACTTATCTCTAGATACATAACAGGCTATCTTTTCACTATATACCTTGTTTGCTCCTAACATAGTCACATTATATGTCCATTAAAATGGATAGATGAACATCACATCCCATAGGCAACAGTGGCGTTGTGTGTGTAGAAAATGTGTAGAATGGTAAATATTTTCATTAAAATGAATTATTGCAATTCCTGCATTACCGGCTCTTTATATAACGTGATGTAGGCATACGATATTACAGTAAGATAAAACAGTAAGATAAATATGTATTGAAAGGATATTAAAATTTAATTGCTATTTACTTTATAACTGTAAACTGAACTTCGTCATGTTACGACTATGGAACGATCGATTTTCTTCTTTTCTAAACTGCTTTCTGCAAACGGCACAGCACTACACTATTTATTTGCACAAAATATATTGTCACTAAACTGTGTAAATATGAATAGAGAATATTATTTAGGTATTAAGCAAATCACAACTTAAAATAAAATTACTTTTTCACCAGTTTTTGGTCGGAGAACACGAAAAACATTTATTGACATTAATGGCCGAACTGTCAATTGAGATTATGATGATCGAACTGAAGCCGATCGTGTACGAGCGGCCACGAATACGCCGATGGGCCAATCAGCAACTTATGGGAAGAAGTGCCTTAGATTGTGAGTCTTTCAGCGACAAATAAATCAATGCCATTATGTATCTAGATATAAGTTCTTTAATCGGAGGTTATAAATATGTAATTTTTATCACAATATGTACCCATTTTTAACGAGACTCTCGTCGCACTGAATTTTAAAAGGTCATTTTTCAAGAATCACTTATCATTTTTTGTTAAATTATGTAGTGGTCTGAAGGTATATCCTTCTTATTATGTGGTAATTTTTTTGTTCAAAACATTCGTTATTATCTTTCAAGGTGAAAGTGCAACATATTTTATCCCCAAAACTGTTCAACGAAAGGAAAATTTCAGTAAGTGGTTTACAATACACACATAATGGACACATCATTTTTCAGTTTTTTTGCTTCCCACTTTCGACATATTCATGGTTATATGGATGGTTCAACATATTTGAATTATATGTTATTTTTACTTCTTCTTCTTCCTCGTATTCAGCTTATCATTTTGTACGTCGTTGGTTTTCCCTGGTCTATCAACCGTTCTATATTGTCTTCTCTCCGGTTGATGTGGCAAAAAAATGAGAGGATACGAGAGATACGATGCTGGAGAGTCGATTTTGTAGATTTATTTCTTGAAGAATAGAGGTTATCAGTGCGATGAACCAGCGAATTCGTAACAAACATCTCCAGAACCAGGCGCGCAGCCAGGGGGGGGGCCATCGGGCCCGGGCCCCCCCCCAAGCCGTCTTCCATGAACCAAAAAATAAAGAAGCATAATCACTATTAGTACAAATAGTCCCTTCAAATTAGGAAATATTTAAGAAAATTTTCCCACAATTATGAGGCCTATAAAAAGTGAAGTATTTGGGTTGTCTAAACATGATTTTCACCCTCCGCAGTTCTAGAAAATATGGTTTTTGAGAAATATATACATATATATCAATTTTAGCGTTTTTTCGTCTTTTTCTCATTTTGGTGAAAAGTATCAAGAGAGCAAGGTAGTAGTGCATAAAATTTCCTATAAATTTTGTCTCTACATTTTTTTCGAATTCCGCTTAGTTTCGCCGCTAGAGGGCGCGAAAGAAATAAATATACATATAGACTTTTGCGCCTTTTTTTATATTTTGAACCAAAATTATGCATTTTTATGAAAAATTACAAATTATTTACTTTAATTAATTATAATTTACAAAATTACATGGTGTTTTCTAGTTTTTTTTCCATAAAAATATATATATTTTATGTTCTACAACTTTGATCTCACGTAATTTTTCATAAAAATGCATAATTTTGGCTCAAAATCTAAAAAAAGGCGCAAAAGTCCATATGTATATTTTTTCGTGCCCTCTAGCAGCGAAACTAAGCGGAATTCGAAAAAAAAAATGGTAGAGACAACGTTTATAGGAAATTTTATGCTCTACAACTTTGCTCTCTAGATATTTTTCACCAAAATGCATGGTTTTTCCTCAGAAGAGGACGAAAAAACGCTAAAATTCATATATATGTATATATTTCTCAAAAACCACCCTTTTTTAGAAATGCGGGGGGTGAAAATCATGATTAGACAACCCAAATACTTAACTTCTTACAGGTCTCATACTGTGGGAAGATTTTCCATAAAACAGCGAAAAGTTTTTCTCAACCTCTGGGGAGGCCGGTTCTATTGCCCCCCCCCCCCAGATGAATTTTCTGGCTGCGCCACTGTCCAGAACTACATCTCGAAACTATCAATACACCATCTGTTTGCCTTCCTAATGGTCCATGTTTCGAGGGCATCAAGAGGAATGGAGAAAATTAAGGCATTTCTGTCAAGTCAGATTTTGTTCAACTAAAGTTGCCGATCTTTCCATCTGTATTTTTCGTCGAATCTCAGTTGCCAGTATTGTCCACAAGGGCTCAATATACCATCTTGTTTATTATTTCACAGTAAGACATTTAACGTGTTTGGGTGGTTATCATTTGTTCTGTCTCCAATCATAATTTACATTACTTTTACATTATTTAAACTAATATTTCACAATAAGCCCAGGAGGCTGCAGTGCCGTCGGAGTATTCTTCACAGACGACCCCCATGAGGAGGGGTTTTAGTCAGTTAGAGGCTGACACAGACTCATTCCAAGTTGGGATGGGCAGCCCATGTGGGTTTCCCCTTCTCGAAAAAAAAAAATATATTTCACACCACACATAACAAAAATCAAATCTAATGTACATAAATCAAACCTTATCAATAGTAACATAAACAAATCACACAGTACAGCGCGGACACTAAAGAAAACAGTACCTACAATATTTTAGTTGTGTCTAAATACTCAACTAAGACAGACCCAAAAGTTAAAATTAGTCTAGAAAAATGTAATAACCATAATAATTGTAAATAATGCCATATCCAATGTTATGAAAACACATAAAAAATTGTTTTTGTAAATATTGTACTTTACTGATGATGGTTAATAAACCCGACACATAAGAAAATACAATAATTTTCATTTAAACTGATCGAAAAATCCCAGGATGCGCATCAAGTTAATAGACAATTATCTACATTCATTGACGATCTTTATAGGTAGAGGAAGATGGTGACGTCAACATTCTCCACATTACCGGAGTAACACAGGCAGATGCCGGCCAGGTGAGGTGCACCGCGTCGAGACCGGCACAGTTCACGTCCGCCAGCGGCAAAGAGACATCAACAGTTAGCTGCAGCACCGAGTTGACAGTTGTTAGCGACTACGGCGTGCTCGACGGCAGTAATGACAGTGGAGCCTCTATGGAAGTGCTAAGTGAAGATCTGGCCTCCGGAGGGCCAACTAGTGATGTGATGGTGTCGGGAATCGAGGAACCGGCTATGCTTCTCAGGGGACCCCAGGATACCACTGCTCTTGTTGGAGATCGAGTGCTTCTCAAGGCTACTTATATGGGTCATCCGGAACCGACCGTGAAGTGGACCAGAGCGGTAAGTTTCAAGGACTTTCTTACCAGTTTCTCTGGGCATTGTTATTTAAATTTTGTTTACTTACTTCATAATAAGTCAGCGGGGTATTTGATATCTTTGATGTTGTCTTGGTATAATACATTAGTTGTTGTTTATTAATGTGAAAGTGTAAACTTTGTGATAAATTATCTTTATTGTATTTTAATCAAGTTTTAATTAAAATAGGAGTCCACCATCTGGTGAAGAACCGCGTTCAATGCCCTCTTCTATATAAAAAAACGAACATGCGAAATCTCTATCTACACAGAGTATATTAACTGATTCGTAGCCAGCGAATTGATTAAATCATCACACAAAAAATGCAAATTAATTTTATCTTCTAAACAGTGTTAATTTGAATAAGTGTTATATTCTATCTCTCCAAAATGTCAAAGGTCATGTTTTTTTTTTATTCACCAATACAGTTTTGAATTAAGTACTAAAAATCATATCGCTCTTATCATATCATGTTCCTTCTTTTTTTTGCTACACGTGGCTTTTAAAATGATTATAAGGAAAGGTTGAAAGTAAATTTTATTTCTTAAATAGTTACTTGTTAAAGATATTAACTACAAAATATTTTTAGTAGATTTTTTATTTTTGGAGGCAGTCTTGAAGGGCGTCCTCTTGTCTCTTGCTATCTGATTTTCCCTCAATTATCAATGTTCCATATTGTCCTCTTTCCGGTTGGTGGGGCCGAAAAATCCAGGGAATTCCTAGCAAACGTCTCCATAACCACAAGTATGATCTTTGTGATATTTCTGTCACGCCAGATTTTGCACAACTTGCAAGTTCCGATCATGCCATTTGTATTCTTCTCCTAATCTCATATTTGCCAGTATTTTCCTCGATATTCTTCACAAGGGCTCAAAGCAGGTCTCCCGCATTAAATTGCAGGCACAATAACCGCTAGGATTAACAGGCCTCGCTTTCCTTTTCTCGAACATAAAAATTGATGAGCGGAGGGAGAAAATCAGAAAAAATAATTTGATCGCTTATCACCAACACGAACCTGAGGGTCAGTCAGGCCCTCTCTATGGGCCCCTAGTAAGGCCGGGCTCCTAAACTCCGTACCCAATAGATCACCCTCATACGGGGGGGGGGGGGGGGGGGGGTCTGGCTCAAAGTACTATTTTATTAATCTCACAATATCTCTTAATGTGTCTGGATGATTATTATTTGTTGTAATTTACATTTAAGTATTCTTCTTAATCACTTGTTGAACTTTTTGAAACTATTTCTGTTAAATCTCTCAGCAGGTAATTCAGACAGTTGGGGTTTTCTAGAGTCAGTCTAGAGGAAGTTGTGTCAAATATAATTCAAGTTTAAAATATCTTCAGAAGGCCTCGCGGAACTTTTTTTTGGCAATCTCTGAAAGTCATTAATTAGACTAACAGATGTTATTAACAACAGTGTCAGTTTCCTTTTGGTACCTCTAGAACATTTGGGCATAGGTAATTCTTTAAAAAGTGGACCATCTTTATTCCCGACTTTTTGTATAGGTGACTAATCGGAATAATACAAGACTTAATTATATCAGTAATATGCGTCAACAGTTTGTATCGAGGTTTGTATGCAGTTATGGGCATATAGAACCACGGGTACAGATTTACGTAGTTTGTTTTTTTGGGTAAAACGATTAAATTGGTCTAATTTTACTCGTGTCCGGATAAAGACAAAATCGTTTTATTAGATTCTCGTCTTTTCCAAGTGTTTAGGCGCCATCAGTAGCTTTTCTGAGAAATCGCAATCCTGTCTGAAAACAAATTTCTCTTGCACATATGAGTACATTTCACTGTGCACCAGAAGTATAACGTTTTTGGCTTCTCTTGGTGTCAGTTAAAATATCATTTTGCCATCTATTATTGTTTGAAGCAGGTAATATTCAATTTTCGTATACAGTAGCATGTATGCAAGTTATTTATTTGGTTTTTTGCTAGACTTTCCGATTATTTTTAAAATAAAAATGTAATGTAATATTACTGACCCAGTAGCGCAGTGCTTAGGATGTTAGATTTGCGGCCACGGGGTCCAGGTCAGAAGAACAGGAGTGGAAGTTTCATGCGTGCTAATAAATTTATCTCCTGGACAACAACCGTTTAGCTTTCCTGAGATTATAAAAAGAGGAATACATGTAATGTCCAATACCTATAGTATATTTTGCTGTTAATTTAGGAGCGTAAGAAGTTCATTTTGCATCCGTATTATAAAGCTAGCGTAGAAGTTCCTGAAGGATAAGGCCAACATCAACGAATGCGAAGGTGCTTTATATTAGGTACTGATTCTCTTTGGCGATGTCATAGGTAATTTTTTGAATATATTTGCTATACCGGGTGCCACAGGCTAGTGACTCACCCCTACACTTCCTTTATTTTTTAATTTATTCATTTGAAATTTGGGGTGTATAAACTACCTCTAAGAATGGATTTTTGGACATAAAAACGGTATGAGACCATTTCCGGTTTACCCGGAAATGACCGCAATTTTCGATTTTTAAATGGAACACTGTATATTTTTACGTATTTGGATTAAAGGCAACATTCTGAGTATACCATGATACTTTTGCAAATATTTGAGTCGATTTTCAGTTTTTTAAAGCATTTTAAGACATTCGTCTAAAGTGCATTGAAATACCAAAATTTGTTCTACGGCAGGTAAAGTCCAAGGGAAAAATATATTTTTTCGTTTAATATAATTAATAACTATTTACAAAGCCCCCAAAATTGAACAAATCACTTTTTTATCGAAAACTTTTTTTTCAAATGGGAAAGTGGTGGCTCATAGTGTTCAATAAATTATAGATTTTTTTTCTAAATTCATTGATATCCATTTCAAATCTATGCTAGTTGGTTTTCAAAATAATTTTTATTCATCCTTATAATAGGTACTTATACCTATTAAGGAACAAAAGAGAGAACTAAAAGGCTATTATTCACAAAAAGGTTATTCACATTTCATTATTAGACATAAGATTTTTTTCAATTATACAAGTGCAAATTGCACAATTATAAGTTTTAAATTCCTGGAAATGGTGAACGGCATTTGAATTTTACAAATATTGTTCAGAATTAACCCCATCACTCCCCTTTACTCTTTATATTCCTTAGCATTTGTGGAGTGATTCTATTAAAATCTCTTCTTATTCTCAATTCGAGATCCTCGATGGTCATAACGGGAGTTTTGTAGACCTGCCCCTTGATATAACCCCAAAGAAAGAAGTCTAATGAGGTTAGATCAGGTGACCTTGCAAGCCACCTTATAAAATCCTTAGATTTATCTGTCTCTCTTCAAATTTTAACATCCTTATCTCCAAACTAAATTTTTGGATATCTGTTTATATGAATCCTGAAATATTTTAATGCACTCTAGTTTCATCCTATATACACACTTGAAATGGTAACACCCCAATAACTTTTTTATTTTTTTCCGATTTGAATCAAATTTTACTTAAGTATGGAACAAATTAGAATGTACTTGTGATCAGAAAAACATTCGCCTCCTACAAATGCAAAGCCACCTGCGTTACCAAAATATGCGAAGAAAATAAAAAAATCATATTAGGCATATTTTTATCGGAAAATTTTGTTAATGAAACTTGTTCAGAATTGTCCAAAAACCTCAAGTCCAAAATTTAATCAAAATAAAAAAATATTGAAATTTTGATTAAAATAAAAATATCATTTTAATGGTTTTTTTTTGTTTAGAAAACTGTACTATGACAATTTTGTTTGAAATTAAACCTAAGCTGCCAGGT
Source organism: Rutpela maculata (assembly GCA_936432065.2). Lineage (NCBI taxonomy): Eukaryota > Metazoa > Arthropoda > Insecta > Coleoptera > Cerambycidae > Rutpela > Rutpela maculata. The sequence goes on along the minus strand of OW386286.2, from coordinate 82,269,144 downwards.
AGTTGTCAAGCAATTTACAGTTTTTTTTAAAAATAATTACGAGGTGTCAGCCACTCTAAAAATTTTGTACAGGTATTCTGGGAATACCCTCTATTCCCGACTTATTCCACATATTCCCAAGAATTTTTAGTTATTCCCAAGTATTTCCGATAATTATTAGTTATTCCCAACTATTCCCGAGGATTCTCAGTTATTTCCAAGTATTCTCAGTTATTCCCAAGTTTTTTTGAGTATTTCTAAACATTCCCAATTATTTCCTAAGTATTCCCAGATTTTAACATACCACTTTTAAATGTTCTATATTAGTTAAATGGTGCACTACACTTTTTTAACCTAACCGTACCCAACAGAAAGGTATTCGACAATAAAAACAGAGATAAAAACAATGGTGTGCGTGTACAGTCTGAAATTTCTCGGAAATTTCGCTTCTCATGGCTGGCTGTGAGCACCCTTAGGTATAACTTTTTTTTTCTGATTTCAACCAAATTTCACTCAAGCATAGAACAAATTAGGATCTACCTATAGTCCAAAACCGTTCGCCTCCTACAAATGCAAAGCCCCCCTGCGGTACCAAAATAAACGAAAAAAATCAATAAATCGTATTAGGATTAGGCATTTGTTTAACGGAAAATTTTATTAATAAAATAATTTTCCAAAATGTAATGAAAATAAAAAAAAATTGGAAACTTAAATTTAAAAAATTTAGCACTGAAAAATTACCCTTTATTTGACAACTGCCTAACAGCTTGGGTTTAATTTCTAACAAAATTGTCATAGCACAATTTTCTAAACAAAAAAAAAGAACAATAATAACAAAATTATATTTTCGGACTTGCACCCTATTTTAAACAAAATTTCAATATTTTTTATCAAATTTTGGAGAACAACTTTCGTTAATACAATTTTTTGATAGAAGAAAATCCCTGATTTTTTCTGCTTATTTCGACACCGTGGCTTTGCACTTGTAGGAGGCGAATGTGTTTTTGGCAATAAGTAGTAGATCCTAATTTGGTTCAAATCGGAAAAAAAATTAAAAAAAGTTATTGTTAATTGGGTCACTCTGTATACAGCCCGAGATGCATACGACATTATTCCTAGTGTTTTTTCGACTGCCGCTCTAATAGCGATAAAATGTGCCTTTATTTTTGTTAAACGTATAGGTAAAATAATTGTACGATATGCAGTGTTCCATATTTTATGAGAAAGTATACCATCTAAAATTTTGTTACGGGATGGGCCACAACATAGGTATATCATCAATTTTTTGACACCATTATTCTCGCCATTATTAACTGATTAATAAACTGAAATGTTTGAAGCAAGTTATAATTCATAGCCAGTGGGCGTACTTATAATTTTGAAAGTTTAAGATCACTTTTTGCACCTGCCTTTAAAAACTTCCTTTTAAAATGTTTTGTATTAAAAATAATTTGTATGCGTACTGTGCGTTGTTATAATCAATACAATCAATAATCAATATCGAGATTAATACTAAGTAATTATTAAAATAAAAATCTGTAATCTACACTAGTAAGAAAGTACACTTGTGCAAAGGAGAGCATCATTTTGAACACTTATTAAATTTATGACTACTTTTTTTCGCGCTTGAAACCATCGAAAAAAGTAGTCAGTATAAGATATCAGCATGTAGGTAATTAATTGCCGAAACTTTTTAAATAAAAATATACAGGGTGTTCCATTTGAAAAAACTGAGTTATGACAGTTTAAATACCTAGTAAAAGTTTGAATCAACATGGAGAACACCCTGTAGATTTGGGTTCTGAGAATCCTGGAAATTAGTACATGGTCTTGAGAATATTCAAAATGCAGATTTTTCTCTTGACAGCTGCAAACGTATTTTTTCGGAAAAAATGGAAAAGTAACAATGCTGCAGTGTAAATTCAAAAATAATATATTTCTGGATAGAGAAGTAAGAGTCAAATACGAATATATAAAGAAATATTGGGTGTTCTATTTAAAAAAATCCTAGTATTAGTTTGCCACTACTTTGTAGATTTTAATATTATTTTAGAATATGCCACACTTCTCAAACAATTTTTATCTGAGACTTTATTTCAAATTTCACCCTGTATATAGGCAAATAATCACATCATCAAATAAAGAAAATATATTTTCTATTAATTGTCGATATATGAAGGAGAATTTCATTTTGGACCTTTTTGGGGAATAAAAGGGAATGGTACAGGGAAACTGATCCGATAGAAAAATTTTGTGTGTTCAAAATTGACTTCAGAGCGTCAAGATACTTCAGAAAAGTTAGATGAGAACCTTAGGACAAGCCTTTCTTTTTTTGTAAATCTGTGTTATTTTTCTATTGGATGACCACCCTGTATATTATTTCTTGCTGGCAATTGCGACAACTACATTATAAATATTACTTGCCTCCGTCGCGTCGTTTTTTAATCATTTCTTTAGAGTGACCATCGTGTATATTTTCACTAAAAGTTTATCAGGTATCCTCTTCGGTAATAATGCCAACTCACTTCAAAATGTTTTCCACTATCTGTTGTTAATTAATTATTACTAATATTATTAATTTTTAAGCGTGTCCACACTGCATATTTTTTTCTAAAAGTATTGCAGATATCTTCCGTAACAATTGTGTTAACTACATGCAAAATATTTTTGTCCTCCGTCAAATTTTTTTCATTATTTATTTTTTTGGGTTTCCACCCTGTATATTTTTCATTAATAGTGTGGAAGAAATGGGATATTTTTTCCTAGATAATAGTTTACTGCTTACCAAATATTTTCTCCGTCAAATAGTTTTATAGATATAGCGCCAACAGACAGATAGACATCAGACAGACAATACTTTACTTTAAACAAAATTGGTATCGTGAAAAATAAAAGATATGATGCGCAGTAGTTAATAGATTTATTTAATATTTCGTAGAAATTTAAAGCAATTATTTTTAAATGTATATTGATGTACCTATATCTTAAATGTTATATACCAATATAAAGGACACTTAATCTACCTTATGTTCAAAATAATATAGGTCCTTCGGCCTTTCGATTATTATTGAACCGGGGCTTCAAGAGTGTTACAATACACGAAATAGCGATTTCTATAGTTTTCTCGCCATATATTTACATCATCAAGTTTTATCTAGTTTTAATTCTGTAACATGAGCCGAACGAAACGAACTATCAGAAATAAGCGATTTTGAGCTGAATTCAAATCACTAGCGGTTGTTATCTTTTATGATGAAGTAATTTTATTGCCGTCAAATGGCTCTGTATTTCCTCCATGCTTAGCTTCACGTTAACGTTTATTAACAATAATAAAATATCGAGAAAACAATGTAATTCACTGTGTGATGACTGATGATAGTTTGCGTGTGTTCCTCGCAAATGTACAGAAAGGGAGATCGTCGGCCGACGTCTCCCGAGATTCTCAGAAATGTTCAGGAATGTGTCTATTCTTGCATATTTCCGATGTATTCCCGATTATTTCTAGATATTCCCCGTTATTTCCAGTTATTCCTGAGTATTCTCTGATATTTCCGAATATTCTCATGTATTCCCGCGTATTTCCTAGTATTCCCGATATTCCCAAATATTGCCATGGTATTCCTAACATTTTGTACAGGTATTCCCGAAGTGGCTGACCCCTCGAATAATTATTTTTAAAATTTTCTAAATTTTAATTTTTCAATTTTTTAATTTTGATTAAATTTTGGGCATAAGGTTTTTCGACAATTGTGAATAAGTTTCATTAACAAAATTTTCCGATAAAAAATGCGTAATATGATTTTTTGATTTTCTCCGCATATTTTGGTACAGCATGTAGCTTTGCATTTGTAGGAGGCGAATGCTTTCTGGTCATAAGTAGATCCAAATTTGTTCTATACTTAAGTAAAATTTGATTCAAATAAATAAAAAAGTTATTGTAAAACACACTCTACATATGAAGATATGTATATGATAAAGCAAAATTTTTTCTACAACAAACAAGAATAAAATAGCTATTCCAAGGCACTTTGTATCTAGTACCGTGTAATATGTAATCAAATAACCATTCTTGCCGAGATATTTTCATCTATATGATAATAATTTAAACAGAGCATAAAAACAATATGGTAAACAATTAGGCTTGAAGCAAAAAATACTATAAAAAGTTAAATATAATTGGACTGTTAACAGTACCATGATAAATAAAGTTGCTGACTCATAATCTTAAATGAAATTCATTTCACATTTATCTGTTGTATTTCAATGAAGCCATTATATTCCTTAATTGAGAACAATCCCATATTTATTTAAATAAACATCAACAAACAATCAAGCAACCTGCCTGAATTTTAATTTTGATAAATAGTGTAAATGAACAGAATATAATTATGAAATTAGTGATTATATTAAAAACAACTTTGAAATTAATTAGAGCACGATTTCTGGCACTGTAGAAAAAAATATGGTGGATATATTTCTGTAAACTTTTTAGCCAATTCGATCTGACAAAAAATCAGTTATTACATTTATTTTTAAGAAAATTATTTCGCAAAAGTACGTCTTGATTTCACCTTAAAGTTACATACAATGTTCACTATTAGGGACGCAAAAATATTAAAAAGTATGTCGATACTACCTTTACTCAATCGACATTTTTAGGAAGTATCAGTACCTACTAAACAATACCTACCGTTAAAGGATCGATTCTTGCAGTTGCAACTATCGATGTTATCGGGTTAGATAAAGTAAGAACCAAAGAAGAAAGACAGAAGACTAAGTATATTGGTTTTTTTTTGTTTCTCCTTATACTCTGCACTTTAGGCTCTATGAGGTTGATTCGAATTGGCTTACTGGACAAAAGTGTAATGATTGTATTAAATTCTGTGTTATTATGTAACAGTAACGTAACTAGCAAATATGTTATACCGTGTGTGTAGTCGCGGGCTAGGCATGGGGAGTAAGAATTACAACATCGCGTGTGCCAGCTGCACAGAAGACTAAACAATCAGAATGGAATCTTTCAGGGAGGGGGAAGGTTCGCGCATTTCTAAGCGCGCATCGAATTCCCATATGTTCCTGGAATAGAATACAGCGATGCCACATTTGGTAGATTGAGAACAACAAATAATCTGGTACTCAATACAGAGTTGCCAGATGTACAAAGAAATCTGATTTGTACAATAATTTAGTAGTTACATACTTTGTAATTTTGAAAATAGATTTAAAAATGAACAAAATGACAAGTTCAGCATTATGTCAAACCAAGACAACTTTTAGACAATTCAGAAAGAGTGATTTTGCAAATTTGATTAAAGTTGAAGATTTGTGCAAAATTAAATTATAAACTCCTAATTGCGACCCTGACTACATTACAAAATACGCCCCTGATATCTATTCCAACAAGATACGCGATTCTGGAGTTAAATTGTACAAAGGATATGCCGCCAGTTTCCATTCTGATTGTTTAGTCTTCTGTGCCAGCTGGCTGAAATGAAATAACAGAGCTGGGATGCTCCACCAGCCCACCGACGGACGAATTTACGGCTGCCGGTGTTGTCATGTTTCTCGCGCTACATGAATGTACATGCCTAATGGGAAATTACACGCACGGTATAAGAATCCATCAAAGTGAAAAATCTTACTTAATATAAAAATATGTCCAAAACATTTAAAGACAATAGTTCCATCAAGAAATAAAAATAAAAACCTCTGCCCAAGGAATCACTACTTCCACATCCAGATTTTTTATCCAAGTCACTCACAAGGAAAAAATTTTGTATGTGGAAATAATTGTTTATGGAACTTTAATAATATAATATTTGAAATCCTCTACCCCAAAAACCCATAAAACGATACCCCACATCGGTAGCGGGGTGGGGGTGGTCCTAGGGGGTGGTAGTGGGGGTAGATGAAGTAAAAAAACATTTTGAGGTTTCTGGTTCTTGTACACACACTAAATCACAATTTTTTTATCCCCTTTAATAATGGGTTGGGGGTGGTAATGGGGGTGGCTAATGCCAAATTTTTTTTTTAGACCTTAGCTTCTCTTGTATATACTAAATACCAATTTTTTGGACTCTTACCTGCTTGATTTACCTATTTTCCCCAAATTTACCCCAATTTACCCCCCAACCCTTCGACGGAACAAGATAATCTAGTTCTAGATCTCGTTAAAGTACATATGTGTACCAAATTTCAAGTTAATATCTCAAACGGTTCCAGAGTAAACGTGTGCACAAAAAAAAGTTACAGACCGACCGACAGACAGACCGACACACAGAAATTTTTTTTCTCTAAAACTTAAAATCTCGACGTTTCGTGACATTCTAAGCCTATTTGAACAATAAAAATTTTAAAAAATGTTTTTGTCGTTACTATACTTCCACTGGATGTGGAAGTAAAAAGAACATCAAAAGAGCAAAAAGTATCTATTTAGTAGTCTAGTAAAACTGCTAAATCGGCTCTTGACAGTACGAGCATACAGTTTTATCGCTGTAAAACCCTATATACAGTTTTGTCGCTGGAAACTCATTGACAGTCATATTTTATTTCGTGGATTATTTTCCTAAAATACCCCTTGCATTTTTAAATTATATCTATACATTTTTTCTCTACTTTTCCAACGTTAACCTAACTCTACATTGTAGCAATTAGTGGAGAGTAGTTAGGCGTAAAAAATGAAAAATGCCGAACGAGATCACCAGTGAATAACTTTTCATGCTATTTTTTGCATTGTATTGCTAAGACCCAATACTAAAATGTTTACTGGTTTGAATTTGACGATCTTTGTTTGTTTAATTAGTGGAGCGAATGGGGGGGGCCTAAAGACAACGAAATAAATTTCAATATAATCAGTTTTTACAGTTTAGTACATTAGTTGAGGAAAAATACTACTTTTTAGGCAGTATACTTATCTTTTTGGACTTGCTGATTACGAAGCTGCAGTCAAAGCAAAAAAATTCAAAATGGTGACTTCAATACGGTGGATGGAATTTTGTCTAAAGCAAGTGCTTTAAACGAACAAAAAAAAACAACTTGAGCTCCTACCCAGGTAGCAGGGTGACGTCATTATGACGTCTTTTAAAGGTGATTTTTCGTCGCCGACGTCATTGTCCCAATAAATGACTTATCAGAGACGTGATATTTATAACGTACTTCTGACGTCATCATGAAGACGTCAAATACACGTTTCTTTTAGGTCATTATTTTGACGTCATTAATAAATGACGTACCAGAGACGTGATATTTAAAACGTACTTCTGACGTCATCATGAAGATGTCAAATACACGTTTCTTTTAGGTCATTATTTTGACGTCATTAATAAATGACGTACCAGAGACGTGATATTTAATACGTACTTCTGACGTCATCATGAAGACGTCAGATACACTTTTCTTTTAGGTCATTATTTTGACGTCATTAGAATGACGTGAAATAAATCATTATAAAATAAAAATAAATAGAAGTATTTAGTGACTAGTTCAATTTTTGCCACATAGTAATAATAATTTTGTTTTACTATTTCTAACTAGGTATACAGCTTTTAAACATATTTAAACAAAGATGTTCAATGGTTCAGTGAGTTAAGTGTTAGGTTGCGAGTCAAGAAGTCGGTGGTTCGATCCCTGCACATTCTGGTTTTTTTTTCGTCAAAAACTTTATTAACAATTGTGGAAAAATATTATAATTCTTATCGCAAAATTCACTGATTACCAATACGTCATATTGGCGATATATGTATGACGTCATATTGACGTCATATATATGACGTCATTGGGCTGTGACATTGTGCCGTCTTTTTCACGTCATTTTTACGTCATGCTGAAGGTGAAATTGACGTAATTAATGCCGAAAAAACGACGTCATAATGACGGCACCTTGCTGCCTGGGTAGGTAATGCTATCTATTAACGGAAAATAGTATTTGAAACGCGCATTGCGTCGTCATAACCTCTTTGTTTTTTATACTACAGGAGCAAATAAAAATTTAATCGAAAGTTTAACTAATAGCCTTTAACTTTGATTTGTAAAATTTTTGACATAAATGCCGCAGTTTCTGAATTACTTAACCCTTAAACTAAATGCTTCGTCTCAGAAACGCTCGGACGCCAAGTTTTATATTTCTGAAACTATACGGAAATCTGAAAAGATATAAATTCATTCATTCTTTTACGTCCAAAGCATTTGTTCGCTAGATGTGATGTTTTTCGAGTTTTTTGGTACAAATCTTTTAAAATATCGGTTTTCTCGAGCTAAAATCGCAATTTTTAGGTCGTTATACTTAAAAATTAACAATTTATATAAAAAATTGTGTAGAACCTTTTTTTCTGTAAATTTGATTTCCTTTCAGTTCCAATAATTACTTTTTTAGTTTTACCAAAAATTTTTTATTATTATCTGTTTAAATAATTAATTATTAAGCATACGAGAGAAACTTATAAACCTTGAAATTTTCAGTATAAAAAAGACGTTGGAAAAGTTTCAGACGATTTCATCTTTTTCGGGTTCCAATGTTAAAACCTTAATCGATTCCACTAAGTACTTGGTATATTATATAGGCTGATTCTTGCCTATTTGGCTATTTGGAACTGTTTCAATTTCTCTTCTTTTATATTTCGAATTGATAAATTGTTAGTTAGGTTCTTACAATTTAATCAGACACAAGTTCCTTCAGACACAAATTACATGTAAAGGTTGTAATACATACAGCGACAAATTATATAAAGCTACAATGGTGGCCCATCTTTATAGGTATAGGAAAAAATTTTTTTTGGAATTCTAATTGTCTCACCTCTTGAAATTGTTTCGTATACTAAGAAAATTTTTTTGCCAAACTTGGTCTTAAAAGAGGAAGTGCGCCTGCGAATTTTTGGTAAATTTGTTAGTAACATCTTTCTTATAATTATTTTTATTGGTACTCATTTAAATACTATATTTTATTACATGTAAATTATTCTGTATAATTGTTATTATTATGCTAGCAGATCAACTTACCTGCTTGCAATAAAAAGCAAAGAAAGTAGGGTTATTTAATTAAAGAGAGATTTGGCAGCTTTGGCCTTTTTCAAAGATCAGTGCTTCGTAGAAGTAGGCAATAAAACAGAGAAATATATCATATCTTTTTGCCTGCTTCCACTTACAGGAGATATCGTTAATCCGCCTACACCATGCCCACCTAAGGAACCTATTTAACTGCTGATGCTTATATAAGTTGAAATTAATAAGGAGATATTTTTAGTTTCCGCTTTTACTTAGGTGAAGTAATATTGAAAGTTGTGTGTTATATTTTTAGTGATTTTGGTCTGTAAATTTTGTTCAACCATGTCATCTCCTCGAAGTTTGAGAAAAGACAATTTAGTGTATCTCGTAGGTAGTTATTCAACACAGATTATTGGAAGCAAGCTTCCTTCCAATAAACAAGTTTTAAGTGTATTTTTTTAAATTGAATTTGCGTGAAAGTGCAAAATTAGTGATAAACGAAGTAATTCTTTTTTGATACAAAGCGCGTATCCCAACACGTGATGTGCAACATTGCGTTAAAAAAGTGGAAAGCCCTATATAAAGAATTAAGAGCTCTGCAGAAAAGTTCTCATAAAGCAAGCAAAATTGCTAAACAGAAAGAAACATCTATTTTGGATAAATTACGATTTATTTGACATTGCTCATGCGAAGGTCTTTGAAATAATAAAGATAGAGGAAGACAAACAATTTTTACTCAGTCAAAGGACATAGGGAAGACCAGGTTTCATGTATGGTATCGATAGAAAACTAACTGAACAGGAAAAAAAGTAGAAGAACGAAAACAGAGGAATCTTGAACGAATGGAGAAAAGCACCAACATTTTTGAAAATGTAGCCGAATTAGACACTCTTGAGTCATAAAACCTCGCATGCAAGCTCTTCCTACGAAAAATTTGAGCTCGAAGTACCTGGATCCTCGGAACCAAAAAAGAAAAGATTAGTGGGAACACGAAATATAATAACCCCAAAGATGTTGCGGCTTTCGATAAGTGTAAAGTGAGTGACAGAGACGCAGTCCACATAATAATGGCTATTGCTGAAGCATTAGGGCATGATGTACTTTCTTTGCCTGTAAGCAGGACAACTATTCAATACTGTAGACAGAAGTTGCGGAAGGAAAAAGCTGAAAAATGAATGGAACGTTTTAAAGGATCTAATTTGTAGCTCTTGTTATTCACTGGCATGGAAAAATTTTTAGGGATTTAACTGGCACTGATAAACATAACAGACTCGCGATAATAATTACAGGTAGAGATACAGAACAAATACTAGGAATACCAGTTTTAAAGAATTCGACAGGAAGAGAGCAAGCAACTAAAGTTTATGAAGCACTATTATACTGGAACCATGTGATAAAGTGAAGGCTTTGGCTTTTTATGTTGCGATACAACTGCTTCGAACTTGGGTGACTTAAATGGTGCAAGTGTTTTATTAGAACAAATGTTAGAAAGAAATTTACTGTATTTGTCTTGTAGACATACATTTATCAAATTATTTTAAAAAGTGTTTTTGATGTGAAAATGCCCTTTTCTAGTTGCCCTGATGTTTTATTATTTAAACGTTTTAAACAAGCTTGGCCTAAAATTGATCATACCAAATTTAAATTTGCAATCGAGGATGAAAATATTAATCAAATATTACAAAATGATGGTCTTGATATTCTTGATTTTATAGAGAACGTTTTAAAGACAAAACAACCTCGCGATGACTATAAGCAATCTTTAAATCTAACTCTGATGATTTTAAGTTAACAGCAAAAGGAACGAAAAGCATTATTAAAATATGTATTTTTATTGTTAAAATATACGCTAAAGCATGGTTTATAGCTCCTTCTCCACATAAAGCTCCATATCATGATCATCAATTTATAAAAAGTTTTATGCTATATCTCAAAGTACAATTTCAAAAATTCAAAACCATTTGTGGTATTTAACTCCTGAAGCTTCTGCTCTATCTTTCTTTGTTGCTGATATTTCAATAGATGCTAAAAATGACAAGGTCAAGTCTTTAATAAAAGAAGACTTATTTGAAGAAGACAATAAATGATTCAATTTTAGTAGTATTGATGAGATACAAAGTAAGGAAATATGTCATTTTATTTCCTCGGGCACAAAAAAAATTTTTTGAACGATTTAACCTCTCTACCGAATCTCTTAATGACGATCCTCAAACCTGGGAGACTAATCAGCAGTACAAAACTTGTTTTGAAGTTATTAAAAAGTTAATAGTTGTAAACGATACAGCTGAAAGAGTTATTAAATTAATAGATGAATATAACAACAGACGAAGAGCAGCGCCAATTTATAATTCAGAATGTGGTAAGCATTTTACCGACTTAAAGAAAGAAACAATTACCAAAATGTTTTAATATAAATTATTATTATGTAAAATTAATTTACTAAGTGAAAAATACTACTTTCATAAGTAATATTTATATAAATGTTGTAATCTTGGCATATGAGTTTTGATCCAAATAAAAGCTGATGTTATTATAAATATGTTTCATTTCCCATTATCCAAATTGGAAAAAATGTTGTAGTGGTATTTTTTTCATCATATAAAACAACTTTGAGACAAAAAAAATCGAAAGTCGCAAAATTTGGGCCACCCTAATCTACATATTTAGACACACATATTAAACACACTCGCTCTGAGAAGATAAAATCTATTTAGCTAAAATGTGCTTACGATGATCCGTCACAAAGCTTTAACTTAATTTCTAAACTTCTTAAATTAGAAATAAGGAGTAAATGGGTAAATAATGAGTTACAACTGGTTGCTAATTCGGGAAATTAAAATGATATACTGTATATTTCAATAGTAACCGTTATTTAACCTTTCAAAGATTACGCTCTGCTTAACTCAACTGCTTTAACTTCGTTTTTAACCTTCTCGGATTAAAAACAAGGATTTGGTGGGGGTAAATAAATTTAACCTAATAACAATAATTCCTGTCTCGTTCTCACTTTCGTACGTTCTGGAAATAAGCAAATACTGATCGACCTACGCTCTCTAACTAGATTTCCATTAACATAATATCGGTCCACTGATTATGGACATATGATATGCTCTAATGCTCTTTCTGTCTCTTTGCGTCATATGATTGGCCGAACCATGTGCGAATAACTCTTAAGGGTACGAACATGTCGAAGAATCTTAATAGTTAAATGAGTAGTTCACTACTACAGCCGCCGTCAATTTGTAAAACAAACCTGTACATTTAAATGGGATAGCGCATGCCGAAGATACTTGCAGCAGTTCATCCTAGCAGTTCACACGGGAATCACCGCGGTCATTGCACTTCACTGGCCATTCATAATTTTATATATTTGGTGTGAGGTACGCAGATCCTCGCATCCTCGCATCTAGAAGTTTAGGCCACAATTTGATTCCGTGCATGGAATTCATCAATTTGTAAAACAAACCTGTACATTTAAATGCGACCGCACATGTCGAGGATGTTACCAGAGCTGTTTATATCCGAAGTCAACTAGCATGTCCACGTCGAAACAAAATAGTTTGTTTTTACTTGGTGGTAGAGAGGTAGACTACGCGGGTCGCGAATATTTATCATATTTTGAATAAATATTTCTATGGATATTTGTTTTAAGTTATAGCTAACAACCTTAATTATTGCTTTATAATTAACATATATACAAGCTCGTATCTTAAAATTATTTTTATATGTTTATTTTATATGTTACCTACATGATTTTAGTAAATATTTCTATGAATCATTTTTTTGCCTATGGCTATATATCTACACCAGAAGTAGGGACAGTGGGCAGAACCGCCGACAGGGGGGGGCAGGGCGCCCAAGACTATGGCTATATTACGTCATATAGGCTAGGCCATTCAGTTGTGCACATTTGGCGATTCTCAAAAAAATTATATAAATATTTCAATTCAATAAAAATCTGTAACAATTAAATACTGTGGTAGTTTTTTAATAAATTAAAAACAGAAAAATGAAACGACAAAACCTTGAAAGAGGGAAGGGGCCCTCAATAATAAGCAGCCCCGGGGCTCGGTAAAGCTGTCGACGGCCCCGACAGTGGGGTATTTAGCAACTATAATTATTGGTATATAATTAAAATAGCTATTAAATTGAAAAAGTAGCAATACAAATATAGTACGGCTTTTCCAGCATTGAATCCGTGCCGTGTGCCGTATTTTACTTTCAACAATTCCCACCAGTGTTTCTATTGATGGTACACATGCGGATTAATTTTGAAGAACTGTGAGGGGTTGAGGTTTAGCCAGTACACACTACGTTTGTCTAGATTCGCCGTACAGTGTATAACCATCACGCAGGAATGTGTGTACGATATATACTGAATATCTTTTTATTTTTATTTTGTGAAAAAGTGAAAATGAATAAAAAGGACGAATCAATCAATGCTCCAGCGTTGTGGGAGAAACGCCATAAACAGCACCACAACCGGCATATTTTGAGTAGGGAGTGGAAAAACCGCTGCCCAAGGAATCATTACTTCCACATCCAGATTTTCCATCCAAGTCTCTCACAACGAAAACATTTTGTATGTAGAAATAATTACTTATGGAACTTTAATAATGTAATATTTGAAACCATTTACCCCAAGAACTCATAAAACAGTATCCCACATCGGTAGTAGTGTGGGAGTGGATGAAGTAAAAAAAATATTTTGAGGTTTTTGATTCTTGTACACACCCACACACACTAAATCACAATTTTTTTCACCCCCTTTAATAACGGTGTGGGGGTGGTAATGGGGGTGGCTAATGCCAAAAAATTTTTCGAGACCTTTTATAGCTTCTCTTGTATAAATACTAATACTAAATATCACCACTAAATACCAATACCAATTTTATGAACTCATATCTGCTAGATTTATCTGTTTACACCCATTTACCCTTATTTACCAAAAACCTCAACAGAATAAGAGGAAAATATAATCTAATTCCAGATCACGTTAAAATACATACGTGTACCAAATTTCAAGTCAATATCTTAAACGTTCCAGAGTAATCGTGCGCACAAAAAAGTTACAGACAGGCAGACAGAAATTTTTTTTTCGGTCAAACTTAAAATTTCGACGCTTCATGATATTCTAAGCCTATTTGAACAGTAAAAATATTCAAAATGTTTTTTGTCGTTACTGTACTTCCACTGGATGTGGAAATAAAACTAGGAAGACAATCTGAATCAACAGGTAAAGTGTAGTAAGTAGATACCGACGTCGTAGATATTACGACGGAAGCGTTTTTGTAAAATATTCCTTGTCAGTGTACACCACGCCTATGGCTAGCCCCTATAGGTTAACTGGAAAATATATCTGTGTATAGAGATTTTAATAAAACGTACACAAGGGTCTATTGCCTATGTGTATCTCGATTCACGATATCAGTTGTACATTCTGCTTTTTTATGTACTTAATATTTCATTAATGAAAGTGCGTAGAAAATATAAATCTGTTTAAGATGAAGTTTTTACTTTAATCAAAATGCAGGTAACATAAATTTAAAGGTAAAAGTTGACAAAATGAGTACCTAAAGTAACAAAATTTATTTTAACTTTAGCATTGGGCATATTTGCGGTAATATTTTTTGAAAGACGTTTTCTTAGGCTTCGTTGAATAACTTCATATCATGAAAATTTTTGGCACCACTTAGTATTATGCTCTCTTCAAAGTAATTTAAGAAAATTAGTTTCGTTTCATTATTCATTTTCAAGATGCTGTACGCTTCAGCCACATGTATGTGACGATTATTATGAACATAAGTTCCCAGCAAACAAAGAATGTATCCGTAATGTTATGCAATGTTAAATGGAAGTAACATTTGTAATGTTCTCTTGCAATATGATATTTATATTACAACAACGTAACAGAGAAATGTTACATTTCGAAATATTAAACAAATATTTACGTAATGTTGGTTACATTACGTAACATTTAATAGTATGACAAATTACTTTCTGACAACGTTGATGTTATATTAAAGTAATAATGCATTGTTTAGTGGGTTGTCGGTACGCTTTGAAGTTTGTCAGGCGGACCGTTTGCTGGAGCCAACATTGACGAGGTCAGTTTCAGTCAGGGCCCGACAAGATTCACCACCACAGTTGTCTATTTTCAGAAACA
The DNA here is from genome assembly GCA_936432065.2 of Rutpela maculata. Lineage (NCBI taxonomy): Eukaryota > Metazoa > Arthropoda > Insecta > Coleoptera > Cerambycidae > Rutpela > Rutpela maculata. The sequence goes on along the minus strand of OW386286.2, from coordinate 82,254,020 downwards.
TGTTATTATATCTGAAATAAATAACAATTGAATTCATTATTCGTTTTACTTCCACATCCACGTAGTGAAGTGGAAGTAATGTAACAAATTATATGTATGCAGGGCCGTTCCTAGATGCGATACAAAATGTTGCATCAATGTGTTTAATAATACCAATGTTCTTTTTACAAGGCTTTTATTTGTATATTAGTTCATTAGTTAGTTAATGTGTTTGTTAGTAGGTTTAGGCTGATTCTTGCAAGTCAATTTTGAACCACTCATTTCATAGTTATTTGCCAAAGTTTATAACTAAGCAGTATCTGACGGATACCTATAAACCTGAGTTTTATATCCATCGGCAAACGTATAAAAACCGAAGCATTACTTTTCTGGTTACTATACTGGTACAGTTGGGGACAATACAATATTTATATTGAATTTTTTTTATGTGTAATGATTTTTAGTGAACACCAAATTACATTAACGAGTACGCAGAAAGAATTATATACAGACGCAGACGACTCGTATTATCCGACGGAAAGAGCCACGCGAAGGAAAGAGCCACGCAACGGTGCTAGGCCCTAGCCGTAATTTTCAATAATGGGTTTAATTTTTAGTCATGTTTTGAATGTTCGAATTAACTATTTGTCGAGTAGTTTTGTTCGTAAGCAACCAGAAAATTAATCCGGTCACAATGTAACTTATTTTGCTACAAAAATAGCTTATAGCTATTTTATAAGTACTAAAATCTGTGTTTAATTTTAATAATGAGAATAATAATAATAGTTGATAAAAAAATGCACACTCCACATTTTCACATGTATTTTTCTCGAAAACTACTAATAGTAAAAAAGAAAATTCAAATAACAAGTTTCTTCCATCCTGTATTTTCATTTATTTTTGATATACTTGGTATCTATTTCGAAAGATAACAATTTTCTCGATTGCTAATATAATTGCTATTTATTGTAAAGAAACATGAGATCATATTTTATTTCTTATTATTTCAAACTAATTCATCAATTAATTTTGTTCAGTAATGTACAGTGTTCTCCTAATGTATTTTAAAAGATACAATAAAAATTCAACAAAAAATAAAATAGACAGATAGTGGGGTGCCAGTACTTTTTAATCGGATAGTACACGTATATTAAATCATGCCAACTAATTAAATTTTATATTTATCTAATAGTACAGCTATTCACTGATTGCGCATATCCCCATCTAAATAATTTGTATTTGAAATGTCCCATAAGAAGGGCATATTTCTGTATAATTCGAAAGTTTCACCCCCAACCTCTCGTTCCGATTTCCGCCATAACAATACGCACTTAAATGGGTTTATTCCAAATTTCGTGAAAAAAATACCTATTTTTGGATTTTTTCCGAAGGAAATAAAAATTCTGAAATTGCCAATGAAAATCCACTGTAATTGTCAATTTGTATTAAGTTTTAATTATTTTAATTTCTGATTGCAATAATAATTATTGCCATGCGCCATGCAACTTTCGTTACATTTCATAATTTTCCACCCACAATAACAAACGCAATAGGTCGACCTTTTGCGTTTTATAAAATTTAATGTATCACAAGAATGCACTTTTCAGAGATCTACGTTAAAAAAAAGTCCTAAATCGGACCTAAAATACATGTTTTATGATGGCGATTCCAAACAAACGGCGACACACTGCAGAAATAGAAATGATTTACATGAGATACAATAAAAGCAGGTCAATTCCCCCGAAAAACGGAACGGATTGATAAACTTCTCCGGCATGTCCACCCAGCGTCGTAGCACTTAATTGGCTAAAACTCCGAGATGCACGGATAGAGTCGTGACTTCTTCGACATGTCCGTACCCTTAGCCGTAAATTCCATAGTATAATATCTATGGTTCGAACATGCTCTTTTGTTACTTAGTTGTCATAGACTGTATCAGATTTATAATATCGGAAATATCGTGGTACGTACTTACAAATTGAATTTAAATGTTTAAATTCTAAGCACGAGTAATATAACATACGATAATATAAACTAAATATTTATTATTACCTGTGTGGGTGTGGAGTACTATATGAGTACTATAATTTTTAGGATTAGAAATTATGATTATCCGTAGCTTTATAGTTATTTCTCCTAATATATAGTACATTGTAGTACCAATCTGACACTTAGTTTGTGCTGTATAAATGTAAAATTTGCCTAAAAAGTATTCGCATTCGGTACTATAATTATTTTTTTTATTTTTGAATTTATGGAGAGATGTCTGGGTTGGAAAATCAATTACTTAATTTGCGTTTCATGCGATTAAAAGCAAAAATACACATAAACTGCGTATTTTGAAACTTAACAACCTTAAGTGAGTTATTTAAATCACTTGTAATTTTATTCCATTATTCCATATATGACTTAAGTTAAATTTGTGATTATAATAAATAACGTCACAGATTTTTATGATTAATACCAAGGACGGTGTTTCCGAATATAGCTTACAATTTAAACACTGTGGTGAGGTTTGATTTAAAAATCAGCAAACAAACAACTGAGCATCTCATGATACATTTATCTGGTTATTAAAATGTATTTAAAGCGTAGTTAACGGTTTTCGCGTGTGAATTCTAATAACAAACGTTACCTGGTATTGGCGGAAACCTCACGTCACCTACGTATTTTTAAATATGGTCAATGACATCGGTATTTTAAATAATTAGTAATAAACATTAAAAATATACTTAGCGTGTATATAAGGTGTTTTCATGATTGCAGGATTGCTTTTCCAAAATTAAGTCTAAATAGAACAAAATGTCCTAAAGTGCTTCATTAATGAGATACAGAATATTACATTTTAGAAGAATTGAATTTTTCACCTCTAATTTCAGTGCTAATGAATGGATTTTGATGAAACCTTGTGTAATGTATTTGTAATAAAAAAGTTGAAAAAAGATTACAGTAGGAAATGATTGGAAGAGGTAGAAAACACTCCTTTTATCGCGGGTTCCGTAACTTGTAGAATTAGGTCAAAAAAAAAATACATCACATTTACATTTTTTGGTCCAAAATAAGATGTTTTTAGAATTTTCTCGAAAAATGCATATTTTTAGAGATATGGCCACTCGAAAATTCCTAAAAGTGGGGAAATGTAAAAGTTGAAAAAGAAATCTGAAAAAGTGAGTACATTATTTATCGTAAAAACTGCCTGTAACTCGGAAAATTAGCCAGTTACAAAAAAAATTCCAACAGACAAAACATTTTTAGAAAGCCTCTAGCATACGTCTGAATTTTTCCAAATTTTTAAATTACATATTTTTAAAGCACTACAATTTCAAAGAAAGGGATAATTTTTCATGTTTTTCCGGAAAAATTCGGTAAAAACGCACTTTACAGAAAAGTTGTAAATAAAAAAAGACTTGTATTTCCATGATACATTCACTTGAATCTTTTCAGATTTTTTTCCAACTTTTACATTTTTCTTCTCCACTTTTAAGAATTTCGAGTGGCTATATCTCGAAAAATATGCATTTTCAGAAAAAATTCACAAGAGTACAAACATCTTATTTTGGTCCAAAAAAGGTAAATATATTGTTTTTTTTTTCATTTTTGACCTAATTCTACAAGTTACGGAACTCGTGATAAAAGGGGTGTTTTCTACCCCTTCCGATTATTTCCTACTCTAATCTTCTTTTCAACTTTTTTATTAACGTCATTACAAACATATTGCATAAGGTTTCATCAAAATAACGAAGTTATCATTCCTTGAGACCCCCAACATCTTCTGAGGCTTATGTAGCTTAAAGGAAAGGAGTTAGAAGGGTAACTTTTGTTCACGAAGGTCAAAGGAACATCATACTAGAATTTGAGCGAAATTTACCGAAAACCAATTTCCATTGCCACCTTGCGAGGTCCTTTATGAATGAAAAAGCTTAGCAACTCAAGTCGGTGTACAATAAAAACTACAGTATATTTCTAATTAAAGGGAGACATCATACTCAGTGAGCATTTCAATAAATTTGATGAAATATTAATCGAATTAACAGCTGCAGGTGCTGCTCTAACTGAAATGGCAAAAGTTGCCCACTTGTTATTAATATTGCCATATGATGGCATTGTAGCAGCCATTCAGACATTGTCAAACAATCTCACACTTGTGATAATACGTTTACTTGACCACGAAACAGAATTAAAACATAAAAACAGTGCCATAAGTGTCAAAGCTCTACAGGTGGATGCCAGCCAGGTTAAAATAAAGTCATTTGCCAATCCAAGAAGAAAACTAATCACTTCAGGAAAGATTGTTATTATTATGAAACAAGTCAAAAGGACAATAGAACCCGCCAAACTATTCAAACTACTCAGAGTAGTGGACAAAGTTTTGCGTTTATGACTGGAATTAATACTCAACCATATCAAAATTGAAGCACCGAAACAGAACAATTACAGCAGTTCGAAGAGGAATTGTAAGCGAGTTTTGGAAAATGTGTTATATATGCCCCTGACGTACCTTACAATCTCCTCTCAGTACGCTGCCTACAAGGGCTTGTATGACAGTTGTTTTTAAGGAAAATTATGAAGTCACGATTAAAAAAGGTGGTAAACCTATAATAAAGGTTAACTCTTTAAATAATTTAATAGGTATAGATTTAAAAAAAAACCGCTGCCCAAGGAATCACTACTTCCACATCTAGATTTTCTATCTGTCACTCACAATGAAAAAATTTTGTATGTAGAAATAATTGTTTATGAAACTTTAATAATATAATATTTGAAAAACCCTTAAAACGATACCCCTCATCGGTAGCGGGGTGGGGTGGTGATAGGGGGTCGTAGTGGGGGTGGATGAAGTAAGAAAATATTTTGAGGTTTCTGGTTCTTGTACACACACTAAATCACATTTTTTTTTCATCACGTTAAATAATGGGTGTGGTAATGGGGGTGGCAAATGCCAAAAATTCTTTTGAGACCTTAGCTTCTCTTGTATATCCTAAATACCAATTTTATGGACTCTTACCTGCTTGATTTACCTATTTACCTCAAATTTACCCCAACCCTTTGACGGAACAAGACGAAAATATAATCTAGTTCTAGATCTCGTTAAAGTACCAAATTTCAAGTCAATATCTCAAACGGTTCCAGAATAAACGTGCGCACAAGAAAAAGTTACAGACCGACAGACAGACAGAAATTTTTTTTTCTCAAACTTAAAATCTCGACGTTTCATGACATTCTAAGCCTATTTGAACAATAAAAATTTTTAAACGTTTTTTTATCGTTACTATACTTTCACTAGATGTGGAAGTAATTAAAATATAAGTAAGAATGACATAAATTATCAAGGAAATACTAGTAATGATTCGGAAAGCGAGAGATATAAACTTTGACGTGAGTGTTTAGGTGACATCGGTAAGCATAAATTCTTAGAAATAAGAACTAAAGAAATGGCACAGAATAATAATTAATCATTTAAGTAAAATACATCCTACAAGTGACTTATGTGAATCTTGTATCTTTGGAAAACAAGGGCATTTCCCTTTTGCTAAAAGTAAAGATAAGCCTCATATCCAAAAGCCTTTATTCGTTATTCATTTTGATGTTTGCTGGCCAATTACTCCGGCAATAAAAATTGTTTCATAACATTTATTGACGAATTGACACTTTACGTATTTATTGACATACATATAAGCCAGGAGTATTTAAAGTTTTCAAAATTTTGTTGCGTAGAGTGCAGCTTATCTTAATTTAAAAATAGTTCACTTACATTGTTACAATGGACGTGGATATATTCAAGGAAATGAGAACATTTTGTACTAAACGTGGAATTTCTTATCATTTTACTAAATTTATCCTATAATAGAATGCTTATGGGAAAAGATGAGCCAAGATACACGGTGCTGCTTAATAAATGTTTATGGGGTAAAGCAATTTTGACTGCTATATATCTATTAAATTTAACCCCGACAAATACAGTGATTTAAAATAAGGCATCATTTGAACTGTGGCATAATAAAAAGCCCAGATCAGAATTTGTTAGCTTTGGGCTCTACTGCTTATACCTATCCATAATAAAATAGGAAAAGGTAAACTTTAGCAAAAGTCAGTTAAGGTGTACTAGTTGGAAATGAACCTAATGCTTACAAAATATTTAACACCGAAACAAATAAGTTTATCAGAGTCCGTGGTGTAATATTTGATAAAACAAATTTTAAAAATCAAACTTGATTAAGGGGTGAAACAAAAAACTATATAGGTGTTAAAATATCTGAAATTGATAATAAATCGGTAAATAATTTCCCTACTACTCAACGGGGATGAAAGGCAGGTAAACAACCTGTCAGTTATTATAAGAAAACACCGTAAATTAATCTGAGACTCCAGTTACTGAACTCGGACGTAAAGAGACTTAAAAATCGCACTAAAATAACATAACATATGAAGAAAATTATATAGAAATTCTCATGTATACACATAAGTCTGTATTGCAAATCTCGTTTTGTTATTAAGAAATTAGTAAAAGGATTGACAAGAGCAATTAACGATGAAAGTAACTCTTTCCTACACAATAATACATGGTCCCTAGTACCTATGCCTGTAAAAAAAATTATCGTTGGTTGTAAATGGGTATTTACAATCAAACATGATATACATGGAAATCCATCAAAATATGGACCGCACTTAGTTGCAAAAGGGTCTGTCAACAATATTTGCGTTGCGCTACTGGTGCAAAGTTCTAACCTTGCGCCCGTAGAGTACTTTTAGCTTTTGCTAATCATTCAGTTTGTTAGTCCATCAAATGAATGTGAAACCGGCATATTTAAACGGTATATTAAAGAAATAAATATACATGCGAGTACCTGAAGGAATGCAAATTGAAAGAATAAATGAATTTTTAAGCCTCAAGGTGAGTCTCGTTACTACAGAATTCTGAAATCTCCATATATCAGATTTCGCGTAAATTTGCAAAAAATATTGCAATTATTACAGCCATATTGGATTCACCGTTTTAATTCCAATAGTTAAGATCAGACTGGGCATCAGTAAGTTACTCCTAAAATACCGAACTACTTGAATTTTTACCCTGATATCAAATATCTATGGAATCACCATATTTTGTTTTTTGAGAAAGGTTTCATAAAAATCGCTGTAGAGCTACAAGGACAACTGATCAAGAGGATATACGTATCCATCATCCTGCCAACGATAACATTTCGGTATCAGCTACTCATAAAATATCAAACCATCAGTTTTAATGCAATTCTGACGAAATTTAAAATTTATATCACTAGTGCATTCGCGAAAATTGCTACAAAAGAAATTGTTTTCAATTTTTCTCACCTTCGTCAATATATTATAATAAAAAATGTAAGGCATTATGTGAAGGACATCTGTAGAAGATCCATTAATGCGAAAGGTATGGCCAAGTTAAAGATTTCGCTAAATAACATTAACTGTAGTTTACTCGATAACACAGAGCTCAACTCTACCTTTTTATCAGAATTTTTAGCTAACACCTTTTTATCTCATATTGACAAACATTTTCCTTTAAAAACATGCAAAATTAATAACAAGTCACCTGTGCAATGGTTCAACGACTCACATAGAAAAATGAGAGACACACTTTGCTGTGTAAAAACTACTACAGATTATACATTGTATAAATTATTAAAAAATGATTATAAATCTAAAATCGTTGATTTAAAAAAAATTGCATATGATAATTTCATAAACAAGTCTGACGACAACAAGATGCGTGATAGTAGGAAATTAATAAATTTCGAGATCAATAAATCCAGCTCGTCCTCTCTGAACACGATATCTCTCCAGACTCTTTTAATACCTATTTCTCTAAAATTGCTGAACAATTGATTAACTTGTTGCCATCAGTGGACGTTTCTGCCACAGACCATTTAAAAAATGTACCTAATGTTAATTCCTCCTTTTTCCTTGATCCGGTAACCTCATTTGAAATTAGGGAAGCAGTTAATAGCTTAAAAAATGTATATGGTATAAATAGCTTGATCCTTAAAGAAACCATTGATATAATTATACACCCACCACCCACTTACTCTTCTTATTAATGCCTGTATTCGCGATCGCGAGGTGCACTTCCCTGATGTGTTAAAGTTACCAAAGTTTTACCTTTATTACTTCCACATCAGTGGAAGTATAGTAACGACAAATAAATTTTTAAAAACTTTTATTGTTCAAATAGGCTTAAAATGTCATGAAACGTTGAGATTTTAAGTTTGAGCGAAAAAAAATTCTGTCTGTCGGTCTGTCTGTCTGTAACTTTTTTGTGCGCACGTTTACTCTGGAACCGTTTAAGATATTGACTTGGAATTTGGTACACGTATGTACTTTAACGAGATCTGGAACTAGATTATATTTTCTTCTTGTTCCGTTAAAGGGTTGGAGGTAAATTGGGGTAAATAGTCAAATCAAGCAGGTAAAAGTCCATAAAATTGCTATTTAGTATATACAAGAGAAGCTAAGGTATAAAAAAAAAAAATTGGCATTAGCCACCTCCATTACCACCCCCACCCCGTTATTAAAGGGGATGAAAAAAAAAATGTGATTTAGTGTGTGTACAAGAACCAAAAACCTCAAAATATTTTTTTACTTCATCCACCCCCACTACCACCCCCACTCCTCTACCGATGTGGGGTATCGTTTTATGGGTTTTTGGGGTAGAGGATTTCAAATATTACAAAATTTTTTCGTTTTGAGAGACTAGAATAGAAAATCTGGATGTGGAAGTAGTGATTCTTTGGGCAGCGGTTTTTAAGAAAGGTAACATTAATGTTATCGACAAATACCGTCTCCTATCTCCATCATCCATATTTGGAAAATCATTGAAATTATTCTCAAAAAAAGACTTTCAAATTTTTTAGACTGTAATAATGTTCTAAATTGTCGTCAGTTTGGTTTTAGAAATAAATGTTCCACCACTATAGCAGCGACATAGTTGAGGGCCTCGAGGAGGGTGAACATGTAGCTATTAGCTTGTGTGACCTCTCCAAGGCCTTCGACTGTGCCTCACATGAAATACTTCTGGCGAAGATGAGTTTTTATGGTATTCGAGGTTTGCCATTGAATCTTTTCTATTCCTATCTTAACAACAGACTCCAGTGTGTCTCTATAGATAATTTAAACTCAGAACTTCTTCCGGTTAAACATGGGGTTCCTCAAGGCCCTATTTTGGGGCCCCTACTCTTTATATTACACGTCAATGATTTTTCTCACTTTATGTCCCCAAAAAATTGCATCGCTAATGCTGACGATACATCCATTATTGATTTTAATTTGAATATTCCTGACCTAAGTGAGGATATCTTTAGTTCTATCAAACAAGCTGATGCTTGGTTCTCTTCGAATAATCTTAAGTTAAACGAGGAAAAACCCGAACAAATCGTTTTCTCAACAAATAATTCACTAATCAAGGTAACAGTGTTAAAATTCTTGGCGTTGCTTTAGATGTTTTAGGTCATGTGGAGCAACTGTCACACAAATTATCAAGTTCGATATTCTTGCTATGTAGGCTATGTTCTAAAATCTTAAGAACATGCTATTTTTCATTATTTCATGCTTATATTATTTATGCTATCCTCCTATGGGGTGGATCATCCCGCGCAGCTGTAATCTTTCGTCTGCAGAAAAAAAACAGTCAGGTTAATTGTTAATGCTGGTTGGAGAGATCACTGTTTACCAATATTTAAGAGTCTTTATATAATGCCGGTTCCTTCTCTTCATATTTATGCTACTTTACTTGAAATTTACAAGAACGTAAATTCTTTTTGTACTAACTCAGATTTTCATTCGTATGGCACTAGGTCTGCCAATCAACTTAGACAGCCTCGTCTTAGATTATCAAAATCACAGAAAAACTATCTAAACTTTTCGAGAACTTAATAAAAAAAACATTTTAAAATGTTGTTTCTATTCAATTGATAAATTTGTAAACACACAGATTTGTTGATATCTTTTAGCTTAACCTCAGCTTGTTTGGTATGCTCTGGCCATTTCGTGGGAGCTTGCCTCTTATTTTTTGGATTTTTTTATATTGTGTCAACTAGTGATGTGTATACATTTTTATATTTTTATATTTTTGTATTTACTATTTTTGACTTGCCAAAAACGTGTTTTTAACTTAGTCAAATAAGGATCTTATCTATTTATCTATACTAAACATAGCTATGATGAAATTATTATGGCACTACCAACTCTTGCAGTTTGAGAAAGATTTCATTGAAATCGTTTAAGCCATTCCAGAGTAATGTATACACAAGAAATATGCACGTGGGTCGAATTGAGAATCTGCTCCTTTATTAAATTTTTTGGACTAGGTTGAAAACAAAGATACAGACGTAATATTCCCTTACCTTTTAACATAAATTACCTAAAATGTAGTGTTTATTCTCTAGTAACAAAGTCCAACTGCTCGGAAATTATTTGCCAATATATAGGTGATGATGAAGTCTGGATATTATTTTACTGGTGTGTGATATTAAAGCCAACAATTTGATTAATAAATATAACTAATTCACATCCAGTAATGTTGCTGAACCCCCAATTAAACGGCAAAGAGCACCTGCTTTTGCATAACATGCTCTATATACACATAATTTCATCATAATACATTAAAGAATATATTTTTAAATTCATTTTTTAATTAGTCCATTTTCTTTCATCTACCGGTTTAATTAGTCGTTAACTTATGAAAGAATTAATTAATGCAGTGTTTATTAATAATAAAAGATAATTCCTTATACGGAATTTCTGCTTGGAAAAATGTCCTCACTGTGAGTGTTGCACCATATTATTTATGCTTTCCGCATCTATTGCCAAGGTCAAAGAATAATTTATAGCAATATTAATACTTATGGATAAATATATAATACCATTATGCATAATTAACAGTATGCCTTTTATATAAACTTACTTAGCTACACACTTTAGGTAATTTGAAAGTCTTATAATATGACTTACAAGTTAAAACGGTACTTCTTATTAATCATAGCGGTTATGGATTATATGAATGTCACTACAACATAATCCTTTTTAAATACTAACAGAATATTTTTGTATGTCAGTCTATTTCAACTCGTAATGAAATACCTCCAAAGAGGTTCCATTACATCAACATTCTGTCTTTTTATATATACTTATATCTGTTCCTTTAAAAGTATTTGCAGTCTTTATAATTAAAAGATTAAGAAAATAAAACGGTATTTTACATTAATCACAGTGATCATTAGTTTTGTCAATCAAATTACAAATTAATATTTAAATAAGCATTTTATCGAATATACACATTTGTCAGTTCGTTTCAAATCCCAGTGCTTTAAGGCGTAAAGGGAGATTTCATTATTGTAATTTAGTTGTCAAAACTTTAAAGTGTTTATGCAGCAATTTTGTTTTGACGTGTCCGCTTATATTTAGAAATTAGATAGGTATAAAAAAATATTAAGAACCTTAATTAAATCATATAATCCTTTAAAATAAAAATAATTAAATTGGATTCATTAAAGTATCTTGACGTTAAATATTATGTAAGACATGTCATTAGAATTAGTTTTAAAAAACCGCTGCCCAAGGAATCACTACTTCCACACCCAGATTTTCTATCCAAGTCACTCACAACGAAAAAATTTTGTATGTAGAAATAATTGTTTATGGAACTTTAATAATATAATATTTGAAACCCTCTACTCCAAAAACCTATAAAACGATACCCCATATGGGTAGTGAGGTGGGGGTGGTAATAGGGGGTGGTAGTGGGGGTGGCTGAAGTAAAAAAATATTTTGAGGTTTCTGGTTCTTGTACACACACTAAATCACAATTTTTTTTTCATCCCCTTTAATAATGGGGTGGGGGTGGTATTAGGTGTGCTAATGCCAAAATTTTTCTTAAGACCTTAGCTTCTCTTGTATATACTAAATACCAATTTTATGAACTCTTACCCGCTTGATATACTATAACGTTGATTTTATAGTTCTACAATAGTTCAAAACTATTGTGCTCGGATAGCAAACAGTGGAGTGATTCCAGGGTTCATTAAAAGTCAAGGAAGATATTATCAAATTAACAAGTTTATTTTTTAACGTTAAAGTTTCTCAATTACAAATGTTTATTTCTAATCATGAGAGTAACAATATTTAAATATTATATAATTATAATCGTTTAACACACAAACCTAACCTTTAGTAAACCCAGCAACCTTCACCATATAAAATATGAATCTACAGACAGTTCTTGAATCGAAAACGTTCAAAGCAAAGATAAATTAATTAATATGACAATGGATACGTCAACTGAAATTTGATTAACGTCTAGTTCCAGAACTCTCTCTTTGACAGACAGTTGGTATTGAATATAATTGACATTCATCACTCTGACTTTTAATCGACGGTTGTCACTTTGAAAATTAACTGACAACTGGCGCTTCAACAATCAATGCCTATGTGTCACTTTAACGTTCAGTTGACGCAGCGTTTGTCACTTTGAATTGAAAATAACGCGATGCAAAACAATTAATTAAGTTCGTGACCACGACAAATGCTATGGCTTAACGCAGAAACCACACTAGCTTATGATAGGAGAAGTCTCACTCGAACTATGTCAGGCTCTATGCCGAGTGTAAAGACTATGCGCTATCTAGCCAGTATCACTTCTGCGATGTCACCACAACATTCGAGGTTAGGTGTCAAGAACCTATTCGGATTCTCTCCGAGATGAGAATGAATAAAATGAGCTCCTGCGGCCCTTTATATAGTAAATGGTTGCTAGGTCCAGAACATTTTTCTTAGTTACGAAATATCAAATTACTACGGATACGGGAAAAGTTCGTTCGTAAGGATGAATCTAATTTAACATCGTTAGTATGTGCTAACCGATTTGGAAAACTATCGGTTAATAACTAAAAGAAATAATTCATCGTTACAATACCTATTTACCCCAAATTTACCCTAATTTACCCCCCAACTCTTCGACGGAACAAGATGGAAATATAATCTAGTTCTAGATCTTGTTAAAGTACATATGTGTACCAAATTTCAAGTCAATATCTCAAACGATTCCAGAGTAAACGCGCGCACAAAAAAAAGTTACAGACAGACCAACAGACAGACAGAATTTTTTTTTTTTGCTGAAACTTAAAATCTTGACGTTTCATGACATTCTAAGCCTATTTGAATAAAAATTTTTAAAAAATTTTGTGTCGTTACTATACTTCCACCGGATGTGGAAGTAATTGCACTGTTTGTACGGTATCATAACTGTTTCACCAATAAACTTAATTGTTTTTGAACACCAATTAACATGTCAAATAGTTGATGTTCCGGACATAATTTTACTTCCACATCCACATAATGGAATGGAAATATAGTAATGGTAAAAAATTATGAACTTTTTTTATTTCAATAGGTTAGAATGTCATGAAGAGAAGTGGATGTAGGAACCAAGGGCCTCAAAAATTTTTTTGTCACCAGCCACCTCCACTACCACCTATGTGGCATATCGTTTTATGGGTTTTTGGGATAGACGATTTCAAATATTGCATTACTGAAATGAACAATTATTACCACATAGTGGAGTACAAATGTAGTATCATTTTTTTTTCCTTGTAATGGACTTGGAAGTAGTGATGTGATTGTTTAGGCAGTGGTTTCATGATCTCACAATGTTTTTCCAAAATTTCGAAGTCTACAGTTTGAGCCTCAAAGTATGGTCTGAAAACTACCAAATACCTACATACTTACTTTCTATAATCAAAATGATTATTATTATAGGAGATGGGGTAAAAACTCCTCATCCATTAATCACCCCCAGCTGCCGGATTTTGGTTTAATCCATCTGACATATCAAGAGAATATAATTAGTCCAGTCAACGAACGAACGGTAGAAGACATGGAGGGGGCAGAATTTTCTTCACTAATGTGTTTGGGGGGAGTTAGGAGGTAAACATACTAAAAGTACCCGCCCCTAGCCCTGCCACTTCGAGGGGGAAGGGCTGTGGAAGTTATATTTTTTCGATTCATTGCTTATAAGTCGGAAACGATGCGTCGTACGGAAAAAGTATTCTATGAAAGGTCCCCTTTTTACGTTTTTCTTAAATAACTCGAAAACTACGACCTCTAGCGAAAAATTGTTTTTATACAAAATTAAACTAGACGAAATTTTCTACAAATAAGTTTCTATTCATTTTTTATGTAGGATTGATTCTAAAGTATTGACTTTACGAGACACAGAGGATGAAAAAAATCGCAAATAAAAAAAAACCGCTGCCCAAGGAATCACTACTTCCACATCCGGATTTTCTATCCAAGTCACACAATGAAAAAATGTTGTATCTGGAAATAATTGTTTATGGAACTTTAATAATATAATATTTGAAATCCTCTACCCCAAAAACCCATAAAACGATACCCCACATCGGTAGTGGGGTGAGGGTGGTGACAGGGGGTGGTAGTGGGGGGTGGATAAAGTAAAAAAATATTTTGAGGTTTCTGGTTCTTGTACACACACTAAATCACATTTTTTTTTTAATAATGGGGGTGGAATGGGGGTGGCTAATGCCAACATTTTTTTTTGAGATCTTCTCTTGTCTATACTAAATATCAACTTTATGAACTCTTACCTGCTTGATTTACATATTTACTCCAAATTTACCCCAATCTACCCACCAACCCTTCGACGGAACAAGATGAAAATATAATCTAGTTCTAGATCTCGTTAAAGTACATATGTGTACCAAATGTCAAGCCAATATCTCAAACGGTTCCAGAGTAATCGTGCGCACAAAAAAAAGTTACAGACCGACAGACAGACAGAAAATTTTTTTCGCTCAAACTTGAAATCTCGACGTTTCATGACATTCTAAGCCTACTTGAACAATAAAAATTTAAAAAAAATTTTTTTTCGTTACTATACTTCCACTGGATGTGGAAGTAATTAAGTAGTTTTTCATGTTTTTTCGGAAAAACTCGATGAAAACGCACTTTACACAAAAGTTGCAAATAAAAAAAGTATTGTATTTCGATGATACATTCACCTAAATTTTTTCAGATTTTTTTTTCAAGTTTTACATTTCCCCTCGGCCACTTTTAGGAATTTTCGAGTGGCCATATCTCGAAAAATATGCATTTTTCGAAAAAATTCACAAGAGTAAAAACATCTTATTGTAGACCAAAAAAGGTATATTGTTTGACCAAAAAAGTATTGGTTTTTTTTTCATTTTTGACCTAATTCTACAAGTTACGGAACCCGTGATAAAAGGTTTTCTACCCCTTCCCATCATGTTTTCTACCCCTTCCCCTCATTTCCTACTCTATTTTTTTTAACTTTTTTATTAACGTCATTACAAACACATTGGACAAGGTTTCATCAAAATCCATTCATTAGCACTCAAATTAGAGATTTTGATCATTTTAGCGCTCCGTTGACTGGACTACCTCTATATCTCGTAAAGTATTGATCCTACATAAAAAATGAATAGGAACTTATTTGTAATTTAATTTTGTATAAAAACAATTTTTTGCTAGAAGTCGTAGTTTTCGAGTTATTCAAGAAAAACGTAAAAAGGGGACCTTTGAACCGCATATTTTGGTACCGCACCTGGCTTTGCCCTTGTAGTAGGCGAATGTTTTTCTGGTCATAAGTAGATCTTAATTTGTTCTAGTAAAATTTCATTCAAATTGGAAACAAAATAAAAATTATAAGTGAGTCACACTGTATATTTAGGGAAATGTATAGATTTCGACAAAATATTACGTTAATAAATACATCGATTGTTGTAAAATAAAGATTGTTTTGTGACTGTGATTTATTAGCAGACCACAGTAAACCGCTTTGATAGACAAATTCCCTGTACCTAATTTATTTATTTATTAATTATCGATTTTCGCTGGCGAATATCTCGGCAACTATAACACATATAGAGCAGCGATTTCTTAAGTCTATCGTGTCGTTTTTTTTTTTTGGCGTAGAACCAGTTCAAACATATTAGGTTCCTTTGAGTACGCCACCGGGCATATGAAATCATATTTTACGACATTTTTTTGTAGTCTCGAACTTTTTAAATCAATAAAAAGTGAAAAATATGTATTTTTAAAGAAAATTGTTTTTTTTGTTTCCACCGCCATATCTTTAAAACTATTAAAGGTACCGAAATTTGTTTTGTGTCAAATTAAAGCACACACTGTAGCGCTTTTACCAATATAAACGGTTTGGGCACAATTCGCACTTTCATTTTTCTAAAAATCAAATAAACTAACTAATATTAACTAAACTAATATTTTGTGTATTGAAATCTTCACCAATCGATAAACTTTTTTATTTTTGAAAATATTTGCATACATGCAGCGAAGAAAATAAAGCCTAATAATCACAAAAGTTTTTGAAAAAATATGTTTTTGCCTAAAGTGTACCGTTTGGCAACAGCGATTTTTTTTAACAGCGCTAAACGCGACATTGGGACGCAATTAATACACCTCGCATGCAGGTTGGTCAGATTAGTCGCGTAGAAATAGCGTTAGTTGAACCTAGATTAATATATGGCATTCTAGGTTGGGGTGGAGTTGCTTACGGTCATCTAAAAAATTAGATATCATTCAGAAAAATGTGCCACCCCCTCTCAGGGGGTGGCACTTAAAAAATATATATATTTATTGGAGCTGAAATAGAATCAAATTTTAAGAAGAAAAGGTTCCATGCAATTTTTCACATAAATTGATAGTTTTTAAGTTATAACGACTTCAAAATTGCGATTTTAGCTTAAAATAAAAGCTTTTAAAAAAGATATTTTCAAACGGCTTTCGTCAAGTATCTCGAAAAGTATTACTTTATCGAAAAAATGTTATAGACCAATTACAGAAAGCACCCTACAAACTGGGAATTAATTATATTTTTTGTTTATTGATGTAGGATTAATAATTTCGGAAATATTTAAGTTTATATTTGGTATCCAAGGGTTTCGAAATTACCTTTAAAGTTTAAAATGAATTTTTTTCTAAAGCAAGTGCTTTAAATGATCAAAAAAGAATTTGAGCATTTAGGTAATGCTACATTTTAACGAAAAACTGTATTTGAGATAATTTTTTTAGATTATTGGCTAATTAGAGTAACAAAACGAGTAAAAAATAATTTGAAAGCGCAATTAATTGTCTTTAATTTCCTTTTTTAGCATGCGTCACAATTTCTGAGGTATTTCACATTTAAACTGCATTTTTCGTCTTATGAACGTTCGGATGCCATTTGTAAACTCATATCTCCGAACTATTAAATCTATGTAAATAAATAAAAAAGCGGAATTCGTTATTATTAGTTTATGAGCTTTATTTTTGGTCTCTACACATTTTTGAACAAAACTAATATTTATCGAGATATTTGGAATAGGAAAAAAAATACGTTTTATCGAAAATACCTTTATAGTTTAAACTGTATTTTTTCTAAAGCAAGTGCTGTATACGAACCAAAAAATTTGAGCATCTACGTCATGCTGTATATTAATGAGAAACCGTGTTTGAAATTAATTTTTTTTTAATTACTGGCTAATTACAGTAACAAAATGGCGACGTTGTTATTAAAATAATGTGTAGACGGACATTGCTTCGGTCATAACTTCTTTGTTTTTTATGCTACATAAACAAATAAAAAAATAGTTAAGAGCTTAATTAATAACCTATTATTGTATCTATTAGTATCCTTGGCGTAGGTGTCACAGTTTCTGAGATATTTAACTCTCACTCTAAATAGTTATCTTACGAACACTTGGATGCCAAATGTAAAGTTAAATATCTCTGAAATTATTAATCCTACATCAATAAACAAAAAATATAATTAATTCCCAGTTTGTACTTTCTGTAATTGGTCTATAACGTTTTTTCGATAAAGTAATACTTTTTGAGATACTTGACGAAAGCCGTTTAGAAATACCTTTTTTTAAGCTAAAATCGCAATTTTGAAGTTGTTATAACTTAAAAACTTCAATTTATGTGAAAAATTGCATAGAACCTTTTCTTCTTAAAATATGATTGTACTTCATATATTTTTTAAGTGCCGCCCCCTCAAAGGGGGTGGCATCCACCCCCTATAAATTAACAAGCCCTCGATCAATATAGAAACTTTTCTGTGAAACATTTACTATTATACTGCCAAAAATGAACGAAATCCGTTCAATATGACATTACTTCGAAGTTTTTTTTGCCTCTAGGTACTGTACTACTACCACCTGTCTTTTTATTATTAAAAGGAGACTATTTAATATTTATTATACAATTTCTTAATATTAACAACAATGATCAATACTACTGTACAATATATGAAATATTGAACAATAATATTGATCCCCTAGATGCTTTTGATCAGTACTGGTTTTGTACCTATTGATATAAGTTAAACTATTATATTATACCGACCGGGATCGTCAGATCGTTGCAGTCGGCAGGCTTGCTACAGCCGAGCGCGCAAGAATATGACTTTGGCCAGTTAAAAAAAATCGCTGAGTCAATACTATGAACGGGACATGAAAAATGTTTATCCTAAAAACTTTTTTCAACTATTGGCTTCAATTTGTACGCAGCATGTATATACAAATTTTCATAAATAAACTTTTTTCTCGATTGCCTAAAATTACGTTACTGAAAATAACAAGTTTGAGTTTCCTATTATTTTACCAACTTAAAAAAAAATAAATCGGGTTCACGTTGGACGTTGTTCGAAGCGCTATTGTGTCTACTTTAATCTAAAAAAAAAAATAGCTTGATAGCACAAATATTTTCAGAGATATAGCGGTGGAGACGTTAAAAAACATATTTCATTAAAAATCTATTTTTTTAAGTTTTTCCGAAATAAAAAAGTTCTCGACCACCGAAAAATGTCGTAAAAAACGATTTCGTGTACACGATTATCTTACTAAAGAATCCCACTAAGTCTGGTTTGATTCTACGCCGGTTTTTTTTTCTCGAAAACTAAGCGACTTTACTTCCAGATTTTACTCTACTAATAGGAAGAAAATAAAAATAAACATTCTTGTAGCAAATTTAATAATTGTGTTTCATTTTTCATAGAACACTTTTTTCCGTACGACGTGTCGTTTTCGAGTTATAAGCAAAGAATCGAAAAAATGTACTTTCCACCCCCTTTCCCCCTGGAGCGGCATGGCTAGGGGCCGGAGACTTTTAGTATGTTTACCTCCTAACTACCCCCAACACATTCCTGAAGAGGAAAATTCTGCCCTACATGTCCTCTACCACTCGTTCGTTCACTGGAATTCAAGTATTACGTAACGCTCTAGGGGGGGAGGGGGGTGAGGGGGGACTTACCTTAATTGTTACAAAAGGTGGAGGCTTCACATAATCATTATGTGACCTTCCATCTCTCCGTTTTTATTTTTTTTTTAAACGATTTTTACTGTCCAGCAATGCACTCTAGATATGAATTCACCAATACTATAAATCAGAGCTAAAAAAAATTCACATGGGAAGCATTTTAGACATTATAAAATGTGATGATTTAAGTTGTTTTATCAAATCGATATATATCATCACCTCTGGCTCTTCAAAATAATGATCATGATTTAAGTGTCGATGAAAATACAGTTATATTTTTTATAAGGTCTATAAGAACTTTTCTTTTCTACGTCTCTTTAAAAACTTGTTTCTAAATATATCCAGTAGAAGCTAGGAAAACCTGAAGGCTCAAGTTGTCAACACTGCTTTGAAATCGGAAGAGTATAACAGACTGACGTGGAGAATTCAGACTCTAAGAGATAAGATTTTCTATCTACAAAAGATACCTATGTAACGAACTGCAGTCACATTTTGATCACAATAATGGCAAAGACATTTTCAGAACTGTAAGGGTGATTACAGGCAAATTTAAACCCAGAAAGTGGTCGATTAAAGACTCCGTTGGTACGCTAAGAATTGACAGATTATTGAGGATTGACATCACTACTGCAAAAAAACTTTTTAAACTTTTATGAATGCCAACCTTCAGTTGAAATCAGAAGTGTAGGCAGCCATATAAAAACTAAACAGTGGTAAAGCAATTACGATCGACATTATTATGACCTAGGTACTTGAATTAGTTGGTGAGGAATGAGAATTCTTTACAAAATATGTCTAGGAATCTGACTCGATGACTGGAGAACCTCAATTTTCGTACCACTGCATAAGATGGGAGCACTAGATATCTGTGATGACCATGGAATGCTGACATTAATAGGACACATCACTGAAGTAATGCTGCTGTATATTCTTCAATCAAGACCTCAGCATTATCTCCTTCAGCAAATACCTCCAGAACAACGTGGTGCTAGAGAGCAAGTATTGAGTTTACAACAACGTATCGAGAAGACAAGAGAATATTACGTGCCTATGTAGCTTCGTTTCGTAGACTACCATAAGAAGGTTTTTGACGTTGTGGAATGGGATAAATTTTAAGCTGTATTATCGGAGATGGAAACACTCAGACATGCGCCGACTGTATCAAGAAAACTCTACTTTGGTGAACGTAGACAGCACCAACTCCGACAAATATAAAGAATTTGGCAATGGCGTCAGACAGAGCTGTATTATGTCACCAATTCAAAAATATATAGTGATCACGTTGTTAAGCAATATGTATGCTATCTAGTGTGTGGCGTACTGTACAATAAATTGGGGAAGCTCTTTGCTGCCATCTAGCTTCGCGCGTCGTTGCTAAGGACAAAAAAGCAATATAATACACAATTTTGAATTCGAGAAGTTGCACATTGGGAAATGCACTTTTATTGTAGACTTGCTGTGCCCAATTATATAAAATCGATGTACAAGTATTGGTTTCACAAATAGTAATAATAAACAAGAAAATAACCCATGTATTAATGCTTGGAACGGATCAACAGGAAAATATCTACCGCATTGCACGTCCACACGCAGAGCGTGGTGGCAAGCTCAGAATATATTCACACATGATGCGACGTAACAAAGCACTTAAAAAAGTTTTTTCAAGTTTTTTAGTGACAAAAGTTTTAGAATCTCTGATGTGGGAATATACTTTGAACATCAAGGTTTATTTAATGCAAGTTTCATCAAAATCATTTTTTTAAGTTGAATATATACTTGCATAGACGTTGTTGGTTAAGAAAATGGCGGAGGATCCGGTCATTTTACCTGTCCTTGGTGGTCATGATGCCTATCTTTCCCATCTGATACCCGTCACATGAGTGGCGAATATCAGAAACCTCCTTTTTGAAGTGGAGGTTAAAAGTTATGTGTCTATAACTTCTACATCCACATAGTGGAGTGGAAGTTAGTAACGGTCCAAAAAATTTTCTTTTGCTCAAATAGACTTAAAATATCATGAAATGTCGAGATTTTAAGTTTGAGCAAAGAAAAATTCAGTCTGTCAGCCTGTTTGTGTGCCCAATTACTCTGAAACGGTTTGTGATATTGACTATAAATTTGATACGTCTATAGTGGAGTGCCGTTAGGCGTCAAAACTAAGAAACCTTGGAACCCAGTTCCTATGAATCAACTTAATGAAACTTTTTGCATTGTGTTGCTAAAACCTAATACTAAAATGTTTATGTATTAGAAATTGACGTTTTTTTTTTAATTAAAAGTTTATTGAGATCTTCTACAAATTCTTTGAAAAAATACTCAATTCATATAAGTTTTAATAGTTTATGTTCTGTAGATAAAAAAATCGTACTTGAGTAGTATTGTAGGTTTGTGAATACAAACTTAAAGTAAAAAATTACAAATTCAAAATGTGGGACCCAAAATGGCGGCAAAAAACTTTAAAATAAGACATCATTAATACAAAAAACATTAGAATTTTTGTAAAAATAAACTTATTGTTAAATCACATAATTCATAATAATTTTAACGATATCTCCGTTTCCAACTTCGCTTATTTCTATAATAGGAAAAGGGTTCGAGCAACTATCACCATTCCATTCGGAACAAGCTACAGTGCAAGGTAATTCATGCTTTCTGCATCCACAAGCAGCTCCGCATCCTTACATGTACAAAAAATAGTTTTAAGATTTTCTGGGGCTGGTGGCTTATTCAACGAGACTGATTTTAGCAGCGAAACTAGCAGCGAAAACACAAATTTTTTTGTTTGCATTTTTTAATACATATATTCGTAGGTAATGATAATATCAACGTTTTTACCTACAAATTATGATCCAAGGAGCTAATAAGAAGGCTATTAGCCTCAAATTCTCAAAATAATTTTGACGACCAACGCGTATTTTTCAGATAAAACTCGCATTAAAAAAAATAGTAATCTGGCCCTATTCGGACCGATTTTAATCGAAAGGAGGGCTGTTTAGCTTTAATTAAAAAAAAAAATTAGGTCCCCAGCACATCAACATAGAAGTTAATCGCGAAATAGTCGTTGACGGCGTTTCCGCTGCTACCGCATTTTTTATGTTCAACTAAAATAAAATAAGATCTATTAACCTGGCCCTTTTCGGACTGATTTTATTCAAAAGGTGGGCTCTTTACCTTTAATTTAAAGAAAAAAATAAGTCCATAGCACATCTAATATAAAAGTTAGCCGCGAAACAGACGACAGCGTTTTCGTTGCTAGAGCGTAATTTCTCAAGTAATATGTTAATTAAAAAAAAATTGAATAGCCTAGCCCATTTCAGACCACTTTTAATCGAAGGGTGGGTTCTTTAGCTTTAATTTAAAAAAAAATTAAGCCAGCACATCAACATAGAAGTTAATCGCGAAATAGTCGTTGACGGCGTTTCCGCTGCTAGCTCATTTTTTATGTTAAACTAAAATAAAATAAGATCTATTAACGTGGCCCTATTTTAATGAAAAAATGTTAAATGTACTAGGGACTTAACTTATTTTTAAATTAAAATCGATCCGAATAGAGCCAGGTTACTATTTAACAATAAGTTTGTTTCTACAGAAATTCTAATGTTTTTTATATTAATGATGTCTTATTTTAAAGTTTTTTGGCCGACATTTTGGGTCCCACATTTTTAATTTGTAATTTTTTACCTTAAATTTGTAATCACAAACCTACAATACTACTCAGGTACGATTTTTTTGTCCACACAATAAAAACTATTAAAACTTATGTGAACTGAGTATTTTTTCAAAGAATTTGTCGAAGATCTCGATAAACTTTTAAATAAAAAAAAAACGTCAACTTCTAATCCATAAACATTTTAATATGAGGTTTTAGCAACATAATGCAAAAAGTTTCATTAAAGTTGATTCATAGAAACCGGGTCCCTAGGTGTAAATCTAACGGCACTCCACTATATGTATTGTGACAAGATCCGGAAATGGATTATATTTTAATTTTATTCCCTTGAATGGTTGGGGGATAAGTGAAGGTAAAGCGGTAGGAAAAGCAATCAAGAATCTATAAAATTGATATTTACCTTCATCCTATTATTAAAGGGAGTAAAAATAAAATTGTGATTTAGTGCATGTACAAGAACCAAAAGCCTCTCAACTACTCTCACTACCACCCCCATAACTGATGTGGTATATCGTTTTATGATTTCTTGGGTTAGTGGAGTGCAAATACACTATCACTTTTTTTTTCATTGCAAGAGACTTGGACAAGAATTCTGAATGTGGAACTAGTGATTCTTTAGGAAGTGGTTTTTTCGATGTATGATTTTCGATGCTTTATTTCGTAGACAATTTGTTTTGTGAACTACATTTTTCTTCATACCACTACGCCAACCAAAATATCTACATTAACATATCAAAATTTGTCAAAGTAGTTTCATTAAGAAACATGTTAAAGACGAAAATTATGAAAGTATATAAATCGTAAGACTTTAGTACTTTAAAACTAAATTATAAAACCTTTCTGAAATCGATCGGCAATGTCTACATTTTCGGCGCGATTGCAGATTGAAAAATGCACAATTCCAGTATTTTAGTCCGTTGCTAAGAAACTATCATGAAACAGACCAGAAAAGATCCATTGCCAAGCAACGATCAACAAAATCATACGGAAATGTTACTTTCCCGGCCTAGGCCGGGAAAGTAACATTCCCGTATGGTTTTTTATGTATATTTTAGACAGTAAATAAATACACGCAGACAAACCAGCTCACATTAAAATTGCATTTATTAGTAAGCAGTTAGATTGTAATGAAAAAATGTTATGCATTAATACAAATTCCTTAATTTATAATAATATTGATTGTGATTTCAGAAAAAATAGTATGTGTACTTCGGTGTGAAACCATATTCCCGAACTTCGATGCTTGTTGCATCGTCGTCCGAGAATGTATTGCTTTCACACCTAAATACACAATATACTATTATTTTACAGGTACAGGATAAGAAGAGAACATAGAGCTTTTATTGTGTTATATTGTTCTGTACTTCTAAAATTGAAATGTTATTAAAGAAATAGTTTTTTTTTTACAAAATGATATGTGAAAGGGCAGAGTATGTAAAAGTCACTTCTTGCTTATTTTCACCATACTTCGGGAACTGTTGAGGCTTTAGAATCTAAAACAGCATTTGAGAGAAATTTTACCACCTTTGGGCCTACGAAGTGGAGGTTAATTTCTTACAACTTCAAAACAAATACTTATTGTGACGTGTTTCCACCCTTAGGAAACTACCCCTTGCAAATTCCGTGGGTTCCAAAAATTATAACAAGAGATGTCCACTAACACACTTTATTAAATATTTACTGGATACTTCACAATACTATTATTAATTTAAATACACTTTACTGACTAAAATCACAATGTTTATCACTTTGTTTATCCTTGAAGTCTTAACCTCACTTTCTATACTTTTTGAACTACTGAACTACTCGCCGAGAATGCGGTCGGTCTTTTATACCCAAAAATGACAGATCTCGATTGTTCTGTGATGACGCCACCATTCTCTAGATCATTCCAGATGTCACCAGAACTAACTTCTGGTAGGTTTCTCGAGTAGGTGCAAATACACTACATTCATTCTAAGGGTTGTAACACATTACACTGCCCCCTCCTTAAGCCTGAACGTCCCGGTCAGGCAATTCAGCCTCTTTCACATACTTCGCCAGTCTATCCAAGTGTACGATCTTCATCTTGGACTTTTTGTTTCGTTGAATACGATAGACGACATCATTAATTCGGGTAATAACAGTATACGGTCCATCCCAAGGAGGTTGAAATTTCGGGGATCTCCATTCCTTCCGCTGTGGATTGTACAGCCAAACCAGATCCCCCACCTTGAATCCCCCTGTACTGGCATTCTGATCATAACGAGCCTTCAAGCGGTTACTAGTTCTGTTCATCTGCTCTCGATCATTCTTTGGCTGTTCTCGACTTCCATTTCTGTAGTTGCTCATCGAAAATGGTTCTCCACGGGCAGCACAATTTTTACACTTGTGACACCAGGCCTCCACATCCTGGCGACTATTAACCCAATAGAATTGTTCCCGTGCTCTACTCAATGTCTTGTTTATGCCGAAGTGTCTGCTGGACGTTTCATTATGTGCTTCCTGGAGTACTTCTGGTACACGACACCTGGGAATCACTAGACGCATGGCAACCTGCTTCCCATCTGGGCTTTCCCATGCTCTCCTCAAAAGCCCATCTATGACCGTAAGTGAATCCCATTGTGACCATAAAGCCTTCAGCCCCACTTCTTTGTTGGAAACATCCTTCCATGCTGGACGCATTCCCTCTTCTTTTGCTCTCAACATGGGTCCGATTTCTACATCGCGCAATTGCTCTTGCCTCAGAGTTTTCTTTGACCAACTCTCTGGAAGATCGACAGTGTTGACTTCAACCATGTTCGACAATCTTTCCACCCGAGGGTAGCGCTTGCAATCTTCTTTATCTGGTTTTCTGGATAATGCAGGAGTCTTGACTGCCTGCGTTGTCAACAGCCTGGTTTTCTCGCATTGGTCGTTCACTTTTGACAAAATAAATTGTTCGTTCCCAATCCTTAAGACTCGCTTTCCTACGTCAACAATAAATCCATACTGTTCCATAATGTCCAGTCCCAAAATGAAGTCATCCGTGATGTCAGCCACGATGACTCTGTGGTCGAACCTTAACTGTCCAATCTGCAAACCCAGGTCTACTTCTCCATGAACCGTAGCCCTGTTCCCCGTAGCTGTCCGGACGATCACTTCTTCATTTTGCCTCTTGGTAATCTTTATGCCCGATATAAATCCTGGCCGTACTATTGATGACGTAGTACCTGTGTCGATGGTAAACAAACATTTTCTTCCGTTCACATATCCATACAACAACAAACTGCTTGCGATTCTTCGAAGCTGGGAAATCTTAATTTCTCTGGGGGCACTGCATTCCCTAGCCAGAACAACCCCCCTGGTACTGTTTTCCTGCTTCTCTTCAACATTCACAGCATTTACTTGACTCTCCGAATTCTGCTGTCGACAGTCTCGCTTCATGTGTCCCATCTTGCCGCAGTTGTAACATTTAATACCACCACTCGGTTTTCCTTTATTTTGCTGTTTTTTCTGCTTTCCGAGGTCATCCAGTTTATCAAATAATTTGGTAAACATTTTCTGCATATCAGTCAACATGGGGTTCCGGTTCATTGCTGGTTGTAATTCTTCGAGAGTCACAGCTCGCACTTCTGACCGCTGGGTGACTTTAAAGGCAGCCTCTACTTCAAGGGCACGCACCAAAGCCTCGCTAATACTTTGATGTCGAGTTAACCTAAGAACTCGCCTGACCTCTTCGTCCCTTATACCATCTAAAAAGGCCCCCACGGCTAATTGTTCCTGGAATTCTTTAGGTGCACTCGGATACGCCAGGTGTGCCAGTCTCTCTATCGCAGCTTCAAATTCTTGTAAACTTTCCCCAGCTTTTTGCATCCGGGATTTCAGCTGAGCCTGGTATAATTGGGCAAGGTGTTGATCGCCATACCTCAAGTCTAATGCAGCTTCCAAGACTTTAAAGTCCCTTTGTTTCTCAACTGGGATGGTTTGGAGTAACTCTGAAGCTTGGCCCCTTAGTGCTAGAACTAATGCCATGGCCTTTTCCTCATTATCCCAATTGTTAGCACACGCTGCTGCCTCAAACTACCTCTTGTACGTCGTCCAGGAACTTTGGCCATCAAAAGAAGGAGGTTTTAGTCGCTGTCCTGATGATACCACCTGCTGGCTTCCTCTATCTCTCAACTGTCGTTTAAGCCGGTCTATTTCTCCTTTGACTTCTTCTTCGAACTTGTTTACTTTTTCTTTAACTTCATTTACCTCCCCTTTGACTTCACTTACTTCCTCCTTGATTTCACTCTTTAGTTCTTCATTGGCAGAAATGATTGCGTCCTGTTGTGTTTTTATTTGATCGCTCAGAATTTTCCTTAATTCTTCCTGGCGTTTTTCTTGTTCTTCTTTTTCTTCTTGGCATCTTGTTTCCAGATTTTCCATCATTTTCTTTAATTCGTCTCTCTCTTCTTGATGTCTTCTTTCTTGCTCTTCTTTTTCTTCTCGACGTCGCTTTTCTTGTTCTTCCTTCTCCTCTTGACGTCGTCTTTCTTCCTCTTGACGTCTTTTCTCCTGTTCTTCTTTGTCTTCCTGACGTCTTCTTTCTTCATCCTCTTTTTCTTTCTGACGTCTTGTTTCTGCATCCTCTTTTTCTTTCTGACGTCTTATTTCCTGATCTTCCATAATTTTCTTTAATTCGTCCCTTTCTTCTTGACGCCGTTTTTCTTCCTCCTGGCGTTTTCTTTCTTGCTCTTCTTTATCTTCCTGCCGTTGCTGCGCCATCATTTTTTGGAATTGTTCGAATAAGTCCTGTATTTGTTTATCGGATGCCATACTTCTTGTTGTTACGGGCATACGATGAAATTAAAATAAAATAAATTTAACTGTCACGTCAATATCGGTAATGGAACTTTCCAGACAAATCTCGAAATAGCACGAAAAAGTCTTATCCAGAGTCTTTTGTCACTATCCAGTTCAGAGAATTTAATAATCTCCACTAAAGAAAAACAACATAAATTGTTAGGTACTTCAATATTCTAAATATCAGGATATAATGAGCAAATTTAAAATCTCGAAATGCATTTTGTAGGGAATTTTATAACATTTAATTTTATTATTTACCATGTTTGCTTTAGGTACTTACTTAAAACAGAAATATTGACGAACAACATGTAAGTCATTTCATTTGTGGATTCACTGAAAAGGGATATTTTCAAAGTGGTGGTTCTTAAAAAGTAGAACTTTCAAACGATAGGATGTTTCAATTATTGCATTATACTGAAACTGTGGTTATCAATTTTTTCGGAGGTTATAAAACATGTTGTGTTAAACCGACTACATTTTACACGCTACAGATTGGAATACAACTTGTATTGTGTAATACTAATCTGTAACTCGGAAAATACTGCAACACGTCAGCAACAGCAACAGAAGAAACGTTTTGTTGAAAATTATATATATTTACTATTTGATATATATTTTTAAAATAAATATGAGATAGTATATTACCAAAAAGAAGAAAGACAGTTTATTCAATGCCACTATTTACTGCTTGGTTTATTATTATTTGATTAACATCCCCAGGGGTTAATCTCTAAAATAAGATTCTATTTAATTGTTGCAGAATCCCTAGATTCTCCAACAAATAGAATATTATTTGTTGTCTATGTGTGTTCGTCCGTCCTGGTTGAGTGGTAGAATAGCCTACGGCTAAACTCCGCCAGGACATTTATCTAAATAAGGCGAATAAAAAAAAAGTGTTTATTTTGACAACGGTTTTCATCTAATCATATCTATTCAAATATAGATATCTGTATCTTAAAGTAGGCCGTGGAATTCAACCATTTTGTTGCTTTTAAAAATTAGATGATTTTTGTAAAAACATTTTTTTTGTTTGATTAATGTTAAGGGAGGACCGTAGGAAAAGAAAGCTAAAATGTGCCAAAATATCAACTGGTTTCATTGTTATTGAGGTCTATTTCAAAAGCGCAAATGATTTTTAAGTAATTTTAAAATAATTGAAATGATAATCCTAATAAAAGTTTTTCCTGTTAAAAGAGCAAATGCAACGCAATGAACCTTTTTATTGAAATCATTAATTATTGTTGCAATTTCTATGACATACAGTAAAGCCGTAAATGTATATGCCTCAAAAGACCCCTTATCTATAAACAGAAAAGTACACAGCTTCGTCATTAAAATATAAGGTGTAAACATATTTTACTTTATAAGGTTTTATGTTTCTCCCGTAAATTCTTTGCAAATGAGGTTTACTAATGTTTCGTTGCTTGGCTCTTTCTGTTAGGAATTCGATAATCTACTGGTCATATTCTCGTTTTCCCTTTTAATATCTAGTATATTTCCAGTCGTCACTAATGTAGTTACTACCTTCTCAACCATCATTTGTGTAAAAGGTGCGTTGGATACGTGGTACAATGAATAATTTGTGTTCTAGAGTAAGTAGCTACATTGTAATAATACTTTATAAATAAATGATAGGATTAGATTTTATAAACTTGGATTTTAAGTCTCAACAGCCTCAACACCGAAAGAAGCCCAGTCGTTGAAGGTATTTACCTCCAAAAACTTGCAAAATGAATAATTTTTTTAAAGTTCGTGAAAGTGTATAGAATAATATCCTGAAAAGTTTACATTTCGCTCGGATGCAGTACATAAAAAAAAAGTGAAAAAAAAATGTTTTTCATCCATTTTTTTAAAAAGTTTGAAATTAAGTCAAGGTAGGAAAAATAAAAAATGTAGATGGATAGATCACGTGTTTATAAACAAAAAATGTCCTAACAAGATTTATCGCTAAAGCCACGGTATTTCCGGAAAAAAAAAATAGTCAAATAACGTAGCGAGATCCATGCGTGCGCGCGCTTGAATACGCATGACTGTGACACCGACGCACTTCAATTACATGCACTTCAACTACATGTCACTAAATCAGAATTTGTTCAATCTATATGAGTGTTGATTCATTTAAAAGATAGAAATTGTAGCTTTCCGATGCTTTTTGTTTTAAACAATACAAGCAAAGGATGGATGGGAAAAATATACTTATATATATCAATCGTCACAATAAAAAATATAGAAAAAAATAAGATCCCTTCAAAAAAATTCTTTCTTCATTGAGAACTGCTAAAAAGTATGTACACTTCATGATTATTATGGTTTATTAAGTTGTAGTAACGTGGATTAAAAAAAAGTACGTCTCAAATCATTTTAATTTCCTTGCTTAATGATTTATTTGATAAATATATATATTGGAGGCTATAACTTACCGAGAACTTGACCCATCGGAAAAAATAAAATATCACTATTTCGGGAAAAATGTATACTTTTCGAAAGTTCAAACAAAAATTCGTTCACTTGTATGCATTTCTTCGAAAATATGATCAATCCCACCATGATCAAAAATAGCGATTTTCACTATCTTATCAGCTATAATGTTCCAAGGACGTTGATAATACGAAATAATTTTGTCACAGTTTCTGAAAGCACATTGCTTGGTAATATCCCGACGCCGTAGACGGAGGGAAAATCCTTAAAAGCAACGTGCTTGAGGAAGTTGTGATCAAATTATGAGCTATTTATCAACGTTCGAGGGGCATTCGCATAGAAAATTTTTTGCAATTTATTTTATTTATCTTTATCTAATTCGTAATTTCTGGTGCAATTTTTTTGCAATTTATTTTATTTATTTGTTCAAAACTATTTATTAAAAATACAATTATTAAATGAGCAATTTGTAAAATTAAATGTAGATTATGTATTATGTATTATTTGGTGTTTTCCTCTATTATTATATTCATTAAATCGTTATTTGCATTTCCAAATCGACAATGTAAAAAAATAAATTTTAAATTATTGAACTGTCAAATTGGATGACAAGTGAAAAGATCCCTAAGGGATCTTTTCAGTGTAATTTTGTTGTGATTGGTTGTTTCAGCACACGTGATTAGAAATGTGCGAATTTAATAGGATTGCTATTTGAGTGTAATGTTGTTCTGATTGATTGTTGCCGCACACGTGATTAGAAATGAATGAATGAATGAATAGAAACTCTCTATAGTTTTGAATATAAATTCTGGAACTTTTCCAATACATTAACAAATGTATAAGGAATCCATTGGATATAGTTGAAATGTGGATAGGTGTACCGGTAATAAATAGAATACAGTAAAGGCAGGCAAAAATTCATGCGAGTGACGGCGCGGCTGATCTGCTTCGATCCAGCGGCTATATGTGGCGTCTGTGTATGCGTTTATAATTATATATTTTCCCTCCATACTCATTATTTATCCTCCTATTCACTAAGAAAAATATTAAAAATATGTAATCAGAAAGAGAAAAAGCTTTATTTTACTAGTTAGAACTGCTAAGAATTTTTAGAAGTACCACACTTCCACAGTATGCATTTAACCGTGCGCTTGGCCGCGCAGAGTGACAAAGTTACTTCACTATTTTTGTGCAGGAATACCGTGGCTTTAGCGATAAATTTTATTACGATATTTTTTGTTCAGCAACATGTGTTGATACACCTGTATTTTTTATTTTTTCCTACCCTGACTTAATTTTAAAATTTTTAAAAAATGGATGAAAAAAGATTGTTCTGCATCCGAGCGGAATGTAAACTTTTCAGGATATTATTCTTTACACTTTTATGAACTCATTAAAAAAATATATTAATTTTGGAGATTTTACTATAAAATTTTCTCTGTCGTCTGGGCTATCTATAAATAATAAACTAGTAATTGTAGTAATCGCACTCGAATGTTGGATTCCACTTCAATAATATTTTAGCTCTGAAACCACAGTTGCGCTAAATTAACTTTTTTGCGTATTCTACAGTAAATACTTATTTTAGTACAATAACTAAAAATTTTTATTAAGAGACATTGTCATATAAATTAAACGCTTCGAGGAAACGTTTTTTATTATGCGGGTGCTTGCTAATTGTTTTTTTCAGGGGGTGCGGGTGGAACAAAAAAAAACTGAACTGAAAGAAAATCAAATTTTGAGGAAAAAAGGTTGTAAGTAAGCAGTTTTTCATATAAATTGATAGTTTGTAAATTATAGCAACTTGAACATTGCAAATCAAGTAACTTGAAGAGTATCATATTTAGCGAGAAAGTAATGCCAATAAAGAAGCTTATAAACAGGATGAATTTTGTCTTTTCATAAAATCATAAATTCTGTGGAGTTAATATTTTCGGATATATGGAAGTTTAACAATGGCATCCAAACGTTCATATGACGAAGTATTTAGTTTAAACAGAATAGAATAGAAAATGTTAAATATCTCAAAAACTTTAGCAACAACCAAAATAACATATTGTTAATTAAATTGCATGTCTCTCTAGCATAAAGTACAGGGGTTTCCATTTAAAAAATAACCTTCATTGTTATATCATGTGACCTATGCAAGCAATTATTTTTTAATTGCATTTAAAATACATGATATAACAATGAAGGTTATTTTTTAAATGAAAAAAAAAAAAAAAAAAAAAAATATATATATATATATATATATATATAAGTAGTTAAGTAAGGAGAGAATGAGCCCACTTCAAGGTCAAGCTGGAGCTGTGACGTCAGCACGCCCGCAGCCCCGCGGGTGGCGCGCAGGTGATAGATGATAGATCCTATGATCTAGGTTCTAGTGTGAGGTGAGATAATGCTAGATGATAGATCCTATTATCTAGGTTGTAGTGTGAGGTGGGATCTTCTTAGATGATAGGTGATAGGACCTAATGGGAGGGGGGAGATCCAATCCCCGAGCTTAGATATTAGATTATAGCTAAAGATAAGAGATTATATCTAAGAGGGGGTGGCTAAGAGTATATAGGATGTATCTAGTAATAAAAGAAGTATACAGGGTGTATTTAGTAATAAAAATAAGTATATAAGGTGTACTAGTGATATGGTGTATCTAGTAATAAAAATAAGATGGCTGCCGTTTATTGTTTATAGTTATTGGCGAATAGTATTGCATGTTTACGTTAGAGGGCGTTAGAGGTTAAGAAAATGGCTACAGACATCCATCATTGAGTTTAAATAGACAAGTCTTATATATGGAATAAATATTCATCTACTTCAATACGTAAATTTTATATTTGAATGTTAAAACTGTGACCAAATGCAGAGACGTTATCGGATTCCAGGAAATTGTTAATGTAAATAAATGCGACTGTCTACGGCTATATGTATATTTAAAACGTGATTAATTGTCTTTAGATAACAGCATCCGGCGGTTATAATACAATGACTAATAAGTCACGTGATCTATTATAAGGAGCGTCTCAGGGTTTGGAGAGAAATAATGTAAACAATGAAATCATCATATTTTTTCCCATATTTTTCTGCTTACTTGATACGAAAAGTGGGGGTGGAATACAGCATAAAAGTAAAGACCTGAGATCGCTGCATTCATTCACAATCTTAAAGTCGATATATACAAGCAGCAGCAGCAGCAATGTCTTTCACAAAAATTAACGTTGAAGCTCATGTCACGCCGTTCATGAAAATCTATGAGCTGGAAGTCGATAGAAAATATAAAGTGCTAGATATATATAAAGCACTTTCACCGTATGGTATCCAGGTCCAAGTAATCCTCGAAAATTGTAAAGTGAGTCTACCAGCCAGATACTCACGCATTATTTCTGATGATGATATGGTAACGCTACAACAAACCATTATACTAAAAGAAGTGTACTTGGTATATAGAGGGCTAGCAGGCACGACTACTAACATTGAATTCATCGAGTCCTAAAGATGGATCCCGAAACATATAAGAAGAGGTTACAGCACTTTATAAACAATTTAAAATTACTCGGAGAAGACGTTAAGTACGTTGAAGTTTTACGTACATTTCAACATGTCAGTATCCAGCCGAAGAAGTCCAAGAACAGTTCAGTTCAGCGAGGACGTTAAAATTCATCACATTTACCATTGGAGCTATGCCCATAGAACTGCTAGATGTGGTAACTGGATGCAAGACGCCCGCGATCGAGATCGTTTTCAAATTAAAATATTACGATACGCTCAAATAATTAATCCAGTACTTGAACATAAATATTCTGTTATTATATCACAAAACATGTAACCTCTTTCTTATATGTATTAATAAATTAATTTAAAAAATGGTTGACTATTATTACCCATTTCCTAATTAAATGAAGAATTCAGATTTTTTTTCAAGTTTATTGTAACGAAAATGTTCATGCTACATTTTATGTCTTTTTTAATGTCGAATTTAAATATGCAATC
Organism: Rutpela maculata; assembly: GCA_936432065.2. NCBI lineage: Eukaryota > Metazoa > Arthropoda > Insecta > Coleoptera > Cerambycidae > Rutpela > Rutpela maculata. Next base: position 82,219,837 of record OW386286.2, on the reverse strand, counting down.
AAAAAAATTAAATCTTAAAAAATAAAGCCAGCCCAGGCAAAAAATGAAAAAATTCATATTTTTCAAGTTTATTGTAACGAAAATGTTCATGCTACATTTTATGTGTTTTTTAATGCCGAATTCAAATATGCAATCAAAAAAATTAAATCTTAAAAAATAAAGCCACCCCAGACGAAAAATAAAAAAATAATTTAATTTTTATAATATATTTTATTTATCTGAACGCATAATACAGTAATAAAGCTTATATATGTACATGGAATACATAACCTATAAAAATAATAGCAATAATAATAATAATAATAATAATAATAATAATAATAATAATTAATATAAGTGCATAAAAATTAAACAATGCTACTTTTTTCAATCCAACTGTTATGGGAACTGTCAAATCCAAGCCATTTAACGAAAACCTTATTTCCTTTCTTCCTTAAAACTTTCTCAACGAGATACATGTCTGAATGTTTAACCTTCTGCAGTTCTTCAGTATAGAAGCATCCTTCTATTGGTTGTTTCTGTGCATCGGTCAGTAAGTATGTTATGGGGCTGGTATAATTAATTTTTGAAATAGTAAATATTTCATTAGACCAATTAGGAGTATAACCTTTATCGAACACGCCTCTGTACTTGCTTATTCTCACATGATCGTTAATTTTAAATTTAGGTAATTGCGAGTATGTAATTGTAGGATAATTGTAAACGGATTTCAAGAGTATTTTTTCATTCTTTTTATTTACATCTACAGGTTTCATGCCGATGGTACGATGCCTAGTATTATTATATTTCTTAATAATATCAGCAAGTAAATTATACCACCGAAAAGAACCATTTATACTAAATTCTTTATACATCATAGGTTTTATAGTCCTATTTACGCGTTCGACTACTGAACATTTTTTAGTGCTATACGAAGAATAATGATTAATTTTATATTTTTTCATTAATTTTTGAAAATTAATATTATAAAATTCGGTTCCATTATCAGTCTGTAAATTGACTGGGATTCGTTTATCTGCGACTAATATTTTTTCCATAGCTCGAGTAACATTTACGCCAGATTTAGATTTAACTGGTTCAGCCCATACGTACTTTGAAAAAACATCAATTACAATGAGAATATATTTATAATTTTTATTGTAATTAGCATATGGAATCATTTCGACTAAGTCAGCCTGAAGCAATTCATTTAAACCTCTAACTACGACTTTTCGTCTCTTAAAGTTAATTCTAGCCGGCTTATGTATTTCATTAACAATATCTCTTTTTATAGCAGACATGTTTACAGTTCAACAATAATTTACGTACTGTTAAATTAATCCAGCGGTTCGATTATTTTACTTTCTAATAGTTCCTCTAAAATTCTATTTATTTCATTCGTATGACTTGAATTGCCTGCCTCCTGTGAAGCTATCAAAAGCCTAAGACGATCGACGAGTTCATTAGGATCGTCCCAATATACGTAATCAATAGCATTATCGGTGACTTGCATCATTAATTCGCCGCCTTTTACTTTACCAGGAGCACGTTGCCGAGGTTCGCGAGCGTAAAGCATCGGTTTAATAATATGCAGGTACTTCCAGCTCTTACTACCGGACTTTTGCTTTTCAGAATCATAATTTCTCTTATGTGCGCTAGTCCTTTTTACAATATCAATGTACTGTTTCTTATCATCATAGTTATAGTGATGCGAACGTTTTTTAAATAGTAATTCATAAAGACCGCGAGTGCCCTGATACTCTTTATTATTTATTATTAAATTGTCACCGTCAAACTGAATGACAGAATTTCCAATATAATATTTATCTTCTTCGGGATTATATCGTACACCATATCGAAAATCATGTGTATTTTCAGTATCATGCATCATCTCAGATATATACGTTTTAGGCAGATCGCTAAATTTCTCAAGATACTTCTCATCTGACTGGTCGCCTTCTTCAGAGTCGACAATCGACGGTGACGGTGTAATATTAATATTTTTTTCATCCTCTGAGGGTTCAGACTTTTTCTTAATGTTTAAATTCTCGTCCGTCTCAAGCTTGATATGTTTAGCTATTGAATGTAAAGGTGCGGTGATTGGAGCAAAAGACTTTTCGATTTGCAGATCGTGCATTTTGAGTGCCTCTAATTTGCGCTTTACGGCTTTCCGAGCTTCGATAATTTTATTAGTAATGTCCATGTCGACAGGTGCGTCAGATAACATGTGTAATTATCAACTGATTGAGATAGTAAAATCACAGGTATATATACTCGTCAAACCCCTTTCTGTATCGGCCATGTTTAATATCGCTATCTTTATCTATCACTAGGAATCCGTATTTATCTTTCCAGCATAACGAGCACATATGTTTGAAATCCTCAAAGCTCATATCGGTATTAACGTGATCGGAATATACATGTCTAAGATTCATGTCATCCTGCTTGAATAATATCAGTAAATTTGCATTGTCTCTTATCAGATGTTTTGGAATGCGGGTATAGGTCTGACAGAGATAGAAGCTGTCTATCTGTTTATGCCGTCCCATGCTAAAGTAGTCACGCATCACACTTTGATTGTCGCAAGCTACGTCATCAAATATAAAAATGGAATTAATTTTAGCTTGCGCAGGCGTCATTATTACATCGCTATCCTTGAATTCATGATATCCCACGATCGAGCCGAGTACTTTTCTAAGATATTCATATTTAGGCTGGTAGAGAGATTTCGAGTAGACGTAAACATTCTTGAAACGCAAGCCGTGTGGATGAGTCAGCAGGCTTATCACGATGTTTGTTTTCCCACAATTTGAAGGTCCGCAAATGATACACCTGATGCTGTCGGGTAACAGAGGACCATGTCTACTATCTTTTTTCACATGACTATCGAAATCGAGATTATCGATTTTCAGACTGTTACCTGTCTTGATGAAACGCATGATTGACACTGAGGTATTTCCACCAGGAGTTTAAGTATAAATAGCTTTCGGTCACCTGTAACACCTCAGTCTACTATTACATGTGATAGAGGTAACATGGCTGTAAACGCTCTCATAAATAAATTACCTTTCGAAGCCCATATCCCTGGCTATCGTTTCTGCGGCCCGGGTACTAAATTAGAAAAAAGACTGGCGCGAGGAGATCGCGGAATTAATGGTCTAGATGAGGCGTGTCGTGACCACGACATACAATATTCTAAAGTCAATGATGTGAAAGGACGGCATATTGCCGATAAAGAATTGGCAAAACGTGCTCTGAAGCGAGTATTTGCTAGGGATTCGTCCATCGGAGAAAGAGCGGCAGCAGCCGGTGTAGCAGGCATCATGAGTGCTAAGGTTAAATTAGGCTTGGGATGTAAAAAAAGAAAATGTGGCGGTACGATGACGTTTAAAAAAATATCCAATAAAATTCGTAAACTAGTACGTGGAGCTCCCTCTGTCGGGGATGCTATTAAAAAGGCCTCTCGTGCAGTACAGCGTATTAAAAAAGATAAAAAAATATCACCGATGGCTGCTCGCGTTATTCCTATACCGAAGACGGGTGGCGTTCTACCGCTAATACCAATATTTGCTGGACTTAGTGCTCTGGGAGCGCTAGCCGGTGGATCTGCAGGTATAGCGAAAGCTGTAAGAGATTCTCAGGCGGCATCCTCCCAGCTTAAAGAATCTAAACGTCACAATCAGGCTATGGAGAGTATCGCCCTAGGTAAGGGACTCTATCTTCGTCCCTATCGAACGGGACTTGGACTATACATGAATAAAAACACCAACAGCAAGTGACTAGTAAAATTACCAAATCGAGCGCTCACCGACGTGGATCTGAAAAAATATGTTAAGATGTTAAATATACCTAATTTTCGAGGAATATTTATGCGAGACCGACTACCTAAACGCGTACATAAAATTGAGACGGGCATTGTGAACTTGGATAGTGATAGCGGTAATGGTACTCATTGGACTGCATACTTTAAGAACGGTTCGAAAGCCGTTTATTATGATAGTTTTGGTAATTTACAGCCTCCTCTCGAATTAATAAAATATTTAAATTGTTCTATTGAATACAATCACAAGCAGTATCAGTCTTATGACACAGTAAATTGTGGACATCTGTGTTTACAATTTCTATATAATGCGTCATGCTTTTAAGTCACGTTCATTCTCAGAGCTAACCTTGAAGCCGCAACAATGTCTTGTACGTTTACATTATCCGGCAAATCATCTAATTTAACCGCGCACTTTTCCCCACCCATAGACCTTGAAGACGGCGCTGAATATTCGCTTGCTTTAATAAATTTCGAGGCGTATAACTCCATACCGAACATAGACGCTACAAATAATCATATATATTATGATACAGACGATAAGTTTATAAAAATTCCGGAGGGCTCGTATGAAATAGAAGATATAAATAATTACGTAAGAAAGCATTTTATTCTGAATCATGGTAACGATAGTCATATTTCTATAGTATCCAATAAAAATACGTTAAAAGTGGAAATAAAATCCAATAAGATGATAAATTTTGAAAAGGCCGGCGGTATTGGCAGTTTGTTAGGATTTACATCTCGTCGTCTAAAACCGCTCGAGAAACATATATCTGATTTCCCGGCAAAAATTCAAAAAGTAAACGCTATATGCGTGGAGTGTAATCTCATCACGGGCAGTTACATGAATGATAGATCTGTACACATTATTCATGAATTTTTTCCTAGCGTGCCTCCCGGCTATAAAATAATAGAGTGTCCCGCTAATGCAATTTACCTACCGATTAATAAGAGGCATATAGATAGCATATCAATTAAGATAGTCGATCAAGACGGTGATCTTGTTAATTTCCGTGGCGAGGTCATCACGGTAAGACTGCACTTGAAGAAGAATGGGTCTTAGTTTCCGAAATAGTTTAAAAGGAACACCTGCTCGCGCTCGAAACAGTTCACCTGCAACCTTCAAGGTGTTAACATCTAAAAATAGACGTTTTCTTTACTCTCTCGGTTACAAAGTGCTAATATGAATCCGAATATTTTAAACGTGTTTGAGAAGCCTACGTTTGAAACCGCGATAACTAATTTTGAAAATCATAGTCATGGACCATATTCAATCAGAAATTTAAATAATAACGACGAAATTCGTATACCCATTCAGCAGCAGGATGTGTATACTGCGCCGTATGCTAGTTCGCTGTATATGCGGGGCCGGTTACTTAAAGAGGATGGTACGGTTTCGAACACAGCGGTCTTTGATAAAATGGGGTTATTGTATCTGTTTGACGAGATACGATACGAAGTGAGCGGTAAAATTGTGGACAGCAGTAGAAATCCAGGCCTCGCGACTGTTATGAAGGGATATGCATCATTCACTCCGAATGACGCGAATCACTTAGAAAATGCTGGGTGGACTGATGTGGATGATAATTTTGCAGACGAGAACGGTTACTTTGACGCATGTATACCTTTAAAAATATGTCTGGGGTTCGCAGAGACCTTTGAAAGAATTATTTTAAATGTCCGTCAAGAGCTGGTACTCGTTCGCAGTAGTATTGATACAAACGCAATCATAAATCTTGTAGCCGATGAAAATATTAAAGTAGAATTGGAAATCGTTCAATGGCGTGTACCACACGTGACTGTATCTGACGTTGAGCGATTAAAATTAATGAAATATCTAGAGAGGAATATCGATTTGCCTGTACCGTTTAGAAGCTGGGAATTACATGAATACCCCATGCTGATGGAATCGCAGACGCATACTTGGAATATTAAAACTTCGTCTCAGTTAGAGACACCGCGATATATTATTTTCGGCCTTCAAACGGGTCGTAAAAATGCAGTCGCTAAACGTATGAGTGAATTTGATCACTGCGAGTTGACTAATTTTAAACTTTTTTTAAATTCGGAATCATATCCCTATGATAACTTGAATATTAATTTTGAGAAGAATTTCTGTGCTACTCTGTATGAAATGTTCTGTCAATTTCAGAAATCTTATTATGAGAAAGAAAATGAACCTCTGCTTACTAAATATAAATTTAAAACTAAAGCTCCTCTGGTAGTTATCGACTGTTCGTGTCAGAATGAGGTTGTAAAGTCGAGTGCAGTGGACATTAGGCTGGAATTTAGCACTAATAAAAATATTCCGAAAGACACTGCTGCATATTGTCTTATAATTCATGATAGATTGATTTATTACAATCCTTTAACCAGTATAGTTCGTCCATACTAATATGTATATAATAGACGTGCAGGGCTTCCAGCATAAAAAGGAGTTAGCGTTTACATGTAAAGAAATTTCAATTTTTAATATTACCGATGTCTCGTGTGTACATCGGATAATTAAACCGACTGTTAGTTACGGGCTTCTTACACACAATATTCAGAAGCAAATTAATTGGATAACTGATCATGTGCACGGTCTCCAATGGTCCACGCCTTATGATAATCTCCGGTACGGCGACCTGCAGGACTTCATCGACAGCCACGTACTTGGGAGAGAAGCAAAAGTTTATGTCAAGGGACTGGAAAAGAAGCGATGGCTTCAGCATTATCTGTCTAATAATAATAATATTATAGACTTATATAATTGTAATAATATGAATAGTTTAATGTTAAATAATTTAGAATATCATTGTCATAAACATATTAATAATCATTTACGCTGCTCTAGGCAGAATGTCTACTCGATATATCAGTGGTATATTGTAAATAAAGATAAGGATTTTGAATAAACAAATTTATGCTAACCATACTGGCTTTTATTTCTGTATACATGTGTGCGTGTATGAATGACGAGTGAGGTGGGGGGTAGAGAGGGAGAGAGAGAAGTGGGGGGAGAGCTCTCGCCTCGAGTCAGAGCGCGGTGATCAGTTAGACGTTGCAAAGATGCACAATCAAACGGGGCTTAGAGAGCTGATAGCGGGCAATATTTGCCAATGTTCGATGTGCCAAGTCCCACCGGAGGGCTGGAGGTACCTGGGGCTGCCTCAGCCCCAGGACCCCGTAACGCAACCACCACCACCACCACAGGAGATGCCCCGGCTGATGCTCTTAGCCGACATCATGAAAGGTATTTAAAATATTTTTTCTGTTTCGTATAACTCAATACTTATAGATATTTTTTTAAATTGTTACAGACTCCATTGAACTCAGAATTTCTTCGGAGATTTGGAGAAGTCGATCTGTCAGCCGGCGAGACCAATAAATTTCTTTTTTTAATTAACATACGATCTGCCCTCCCGCCGGATAGCCAGACCAGTGTTTTTATTATTTTATTAATTCTACACAATTTTAATTATAATTTTTTTATATTAATAAAAAATGTTATTAATAATCTTTTTTTTATTTCAATGAGTTGATAGCATCTCATACTTATTAAGTGTCTGAACAGCTCGAACAGCTCCAACAGCTCCAACAGGTGTAACAGGTACCGTACCTGTTACACCTGTTGGAGCTGTTGGAGCTGTTGGAGCTGTTCGAGCTGTTGGAACTGACCATATATAATACACGTATATGTATATGTATATGGGCTGCTTGAACAGCTCCAACAGCTCCAACAGCTCCAACAGCTCGAACAGGTGTAACAGGTACCGTACCTGTTACACCTGTTCGAGCTGTTGGAGCTGTTGGAGCTGTTCGAGCTGTTGAAACTGACCCTATATAATACATGTATATGTATATGTATATGGGCTGTTTGAACAGCTCGAACAGCTCCAACAGCTCCAACAGCTCCAACAGGTGTAACAGGTACGGTACCTGTTACACCTGTTGGAGCTGTTGGAGCTGTTGGAGCTGTTGGAGCTGTTCGAGCTGTTGAAACTGACCCTATATATTACATGTATATGTATATGTATATGGGCTGCTTGAACAGCTCCAACAGCTCCAACAGCTCCAACAGCTCCAACAGGTGTAACAGGTACGGTACCTGTTACACCTGTTCGAGCTGTTGGAGCTGTTGGAGCTGTTCGAGCTGTTGAAACTAACCATATATAATACACGTATATGTATATGTATATGGGCTGCTTGAACAGCTCCAACAGCTCCAACAGCTCCAACAGGTGTAACAGGTACGGTACCTGTTACACCTGTTGGAGCTGTTCGAGCTGTTGGAGCTGTTCAAGCTGTCTCACCTGCCTCTCTCATGATCATCATGTCAGGATAGGTATTAGGAAATAAAAACACACATTTTATAAATAATTTAATTTATTAAATGTAAAATATTTATATTACAATACTTTAATACTAATTACAAAAAATGTAGACGAACTATGTCAAGCGTCTTAACATAATCTTCTAAGGTAGTCGATGGCCAGTGCCCGCTGTCTGGACCAGAGCTCCAACCAGTCGGCTGCCCAGAGCGACCTTTGGATATATTATCCTCCAGCCATTTTATTAGCTGCTTATGCTCTTCATTGAAATTAATATCTAATTTGAAATGTATATTATTCCTACCAATTACTCGAAACAAAATTTCAAGAAATTCGTATTGTGTAAAGTAAGCTGCCTCGCAAAATGCTTTATTAATCGACCAATCAATACTTTTATAATTATCAGAAATATTTTTAGCCGGGTACGATTTCGAATAAAAATCAATTGACATATAATCATCATTACACGTTAATAATTCTTCTAAAAAAATTCTAAAATAACTATTATTCGCGGCGGGATAATGTCTGTTAATTACTTCTCGTAATCGATACACGGTAAGGTGAGTAATACATTCTCTTTGGAAAATATATTCCAACTGTTGAATAAAAATATCGTTTTGAAGTTTTTTCGTAAATATTTTTTTCATTAAATCGAAATTAGAACTATCTCTTAAAGCCATCCAGTATAAAGCTTTGTCCGGTATAACAATCTTTTCTAAAATTTTATGAACTAATTGATAATTACCCCGATTCAATGCATTTTGAATGTACCTCTCATATATGTCGCGAGTGATAAGTACAAGCTTGTACTGCAATTCTTTTTCTAACCCGTCCATCGCGATCAAAGTCTCTAAAGTAAATGAATCCGAACGGCTACTGCCAAGCGCTTCACTGCGTCGATGACGTCATCTGACGAGCCGAGACTTGTTGGAAATTATATCCCCAAGGTTTCGTATCGGTATTTATATAATTTATAATTCTTTTATCATCATACGGACTGAGTGCCACCTTATTCTGTTTGATGGTATATATTTCATGTTTCTTTGATCGAATTAATCGCTGCTCTTTGGTCAAAATTTCTTTATTAAATAGACAATTCGTAAAGTCTTCAAATGTAATTTTTCTGATTACCGAACGCGAGAGACCCTTGATTTTTTTATTTACCGACACACCCTCCACTTTATAACTATACATTTTTGCACGGAGTCCTACGAATTCTGTCATTACGCGCCCTTGACATTCGTCTTTCATTACGCCTAGTACCTTCTTATTTGCATGAGGTATTCCGTAGACATTGTCTACAGGATAATCCGATGTGTCGAACTGATGGATGTCTTTTTTAATGTACTTGTATATATCAACGTCGCTAAATTCGTAAATTAAACTGTCTGTGTCCGTGTAAAGTAGTTTGGCTTGCTCACCGAATTCTTTTTTAATATAATCATAATGAAAATCGTAAAGAATAATTTTTGAAAGATCTAAAATGGCGAACCCCACATATATTGGCTTATCGAATTTAATTTTTAGTCGATTCATTTCAATAATAATCATATCCTCGCCGAAGACAGTCGAACTGTGAAAGTTCGGTTTCGCGAGCAGAGACTTGGCGCCCCATCTCCCCTCCCATTTAGTTACCAATTTAACATCTTTGTGCTTGCGGACATTCTCCATTGTCTTTCCGAACACCGCATTGTTCATTAGCTTATAGAAATTTTTCTGAAACTCGTTACTTGCCTGTTTTCGTAAATCCGTATTTAAATCAATGTATTTCTTTAGCCATCGCGACTGTTTAAATTTTAAAATTCTATGTACCGTCTTGAGTTTTAATCCGCGTTCTAAACATTTTTTTAAAGTCCTATAATGCATTACATATCGCGTTTTATCTATCAGAGTGGTCATTAATTTTGAATGTTTTGAACCGGGCGGCACCATATGTTCTGGACACATCGGGAGATCCTTATGTAGCTCATGTAATTCAAGTGGATACTCGATATCTACTTCCAAAATATAACCGATGTCTGACTCGTCCGATAAATTTGGAATATCTAAGGCATAAAATTGTTCGACGGGCACCCACTCGAAAGCACCTGTAGGTAGCGGAACAGACATCCCGGCTCCATACATGTTATTGATGTCAAAGTACATGATGTGAGTCTCTCTTTCGTCGGGATTAAACGCATCCCCCATGTACTTGTTGTTAGCTTTCGAATATCTGTTAGATACCTGCGCTACACCGCCTCTCACGCCTTTTTCAATCATCAGTATCATATCAATGTCTGTGAGAAGCTCTAAATTTTCTTTAGTTATTTTTAACATCGCGTCGAATGCCAGCCCCGGAGCAGTATAATAATTTAAAGCGTCAAGTCCGTACGTCTGTATGCATGTCTCGCGGAAATTTTCAAATATATCAGCTAGCAGTAATACATCTGTTTTTAAATATATATCGGAATATTCCCCTAATGTCTTAATATCGAATTTATTCCAGATATTTATAGCATGGTTATAATCGTCCTCTGTTATGTTTTCGTCAGTCAGTTTACTGTAAAATTCTTCTTTAGCCGGTAGAGATGTCTCGTCTAATTTTTCCCAAGAATTTAAATAATCATAAGGAAAAACACCTTTCCGCGTTAATAATTGAAATTGTTCATCATTATTACAATACGATTTAGTGATTCGTTTCTGGTCATCGTCGAGATAGGAAGCTAGTTTTTCGATTTTGTCTGCCATAAACCTAAACGAATCAATAAATCTTAGTTTAATTTTCGTATCTTTAACTCGTTTAGTGAAAGAAATGTATTTTTCCTTATTAATCGGTAATAATGAAATTTGTCCGTCAAATGCCGTTGCTAGCTGTTTGATTATCAGGTGGCCGTCGTAACCTGATAAACAATGAAATATAACCGGAATCACGTGACTATCTTGATAATTAATGTTACATCTCATATGCGCCGGTCCCCTATAGTACCCAGTTAAATGATTGTGATCGGCTACTTTGATGTCCGTCTCTTTGAAGGGCCCCTCACAGATATGACAGACCTGCGCGAGATCGAATTCATTTTTTTGTGTCTCGTTTAACGATTCCATAGGTTTTATGTCGGACATGATTACATTAACTCGGTCTGAAATTTTTTCAAGTTCTTTAACAAACCAGTACTGACAGTCGGCGCCTCGGTACATTTTAAATTGTGATAGACTGTCATCGTACGAACATTTTAAGTAATACGCGACGCTAAAAGCTGTATGTTTCTGGTAATTTTGAGTATTTTGATTCGTGTTAGCATCACAGTCCTCTAAGATACATTCGAAATCAGCATAAATAGCGAACGGTACCCTTTCTTTATATCGGTAATTTTTGAATTTTAAAAACTTTTCATCCTCGTCGGGTAATTCAATTTTGCAAGTATTAGTTTTCGAATTGCAATCATTTGAATGTCGGTCTAGAAGTTCTTGAGTAGAGAAATGATTAAGACATCGGTTGCAAATAAATAGTTTACCATTATGTGAAGATAACTGATTAGATAATAATCGAGACATATTCTTTATCCAAACAAAATGATATTGCGTAGCATCAGTAAAATTATCGGCAGAATTCGTAGGAATCATTAATAAATTTACGACGCGTTCAAAACTGTATTTAGTTAAACATATCGGTAAAACTTCCCTTTTAATTACGGTGTATACGTTTATCGAAATATCATTTAAGCGTTCGAATTTTTTAATATTTCTTAATTCCATCGGAAACTCGATGCCGTCATATTTTAAAACGTCTTCAAAATGAGGATATGAAGTCACTCTCTCCCCATGCTTTTTAGCGGGGTATAATGCCGAAACTACTGACCATAAGAAGCAATATTCATCATTATTTTTAACGTTAATAACACACATTTTATTTTTTATAAAGCTTGGCATTTCAGCGTATGTTGATAATCCCACTGTTATAGGACAATATTTATTAACATTTACTCTTAGCCCGATAATTTCCGATAAGGCCCAGCCTGAATCTTTTCCTTGAAAGTCTTCTAGATGTTTCAATAACCGTTCGGATACATTTTCTCTATACCATTCCTTTAAATCCGTATTTAAGTCTATCACAGCGTTCCTTGTAGCAAATGTTTTTAATTCCACTGTGCCATTAGTAGGCTGTACGAAGTTACATTCAAAAATAACATTTACTTTAATTAGTCCATCTTTCAAACATTTTTTAATTTGAATAGAGAAGCTCCTAAACGCTTTTTTAAAAAATAATACCGGTTCTTTAATTTGTACGTTAGTTATTATACCGGACTTAACACGATTTTTAAAACAAGATTCTACCTCTTGATATACTAAATATTTTCGTGCTGCCGGCTTTAAGGAACCGCCTAATATTTTATTTTTTAATTTTAATTTTTTCAATTGCTCTCGGTAGTATTTTAAAAGCGCTAAATTATTTTCCAATTTAAATATATTTTCACCTTTATTATCGATATGAATTTTGATTTTAATTGCCTTGGCTACTAGTTTAATATTGCTATTAATTATCGAAATATGTTGGTCGATTTCATCATCGGTCTTTAAGAGCAGCAATGATTTTTTAGTTAAATTAATTATATCAGTACTGAGTTTAGATACGGTCTCGGTAGACGACATACTGTTTCAATTAGACAACCGTTCACCGCGAGAGATAAACAGCTAATGATCGAGGTGGGGAGATGACGCTGCTTTTATACTCGGCGGTCGAGGGTCACGTGACTTTGCAGTGAACGATTTCTAAAAGGCCCCCGAATTTTCATAATCTGTTCGTCTTTTACATATAAAACAATGTTAAATTGCTATATCGCTGCGGGGTGGCTACATATTCCCATAAGAAACCATGTATTGTAAGACACAAAATTCTTCGCATGCATCTTTACCGTATACCTATCTTATGTTAGTAGGCTATCAGAAATGATTTCATTTGTTTACATTAACAATTTCTCGGAATCCGATAACAGCTCTGCATTATATTCTTATTAAATTGAAATCTAAACGTAGAGAAGCGAATGAATATTTATCTTATATAAAACTCAGGCTAACAAGTCTAGACTTGTCTGAAAAGCGTTTATATTGGGTCTCGATATTTCCTTTGATCTAGCCGCTGTAGTTATCTAAAGGTAATTAATCGCGTTTTAAATATACATATAGCCGTAGACAGTCGCATTTATTTACATTAACAATTTCCTGGAATCCGATAACGTCTCTGCATTTGACCGCAGTTTTACATTCAAATCTTAACATATAGAAGTAAATGAATATTTATCTCATAATTATAAGACTTGTCTATTTAATCTCAATGATGGACGTCAGCAGCCATTTTCTTAACGCCCACTAACGTAAACATACAATACTATTAGTCAATAAACGGCAGCCATCTTATTTTAGACACACCCTGTATACTCTCAGCCACGTCCTTTTAGATATAATCTCTTATCTAAGCTCAGGGATTGGATCTCCCCCCTCCCATTAGGTCCTATCACCTATCATCTAAGAAGATCCCACCTCACACTACAACCTAGATAATAGGATCTATCATCTAGCATTATCTCACCTCACACTAGAACCTAGATCATAGGATCTATCATCTATCACCTGCGCGCCACCCGCGGGGCTGCGGGCGTGCTGACGTCACAGCTCCAGCTTGACCTTGAAGTGGGCTCATTCTCTCCTTACTTAACTACTTATATATATATATATATATATATATATATATATATATATATATATATATATATATATATATATATATATATATATATATATATATATATATATATATATATATATATATATATATATATATATATATATATATATATATATATATATCTATATATATATATATATATATATATATATATATATATATATATATATATATATATATATATATATATATATATATATATATATATATATATATATATATATATATATATATATATATATATATATATATATATATATATATATATATATATATATATATATATATATATATATATATATATATATATATAATATATATATAAAATATATATATATATATATATATATATATATATATATATATATATATATATATATATATAATATATTATATATATATATATATATTATATATATATATATATATATATATATATATATATATATATATATATATATATATATATATATATATATATATATATATATATATATATATATATATATATATATATATATATATATACAACCCTACAACTTTTATATGAAACTTTTTTAAAATTTTCAATAATAACAGAAACAAAGGAGGGTCAATATATAGTGTGTGCTATTTAATACCACAACACCCCCATTTTGGAACGCGTTGACCGATTTAGAAATAATTTTTTTTTGAGATATAGTGCTCGATGAGCTTTATTTGACTATTTTGAAAAATTTGTAATTTTCATGTTTTCAAGGCCTACTAAGCTCCTCTAAATGGGTCGAAATTTCGAGATCGACAATTAGGCAATTTTTTATTGGCAAATTGGATAACGTATTCAATTCGCAGTTGTCTCAAATATCCTCTATACAAAATTTTAGCTGGATACCTCACATTGGGTGTTTGTTATTCATTTAATTTTAATTTAAAATTTCTCACTTAGGAAGTATTTCCGAAGACATGTTTATAGAACATTTTCATATTATTTTTGCATGTAGAATCGTCACTCAAAATAGTATATAGCATTGCTCAGATATTCAAATGTTTTGCCATTTTAAAGCATTTGCTTAAGAAAAAATTTCCATCCGCTAAAACTTAAATATATCATTATTATTTCAAAAATAGATCATAAATACTTTTTGAAATCTATTGTAGTTTGACAAATAAAACACTGAACTATTTTTTTAAATTTTCACTGATAAATTACCTCAACATGAAATTTTTTTCGCTAAACATTATCTTTTTCAGATGTGAGTACAAAACTACTTATAATTAAAACTAGTGGACCTTAAATACATAAAAGTTTATGACCTGAGAAATAATTTATTCTATAGCCTAACCTAAATTAATAATCTAGGAAATGGAATTAAAATAAGCTTACAGGAGGTGAAATTATTTACGTCTGTTTGATTCCTAAGAATCCTAAGTAAAGTATTAGATTTGTTAATCTATTAATTTCTAAGTTTTCAAGCAATGTGAGTTTTAGTGCTTTACTAGCTCATGAAGGATATTAAAACTAATAATAAAAAATTGGTTAGCAAATGTCGATGTATTCTGACTTTTCAAAAAACTATTTTCCTATTCTTCTATACGTATTTTACATTTTCTGTCTGTTTTTCTAACATATTACTGGAGCGGATCTGGCGAGAAAAGGAGGAGTATTGAAACAAACTTTTTAAAAAATTTTTTTTGACAATTCGGTTACACGTGTTCTCTTTTATCATGTTATCAACTTAGTTTAGCTTAATCATACGGGGTGGCGGAGGAATTCGCATTTAAAATTCGCAAAAACACGTTTTTCTTACAAACTTTGTTATTATTGACCTGACGAAAAAAAGTAAAATTAAAAATTGAAGATCTCGCGGAAGCGCATAATCTGGTAATTTTTTTTTCAAATCGGACAGTAACTTTTCGTGAATTTTTTTTTTTGAAAATACTCGTTTTTTGCCCTAACACTAGTACACAAAAAAAGTAATACCTTAATTTTTTTACGAAAAAAAGAAGTTAGGGGGATGAGATTTTTTTGGGGTAGGTGAAATAGATAAGAATTGATGGACCCGGGCCAATTAGGGGAGTGGAGGGAGGTAGGGAAAGGAAAATTATTCAACCCCCTCGAACTTTTTTCCCTGTCGTGCGATTTTCAAACACCAAAATGGAATTTGTTCGTTATTACGTCTAATATTTGACTGAATAATTTTTTTTATTTTTTTCAAATACTTAAACAAACTTGTGGGAGGGGAAAAACCTTTTGCATTTTTTTTATGTGTTTTTGAATACGAAGGAAAGGGCTCAGAAGAGAAATTTTTTACAGGTAAGTGAGAATTTTTTTCTTTAGTTTAAAAACAATATCGCAATCCAAGCAATAGGAAGGGAGGGAGGGGGCATAATGCGTTTGCGGGAATAGAGGGTTAAGGAAAAGGGATAGGGACTTTGGAGCTTAATACTCGGATATATAAATCTTTTTTCCACCTTAATATTTTATCAGTCTACCCTCCATCAAATATTAAACTTGTTATAAATAATTATTTAACACCGTGTGTATTGGATATATAAAACAATTATTTTCCGCTTAACTCGCTCTAACTCAAAAACGGCACAATGGATTACTCTCAAATTTTTATTTTGTTAACATAATGTGTTAATATGTAGATCAAATTTTAATAAGTGTAGAAAGCATTCTGTTTTTTCCAAGGCTATGTCGAAAATTTGCATTCTCAAATGTAGCATGCGGGAAATTTTCTATCTTTCGAAATAGATATCAAGTGTATCGAGAAGTAACGAAGATAAAAGATGGACGTAACTTTTTTTATTTGAAACTTTTTTTTCTAGAATTAGCAGTTTTCGAGAAAATTGCAAATGAGTGATTGTTAGCCAAGTACTGCAATTAATTGCCATTAGATTCCACGTTCTTTATGATCTCTTTATCATTAAATAGGTTTTGCATGTATTTCCACTTCAATATCTAAAAGTGTCACTCCTTCGCGGTTGGCAAATTAAAAATTTTTAAAAATTCTTCGCCGGTTTGTTTAACTTTTTATATAATTGTTGCACATTCTTTAGAAATCTCTTCTCAGTTTTTTTTATGAATGTTAATTTTTGGACATTTTAAATATTGACGACCTATTTGATAAAACATTTATCAGTATAAAAAAAAGTAAAAAGAACCAACTACATCTATAATAACCTGCCTGTATTTCAAACTTGCAATCCTTGGATTTCAAGCTAAAATTCTACCTATTACACGACACGACAATTCTTTGAAAAAAAAACGAGATCATAAAGAACGTGTGGAAATCTAATACCAATTAGTTACAGTACTTGGCCAACAATCACTCATTTACAATTTTCTCGAAAAGTGCTAATTCTAGAATAAAAAGTTTCAAATAAAAAAGTTACGTCCATCTTTTATCTTCGTTACTTCTCGATACACTTGGTATCTATTTCGAAGGATAAAAAAGTTTCCCTCATGTTACATTTGAGAAAGCAAATTTTCGACATAGCCTTAGAAAAAAATAATGCTTTCTACACTTATTAAAATTTCACCTACATATTAACATATTATGTTAACAAATATATACTGATAACACGTTTAAAGTTTGAGAGTAATCCATTGTGCCATTTTTGAGTTAGAGCGAGTTAAGCGGAAAAATAATTGTTTTATATAGCCAATACACACCTGAAACTAGAGAAATGCGCCGCGAAAACTCGTGACGGTATTAAATAATTATTTAATGAGTTTAATATTTGATGGAGGGTAGACTGATCAAATATTACGGTGGAAGAAAGATTTATATATCTGAATATTAAGCTCCGAGGTCCTTATCCTTTTCCTTAACCCTTTATTCCCGAAAACGCATTATGCCCCCTCCCTCCCCTCCTATTGCTTGGATTGCGATAATTTTTTTTTTAATTAAAGATAAAAAAAATTCTCACTAACCTGTAAAAAATTTCTCTTCCGACAAATTTGTTTATTTGAAAAAAATTAAAAAATTATTCAGTCAAATATTAGACGTAATAACGAACAAATTCCATTTTGGTTTTTGAAAATCGCACGACAGGGAAAAAAGTTCGAGGGGGTTAAATAATTTTCCTTTCCCTACCTCCCTTCCCTCCCCTAATTGGTCCACCACCCCATTCCTCCGGCTCCATCAATTCTTATCTATTTCACCTACCCCAAAAAAATCTCATCCCCCTAACTTATTTTTTTCGTAAAAAAATTAAGGTACTTATTACTTTTTTGTGTATTAGTGTTAGAGCAAAAAACCAGTATTTTCAAAAAAAAATTTTCACGAAAAGTTACCGTCCGATTTGAAAAAAAATTACCAGATTATGCGCTTCCGCGAGATCTTCAATTTTTAATTTTACTTTTTTTTCGTCAGGTCAATAATAACAAAATTATCGTGGAAAAACGAGTTTTTTCGAATTTTAAATGCGAATTCCTCCAGCACCCCGTGTGATTAAGCTGAACTAAGTTGATAACATGATAAAAGAGAACGCATGTAACCGAATTATCAAAAAATTTTTTAAAAAAAGTTGGTTTCATTTCAAAACCAAATCCGCTCCTCTATATATCTTAGGGCAAGTTCTGCAAGTAAGCTTATATTATACTTTCGACATATCTTTTTTTTTTGTTTCTATCTTTACTGTTTTTAATATATCAGCTTAAGGTATCGTTAGTGATTAACAATCGATATTTCTATATATTTCTTCTTCTTATTCACAACATCTTGAAAGACGTGATTCACAGAAATTACTCTAATTGGCCTCCGCTTGATGTGTACCACGTCTGGCGGCATCACGACGTATGTCAGGTTGTCTATTAGGCGCACAACCTCTTTAAAGCTCTTTCCCATCAGCTTTTTGGTGACATTGGCCCGATGTTTTGGAGGGCATCCTCCTTGCCTCTTGCCACCTGGATTCCTCTGAAGTATCAACCGTTCTATACTCTCTGTCCGGTTGATGTGGCCAAAGAATGAGAGGATTCGAAAGAATATGATGCTGGAGGGTCGGTTTTGGCAACGTATTTTTCATGGAGAATCGCGGTATTAGTGTTATTGGCGGAACTCGTAACAAACATCTTCAAACCCACATCTCGAAAGCATCAACATGCCTTCTGCCTGCTTCCCTAATGGTCCGTGTCTTAAAGGCGTAAGAAAGGTGGAGAAAAAGAAGTCTGATCTTTGTGTATCTCGCGATACTTCTGTCACGCCAAATTTTGTTCAATTGGCAAGTTGCCGATTCGCCATCTGTATTTTTCTCCGGATCTCATATTCGCAGTCGCCAGTATTGCTTGCAAGGGCTCCAAGATATACTATCTTGCGTAATACCTCACAGACACCTATCCTTAACGTGTCTAGGTAGTTATCGTTTGCATGATCTACACTCATAATTTTCGTTTTGTTGTAATTTACACTTTGACCATAATTAGAGTTTATTGCCTGAAAACTGTGTAACGGGTGTATGAGCTCATCCTCGTTTATTGCAGCTAACGTAGTGTCATTTGCAAATATTTAGTTAGAAATCTTTGTAGGTTTTTATACTTAATGGGATATAATTAAAGAACGACGTCGGCTACATAAATTACCCCATTATTTAACGATTGCAAATAAATAAAATAAAAACGCTGCAAACTTTTTCTACCCTATTTTATGTATAAAATACTACTTGTGTGAGTCGGCATGGACGTAGTTGGTCCAGCGGTATATCCTGGTAGTGGCAGCAATGCCTACCATACGCTGGTAAATCAATCAGATCAGTTAAAATACTATTTGTGTGTAGAACAACGTTTATTTAGATAGTGACTTATTTTATGTGTAAAACCCATAAAAATGGACTATTATTATGAGGTATTCATTTTTTAATTTGCAGACTATTAAAAATATACACAAGCAATTTTTTTTCAGATTGACGAGTTGTATGCTCTTTTTTATTATCCTGTATATGTAACAAATTTGCGGTTGACGTAGGAGTCCATAATTTTATGTTTGTTTCAGGGTCGTGAACTGAAAAATGACGAACGAACGAGCATAACATCTGCAGAGGGCGTCTCGTGTCTTCTACTCCAGAACATTACTGCTGATGACAGCGGAAAATATGATGTTTGCATAGAAAACATTCATGGTGCCGATTGCAATTACGCATCGGTGTCCGTAGAAGGTAAGATATTCTTTATTTCGCTACTGTCTTAACCTTCGAGTGACTTTTTCAGTTGGTTCGGTTCCAGACAGTTTACCAAACAAAACTGTATTGTGTATGCAGATATAAATAGACTCATAAAGCGTTCATTTTCTTTTGTCACAATTAACAATTCACAACGTTTAAGGGAAACGAAAATGTTTCAATGTCATAATAAATGTTATTTATGGAAACAAGTTAGAATATTATTTATTAAACTCGAGCGATATACATACATACATAGACCTTAAAAAGTATTCGCACAGACCCGCCTGAAGAATGTACAGGGCATCCATTTATACCGGGTGGCTCAGTCGATAGGGACACTCTTGTGACTGGGCGAATGGATTTTTTTAAAATTTGGTGTGATGATATGGGATGAAGTTTACAATTATATGATGTAAGGAATCAGAATGGCTGACTTCCGATTTCGATGCAGTTGACATTAAAATCAAATTTTTAAATAGGACAACCTGTATATTTTTACGTAATTGGATACTGCTATCCAAAATACATATGATCTGACTCTCGAATATTATTTTGATTTTCAAAAAATATAAACAAAAATTATCAAAACATTTCTTTTTTTAATTATAAATTTAGTACAAAGTGAATGTAGACATTATGCATATCATTTTCTTCGTAATTGAAAGATCTAATTATACAACAGATTGTCCCATGGGAGTTCCATTTAAAAAAAAATAGTTTTCGTTGAAATACCAATATCGATGAACTTAAGGAAGAATAAATCACGTTTAATGTTAGTATCTAAAGAAATGTTTTTAGGTACTTTTAAAACACCTAAAAAATGACCGAAAAATTCCAAACAAGTAAATAAAAAGCTTACATGAACTGATCACTATATCTATACGTACTTTGGGGCACTGAAACCGAATCCAAGGTCAGAATGAATGCGAGACGATCGAATATCTTGTAAAATCCATATTTAGGATGAAAACGTACCCAAAAATGATTGAATCATAGCCCGAAATTGACTTTGCTCTACATAATATCTGAACATATAATTTCCGACGTTTATTCACGAGCTGAACACAATACCGTAGTCAGAATTAAAGCGCAATCTGCAAACTTCATAGAGAAATATCACTTCAGCATATATTCTCATCAAAAGGTATCTAAAGGAAAATATTTATTTAATATACAACCATTCAACAAGTGTTAACCCAATTACAGAATGGGAACAAATTTAATACAATTAATAAATATACAGTTTACATAATAATTCGATATTATGTAAGCATAAACATAAGTGACATATAAGTAACAATCGAAAATAAAAATAAGCGAAACAAAACAAGCAAGAAAACAGCTTATGACAGTTTTTTTATGGAGGCTACACTGCAGTTGAATATGTCAATTCTATCTTGAATTTTATGATATTTGTCGCATATTTGATTAATAGGAGAAAACTTTTTGACGTTTGTTCTCGGCGTCGGTAAATGAAAAGTTAGTGAATGCCTAGAGGTAATTCTAGGTACCTGAAAGTTAATACGATGAAGAATATCACTGCAGTCTATTTTACTGTTCAGTAACTTATATAAGAAGATTATTTGTGATTTCATACGCCTATTCTCGAGACTTTCAATGGATAACCTGTTCTTCATTTGACCATTAGGAAAGCCAATAGCGGGATATACACCATCTTCTCTATAGCAAGCATACTTTAGGAATCTTCTTTGTACGTTTTCTACAGCATTCACATGGAGATCATAATAAGGACACCATATTACTGAAGCGTATTCAACACGTGATCTTACAAACGAGACGTATAGCAACTTTAATGTACTAGTATTAGTGAAGTCCTTGCAATTCCTAACGATAAAGCCTAGCGTTTTATAAGATTCTGATGTTAGGTTATTAATATGATTTTTGAAAGTGAGTTTATCATCGAAAGTGACTCCCAGATCTCGAATGGTGTCAGGTCGAGATAACGTTGATTGATTTATTGAGTAGTTGTAATTTATTCTATGCAATTTATTTGTGAAAGACATAACATGACATTTTTGAACATTTAATGGTAATTTGTTTTCTGAACACCATAGATTTATCTTGAGAAGATTTTCTTGTAAATTATCGCAGTCAGCTGTGTTGTTAATAGTGGAATAGATTTTCATATCATCAGCGTAAAGCATAAACGAAACATTTAGATCAGATCCAATATCATTTATAAATATGTTAAACAATAGTGGACCCAGATTGGAGCCCTGTGGAACTCCAGAGGTAGAGGCTATTTCAGCAGACTGGTAACCACAACATTGCACGAGTTGCTTTCTATCGGTGAGATAAGACTTGAAGAATTCAAGGAGTATTCGAGAAAATCCATTATTAGCAAGTTTTTGCAGTAGGATGTTATGATCCAGTCTATCGAAGGCCTTGGAAAAATCTGTATAGATTACGTCCGTCTGCATGCCAGCATCTAATGAGTCAGATAGAGTTTGAGTAATAGATAAGAGATTGGTGACAGTTGACCTGCCACGCGTGAAGCCATGTTGATAAGGAGTGATGCGATTTTTCATATAATTAGAAGTATATTCATGAAGAAGCATTTCAAGAATTTTGGCAAAGTTTTTTATAATAGTGATAGGTCTATAATTTAGGATGTTATTGCGATCGCCTTTTTTAAAAATTGGTGTAATTCTAGACATTTTCCAAGTACTTGGGAATGTTTGTGTTTTTAGAGCTAAATTATAAATTATGGTCAAAGGGTGTGTAAATACATTAGCGCAGTCTCTTATTATAAATGCTGGTATATTATCAAGCCCCGATGTGGTTTTCGGCTTTAATTTTTTTATGCAGTCATATACTTCTGACTCTGTAAAACTTTCAACATGAAATGAGTCTGTTATAGAGATATCCTCCGTTGGATCAGCCAGGTCATTGCTCGGTATATATGAGTCCTGAAAATGTGAGGCAAATGCATTAACAATGCTTTCTTGATCCTTATACTCCTCGTTATTGAGAATCATATAGTTAGGTATAGTGGATGTATTTCGCTTAGCGTTAACAAATTGCCAGAATTTATTGGGGTTATTAGAAATATTACGTTCAATATTATTGCAGTAATTTTTGTACGAAATATCTATACTTTCTTTTCTGGTTCGCCTGAGAACTCTGAATTCTTCTAGTGCTGTGGGGTCATTATTTCTTTTATATTGTTTCAATCGAATCTGTTTCAGTCGAATATTTTTTATTATTTCCGGGGAAAACCAAGGTGGGTACGTTCTATTTCGAGGTTTTGTTTTAGGAACAAACAGATCAAAGAACTGATATATTTTGTCATAGAAGTAATCGCAAGCCAGATTAACGTCAGAGAAATCATTTAGGCCATCCCAATTTATTTCGGCCAATTCACGATATAGGTTGGTATAGTCGGCTTTGCGAAAATTATAAAAGACAGTGTTAATTTTTTGTTTATTATTTCTTGGATTGAAATTGATATTGAATGATATTAACAAAGCTGGATGATAAACATCTTCCTTTGTAATGATATCTGTGGCTTTTTCGACGGTGATATTTTTATTAGATAGTACCAAGTCTAGTAAGCGATTGTCGGAGTTTTCTATGTTATTGCATTGATTTAAGTCTAGGAAATTAATGAAATTTATCAATGGTATTACCTTGCCCCTAGCATGCGAATTAGACAAATATGAGGAATACTCAGAGACATTGAAGTCTCCAAGAATTATTATCTCACTGTTATATATAAATTCAAGAGAGCTGATACTGTCAAATATAGCCTCATATGTGTCCACAGGAATATTTGGTGGGATGTAAAGCAAAAATATATATACAATCTGGCTCCTCATTATTACCTTTACTCCAATAATATCTATACTTTTTAGGTGACTAAACTGTTCTTTAATGTCAAGTTGCATGGCGGCAAATATATTATTTACCGCCAGGAGTACTCCTACTGAACAGTGACATTTTTAGGAAATATTTTTCGGACAAAGTTTGATCTGTTGAGAGAGGAATATCGTTTGGACTTAACATTTACCTACACCCTCTTTTGATGATTTTTTACTTTTTTTCTTAGAGCTGCTTAGAATTGTATAGTTTTCTTTATTCTGTTTGATTGTCGTCATATGCCATTTGTTTCTTTTTCTATTTTTGCGACTAGGGCATCTCCACGTGGTGACGGCAGGCAACGATTTATTTCGGCTAAGTTCCTAGGTAAAAAAATGCCGTCATGGCAAAATTAGAGAAAGAGTTTACGATGCAGGGGAGGGAAACCCCAGTATCGGCGGCCGGTCAGGTTGGGAAAGCGGGACCGCGGGCGTCGTCATCATGCAACCGCTGCTCTAGTGAAGTGGGAAACTTGGCCTTCTATAAGTACGGGGCTACAAGAAATTTGCACAACTGTGTAAATAATGCGAATTCCTTCTGTTTTGTGTGTAGTAAATTCGAGGTTCCGAAAAATCGAAAAAAAAAAATCAGCTATAAAATAAAAAATATTTATCTAAAAATCTATATATGATAGGTTTAAGTATATTCATCAACCCTTCTTCATTATGACAATATAAGAGCAAGTATTTTTTCCTTGTGTAAAATATTTTCTAAAGCCTTTTTCTCTTTTTCTGTATGAGCTAGAACGAACATCACTTGATACTAAATTGTTTTTTTCCATAATCGCCATGACATTATTAAATTAATCATTTCACCAAATATTGGCAGTTTTAGTTCTTATCGAACACTCACATTCACTATCTTCTTATTCACTGTCATCTTCTTGACTTTCGGAACAATCAGTTTCCTGTTTTAACATTTTTTAACATTAATTCCGGAAACATTTCTATTGCTAAAAAATAACACTTTTCATGGATTCTATGCTCCTTCCATATTGTTGGATTTTTATATTTTACTTTTTAACGTTCTTTCCATTTGTCCAACATCTTATAACCTATGATGCAAGGTACCATGGAAAACCTTGATCCACTATTTCCATACTATAACAGTTTATATAAATATTTTTTATTTTATCGTTGATTTTTTTCGAATTTATTAAAAACAAGGTGTTAAGAATAGTTTGTATATTTAGATTTAGGCCATATGTTTCCACGGCGATATAAGTTGTTAGAAAAATAGAGTTGTCAATTGAAAAATGAAAGTCATACCAAGTAAAAATCTTTCAACTTTAATCAAGTCCTTCACAGTCCACTCAACCAGAATCAGTATATATCTTGTACTGAGCTATCATTCACAACATTTGGTCCAGTTCGAGACGGATTATTTACTGGTCAAAACGCAATACTCTTCAACAAGCAACTAGTGAACTAGTCGAAACACGAAGCTAGTAAGGTAACGCACCAACCTAAGCGACATATCAGTGGTCCAATCAGGAAGTCGTCACCAGCTTGAAGCACGCTATCAGAAATTGACAACTTAAACTTAACAAATTACAAAATAAAGTGAGTACTCGTACTTATTCAGCATCTCTTTGTGTGAGTTAGCCAATCAACGCTTTATTACAATAATAAATCTTTCATTTCATTCTCCATCATGGATGAAGAAATAAAATCACTTATCAGGAAACGAGGGTCATGTAAGGCAAGACTAACACTTTTTAAGAAACATTTTGATTCAGTTATAAACACTATTGCTAATTTAGGTGAAAATGAAGTTCTTAATATTTCAGAAATTAGAGAATTAGAACATAGACTAGAAAAACAAGATTCTCTGTTAGATGATTTTAATAAATGTCAAACAATTCTTGAAATTTCTCACGAAAACTTAGAGGAGCAAATCCAAGAACGCGCATCATTTGAAAACTTGTATTTCAAACTCATTACTGATTGTAAAAATATCATAGCTGAATATATGGAAATAAAACACCGTAATATAAGATCCCGTTTTCCTTATGAAATGTCAGTGCATTCCAACTCCAATAAGTTTGGCGTTAGATTACCACAAATAGAATTACCAAAATTTCAAGGAAATTATGCAAATTGGCTCGAGTTTAGAGACACATTTATATCTTTAATCCATGAAAATTCTCAAATACCAGAAATATCAAAATTTCATTATTTACGTGCTCAGCTGCAAGATGGTGCGAAGCAGGTAATATGCTCTTTAGATGTGTCAAAAGAAAATTATGCTATAGCATGGCAACTTTTGTGCGATAGGTATAATAATACGAGACTTTTGGTATACAACCATCTTAAGTACTTAGTAGATTCATCAAGCATAAGCACTGGTAGTTCATTAGAATTTCGTAAAATGACAGATGTCATTCTGAAACATTTACGTGCATTGCAATCTTTAAATCAACCAACAGAGCATTGGGGTACATTATTAATCTTTTTACTAAGTCGTAAATTTGATAAACAAACAGAACGTGAATGGGAAAAATACAAAAAAGGCAATGAACTTCCAACTATGGATGAATTTACTAAGTTTATCAAAAATAAAGCTGATTTGCTGGAAACATTAGAATTCAATCGTGTGGATTCTAAACAATCTTCTAAACCCAAAGGTATTTTTCATAAATCAAATCCACCCAAGACATTCAAAGTTTCCACAGATGAGGCAAACAATTCAACTTATTCTTTAGATATAAAGAATATTATCTGTGCCTTTTGCAAAGGTAATCATTACATCAATACATGTAGTAAATTCTTAA
Source organism: Rutpela maculata (assembly GCA_936432065.2). NCBI lineage: Eukaryota > Metazoa > Arthropoda > Insecta > Coleoptera > Cerambycidae > Rutpela > Rutpela maculata. The sequence goes on along the minus strand of OW386286.2, from coordinate 82,193,204 downwards.
ATCTGTCAGTAGATGAACGAATGCAACAAGTCAATAATCGAAAGCTGTGCATCAACTGTTTGCGAAGTAATCACTTTATAAACTATTGTAAGGCAGGTAATTGTCGCAAATGCAGATCAAGGCATCACACACTGCTGCACAGTGATAAACAGGTACATGTTAGTGAATCAGATGTTGTTTCACAAAATCAATCATCTTAATACGAGTAATCAGGCTACTACTAGTGGCGTAAATTCGAATTGTATTTTATCAAATCATAGTGTCGAACAATCGTGCGAGGTTTTATTATCTACAGCAGTCATTCAAGTATTGGATGCATCTGGCTGTTCTCATGCGTGTAGAGCTCTTCTAGTTACTGTCTAACTATCTTTGAAAACGGCAGAAGTAAACTTAGCAATTATGGGAATCGGACAAACTATTTCGAAAATCAAAGATAGGTGCACTGTCACTATTCATTCATTTCATACCAATTTCGAAAGTTCCATTTCTTGTTTGATTTTGCCACAAATCACAGATTATTTACCAAGTAAACCAATTAATTTATCATTTGTCAATATTCCTCCACATCTCAAATTAGCTGATCCAAACTTTAACAAACCGGGCCATATTGACATCCTCTTGGGTGCAGGTTTATTTTATAGATTACTATCCTCTGGACAATTGTTTGCGTAACAGTCAACTAGTTTTGCAGAATTCTTATCTTGGATGGATAATATCAGGTCAGGTATTTTCAAACCCTCAAATTTCCAATATTCACTGTAATTTAGGTATCAACGGCGACATCCAAGAACAGCTATTAAAATTCTGGGAATTAGAAGAGTCTTCTTCAACAACAATTCGTTCAATCGATGAACAAAAATGTGAACAAATTTTCACAAACACAACTTATCGTGATGAGAATGGTAGGTTCGTTGTCACAATTCCATTAAACGCTTCTCCTAGCACATTGGGAAACTCAAAACATATCGCTTTGGATAGATTTCACTATTTAGAACATAAATTAGCAAAAAATGCTAAACTTAATCGAATGTATTGCGAATTCATGTCTGAGTACGAACTTCTAGGGCATATGTCTAACAGTAACGAATCACTTGTTGATAATAACACATCATATTTTCTTCCACACCATGGAGTGTTAAAAGAAAGCAGTTTAACCACTAAACTCAGGGTGGTATTGGATGCATCAGCTCAAACTGACACAGGTTATTCTTTCAATGATATCCAGTTAATTGGACCTACAATCCAAGATCAATTACTTACAATTCTACTTAGGTTTAGGCAACACAAAATTGTTGTGTGTGCGGATGTTGAAAAAATGTATCGACAGGTATTAATCAATCCTGAACAAAGACATTTGCCAAAAATACTTTGGCGATCGGATCCATCAAAGGAAATCAAAACGTACATGCTAAATACCGTTACCTACGGGACAGCATCGGCACCTTTTCTTGCTATTCGCTGTTTAACACAGCTAGCAATTGATAGTGCTAATCTATTTCCAAACGCTTCTGAAGTAATCGCTCATGATTTCTACGTTGACGACATGCTATCAGGGGCAGATATAATTGAAAATGCAATCACTTTATGTTCCGAAGTGTCATCAATACTAAAATCTGCTTGTTTTAATCTACGAAAGTGGATATCTAATAGTGATGAAGTTCTCGAAAATATTCGATTTGCTAGTTCTTCTACAGATACTGTGGAATTTGGTGAAATAGAAAATGCGAAAACTTTAGGTATTTATTGGTCTTGTAAAGCTGATGCTCTTATATACAGCATCAATCAAATTTCCTTTTCCAAGCCAATTACAAAACGTGTCATTCTTTCTGAAGTTTCGCAGATATTCGATCCATTAGGTTTATTAAGTCCTTGTATTATCACAGCTAAAATTCTACTTCAACGATTATGGTTGTATAAACTTTCATGGGATGAAATTGTACCGCCTGGGTTGAGCAACAGCTGGCAACAATTTCGAAATCAACTTCATCATTTAAACCAAATGCAAGTTCCTAGACACGTCATATGTACGTCAGCAATCAAACTCGAAATTCATGGTTTCGCTGACAGTTCACAGGATGCATATGGGGCTTGTATTTATATTCGTAGTATTGGTTCAGATGGACATACTCAGGTATCATTATTAATGTCCAAAACAAAGGTAGCACCTTTAAAAACAACCACAATTCCGAGGCTGGAGTTGTGCGCAGCACTCGTTCTTGTTCAATTAGTTAAAAAGGTTACGGCTTCTTTAAGATTAAAATTTCATGGCATATATTTATGGTCTGATTCCACGATAGCACTGTGCTGGATCAAAACTTCCCCTCATTTACTACAAACATTCGTTGCCAATCGAGTAACACAAATTCAGTCTTTAAACGAACCTCATACTTGGCAACATGTTTCAACCAAAGACAATCCAGCTGATTTGTTATCACGTGGTGTGGCACCAAACTTACTACAGAGTTATTCCATGTGGTGACATGGACCGGCGTGGCTAACTAGTGACGAAGACACATGGCCAGTTATACAGTCCCAGTTTGATGGAGATCTTCCTGAACTTAAAACAATTACAAAATCCTTTGTAACTGTGCCAAACAATGTGTCATATTTATTCAAACGTTTTTCAAATTCCAAACGTATGATTCGAGTGATCGCATATTGTATCCGATTCTCATTCAATTGTAAGAATTCTAAATCTCGTATAAAGGGTACTCTAACAATTAGTGAATTAGACAAGGCTGCGAAGTGTGTAATTAAAATATCACAAATTGAGAGTTTTCTTTCAGAGTTACAATGTTTACAACAAGGCAAATCATTGAACTCAAAATCAAATATTTTAAGGCTTAATCCCTTTATAGATTCAGAGGGCATTATAAGGGTAGGCGGTAGACTACAGCTTTCTAACTTTGATTATAATAAGAAACATCCGATACTACTTTCATCAAAACATCTCTTAACAAAGTTACTGTTTTCACATGAACACATAAGACTATTACACGCAGGGCCACAATTAATGTTATCATCTTTACGTGAAAACTATTGGCCACTTTGTGGTAGAAATCTCGCCAAGAAAGTCGTTCATGAATGTGTAAAATGTTTTAGAGCTAACCCCAAACAAACACATCCTATAATAGGGGTATTACCTGCATCGCGAGTACAGCCACATCCCCCATTCCATAACGTTGGCGTGGATTACGCTGGCTATTTTTTAATAAAAGACAGAAAGGGGCGTGGCAGCAAAACTATAAAGTGCTACGTTAGTTTATTCATATGTTTTTCTGTAAAGGCAATACATCTAGAACTGATAACAGAATTAACTACCGAGGCCTTTATTGTCGCATTTTGACGATTCATAGCCAGACGTGGTAAACCTCAATGTGTTTATTCCGATAACGGAAGAAATTTCATTGGTGCACAGTCAGAACTTAAGGAGTTAGGGGATTTTCTCATTGACAATAAGCAAACTCTAACAGAGATTTTTTCAAATGAAGGAGTTACCTGGAAATTTATACCAGCACACAGTCCCCATTTTGGCGGCCTGTGGGAAGCAGGAGTCAAATCCTACAAACATCACTTGAAAAGAGTTATGTGTAATGTACTGACTCCACTTTCGACAGACCCTAACGACTTTGACATACTTACACCGGCTCATTTTCTGATTGGCAAACGACTCACTTCGCTACCAGATCCCGATATCCGAGAATTAAACGAAAACCGTTTATCAAGGTTCCAACGAGCTCAACAACTACAGCAACACTTTTGGTCCCGTTGGTCCAAAGAATACATATCCGAACTCCAACATCGAGTAAAGTGGAAAACCAATGAACTAACATTACGAGAAGGTGCAATGGTCATAATCCAGGAAGACAACGTGCCTCCTCTGCAATGGAAATTAGGACGAATTATGAAGCTTCATCCAGGTTCAGATGGAATCTCCAGGGTTGCGACTATACAAACTCCAAGTGGTTTAGTGAAGCGTTCATTCGGAAAAATATGTGTTCTACCTGTAGAAGTGTAGTTTATTATCATAAACTTTATGAGACATTCATAGCCCTCATCCTTAATGTCGATGATATTTACAAGTATCATTGAAAGTTATCCTTTCAAGCATGTTAAGAATAGTTTGTATATTTAGATTTAGGCCATATGTTTCCACGGCGATATAAGTTGTTAGAAAAATAGAGTTGTCAATTGAGAAATAAAAGTCATACCAAGTAAAAATCTTTCAACTTTAATCAAGTCCTTCACAGTCCACTCAACCAGAATCAGTATATATCTTGTACTGAGCTATCATTCACAACACAAGGCAAGAATTTTACACAAAGAACTCTAAATGTAACATATTCTAAGACAGGAACTTTACACAAGGAACTTTAAACTTTAATAGTTCTTGCCTTATGAACTTAACAGTTCTTGTCTTAATTTATAATAGGTTTAAGTTTTTGGTTTAAAGTTCTTGTCTCAGGTTATGTTGAGTTAAGAATTCTTAGTTTAATGTTCTTGGTTTAAAGCTCTTGCCTTAGATTATGTTAGGTATAGAGTTCTTGGTTCAAAGTTCTTGGTGTAATGTTCTTGCCTTAGGTTATGTTAGTTTTGAAGTTCTTGATTTAAGCTTTTAGCTTATTTGTTTTGGATTTTTGGGCATTTTTAGGTATTTTTTAAGGTTATGTCAAAATTCCTAACTGATCGGCTAATTATGACCTCATATTCAGTTTCAGCGCCCCAAATTACGTATAGATATAGTGTTCAGCTCATTTAAGCTTTTTATTTACTTGTTTGGGATTTTTCGAGCATTTTTAAGGTGTCTTTTGAGGTTAGCAAAAATATAAGAGCCAATCGGGCAAAACGGATTCGTGTTAATCTTAATAGTTTATTGACAAAATATAAAATAACAAAATCAAACGGCACATAAACAAACAACAAATAAATATAACCAATATGTCTCTTTCACTTGTATTGTGACAAGAAGTGACAACTGACAGCAGGCAAGCGAAGCTGGAAGAGGTATAGACCCGTTTTTATACAATGTTGCCACATAATCCTCGCCGTAAGTTTTGTTTGCATTTTTAAGATAACTTCTAAATAATAACAAACATAAATAAATCACATACATAATATTTGTTAATTTTCAAGACATTGTGCAAAATAGATGTGTTATAGGTAACATAATGTAAAGTTTATACACAATTTGGCATTCATATAAGATAGTTACAGTCTAAGCGAAAGATGTCTATTATTGGTTAAATTATTTCCCTCCAAATAAAATCATTTGAAATCTGTGTCTAGACGGGCGTATTCTTATTTTTTATTTTTATTTAAGAAATTATTGTTTTGGTTTAAATTGATTATGCAGTAATTGTTAAAATAACAACATTACCTGATATACATATATCACCAAAACTGAATTTTAAAAAAATGGAAAATACCCCATTGGAAACTTCATCCCATAGCACTACACCAAATTTCAAAAAAATCCATTCGCCCATTCAAAAGTAACGAGAGTATCCCTATCGTCTGATTCACCCGGTATACAGTATAATTAAGAGCAAGATAAATAAAAAAATGAGAAATGGATTTGAAACAGTTGCCCAGTTAATCGGACCTTATTACGTAATATCGATATTGAAGTCAGTTTAATATACGTTTGATTTCGTTATTTGCTCATTTTTACACCGACCTCAATTTCTAGATTAGGTAATAAGATCGATTTAATTTAATCGATTTTGTGAAATTTAATTTTTTGAAGGCTGTTCAACTTTTTACAAAAAAAATGTACCCTTTTTAGTGAACTTTTACTCAGCCTCTACATAGTGAAAGAAAATGTTGTCAGTAATAATACGCAAAATAATCACCATTGCAAAGACATATGTCTACGAGCAATTGTGGTTGTTTTTTTAAATCCGTTATTTTGTATTTTTCATTTTTAATTCGATATCAGATCTTCGAGAATACTACAAGATCTAATGCAATTTGATTTGATTTGAAGAGATTGACCCATTGTTAGCTGTATGTAGCTTAATAAAAAAATACAATGTGACCATAGTCAAGCAATGATACCCTGTCGTTTACAAAATATTATCATTATTATAAATCGACAACCAAAATTCTAATTCAAATCACCGGCGCATTCGCCAAATTTTCGAATATGCTGGTAATATAAAAAGCTTCTTTCCAATTTTTACTCTTCTTACACTAGACGTAGCTTGATAAAATTTCAGTGGGACCACCGCCATGTTTGCAAAATCTGATAGAAATCATCTAAGAATGATCATAAAAAACATACATACGGGTCGAGTTAAGAACCTTTTTTTAATTTCTTGAAGACGATTAAAAATATACAGGATATCCCACTTAAAACTCCCGGAATCATTATCTCGATAACTAAAACGTAAAAGGTATTCACTAGAATATATAAATGACTTCAGTTTTTAGTAAAAACAGTCATTTTACAAATTGAGGTATAGATGGCGTTGCGATGCAAAGTTCAAATTGTTCAATACCAGAAACCTTAAAATGAGGTGCATGTGATGGGATATTACGTTCTAAGGAACTTTTATCATACGAACAATTTTCAAGAATTCACTGATTTTCGAGATATTTGAACTTCAATATAATTTATAATTTTACAAGTATAAAAATCGCCATATTTAATATACACTTTAAACGATAAGTCGTGTGGGTCATTTTTCATATAGTTCAACAACGGGGTACTTTAAACGAGGTAGTAGATTTTTTTTAATCTTGTATATGTTATAGAGAGTATGTAGAATCCAGGTTTTAGACCTCCAAACCCTTGGCAAATTTTTGTATGGATGAAAAAACCACGAATGTTTTGCTCTTTTTTCAGTTTGTGGCCTATAACTTAAAAACAATGCATCCAATCGAAAAGTCATCTATTATCAAAATTAAAGAGCATTCTAATGAGTACCTCAAAGTTGAAATTTCATCAAGAGGTATGGGCGTATTTTTTATTTTTTTTATTTTTATTTATTTATATTGATCAAAATTGGAAAATCAGGTAACCTACGAACTTGAAATTATATGCTCTACAACTTTCATTCTATGGATTTTTTCATTTAGATTGGCCGTTTCAGAGCTGAAGACGTTTAATAAGTTACCCAATGTGAATTTTTTACAAGTTGGTAAGAATTGTTGTTATTCGACTGCCAATTACGCCCATATTTTCGAAGAATTTTCTGCCTTTTCCTCGTCAGGGCTTTTTTTCGCCGCTCTTTTTTCTTTCAATTCATCTCTTAGTTTTTCGATTATATTCTGTATCGGTTGTTATTTTTCTGTGGCATTCATTTTTATTTAACTGTTCATATTTCGTTTTTTGTTTTCTTTCTTGTTGGGCTCATAAGTGATTCTTTCCTGTTTATCATTATTCTTGCCGCAATTTCTATTTTTCTATGTCTAGTTTACTTTTCTCCTATTAGTAGTTTTTCTACTTCCCCTGGACCTTCTCTTGGATTTCTTCACGCTGTAGTAGGAGGATGTTCCGTGTATTGTTTGGTCCTGGAGGAACCTGGAACCTTCGGTGTAAAGCTGCTCCTGAAGTAGTTTACACAAACACCAAAACACTTGAATACTACATTACTCGACGCGCGTTTCGTCAACCATGTTGGCATCATCTGGAGACGATTAGAACGTTTGGTGTTTTGTTAGTTTACGTCCCTACATTCTGTAATAGATCCATTGCGTTTATCCCCTCTAAGAAGATATTGTTTTCCTGAAAAAAATGTATCACGTGTTTTCCACTGAAGCCATGGAAATATTCAATTTTGGCGCGATATATCTATAATGCGGTATTTCGAGTTTAATTTGGACTCAAGTATTGATTGTTGACTGTAATCGTGGTGGAGAGTAGTTTATTTTTTTCTGAATGAAAGGCCCAGTTAAAAAGTTTATTGCCTACTAATTTACGACCTAATTGCGGAATGACAAATTTACGATCTGGCGGACCTTTTTAGAAATACATCATACTTAAAGTTAATAATATAAAGACGTCGGAGTTTATTTATCTAAACAATTTGTTACCCTCTCTCTCTGTTGGAACTTGATATTTTAATATTTTAAAGCAAAAAAACATAATGTGCAGTATTAGACTGCAACAAATATTTTTAAGCAACGCAATTAAAGGAAATTAAGAACTTATACTATGTTGCTTGTATTCCCTATGCTTCTTTACTTGGACTGATTTCTTGATATGTTTCTTTCATTTCAGCATTAGTAAGCAAGTTTTTGATATAAAATAAAACACATTTATATTTTGTATAACCTTACTTTCACAGAATTTTGTCGTTACGATCACTTTACCAAAGTTTATCAACGCATTCTAGATACCTATATATATATCTTTGTACTTAACAACGCGGAGCTCTAAAAATACGTGCACTTACTTCGACGTTATATACGAAACTCCAAGTAAAACGCAAATTTCTTATAAATAAAATTGAAAACGCACAACCTGTTGTTTGTTCTATTTGATCTTAGACTAGTTCAGCCCCCCCCCCCCCCGCTCCTTTATTTACACCTACCGAATTGCATCCTAAACTTAGCCAAATTGATTTAAGGGTGGCGATTGACCAAAATACCTGAATCTTAATGACGCGCATGCGGAAATATTCTGGTCTGGTGCGATCGTTCTTTTTGCAAATTAGCTAAGAATCTGAAATTTTGGTAAGCTAATCATATTATCGGTAGAAAGAAAGTACCTATTATACCTACTTAATAATGTATGGGTCGCGATCTGAACTTTGAAATGATTCAAAAGTAGTATTGTCTAAAAAAAGCGATTCCATATGGAATTGCACTACTATCTTTAAAATTCGTACGATTCGTACGATAAATTTCTGTAGTATTTATAAGTATTAGATCTCTTCTGATTTGACGATCATTTTGATAATGTCCTTATATTGAAAAATTTTATGAGTTCCATGAAGTACCAATATTCTGCAACTTTCCAAAATTGCCGATATACAGGGTGTCCCACTTAAAACTCCCGGTGCTATTTTCTCGATAACTGAAAGAGATATTTGAATACTGTAAAAGGTGTTTAATAGAATATAAAAATGATATTAGTTTTGAGTAGAAACGGTCATTTTACAAATTGAGGTATAGAGTGCGTTACGACGCAAAGAAATTATTTGATCCTAGGAACATTGAAATGAGGTGCATGTGATGAGACATTACATTCTAAACAACTTTTACGATACGAACAATTTTTAAAAAATCACTGGTTTTCGAATTATTTGAACTTCAATATATTTTTTTTAAATATAAAAATCGTCACAACTTTTTTAAAATAAATTTTAGACGATAAGTTCTTTGGGACATTTTTCATAGTGAATCAGGCTGATTAGATAGTAATGAAACATATTTATTTCAAAACATAGAGCAACTTTTTCTTTCAAGTAAAACAAAGGCTATTTGGAAATTAAAGATTTTGACATTTCTGTTTATTGTGTATTGTCTAATTTTTGCGTCATGTTTATGTTGTATGTTCGACTGAATTTTACACTGTAAATTTTAGACATATGAACATATGAAAAAAAAATTCGATTTTGTTACTTGAAAAATTACATTGAAGTCAAATATCTCGAAAACCAGTGATTTTTCGAAAGTTGCTCATATTAAAATAGTTACTCAGAATATACTTCTTCATCTCCTGCAGCTCATTTCAACGTTCCTAGGATCAAACAATTTTTTTTGCCGTCTATACCTCAATGTGGAAAATAAACATTTTTACTAAAAACTGAAGTCATTTATATATCCTAGTGAATACCTTCTACAGAATTCAAATATCGTTTTTGGTTATCCAGAAACTGACGCCGGGAGTTTTAAATGGGACTTCCTGTATATACTGTTCCAATTTATGTCAAATATAATATTATTGTTTACGCAAATTCAAGAGTTTGTCATTTGATATGGTTTTTGAAGACGTAAATTTTTGCTAAGTTTACAACCGTAACATAGTAATTCTAAATTTAGAAAACCTTGAAATAGTTCAGGGAAAATTCATACTTATAAACTATTTTGACGTAGTAAACACCATATTGTAATGACATTTTAATTTCATGTAAAATTACCTAACAATTTAATTTAAAAAATCAGTCATGACGTATTGGGGAAATTGTTTCTGATATAGGAAGCTATAAGCAGTAACAATAATGTAATGTTTCTTTTAATTTGAAAGTAACCTAAAGCTATTCAATAAACATAGTTACATTATTAATTCCAGAAATTATTTTCATCTAAATATTCTATCACTTCAGATTTTTTGAAATGAATAAAAATAAATATATCTTATTAATTAAATTACTTAAGAGCTCTAGTGACATGTTATTTTATAATGTGACTTTTGTTAAAGCCGCTTACAAAGAATAGGAATTTTAGAACCGAAATTAATCTAAGAATCTTGTAATTTTTTAACATCGGCTTATATTATTATTTAACGTTAAAATAAATACTTAAGTTTCCAAATATATAATTCCTAAAGAGATTTTGTAACATTACATTACACGATCCACGATAAAGTAAATATACACTCACAAACAGAAGATAACAAAACTATGTAAATATCTAGCAGTCCAAAAACAATGTAAAACGATGTTGTGATTAAGCTCCTACGTGAACATTATTTACTTTTACAGTTCATAGATAATAAATTTAGATGTGACAGCCGTTTAAAAAGATAAACAAAACTAAACCACAAGCAAGTTTTGGAATAATTCATCACCAATACACACGAGCAACCGCCATGAAAAAGACCAATACAATTACATATGAGAAACGCTACTCTGACAACAGCACATAAGTTAATGATTATTTTTGAAATCATATCTGTGTTTTTTTATGTGTGTCTCTCCGATTATAACGCAAAGACCATTTTTAAAACGTATTAAAGTAAATCGATGTTTTTATACGGACATTTTAATTTCCCCACCCATAAAGATGAGAAGGTTAATGCAATTAGTTCAAAACCTAAAATCGAAACAAGACCAGATCTTTACGTTTTGAGATCCCAGTACCACACCATTCAATACCTTAAAAATATAGTAAACAGTCACTGACTTTGTATTGCTCATCAAGAGCCCGCAGCATCAAATTTGTCTGAGTTTGCTCCTATCTTATCCGGTATCTTCAAAGTTCTTCCTTTGATCCAATTCTCTTTAACTTATACATTAACGACCTTCATGATTGACAGATCACTTAACCCAAGAGCCGGCGCGCGGCGGTAAATTTGGAAGAGGTACTTGATATAAGCTGAAAGTTAGTGATATATAGTAATTCTACCTTACCTGTTCATGGAATCGTTGACCTGTCAACTAGTTGGCGATGGTTTCGCGACATATGAATTTTGTAAATTGCAATTTTTTTATGCAGAAAAGAGGTTCTTGATAAAAGCTAGAATTTTATATATGAAAACATGTCTTTCTTATTAGGAATTGGGCTATGGAAAATAAAACTATAAGTTCTCTATGTTTAAATAAAGACTTTTTTATTAATAGTGTTTTGACTCTATTATATACCGGAAAGTGCGTCTTGATTCGATACTAACATCTACACGACTAACTATAAGATTTTAAATATATTTCTCACATTATGCACTAGCAATGGTTCTCAACGCCCTATATGTCAAGCGATTTACTGCGTTATTCTAAACAACTTATAGACTAAACAGACTTGACCTGGACCCTTGGTCCCTTAGATAAAATAAAATTAGTTTTTGTAATATAATACATTTCTGTTATAACTAACACGCCCTCTCAAAAACTAATTCGGTAATTTATTATTATTATTAGAAACAACTTACAATAAAAAAATTGACACACCTTCCGTGTATTTTCTGGGAAGGAAAAGACATAATGGCCCAACATTTGTTGCGCAGGGAATGGGGAAACCCAGTAAAACCCAAACAGACCATTCTTAAACTAAATAAAATGTTAAACAGATTACTCCAAACCCATTTCAAGTTTGAGTTCCTGGAATTTGGATGCCGGCAAGGGCTTGGTTAATGCATCTGCGAGCTGCTTACCTGAGGGAACATATTTCAATTTTATTATATTGTTTTCTATTTGTTCTCTAGAAAAATGATATTTTATATCAATATGCTTTGACCTTTTGTGGTTAGTTGGATTGTTTGCAATACTTATACAACCATTATTATCTTCATAGATAGTGATTGGTTCTGAAATATTTATTTTAATGCTGGTTGCTAATGATCTTAACCAGAGTGCCTCCCTAACGGCTTCAAAAAGGGCCATATATTCGGCTTCTGTAGTTGACGCCGCTACAGATATTTGCCTTTTTGTATTCCAGCATATTGTACAACGCTCAAATAATTTAAACAAATAGCCAGTTGTACTTTTCCTATCAATTTCGTTACTTCCCCAATCAGAATCTACATAACCACATAACAATTTGTCATAGTCTCCTCTAATATATGTTAATTTAATGTTTAATGTACCTTTAATGTACCTTAGTACCCTTTTAAGACACTGCCAAAGTTCTTTATTACTTTTATTCATATATCTACTCAAAATATTAACAGCTGTACTTAAATCAGGTCTGGTACATAGCATTGCATACATTAAACATCCGATAAGATTTCGACAAGGAGCGTCATATTTCTCATCAGAATTAAGAGCTATATAATCTAACTTGTTTGGTAAAGGTGTACTGACAGGATTACAGTCATGCATTTTAAATTTATTTAAAACGGTTTTTAGGTATGCATTTTGGTCTAATGTAATTTTGTTATCACTTCTTTCTACCTTTATACCAACAAAAAGTTTAATCTCTCTTAAATCTACCATTTGAAATTTTTTCATTAAATAATTTTTGAAATTACTCATGGTATCATTGCAGGCAGTGGAAATAATAAGATCATCGACATAAAGTACTACATAAATGTTTTTAAACACATTTCCTTTATCTAAGATATAAATACAATGGTCAACTGAAGAATTTCGAAAACCTTGGTCTTTTAGGGCCAATTCAAACATCTCAAACCAACACCTTGCTGCTTGCTTTAATCCATATAAAGCTTTATGCAATTTACATACTTGATTGCTTTTACTTTTCACCCCTTCAGGAACTTTCATATAGATTTCCTCTTTCAATAAACCATTCAGAAAAGCAGTTTTCACGTCCATATGATGGACTAATAGATTGAACTGATTTGAAAACGCTAGAATAAATCTAAAACTCGCAATTCTTGCAACCGGGGCAAATATTTCATTGTAATCTACTAAATATTCCTGACTGAAACCTCGAGCAACAAGTCGAGCTTTATATTTTGATGGGTTTCCATTTTCATCATTTTTAATTGTAAACACCCATTTATTATCAATTATATTCTTATTTTGGGGTTTTTCAACTAAAGACCAGGTGTTGTTTATTAAAAGAGAATTAATTTCGTCTCTAATAGCTTGCTCCCACTGAATCCTATCATCCCTATTTTGAATCTCTTGATATGAGCTAGGAATTTTGTTTACAAATATTTGTGCACTCAAAAGATAATCATCTGGTATGGTATCTTCATTATATGAAACAGGAGGTCGACTTCTCAGTTCGTAATGACTTTTGTTTTTGTCTAGAGATAAAAAATCTTTGTGCGCCTCTGCTTTTATTACAGAGTCATTAGGTTCATGACCCAATTTGGCATTTTTACTTGAACTCGGTTCTAAAATATCCGTAGACATATCTGATTTAGTACTACCAGATTTATTTGACTTTATTACTGATTTTGATTGTAAGTCAGATGCATCAGTTTCAGTTCTGGAGTTTTCAGAATTAACCCCTTCAGGCTTAAGTACTGGCCTGGATTTCAAGAAATTTGTCTCATCGACAATAACATCTCGTACTGTTAGAAATTTTTCAGTTTCCACATTCCACACTTTATACCCATTCGGTTCATATCCAACCAATATAGCTTTAAAAGATTTTTCATCAAATTTTGATTTCATTGTTTTATTATGGATAAAAACAGTAGACCCGAATACCTTTAAATATTTTAATTTGGGCCTTTTATTGTGCCATAGTTCGTATGGTGTTTTGCTTTGTTTCAGAGCTTTAGTAGGGGTTAAATTTATTAGAAAAGTGGCAGTCAGAACTGCTTCGCCCCAGAACACTTTTTCTAAACTAGCACCGTTTATCATTGCACGGGCTTTTTCAGTTAATGTCCTTATCATACGCTCTGATACTCCATTTAATTGTGGGGTTCGTGGAACTGTCAAATGATAGCTAATGCCTTTTTGCACACAAAAATCTTTAATTTCTTTTGACAAATATTCCCCTCCATTATCACAATACAAATTAACTAGTTTCAAATTAAATTGTGCCTCACTTTTAGCAATGTAATCTTGGAAGACAGCAAAAACATCTGATTTATATGTAATTAAATAGGTCACACAATAATGAGTGAATTCATCAACAAAAATTACGAAGTAATTTTTGTTATTAATTGTTGATGGAGTAATTGGACCACAAACATCAGAATGAACAATAAACAATGGCCTATTTATATGAGTCTTATTTTTGACTTTTGCAAATGGCAATCGTTGTTGTTTACCATTTATACACGCCTCACATAAATCATCAGTTGGTGTAACATGATCGATTTGATCTATATCTTCGATCATATGTTTATTTTTTTTTTAACTCTATAAATTTTGATTTCCCAATGTGACCTAAGCGTTGATGCCATAGTTTGTAATTCTGATGTATGCTATTATTTACTTGTGCAACATAATTATTCAGATTTTTATTGACCATAAAATCGACATAAAATAAATTGTTTAATGGCTTACCCTTCAATATTCTTTTACCATTTTTGGTTACCTCTACACCTTTTTGACTAAAAACTATGGTTAGTCCAGCCTGCTGCATCCTTCGCACGGACAGCAAATTATGTGGTACATCTGGACAGTAAAGGACATCGTCTAGAACTCCTGATATTCCCACACTACTCGATACATTTATTGCACCCTTCTTTGTTGCGTTAATAAAGGTTCCATTTTTTGCAATTGAAATTTTTAACGGAGTCTTCAGTTCGATGAAACTAGAAAATAGGTCATCTCTGTTGACAATATGATCAGATGCCCCAGAGTCCAAAATAAAGCTGATTGTATTATCACTTTCACACTGATGATTTCCAACCATGAATGCAAAACCAGAATTTTCGTTTTTTGATGTTAATGGTTCGGTTAGTTGAACAGTTTGGACCATTCTTCTCCTTTCTGCATTTTTATATTGAAACCCCTTTTTGTAATGAAAACAATCCTTTTTCATGTGACCTTTTCGACCACAATGGTGACATTTGATATTAAGTTTCGATGACCTCCAGTTGGACTTGTAGGTACGGGTCTTATAATCTTCTTTCTTTGGCGGTTTCTTGACCCCAAAATTATTTTTGTTTGAACTATCGTCTCGCCAGCCTGCTTGGAGCACTTTTGAACTTGTATCATGGCTTTCGGTTTTCAATTTGACTTCATGATCTAGAAGTCTAGTCTTGACAAAAGCCAAAGTCAAATTATCTTCTGACAAAGTTTCAATTGCGGTTATTACACCGTCATAAACTATGGGAAGAGTTAATAGTAAATGAGATACTTTATCAGTTTCTTCTAATTTTGCACCTGCAGCTGATAACTCTGTGATAAGATCTTCAAAAAGAGTAAAATGCTTCACTAACGGTGTATCACCACGCAATTTTAAAAGCAGCAATTTCTTTCTTAATGCCAGTTGGGTGGCAAGACTTTTTCGTTCATAAATGACATCCAAACTATCCAGAATGTCCCTTGCAGTACGTTCTGTCGTTGCAAAACCAAGAAATGAATCAGATAAATATTCTACAATAACACTTTTGGCAATTCGTTCAGCTTTATTCCAGTCGTCTGTTAACTCAACTGGAATTTCATTGTCAATCACTTTAATCACATCAAGTTCTGTTAATAAAGCTCTAACTCTAAATTTCCATACACTGTACTTTTCACCATTAAAGGCTTGAATGTTTCTTTTTAATTTTAAATTTTCCATAGTCTTGCTATTACCACTATTTTAATTACTACACGAGATATTTAATACAGTACTTATTACTTATTATGGACACTACACTAATTAAATTATCCAATTAGGCACCTATTGTTTTTATAACCACTAACACAGAATATCACGACGCGTAATCCGGGCCCATAACCTATTAGGAATTGGGCTATGGAAAATAAAACTATAAGTTCTCTATGTTTAAATAAAGACTTTTTTATTAATAGTGTTTTGACTCTATTATATACCGGAAAGTGCGTCTTGATTCGATACTAACATCTACACGACTAACTATAAGATTTTAAATATATTTCTCACATTATGCACTAGCAATGGTTCTCAACGCCCTATATGTCAAGTGATTTACTGCGTTATTCTAAACAACTTATAGACTAAACAGACTTGACCTGGACCCTTGGTCCCTTAGATAAAATAAAATTAGTTTTTGTAATATAATACATTTCTGTTATAACTAACATTTCTAAATGTAAAAAATAATTAGTAGCCCAGGCAGGCGTCTTTAAAGTTGTTTTCAAAAAATTTAAAAAAAAAGATTTTGATAAAACTTGAAACTTATGAGTACATTTCATATACCTACTATTGTGTGCCAGTGCCATGGCAGGCCGATTGGATGGTTCTAACTACCTGGCTGGTGACAAAAACTGCTGTGCGTAAGTGCAGAGAGATGTTGTGATGCAGCGGCACGCGCGCGAGTGGGATAGTCTATTGGGTGGACGGTCGGCGCATAGGTATAGAAATAAATATTTTATAATTACATTTAGATATATAAATAAAATATAGATATATTTTATAATTCAATACAGAAATAAGTATTTTATATTAAATTTATGTAATGCAGGTTTTGGAAAATTATTTGGAATTATTTTTTTTTAATTTCGTCTTCATCATCCTCCTTGAACTCGTCTTCACTTTCTCATAATACATCGTCGTACTAATTAATAGCTTCTTCAGGTTCTATGTCGTCTTCCGAAAACAATATTGTCATAGTCAGGGTTGTTGAAAATTGTTTTCTGAAAAATACAGTTAATATACACAACCTATAGACATGGAGTAATGGACCTCCATTTCTATAGGTTGGATTATCGCGTCCATTACTGACGGCGGAAATACGTCGCCTTCAAATCAATTAAAGTGATTTTATTATTAATTTCTGCCCATCCATTATTATTCGGTATTAGACAAGTTGGATATTTCGGATGTGCATTGCGCCATGGATATACGAAATGTACTCTATAAGTTTCAAGTTTTATTAAAAACTTTTTTTTTTTATTGAAAACAATTTTAAAGACGCCTGCCTTTAGAACTGGCAGAATGTCAATAATTTTTTACATTTAAAAGGACATATTTTCATATATATATAAATTCTAGCTTTTATCAAGAACCTTTTTTTGCATAAACGAATTGCAATTTGCAAAATTCATATGTCGCGAAGTTATCGCCAATTAGTTGGCAGGTCAACGATTCCATAAACAGGTAAGGTAGAAATATTGTATTACTAACTTTCAGCTTTCATCAAGTACCTCCTCCAATTTACCGCCAACTCTGCAGCTAACTGTGCACCGACGACGCGTCAAAAAACCCAGACATACTTACCACTTTTCTACAAACACAGACGGACATCACCACCAAATATTATAATGATTGGGAGCTTAAAAAAATTACATTAAAAACATCCCCTTCAATTAAAATTGTAGAGCATGATATCAAGTGGCTAGACAAAGTCAATTACCTAGAGTTTTTACTAGACCAAGACTGTTTTTAAAGATCACATAAGCAACATCACTGACAAATACTGGCAACACATCAGAGCTGGGCAAATATGTACTTACAAATACCTCATAAGTATTTAAATACTAGAAAGTATTTAAATACCAAGTATTTAAATACTTCTTGCAACAAGTATTTGTATTTATACTTGCAAATACTTTATCTGAAATATTTACTACTTAGTATTTGTGAAAATGATCTTAAAGTATTTATAAATACTTAAACTATTTAAATAACTGAGAAGTATTTAAATACTTCTAAATAAGTATTTAAATCCTTTTTTGACAGTATTTAAATACTTTCAGAAGTATTTGAATCTCAAAAGTATTTAAATAAATACACCAAATATAATCAAATACACCAGGGAGACAGGCAGATACTTGTCAAGAATCAAGACATGTACTATACTATGTAGTTAATAAACACATCGCATCATTCTTCAGTCATTCACGTCTTAATCCCCAGAAAGTTAGTTGAGAGCAGACATAGACAGAAAGTGTTAACTGTTAAGGTTAGGCTTTTGCAGAGTGAGAGGGAAATATGCGTTTATTTTCGGTTTATTATAAATAATTAAATAACCAAATATACTATAATCTTTAAAACCATTTTAAATACTTGCTATTGTTATAACGAATACAACTTTTTTTTTTTTATTGTAAATTTCTGTTGTACTTGAATATCGTAGTTTGTCAATGAAAATAGTTCCTAATTTCATTATTAAAGTATGGCATTTAACTATATACAAAGTTTATGATAAAAACTGTATATGATCGTATTCCTCAGGGCTGGCTCTAGGGGGGGGGGGGCGAAGCGGGCGGCAAAATTCTAGGGGCGGCAAATTCTTCAAATCCACAGTTACCAAAAAATATAAAAAGCTAGGAAACAATTGCTTCACTAATATAGTAATAATAATGTTAACTTTATATAAATAATTTGTTATTGTTAGTTTTTTTGTATTTAAGGTAGGTTACATATATATTCTGTGTCTTATATGTGATTTTATTTTTTGTCTAATTTCTGAGGTGTGGTATTTTTTTAAGTTTCAATACGGTTAATTTTTTCAATTATTTTATTTTACCCTTTTAAATACAGTAATCATAATATTGCTGAAAATCCAAAAATTGCTGTAAACCTTATAAAAACAAACAATCAAGAATATTCAGTAGGTGACGCTTAAAATGTTATAAAAAATAATGGATTGAAAAGATGGGGGTAAAAATGAGACAGACAGGTAGCGGGGTAAATAAAAGACGTGATATCCAACCCAGATTGAAATAAATTAAACTTAATTTTTTATTCAAGTTTGTTTTGTACATTCAGAACTGTTTTATGTTATCCAATCACTAATCAGGCCCTATGCCTACTGTTAATGCGGAAAAAAATGTTATTCAGTAAACTCTTTAATTCACTTTTAAAAAATTTTTGAACGCACCTTAGTACTTTTTTGGGGATTTTATAGTTTCTCTATTTGCATTATCCGTATTTGGCAGACGTCAACTAGAAGTGTCATACTTCACATTTTGTGATCAAGTTTATTAATCTGCTAGTTTTAAATCATAAAAAATTTGATTTTAACGAAAAAATTAAAAGCGGGGTAAAAAATAGAATAAAGAGATCAAATGGGCAAATTGAAGCAGGCACATTTCATCTTCCTAATTTAGGAGAAACATAAACATAACATAAACACAGAAGCTAGCCCTTCTGCAAGCCCCTTCTTGTTTAGTAAAAAATCTGAATAAATTATACATAAAAGAAGAAACCCTCCTCTGTCTTATTTTTGCACTTCCATTTGTACGACGTAAATAAGAATGGGAATAAATCACGTGTCTTTCATTTGCCCTCCACTGTCTTTTTTTTACCCCAATTGGAGGGTAAAAATGAGACACTGTTTATTTTTGTTTATCAATTAACGGTACTTTTTAGTAAAAAATACATAGAAATATGTAATACTTTTCCTGTCATTTTTACATATGATACCAATCTTTCATTAAATATGACTCGATTCTAAGCAACCTAAAAATTGAAAGATGTCATTTTGTCTCATTTTTGCCCCGCCTGACCCTAATGTTATTTATATAAGAGAGGGGCGGCAAAATGAAACTGCCCGGGGCGGCAAAATACCTGGAGCCAGCCCTGATTGCGTTGTACTAATGAGAATAAGCAAAAATTAACCCAAAACTGATTTTTGGTCTGTTATTTCCGTATTTCCCTTTGTGGCCATAATTCTGTTCTATTTTAATTCTTACTAGGTATTCGTGCTGCAAATTATCACTCAATATTTTTATCAGATAAACATGGACAGTGCATAACCTTAATATTGCTCCATGTGCCGAGTTCCAAGGGGCAAGACGGGCGAGTCGAGAGTAGGTATTTTTCTATATTATACAGCATTATTTCTACTATGGAATCATTAGCTGGTCTTAGGCACTCGTCCCCCTGATTATATAAAAATAACTGTCTCAAAATGAATACGAAGACCTTTTTAACCGACTAAATTTAAAAATGGTGGAAGTTCTCAATTCGATCTGTATTTTTTTATGCATGCATGTTCACAATTATTACTCGGGATTAATTGGCTTAAGCGATTTGTATGAAAACGCGGCCGTAGTGGTCTCATTA
The DNA here is from genome assembly GCA_936432065.2 of Rutpela maculata. NCBI lineage: Eukaryota > Metazoa > Arthropoda > Insecta > Coleoptera > Cerambycidae > Rutpela > Rutpela maculata. Next base: position 82,172,753 of record OW386286.2, on the reverse strand, counting down.
TAGTTTCAGTAAGCTACATCTAGTGTAACGTGAGTAAAAATTGGAAACAATTTTTTTATCACAAATTTGGCGGACGCGCCAGTGCTAAACAATTGAAAGAACAATGTTAAAAAAGGGCATTTTTGGCCCATCCGCATCCGTGGTAAAGTGTGGAAACCCTCTTTTTTTTTACTAATTTTGGGGTGCTTAATACGAATCTGTCATTCGAATTGGCTAAAAACATCGAGAAGACCCTAAAAAACAATCCTTTGTGGGGTGGCATTGAAATTGATATTAGAACTTGCAACAAAAAGTTATTCTTTAGTGCAGGAAATTCTTTCAAAATACTCAGTTTCGTTAGGTAAGTAGAAAAAGAAGCAAACATTCTAAATTCATCCCTTTTAGGAGGCGTATGAGGGTGAGGCGGCGTATGAGCAGGGCTGGCTCTGTGGGGGAGGGGCGAAGCGGACTGAAAAGACAGGGTCAGGCGGGGTAAAAATGAGACAGTCAGGTAGCGGGGTAAAAAAAAGACAAAGTGATATCCAACCCAGATTAAAATAAATTAAACTTAATTTTTTATTCAAGTTTGTTTTGTACATTCAGAACTGTTTTATGTTATCCAATCAGGTCCTATGCCTACTGTTAATGAGGAAAAAATATTATTCAACAAATCACTTTTTAAAAATTTTTGAACGCACCTTAATACTTTTTTGGGGATTTTATAGTTTCTCTATTTGCATTGTCCGTATTTGGCAGACGTCAACTAGAAGTGTCATACTTCACATTTCGTGATCAAGTTTATTAATCTGCTAGTTTTAAATAATCAAAAATTTGATTTTAACGAAAAAATTAAAAGCGGAGTAAGCTTCCTAATTTAGGAGAAGCTAGCCCTTCTGCAAGCCCCTTCTTGTTTAGTAAAAAATCTGAATAAATTACATATAAAAGAAAAAAACCCTCCTCTGTCTTATTTTAATTTACACTTCCATTTGCACGACATCAATAAGAATGGGAATAAATCACGTGTCTTTTATTTACCCTCCATTGTCTTTTTTTTACCCCACTTGGAGGGTAAAAATGAGACACTCTTTATTTTTGTTTATCAATTAACGGTAATTTTTAGTAAAAAAATATAGTTTTTCCTGTCCATTTTACATATGATACCTTTCATTAAATGTGACTCGATTCTAAGCAACCTAAAAATTGAAAGATGTCATTTGTCTCATTTTTACCCCGCCTGACCCTAATGTTATTTATATAAGAGAGGGGCGGTAAAATAAAACTGTGCCCGGAGCGGCAAAATACCTGGAGCCAGCCCTGGTATTCCTTAGAGCAATGGGGAGTATTTGAAACTATTTTAAGGATTATACCATTTATGATTTTTTAAATATTTATAATAAACCGAAAATAAACGCATGTTTCCCTCTCACTCTGCATGTATAGATTTTGTGATTGTGACAGAGATCACTTGTACTAGTACCATAGTCTCTGTGCTTTATTTGGGTATTTGCAGAAGACGCAAAGGTCTAGCTCTACGGATAAGTAAAAGTCCCATACCCAACTAGAACTGATTAAGTATAGAGGTATTAGAATAGTGTTGTAGAAGTTCATGAAAGTCATGAAACCTCAAACAGTCAAATAGTATTTAATAATATAATGCCTTTATTGATTTCTACAAAAATAGAAAATACAATTTGGCGAAGTTATTTTTACACTTAACTATGCTTCAAAATATTTCAGTGTTATCAAAGTATTTAAATATTCAGAAAGTATTTAAATACTAAGTTTAAACTATTTAATTACTTTTGTTATTTATTATTTAAATACTTTTATCTTTTGAAAATACTTAATATTCAAATACTTTCAATTTTCTGAAAGTATTTAGTATTTAATATTTAAATACTTTTTCAAAGTATTTGCCCAGCTCTGCAACACATACGCTCACTTTGCCCTCTATTAACCAACTTGCTTCCCCATATCTCGACAAGTCCCATTATCAGACCATTTCTCACATACACACCACCAATCTTGCTTCCGCCAATAGACCTCACCCTTAAAAATAAACTACAAATTATTCAGAACAAAATTCCACTAATTACAGACCATTTCACCTCAAGAAACAATTACACAACAACTTCATGACATCTTAGGCCCCAAAACTAGATAACTTCATCCCAAATTGACTACTAGCTTCTTTGCAAATACTTTAGCTACATCTTCTAACCCTTCTCTCTCGACTCACCACTAAATTCTTGACTGCAGCTAAGTACTCATTCCTTTACTACCTCTACACCTCCCAAGAAATTTGTAACTAGAACAACATTGCATTATATAATTTCATAAACACATGATCATGTAGAAGAACACACTACCAGGCGTCAAATTGACGCGACACCAATTTATATTTAGAAGAGCGCCAGTCGCGTTCTGCCCCGTTCTTCCACTCCCAAGCGGTTTCGACATAAGATATGCTTCGATAGACGAGTAATGGGTCAAGGCTGAACTACCTCAGATCATTAACGACGCTCTCTCAAGACGTGATTTCAATTGTTCTCTGACAATAAGGGCATTAATGTCATTAGATTATTGCGATTTTTGCATAAAAAATCCCTATCGAAGATTTTTCTCGGACGGGAAAGGAATTTGACGTGATTTGGATCTGTTTATACAGTAATATGTGGTCTGACGTCTTTTGGTTTCTGCTATTTTTGCATAAAAAAAATCCCTATCGAAGATTTCTCTCCGAGGGATTGAAGATTGACGTGATTTGTATATATTTACCTACTAATAATGGTCTCTGCACTTAAAGATTTCTGGAGATATCGCATAAAAAAATCCCTATCAAGCTCCCGTAAGGTGACCAGAACACTGAGTATCAAACTTAGGGAATCATGAGATCCCGTTTAACTCAGTTGTTTAGGTCTTCCAAACGAAAACTCCAGGGATTAAGACTAGCAACAAGTCCTTGCATTAATAAAATGCAATTAGTTCAAAGAATACCATTTATTTTTTATTTAATAAGTGTAAAATAATACAGTATTATGTGAAAGAATCATGCTTCCCCAACTAAGGCAAATGACTTTTTAACCATACAAGTGAGAGCGCACGCTAACAATCGATTTGGTAGAAAAGATTCATTTAACTTCCTCAGAATTTAATACAAGCCTTTTAAAAAGAATTTTAAAAATTTTGTATTTTGGTAATTATGGCTGACTGAAAATAATATAAAAATATTTTACTTTAAAAATGTTGGTTCGCTTATGAATAGCTTAAAGGTCCCAGATCGTGATTTTATCATTCACGGGACGGAGTTCGACTAATACATGAGATTAATAACTTTCGGTCAGTCTTACGACGTACTTGTCCCCATGCAGGTTCAATATAAGAAAAATGGCTTTCCTACCATCGCTTTGTATTGACCACCCAACGCACTCGACCAAATTACGAGTCGCTAGGTGAATCCAAACTTCTTTTGTGCGAGAAACCGGCCTTGTGCATTTCCATTGATTTCGTAGGTTTCGCCGTCAGTCTTTACAACAGGGTATACAGGGTGATTCTTTTAAGGCGGCCATTAGAATATTTCCCACTTGCAGATGAGATAGAGATTTGAGATTTGGTACTCTACCATGGTCGACCATTGCGGGTCCGAAAATAATAATTTCAAGTTGACGGCACTTCCGGAAATACCGGAAGTCGATACCAACTTGCTTATTTTAAATAGAACACCCTATATATTTTCGACTTATCGAAATTACCATTCTCAGTCAAAACATGTAGCACACCCTATACCCAAACCAAGCAGTTTCGGAGATACATGACATTTTATAAAAAATTTTACAGGGTGCAACGGTTTGCAAGAACCGTTATAACTTTCTTCGTGTAGGAGATCCTTATTTGCTCTTTGGTACGTGGAAGAACACAAGATGAGCTACTCTTTACAAAAAACATAGATTCCAAAATAGTATGCCAAGTGTTTCATTTTTCTCGTTACATTTTGTCAAATTCAAACCTCAAAAACTTTTTTATTTCAAATTTATTACACCCTGTATTTTTTTACATCAAATTGTGTTAATTTAAATTCCCTTTTTTCTAGTATAAGCATTGTAGGGGTTAAAGTTACAACTTTTCGAAATATTGGCGATTTTCTTAAATGTCCAAGAATTTTTAGTAAAAATTGCCATCAACTTACCCATGATTAGAAACAATCATTAATGTCAGTCATTCTCTTTTCTTAAAAAATGCCAGCACGTTTAAATTACACCAACGAAAACTTTTAGAATTGTTTATTATTTATGGAGAATGCGATAAAGTAATAATACCAAGAACATGTAACACATTTGCTAATCGATACCCACTTTATTGTTTCAATTGTTTCATAGGTTTCTACGTTTTTTTGGATAAATTATAATTTTCAACAAAAACTTGCGAAAAATTCAAAGTACATGTGTTAAATATAGGACATGCTGACATAAGTCCATCTCAAATTTAATTCTACATCGATTGTCATAATAAAATTTAGCCATTTGACAGAGCCAAATATTCTAAAATTATCCAATATGCGGTTTACAGTGGATGGTGGATGGTTTCTGTTCTTGTGGGTATCGAGAAGCAAATGTGTTACATGTTCTTGGTATTACTTTATCACATTCTCCATAAATAATAAACAAACCTAAAAGTCTTCGTGGGTGTAATTTAAACGTGCTGGTGTTTTTTAACAAAAAATAATGACTGACTTTAATGATTGTTTCTAATCATGGGTAAGTTGATGGCAATTTTTATTAAAAATTTTTGGACATTTAAGAAAATCGCCAATATTTCGAAAAGTTGTAACTTTAACAATGTTTATACTAGAAAAAAGGGAATTTAATTTAATATAATTTGATGTAAAAAAATACAGGGTGTTCCATTTGAAACAGAAAAGTTTTTGAGGTTTGAATTTGACAAAATGTAACGTGAAAAATAAAACACTTGGTATACTATTTTGGAATCTATTCTTTTGTAGAGAGTAGCTCATCTTGTGTTCTTTCTACGTACCAAAGAGCAAATAAGGATCTCATACACGAAGAAAGTTATAACGGTTCTTGCAAACCGTTGCACCTGTCAAATTTTTTATAATATATCAAATATCTCCGAAACTACTCGGTTTAGGTATAGAGTATGCACATGTTTTACTCAGAATTTTATGATCATTTCGAAAAGTCGAAAATATATAGGGTGTTCCATTTAAAATAAGCAAGTTGGTATCGACTTCCGGTATTTCCGGAAGTGCCGCCACCTTGAAATTATTATTTTCGGACCCGCAATGGTCGACTATGGTAGGGTACCAAATCTCAAATTTCTATCTCATCTACAAGTGGGAAATATTCTAATGGCCGCCTTAAAAGAATCACCCTGTATAATGACTGAATCTCCATGGTCAATGTCTTTGGCGTAGGAATTAAAGTTGAAAATATTTTGAATATTTTATTTTTGGCGTACTTTTTAGAAAGTATGTGATTAAGTTTTCCATGACCACCATATACTTTCACTCTCATATCCTGGACCAAAATATATTTTCCTAAGTAAAAAGTCGGTGTTTCTTCGAATTTTTTACACGGTTGTGCCTAATGTCTTATGGAAGTCATAACGGTCCTTTTGGACTGGTATGTGGCTCTGAAGTCTCTCAGACTCTTGAAATTGTCCTTAAATGAAATTTTTGCCTAAGTCGAATTTTTATTTTGGCTTCGACTTAGGTCAATTCTGGAAGGTTCTACAACAATCACACCTTACCATTGTAAAATCTTGTGGACAAAATAAGAATAATCCATTAAACATTTCAAGCAAGAGAAGGAAAGTCAAAAGATAGTGCAAAAGCGCCATAGCCAAAATAAGCATACAAGCAATAGCGCATAGGAGCCATACATAATACCACAAATGGGATACAAAGCACTCGGGGCATATTATCAAAACCAAAAAACAAAATACCAACAAATATTTACTGAATAAATACCATATCTCTGGATGGAGAGCCTCATGCTAAGGTATCTACTAGTCAAGGTTTAAGATAAATCGAGTATAAGCGGACTGTAGAAATTCAAAAAAAAAACCGTGATTTTAAGGAAATAAGAAAAAAGACAATAAAACGGTGGTTGCAACACGACTACCAATTTTCCAATGCAGCTCAATCGGTGCAGTGTGGAGGCTTCCTTGAAGATTGCAACCAACAGCAGTAGATCTCCTCAATTGAATGCAATGCACAATGGATTTTAAATTTTTAATAAATTCACTTGACTTAAACACAGCCGCAAGTGTGCGAGTGTGGCAAGTTGCAAATCATTCATTCGGAATGAAGTATGAATCCTCGTGGTATTGTCGATCACAACCTGTAGCCACAAGGAAAATAATGTAGTAAAAAATTACAGAAAAAACTATGCAAGTCCATAATAAGAAAAATATAAATTAAATTATTTATTTACTATAAATCTTGATAAACCCCTTTTAAATATTAAATTAACTATGTTATATACCCATATAGGACCGAAATAAAATTATTAAACAAATGAATGAATTTTCGTAAACATTTGATGGTGAGGTTCCAGCCGCTTTCTGTTGCTACTCATTTTTTTAACTTCCAATCGTTTTTATACACCTTTTTAACTTAACCTATTTTTTTTCCATTTAAATATCTATATTAAAAATATGTTTTTATTGTAGGTCCACCAGATGCTCCAAGTGGAACGCCATGCATAACAGCAAATTTGGACAGTGTTACAGTGGCCTGGAGTAGTTCGCCATATGATGGTGGCAAAATGGTCAATGGTTACGCCGTTGAGTATTCCATGGTTGGGAGCGATATTTGGACCACTGACGTGGAAGAATGTCATTCATTGAGTTACGTAGTTAGGGGGTTGCAACCTGGAGGACGATACGTCTTCAGAGTTCGAGCTCTCAACGTACATGGTTACAGTAAACCTAGTCTCGAATCTGACATCGTTCAGTTAGAAGAACACAGTAAGTACTTTAGTTTATCAAATTTGAATTGACATTCCCTGCCTCGCTACGTAAGCGGTGAAAGTTCAAAAATAACCTAACCCTTGAAATTTCTACAATTCTTTTTCTAATATAAACAAATTGAGAGACCTTAAAAACGTATTAATTCACAATTACTATTTCTACCGAGCTGAGTCGAATGTTTTTTTTTATTAAAAGATCTTTTAATGCCCAAACCAAAATGATTTTTTGTATCAAAAAAAATATTCTGCTTTTTTAGTAAAATTTGTATCGTTTGCTATTTAAATATAAACCTGTCAATCGTGTACATTTTCTATTTACATCATTTATTTATTTTAGATGAGTGCAGTACCTTTGAACCCAGAATAGTATCAGTTGAACCTGGCCCAGAGTTCAAATCTCGTTACGAAGTACTGGAAGAATTAGGAAAAGGCCGTTTTGGAGTCGTTCATAAGGTCATTGACAAAATTTCAAATCAGAAACTAGCTGCTAAATTCATTAAATGTAGAACTTCCAAAGATAGAGATAAAGTACAAGATGAAATAGATATTATGAATCTTCTCAGACACCAAAAACTTCTGCAGTTAGCTGCTGCCTTCGAAAACCCAAGAGATATGATAATGGTCATGGAATAGTAAGTATCATGCCACTAACCATTATGAATTTGCGTTAATATTTAATATTAGTCATAGTGGAGTCAAATTAAGAATCAAAATAGGTGAATAAGGAATTTTCTGACTGCGGCAATTTTATTGTTTTAATTTGTTGTATAATAACAAGTGCTATGAGAAGTTTTGAATTAAAAAGTCCATTGCTTCTTGTTAAATTTCAACAATTTATTAATAAATGTTTCAACACTGCAATTTTCTTCAGTTTTGCTTATTATCTCCGATCGTAGTAATCGCATCGCAAAAATAAAAATACCAAATTGTTCGCAATATAATTTTGAATAAGGCCTATGAAAACACTTTTTAATAAATGATTTGTTAATTTATAAGAAAATAAAAACTCCCAAAAATTTCCCTTTGGCAATTTAAGAAATATAACGCAATAATGGATAAATTTTAACGAAAGTTGGTGAAACATGCCCTTTATTGAACTAAACCTTCGTGTCAAATTTAAGCATAAAATATTTATTTAAACGGCTGAAAACCAATAATAATTTTGAAATTTACATCGCTTACTGTTTAAGTGCATTGACTCGTAGGAAAATTTTCTTTTCAAAATGTAGGTTTTTACGTGTATTTTAAAATGCCATCAAGAAAAAGAATTACATCTTCATTCAAACTGTTTTTTTTGAAATTTGTTTATAATGTTCAAAATTATAGTTATAAACAAATTCATCAAATAACTCATAACAAATTATGAAAATTGATCAAATATCTAACATTTTTCTAAAAAAGAAATAATTTATTTGTATTTATAGCCGAAATGCGTCGGTTTTTGTGCTTCGGTCGCTTACAAATAAGCAAGTTGACATTTCTTCTTTTTGGACTGGTTATTCTTTAATACCTATATTTTTGTCTCAGCTAGTTGAAAACTATCCGCAGAAGCAAGATTGTTAAAGGATAGTGTATAGAGACCTGAAAATCGGGTTTCTAGCGATTATGTTAGAGGCCCGAAAATCGCTAAATAGGTCACGACGTGGGAGGAGCGTAGAGGCGACTTCAATGTGAATATCAGTCGATATTCCGTTGAAGCAACGTCGAGCGCGGTTAGTACTTGGATGGGGTCCCATCTCGGGAAATACAGCGTTCTCGTCCCACCTTCTAGCGGCTTGTATATCAGTGTATACGCGGAAGTTACGTAATTTCAGACGAGGATTACGTAGTGGATATACCATCCTTCGGAGGGGATGTAAAGCAGACGGTCCCTTGTCTATTAAATGTTTGCAAGTAAAAGATCCCTACTCTTCTTAAGGGAAAAGGTTCGGCAAAATTTCCAGGTTGGGGTAGCTCGTCTCCTGGCGTCGGTGATAGGCCCTGGTAGCGGAAATAGGCCGACGTTAAACAGTTAAAAAAAAAAAAAAAAAAGGTCACGACGTATTATTATGGTTTTACAAATCAAGCTATAGTCGTCAGGTAGGCAAGAATGTAGGGCGACTAGCGCTTTTTGTTCCAGGATGCGGATTCAATTCCTGATCGCGAAATATATATATTTGGTATTGTATTAGTAGTATTAAAAGTTTTACAAAGCTGCATACATGGACATAAGGATGGTTGTTCAGGGTAGGTTGGTTTTCCCTTTTCGCAGCAAAAATTAAGAAAGTTATAAAAAAAAACCGCTGCCCAAGGAATCACTACTTCCACATCTAGATTTTCTATCCAAGTCACTCACAACGAAAAAAAATTTGTATGTGGAAATAATTGTTTATGGAACTTTAATAATATAATATTTGAAATCCTCTACCTCAAAAATCCATAAAACGATACCCCACATCGGTAGTGGGGTGGGGGTGGTGTTAGAGGGTGGTTGGTAGTGGGGGTGGATGAAGTAAAAAAATATTTTGAGGTTTCTGGTTCTTGTACACGCACTAAATCACAATTTTTTTTTCATCCCCTTTAATAATGAGGTGGGGGTGGTAATGGGGGTGGCTGTTGCCAAAATTTTTTTTGAGACCTTAGCTTCTCTTGTATATACTAAATACCAATTTTATGGACTATTACCTGCTTCATTTACCTATTTACCCCAAATTTACCCCAATTTACCCCCCTTTGACGGAACAAGATGAAAATATAATCTACTTTTAGATCTCGTAAAAGTACATATGCGTACCAAATTTCAAGTCAATACCTCAAATGGTTCCAGAGTAAACGTGCGCACAAAAAAAGTTACAGACCGACAGACAGAAATTTTTTTTTCGCTCAAACTTAAAATCTCGATATTTCATAACATTCTAAGCCTATTTGAACAATAAAAATTTTAAAAAAATTTTTTGTCGTTACTATACTTCCACTGGATGTGGAAGTAATTTAAAAGGTCGTTTTTCGGCCCTTTTTATTTTTGATCAAAAAATTTCGAAACAATTTTTTTTCATATATATTCAATATCTAATCCATTCTACCCCAAGCGCACTTCCCCAACCCTCCCACCTCCATGTATACCCCTTAAATTACCCAGGTCTACAAGGTCCTAAGGTTCTAATCTAACTCTTTTTAAGTATTTTGATGCGCTGAAAGCTAATTTTGGACAAAAGAAAATTTCTATCGTGTCAGTTTCCCTCTACCACCCCTTTCATCCCCAAAAAAGGGCAAAAAAAAAGTCTTGTCCTAAGGTTCTCATCTATCCTTTCAGAAGTAATTTGACCCGCTGAAAAAAATTTTGGACAAAAAAAAAAATTTTAGGGGATGAAGTGGGTGGTAGAGGAAAACTGACTCCATAGAATTTTTTTTTTTCCAAAATTGGCTTCAGCGCTCCAAAATACTTCAAAAAAAGTTAGGTCAGAACCTTCAGACAAAACCTGTTTTTTGCCCTTTTCTGGGGGGATAAAAAGTAGAGGGAAACTGACATGGTAGAAAAACATTTTTTGCCCAAAATTGACTTCAGCGCGTCAAAATACTTTAAAAAAGTTAGATCAGAATCTTAGACAAGCAAGACCTAGTTTTTGCCTTTTTATGAGAATAACTAGAGGGAAACTGACATGGTAGAAAAAAATTTTTTGCCCAAAATTGGCTTCAGCGCGTCAAAATGCTTTAGACAAGTTAAATCAGAATCTTAGGACCAGCAAGACCTCATTTTTGCCTTCTTATGGGGATAAAAGAGGTGGTAGAACAATTTTTTGTCCAAAATTGGCTTCAGCGCATCAAAATACTTCAGAAAAGTTAGATTAGAATTAGGTCTTGTCCTAAACAAGACCTTTTTTTTTTGTAGACCTGTGTAATTTAAGGGGGATACATGGAGGTGGGAGGGTTGGGAAAGTTCCGTTTGGGGTGGAATGGATTAGATATTGAATATATATGATAAAAGAAATGTTTCGAAATTTTTTCACCAAAAATAAAAAGGGCCGAAAACCGGCCTTATAGGCCCTCCTCCTTTGCATTATGTTACCAATGCCGAGGATAGAAAAAAGTGACTCCGCTATCAAAAATGTTAAAGAGTAAGTAAATAAGAAGAAAAATAAAGAAAAATTTTTTTCTTACTTACCATTTGGGGGTATTTTTTGACTGCAAACTTAATAACCATTAGTTGAAGACATAAAATGTCATAGAAAGCTTAAATAAAGCAAACAACAGTATTATATAGGTATGTTGTCTCGATTTGTACGTCGATACGATTTTTGGCCCTGTAGCCTCTCGAGGGGGTATAAATTTTAAGATATATCAAAATGTAGATGTTTTATCATTAGGATACTATTAAAATACTCTATAAAGCTCTATATTAAGAAATTGTATATGTTGAATTTAGGAGTGAAAGGTGTTGACGAAAATGTCCGTTTCTGTATTAGTTTACAGTTAGAGGAACATTTTGAGAGGGTGTGAACCTTTTTTATTCGTTAATTCAAATTTTACAGCATATTTCAACCCTTTCAGCCCTTTCAGAGTCCAGAAAAATGTCGCCAATAACACTGTTGACTACTATTGACCACATTTAAGCTGTTGCCCTGAATTAGACAGATAAATATTTCTGTTCGTCATGTTTCAGAAATTTTTTTAATTTACGAATTTTCAAGCCTTTTGACTCTTGGGAGTCAACGGCTCCCACCAAAATGTCCGCCATTGGTATTTTTGCATTGAACTGATTCCGCAGCACTTATTTTTGCACAAAAATAACTCGATTTCCGGCCGAAAGCGTCCATCAGGAGCACTCGCATATATAATAGACGATTAGACTCTGCCATGACCCCACATTTATCATAGTGACATACGTAAATAAAAAAATACCCATTTTTAGATACTGGGCTACTAGAATCGGAGATAATAAGGAAAATATCAAAAAATTTCAGTGTTGAAAAGTAAATTGTTAAAATTTTACAAGAAGCAATAGACCGATTTAATCCAAAATTGCTCATAGCACTTGTTATACATAAAACAAATTAAAACAATAAAATTGCCGCAACCAAACAATTTCATTCAAAATTGATGTTGACTCCACTCTCAATATTAAAGTCATTTCAGTGAGCTAATCATATTATTAATTTCAGTATTTCTGGTGGAGAACTCTTCGAAAGGGTAGTAGCTGATGATTTTACGCTTACCGAAAAAGACTGTATTTTATTTATGCGCCAAATTTGCGAGGGTGTAGCATACATGCACACGCAAAACATAGTACACTTAGATCTGAAACCTGAAAATATCATGTGCCACACGAGGACATCTCACGAAATCAAGATAATAGATTTTGGATTAGCACAAAAACTGAATCCCGATACACCTATTCGTGTACTCTTCGGTACACCAGAATTTATACCACCCGAAATTATAAATTACGAGCCCATTGGAGTCCAGTCAGACATGTGGTCGCTTGGAGTAATATGTTATGTTCTGTAAGTAATTAATATAATAAATTTAAAAGAAACATTCGCAGTTTGACTCGGGGTTAACTTTGGGGTTAATATGTCGATAAAAAGAAGTGAGCAGAACTTTTGTGAACAGCTTTAATTTGATGTTATTTGAGGTCAAAGGTTACGAAAATCGGTTATCGCGAATATCTCGCTTAACCTCCGCTTACCTTCGAGGTAGAGTACAAGACGCGTTTTTTTACATATCCCACCGGTAGAGCTAATTCATGTTATAAATGTGGGTGATATGAAATTACGATTCTTCCTCATCACCGTTATTTTCTTGAATTTCTTGCTATTCGTCATTGTCTTACTCAAGCTTTTTACCATCATTCGTCATCATCTTGATGTTTAATTATATATTAGATGATAACATATCAATAGGAATAAATTCATATTCGGTATCACAATCAGACGAGTCAGCCGAAGTTGCGTCAGGAGCTGCATAAAGCATTGTGGTCATGACAATAACCTCAAACTATGGAGCATGTTAACCCCATTTTTCTGCATCCATAGTTTGTATCGCAACCTTTCACGCGATTGCAGAAAAATTTATTCAGTAGTACGTTCGGCGCTGGTGACAATAGTGTTATGCTGGGCTCAAAAAAATTGTTAAATGACACCCACCCCCACTGTTGAGGATCTACGCCATTTCCTAACTAAGGTACCTGGTGATATACATGGTATATGTGTTGCTGAGGGAGTGGGTGGGAGTGACGACAATTTCACCGGTGCATTGAGCAAAGCTTAAGTCAATTGCCAATGAAAATTACCGAATTTGGACCTCCATACATCGCCAAAAGAAAAAGTATTCCATTATCTACTATTATATATACGCGGATACATTTTTTTACAAGTCCTGTTTCTGTCGAATTTAATTTCTTTCCATAAATGGCAATGATGTTTCCGAAAGTATACTAGAGAAGTGCAGAGAACACAAGAACTGCTATATTTTTCAGTAAATTATTATCGTTAATTGTAAAAAATACAAAATTATAGATGATTCATTTCCTTTCTTAAATTATAAAAACATGTCTATTGATAATTCTTTGAGGTTGTGCAGCGAGTTTACTCTTAAGTTTAATTTAATTAAATCAAATAGACTAATTGAAAATTTACACTAGACTTTTATACGCATATGTCTGTCTACTTTAAAATTATGAACCTGAACTTCAATTGACCTCACTCAAAGTACCATTATGATTCAATTTAGTTACAAATACAGTGTTTTCTGTGTACATAAATATGTTTAATTATCTGAATTTGTAAAATATAACTGCGATTTTATTATTTTCAAACAATACGTACAAGATATATAATAGGCTTCAAAAATATTTTATTGATATAAATTCAAATATTTCTTAATAATTTTCATTAGAATATACACTTCATGACATTATATTTTTTTAATTTAATCTTTTAATACAATTCACATTATAGGTTGTCTGGGCTATCTCCATTCATGGGTGATAATGATTCCGAAACGTTCGCTAATATCACACGAGCAGATTATGATTTTGAAGACGAAGCATTTAATACCGTTTCCCAAAATGCAAGAGATTTTATTGCAACGTTGTTACTTAAAAGAAAAGAGTAAGTATTTAATATAACTGTTACTAGGAAAAATTTTTCTAAATACACAGTAAATAATTCTATAGTCAGGTACCGATGGACATAACAGCAATGCCTCCCCTCGGTATTCTCAGATATTCTCTGATTTTGGCAAAACGCTACTAAAACCGCGCATACGTTACATAGTTAGTAGAATGGAATCCATGTAAAATAGTGTATAATCATACTCCTCTGAGAAACCACATAAGCTTGCTATATAAATGTTGAGGGTCAAGAATACCAACTCTCATTCTTGTAAGTATGCAATAGATAGGGACCTTAAGGCCTACCACTAAAGTGTTAATAAATGTCGGTGTATTTTATTATAGCATTCAGTCTGAATTATCTTCAAATTTCTAAAATATAACAAATCGAAGGACCACCTATTTGAGCTAACAGGAAAGCATGTGTGACCTACCTTGTAATCCCTTACTTTTTTTCATGAAAGTGTTATTCACAGGTCGAGGAGCTCTAGAGCTGTGTTCTCGGTAATTGGCCGGATAATTGTGTCCCACACCATAGGATTTAGTTATAGGGAACTAAATCTGGATCTATTGATTTGAGCTTGCTGAACTTAGCAGTACACAATGCTGACATGACCACACACAATGAGTTTTCAAGACAAACTGAGTGGAGATTCACAAATCTCGCTGAAGGTCGCTGGTTTTGGCGGCAAGGCATTCCATTGGTCGATGCTTGTCATGCCCAAATAAAGTGGCGCGTTTTCCTTTTTAAATTTCTATTTCGCGAACACGAAACATACCGCCCACCAAAAACAACGTTAGCATGGCTAGGGTTTTTTTTTAACTAACAACTAAAACTAAGTCTAAAAATCTAATTAACTAAACAAAACAAGATAAAAAAGGCTATTGCGAAGGCAATGGACATAATTTTACGCAAGGGCGTTGTAAGATTCCCTGTGTAGTCTTGACCGTGGCTACTCTACATGTCCCATCATTTCCGGGGTGGAGTTGCACGATTCTACCTAATTTCCACGCAAGCGGAGTCGTAGATTCACTTCTGATTAGGACAAGAGTCCCAAGATCTAAATTTTGAAATCGACGAGATTTGTACCATTTACTTCTCTGGTATAATTGATGCAAGTATTCATTGCTCCATGTTTTCCAAAAGCTTTGTTGCAGCTGTTGAACAAGCTGCCAACGTGACAGACGCGCTAAATTTATATGTGATAAATCAGGGTCGGGGGGTGCCGTGAGAGGCTCAAGGGTGAGAAAATAACCAGGGGTCAAAGAACCAAGATCGTTGGGATCAGAACTCAGGGCACATAGAGGTCGCGAGTTGAGCAAGGCTTCGACCTGGGTGACCAAAGTATATAATTCTTCAAAGGTTAAAATTTGTAAACCTATCACTCGATAGAGGTGTGTCTTCACAGACTTGATACCGCTTTCCCAAATTCCGCCAAAATGGGGCGCAGACGGGGGATTGAAATGCCATGTAATGGCTTCGCTTTCAGCAGCTAGCTTCAAGTTTTCTTTCAATTCACTAGCCGCCCCAGTGAAATTGGTACCGCAATCACTGTAGATGTGAGAATGTAGAAGAACGCACTACCGGGCGTCAAAATGACGCGACACCAATTTATTTCTCAGGGGGCGCCAGTCGCGTATTACCCCGTTCTTCTACCTCCCAGGCGGGTTCGAGATAAGATGACTTCGGTAGCCGAAAAGCGGGACCAAGGCTGCACTACCACAGATCGGAAACTACGCTCTCTCTGGACCCGAATTCCCTCGTTAGGGGTTTAGGCACCTCTTAATTTCCTGAATTTTTGCATAAAAAAATCCCAACCGAAGAATTTCTCTGCGGAGGGATTAGTTTTGGTACGCGAAAATCGCGTTTTGGTCCATTAATAACGGAATATATTTCTCAAAAAACGCATAAAAAAATCCCTATCGAACCTCCGTACAACAACCAGAAGGTCGAACGTTAATGCGAATTAACTCGACACATCCGGTTTTCTATACGAAAGTTCCAGGGATTATAGACCGTCAACAGGCCTCAAGATCAATTAAGAAACATTAGTTCAAAGAATCCGTTTATTTAACAGAATTGGTTATACAAAATTCTCAAGAAAGAATCGTGCCTTCCCCAATCAAGGTAGTGACTTTCAGACCATACAAGCGAGAGCGCTCGCGCTAACGATCGATTAGGTAGAAAAGATTCATACGTACCTTCTCAGAATCAAAATGCGAGCTTTTAGAATCATTTCAGACTCTGGGTAAATGAATAATTAAGGCTGACTGAAATTAACTTAAAAAAGTTTTACTAAATGAATTTAGTTTCGCTAGAGACTACCTAGCTTTAAAGTTCTTGTATCGTGGAAATTCACGTACTCAAACACATTCAGAGGACTTATTACTGCATAAGTTGAGTGGCGTTCGATCAGTCCACGACTTACTAACCCTTATCACAGTCGATTAATAATATCGATTTGGCAGCGTCTCACCTTCGAGCGACTATTAGGCAAAATTGAATTTTTGGATTTTTATGCACAAGGCGTTTTCCTCTATAACTTTGTCATTTGAGAAGCCCCGTTATTGGCTTTTCTACCATCACTTTGTCTGGACCACTCAACGCGCTCGACCAAATTGCGAGCCGCTGGGTCAATCCAAACTCTTTCTATGCGAGAAACCGGCCTTGTACATGTGCATTGATTTTTATCAATTTTTGCTTATCGGCACTACGCCGGCTTTGACAAAATCTTCTATTTTGCCTTTTGGATGCAGTGCATCGTTAAAATTTTATGCTCATACTTTAGAATTGGGCTTTCAATGATCGTACCTCAAAGGTCAATGTCTTTGGTTGAGGAATAAAAAATAAAAAATAATTTAAAGTATATTTTCGTGGTACTTTTTAAACTGACTTTGTGGTACTTTTGAAAAATCCATTTAAAGACCAATTTTAGCGTACTTTTGAAAAATCGATTTTCGAGCCAAATTTCAAGGTACTTTTGAAAAACTAATCTGCGGGTGAAATTTTGGCGTACTTTTGAAAAATCGATTTTCAAGCCAAATTTCAAGGTACTTTTGAAAAGTTAATCCGCGGGTGAAATTTTGGCGTACTTTTGAAAAATTGATTTTCAAGCCAAATTTCAAGGTACTTTTGAAAAGTTAATCTGCGGGTGAAATTTTGGCGTACTTTTGAAAAATTGATTTTCAAGCCAAATTTCAACGCAGTTTTGAAAAATTAGTCTGCAAGTGAAACTTTGGCGTACTTTCGATAAATCGATTCCTGGGCCAAATTTTGACGCCCTTCCAAAAATATTATTTTTCAAAGTCCAATTTATGATACCTTTGAAAAAGTATACTATTCATAAATCTTTGTCATTATATACTTCTACTCTGATATTCTGAACCAAAAACATTTTTCCTAAGTGAAAATTCGGTGTTTCTTCGAATTTTCGCCTGGTCATTTCCAACGCCTTATAGAACCCAAAACGGTCCTTGTGGACTGATCTGCGCCTCTGCAGACTCCCAAAAATGTCTTTAAATGAAATTTTTGCCTAAGTCGAATTTTGATTATGTCTTCAACTTAGGACGATTTTGGAGAGTTCTACAACACTCCCCTCCTTTGGTTGAATCTTTTCTACTCATCGATCGCCTTTAATTTCCATATTCACTTGTATGTCTGTATGCCTTCATTTGACGGTCTGACCTATGGTACAGATGTTTTAAAAATAACGGCCTTAATTGAGGCAGACGGCTGATTCGCCTATCTAACTTAAAAATAGTTACATTTTTTAAACAATACGACAAGTTGATACAACATTTTTATCAACTTAATTACACCCGCGTCGAGGTGCGAAGCGTAGCACAATTTTGATTAGCGTCCACTCTCACTAGTTCGTTGCACTCGCTTTTTCGCCCTGGTCTCGCTCTTGCTTAACTTCGGCCCTTTCTAGAAGAGTCTGTCTATATCTCCATGCCGCAGCTTGGACGGTCCTCGCCTTTGAGTTCCAGACTTCACCATGCCGCGCCCTTGCGACAGGCTGGGTCATCTTTCCATTTCTGCACATGGAAAATGCAGTTCTGCAACTAGATTGACTTTTTAGCAAGTCGTCGACTGGGACGCGTCGACTAACAAACACAATGTGTTGTTTTTAATGAAATATTTTTCTAACATGAATTTTGTTAACTTATAATGGTTAGAAATTGGTTCTTCGTAAGGTAGATTGAATCGGCTTACGATACTCGTGCGGTCATCACTACTTGTGAAAAAAGTATAAAAAAAAAAAAAAATCGAAGCGTCTTCTTGAGCGAAGAACGGCTTCTGAAACTCGTCTCGTAGTTTCTACTTCGTAAGGTAGATTAAATCGGCTTACGATACTCGTGCGGTCATCACGACTTGTGAAAAAAGTATAAAAAAAAAAATCGAAGCGTCTTCTTGAGCGAAGAACGGCTTCTGAAACTCGTAGTTTCCATTTCGTAAGGTAGATTAAATCGGCTTACGATACTCGTGCGGTCATCACGACTTGTGAAAAAAGTATAAAAAAAAAAAAAAATTGAAGCGTCTTCTTGAGCGAAGAACGGCTTCTGAAACTCGTAGTTTCCATTTGGGGTATACGTTAATTTTGTTGACTTAAAATGATTAAAATTGAAGTTGTCTTCTTGCATAAGAAAAACAGCTTCCGAAACTCGTACTGATTCGTACTTATGCCTACGTCCATTACTCGAACTTGGCGGCTCTCGCTCTTGAGAAGCTAGGCTTACCGGATCGCGCTCTTGCGTCGGGTTCGCCGTCTTTCCATGTCTGCTCATGGAGTAGACTTTAAATTTTCGATTCGACCGCATATAGGTCAAAATCGCTACTTAGAATTTTGAGAAATTATATAAAAAAAAGCGAAAACGGCTATTAGCCGTGGTCGACCTCAGAAATATCTAGAGGTGACTCTTCTATATCTGGCTCATCTCGAGCATCTTCGGGATCTCGACTTATTACATCCGGCTCATCTTGAGCACTTGCGGGAACATTGATTTGAACTAGTGTGGTATCGCTACGTCGCTCTGACCTGGGCGCGATCTCATTGTCTGATGAGGAAGCGTCGTCACTAAGATGAGTTTCATCCGGACTATCTTCTGATTCTTCAGACAATTCCAATTCAACATCGGGGTCTCCCTTAGGTGCCGGCCTGATGGCATCGACATGTAACCTCGTCGAAGTTACCCCCTTGTGAATGAGGTAAACTTCATTAGACAATCTCTTTAAAACCTTGTGTGGCCCACTCCACGATGGTGTGAAGGTATGATCCTTCCTGATCCTTTTAGTCATTACCATATCTCCCACTTTATATACGATCGGCGTTACCGCCACTTTGGGCGCGTAACGCCATTGGTAATTTGTTTGATTTTTACGAATCTCCTTGACTCTTTCAAGGCGGGGAACGTCCGCTTGATTACGACGCTCTTGTCTATAAGCGAACATATTCCAATCACCAATCTGTGGTAATTCATAGCCGAGTACTACGAAACTGGGCGTATGCCCCGTAGCGGCGTTTTTTCTTGTTCTCAAGATATATGCCATCTGACTAACATGTCGATCCCACTCGTCGTTGGGTGAACCATATAATAAGGTTTTTAAGATCTTCTTAGCTTCTTGCACCCTCCTTTCTATTGGATTGGCCTGTTGGTGGTAAGCTGCTGTGAAGAATCTTTCAATATTGTTACGTGTACAGAACGTATCGTAAAAGCCGGAATTGAAGTGGCCTCCCTGGTCGGAAATGATGACCCTCGGAACGCCATATCTCGCCACTAGTTCCTCTTCGATAAATTGTGCTATTGTTTTTCCACTGACTTGGGTGAACGCCTTGGCTTCGACCCACTTACTAAATACATCCTCTACCATTAATATATATCGGTTATCTGCATCTTTGGTTCGCTGAAGTGGTCCGATTACATCGACGCTTAAAACTTCGAACGGATGCGATGGAGCATGGCTTCTGAGAGGAGCCTTCGGTTGTGACTGTCTGCTTTTTACGGAATTACAAATAATGCACTCATTTAAATATTTGTTAACTAGTCTCGACAAATTATTAAAATAATAGCGGCCCGAGATGATTCTAACAGTTTCATCGCGGCCGGGGTGACCTACTTCCGGTCGGTCGTGAAAATGAGATATTACTCTCATGACCATACGTTTTGGTACGTATAATTTTTCTTTAACATTTTCGCCTCTTGTCCAAAGTGTGCCGCCTATCACTTGTCTTGTATTGACGAATTTCACCTCTGCCTCGGTTTTATCTGCTTGTCGCACTAGAGTATTCCATCGTTCAATTTGGTCTTGGATATCTCTGGAGTGCGTTTGCGCTTCTCTGACCTGATCGTTTAATTCCAATGTGGTAATTACTGATATTCGTTCCTTGTACGAGAATTTTGGTGGGTACATTCTCTCCTCTTCGTCGTCTGCTTCGACGTTTGGGCCTTGAGGATTCCTGCTAAGATAGTCAGCCAATATATTTTCCTTGCCGGGACAATGTTCTATGGTGAAGCTGTATTCCTGAAGTAATAATGACCAACGAGTAAATTTCGTTTTCTCGTCCTTATGCTTATTTAACCATAGTAAAGCTCGATTGTCGGTTTTGACTATAAATGGACGGTCTGCCAAATATATTTTGTATTTCCTTATATAATTAACGACGCTCAAACATTCCAATTCATTAATATGGTATTTTCTCTCCGTCGGAGATAACGTATTACTAGCATAAGAGACGATGTGCTTCTGGTCATTATCCCCCAATTGATATAATACTGCAGATAATCCTATTAAGGATGCGTCCGTCTGCAGTATGAACATTTTATTGAAATCTGGCCGGTGCAGTCCTAGAGGTTTATTCAATACTTCTTTTAGTAAAATAAAAGCTTCTTGGGCTTCCGGATTCCACTTGAAGCGCCAGTCTTTCGAGAGTAGTCGGGTCAAGGGCTTTGTAATTATTGCAACATTAGGGATATATTCACGTACCCAATTACACAGACCAAGGAAACTCTGAAGCTGGCGCCTTGTCGTAGGGGCCGGATAATTTTGTATCTGTAATATGTGTTTTTCTAATGGTTGAGTGGTGTTGGCATTTATTTGATGCCCGAGATAGGTTATGCTTGACGTGGCTACCACACATTTTTCCGGTGACACCTTTAAATTATGCAAACGCAGGCGTTCAAAGACGGCTCTCAGATGGTTTACATGCTGTTCTATATTTTCGCTGTAGATGATAATATCATCGAGATATACTTTGCAGAAATGATGCAAGTAGCCGGTCAATACGTCTCTTGCCATAAATTTTTGGAATGTACATGGAGCGGTCTTCAATCCGAAAGGCATCACGTTAAATCGGTAAGATGCTCCATCTAATGTTGTAAACGTAGAATAGTTTTTTGACGACTCCTCAAGAGGGATTTGCCAATATCCGCTCTTGAGGTCTAACACCGTAAATAAGTTGGCGTTTCCTAGATCCTTTATACTCTCGTATATCTTTGGTAAGACGGATGCTTCGTCTTCCGTTACTTCATTTAAGTGACGATAATCAATGCAGAAGCGAGGCTTCTTGCCGGGCCTTTCAATTATAATAGGAGGCGAACTGTACTGAGCGGTACTCGGTTCTATGACCCCGGCTTTCAGCATCTCTTCAATTTGATCGTACATAACTTTTTTCTTAGAAGGAGACATGGGGTAGGGTTTGATATTGAACGGGCGGTCGTCTTTAACTTTTATTTTATGTTTCGTTGTCACCGTGGTAGCTTGGGTAGGCACCGCGGTGAACAATTCAGCGAATTCCTCGAATAGAGGTTTTAAATTATCGTTTCCGATGATCAGTTCTTCGGGAAGCCGGCATTGCTTCCTTGCTTGATGTGCTGCTTGATTCCAGAAGACGGTTATTCGCTCTTCAGTGCCGACGTAGACACATTTACGTTGATAATCGAATACGACATTGTGAGCATATAAAAACGGGGCTCCCAGAATGAGCTCTTCATTTAAATTTTGAATGACCTGAAACGTGGTCTGAAAGGGTACATCTAGTACATTAACGTTTATGGTCGTAGTCCCGAGGGATTCTACTAAACCATCGCCACAAGCCATAACAAAAGTTTGGGGAGCTGTAAGTTGATCAATGTCGTTCAAAAATTTCGGTTGGATAATATTCCTTGTCGAACCTGTATCCAATAAAGCGTTAACCGCTCGATTATTAATTATAATCTTAATGCGAGGCAGAGGGAAAGCGTCGTTGGTTTGATTGATAGATTCTAATGGAGTGAATCGGTGGGGAGATAGGTTGACTTCTTGATCCTTAAACAGGTAATTAAGGTCAGGAAGGTCATCGAAGTTTTTTAATTTAAACTTCTTGCTTCGGAGCTTCCCCGAGGGTCGCTTCGAGCCTGCTGGGGCCTGGTAGGCGGGGCTGGTACAGTTCGGCCTGGGCCATCGCCTCTGACCCCCGCTTGGTTTCCCGTATTCATATTACGATAGGGATTGTTTGGGCATTCTGCATGAAAATGCCACTGCTCCGTTGGGCAATATCTGCAAGGGCGATACGGGACTCGGGAGTTCCTTACGTCTCCAGTACCCCTTCTCGGTATATCCCCTCTAGGCAGCGAGGAAATACTATTTGCAAAATGCACCCTTGGTGCTGGCGGATTATCTCTTCTTTGAGATCCATTGAATGGTGTCCTAGATGCACCAAAGGAACTGGAGGACGGCTTCGTTAAGGCGGAGGGTTCCGTTCTCCAGTTACTGCTCGATTGCTGATTCCCTTGAGCTGAAGCGGTAGAGGTGGACGCTTCTCGGTCTTTGCTTTTCTTTGCATTTTGCAGAATCTCGAATTCTTTATTCTCATCCATGATTTTAGCCATTTGTTCGGTCATCGTCACTAGTGTATTTGTATCTGGTATGACGGCACTCTTTAGGAGCATTTTCATATCAGGTCTCAATTGATTGAAGATGGTAGCCGCCTTCATCGCCTCCGGCTTAAACGGATCGATCCTCTTGAAGAGGCATACCTTCCTTGAAATAAATACTGACGTATTTTCCTCGGCATCTTGTTTCTTGCCATATAAATTAGCTACTGCTTCGGTGAGTACTTCACCTGAATCATAACGGCTTCTGAACCGCTCGAGGAATAGAGGATACGTGGTAATTAGGGTTCGATATTGTTCGAACCATTTCTTAGCATCATCTTTGAGCTGTTCTGATATTTTATATAGTCGGTCGTTATCCTGCGTAATTCGTACTCGGACGAAAAATTCCTCCATTTGATAAATGAAGGTTTCAGGGTCTTCGTGTTCGAAGCCATGAAATTCCGCATTTGGATGCTTCGACCGATACTTATGCTCGTGCGTGGCTTCGCTTAGAGCTTTGGCAAGACCTGCTGCCATTTGGGCGAACACTTGTTCTGAGGAGGGCTGTATGACTCCTTCAGTGGTACTCGGGCCAACCCCCGAACTACCCAGTACATCCTCCGCGCACGGCCTCTCTAACCCTCTAGAGACGTTGTCCATCACAGATGTCGGCTCGTCGTAAAACTGGAAAGGCGTTGATTCATCCATATCCTTTCCAGAAAGCCCTGCTGACTAACAACGCCCCACGTTGGGCGCCATGTAGAAGAACGCACTACCGGGCGTCAAAATGACGCGACACCAATTTATTTCTCAGGGGGCGCCAGTCGCGTATTACCCCGTTCTTCTACCTCCCAGGCGGGTTCGAGATAAGATGACTTCGGTAGCCGAAAAGCGGGACCAAGGCTGCACTACCACAGATCGGAAACTACGCTCTCTCTGGACCCGAATTCCCTCGTTAGGGGTTTAGGCACCTCTTAATTTCCTGAATTTTTGCATAAAAAAATCCCAACCGAAGAATTTCTCTGCGGAGGGATTAGTTTTGGTACGCGAAAATCGCGTTTTGGTCCATTAATAACGGAATATATTTCTCAAAAAACGCATAAAAAAATCCCTATCGAACCTCCGTACAACAACCAGAAGGTCGAACGTTAATGCGAATTAACTCGACACATCCGGTTTTCTATACGAAAGTTCCAGGGATTATAGACCGTCAACAGGCCTCAAGATCAATTAAGAAACATTAGTTCAAAGAATCCGTTTATTTAACAGAATTGGTTATACAAAATTCTCAAGAAAGAATCGTGCCTTCCCCAATCAAGGTAGTGACTTTCAGACCATACAAGCGAGAGCGCTCGCGCTAACGATCGATTAGGTAGAAAAGATTCATACGTACCTTCTCAGAATCAAAATGCGAGCTTTTAGAATCATTTCAGACTCTGGGTAAATGAATAATTAAGGCTGACTGAAATTAACTTAAAAAAGTTTTACTAAATGAATTTAGTTTCGCTAGAGACTACCTAGCTTTAAAGTTCTTGTATCGTGGAAATTCACGTACTCAAACACATTCAGAGGACTTATTACTGCATAAGTTGAGTGGCGTTCGATCAGTCCACGACTTACTAACCCTTATCACAGTCGATTAATAATATCGATTTGGCAGCGTCTCACCTTCGAGCGACTATTAGGCAAAATTGAATTTTTGGATTTTTATGCACAAGGCGTTTTCCTCTATAACTTTGTCATTTGAGAAGCCCCGTTATTGGCTTTTCTACCATCACTTTGTCTGGACCACTCAACGCGCTCGACCAAATTGCGAGCCGCTGGGTCAATCCAAACTCTTTCTATGCGAGAAACCGGCCTTGTACATGTGCATTGATTTTTATCAATTTTTGCTTATCGGCACTACGCCGGCTTTGACAAAATCTTCTATTTTGCCTTTTGGATGCAGTGCATCGTTAAAATTTTATGCTCATACTTTAGAATTGGGCTTTCAATGATCGTACCTCAAAGGTCAATGTCTTTGGTTGAGGAATAAAAAATAAAAAATAATTTAAAGTATATTTTCGTGGTACTTTTTAAACTGACTTTGTGGTACTTTTGAAAAATCCATTTAAAGACCAATTTTAGCGTACTTTTGAAAAATCGATTTTCGAGCCAAATTTCAAGGTACTTTTGAAAAACTAATCTGCGGGTGAAATTTTGGCGTACTTTTGAAAAATCGATTTTCAAGCCAAATTTCAAGGTACTTTTGAAAAGTTAATCCGCGGGTGAAATTTTGGCGTACTTTTGAAAAATTGATTTTCAAGCCAAATTTCAAGGTACTTTTGAAAAGTTAATCTGCGGGTGAAATTTTGGCGTACTTTTGAAAAATTGATTTTCAAGCCAAATTTCAACGCAGTTTTGAAAAATTAGTCTGCAAGTGAAACTTTGGCGTACTTTCGATAAATCGATTCCTGGGCCAAATTTTGACGCCCTTCCAAAAATATTATTTTTCAAAGTCCAATTTATGATACCTTTGAAAAAGTATACTATTCATAAATCTTTGTCATTATATACTTCTACTCTGATATTCTGAACCAAAAACATTTTTCCTAAGTGAAAATTCGGTGTTTCTTCGAATTTTCGCCTGGTCATTTCCAACGCCTTATAGAACCCAAAACGGTCCTTGTGGACTGATCTGCGCCTCTGCAGACTCCCAAAAATGTCTTTAAATGAAATTTTTGCCTAAGTCGAATTTTGATTATGTCTTCAACTTAGGACGATTTTGGAGAGTTCTACAACAAGAACACCTACCACGACGAGCAACGAAACGGCGCAGGGCCGCCAGAAACGCTTCAGTTGTTCTGTCTGAAACAATTTCTAGGTGAACTGCTTTCACCGACAAACACACGAACAGACAAAGATAAGCCTTTGAGGTTTTTGCACCTCTGGTGTGTCGAGGCACAATGTGAAATGGACCGCCAAAATCGACTCCTCTCTGTGAAAAGGGTTTGGCTTGTGACACACGCACACTAGGAAGATCACCCATAGGACAAAGCAACGAAGGAGGTTTAACACGAAAACAACGGTAACACTTACCGAGACAACGACGAATAAGACGACGACCACCAAGAATCCAAAAATTTTGTTGTAATAAATAGAGTGTCGTGTTCAGACCAGAATGCAAGTTTTGGTAGTGAATCTGAAAGATCAAGAGTTCTGACAAAACGTGATTGCTAGGAAGCAATGCGGGGTGTTTTGTTTCAAAGGGTAGATTGGCATGAGTGATTCTACCTCCAACACGCAAAATCCCTTCCTCATCCAAAAAGGGGGACAATTTCAAAAAGGTTTTGGGAAGCAAGCGACTAGAGAGGACAATAAAACTGCAGCACATAATTCCAAGCGAGGAATGGACAAGGTATGCAAAGGAGCAACTTTGGACTTTGCACAAAGAAAAGAAACACTAACATTACCACTAGGGTAAACACAACGCAAATAGGCTACACAACCATAACCAAGCACAGAAGCATCACAAAAGGCATGGAGTTGACACATTACGGAAGTAAGATCCGCAACAACTAAACGAGAAATTCGCAGCGAAGCAATACAAGGCAACTGATCCTTGTACTGCTGCCATCTGGAAACGACATCACATGGAGGAGAATCATCCCAAGCAATGCCTAGAGTCCACAGAACCTGAATGAGGCGTTTGGCAAAGAATGTGACAGGGCACAAAAAGCCAAGGGGATCGTATATCCGGGCAACTTCGGATAAAATCGAACGTTTCGAACAAATAGAATCGCGGGGATTCACAGCAAAAACAAAAGAATCTAATGAAGGCTGCCATTGAAGACCAAGTACCTTCATACAACTATCCTTTTCAAGATCAAAAGACAAATTTTGGTTTACACAGTGACTCTCAGGGAGATTTTCCAAAACAGATGGATGGTTGCTAGACCATTTTCGAAGTTCAAAACAACCCGAACTAAACAATTCTCTGACCTGTCTCTGGAGTTCTAGGGCGCCTTCCAACGAATTAGCACCACAGACTAAGTCATCGACGTACAAGTCGTTCTCAATGGCTTGGGAGGCCAAAGGAAACTGGGAGCGTCCTTCCTTGGCTAACTGCAGCAAGGTGCGGATAGTAAGAAAAGGAGCTGAGGAGACACCATAAGTTACAGTGTTGAGATAATAAGTTTGGATAGGGTCCGAAGATGAGAACCTCCAACGAATCTGCTGAAAGCGCTGGTGTCCTGACGCAACAAAAATTTGACGATACATTTGCCGCACATCACAAGTGAAGACAAATGAATGTGCACGAAAACGAAGAAGAATGCTAGCGATGTCACGCTGAAGCTTGGGGCCGATTAGTAGGAAATCGTTGAGAGAAACCCCATTTGCATCTTTGGCAGACGCATCAAAGACTACACGAATTTTGGGTTTACTATTTGCCACCTTGAACACACAATGGTGAGGAATAACGTCGAGAGACAATAATCGACGATCAGCAAAAACGCGAGAACCCTTGAAAGTGGGCTCTGCAGACCTAAATGGAAGCGATACACCAAAGCGACCATCAGGTAGTCTAAAATGTGTTTGTTTGAAGTGAGTTTCTGCTTGTTGCTCTTCCAACGAAACAGAAATCTTTTCCGGAACTTCTTCAATTTTCCAAAAACCCTTTAAAGTGTCGTCTAGACAAGGCGTAACGACAGAAGCGAAGATAGCCTGCACGGGCGGAGGCAGTTTCGAATACGAAGCAGGACCAACCAAAATCACACCAAATATGGTATGGATACCTACTAACGAACTAAATCACTTTTCTCGATGTCGGGAAGTACAATTGAGGAATAAATGTCAGCACCTAACAATAAATCAACGGGACCAGGTTGGTGCCACGAAGGATCTGCAAGTTTGAACCGTTTAAAACTGGCTAAATTCGAAGGGGAGAGAGTAGCCGAAGGCGTCTCAGAACAAATAGTAGGAAGAACAATCACATCTAAGGGGAGGGATGGCTGCAAGGAGCCAGTAGGTCTAATCGAACAACGAGAAACACCACGAGACGATTTTGTAGACATTTGTTCTAACCCTGCAATAGGGATGGAAGAACGAGCACGAGGTAGCTGTAGCTTACGAGCACAAGTTTCAGTCATAAAGCTAGCCATTGATCCGGGATCAACAAGACCTCTCACAACATGAGGCTGTCCCTTCACATATAAAATTTCTACCAACACAGTAGACAATAGCACAGTTTGACCCTTTTGAAAAGGCAACACACTAGTACCAACATGTACACTAGGACTGTCAGTTGTCGTCGAGGAAGCACCTGACGTTTCTATATGATTACCGCCAGTAATCTCACTAAAATGTAAAGACGTGTGATGTCTTTTCTGACATTTTGAACAAGAAGATTTCGAAGGACAAGTTCCCACACCATGGAAATCCTTTAAACAATTAAAACACAAGCGAATACGTTTTACAGCCGCATGACGCTCTCTAGCGGTCAAGGGCAAAAACTGAGGACAATGATAGATCAAATGATCCTGTTTGCACAAAGAACAATTTCCCGGAGAATTCCCCGCAGAATTCTGGGAATTACTACAACTAGACAAAGAAGAATCAGTTTGCACAAGTAAAGACTTGGCACGAAAATCAACATCCGCTCTGGGGTGTTGCGAAACACGATGTTTGCCACTTACCGTAGCTGTACTAGTCACTTTTGATTTGGCTGTGCCCGGTACTTTTGACGAAGCTAACGTTTGTAAAGCCACACACTGTTTTAACACAAAATCTACTAAATTTTCAAATGTGGGAATTTCCGCAGCATCACCCTGTAATTCTACTAGAATAAAATCCCAGGCTGCAACGTCGAAACCTAACCTTTTCAAGATGGCTATGTTTTCTGAAAATGTATCCACAAGGCCACGAATGTCCTTTAAATTTTCAGACGTTAAGGGAGTATAATTTTTCAAAATATGCCAATGGCTGTTGGCTAACAAGCGTTTGTTCGAATAGCGTGTCAACAAAGCGTTATATGCTATTTCATAATGATCAGGGTCTAACGGAATTGACTGTACTAAAGTGAGAGATTCGCCCTCTAAGGAAAGCAATAAATACTGAAATTTGTCGATATCCGATAACTTTTTTCTGTTATGAACTAAACTATCATATAGGCTTTTAAATGATTGCCATTCATGAGTTTCACCACTAAACTTTCTCAACTGTAATTTTGGTAAATTAACATTAGGGCTAGAATCGGTTTCTACACTAACCGTAGGCACTAAAGTAGGGACCTCTAGTACCGGAGGAAATAAAGATTCATAAACAACTCGAGACTCAAAATAGTTTTCCTCTAACTCTTTTCGAATTGTGTCTTGAGTTTCAAACTCAGTGTCTTTGGACGACAATAATACTTTTAAATGTAATTCTTTAAACTTATCATACAAAGATTCTAAACAACTATATTTAATTCTAAACAAAACTCGCATATTTTCGTCCAATTTGGCTTGTTTTGCTAACTCACAAATTTCCGTAATTTGCGAAATTACGACTTTTCTAGATACAATCGCTTCTTTTAAAGCAGCCATGGTCAAGTTTGAATCAATCAAAAAACACAGGAAAATCAATCAACACAACAAATAATACAATACAATACAATACAACAAACAATAAATAAAATGTTTTAAAGGTTACAAATACAAATTGACAGACAGGACATTAAATAAAAATCCCTAGATAAAACGTTGAAATGTTTCTAGACAAGGACAAAGCTACAATTTACACGATGATGCAATCCTTTTGGAATGCAACGGTTTTAGCAAGAAAATGCTTATTTACACGCACTTAAAAAACACGATTTTTACCTACTAAAGTTTGTTTACAAATTTCAAAGCCAACGCCAACGCTGTCTTTAAATGAACTGTAATAACACGTAAAAAAAACATCCAAAGGACTGTTCTAATGTGGCTCGAAGGCCAAATGAATTATCTTCAAATTTCTAAAATATAACAAATCGAAGGACCACCTATTTGAGCTAACAGGAAAGCATGTGTGACCTACCTTGTAATCCCTTACTTTTTTTTCATGAAAGTGTTGTTCACAGGTCGAGGAGCTCTAGAGCTGTGTTCTCGGTAATTGGCCGGATAATTGTCTCCCACACCATAGGATTTAATTATAGGGAACTAAATCTGGATCGATTGATTTGAGCTTGCTAAACTTAGTAGTACACAATGCAGACATGACCACACACAATGAGTTTTCAAGACAAACTGAGTGGAGATTCACAAATCTCGCTGAAGGTCGTTGGTTTTGGCGGCAAGGAATTCCATTGGTCGATGCTTGTCATGCCCAAATAAAGTGGCACATTTTCCTTTTTAAATTTCTATTTCGCGAACACGAAACTCAATCTGAGAGCTGATTTAAGGGTTGGAAAAAAGTACGAAAAGTTTCCGGAAATTACAGTGAAAGGAAATGACCGCCACAGAGAGTCAAATATACAATTTTCATACTGAAATATTGAATAAAAGTTTTTGTGTAAGACGTCAACGGGATATTTCGTATGCTCGGGCGGGTATGAATTTTCAATTTTGCACACGCAATTCACAACGCGCTTTAAATGCCATTCTTGCTCTTTCAATATCGATCATACGGCCTTCCCGCTCATGTATTAATGGGTATGTGGTCGTTTAAAATTTTTATATTTTGTCTTTTTTGCCATATATTTCATCAAATCCTTAGGTAGTTGTAGAAAAAGTATAGTTCACAACTCGAGTTGTAATGCAACTGCGCACTCGTGAAATTACACACTCGCCCCAACGCAAATTTTGTGCAACGTTTTCCACTCGTGCGCAAAGTGCTTCTCATAACTCTTATTATGTAATATATTATAATGCAACTACATTGAAAACGATGCATAAGGTAGTGATTGTGCAGAACGGTGCTAAACAATATTTCTATACAGCCTTCCATATAGATAGTGTGGTAAAGTTGTTCATCCATATTTTTGGTATGCAGATACCATACCAAAAATATATTACAATTAAATGCATTATAATTTATAGTCTAACATTTTCAATGAAGTTAATGATATAATATTACTCAAGCACTTACGTTTCATTGGATGAGGTCATGCTTATGAGAGTATTAGTTCGTTTTCGGGTATAGTAGAGGTTTTCAGTTGCAGGATGGTATGGCAATTAAATGTATTTTTATTTATTTATTACAAATAAAAATGCGGCCAATGCCATACTGTTTGATGTTATACACTGACGCCTTGAGTTGACATTTGCGTTGGTGTGTCTAACTCTTCCATCCAGCTGAACGGTATGGCATATATTCGTATGTTTTATATTCTTATTTAAAAATAAGTAATACACCACAAGGAAACAGCCTGAATGCCATGATTATTTAAGCGCTCTAAAAATTACATTTTTGATTCAATGTGGTAGCCACGTCTATATGGTGTAATAGTATGGCACCAAATTTTCGATAATTATCGCGTTTTTCTCCAGCTGTTAAAGCACCTTTCGGACTGAATGGTATAATGTAATGCACCTGTGGTCGATTCTGAGGTCCCCATCCTCTGTAGAGTTCCAGGATGAAACGGAGCTTTGCTGCCGATTCCGTATCCGCTTCAGTTAAACAGCCGATTTCTATTCCGCATCCGCATTCATGCATACTGAGTTTTGTAACGATGTAATCCTAAACTTAAAAAAATAAGTTAATATTAATAACGATAAATTCTAGGAAAAAAAAATACATAAAAAACATCCTTATCCGCATCCGCATCTGCAAGTACCACTTTTGATCTCCGCATCCGCATTCGTTATAACCAGCTCCGTTTCATCCCAAGTGCAGTTATGGCAGTTAGATTTTCTTTACCTCCGACATTTAAATGACAAACTTATGTCCTTATGTGCTTTTCCAGATTAGTACGATTATACACTTTTTATGTTATTACCTCCCGTTCTCTTATGACAACGCGTACCTGAATATATTATATACTGATCATATTTGTGCAAAATTTTTAATTCTTTAAATTGGGCCTGTTACGAAGATAATTTCGAAAATCAGTTTACTTCTTCTACAACTTCAGTTTTGATTTAACCCTCATTTATGACGGTTTTTGTATAAAATTGTTGTTTTTTTATCTTTGCTTGAACTATTTTTACGGTTTTTTTGGTATTTATGAAGACATTTGGGAAAAATCCGTTTTTAATTTGTTTCCATGAAGCGGCTACCCAATCTATGCGAAATTTATTTTATTTTTTTGTGTACAAAATCCTTCTTGTATGAAGAATTTCATGTGAATATAATTCTATCAAATAAATAATACGTAGATATTTTCATTTAAATTTTAATATTAGAAAACTGATTTTGTCTTCAGATAACTTTTAATACTTAGAAAATATATTTCTTTAGAAGAATTACTTATGTTCACTTTCAGAGACCGTCTATCTGCAGAACAATGCCTCAAACACATTTGGCTGGATCCTGAAACTCACCAAGAAACTGTTGTCCTTTCCACTGATAAACTCAAAAAGTTTATAATCCGCCGTAAGTGGCAGGTATGTGTCGATCAACTTTTCTCAAGCATGCCTTTGTTGTTTTTTTTTTATTAAGTTTTGCATGAGTGTTTTGTTTTGTTTGTTTTTCTTAGAAAACAGGTAATGCTATACGTGCCCTTGGAAGAATGGCAACGCTTTCAGCTAGCCGACGGAATTCCGCCAACTCTACACCGAACACTCCACGACCTTCCATATCGGGAAATTCGATACCGCGAATGTCTAGTCTGAACGAAGAAGAGTCGGCTTCTGCAGCTAACGAAACTAACGCTTGCGTGAATACTAACGGTATAGATAAACTAGAGCCAGATCTAACTCATAATGATGAAATCGAATGCCGAATTGAACACATTGCCACTAAAACAGAAGATACAATGGACAACAAAACCGAAGAAGATGATAACGAATCTCTATTAAAGATTGTAAAAGATACTAAAAGTGAAAGTATGAAAACCATTAGAACGAGAGCTTGTAGTGAACGAAGTGATAGTGGCATTAGTGACTGCTCATCCCACATAACTTCTAGTAGTTGTACTTCTACCCCACTATTAGGTAAAAAGTTTTGTATCAATGAAGAAGCTGAATATAACGCTACAGAAGATAAGAATTTGAACTCAACAAGTACACTTATTCTAAATAATAATCGATTTCGTGATGCAAATACTGAAATAGACAACAAAATTAATCTTCTTCATGGCAACAAAATGAATAATTTAAATATGATTCAAGAAGACAAAAAGCTAAAGTCCAATGAAGCAGGTGTAACAGAGGATAAACACAATGGATTAAGTCTAAAATTGAGTAACAAGATCGAAACCTTTAACGGTAACTCACTGGTTAAATGTAAGTAGGTTTTTGCTAATTTTTAGTTTGGTTTGTGTTAATTAATATTTTAAAAGTACGAGTTTTTGGCTAATTTTTCATAGTAACAGATATAGTGAAACTTTAAATAGTATTATCAACCCACCAAAAATAATACTTCCATAGTCAGTGCCAAAACGATAAAATATTTACTGTAGGTAAATTTTATAGTCACTTTTGAAACTAGTTATAGTCCAGTAAAACAAAAAACATTTTCTAAAACATAAACCAAGAGGTATTTTATGTATGTTTATTACTCTGTCAAGATGGGTGATCAGTAGATCGTCGGCTTGAGATGACAATTCGAAAAATTGGTCGCAAAAATAAATGGACAAAAAAAGACTAAGAAAGCCTAAAATGGGCATTTGGAATCTGTCTCTCTTGTCTAACTTATCCGCGCTGAGACAATTTTTAAATAGTGCCCTCCGTTTCTGATATACAGCGTGTTTTCCATGTTTTGCAAAAAATTCCATCGGCCATATTTTTTATTGACTTCATCAAATCAAAACAAATTTAGTAGACATGTTTCACTAATAGAGGACTTCACAATTCAGTACCGCAAACGAAAAAATGTCAGGAACGGGCTCTATTTTTTTTCCATTGGCATTTGCCTAAAAATATCACCCTGTATATGGATTTTTGCAATTTTCCATACTGAATTTAAAATTACTCTAATAACATATTTAAATCATGAAATTTGTTTATTTGACACACTTTTAATACTTCGAGAATTACCAACTGAGTTTCGTAATATATCAATTTCAAAAATATTTGGGGGCCTTCCAGCTACAAAACATCTGTGATTACAGGTGACTTTAATTTTGCGGTAAAAAATTCACTTTTACTCTGTGTTAGAATTTGTCACAACGAAATTATATCGTTTGTCAAAATAGCAAAAAGGTAAAAGTAAAAAATATTAAATTAATTAAACTAAATATTAGGTGCGTTATTTCCTCAGCTACTTCACTTCTGTATATAGGCCTGTTCAGCATTTTTTTTTTTTAATTTTGGAAATCGAAAGTAGAACACTTTTTAAGGCAGTTTCCAAATTTTTAGATTTTCATTCAGACGTTTAAACCCTTGAATAAATTACCAAAATTGGACCGCGCGAAAACGAAGAGGAGCTTCGCGTGACGTCACCTTGTAGATGCTAATCAGGCGACAGTCGAAATTTAATAATTAAAAACATTGGAGGTGAAATAAAATGTATTTTTAGGAAGAAAAGATTCTATGCAACTTTTCATAAAAATTGATAGTCTTTAAGTTATCACGACTCTAAAGTTGGGATTTTAGCTTAAAGAAAAGGTATTTCAAAACAATATTCGTCAAATAATTCGAAAAGTATTACATTGAGCGAAAATATACGAGAGACAAATAACAAAATTACTAAACTGAGGATGAATTTTGTTTTGTTCTAATTTCTATAGAGTCAATGGTTTCGGAGATCTGGAAGTATAAAGGTGGCGTTCGAACGTCTATAAGAAGTTCGAACGTCGAACGTTCGAGACGTTATTTACTTTAAATGTTAAATATCTCAGAAACTATGGCACTTACCTCAAAAGCGGTAAGAACAAAAATGAAAGACTATTAATTAGGCTTTCAAATGGTTCTTTCTCTATTTCTATAGCATAAAAAACAAAAAAATTATGACAGAAACAATGTGCTTTTTCAATTTTTGTTTATGCAAAATGACGTCAAGAATCGGCAAAGCGCTTTGTACTGAAACCCAATCTTTAACATTGAATATCTAAGGATTAGATATACTTATGAAGCTGAAATTTTAACAGCCTATCTAGATGATCTAATTCTATTGAATACCATAAAAAACGAAAAAAAATATTGGTAACAAGCCCATTGTTACTCTTTTGTATTTCTTCTAATAAATTTAACTTTTTTAATGTTTGTTGGCATTTTTGCTTTTTTACTAATTTGGCAAACGGTATAATATCATTGTGACAAATTCTAACAGAGACTAAAATTCAATTTTTTACCGCAAAATTAAAGTCACCTATGTACAAATATTTTTAAATTGCTTTCAACTTTGTTTATGTACAATCAATGGTTTTCGAGGTACATCCCTAAAAAGTTCATAATACGAATAGTAAACGAATTCTTGGAAAAAATGTATCCAATTTCACTGGACTGTATCTCAATAGTTTCAGAGAAAACTAAAGTTTAAATGCGATACCTCATTTTTTCAGGCCCTGTTTATTTTATATAAATGTATTATATGTCCAATTAAAACACAAATTCTCAAGATATTAGCTATTGAAAATTTATTTATAAAACCAAATAAATATTTCTAAATTTCGACACTGTCATGTGAAATTTAATTTTAAGTTAAAAAAGTAATTTTGAAAATATTTAAAGCCAATGTTTTTTTTGTTGCAGGCAAGTCACCAAGTGCGGCAGGTAGCTTGAAAAGGCTGCCAATCTACACTTCGCGCACTGTTGCAGGCACAATTAAAAAATTTGACACATCTCATGATACAACTGACAAATCCACAACTATCTCCTACAAAAAGGAAACAAATTCATTTTCCAAGTCTAAGTCAATAGTCACTAATAAATTTAGTAATAACCAAAACGTTGAACCAAACGATGATGTTAATAAAACAAAAATTTGTGGCAAAATGTTTACTAAAAACGAAAATTGTCAACATATATCTAAAGTAGAAAAAATTGTAGAAAAATTATCTTCTAACACCGATAAACCGCCTAATGGTAATACGTTGTGTTCAGCCACAACCACCGTTAGGTACAGGTGTCCCTCTCCATCTTTATTAAGAAAAACTCAAGCTGTCATAGCAAAAGAGCAATGTAACGAATATTATATGGCAAAACAGGCCTTAAAAAGTCCTACTAATTCTCCAAAATTAGCGCCCAAATTTAACTCCTATAATAAAATTACATTGTCCAAACCTAAATCACCTATTGTAAATAAAAGAGAAAAACCAAAAAGTGAAAGTTTTCAAAAAGCAGCAGCATTTTGGAATTCACCAAAAACTTAATATTTTAACATATCTGCTTTATATAACTATTGTAAAATATTGTGTACATAATATATTCTATCTATACCAATCTAGTGCCTTAAATTATATATTTTCATAGTTTTAGCTCTCTTAAAGTTTTATTTTTGTGTTATAAAAGAACTGTTGTACCCTCCAATATTTGTGTATTATAAATAAATATTCACTTAATTTAATAAATATTATTTATTGTTTTGTCTGTCTTCTTATTTACTAATTACCTGACTAGCTATTTATTTAATAGCCTTATTCATATTACCGTCCGGTGGAAGCTTAGCTATTGCTATTTAATCAATCAAACAAGACACGTACAGAAGGTGAACAACACAACAACCATTCCCTGCGACATTGCCATCTGTCACAGCTGAGACTCGAACTCAGGAGAAACAACTTTGACTAGCCTTGTTGTTTCATCGTAGTCTAGACCACTGCCACCGATAACACATTAGGTGTGTTCAAAAACCCTACACTAGCTGCACTGGTGCAGATAATAGAAGGAGATAGAGTGAGACTCTGCATAAGTTGAAGAGAGATACATTTACACTGATGTAGATAGTGGAGGATTTTTGAACAAAGCTATTATGGATATCAATCCCTTGCCAGGATCTGAACAAGACATGTCTCAAGCCTAACGAGTAAGCACTGAGCCGATTTTCGAGCCTATTTTCCTCTATTGGTCGGTTCTAATCGATTTAATATATTGAACAAAATGTCTATATGTATGTATATTTGTTTGTCTGTCTGCAAGATTACTAAACAACAGAACACTCCGCTTTTAATATACAGGGCCGTGTAGAGCGGGTGTGCGAGGTGTGTAGTTCATACCTCTGTCTATTTTTAGGGGCGGCGGCAGGCGACCGGATAAACGGGCCATGCGTTTTTTAATATGATTAGGTCAGAGCAATTTTCAGCGTCGTGCCCTAGATAGGCAGGGCAACATGGACGTAATTTTTTCATCAATTTTATTTTCGAGGGGAAAACATTTTTTCGGGGCGTAAAATTATGAAAGGGCGTAATTTTTCCGATTGTCTCTCCCTCTCCCTTCGCTCATCTTTTTTATTTTCGTGGGAAAAAAAAAATGGGTGGGGGGGGGGGGTCAAAATCAGATGCCTGCTGAAGTAGGAGGCGGCATTTTAGATTTTCCACACCAGTAGCCAAATCTCTAGAAACAGCCCTGTTAATATACAATAGTTATTACTTCCACATCCAGTGGAAGTATAGTAATGACAAAAAAATTTTTAAATTTTTTTATTGTTCAAATAGGCTTAGAATATCATGAAACGTCGAGATTTTAAGTTTGAGTGAAAAAAAAAAATTTCTGTCTGTCGGTCTGTCTGTAACATTTTTTTTGTGCGCACGTTTACTCTTGAACCGCTTGAGATGTTGACTTGAAATTTGGTACACATATGTACTTTAACGAGATCTAAAACTAGATGATATTTTCATCTTGTTTCATCGAAGGGTTGGGGGATAAATTTGGGGTAAATAGGTAAATCAAGCAGGTAAGAGTCCATAAAATTGGTATTTAGTATATACAAGAGAAGCTAAGGTCTCAAAAGAAAATTTGGCATTAGCCACCCCCGAGGCCACCCCCACCCCATTATTAAAGGGGATGAAAAAAAATTGTGATTCAGTGTGTGCACAAGAACCAGAAACCTCAAAATATTTTTTTACTTCATCCACCCCCACTACCAGCCCCTATCACAACCCCCACCCCACTACCGATGTAGGGTATCATTTTATGGGTTTTTGTGGTAGAGGATTTCAAATATTATATTATTAAAGTTCCATAACCAATTATTTCCACATACAAATTTTTTTCGTTGTGAGTGACTTGGATAGAAAATCTGGATGTGGAAGTAGTGATTCCTTGGGCAGCGGTTTTTGTATATTATAGGACCAGCAATCATGCGAAATCCTGAAGAACATTCTGTGCTCTACGATTGCAACAAAATTGGCAAAAAGATAATGATTTTTCTTATTATTTTATTATTAAATGTATAGTGGTGCGTTCTTGAAGTTAGCCATGACACCTCGTCTCTCAGGAGAAATTCTTTGGCGTAAAAATCTCACTTACACCGACTCCACATCCAGTGGTATAGTAACGACAAAAAATTTTTTAAAAAACTTTTATTTTTCAAATAGGCTTGGAATGTCATGAAACGTCGAGATTTTAAGTTTGAGTGAAAAAAAAATTTCTGTCTGTTTGTAACTTTTGTGCGCACGTTTAAGATATTGACTTGAAATTTGGTACCCGTATGTACTTTAACGAGATCTGGAACTAGATTATATTTTCATCTTGTTCCGTCGAAGGGTTGGGAGGTAAATTTGGGGTAAATACGTAAATTAAGCAGGTAAGAGTCCATAAAATTGGTACTTAGTATATACAAAAAAAAAAAATTGGCATTAGCCACCCCCATTAAGGGATGAAAAAAAATTGTGATTTAGTGTGTGTACAAGAACGAGAAACCTCAAAATATTTTTCTACTTCATCCAAATTATATTTATTTTATGATAACTATTAGGTATCGATTCAATAGAGATGACAAAAAGGTAAAAACTACTCCTATTCGCATCCTACTCAGGGGATGTAACGCCATACACAGCACCTAATATTAAAAAATAGGTACCAAGGTGATAAGAAAAACTCGAAATGTAAAAAGGATCGCCTCACCGTGGTGCATTCTGTAAAACACAATAAGTGGCCAAATGATCCTCTTTTGCAAGTATCATTTGCATATTTACTGTACCCTTTTCTCCAACAAATGAAGTTCTATAGCTTACCCAGAAGTACCTTTACATGGAATAATATAACAGAGAATAAACTAATCATTTTCAACCCCTTACAGTGATTAGCCATCTTTAATATCTATCTATTATATGCAGACATAAGAACCAATAGAAACCGTTCATTTTATTTTAATTTGCTGTGTAAATATTCTGCATTAGATGCTCTTCTAACATCTCTAAATAACAGCAGTTTTTCTTTATGGGGATACAATTAAATAACACCACAAAAAAAAGTTCAAAGCAGCGAACCAGACCCATGTATCCCTATGTATTTTCGGTCGCTATAATAGATATGAAACACACCCCGAGGGAGGGGCGAAACCTAGCCCTCGTATATAAAAAAATCGATCCAAAACAGCAATGACTGCTGAAAAAGCTCGAAATGTCTAAATTTGGTTAAAGTGTCAAGAAACTACATCAGGTCCGACATAATCTTCATAAACTGCCCCTATAGGGCTGAGAACAACCACTCTCAAGTTCAAAGGGCACGAGAAAAACAAGAAAAAACGTAAAATCCAACATGATTTCTGTTTTCATGGATGCTATGATTGGCTGAAATTGCGTAGTACTCTAAAATAGAACCAGAAACTTACGTACCATCAACATCCTACACTGTCAACCCTCAGAGGGTGTGAAAACTGCCCCATATGTAAGATTTAACTATAAAAAGTTACAGTGACTTCTATAAAAATTCGAAACACCTGCGTTGTGTGGAAGAGAGAAGAAACTAGACTATATTCGACGATATGCTTGAAAACCACCCCCATGGTTTTGTGAGATACTACCCATTTATCTGCAGGATGCTGGAAAAACAGAGAAACTAACCGGATTTACATTTTTATGGATGCTATGATTGGCAAAAATCGTGTTGAACACTTTGAGTTTGAAACTCATGTCCTATAAATGTTATTAAGTAACACCCCCAGAAAGGATGTAAACTACCGTAATTCAAGATGTAACGAAAAACCTATACTGTTGCTTATTCGTTTCATTTCCATAGTTTTTTTTTATAGTGGTGGCGTCTCTCAACCCCGTGGGGGTGGTTTTCAAGCACAGCGTCGAACATAGTCTAGTTTCTTCTCTCTTCCACACAACGCAGGTGTTTCGAATTTTTATAGAAGTCACTGTAACTTTTTATAGTCAAACCTTACATAGGGGGTAGTTTTCACACCCTCTGAGGGTTGACACTGTAGAATGTTGATGGTACGTAAGTTTCTAGTTCTGTTTTAAAGTACTACGCAATTTCAGCCAA
This sequence comes from Rutpela maculata, assembly GCA_936432065.2. Lineage (NCBI taxonomy): Eukaryota > Metazoa > Arthropoda > Insecta > Coleoptera > Cerambycidae > Rutpela > Rutpela maculata. The sequence goes on along the minus strand of OW386286.2, from coordinate 82,132,371 downwards.
TCATAGCATCCATGGAAATAGAAATCCTGTTGCATTTTACGTTTTTTCTTGTTTTTCTCGTGTCCTTTAAACTTGGGAGTGGTTGTTCTCAACTCTATAGGCACAGCTTATGAAGATTACGTCGGACCTGATGCAGTTTCTTATAACTTTAACAAAACTTAGACACTTTGAGCTTTTTCAGCAGTCATTGCTGTTTTGGATCGATTTTTTTATACATGGGGGCTAGTTTTCGCCCCTCCCTGGGGGTGTGCTTCATATCTATTGTATGTACGCTGCTGTTTAACCTAAATTTGTATAATTCGATTGATTAAGATGTAGCAAGTATTCTCGTAGCTTAATATTCTTTTTACCCCATTTCAGGGGTGTTTTTTGGCTCTAGCTAATGATTTTGGGGGTATACGATTTTTTTTTGACCCGGGATTCGGATTCAGCGACCGAAAATACATAGGAATACATGGGTCTGGTTCGCTGCTTTTAACTTTTTTTTTTTGTGGGGCTGTGTAATCAGTATAAGTGTTGATATAATATTTTATTATGATTCTATATATTTTGTAAAATAAAAATATATTATCTAAAGTGCCTGTCATCCCTTAGCTGAAGTAGATTTTGATTCATTTTAGTCACCTTGAATACGATTCTACCACCTGAATAGGATAGTTTGATTGTTTTCGAGGTTGCTAAATAACTCCCTATTTGTTCTTTATTAAAAAAAAAAAACATGTTGACTAAAACCATACAGATCTGTTGTAATATTACGTGCTGTAAATATTTTTTATATTCATATAGAGGTAGTTTTTCGTAATAAGGTTACTGACGTCAAGACAAAGTGGATTTCTGTCCCTTTTACTAGTACCAAATAATTTGGTGCATTACAAGTGCCGTGGCATTTCATTTTAGTATTCGAGACTGTGAATAGAATTAGAGTAGTTTGGTGGTTTCCAGGGTCGCTAAATAAAGTGCTTTTTTGTAATAATACTTGTTGCGAATATTATTTCATACCTTTATTTATTACATGCTTTTGAAAATAAAGATGCTGAGGTAAGGATCAGTTGAAGGTCTGGCTCAACTAGTGTTAAAAAATCATTTTGTACATTTTTAATCACTTTGGTACCTATTTCTTTAATACTAGGTGCTGTGTATGGCGTTCCACAGGTGGTTTTTACGCTTATGTTATCTCTATTGAATCGATGCCTAATAGTTATCATAAAATAAATATAATTTTCACATTCAGATACGCTATTATTCAAAGCAATTTTTAGGAGTGACATAGAATTTTCCCCAGTCTTTTGATACCACGAAAACGTATTTTTATCAATTTTGAGCCTTTTCCGACCAATTTCTCTGGGTCTTATGCGTTCCGCAATGAGGGTAAAAAATCAGCTATTTTTAACATTGTCCCTTCCATTGTTTGCATTTTTCTCAATGGCGTGACGTTGACTTAGTAAAATCTTTTGAGAGTACGTTTAGATCTATATGTACACATCCAATACATATAAACTGTTTAATAGTTCGCTAACAAACAACGTAACGCAAGTTCTGCATAGCAGTCCAACAGCTGGCAACGGTTTTCATCAAGGGTCTATATGAGTCGAAATTTTGTTGTTGTTTCACAGTCTCGAATACTAAAATGTGTAATATGCATGTTCCATATAGAAGAAGCCGCGTCCCCTCTACGTAAACGGTGCCTGAAGGAGGTAAAATAAATATAGTTATTCAAGTAATAATCTAAAATATTATTTTTATTCCATACCAGGTGTTAATATCTCCAAAATATAAAATAACATTGCCTGTTGGATTGCCTATGTTCATCATGTTTTAATTTGAATTTTCATAGGAATATAATCTAATGCTTTTACGGCCTATATTTTGAACAGTGTATGCCGAAACCTAATCCCCTCGTTCATTTTAAATATATACGTGTACCAACAGTTGTTGATCTTTCGCAGTACCAGGTCTGGCGGTTAGAAATTAACACTTCTAAAGTTCGTTCAAATACGAACGTAATTTTTGTGAAATATGTGGGTTTCATCATTGATTCTAACCGAAGTTCATTTAGAACAGCTATATGACCAACGAAATCTCCTGATCTGAACTAACAATTATAATGTTATCGAAATAAAAATGAATCGTTAGAAATGTATTTATTTATAAAAATATACATTTTGTACGATAGAAATCTTAGTAATGAAGGTGTATTGTAATAATTTTCATTTGTTGTACTTTATAAACATGTAGATACCAGTTTTTTGTGCTATAATTCATAGTTATATGGCATCTGCCTGTTGAAAAAATAATTCTTTATTCCGAATGTATCTCGGGCTCATTCGTAACCATATTCCACCTTTGGCTCTTAAAGTTGCTCTGTATGAAAATTCTAAATCCTCATGGCCAGGAGATAAACTTATATGGTAACGATGTAAAATTGTTGACAGAATAACTTTCATCTCTAAGAGGGCAAATTTGTAACCTAGAAAACATTGAGACGTTAAAATATATACTTAATAAATAATTATAACTATCAAGTTAAATTCGACTCTATTAACGCTATTAACCTACGGTAATAAGGAAATATACTATGTAATAAATGAATAAAATTAGAATACCTAAACTAAAGATGGAAAACAGGAAATTATTTTTAATTGTTTAGTAATTAAATTCATATTTTAAAAATTAAATTAGATAAAATTAAAATTTGACTAGGTTCGTAATGAGTATTTCATTTAATTAAGAAAAAACAAATGACGACAGTGACATTTAAGAAATTTCCAATGAAATTAGTTCATTATCAAGAATATCCCACACAGCACACGATGGCCACGGGATATCCTAAAATGATCCCGTATATCCTATAAATGGATTGTTCATTTGGGATGTCGATAGGAAGTCCACTGGTTATCCTTTGGTCCTAATAACAGCCAAAACAGGGATATCCTACATGACTATCTATAGGATAGCCTTTAGGGTTATTGATGTCCTATTTAAAACCTATATAGGGATAACCAAAGGCTATCCCTAGGGCCATCCATAGGTCAACTTGTTGGGCTAATGTAGGTCCCAAATTCATGATAATTGATAAATTCACCTAAAGTACAAATGAGAATTTTTTTATTTAGTTTATATTTGCATTATACTTCCATTGTGACGAATAAATTTTATTGACGGAAGACATTACTTATAAAATATGGTCCTAATAACAGCCAAAATGCGGATATTGGCTAGCTCGTTCTTAGCGCTAGTTTCAATAATTCATGTTAGATGGCTGTCCTTACAAGGTGCAAACTACTTCTGTTGCGATACTCACCTAGTAAGCCTGAAACTACAGGTTGTGTAATCTATCTACTACGCATCAGGAAATGCACATATCTTGCAAATGCCTCTTTTACGAGAGTTAATTTTTTTTGCAATATGAGATTTATTTATTACGCAAGGAGGGTGAGTATACCCCAAATTTTAAATTGTCTACAATAATCACGATTTTACACAAAATCAATTTTGATCCTGTGTAGATACTATGGGCAACCAGATGCAACTATGTGTGGATGTCTGTGGTTGTCCAGATTTTAACCTAAATTAGTCCCTTTTTCTTCCTATGGACAACCACGGGCTATCCCCATTATGGACATCTGTAGGTTATCCTGATTCTAACCCAAATTGGTCCCTTTTTCTTCCTATGGACGACCATAGGCTATCCCATTGAAGACATCCTCCAAGTATGGCCAGTGGTTGTCCTAAGGCTATCGAGTGCTATCTGGGACATATGTTTCACTTGATAGATTAATCTCATTCAGACACAATAGCTGCATACAGAGTACACACATAAATATTCTATAATGTGAGATAAATCGTATCAATATAACGAATACCACAATATACAGAGTGTTCCATTCGTAGACGTTCAAAACGAATAAGATTATGGAGGCCCAAGAGCAACAATATTTACTACTAGCTGTGCCCGTGACTACGTTCGCGTGGAATTTTGAAATTAACTAAAAAGCTTCTTTAAACGATGTCTAAAGTAGAATCACCAGGGACTTGTACATCTCCACTACGGTTCTCATTCGCTAGCTTTTCTGTCGCTCGGGAAAACTATGATTTTCCATATAACCAAAGAGTACAATTTACATCTACAGCTCTGGAATATTCCAAAACGTTCTGGATTCTCGATTTGTCTGAAATGTTCCAAAAGGCTCTCGAATTTTCTGGAATATTATAGGAGATTAATCATGAAAGTTTATGCCGTACAAATACTCTTATTGTAGAGATCAAGCTGTATCTCCGGTTCTACTAAATCGATTTTCATAAAACTTGACTTAGAGTAGACTGATTTCAATGAAATAAAAACTAAATGTTATTCCGAGCTTAGATACCTGAAAACTCTATTTAAATTGGTTCAGTAGTTTCTGCGTGATGCGCGTTCAAACAAACAGACAAACAGACAAAACTTCAAAATACTATCTTAAAGTATTCTATTATTCATCTTACATCGCTCCAGATCAGTTTCTTGCAAATATTTTCAAAACACACTTATTTTACCGATTTATTTTATGTATAGATTACATTTTGAACGGTTTAAAAGTTACGATTTTTTTCCCATTTTTTTGAAGTACTCCATACATAAGTATTTCATCACCGTGAAGAAAAACTGCTGTAGCGACGTGATTTTTTTATTGGTGATAACTGAATAGTGTATTCGCCTAATCAAATGCATTCATTCAACTACCATTGCAACAATCGAATGAAAAATGGTTTTTGCAAAATTTTGTGCGGTATTAGGTATAATGTTTCTCGATACTTTACAAGCGATTAATAAGAAAGTGTACTACAGATGAGATGCTTGCTATTTAAAAAACTGCCTTACTATGTGCCAAATTAAAATTAATAAGCATGTGGAAAAGGTAAAAAACTATGAGTTTATCACTTAATGGGAAACAAATGAAATTGCGCGAGTTGTTTAAAAAATGAAGAAAAATATTATTTAGAACAGATTTTACAAATATCCGCCCCCATGTCTAATGCTTCTTGTATTTTTTAAGCAAATACTCTTTCGCTTTGACTTTCGTTTGCATACACTGTCTCTTGCAGTAGCCTCACACGAAGAAATCAATCGGATTCAAATCGGGCGAACGGAACCTTATTGATCCACAACTGCCAATCTATCAGTTGAGATATGTTGCTTTACACTGATAGGGTGAAATGGCATGGTGCTTCGTCGTTTTATATCCACATGCGCTACCTGTACTACGACCAATCACAACACAGCGCGACAGAATAATACATTTTGTGTCTTTCAAGAATGTAAGAAAATCAGTACATATCATTACATACAGGGGTGGCCCTAGGACGGTGCGAGCGGTGCGGCCGCACCGGGCGCCTTCTTAGGGGGGCGCCGAAAATGCGTAAAAAATAAAACCCAAGCACCTTAATATCACTTAGGGCAGGCGCGAATTCAAGGGGGGAGCAATGGGTGCAATTGCCCCCCCCCCGGGCCTTCCTTGTGCTGTGCGAAAATCTGAATTGTCCGGTCCGGCGGCGCCGCTTTGTCGAAGTCACCCGGCATATGTTTTTTTACACCATTCCCAAGTAGCAAAGTAATTTTATAAAGGTTGAATCTTAAAGAACTTATATCTAGATACATAATGGCATTGATTTATTTGTCGCTGAAAGACTCACAATCTAAGGCACTTCTTCCCATACGTTGCTGATTGGCCCATCGGCGTATTCGCAGCCGCTCGTGCACGATCGGCTTCAGTTCGATTATCATAATTCAGTTGACAGTTCGGCCATTAATGTCAATAAATGTTTTTCGTGTTCTCCGACCAAAAACTGGTGAAAAAGTAATCTTATTTTAAGTTGTGATTTGATTAATACCTAAATAATATTCTCTATTCATATTTACACAGTTTAGTGACAATATATTTTGTGCAAATAAATAGTGTAGTGCTGTGCCGTTTGCAGAAAGCAGTTTAGAAAAGAAGAAAATCGATCGTTCCATAGTCGTAACATGATGAAGTTCAGTTTACAGTTATAAAGTAAATAGCAATTAAATTTTAATATCCTTTCAATACATATTTATCTTACTGTTTTATCTTACTGTAATATCGTATGCCTACATCACGTTATATAAAGAGCCGGTAATGCAGGAATTGCAATAATTCATTTTAATGAAAATATTTACCATTCTACACATTTTCTACACACACAACGCCACTGTTGCCTATGGGATGTGACGTTCATCTATCCATTTTAATGGACATATAATGTGACTATGTTAGGAGCAAACAAAGTATATAGTGAAAAGATAGCCTGTTATGTATCTAGATATAAGTTCTTTAATCGGAGGGTTGAATAAACTACTATAAAATAAATTATTTATTTTGCTACTTTGGTTTTTTATCAGGTACTTTTCAATATTTGTCAATATGTGCAAGTGCCGCCTCCCTTAGGAAGCTCCTGGATCCGCCCATGACTTAGGGCCGGTTTTATAGGTACAGTTTAAACCAAGGTTTAACTAGAAGATTCTGTTGAGGTCCGAAATAAAAGTAAATAGCGTATTTAGCAAAGTGTACATTAAGCAAATTAAATAAACAGGAAAGACGCTTCTTATAGCAGTTTTTTTACTACAAAAATCATTCGATAACTATCGATAAAAACTATCAATACCACAGAATCTTTATTCAAATTTATGAATAATTTCCTATTTGATGAATGTGCTTAATATACACTTTGCTAAATATGCTATTTACTTTTATTTCGGACCTCAACAGAATCTTCTAGTTGAACTTTGGTTTAAACTGTACCTATAAAACCGGCCCTTAACCTTACAACTTCCATTTCCGTGAAAAGATCTATATTCATTTGTTTCAGTTTTTAATTAATTCACGATGTAAAATTTGACGTAGGTATGCCTGTTTTTTTTTTGGGATTTCTAAAAATGTTTTTTCGGATTTCTCCCCTCGTTCTTCAAAAAATTCTGATTCTACCCCCCCCCCCTCTTCAAACAATTTTTTTGGATGAAAAAAGTTTCTCGGATTTCTCTCCCCCCCCCGTTGTTTTCGGACTAAAAAATTTTTTTTTTGGATGTAAAAAGTGTATGTTATCTTCGGTCTCTATGTACAGCCTAATCACGAATAAGCGATTGCATATGGGGGGGGGGGGGGCGCCACAATGAGATCTCGCACCACCTGAAAAATTTGCAAGGGCCGCCCCTGATTACATATCAGTACATAGCAATGTTATTATGTCAAGTAATATTCGTTTTGAATCGTCTTGACCTAAAGTGAAAAATTCAAATTTTTTTACTGTTTTCATGTTAATCAATCAATCAATCAATAACAATTTATTATAAATTCAAAGTACAATAATGCGCCTAGTCGGAACCCGGTCCGGAGCCAACCACGGCGCGCAGCGTCGCACAGTGATGGAAAATGGAAACAATTCGACCCTCGGGGCAATTTTAATCGTACAACCATAATTTTTTTTTATTCTCTTTGGAATTTGATGTATTTTATTGTATTGTAAGTGCGAAAAGTTAGATATTTAATTAGGTGTTTTCATAAATGGACAACTTAGCCGACTATTGCAGCATAGAGCCTAGAAAATTATACACCTTGGAAATTCTTAAATTAGAATTTATGGGTTGCTGATTCCAAAAATTGGTATCCCGAACCCTTAAAATACGAATGGAATCCCGAAATTAGGAAAATTACTCCTTTTTGCAAATATCTGAATAAGAATCTTGAATAACCATAAGTTTATCTTCAGATTTATTATTTTGTAGGTTTATTGGGTCGTTGATTTCAAAAATTGAGGTCTTGAGCTCCTTTAGTATGGGGGACAGAACCCCCGAAACTCGGAAAACCACCTCTTTCAGGGGTTTTGCAATAGTCGGCTAAGTTGCCCATTTATGAAAATACCTAATTAAATATCTAACTTTTCGCACTTCTACAATAAAATACATTAAATTTCAAAGAGAATAAAAGAAAAATTATGGCTATACGATTAAAATTGCCCCAAGGGTCGAATTGTTTCCATTTTCCATCACTGTGCGTCGTGGCGAATGCATGGTTGGACGGGGCAGGCCCGGTTCGGCTGAAACGATAATTACGTATGTTATGTTAGCAGTCCTGTCCGCTGTGGGCAGACTTAATAGACTAGTAGATGGTGACAGAAAATCAGAACTGATAGCCTACCGTCTGCAAGTAATATAGTCAGTATTATGTATACAATAAAGGTTTGCACGCATGCACGGGATATAGTAAACGATTTCCGGTTTGCATAAAGAAACAATGTTTTCAACTAATAAATTACCGTCTGCAAAGTTCATAATTCGAAATTAAAGGAATAAAAATATGTTGGAAGCGCTTTTGCAGACAGTTTTGTCATGCACCAAACCTTATACAGGGTACTCCAGAATGTCTCAAATTTTAGTAAAAAAAAATGATAATTTATCGTCTGCAAACAATACAAAATGATGATTCTGGTTCATGAAGACGAGTAGGGGAAGGTGCAGACGTTTACAATATGCACATCACCATATCGTGCGCATGTCAACTTGTTATTTTTTTTTAAATTGAACAATTACCGTTTAATTATAGTTTTATTAGAAAATTTAGGTTGCAAAACTATTGTAAAAAATGTTTGCAGACGAATCCAATATGCACGGTTGTCCAGTGAATTCTATAAACTTGTAAGAAAATGGGGGTAACTTTTACCGATTATTAACTGTCTGCAATTTGGTACAAAGAAAGGTTATTGATTCGATTACGCAATTATTTAATTTGCAGACAGTGCGCACATGCACGAAAACCACAATGAAGTGTCAAAATTTTGCGAAATCCGTTTGATATCTCTCCATCCGCGATATGTACCAAAAACAACTATCTACCTTCGGCAACTTGGTACAAAGAAAGATTACTGAGTTAAATACGCAATTATTCAACTTGCAGACAATGCCCACATGCACGAGAGTTACAATAGTGTCAAAATTCGGCGAATTCCGTTTGATATCTCTTCATGTGCGATATGCACCAAAAACAACTCTTTACCATCTGCAACACGAAATTGTATAAGCTTACTTATGCAAGTATATTTTTTTTCGGATGGGCAGACAACAACATGCAGATGCACACGGACCAGAATTAGTACTAGCATTCGATAAAGTTGGTCGATAATTCGCGTCGTAGTTAAATTCAATTGAAAAAATATTATTTTATTAAAGTTGTAGCAAAAATCTTATACATATTATCATAATAATAATTATTTATAAAAAATTTTTTTTGCCGTCGGTTTCTTCTTCAACATTATCACTCTCAACCACTGACTCCTGGAACGTTTTCCGATAATCCTCAGTGAAATCATACATTTCTTCCTCGCTGTCATTGATATGTTCTAAGAACAGGTTTTCTTCATCTGAATCATCATCAGCATTGTTGTTGGTGAGCATTATTTGTTCGTTATCCTTCTCGACCACACTGTTATTCGTAATTGCGACTGTAATTTTAAAAATTAATCAGCATTTGAAATTCATTGGAATTTGCAAGAAAACTATAGAATTTTCGTACCGTTGTCGTCATCAGCTTCAGAAATTTCTTTGACGGTTTGTGGCATTTCATCTCCATCAAACCAGTTAAATTTAATATTGGAGTCCTCCGATTTGCACCAGCCATACTCCTCAACTTGTAAGCTTGATGGCTTAGGCAAAGATGCGTTGCTCCATATTTTTGCCACATATATTGTCCTACGGTACTGTTGCTCCAATTCTCGGAAACATGGAGGAAGCATGCAAGCTTCAAAGTTTATAATTTTTTTTTTAATTTTTCCATATCATTGACGACAGAGAAGTTACGCGTGGACAGGTGCAATCTGAATATAAAACATTGTATATTCTTTCCTATTGTTTACAATAATTAGTAGATTAAATTAATAAAAAAAACAAAGTACAAATCTTGGTGTATTCACAGAAGAGTGCTTCAGCAAACCATTTTGTTTTGTGCTATACATTTTGCACATGAAATCTTAAATGATTTCCAAACCTGTAACTAATCTTTCAACTTATCGAAACTAGTCGAGAGTTGCACGTTGCACCTGCAGAGGGCTCCACGTTGTGCCTGCTAGAGCCTCCTGTTAGTGGTCTAATATTGTTAGTGGCCTATGGTTTGAGATGAAATATATGGCTCTCGTACATGTGCGCATTGTCTGCAAATTAAATATTTGCGTATTTAAACCAGTAAATTTTCTTTGTGCCAAATTGCAGACGGTAGATAGTTGTTTTTTGGTAAATATCACGAACGGAAAGATATCAAACGCATTTCGCCAAATTTTGACACTTTATTGTGACTCTCGTGCATGTGCGCATTGTCTGCAAACTAAATAATTGCATATTTGAATCAATAATCTTTCTTTGTACCAAGTTGCAGTCAGTAAATAATTGGTAAAAGTTACCCCCATTTTTTTACACAAATACGTTCGGCGGCAAGTGCTTTGTACACATTTAATCTATCTGCAAATAATTCTTTATCGAAGCTCTATTTTTAAATCATGTTTCCTTTTTAGTTGCAGACGGTAAACAATTGCTCAAAGTTGTAAAAAAAAAAATAACAAGTTGACATGCGCACGATATGGTGACGTGCATATCGTAAACGTCTGCATCTTTCCCCTACTCGTCTTCATAAACCAGAATCATCATTTTATACTGTTTGCAGGCGGTAAATTATCATTTTTTTTACTAAAATTTGATACATTTTGGAGTACCCTGTATAAGGTTTGGTGCATGACAGAACTGTCTTCAAAAGCGCTTCCGACATATTTTTATTCCTTTAATTTCGAATTATGAACTTTGCAGACGGTAATTTATTAGTTGAAAACATTGTTTTTTTATGCAAACCGGAAATCGTTTCCTACATCCCGTGCATGCGTGCAAACCTTCAAAGTACCAAAAATTGAGCTTTATTGTATACATAATACTGACTAAATTACTTGCAGACGGTAGGCTATCAGTTCTGATTTTCTGTCACCATCTACTAGTCTATAAAAGCTAAATTAGGAATTGATAATATGTCCACAAGGACCTAAAATTGATTAATATAAAAAACACTGTAAAACTATCACTCGGGAAAACAGAACTCAACGAAGAAACCCGTCCGAAGCAATTCCAAATAAATGGTATTATTTGTTTTCGTTTGGAAGACCGGAAACATTGAGTTAATCAGAGTCTCATGACTCCGCAAGTTTAAAAGTCAGTGTTCTGGTCACCTTACGGGAGCTTGATGGGGATTTTTTATGCGATTCCTCAGAAATCATTAGGTGTAAAATCCGTTATTAGGAGGTAAACAAATAAAAATCACGTCAAAATTAAATTACGTCAGTGAGAAATCTCGATAGGGATTTTTTTATGCAAAAAGTCCAAAAATTCTTAGACGTAAAACCCATTATTACTAGTAAATAAATAAAATCCCTACAGAAAGAGCGTCGTTAATGATCTAAGGTAGTACAGCCTTGGCCTATTACTTGTCTATCGTTATATCTTATCTCGAACCCGCCTGAGAGTAGAAGAACGGGGCAGAACTTGACTGGCACCCTTGAAAAATAAATTGATGTCGTGTCAATAAGACACACGGTAGTGAGTTCTTCTACAGTATCATGCGGTAAAATAAAAAATATTTTCTTACAAAAAGTACACAGGCACACAAAATTAAAAAAGTTGTCTTTTCTGGTACTCCATTGGGTAATCCATATGTATTTCTACGTGCTGAACACGAGTCAGGTGTCCGTTTAGCTCCATTAGTCACAATTTTTTTGCGAATTGCGAAAATAACCTAAAAAAACTCATAATTTAGATTATTTCCGCGATTTACTAAAAATTGGTGGATAACGGAGCTAAACGCATATCTGATTCGTATTCAACATGTCTAAATACATAGAGTTACCCAATGAAGTTCCAGAAACAGATCACATTTCACTTTTTTTGTGTCTGTGTAATATATTTGCATTTGCGATTTTCTAGAAAATGGCGGAGGATCCGGTGATCTTCATATATTACACAGACACACACACATACACACAAAAAGGTCTGTTTCTGGGACTCCATTGGGCAACCCTTATGTACTTCGACATGCTGAATACAAATCAGGTATTCGTTTAGCTCCGTTAATCACCAATGTTTAGTAAATCTCGAAAATAACCTATAAGTAAATCGTTATTTTCGCGATTTACAAAAAAAATGATGGCCAAGCACGTCGAAATACATACGCGGTACCCAATGGAGTATCAAAAAAATATCACTTTTTTATTTTGTGTGCCTGTGTTATTAAATAAGGCAACTAATTATACTCGTAATTGTATTAAACTACTTTTATTTTTAACAGCATTGAATAAATTGATTAGAAAATTTTTAAGAAAGTCAAATTAGGCAGATTTGTCCACAAATTGGAATTCTAACATAAATTTTAATCTTAAACAATTTTTCTTAGTAACAGTTTTTCATATTGTTAAAACAGAGCATAGTTTATTCTTACATAATTTTCTAAACACCCTGTACATGACATGTTAACTTACTCCATGGAAATCATATTTTTAACAGAAGCAAGACTTTTTATGAAGAATAAGTTTTCTGCGTAAAATGAGAAACAAAAAATGTTATTCTCTTATCCACATACTGTATATCAGTTTTAATTAGGAACTTGGTAAGGTAGTTTATGAAATAGCAGGCATTTTTTCTATAGCAGGTACATCATTTTTTAAATTGGTTGTGAAATAACACGAAACATTAGAATACTGCACAAAATTTTGCAAAAAGTTTGTTCTTATTAGATTGTTGTTGGTTAGGTAAGTACGCTATTCAGCTATCATCAACAAAAAAATCACCCCTGCAGCAGCTATTTTCTTCACAGGATAAAATTCTTAGTGTATGGTGGATTATGATTGAAAAAATAGAAAAAAAAATTGTAACTTTTAAACCCTCGAAAATCGTACCCCATATAAAATGCTTAATATTAGAACCTTCTATCACCTTGTTCGTTTTGGACGTCTATGAATGGAACACCCTGTATATGCATTTTCACGTAAAAATCATTGCATCCATGAGAATACGGCGTAATAATAATAACGAGATTTTTTATCAAACTATTTGTCTGGATTAATTTTTAAAAATTCTACTTATGCATATTGAATAACTAGGAATTAGTTATTTAATTATATCAACTTGCGACTGAAAGAAAAAAAGTTACCTATGCAGTTTCTGTATCCCATGCTAAACGGAATAAATGCAAATGGATGGAGCTTTTCCACATTTTCTTGAGAGAATCTATCTGGATCAAACTTTAAAGGGTCTGGAAAGTGAACCTGTAGCCTATGTGTTATAAATGGTGACATAAAAATATTTGTTCCAGAAGGAAACGTATATCCATCTAAAAAACGAGTAATTACTTAGAAGAACAACAATAAACAGAAATGCATATAAAGGAATTTCAATTAATTGATTGGTTGTATGAAAAACTTACGTAACCGTGAAAATATTCCAAATTGTTAAATATTTATTAATCGCTTTACAATTCAGAGAAGAAACTCTATGCGCCGCAGGCACAATTTTTTTTATATGATTTTGAACTACCCAAAAATTTCTATAACTAGTTGACTAAAAAAAAATATTAATGGCATACGTTTTTAATTCCGGATAAAAGGCTGCTAGTTTTGTGTCAATAAACTGGGACAGATTTGACCATCGACAAAATATGGCTCAATAAAATCAATTTGCATTTTTGTTGAAATATCTATGTAAGAAATATATCGTTATATTAAAAATAAATACCAAAAAAAAATTGTTTGGTACACGATGTAAAAAAGTTCTCACTTCCGAAATCGACATACTAATGTTTTTTTGCAGATATAGAGAAAAAATATTAAAATCATCGATCCTTCTTGAAAGTTACTATAGCAGTGTAACATTTTATTCTGAGTAACTTTCCCTATTGACACTTTGCTGTACTTTTTAGAGAGAAGGTACTTTACTTAACAAGAAAATAGTTCTTGCTTAATTACCATGGCCCACGTGATTTAAAAAAATTAAAATTACGCCCAAAATTAAATTTAAGATAAGTAGAGGTAACCTCCCAAATGTTCAAAAGATATTCTAAAGTTTCAGTCTGTTTCACCTACCGTGACCTTACTTTTTTATTTTCTTTCCGATATGAACTAATGAGCATAGGATAAAAGATAAGCTATTGAAAAATGCCCCCGTACATATAGAAAGGGAATGCCGCCCTAATATTATATTACATAGCGGAGATCACTTCCACAAAGTTTCAAACCTGTGTTTCTGCTTAAAGGGTCGAAATTGCTGTTTTACCTCTATGTTTTTTTTCTTCTATTATTTGCTGATCAATTGAATTGAAATTTGATACACATATTTTATATCTTAACATTTATTTTAAAAATCAGGACCCTTCTGCAACTGTTCCAATTCTAACAGAAACATAATAAATATACGCTGATGACTTAACTTTAACGCGTCTAATTTCCGTTCATTACATTGTGGTAGAACAGGGTAAAAAAAAATAATCCGTGGTACTTGCTACGGCGCACAGTGGGACGAAACCCTACTGTGCCACCCAAATCACTCTACAAAGCGTCAAGTTACAGTTATCAGAAACTTTTTAAATGTTCGTTTTGAAATTTTCTATCAATCTGTTGAGCTAGATTTTTGATTTTTAGCTACGATTTTCTATAATTTTGACCTAAAATTGAATTTTTACTAAAGAATATCGTATTTTTCAATTAAAATCAGTCTTCAGATTACAAATATGTAAAGATTCGCATAATTTTAATTTTAAATCTTTACTTTACAAATACATAATCGATCTGCCAAAGTAGATTTTTCATTTCTTTTTTATTCTTGTCAGCTGCCAAAATCGCTGTCAAATTTAAAAGTTTACAAGTTTGTCTTGTAATTTTGAAAATAATGTGAATTTTTATAGAAAAGATATGAGGTGTTTTAAAACTTTCTAGTTCCATAATTGATATTAAAATAAAGTTTTCACTTTTGGCACCTGTCGAACTTTCCGTCAACTTAATGAAAATGCCATTTAATAACACAAGTCTACAAAAAAAGTCTGGTCCTAAGGTTCTTATATAACTTTTCTGAAGTATTTTGACGGCCTGAAGCCAATTTTTCACAAACAAAATTTTTTGTCGCATCAGTTTTTGTCTACCACTCCTCTTATCCTTGAAAAAGGATAAGAGCTCTGATCTAACTTTTCTGAAGTATTTTGACGCGCCGAAACTAATTTTGGACAAAGAAATTTTTCTATCGTCAGTTTTCCGGTACCAGCCCTTTCATTCCCTAAAAAGGACAAGATTCTCATTTAACTTTTTTGAAGTATTTTGACGCGCTTAAGCCAATTTTGAACAAAATTTTTTTTTCTGTCATGTCAGTTGCCCTATACTACCCCCTTTTATCCCCTAATTTATTTTGTGCAAAATTGGTTTCAGTGCGTCAACATACTTCAGAAAACTACTTGTTTTTCGCTCTTTTAGGGGATAAAAAGGGTGGTAGAGCGAAGCCGACATGATAGAATAAAAAATTGTGTCCAAAATTGGTTTCAGCGTCTCGAAACACTTCAAAGTAGTTAGATCAGAACCTCAAGACAAACAAGACTTTTTTTTGCCTTTTTTAGGGGATAAAGGGTGGTAGAGGGAAACTAACACTACAGAATTTTTTTGTACAAAATTGGCTTCAGCGAGTCAAAATAGTTTAAAAAAGTTAGATGACCTTCGAATAAAACCTTTTTTTTTTAGGGGGATAAAGGGGTGGTAGACAAAAACTGCGAGATAGAAAAAAAATTTCTGTCCAAAATTGGCTTCAGCGCGTCAGAATACATCCTTAGGACAAAACCTTTTTTTTGTAGACCTGTGTTATTAAATGACATTTTCATTAAGTTGATAGAAATTTTGACAACTGCCAAAAGTGAAAACTTTATTTTAATATCAATTATGTTTTAAAATACTGTATATCTCTTCTTCTATGAAAACTCACATTATTTTCAAAATTACGAAAGACCCTTGTAAATTTTTAAATTTAACAGCGATTTTGGCAGCTGTCAAGAATAATAAAAAAAAGAAATGAAAAATCTACTTTGGCAGATCGATTATGTATTTGTAAAGTAAAGATTTAAAACTAAAATTGTGTTAATTTTGGTATCTTATTTGTGACCTGCGGACTGATTTTAATTGAAAAAAACGATATTTTCTAGTAAAAATTCAATTTTAGATCAAAATTATAAAAAATTGTAGCTAAAAATAAAAAATCCAGCTCGACAGATTGATAGAGAATTAAAAAAAAAAAAGTTTCTGACAACTTTAACTTGACGACTTGTCGGGTGATTTGGGTGGTACAGTAGGGTTTCATCCAACTATGCGGCGTACATCTACATATTGTGGGGAGACTCCAGCCACTTCCTGTAGCTGCCCATTTATCTTTTATTAAAGTTATATCACCTCCAAAAATTTAAAAATGGACCTTAAAGATTATAAGATAGATGTTTTAATTTTAATTTAACAAACCCCTATCTACTTATTATTAATAGTGGAATGTAACAAGCAATTATCTGATTACCTAATATGAATTTGAAGTAGGTGTAAGAATAAACAAATAATCTAACCATAGCCCAGATGACAGAGAACATTTTATAGTGAAACAAAAATTTGCAAATTGAATATTATTTTTTTTTTTAATGAGTTCGTGAAAGTGTATAGAATAATATCCTGAAAAGTTTACATTTCGTTCGAATGCAGAACATAAAAAAAAAGTGAAAAAAAAATGTTTTATCCATTTTTTCAAAATTTTGAAATTAAGTCAGGAAAAAATAAAAAATACAGGTGGATAGACCACATGTTTATGAACAAAAAACATCCTAATAAAATTTATCACTAAAGCCACGGTATTCCTGGAAAAAAAATAGTGAAGTAACTTTGTCACTCTACGCGGTCAACGCACGGTTAAATGCATACTTTGGAACCTCTAAAAATTCTTAGCTGTTCTATCGAGTAAAATAAAGCTTTTTTTTCTTTCTGATTACACGTTTTAAACATTTTTATTAGTGAATAGGGGGATAAATAGTGAGTATGGAGGGAAAATATATAATTATGGACGCATACACAGACATCACACATAGCCGTTGAATCGCTCGCATGAATTTTTACGTGCCTTTACTGTATTGTATTTATTACAGGTACACGCACAAGCATTTCAGCTATATCCAATGGATTCCTTATATAGTTGTTAATGTATTAGAAAAGTTCCAAAATTTATATTCAAAACAATCAAAGATATTTTCATAGTTCTAAGGATAAAATCGTGAAAATCGCAATTTTTTATCATGATCTGATTGATCATATTTTCGAAAAAATGCATACAAATAAACGATTTTCTGTTTGAACATTCGAAAAGTATACACTTTTTCCGAAATAGCGATATTTTATTTTTCCAATGGGTTAATTTCGCGATAAGTTACAGCCTCCAATATATATATTTATCAAAAAAATCATCAAGCAACGAAATTAAGTATATTTTTCCCATCCATCCTTTGCTTGTATTGTTTAAAACAAAAAAGCATCAGAAAGCTACAATTTCCATCTTTTAAATAAGCCAACACTCATATAGATTGAACAAATTCTGATTTAGTGACATGTAATTTAGTGCGTCGGTGTCACAGTCATGCGTATTCAAGCGCGTGCACGCATGGATCTCGCTCCGAGTTATAAAGTTACATTTGACTTTTTTGTTCAAAAATATGTGATCTATCCATCTGTATTTTTTATTTTTTTCTAGCTTGATTTAATTTTAAAATTTTGAAAAAATGGATGAAAAAAATTTTTTTTTTCATTTTCTTTTATGTTCTGTATCCGAGCGAAATGTAAACTTTTGAGGATATTATTCTATATACTTTTACGAATTCATTAAAAAAAAGTTTACTCAGTTTGCAAAATTTTGTGGGTAAATACCTTCGTTGACTGGGCTACCAATCGTACTCTAGAAAAACAATAACATATAAATATCATAAATAAACATGACCCAATTGACGTTTCAAGCATCAGGACCATCAAATCACATCCACTTTTCTATTACGATTTTTTTAGTACGAATATTATTATAAGTTATAACATTACGTAGATAACTGACCTAATGTCACTTCCTCAGTTAGAACTCTAGATATTATAGGAACACTAGGTGCCAATCTCAATGATTCCTTCATACACTGCTCTAAATACTTCATATTATTTAAATCAGTTACTGTAAGTTTAAGGTTATTTTCGTAAATATCATCCAACTCTTTCACGATTCTTCTTTGCACATCCTGATGCTTGGCTATAAAATAGAGGCTGAATGCTACAGCAGCTCCGACAGAATCTTGACCCTGAAATTAATTTTTTAGAAAAATTCATGAGGTATTTGGTAACTTACTTACCGCTAGCATGAAAGTTACAGCTTCATTTATTATGTCTTCATCTGTAAAATCAGTATTATTATCGGATATCTCGATAAAAATATCTAACAAACTTTTAAATGAAGCTCTCGTTTTCTCATTTCTTCTTTTCATTAGAATCTAAAATGTATTTGTACGATGATTACACAGGACCACAAAATATTTATGTAAGGTGTCCAGACCCAATGTAGCATATGTTTTTCGGGTTGCTGAAAGCGAATCTAAAACTTATTTTCCCCATCACGTCAGGACTTTTTTAAAAACCTTATCGACGTGATCGAGCTATAATTCGCGGCAGTGGCCTTGCGATATATGTAAAATGTACTTTAAAACCTAAAATAATTTCACACCTAGATGTCAATACTACGGAAGAACTCTGGTTGTCTATTAATCATTTTAATAAGAACATCACTGTTGGCACTTTATATCGTCCTCCAAATTTTAGTGTAGCAGACTTTTTGGACGAATTTGAAAATTCACTTCATATTGTTTTGCCTAAGTATGATGATATATTATGTGCGGGAGATCTCAACATTGATCTTCTGGATGATGACTGTGCTTCTAGCAAGCTGTTAAATAACGTTCTAGATTCATGCGCACACAAACAAATCATAGTGGAACCTACCAGGTACGGTCCTACGAGTGCAAAGTTACTAGACCTCATTATTTGCTCTGATAACATCAAGGTAGTTGCTACGAGGGTCAACGATGTATCTGAAATTTCGGATCATTGCTTAGTCTCGTGTGAAATTGATAAAATACAAGATAAAGTCGTACCGCTCCTGTATACCTTCCGTGATTTTAAAGATTTTAATATAGTCAATTTTGAATATGATCTTAATATGGTCGATTTCTCAGAAATATTATACTTAGGCGATGTCGACTCTAAAGTAGAATTTTTAAATTCTGCCATTTTCGAAATTTTTAATCACCATGCACCTATTAGGACGGTAAGAATTACTAAACGTAAAGCGCCCTAGCTTACTGTGGCCTTAAAACAACTTATGCGTTATAGAAATAAAGCATTTGCCAAATATAAACAAACAAAAAATATTAAACATTGGAATTACTACAAAAATTTGCGTAATGAGGTAAACTATGCAATAAAAAGGGAAAAAAGGCATATCTAGAACACAAGATTAGATCTTGCAATAACAAAGACACGTGGAAAGTATTGAAAACCTTAGAAATTCATACAAAAAAAAAGACTGAAGTACCTACACACCTGCAACATCCTACGGCTATTAACGACTTTTTTATAGAAACTATGCAACGTGGTAATAATACACCTGATCCTGATACGATTCTTTTTTATAAAAATAAGAGATTAGTAAATGTAGAGAATTTTGAATTCTCTCTTACAAACGAAAAAGAAATTTATGAAACTCTCTTAGCTATTAAATCTAAAGCCGTCGGTGAGGATTTAATTAATATTGACATGTTATTGTATTGCTGTCCTGTAATATTGCCATACGCTACACACATTTTTAATTTTTGTATCGAGTCACAGACCTTTCCATCAATATGGAAGCGTTCGCAAATTATACCTCTGCCTAAGGTTGCCAGCCCTGTTGAATTTAAGGACCTCAGACCCATCAGCATTTTATGTACACTATCAAAGGCTCTCGAAAAAATTATTGATAAACAAATACGTCAGCACTTTTTCAGCTACAATATTTTACCAGAACACCAGTCTGGTTTCAGGCCGGGATACAGCTGCAGTACGGCATTGGCAAAAGTTACTGATGATTTGCTCTCCGCAATAGATAAAAACAAGTTATCTGTCTTGGTACTTCTAGATTATTCGAAAGCCTTTGATAGGATAAATTATGATCTACTATTGGCTATCACGCACTACGTTGGATTCTCTGAAAGAGCCGTTTCTTTGCTCAGAAGTTACCTCGATGATCGGGTACAATGTGTTGTGTTAAATAATAAGAGATCTTGCTTTTCCCCAGTTGTGTGTGGTGTACCACAGGGGTCTATTTTGGGCCCCTTGTTGTTCACGTTATACACCTTTGCATTTGAGGAAAAAGACACAAAACATGCTTGCCAAAACATTAACCATGACCTTCAAAACTTACTTCAAATTTCCAACAAATTCTGTTTAAACATTAATGCCAGTAAATCGAAGGCTATGTTATTTGGTCGAATTGCCTCACGAAATCGAGTCAGTAATGATGTGAAAATTTCAGTCGACAATGAAATTATAAGTCTTACAGACAGTGCCAAAAATTTAGATGTAAATTTGAGATTTTCTGCACATCCATCGTTAGAAAGTCGTACTGTTCTTTAAAATTAATATACGTCAATAGACACATTCTAAATAAGAAGACTAAAACATTTCTTTGCGAATCGTTGGTGTTGTCTCACATCAATTATGCCGATGTAGTGTACGGACCATGTCTACTTAAAACTGATGCTAAACGGCTATAGTTAATCCAAAATTCTTGCATTCGTTTAATTTGCGGACTACGCAAACGCGATTATGTATCAGCTAAGATAACCGAAATTGGATGGTTAAATACTAAGAGAAGGAGAATGCTACACTGCTGCACGGTCTATCACAAAATAATCACTACAAAGAAACCTCAGTATCTGCTAAATAAACTACGATTCAGAACGGACATTCATAATATTAATATCCGGTTTAAAAACCACCTAACCGCTCCTCAGCATAGAACTACACTTTTTCGGTCCTCTTTTACATACAACTCCGCAAAAGTCTATAATAGAATTCCAGCTGATTTCAAAAAATTCGATTCTAATATGTTTTCAAAAAAACTCAAAAAGTTAATGTTTCAAGATACTACCTTCTTAGCATAAACAATTGATGTTTGTGTAATTGATTCTTTTGTTGTTGTTGTTGTTGGTAAGCAAAACAGTATTATGTGATACAGATACTCACTTATTGTTATAGTTATGTTACATTTTCGAGGTTGAGTGGAAGGGCCAAGCATTTTGGATGACAAATCCAAAATGCTTGAACTCCGCCTTTTCCACAATTTACTGAAATATGTGTCTCGTTTATTTGTTTGTATATTTATATTATTGTGGAATAAAGACTGTTATTATTATTATTATTATTAAAAATTAAGAACATTTTTTTAACCGACACATTACGAGAATATTCGAAGATTTGGCGGAGTCGCCGGTAATATCAATTAATTCACAAACAGGGTATTATTTTTCTAGTAACATTCACATCAACCTAAAGAAGGAAACTATTGTGAAATTATTCTCTTTATGTTGGGCACCATGTGAATGGTACTACGAAAACAATACACTGTTTGTGAATCAGAGCTGGGCAAGCTCTCCTAAAAAGTGCTCGCGAGCACTAAGCACTCAAAAAAGTGCTTTTTCGAGCACTAAGCACTGATAATAGTAAACTTAGCACACTGAAAAAGTCCTTTAAATTCAGGAGCGCTAAGTACTAACCATTTTTAAAAAATTTAAATAATGGAGTATCTATTGATTGAGGCTAGAACTTCATTGAATTTATGTGTTATTTATAAAAAAAGGTCAACAAAAACAACCCAGAAAGAAATTGAGTTTTTTCAGAGAAAACATATTTTACAGGAAAAAGTTGTTTTCTAGTGCCAATGAAAGTTCAGATATGAAATTTGAACGTCGTCTCTCAAAGTTGATATTTTTGCCAAATATTATGATTAAAGTAATTAAATTGAACCAAAGTGCGTAAATAACATGATAACCAAACATCAGTAGAAATATTATATATTTTTTTATTTGTCATTTTTTTAATTCATTTCTTTTTTAATTATTTTTATCAAAACTTTGAGATACGACGTTCAAATTTCATATATGACCTTTTGTTGACATTAGAAATAACATTTTCCTGAAACAATCTCCTCTCAAAATACTTATACTTACTTTTGGCACAAATTCACGTTTCCTAATATATTAACCATCCTGTACGTTATTTCGAAATTCTGACTACAGCCAAGGACTTTTCAGAGTAAGCAAAACATTTTATGCAAAAATGCAAAATAAGAATGCAACATAACAAAGATTGCAAGTGTGTTAGGTCCGTCCGGGGACACACTGTAATACTAAATACTATTCTGATTTTCACCTTAGTGGAGAATTATTTTTTAAGGAAAGAGACAATTTATCACTATCACATCTCACACCAATCTTTTAGATAGAGGGTAGGAGGGTACACCATTTTGTACTTCTGACTAGATCAAAATATAGATAATAATATGATAAATGATAAAGATATCATTTTTACGTGAATTTGGTAAGTATGCTTATTGTACTTGTAATGTAAAATGTAACATAATATGATGACTGATGATGATGTATGAACGAATTTGATAATCCCAGCCATTTTTGAGCAAAAATGAAACAGGAAACTATCATTGGCTTGGCACACACCCAATTTAGAAAAAATTATTTGAGACTACTTTGAAAAAAATGATGAATGAAAACAATTCATTATAGAACATTTTCTTAAGAAAATGTTCTATAATAAATATAGAATTATTATTATTGCACGAGATGTGATGTAAATCAAATTTTGATGTAATTAATTATATATTTTTTTATTGATTGATTGATTAATTGATTGATTTACCAGCGTGCGGTAGGCATTGCTGCCACTCCCAGTTATACAGCTGGGCTTGCTACGTCCACGCTGGGTTGGACTGAGGTCATGCTTGTTGCCAGTAGCGAGAGCCACATGGCGCATGGTAAAGGAATGTGGGATGTGGGGTGTAGGTATTTGAGATGCGTTACCGCATTGTGTCGTGAAGGAGCGTTTAAGCTCCCTTTTTGTGTTTTTGGTTCTGGACTTCTGCCTCTTCTGAGTCTTCTTGTGAAATGTTGTCGCGTTGTGTCGTAGTATGGAGTGTTTATGCTCCTCTTTTTGTGTTCCTGCTTCTTCGAATTATCTGATTCCTCGGTTTCCGATTGTGGTAGAGTATACATCGTTGCACTTTGTGGTGTTCATTTCTGCTCTTCTCAAAAAACTTCTGTTGGCATTTGTGGTTGCCAATTCTTTTGACTCCATATGTCATAGTTGGCCGTTTGACTGTTATGTACACATATTTGGTAAGGTCCCAAGATAGTTTATTTTTCTCAGTGAACGGCACGATTGCCCTTGTGACTCTGTATGCCGTTTTGATTCTCTCCTTTATCGTTTCTCTCCGTTCCAGTTGGTTCGTCAGGTCTGTTCCCAGGTACTTCAGTTTGTTCGTTGTTCTTAAAGAGTATTATTCATCTATTTTGTGTTCTTCTCTGCTGCTCCAACTCTCTTTTGTTGACGGGTATCACTACATTATTAGGCTTTTCTTGAGGTTTGTTTTCAGTCCGTATGATTTTCCTCCTGTCGGGCTCATGGGTGACCTGTCCCTTTTTGGCGTTTTTCTTGTTGCAATTTTTAGTTTTGATTACCCATTTTTATCCAGTCTAATTCTTCTCCTGTCAGTTGTCTTTGGGTTTCTTCGTGGTATTTCTTCTGGGGGTCTTAGTACTGTAGTAGAGAGCTTGTGGTGGTCCATATTTTTTTATTAGCTATATCACTTAATTATTATTATGTTAGTATATAAAAAAGATACATAGCTTTGCGGGTCTATGCAGAAATGTCTCGGCCACACTTTAATAATTTACTGCCCATCACAAGTTCATGGTGACAGCGGTCGACACTTGGGCTTGGATGTATAAACACTTTTCAGACTATCCTCTAAGAAAGTTGTTTGAGTCAGATTTTCAACACTATATTATAACACCCACAACGCAAAAAACATGCAATATCACAAAATACACTCCTATTAAAACAGAAACAAACAAAAAGTCAAAGATCAAAAACATTTATCTGCGATAATTCTCTTTCCTTCCATTCCATTCTCTTTCTGACTTGTTCTATTGCATTACATCAAAACTACTGTACCTAGCTCTGGATTATGTACGAAACCAATCACTACTCACAAAATCACCAATCGCACGTCCCGAGATATGTATTACCCTTCAAACACCCATTACTTACCTGACAACTCAAAATTATATCTTTTACACCCTGTATCCAGCCCAAGTGATGGCACATAAAAAGGCTGGTAAAAAACGGGTTATGTTTTCTCTTTCTAACTTATGGCTTAGTGTTCCATATAGACACCGTCAATTTTTTGTACCAGTAGCTTATGTGTCTTTGTTTCTACGTTCTATAGTGAATACATTATTTTTGTGTTTTCTGGAGTTATTATTTCTTGCTTACTTTCTGCTTTTTGCTTATTACTATTACGGTCCTAAACTTTTTAATAAACTTCCTTAGCCTCACCAGAGTCGTGTACCAGAAGTATAAACAGTCAGTATGTTTTTATAGCATGCATGAGGTTTTTCAAATTTTTTATGGCACTGAAACCATTTCTTTTTAGCTGTTCATGCTTGTTATTTTTTCCTTTCTTGTCGGGCTCATAGGTGACCTCTCCTTTTGCTGAAATTTTTATTTTTGCGCCCATTGATGTCCAGTCTAATTCTTCTCCTGTCAGCTTGGGGGGTATTGTTTCTTTGGAAAATTATTATTATTTTATCGTGTTTAATTATATTGATTGGCTGGAAAAAAATCGGTCTTGCCTATTGATTATTATTTGCACTGTTGACCTAATAGAATGCCTTTGGTTATAATTTTAGTTTATTTTGTATATTTTTGCTGAAAGAAAGTTTATTTATTACTATGATTGTAGTTTATTACCGACCCTTTATTTATTAGTATCCGCCAGAGTTTATTTGTCTAGGAACTATCGAGTGTTCAAAGTATAGATAAGGTTTAGTTAAGTGGTAATGATATAATGTAGGGTGTTTTTAAATGCCTGGTGCTTGTTTATGATTTGTTTCCTAGAAGGTCTGCTTGTCTCAGGAATATCATTTTTACTTGTGCACTGATAGGTTTTAATCACACGTATTAATTAGATATTAGCTATATAACTTAACTGTTGTAATGTTAATCCATTTCACTTTTTGCGCAATTATTCACTTAACACATCTGCGTAATTTCGTTCTATTGTGTCGACTTCTGGTCGGGCTTTTACTCGAATCTTATAGCAGCGACTTTAAAAGCGTCTGTTCTGTTTGAAACCACCAGACGAACCCAATTAATTATATATTTTTTCTTCGTCGTAAAATAAATTTTCTTTAGTCTAAAAATTTTTTTCTGAATTGGGTATGAATTCACAAATTTCATGCAGAAATGATTCTTTGCTTGCGAAAATTTTAAAGTGCTCACGAGTCATAAAGGGCTTGGGGCTTTTTGGAGTGCTCGCAATAAGCATTTTAGTGCTCACGAGCCTCTTCAAGTGAATTTTATGTGCTCCTAAGCACAGTGCCCCCGAGCATAAAAGTGCTTAGAGTGCTTAGTCAAGCACTAAGCACAGCACTTAGGAACGGCTCTATTGTGAATTAATGATGATACCGGCGACTCCGCCAAATATTAGAATATTCTCGTAAAATGAAGTCGGCTAAAAATAATCGTTCTCAATTTAAAAAAAATCCTGACGTGATGGGGCAAAATAAGTTTCGCATTCGGTTTCAGCGACCCTAAAAACATATGCTACACTGGGTCTGGTCCCAGGCAACTCGCAAAAATATTTTGTAGTCCTGTGTTATGCGTTATGCTATAATTATTAGAAAACGTATATAATAATACTACATAATTCAATAACTGCTGTAATTAGGATAAAACAGAATATCAGAAAATTTCGAAAACATCACGTATTTATTCATTATTCGGGAATCACAATATTCACAAATTCATTTAGGGTATGTATCCGAAGGCTTAGTTTTGAATAAATAACATTATCTAGAATGGCCATGAGGATCTAAATGAGGAGGGCGCCATTCTGGCTGAGTTTACAAAAAAGCGTGAAACATTTTTTTCCGAAAATTTTTGTATTACTGAGAATTGATTCATTTTATGTTTACACGCCATTTACGGGTTTATTTTTTAACATTTCTTAATAATTTTCAAACTAATGGAAAGTTAACTGGTTAAAAACGACCAAAGCTCCAAGTTTGGAAAAGTTTCTTAAATTCCGAAATAATGTGTGCTCCGTCATTCCTACGTCATTAGTACTCAATATTAATTTTGCATTATCAATGAAATTGACTTATAATGTTGTTATTTCTTTATAAGAATGAACCTTATCCGAAATTATCGAGTTTCTTCTATTGCTAATACTTTACGATTTACACTCGCACAAAAATGTGAAAATTTATACTACTGCAGATTCTTGCAATTATCTCTGTCACAATTGTCCCTTCGTAGTAATTAGTTATTATCCATATTGTAGATTATAAAATTTCTTACATTTGTTTAAACAATTGTCTTCCACTATCAATTATTTACAAATTACAGCAGCTTGAAAATGTTATTTTTTAAAGTTCGAGCTACTGTAATTTTAAAACAGTTCATTTTGAAAGAAAATTGTTTCAACTAAAGTTTTGGGAAATTTTATAAATTACAATATTGATGGTGATAACTAATTACTACACAGAAGCAACGGGGACAGCGACTGCACATTGTTGTAATAAAGATGTCGCTATTTTGTTACTGTCATTAGCCAGAGTAATAAAGAAATATAATTATCAAAAACTGTCTTTCGTTAATATATAACAGTGACTTTACACACTGAAAACCAACTTTTGATGAGTATAGCAAATTAGAATGTCAACTTTAATATTTTTCAGCCCACCTTAATGTATAATTACTTCCACGTCCAGTGGAAGTATAGTAACGACAAAAAAATTTTAAAAAATTTTTATTGTCCAAATAGGCTTAAAATGTCATGAAACGTCGAGATTTTAAGTTTGAGCGAAAAAAAAATTTCTGTGTCTGTCGGTCTGTCTGTCGGTCTGTCTGTCTGTAACTTTTTTTTGTGCGCACGTTTACTCTGAAACCGTTTAAGATATTGACTTGAAATTTGGTACACATATGTACTTTAACGAGATCTAGAACTAGATTATATTTTCATATTGTTCCGTCGAAGGGTTGGGGGGTAAATTGGGGTAAATTTGGGGTAAATGGGTAAATTAAGCAGGTAGGAGTCCACGAAATTGGTATTTAGTATATACAAGAGAAGCTGAGGTCTCAAAAAAATTTTTGGCATTAGCCACCCCTATTACCACCCCCACCTCCTTATTAAAGGGGATGAAAAAAAATGTGATTTAGTGCATGTACAGGAATAAGAAACCTCAAAATATTTTTTTACTTCATCCACCCCCCACTACCACC
The DNA here is from genome assembly GCA_936432065.2 of Rutpela maculata. Classification (NCBI taxonomy): domain Eukaryota; kingdom Metazoa; phylum Arthropoda; class Insecta; order Coleoptera; family Cerambycidae; genus Rutpela; species Rutpela maculata. Next base: position 82,104,651 of record OW386286.2, on the reverse strand, counting down.
CCCCTATCACCACCCCCACCCCACTACCGATGTGGGGTATCATTTTATGGGTTTTTGGGGTAGAGGATTTCAAATATTATATTATTAAAGTTCCATAAACAATTATTTTCACATACAAAGAGTTGTGAGTGACTCGGATAGGGAATCTGGATGTGGAAGTAGTGATTCCTTAGGCAGCGGTTTTTATAATTTTCTCTCAATTTTTTCCAGTGTACTTCCGGTGGTGTGCTTATAAACGTGCGTCAACGTACCTTGGATGGTCTTCCAATGTGTTCAATCAGGAATTGTGCATAGTATTTGTATCCTATGCTCTGCAGCGTTATTCAACTGTAATCATCTATATCCTGCAACGAGTTGATTTTAGGAAAGAAAATCTGTATGCTAGTTTTCCATTCCATACGCATTAACTCGTTTATTTTCTCTGCTCCGAATGCAGTATTTCTTCAAGTTCTAACCATTCCTTCTAGCAGTCGACCTTTTACTGGTGGCTTGTCCTAGGGCCAGTGGTTCATTTCTTGTATTAATTATGTTCGATTTTTTTTTGTGTCCCCTTTCCTTTTTTCTTTGTATTTTTTATCCAATTTCTTGGCCCAGTGTTATGTACCTTCTTGTGTGCGTATTATCGTATGTTCTGTATTTGTTTCATATGTCTGAAGGTTCAGTTTAATCATCGTCCTGCTGTAAGGGTTTCTGTTTTAGAAAAATGCCTGTTTCCTTTAATTATCCTTGTTTATGTTAATATTTAAAACAAATAATTTAAATTATTGAAAGCCAGTGAATAGTTTAGTAAATTCTATATGAGTAAAATAGTACAGTAAGATAGGGTGCAGAACTGCTTATGATATTTGGCCACTTTATGCACGATATTAACTCTTCGTAATATTGACAATATTGTAATAACAATTATTATCTTAATTCATTCTATCTGATACAAATATGTTATTTGAAATAGTCATCCAAAATCATTTGTTTGAAATTAAATATTTTTAAAATCATTTGGCTGTGGTGGGCTACCTTTAGTTTACCATTTCAAAATCTTAAAAGTTTTACTTTTCCTTCACTAATTTACTAAAATGTATAAGCTGTTGTTTGTTCTAGTTATATTTGTCTTATTGTGTTTCGTATGTGACTGTTAATATTGTTGTATTTTTATATTATATCAGATATTTCAGATAATTTCTTGACATCATGTACATGATCATTTGGATGAAATAAAATTATTATTATTATTATTATTATTATTACTTGAAATTTGTTTCTAATATAAATTGTTTATTATTAATTGTTTACAACAAAAAATAATGAACAGTTTTGACTTTTCGATTTTTAGTATAACACGTAAGATATTTCCAAAGGTTCCATTCTTGCAGGCCGAGTTGCGAGATTTTGCTGTTTTTAGGCTCTCATTGACTCTGCTAATATGCGGAAACCATGACCATTAACGACAAATAGGTAAACAATTAATTTTCTTTAATTAATTCACTTCTTTCGTGTTTACAGGCCTTGAATAGACAATTTATAAAAGTACTAATTACAATAGGTATGTATGTATGTTGCATAATCATTTTCGATGAGGCCGTTCCCAATATTATTTACTCAACAGCATTTTCTTACCTGTGAAAATAACCTCACATGTATACGCGAAATCTAGCCGACTTACAACAATTTTTCAGTGCCATCCAAACAGGTGTATATGAGCGTTGTCTGTTGTACAAACAAATTTGACTTTGAACTCAATTTGTTATCCTTGATTCCACTTCCTTGATCAATGTATTAATTCAAATTTAAATTAACATTGTAGGAGAATATCCAAAGGAAATATTCTAACAAGCACATATATATATGTAGCGATAGTCAAACGGCCCTCAAGGGCCTTGTATCAGTACGGACCAAGTCAATACTGGTTCAGAACTGTAAATAGGCTCTCTGTGAACTTGGCAACATCGAGGGTAACGAGCGAGCAGATGCTCTGGCCAGGGGGGGCTCACAGAAGCTCCTACTGGGCCCGGAGCCGGCCCTTGGCTAACAAGAGCAAATAACAAGAAGTCAATAGAAAACTGGACTCGTTCCCAGATCGTTGACTTCTGGGTCTCCTATCCAGAGCTCAGGCAAGAGAAGCTCCACATCTCGGAGCCCTTGCCGAAGCGAGTAGAACAAATCCTGCGACTAAACAGGAAACAGGTCAGAGTCATGGCAGGTCTTTTGACTGGACACGGCTCTTTTAGAAAACACCTGCACACTATAGGTGGACAACCCCGACTGCAGGTTTTGCGGGGACGATGAAGAAACTTCTATCCACGTTCTAACTTCCTGCCCTAGTCTTATGAATTTGAGGCACAAACACTTCGGTATCGGTTTTCCGATGCTGGAGGAAATAGGGAATGCCCCCATAGGAAGGATTCTGGCCTTTGGATTAGAATCCGGTCTGAATGAGGGAATTCCATAATTTCGTAGCGGTAGCACAATGGGCCATAAAGCCTGAGTTCGGCGACGTTAGGTTGCCCCGCTAAAAGAAGAAGAACATTGTACTTTGGATCAGAATTTTCTCAAAATCGACGATTTTTATTGAACTGACAATTCTCGTATATTATATTCAACAAGTATACAGGGTGTTTCATCTAAAAGTCCCCGGGTCCTTATCTCGTAAAATAATAAAGATATTTAAAATTTGTAAATTGTGGATAATTGACACCAAAAAGGGTCTTAAATAACTGCAGTTATAATTGTTCCTTCGCAGTGCACAGAGATGGCGTTGCGGTGAGAAATTATTTTTCGATGACTGGAACCTTGAAACATGATTCATACGATTAATGAATAAATTGTGAATAATTTTGACTATGTAAAAAATTTTGTAAATACCAGCTGTTTTGGAGTTACATGAATTTTTTTCTCCGTTTTTTTTTTGTCTCTGTAAATTTTGAAAACTCCTATAACTTTTCTATTTATCATTTTAGAACACCAATTATTTAGAACTTTTATCTTATTAAATCCCATACTTTCGATATTATTATATATTTTAAAATTTTTTATAATTTTTAGTATTTTTTCAAAAGCAACTAATTTTTAAAATTTGAGATTAGTAAAAATTTTCAATATGTAATAATACAAGGAGTATTGCATTTAATAAGATAAAAGCTTTAAATAACCGATGTTCTAAAATTATTAACTAAAATGTTAAGGAGTTTTAAACATTTACATAACCAAAAAAATGAAGAAAAAAAATCATGCAGCTCCAAAACGGCCAGTTTTTACCAAATTTTCTATATAATCAAAACTATTCACAATTTATTCATTAATTGTATGAATCATGTCTCAAGGTTCCAGCCATCGAAACATAATTTCTCGTCGCAGCGCCATCTCTGTGCACTGCGAAGGAACAATTCTAACTGCACTTATTTAAGACTTTTTTTGGTGTCAATTATCCGCGATTTACAAATTTTAAATATCTTTATTATTGTACGAGATAATGACCCGGGAACTGTTAGATGATGTGTATTCAGTTCAGTCATATTTTCAGTTTGAAGAATGAGTCAGTAATGAAAATAGAAATATAGGTACCAATTTAGGCAATACCGTGGCAAACAGTTAGTCATTTATAAACAACACTTTATGTTATAATAAAATCAATTTATTTTTACAATTGATTATTTTCGATTTATTTGCTTTTATCATGATTAAAGAATATTATTTAGGAATTATGCAAATCACAACTTACACACTTTTTTATTTATTATGAAAATTCCTACTTTCTGTATATTGTTGCCCTAATCTGGACACGCTAATATACTAGTTAGGTAAATACTTTAAAACACTCATTATTGGAGAACCACTCAAAACAACTACTCTTCTAGAGAAAATGTTTGTTAATGGTACTTATTAAAAGTCTAAAAGCTTTTACACCAAACTCCCAATTTGGCACCTTTTGTTTGTTAATTCAGATGACCACTCTGCATTATTTTAACTAAGAAAGAGTACATCAGGTTCCCTGCCTGACAATAGTGATAACTACATTCCAATTATTATTTTTCTTGGTAGTTTCTTAATGAATAACTTTTTATAGTGACATCCCTAAATATTTTTCACTAAAAGTGTATTATTCTGTATTTTCATCCTCAGTGTCAACTGCATTTTAAATATTAGTTTCCACCATTGTTTCTTACTTAATTAAGGTGACCATCTTCTATATTCTTCTATAAAACTATGGCAAGTTCATTCCTTGACAGTTGTGTTAACTATATGCCAAATAGTATTGTCGTCCGTCACATCTTTTCCGTTAATTATTTTAACGATGTTCGTCCTGTATTCTTTCCACTAAAAGTAGTCAGTTTCTTTCTTGATAATTGTGTTAACTACATGACAAATATTATGGATATCCGTCACATTTTTCCATTAATTATATTTTTAGGGTGTTTGTATATTATCCACTAAGATAAGTATTCTTCGTTGGCAATAGCGTCAACTAGGTATCTACCAAGTATTATTTTCTCCATCAAATAGTTTTGTGGATATTGACCCAACAGACAGACAAACACCAGACCGCCAGACTTAATGATGGAATTGAAAGATCTTAATTTTCGTAAGTAAGTAAGTTCTTTATTCATCATATTAAGTCATACCTTAGTATGACTTATGAGACATTTTAGAAGAAATAATTTATAAAGTAATATTTGAGATGCGTACTCTAGATAAGGTTAGAAATGGATTCCCGAAGTTCCCCCCCCCCCCCAATTTAGGAGTGGAACGTCACTTTTTTTGCAAAAAACCACCCCTAATGGGGACTTAAAGCTGGTTTTTCACTTTTATCTTGTAAACCGTTCGTTGAAAGAGAAAAAAGCATAGGAAATAAAAACTTTGTCGCTGAATTCTGCATAAGAAATGCCCTATTAACCTTGTAGCTTATCCTCACCTATTTCGCGCTAACAGCCTCCGAAGAGAAGTGTAGTTTGGAGCGCACAGGTAAAAATCGATCCTATTCGAAGTTTCACAGCGAATATCTTAAAACCGGTTACTTTAATGAGAGAAATGCTCAGGAATGAATTTTTTTTTTTATTTATTTATTTATGTATTTTTTTTATTTATTTTTTTTATTTATTGAAAATGTCAAACAGAGATAAGATATTTATTGTAAAACTTCGAATTGGATTAATTTTTACCTATGCGCTCCAAACTACCGGACGCTGTTAGCACGAAATAGGTGGGGATAAGCTACAAACAGTTAATAGAACATGTTTTATGCAAAATTTAATGACAATTTTTTTATTTCCTATGTTTTTTTCTCTTCCGACGAACGGTTTACAAGATAAAAGTGAAAAACCAGCTTTAAGTCCCCGTTAGGGGTGGCTTATTGCAAAAAAAAATTAAGAGCGGGTATCTATTTCTAACCCCATCTAGAGTACGTATCTCAAATATTATTACTTTATAAATTATTTCTTCTATTCGCTGTTTTTTAATCTAATTTGCGTGTAGGTACTATAATTCCAGAAGGAGTGCTTTTTAGATGTGTAAAGGGTGAAAAATGCGTTTTTAAAATCATCTCGGAAAATGTTATTAAGAAAAATAAATCTCTTACTTGGCTGATAGTCCAGTCAAATACCTTGAAATTGGTTTCTTTACTGATCTCTATACGATGAATATTGACCTGCCAGGCACAGTGAGAAGATGCGTTGAATATGATAATCGCGCTGTTCTATACACAAAAATGATTAGTTTATTTAACCTACAAATAATTACGAAAAATCAGGAAAAATCTGATTTACATTTTATTTGTGAAGAGGTGTCAAAGTTGTGTGTTGGCTCACTATTTTTTCTCTTTTAAAATCTATATTTTCCATATTAAACACTATTATATATGTATATTAATTGACAGTCTGGAGGTCCAGAAAAATTGGACAAGCTGATTATAGATTTTTGTCTTTCTATCAATAAAATTTAGAAAATAGTATAGTTGAAGTATTCTTAATAGTTATGAGGGGAGAGGAATGAATAGGCCGGGCAAGTAGATCTCCCGTCTTTACTCCACTTACATTAAGTGAGAATGAAGTGAGAGAGATGATATCGATGTCGGCATCTGACGAGGCGTGTAGGCGCTTAGACTGTTATTTTTAATTCAGGACCGCACATAGAGATACCGCAGTCGAGCTTATACTAATTCGATAATTACTTTATATTTCTTTATTTGGTAATGTGTTTTTGAAAATAATTTTAGCAAGTTTTGTTACCAATTCATAGCAGTGCTTTGGGGGATATTGTAAGAGTAATATTATAGCATTATTATTATTTTATATCTATTTATTTTTTAATATAAAATATATTTTATATAGAAATGTTCCGACCGTGTCGGGCATCTACGTCTACATCTAATCGTGTTTGTGAAAATGAAAATGATAGTGATTACAGTGATAAAGATCCATCAGTGTTTTCAGTAAGAAAAAAACGAGTACATTTGGACGTGGACGGAAAACAAATTTGCTTAAATGTTTACGATAGTATTTTGGAACGAAAAGCTAATGACCCAATTTGGATGATTTAGATGTAATTGGTGAAACGGCATTTCTGACAAAAGTTCCCCGTTCGACAATACACAAACTGGTAAAAGAAGGTGCCCTCCCAAGAAAACAACGATCCGACGCCGGTAAATCGAAAAGTCTGGACCCATCTTTAGCAAAACTTTTAAAATGTGTAGCTTACGACGCGTATCAGAAAACTTGACGTGATAGACAGAAAAATAAAGGAAATGGATTATCCTCTAAAATATACCAAAAGAACTTTAGTAAATTGGATGGAAAAAATTGGATTTAAATATCAAACTATTAATAAACGAATGGCGATTATTGAAAGCAGACAAATAGTAGATTGACGAAATTCATATCTAGAAGAGATAAAACAACTCAGGGAAAGTAGACCCATTTATTATCTAGATGAAACTTGGTATGATACTCATGACACTGTAAGAAATGTCAACCAATCTCATTGCCCCCTAATAAAGGGACTCGGTTGATTATATTACACTGTGGATCAGTTGACGGATGAGTTGATGGTGCATTGAAACTGTGCGGAAAAAACATGGAAGACTGTAACATGGGTTACCACAAGAACATGGAGGGAAAAACCGAACAGCGTTATTATTCTTCACGCCATTCGAGACAAGTCTATAAAATTCCTAACAAGAGTTCTAATAAGGCGGAGTTACAATTTTTTTTAATGGAACATAATCTCTATTGTGAGGAAAATTATAAAAAAGCACAACTCTTGGAAGTCCTGCGAACGAAAAAATTTGAGAAGACGTATGTTATAGACACTGTAGCGTAGAGATATGGCCACAAAGTATTAAGATTACTGTCATATTTCTGTATTTACAATCCGATTGAATTAATCTGGTGTAAATTGAAGAAAAATGTCAGAAGAGGAAATAGTTTTCCGAAATTCGACAAAAAAAGTCATAGAGTTAATTCAAAATGAAGTGTCGAAAATTAACAAGGAAGATTGGGAAAAAAGAATTACGAAAGTAATTAAAATTGAAGATGAATATTTAAAAATTGGTCAACTTCATATAAACGGTGGAAATAAATTTATTTATTATAGATTTGAACGAAGATAGTAGTTCATCTGAAAATGAAAAAGAGGGTGGAAAGGGCGAGGATTCAGAGGAAGACGCGATATGAGGTGAGATAAAGTGAGATGAGGTAAAGTGAAGTGATGTGGAGTGAAGAGGTGAATTTTGTTTATTATTTATTTCCGTTTTTGTGTTTTTGTGGTGCAGTAAGGTGAGGTAAAGTGAAGTAATGTGAAGTGAAGAAGTGAAATTTGTGATATTCACTGTATTATTTATTTCCGTTTCTGTGCTTTCGTAGTTCAGTGCTTCAGAAATATTATTTTTCAGTACGTTATTATTTATTAATGTTATTTTTTTTTAATTTTTGCAATGATTCATCTTCCTGTCTTCCTGTCTTTATTGTAGTAATAACTTTACTGTTACAGTTTATCCTTAGTTTATTTATTGAGAGAAATATTTGTTTCTGTTACTATTTTTAGAGTATATATTTTGTTTTTATTTTGTTTTTAAAGGTTTCTTATTACTTTTTATATACTCTCTTTATCCTATATTAATATTCCATACCCATCCTTTCCTGGCGAGAAATGTTCATACCTCCTCGCGGTTCTTGCTGGGTAGTAACAGTTTATATTAAGCGAACTGTATATACTGTAACTACTATAGGTGTAGTCACTACTTTTATTTCAAGTTAATACGTTTTTTATACATTGTTGCTAGCTAAACTGAGCACAAATCTAGCGGCGACTTGTGAAATTTAGATTGGTCATATCTTAGTATTGACTCATAGAGCTATAGAGACTCAAGCCATACTTTATGGTACTACTACGATGATAAAATGAAGCAGTTTTGCAAAAAAAAGTTTTCATCGAACTTTGCAAAAAGAAAAGTTTTAAAAATGAATTGAACACTACACAACAAATGGGTTTTTATAAAAAGACTTATTTAAATTCTATTAAATATTGTTTTCCTCCTTTTTCTGAAAAAAAAAATAATAAAATTTAAATGACTCCTTTTACAAAAACCCAGGGGTGTTCAACTCATTTTTAAAACTTTCTTTGGCAAATTTTGATGTATTTTTTTTTCTCAAACCTGCTTTATTTTATCTTGGTAATCATGTCACAAAATATGACTTGGGTCCCATGACTCAATACTAAGATATAACCAATCTAAATTTCACAAGCCGCGGGGGACAAATACCTACATTGAAAAAGTAATCGAGCGAACAGTATATTTAAATCTGGCTCTGCGTTCTCCAACCATTGCGTCTCAACAACACCGCCTAGATAGGCGGTACGTCGATCACTATTGCGATTGCTACGCGAGAACTGGAAATGCTTATTTCACTAGATATGCGTACAGATGTGGCTTCTAGAATGAGATATATTACTAGCTAGCTAAGTAGCGTATTTTAACTTTTAATTCTGTCAAGGAGATGTGGGATATCTACACAGTATATATGGACAGTAGAATGAACATAGGCTATATTTTCTTTATCCACAGCTATATACTTACAACTATCCTGTTGTTGATATTGCCACTATGCCACTCATGTGCCAAAATTACAAGGAATTTGGCACGACCTACAGGATGAACTTAAAACAGAGTATGTTCAACTTAGTCAACCTTAGGCAGTGTTAACTAGGATTATAAATACTTTACCACAAGATTACCTGGGATTCAGAAATGCATGTTGGACACCAATAAATAAAAAAATATGTGAGGCTAATCCTCCGCTACTCTCAGAATTCAGGACAATAACTGTCTGCAAAAGTCGTCCAAATGGTTATCATGACAAATGTAGAAGATCATCCTAGATCATCCAAGATCCTAGATCATCATCATCCAAGATCATCCTACCTTGCCAAGGCCGTACCCCCCCGAAAATATATACTTTTTATATCCAAAAGCTAACCTTTGGTGGAAATTGTTAAAAGAAAAGTGTATATTTACATTTACAAACATTTTAACCTCCCCACAATAAAATTGTGGGAGGTTACTACAATTAGTCCAAAATCGAAAATTGAGATAACATCAAATCTTTACGTTTTGAGGTCCCAGGAACCCAAAAAAGTTGTTTTTGAAAAATGTCTGTGTGTGTGTATGTGTGTGTGTGTGTGTGTGTGTGTGTGTGTGTGTGTGTGTGTGTGTGTGTGTGTGTGTGTGTGTGTGTGTGTGTGTGTGTGTGTGTGTGTGTGTGTGTGTGTATGTATGTTAGCACGATAGCGGCGAAGCTACTAAACGGATTTGGATGAAACTTTGCATGAGGGTTTCTTTAGTGCTCCAGAAGATCTGAAAAGGTTTTGGTTGAGATCGGATTACGTTTAGTGCCGTTTTGACACAACAAGTTGTTTATTTTATGATTACTTACAATTTGTAATTGAACCATTGAAAAGCAGTAAAAATTCCGATTTCAACGATATATCACACTTGCACTTTTTCGATTTGGTTTCCGTGAAAAAAATTAAAAAATAAAAATTTCAGTTGTTTTGTCCTCAAAGCAGTGCAATGTACAGAGTGATATTCTAATAATGACAGAGGTGTTCAGTGATTTCGGCTGATAACTCGGGAACGGTTGAAGATATCGAACTGAAATTTGAAACGTAGGTATAAATATTGTAGACGGACGGATTACGAGTGAATTAATAATACACCTACGTCACAAATAGGAAAAATTCTTAGAAACTGGTGCAGATATCGACTTAACTATTGGAAACATCTAATTAAAGTTTGAAACGTAGATGGAAATATTGTAAGATGGATGGAATACGAGTGAATTAAAAATACACCTACGTTCTGATGACGTCGCAAAAGCATAAAATTCTTATAACAGGCGAACTGATGATGATATCAAAAAAATATTTCTACAAGACAAGTCACGAAATTTTTTTTTTAATTTCCAAGAAATATCAAATTTTCGGAGAAATGTCACTTTTCAGAAAAATGTCAGATTTTTAAAAAATGTCAAATTTTCAGGAAAACGTCAAATTTTCAGGAAAACAAAATTTTCGGAGAAATGCCACTTTTCAGAAAAATGTCAAATTTTCGAAAAAATGTCACTTTTTAGAAAAATGTCAAATTTTCGAAAAAACGTCAAATTTTCGAAGAAATGTCACCTTTCAGAAAAATGCCAAATGTTTGAAAATTGTCAAATTTTCGGAGTAATGTCACTTCAGAAAAATGTCAAATTTTTGAAAAAATGTCAAATTTTCAGAGAAATGTCACTTTTCAGAAAAATGTCAAAAATTCAGGAAAATGTAAAATTTTCGAAAAAACGTCAAATTTTTGAAGACACGTCACCTTTCAGAAAAATGTCAAATGTTTGAAAATTGTCAGGCTGTAAGTAAATTTCAGGAAAACGTCAAATTTTCGGAGAAATGTCACTTTTCAGAAAAATGTCAAATTTTTGAAAAAATTTAATATTTTCAGGGAAATGTCACTTCAGAAATATTGTCAAATTTTCAGAAAAATGTAACTTTTCAGAAAAATGTCAAATTTTCGAAAAAACGTCAAATTTTCGAAGAAATGTCACTTTTCAGAAAAATGACAAATGTTTGAAAATTGTCAAATTTTCGGAGTAGTCACTTCAGAAAAATGTCAAATTTTCGAAAAAATGTCAAATTTTCGGAAAGATGTAACTTTTCAGAAAAATGTCAAAAATTCAGGAAAATGTCAAATTTTCGAAAAAACGTCAAATTTTAGAAGAAATGTCACCTTTCAGACATTAATGTTGTGCAGACTATAAATTTAACACTCAAGTTCTTAGGTTCAAATCCCACCGAACGCAAGACTTTTTCTGACTTAATACGAAAAAAATATTTCAACTTAATAAATATAATTAAATGAGATCGTTCATATTGTTTAGTGCTCTTTTCGGCTTCAAAGATTCACCGGGTGGGGAGGTTCCAGCCGCTTCCAGTAGCTGCCGATTTTTTTATTAGTCGAAACAAAATCCTGGGTACGGCCTTGTACCTTGCCTAGTTAGGGCACACAAATCTGGCACTTATAAGTAACTAAGGCTGTGAGATATTATGAGAAGTGGCTTAATAATTTACTGAGCTCTTCCTTTGTGGTGTCAAAGACCAAGAGATGATTGTGCGGCATCAAGAAGCCGGCAAAATAAACTTATTTCATACAAATATCTGCATTCGCAAAACTGATAAAAAAGTGGATATGTTTATGCTCAATAATATGATGATATCCTTAATATGATAATTGATTATACTTAAAAATGCTTATTCATTCATTCATTATATATTTACATATACTTAAATTGAAATTTATAGTGCCATTAATTTATGAACATATCTTTTTACAATTTTATTACTCATAGAACAAACCAATTATCTTCACACATAGAGTTAAGTGTTTTATAATTTTCATTTTATTTCTTCGCAAATTATTTCTCATTTTAATTTTATTACCCTTATATGTCAAACTTTATCATCATCAATCAACTTATCAATAAATCCTATAATAGAGCGGCGGCCGAGTCCTCGAAAGTCGTCGTTTTAAAGGCGAACCCAATATTGCGGTATAATTTTATGAGACCTTTACAGATTTGTTTATTAGGTCAGTTTATACACAAAATTAACTGGACGACTGTGTATGGTGGTCGTGTCCTTGGCCGTAAACTTAAAAAAAATGAAAATATGAATTTTAAAGTTTAACTCTATATAACTTTGAAAGCAATGAAGATAAGTAAATGTTTTTTTTCCAGTTTAAAAGGCAGAACATTGACCTTTAAATTTATGTATAATTTGCTGCAAAAATATAAAAAGTAACCTTCAAAATTTAATGTTATTTTAGGAATTGCGCAAATATTTAATGTTTTTGTTATATTAAACCTGCTATAAGTCGGTTATAAACACAGGAAATTAAATTTTATTCTGTTCAAAAACTGGCAAATTTTATGGGCTTTAATTTGTCTCGATTAATAATGGGTCTATGTTTAAAAATAAAGGAGATACAGAGCTCTATTCACGACGAAACGTGGGGCGGCGGCAGAGTCGCAAGACTCCCTCTTGCCCGCTCAACCCGCGACGAGCTATATACAGTACAGTATTTGTTTATGATTTGTGTCGTTTAGTTTATATGTATGCGTGTTTTATAATTTGCTGTGTGGTGCTTTATGCGATTTTGAAGAGAAATAAGTTTTACTTTTGTGTATGTTGGCAGTCTTACGTTTACTTGGAGATTTAAAAGGTAGTAGGTAATTATTTGTAGATTTTTGGCGTACCGAATCTATCGTGTTGTAAAATTTGCAGAATTACGATGAGTAAAGATACCTGTATTTTTTGCTGTAAAACTATAACCGAATACACGGGTAATAAGAACACTTCAGGGCTTCGCTACGATTTTTTCGACAGCAGAAATCAGAAAAGACGATGTTTCCTTACGAATATTATCATAACAAAATCAAATATGTGGAAAACCTGAAAATTTAAAATTTCACTTAAGTTGCAGAAAATCATTTTGCAGTAAAAACAATATTAATAAAATAATTTTATCCAAACAAAATGTTACAAAAGATCCGTGTTGCAGCACTAGCACATACTAGTACATATTCCTATTTACCTTTTCAGATGTTATTACCAAGTACGCCTCTGGATAATGAGTCATGTTGGCATAGTGGAAAAGCTAGATCCCAAGAACTATGGCTGGGTCTGCGAAAATGATATTTTAATCCCCAAATTCGCTACTAGTCCAGTCAATGAAAGAGTTGTAGAGAACATTTAGGAGGGGAGAATTTTCCTCTTCAGGGATGTGTTGGGGGTAGTTAGGAGGTAAACATACTAAAAGTCCCCACCCCTAGCCCCGCCGTTTCAGGGAGAGAAGGGGGTAGAAACGTTCCCTTTTTCGATTCTTCGCTTATAACTCGGAAACGGAAAAAAGGTAATCTATGCAAAATTAAACGTAATTAAATTTCCCACAAGAATGTTTATAGTCATTTTCTTCCTATGTGTTATAGTTTACGAGATACTCGCCAGCGAAAATCGATGATTAATAGAAAAAAATCAATTATGTACCTTGAATATTTCTACCAAAGCGGTTTACCGTGGTCTGCTAATAAATCACAGTTACAAAACAATCTTTATTTTACAACACTCGACGTATTTACTAACGTAATATTTTGTCGAAATCTATACATTTCCTTAAATATACAGTGTGACTCACCTAAAATGAAGATACCCTTATAACTTTTTCATTTTGTTTCCGATTTGAATCAAATTTTACCCAACTATAGAACAAATTAGGATCTACTTATGACCAGAAAATCATTCACCTGCTATAAAGGCAAAGCCATCTGCGGTACCAAAATATGATAAAGAATAAAAATCACATTGATTCACGTAGCCACCACAAATTGCAGAAACAGAGGATCCCCTTTGCCAGATGAGCTTATGTATGAGAAATCGCCCATCAATAACCAAATCAAATTTTGGTGCATGTACGTTTGTGGTGCCGATCGGATGCATTTTTTAAAATTTCTAACATTCAAAATGTTTACTTTTTTCAGCATATTTTGGCACCACAGGTGGCTTTGCCTTTGTAGCAGTCGAATATTTTTCTGGTCATGAGTAGATTCTAATTTGTTCTATACTTGAGTAAAATTTGATTCAAATCGGAGACAAAATAAAAAAAGTTATAAGGGTATCTTCATTTTAAGTGAGTCACACTGTATATTTAAGGAAATGTATAGATTTCGACAAAATATTACGTTAGTAAATACGTTGAGTGTTGTAAAATAAAGATTGTTTTGTGACTGTGATTTATTAGCAGACCACGGTAAACCGCTTTGATAGAAATATTCAAGGTACATAATTGATTTTTTTTATTAATCATCGATTTTCGCTGGCGAGTATCTCCTAAACTATAACACATAGGAAGAAAATGAATATAAACATTCTTGTGGAAAATTTAATTACGTTTAATTTTGCATAGATTACCTTTTTTCCATACGACGCATCGTTTCCGAGTTATAAGCGAAGAATCGAAAAAAGGAACCTTTCCACCCCCACCCCCCCTGAAGCGGCGGGGCTAGGGGCGGGGTCTTTTAGCATGGTTACCTCCTAACTACCCCCAACACATCCCTGAAGAGGAAAATTCTCCCCTTCTAAATGTTCTCTACAATCCCCTTTTGGGTATTCATTGATTGGACTATACCAAGGCCTCAATTCCACAGGAAATTAGAAAAATTATGTCTTTTTTGTAATGAAAAGAATTGCAACAGTAATAAATGTGCTTGTAAAAATGAGGGAATGCTTTGTTCAATCGAATGTAAATGTAATATGAATTGTAACAATATTACCAACTTTTCAGAAGAACAGGAAGAAGATAATATACCAGAATAAGCTTTATTAAATAATTAAATCATTTTAAACATTCATAAAGCTCTTTTTTTAGAACGCCAATCAACACTCCTTTATTATTATAAGTAGATAGGTACTAAACGAAAATTACAAAAGTATGTTGAAATTACGTCTATGATTGCCTTCTAAAATAAACTTATTGTTTTATTTATAATAAATTATCATTCAATCCCAATCTAAAGTTAAAAATCTATTATATTTAGGGCGACATTCTCACTGCGAACGCGTCTAGTTTGATGATGAGTAGTGCGATCGGACTGTGGGGGGAAGCCTCGTGGCTCTGCCGCGTACCGTGCCTCGCTGTGTTTGAACGGCCGTATCTTCTTTATTTTTAAAAATAGACCCAATATTAATCGAGACAAAATAAAGCCTATAAAATTTGTCAGTTTTTGAATAAAAAATCATTTATGTATCTCTTTTTATAAGCGAATTACGGTAGGTTAAAGATAATAAAATATTTAAACATTTATGCAATTCCTAAAATAACGTTAATTTTGAAAGGTAAACTTTTTTATCTGTGCAAAAAATTATATATAAAATTAAATAGAAATGTTTTTTCTATAAATCTGTAAAAATTCAGGTTTCTGTCTCAAATATTTTTGAAGCTATATATAAGTTAAATGTTAAAATTGAATTTTTCAATTTTTTTAAGTTTTCTGGCTAGGACATAGGTCTCGACCAACGGAGACAGTCGTCCATTATGATTCTTATGTAAAAAAACATGCTCAATCGAATGGTAACGGTCCCAATAAATTATACCTCGATATTGGGTTTTTGAACGCAAATGCCAGGCGACCGCCGCACTAATAAAGGAATATTTATAATGAAATGTTCTATTGGCTTTATTACTCAGGTATAAATGATTTTTTCTTATTACTATCAATAATGTTGTTGACGTTTACATTAATTATGAGAAGTGGCTTATTAATTAAGTTTTCTTTATGTTCGACTTTAGGTGGCGATAAATAATATCAGTCACACGTTACATAATGGACTACTGCAAAAAGATTTTAACCTTTATTAAAACCAAACAAGCTAAAATTTCGCGTGAAAGTAGATTTTAAATAAAACAAAAAAGTTTGCCAGAAATACGGCAAAAAACGTTTTATTTTCAAATGTCGAAATGTCTACATATTTTTCTTTTTTTTATTTCGTTTTTGGAGCGAATGAATTAGACTAAAATGAATTAAAGATCACATCAACCTATTTTCTTAAATAGGGCTAGTATTTTTTTATGGTTTCTTATTGAATATGAAACTCATATTCCGACAGTTTTTCCGATTTAAAAACTTTCAAAAAATAACTGATAATTTTTTATTTATTTTTTTTTAACTAGCTGCCTCATATGAATGTGATATTATACATTAGCCGGGAAAGGAGGATAGTATCAGTACGTTATCAGAGTGTGCGACAAGATTCTATTGACGTTTAAATTTGGAGGGGCTGTAATTCCAAATAACGTTTACAAAGGCTAATCAAATCAACGTCGCTCAATGACATGAGCTGCTTAACACTATTGACAATTCAATTCATTGCTATTCTCCTTTCCCGGCTAATGCATAGAACATTACTAAGTAGGCTCTAGAACTTATTAGCAAAGTAGTAGAATATTCTGTAAAGAAGATAGTATAGGTATTTGATTACCGATAAGCGAGAATATTTTCAGGTTTTTCTCAAATAACAAAATTTATTTTTCAAGTTCATATCCTTACAAATCCCATAAAATATTTCATATTCATAATCACTCATAAACTTAATTGTTTTTGCCATTAAACATTTGTTAATAGTAAATCCATTTGCTTCATTAAAATTATTTCCTGTTTAATTACTACTTATGTTTTAAAAATTCTTTCCCTGTCCTAACCATTTCCCTCATTTTTTCCCACCATCCTACTACATTCTTTCCGCTTTTCTACAATCTTCCTTCACTTTTCCCCAGCTCTCCACTACTTTTCCCATTCTTTCACCATATTCCCACATTCCACATTTCCACTATCTTCTCCTACCTTTCCGTTAGTTTTCCTTGCATTGCCACCATCATTTCGCTTTTCTCCTCCTTCCCGCTATATTTCCCCCACTTTCCCACCACCACATTTTTACTACCTTTACGCCAACGCCAATGTAAAGTAGCTATTTTCTAAGTTGAAAAGATATTCACAAATGTACAGAATGTGTTATGGTGGAACAGATATTCAGACAAACAGACGAGCAGAAAGACAAATAAAATTCTGAAAATACGTTTTCAGGAGTTCGTCTCATTTAATAAACCCAAATATATCGAAAATTTTAAGAAAAAATAAAATTACAAAAATATCTGAATTTTCAGGAATTTCCGGAACGAAGTTTTGATATAAGTCAGAGACGGGTAAAAGAAACTTTCCATGTGAAAGTTCCCGAAACGAAACTTTGATAAAAATGAAAGTTTTCAATAAAATATTTTAACATTTGAATATTTTGAAAATTTCCAAAATTGTGGGAAATTTTCCTTTGGAAACTTTCGGAATATTCGAATATTTTACTGAAAACTCTCATTTTTATCAAAACTTCGTTCCGGAAACTCCTGAAAATTTCCTGGAAACGTTTATTGGAAAGTTTCCCTTACCCATCTCTGATGTATCGATTTGCTTTTATTTTAACTAAAAAAAAATAATAATGCGATTGAGGTTGAAAAGTATTATTATAAGTATTATTTTTTTTTTAGCTTCGTAGATACGATTTTCCCGGATTTAGGTACTTCCATGCTGCGACTAATGGCCCCTTCTCCAATTTACAAAAACACCTAACCAAATTTCACATTTTCCGCACTTCCCTCATAAAATACATGTTATTCTGAGGAGAACAAAAAAAATGTGTCGCTGTATGATTGAAATTGCCGCGTGGCTCGAATTATTTCCATTTTCCATCACAGTGTGCCGTTGGGTTGGATTGGAGTTATGCTTGTTACCAGTAATGATAACCACGTAGCATATGGTACAGGCAATATAGGATGGGAAGTATAGGCATTTTTTATATTCGCTGAAGCATTGCGTCGTAATCCAGTCATTAATGTTATCTTTTTTATGGTTTGGTTTTTAGAGTTATGTTGCCTCTATTTCTGATTCCGGCGGTGCATATATCCTTACGATTTCTCATAATATATTTGTCTTGTTGTTCATTCCCATTGTGGTTGATCCTGTTCTACTATGTTCATGATCCACTTAATTGTTATTATCCACGAGTAATCCTACTTTCAGTTTATTGAGGTTGACTTTCTTCAGTAGATCTCCTGGGTCCTTTCTTTGGACAAGTCCCCATTGCCTATGTTTCTATCCTGTTTGTTATTATTTTTCATCCAATTAATGTTAACGTTTTCTGTCATTTCCTTGGTACTACTCTTTTTGAGTAGTTGGACAAGGTCCCTTTCAGTATTCTCGGACTTTGTACAATACGGATTTTTATTGAAACAAATTGTTTCCTATTTTGTACAAAGCTCCTATTTCCAATTTCTTCAAGCCTGTCAATCAATATATTATGAAATACTGTACGTATCAAAGGGCTTGGCGAGACCTAAAAATACGGCTATGCGTTTCTTGTTATCATTCAGACTATTATTAATAATATTAATAAACATACCAAAATATTGATAACTACCTGACTTACTGATATTTACCACTAGTGTGTTAAAAATAAATATTTTTTGCTAACAATGTAGCTGTCATACTTAAATGTCACAAAAAAAAACCGCTGCCCAAGGAATCACTACTTCCACATCCAGATTTTCTATCCAAGTCACTCACAACGAAAAAAATTTGTATGTGGAAATAATTGTTTATGGAACGTTAATAATATAATATTTGAAATCCTCTACCCCAAAAACCTATAAAATGATACCCCACATCGGTAGCGGCGTGGGGGTGGTGATAGGGGGTGGTAGTGGGGGCGGATGAAGTAAAAAAATATTTGGAGGTTTCTGGTTCTTGTACACACACTAAATCACAATTTTTTTTTCATCCCCTTTAATAATGGGGTGGTCATGGGGGTGGCTAATGCCAAAATTTTTTTTGAGACCTTAGCTTCTCTTTAATATACTAAATACCAATTTTCTTGACTCTTACCTGCTTAATTTACCTATTTACCCCAAATTTACCCCAATTTACCCCCAACCCTTCGATGGAACAAGATGGAAATATAATCTAGTTCCAGATCACGTTAAAATACATACGTGTACCAAATTTCAAGTCAATGTCTGAGACGGTTTCAGAGTAAACGTGCGCACAAAAAAAGTTACAGACCGACAGACCGACAGACAGAAATATTTTTTTCGCTCAAACTTAAAATCTCGACGTTTCATGACATTCTAAGCCTATTTGAACAATAAAAATTTTTTAAAATTTTTTTGTCGTTACTATACTTCCACTGGATGTGGAAGTAATTTAGAAACTTGTGATAATTAAAACTTGTGTTGGCAACAACATCGGTA
The DNA here is from genome assembly GCA_936432065.2 of Rutpela maculata. Taxonomy (NCBI): domain Eukaryota; kingdom Metazoa; phylum Arthropoda; class Insecta; order Coleoptera; family Cerambycidae; genus Rutpela; species Rutpela maculata. The sequence goes on along the minus strand of OW386286.2, from coordinate 82,085,270 downwards.
AAAAATGTCGGGACAAAGTCGCTTTGGTCTTAATAAGTCTTCTCAATGCTATTTTATTTGAAGAATATACTTACATTTTTTGTATAATTGTGTAAACTTAATTTTTGCTTCATTTCAGTTTTTGCAAATGGCGAGTATTTGAAAACCATTTCAAAAAGTAACCATGGTCTAGATATTCTATGTGTCAATATCACTTCGCCTCTAAAATCACACGTATAGAAGATTTTATAACGCGGCTGTCCCAAGTCAAAACACTGTATAAACCATTTAAAAATTATGGATGTTCAGTGTTTTAAATTAGTAACTTGATTCGGTTAGTGGATATACAGTGGATATTATTGTTTACACATGGACTTTGGACATGGAATTTTAGTTTTCCTCAATCACGGATTGGTAGATGTTGATATTGTATATCAAAAAATGTAAAAATATGATTTTTGATGAAATTGGCTTATACAGTGTTTTGACTTGGGGCAGCCGAACGTTTCTGTTTTACTTACTTTCTATATGGGGATTCCTCAGTATCATTTTCCAGAGAAACGCCCAGCACGGCTTCTAAAACACAATATTTAGTTAAAATGAGAAGTGAACAGCACTTGAATGGAATGAATTTCACACCTTTTGTGCTTACATAATTTCAAAAAAGCACATCGAAGAATTTTTAAACTAACCTACTCTTCTAAATCTTCTAGTAGAAGTATACATTTTAAGATAACAAAACTATTTAATATCTTTTAGTTGGCAACGGTCATACCACATTTTTTAATAAAAAAAAATGTGGTGCGGTGCTTAAAAAATTAAATCTGTCGTAGTAAAAAACATTTTTTCACTTACAGATCAATTTCTATGCATAAAAGAGATCTCAAACTTAATTTCAGTAAAAAATGAAGATGATGTTTTGACGCGGCCGTCGTAGAAGCTTATTAAAAAAAAAAACGTTGGTAAGGCGCTTACAAATTAAATCTGACATAATAAAAAAACATTTTTTCGATGGCAAATCGATTTTTATGGATAGAGGAGATCTTAAACCAGAGAACTTATACCACAGAGAAGCGACAGCAAGGCTTCCCGCGTGTACCGTGGCATATGACAAATAGGTTGTTATTTTGTCAGTTCCACATGTTTACATTGCGTCAAAGATGACCCAACCCCCATTGGTCTAATTCTCTGGGTTAGAGAACAGAGCACCAGTGGTGTGTTCCTTGCTCTGAAAGTTATCGTCAATTGGGTATATACAGCGTGATCTACCAAGAAATGCGAAAAATAAAATTGTGTACTAGTCTTCAATGTGGGAAAGCCCCTGCAAAATTTTAGAGGATTCTGAGGTAATTTAGTACATTAAATTATTAGTAAATTTGCGAAGATACACTACTGATGTTGAGTAACTCCTGACCTACTCCTGAATAGGTCGACGAACTTACTTGTGAAAGAACGTATTCGAGTTGTTTATATTTCCTTAATTGGCATAAAAAGTGAAGCACGATCCAGCGGCAGGTAGCCAACATTATCGGTACGCTTTGAAGATAGTTGGAATTCCAGCGGACCAGTTCACTTTTACGAATGAGTTCAAAGCATGCCGCAGTATCATGCGTTTTTTGTTTTCGGTCGAACAATAGGGACACTGCCGTGTCATTGACCGGTTTAACTAAATATCTAGTATATCTGCTTGTTGTTTCAGCATGGGGTCAATGTCTTCGATTTATTTCGATTTGTTTCGCTATTTTTATAGTGTGATTTGATTAAAACCAAAAAATCGCTTCTATCTTATCCAGCTTTGCTGTCAATAGTGTCAATCCCAAGTCTGATAAAGTGATATGGTTGTACCGCGTTATGTTAGATTAGTTAAAGTCATTGGTGGCGCATTTCTACAAAAAAATAAATAATAATAAATTCTTCATTTTTTTGAACTCCTTTCGGTGGGGACAACCTAGTGTTAAATTTTCCGCATGTCATGGTACTGAGAGATCGAGAAAGACTGAACGTGACGTCACACGGAAACGTCACTAAAATTCTCAAAACTGATTTCTATTCTACATACATTATTAAAACTAATTTCCTATGTTGCTAGTCACTGTTACCAATCTGATGTCTGTCATTTTCGTGAATGTTATTATTATTGGCTTGTGTTTGATTTATCATTTATCTCCCTTTCTGACTAATAAATCAGTGTTTTTCAACGCAATCAGTTCACTGTCACTTGTGTGGCAAGTTAATAAAGAAACTCGCATTTTGTGTAAATACTGTAATTGACTGTATTTAAGGTTACTGTCGCCAACATGAAAATGTTGAAAGTACCAGAAAATAGTACATATGTATGCAGTATGTAGGCGGCACAAAAACAATCTTTAGGGAGCGGCACAAAAACAATCTTTAGGGAGCGGCACGGTCAGCCTTTCTCGATCTCCCTGTAGATCACGTTGTATATCTAGTGATATCTAAAGATTTTTTTGAATATTTCAAGAACGAATCTGCGTAATTTAAATCTGATTAAGCACATTGATAGAGGTATATTTAGGGAATTTATTTTAATGTAAAAAAAGTAAATTAAAGTGAGCAATATGTTTTTTTATTATTCTTTAAATGTGTCCGATGTAACCTTTGGTTTCTGGATGTATTGGAAAATTGTATTTTTCCATTTAAAATGTGTATATTTTAATATTTTTTCGATACAGGATCTATTATACACACGAATCGGATAATTTTGTTTAAAAAAATATAGATAAATACTATTAAAAATAGACTTGAAGGGAGGGTTCCTTTAAGAGGAAAGTAAAAAAGTAAAATTTAAAATATATTTTATTCTAACACGTACAAATAGAAGTAAAAATCGATAAACATAATGAACAACACACATTTTATTCATCCATGTTTAGAATTCCCAAAACTATCTGTTAAAAATTTGTTTATAAGAATGAAGATTGTTTATTCCATTAAATACATAAATCGGGATTTAAAAACTACTAAAACCGACAAAAAAGTAAACAGAAAGGTTAAAATTTGGTCACATTTATAATTTTTAGTGTATATATCGAGTCAATATCAAGTAGATTATTTGGTTTATATAAACTAATAGGGTGTGTGCACATAACCTCAAATTTTTAAGTTTTTTAAGTTTATTCTTATTTTTATTGTTTCTATACGCATTTTTAGCTTGGAGCCATACCTTCTCCAAGCAAATATTTAAAAATTCACGCAAATAATTTTTCAATATTGTTGACTAATAAAAATAGACTGCTAATTATAGGTTATATTTCTAACCTGCAAAAAGTGTCTTATTTTATTGGGACAAACTATTTAAAACTTCATAAATACTGTTACATTGAATTAGATTTTTGTTGAAAGTATAGGAACCAGGCAGACATTTTAATAATAGCTAAGTAATGCATGTAAATCTTAAGAAATATATATTTTTGATGTTAGTTGTGACGTCACGTGCACGTGCCCTATTGTAGGTTCCAAGTATGGAAGATTGTAGATACATTTTATGGTTTTCTTATTTGGTAATGTTTTTAAAGGTGTCATAACAAAATTATTGGCTGTGGCCCAAATAGAAGTTAAATATTGTAAGTGTGAATATAAGAGGCAATAATATATATTTTTTAAATATTTTCTAGATATAAAAGTTCATATTCTAAAAAGAATTCCAATAACAGGAGAAAATTTTTTTCTGTAACGCATCAATATGATGATTCTATGACAATTTTTCAACAATACGAAGTCCTAAAAATGCCGTTAATGGCGAATATTTAATTGTATCATTATTAAATGTAATGGATGGATCTGAATTTGGAATTTGATTTTTAGATATAAACATAAATGACGATTTTCTAAAATTGAGTGCGTTAATTTATTAATCTGCAACCAAAAGTGATATTTGCCTCAAGTCATGTTTAATATAGTACTAGTTATTTCATCATAATCTTTTCCAAAATATAAAAGTGTTGTATCATGAGCATATAATACGTACTATACTACCCTGTATTTTCAACTGCAGTAGAATTTATGTATATTAGAAATAAAAATCTTTTTTGTAAAACATGTTTGTTTAATTTTTAGAATTATAAACAAAAAAATATTAAAATAGAATAAATTGTAATACTGTGTACAATATATTATTCTAAAATATGTTTTGATAACGTATACCTATACAATACATTCTATTATGTGAATGTAAATATTTGATATTTAATATGTTATTTACATTTTTTTTTACGTTTTTTTAGCATTTTTTAGAAACTGATAGTATTTAAAACGTCAACTATTATTTAATTATATTTAATATGTGGTATAGTAACATATTATACTGAATTACTTTCAGTGTACATCTAACTTTAAAGTTCCCTCAGTGTAAGAGATTGTGTTGAGTTTTTTTTTTTTTTTAACTGTTTAACGTCGGCCTATTTCCGCTACCAAGGCCTATCACCGACGCCAGGAGACGAGCTACCCCCAACCTGGAAATTTTGCCGAACCTCTTCCCTTAAGAAGAGTAGGGATCTTTTACTTGCCTAACATTTAATAGACAAGGGACCGCCTGCTTTACATCCCCTCCGAAGGATGGTATATCCACTACGTAATCCTCGTCTGAAATTACGTAACTTCCGAGTATACACTGATATACAAGCCTCTAGAAGGTGGGACGAGAACGCTGTATTTCCCAAGATGGGAGCCCATCCAAGTACTAACCGCGCTCGACGTTGCTTCAACGGAATATCGACTGATATTCACATTGAAGTCGCCTCTACGCTCGCCCCTTGTGTTGAGTTCATATTATACTGAATTACTTTCAGTGTACATCAAACTTTACAGTTCTCTCATTTTAAGAGGTTGTCTTTCACTCATGTCAATGTCATTAGAACCGGGCCATAAAATATAAAAGGAATCGCCGATATTGTCTCTTCTCTGTGGTATAAGTTCTCTGCTTAAACTTCATTTAAAAACAGAAATAGAGGAGATGATATGAGATGCCAGCAGTTCAACCTGACATCTATCTCATGCATGGATGCTGCGCATTCAAAATCAAGTCTGACAAGGTAATTAACAAAAATTTCCAGCCAGACAGGTTTTAATACATAGGGGAAATCGCAAACTTCATTTTTAAACAAAACCAAGGGGAGGTTATAAAGTGTATTTTCATGAAAAAAATAATTTATGGCAAAAGGTCTGTCAGATGTCAGATGTTAATTAACAAAAATTGTCAAATAGACAAATTTTTTTAAAAAATGATACATTATTTACCATAAATGTGTAAATTTGAAGGAGGTGTTTAGAAAAGTAAATTCATTTTTTTCTTTAGCTAATTTCAGAAGTTAATTAAAAATAGCAATTAACACATTTTTACTAGTCTGGCGGACGTAACATGTTTATTACATATTTTCCAACCATTTTCACCTTTTAAATTTGAGGTGTTCGATCTAGTACCTTTTTGTGCCATGGGAGCTTAGTTTATTGCTATCATTCTATATGACAGATATGGGTCAATTTCCGTAGAGAATATTCTACTATGCTATTTTACATAAATATGTTCCTTTGAAATACTATTTTTTTTAGTAGCAGAAGTTATCGTGCTGACAAGAAACGGTCTAGACATACAAACTCTAAGAAGTGAAAATACGGTGTTTAGGCCACGTTTGCAGACTTCCGATCTATACATTATGTACAACACGTACAAAGAAATAATTACTAATTATTTCCTTGAATTATATTAAATTATGCTAAACTTACTAATTTATAAGATATTTTATTAAAAACTGCATAGCAAAACAACTATATAATGTATGATTGTTAAGTTGTATTCTTTTATATTTTAATGAGGGGATTAAAAAATAACATAAACAAGACATAAAAAGACTGGTTTGTTTAGTCATTTAGGTGTTCTTATTATCAAAACTTTCCTTTGTTTTGTACGTTGTCACACTCTTAGCACTTATTAGTCAAGAAGCATCTGGTGATATTTGTGATTGCGTTTTTTCTATTCAATAACCTATACCACACAGTGCACAGACACTTCTTGCTACTTCTTCACTCATACAAGATGGGAACACCCAAACATCTGGTTTTTATTATTCGTCGACTGTATGAAGAAAACTAGACAATACTAACTCCGAAATGTGGGTCTATGAGATGTTTGCTATGAATTCATTGGACATCCCATTGCACTCAGCCCGATTTTCTAAAAAATATGTCTCCAAGAGTGATTCATCAGCATTGTATTCTCCCGATTCCTCTTATTAACACACTTTTATTAGCTTGACCTGCAACTTCCTACCATTGCAAGCAAATCTTACAACTCATTTTTCACCCACTTCCAATAATTGTCGTATCAATTTAAAACTTAGCATACTTATGCAATTCTGATGACAATACAAAAATATGGTGCCATCGAGCTTGTATGATGATGGAAGCGGGAGAAAAGCGTGGGTATTAGTCTTTTAAACTATTTTTTTTTCTGGCCGCATCAACTAGAAAGAGGACTATATAGAAGGGAATACCAGGTGGCAAGAAGCAAAGAAGCGCCTCCCCATAACTTTGGGGAAATGTTACCAAAGAGCTGATGGGAAAGCGATTTAGTGAGACACGGCGTACAACGGAGGTCCACTAGAATAATTCATGGATCACAACATGTCTGACAAGACGTTGTGAATAAGTTCCAACAATGAATCAAGCAGTCAATAGTGGTCTCACAAAAAGGCTACAATCCGCTCCAAGCTCCTCTATAACTTCCTAGGGGAAATTATACTGTGCCATAGGCAGCTCTCGTGTTGGAAGTTTTGAAGGTGTCCATGTTGGTGAGGGCGCTACTTAATCTCGATGACATTAAAACTAAGAAAAAATGTCTACTCTAGCTTATGGCGCGTTATAATTTCTGCAGTGAAATAAAATAAGTATTGGGTTCTCAAATCAATTTAGTGAACGCTTTACTATATTTGCTTACAATAAAAACCGCTGCCCAAGGAATCACTACTTCTACATCCAGATTCTCTATCCAAGTCACTCACAACGAAAAAACTTTGTATGTGAAAATAATTGTTTATGGAACTTTAATAATATAATATTTGAAATCCTCTACCCCAAAAACCCATAAAACGATACCCCACATCGGTAGTGGGGTGGGGGTGGTGATAGGGGGGTGGTAGTGGGGGGGTGGATGAAGTAAAAAATTTTGAGGTTTCTGGTTCCTGTACATAAACTGAATCACATTTTTTTTTTCATCCCCTTTAATAAGGAGGTGGGGATGGTAATGGGGGTGGCTAATGCCAAAAATAATCTGGTTCTAGATCTCGTTAAAGTACATATGTGTACCAAATTTCAAGTCAATATCTTAAACGGTTCCAGAGTAAACGTGCGCACAAAAAAAAGTTACAGACAGACAGACCGACAGACAGACAGACAGAAAATTTGTTTTCGCTCAAACTTAAAATCTCGAAGTTTCATGACATTTTAAGCCTATTTGGACAATAAAAATTTTTAAAAATTGTTTTGTCGTTACTATACTTCCACTGGACGTGGAAGTAAAATAGCCTTGTGACGCTAAGGGCGCAATCGAAGAGGGTGAAAATGCTTTACTTTACTAAATACCAATTTTATGGACTCTTACCAGATTGATTTATGTATTTACCTCTATTTACTCCAATTTACTCCCCAACTCTTCAACGGAATAAGATGAAAATATAATCTAATTCCAGATCACGTTGAAATACATTAGTGTAACTTTCAAGTCAATATCTTAAACGGTTCCAGAGTAATCGTATGCACAAAAAAGTTACAGACAGACGTACAGAATTTTTTTTTAAATTTCAACCATTCGTGACATTCTAGCCTCATTTGAACAATAAAAAATTTCCATTTTTTTTGTCGTTACTATTCTTCCGCTGGATGCGGAAGTAAAAACAGAAATTTCCTGATATTATCAAAAAGGTTCAATCAGACCTCAATATTTCGGTGATGACTTCCCCGCATTCAACTGGACTTTGAATTACCACTAGTCTCAGAACCAGCCAAAATTACATAATATAGTTTCATTAAAAATCTATATTGAAAAACCGCCCCTAATGGAAATTAATACATCTCGCAACTAGTGCCAGTGGTGTTTCCTGCATGTGCATCTACTCACAAACGTAAACATCTGGGGTCCTATTCTCTAGCTTAGGAGAAGTGAATCGGGGTATTTTTTCTCTTTTTATTTCATCATGTTTCCTATTTCTTTCTCTTTCCTTTCTCCCAAAATGACCATTCTCTCGATAGGAGAATAGGAAGATCTCTGGTAGTACAATACAGTCAGGGCCGGCCTCAGTTCCTCAAGTGTCCTCGTGAAAAATTTTGGTCAAGTCAAAAAAAAAATGTTTCGTCCTCATCTCAAAATTGATGACCAAGGGGGGTGGGGGTTAAAATCCAAAACAAATATTAAGCTCGTGGCGTCCTCGTGCAAGGCATGCCCCCCCCCTCCAAAGGCCGGCAATGAATACAGTCGAATGACACTTTCAAAATAGGGTAATAAGTTAATATACTAGAGCAATTAACTAACATAGTTAAATTTCGTTCTAGTAATATCTGATAGTATTTGCAATCTGGAGAAGGCTTTCCAGTAATTTCTACATTACCCTTAAATAACACAAAGTGCTTCAATATGGCCAAATAACTTAAATTAGTAACATTTATATACATTTAATTTAACAAAGAGATAATAATAACTGTGCTTTATCTTTATTATTTGTATAATGAAAGAATGCTCTCTATTATTTACTTGCACATCCAGTGGAAGTACAGTAACGCAAAAAAATTTTTTGAAAATTTTTATTGTTCAAATAGGCTAGAATATCATAAAAATGTCGAGATTTTAAATTTGAGTAAAGAAAATTTCTGTCTGTCGGTCTGTCTGTAACTTTTTTGTGGGCACGTTTACTGTGGAACCGATTAAGATATTGACTTGAAATTTGGTATACTTACGTATGTATTTTAACGAGATTTGGAACTAACCCCCATTAATAAAGGGGGTGAAAAAAATAAAATTGTAATTTAGCATGTGTACAGTCGTGAGCAAAAAAAATAGGAAAACTATTTTTTTCTAATGTAAATCTGTCTCTATTTGCACACTTGCAATGAATTTTGACAAATAACTGACAATGTCACAAAAATTAAAGTTAGATGTACACAACTAGATTTTAGCAAAAATACGTTATAAGACTTGTCCCATTTTCTTTTCGCACGACAGTACCTAAGGCCTCAAAATTTACTTTTACTTAATCCATTACCAATGTGGCATATCATTTTATAGGTTTTTGAGGTAGACGATTTCAAATATTAAGTTATTAAGATTCCATAAACAATAATTTCTACATAGTGAAGTGCAAATATAATATCAAAATTTTTTTCGTTGTGAGAGACTTGGATAGAAAATCTAGGTGTGGAATTTTAAGGTTTATAAACACCCTACAGGTTGCATTGTAATTCGAGTTCTATGAACAAACAAACAATAGCGTGCCTGCCTTTCAAGATTATTTTGGCAGGTTGCTAAATTGACACCAACGTTTCAATGACTGATGAGGAGACATCGCGTGTGTGTCTAGCTTCTACGATTTCAAATTAGAATACCATGCAACCTGTACGGTGTTTATAGATCTTCTATTATTTTCTTGATTCTATAATAAGTGGGTTACGTCGAGTAGTGTGGATGCGCAGCAGGTTACCTCGAGTGGCATGGATGCGCAGTAGGTTACCCCAAGTGGTACGGATGCGCAATGGCTTTCCTCGAGTCAAATGAATGCGCAATGACTTTTCTCGAATACAATGGATGCGCAGTTGCTTTTTTCGAGTAAATTGGATGCATAGTGGTTTACCTCGAGTAGAATGGATGCGTAGTAGGTTTCCTCGAAGAAAATGCTTGAAATAGAAATTTTACTTCTATCGTTTAGTCCACGGCACACAAAGATTTTTTATATCTCTGTCATGCCATTTTCTGACTATTACTTCCACATCCAGTGGAAGTATACTAACGCAAAGAAAAAAATTGAAAATTTTCATTGTTCAAATAAACTTAGAATGCCATGAAACGTTAGGATTCTAAGTTTGAGCAAAAAAAATTCTGTCTGTCGCGACGGTCTGTCTGTTGATCTTATAACTTTTTGGTGCTCACGATTACTCTGTAACCGTTTAAGATATTGACTTAAAATTTGGCACACGTATGTATTTTATGAAGATCTGGAACGTGATTACATTTTGATCTTATTCCGTTGAATAGTTGAGGGGTAAATTGAGTTAAATAGGTAAATCAAGCAAGTAAGAGTCCATGAAATTGGTATTTAGTAAATATAAGAAGATGAGGTCTCAAAGAAACTTTTGGCATTAGCCACCTCTATTATCACCCATTATTAAAGGGGGTGAAAAAATATTGTGATTTAGTATGTGTACAAGAATCAAAGTCATCAAAAAAAAAATTCACTTCATTCGCCCTCACTACCGATGTGGCATATCATATTACGAGTTTTTGGGTTACACGATATCAAATATTATATTATTAAAGTTCCATAAACAATTATTTCCATAAAGTGGAGTACAAATATAGTATTTTCGTTGTAAGAGACTAGGATAGGAAGTCTGGATGTGGAAGTAGTGATTCCTTAGGCAGCGGTTTTTCTAAATATGAGGCAAGGAAAGTTTATTAGAAAATGTCATATACAGTGGTAACACAACTAAATATCCGTTACTAACTTGGAATGCAATGCAACTTTTAAATTTCACCTCTGCAATTATTACCGAATTTAGCCATACCATTTTTGTGATAGACCTCTTACACCTCAAATGAATGTTCTTCAAAAATTTTCTATGTTTGTAAATCCAAAAAAGTATTTACATCATTAAATCAACTGACTCGTTGGAAATAGCCAATAATTTTGTTATTAAATTTTTATGACTAGTTTTTCTGTTCATACAAAAATTTTAAAAAACTGATCAGCTTGTTTTATATATAATTTGTAGAACAGTTTATTTGCCATAAACGTTATAGCGAGTAGGGCAACTTAACACCCCCTCCCCCTCAGTAGAAATTGCTAAAGAGGTAACACGTGTTAGGTATTGTGCATTTTGTGAACGAATAGAACAATCCCAATATTGTAAGTTCACACGGAATCAAATATGCCACCAAAGCTCCTTGACTATAGATTTAAACGAAAGTGTTATTATACTGACTAGATTGTGTAGGGAAGACACTTACATCTGAACGTGATAGGCAGCAACCACATTCCTTCGACTTGAGGTTAGTGAGGTTAATAGTAATTAATTATATTACATAAGCTTCAAACGACACATCAAACCTTTGCAAATATCAAATATTGAAGTAGGGAAGATTGGCAACGTTTGGCATTCTTAAATAAAAAATTTTCTCCGGTAACACACCTATACAAACAATAATGACAAATTATGTTATTCAATACGTACCATGACTCTTTAATTTTCTGTCGATATTCAGAGTGTCTGTGAAAGGTCAGTACAAAACGCTATCACATATAATATTCCGTTACCAGAATTGAAAGATTTAACCAAACTACTTCTATGTAAATGTACTTTTTGAGGCAAAATTTTTTTAAATAACAAAATATTGCTTTAGAGATGGAGATCAAATGCGGGATGTGAATCTATAATAGAAAAAGGCGTTTTTTCGAGGGATGGCTCACTCGTTAAATCAGGTGTGCACCTTGGGGTCAATCTGCTAAATATCGATTTAATCTTCGTTAAGTTTGTTAAATCACTATTTTTTTTTTATTCTGTTAAACCATTAATAAATCAGTTAAATCTGATTTTAATATCTTCAATCCCAGTTCAATGTATCCAATCAGTTTTCAATCCTTCAGTAAATCTGTCAGTTTTTTAATAATCGAAAAATTTCTCGTTAAAATTTGGTCAGCAATTATGCAGTATATAAAGCGTATTTTCAAAAACCAATGAGTGATGGATAGCGATTAAAAATGGCAAAATGAGTAATTTTCTTGTTATGACTATGTTATGTTATGGCGTATGATATACGTGTTATGACTATTTCATAACGAAAAAATGAGCTCCAACTGAACTATGCATGACTAATGCAACCGAATATATTGCAGTTCAAAATTAGGATAAAAAAGTGCAAAAAATGCCAATACTTTTTATATTTTGCCTCTACAAACTTTGGGAAATTAAGATAGACAAAACATTCAAAACTGTCCCTTAAACTACATCATATAATGAAAAAAATGAACATCCATGGAAGTCTGTAAAGTCTGATGGATCGAAAACATGAGGTATTGTGTAAAATCGCATTTGTTAACTTTCTTCGGTAATCTTTCATTTTTTTACAAAAAAACAATAAAACAAGGATATATTATTACAAAAATGTTTGTATGATCCCCAATAGGCATGTAATAATTTAATTTTAATTTCAGTTTGAGATGATAGATTTATCAGTATTACAAACTAATGTAACGATAAAAAATATGTACAGTATGTCCGCAGAGTTAGAGTGGGTAGAGGCTAAACATTTTTATTTCTCATTTTACGCGGAAAATGTACTCTTCATAGAAAGACTTGCTTTTCTTAAAAATATGATTGCCATTGAGTAAGTTAACATGTCATGTACAGGGTGTGCTCAGAAAATTAAAAAATCTGAAAATTATGTAAGACTAAACTACGTTCAATTTTAACGATATGAAAAACTGTCACTAAGAAAAGTTGTTTAAAATTAAAATTTATGTCAGAATTCCAATTTGTGGATAAATAAATAAATCTGCTGTTAAAAATAAAAGTCGTTTAATATAATTACGACTATAATTAGCTCTCTTATTTAATAATTTTTGTAAGAAGAAAATAATTTTTATTTTATCGTGTTTTACCGCATGATACCAATGCTTTTGAAATTAAAAAAAAAAGTAGAATTAAGCAGATTTATTCACAAACTGGAATTCTGACATAAATTTTAATTCTAAACAACTTTTCTTGGTGACAGTTTTTCATATCGTTAAAATTGAACGTAGTTTACTCTTACATAATTTTAGCAATCTTCCTCGTACTCGTCTCAAGATGTTCGTCGATTTCTTGCAGCACCGCTTCCACAATTTAGAATGTTCTGGCAGTTTAAGGTCTACCTTCCAAAATACCCCTTTGGCAACTACCAGTTTCACAAAAACGGCGATGAAAAGTCGAAGAGAATTGGCTATGTGGCAAGACACACATACTTCTGGCTTTTGTTGCATTACTCTGCGAGACCATATACGTAATGCATTGTCCCCATTTCCGCATTCCTATATTTCACCATATTTACTGAGATATTCGAATAAAAACATCGAAAAAATAAAATAAACTTAATGAAACGCTAAAAATCGAAGAAATAATACAATGAGATGGTTTTGAACACCAACAACTTACTTTATGTCAACAAATATTGTTTTGAAAATGATGTTTGTAAAAACATCATTTATTCCAGGATATCTAGATTTACTTGTTCAAAAATTATTAGTCAATACTGCTAAATGAAGCAATTTGAATTTAATTGTTTTAATTAAGAACTGTGAGTCTGACGAGAAAGACCGTTTTCATGTAGAACTGACCAGGATAATCAGAAAAAATATCCACATGAAAAAATGTCAGTGGCCCATCCACTTTTTTGGTAAAAAATATCAGAGGATATGTTTGCAGGGACGCCACTGGTGGAGCGATAAATTAACTTTACTAACTAAAATATGTGGTTTTATATCCTATTAACATAACCCAAAATTGAAAATAATATTTAAAGATATTAAAAAATAACAATCTAAAAAAAAATTCAACAACTAAACCTGTAGCAAAAAATTTAAGCCGTTGCGGACATGTTCATATGAACTTTTTTTCATAAAATGACCTAAGGAATCACACTTTGAAATATTAGCATGTCATTAAGGAACACCCTGTATATAATCACGGAAACGATATTTTACTTTATACAATTAGCAATATTACTTTTAGGGTTTAAAAAAATATGCAAATGTTTTTCAAACTCGCTTAAAAAAATAAATTTCTTTTAAAATATGTATTCCTTAATTTCAAAGAGCCATGGCCAAATTTTGTTTAGAGATTTCAAAGTCATCAGCTTACCACGTCACTACACAGTGGTCCGAATATAAAACAAACTGATTTTTAATGACTTGCAATGTACCCAAAAAATAAGTAAAAAATAGAGAAAAAAATTTAAAGGGGGGTTTCTGGGCCAGAGTTTATTGACAGACTTTTAAACTTTTATATTTTTCACATTTTAGTCTGTGTAAAATCAACTGCATAAACTGTGAGCATTAAAGAAAATCTACGGAGAATATTTTTCAAGAAATGATTATTAACGCCTTAGGGGGAGGGGTAGTTTTGGGCGATGATTCACAGGTCAACATTTGATCTAAGAACAATCACCAGACTTTACCAGAGTATACATAGGTTTTTTGACTCGCTGATTCCGAATCCGAGGTTGGTTAAGCTTCATCACGTCAGGTTCTTGGTCATTTGAAGGTCAAACTGAGAAAAAGTGTTGTAAAAAATTTGAAAAAATGTATGTTTATGTTTCGGAGGTCGCTGAATTCAAATCCGCTATTATTTTTACCCTCCAAGAACATCAGAACAACTAGAGGTCATTTCAAGGCATTTTGAGATCATTTTGAGGTCAAATTGAGAAGAAGTGACTAAAGAATCTGGAAAAATGCTTACATGGGTTTTTTATGTCGCAGACCTCAAATCCGTGTTTGGCTGGACTCTATCACATCGGATTCAAGGCCATTTGAAGGTCAAACTGAGAAAAAGTGGTGTAAAAATTTGAAAAAATTTATGTTTATGTTTTTGGGATCACTGAGTTCAATTTTGTCGTTATTTCATCTCAAAGTTTCTTTAAGGTCATATCATGATCAAATTAAAACAAGAATGTTGAAAACCAAGAAACTGAAAAATTTTAGATTTATTTTGTCACTGAGTATAAATCTATATTAAGCCATCTGTCATCAACCTATTGACATTTCTGAGCGACCCCAAAAACATACAAAAACTTTTTCTCAGTTTGACCTTCAAATGAGCTTGAATCCGATGTGAATCCGATGTGATAGAGTCCAGCCAACCATGGATTCGAGATCAGAAAAAAACTCATGTAAGCATTTTTCCAGATTTTTTAGTCGCTTTTTCTCAATTTGACCTCAAAATGCCTTGAAATGACCAGATGTTCTGATGTAAAAATAACAGCGGATTTGAATTCAGCGACCTCAAAAACGTAAACATAATTTTTTTTCAAATTTTTTACAACACTTTTTCTCAGTTTGACCTTCAAATGACCAAGAACCTGACGTGATGAAGCTTAACCAACCTCGGATTCGGATTCAGCGACCCAAAGCGACCCAAAAAACCTATGTATACTCTGGTAAAGTCTGGTGATTGTTCTTAGATCAAATGTTGACCTGTGTTATCAGACAAAATAGCAAACTTGAAGTTTTTTTAAGTAAATTAATTTTTTGTTTATAATTATCGTTATGGTTATGGTTGTAGTTCTGGTTATAGTTGTAGTCATACTCGTAGTAGTAGTCATAGTCATAGACGTAGTCGTAGGCGTAGTCATAAGCATAGTTCTAGTATTAGTCATACTCATAATTACAGTTATATGGAATTCAAGCCGATTAATAACATTAAAATCAAATTTTACATGTAAAATAAGAGACGTGCATTGAAGGTCTATTGGTGAAAATTTGAAAAGAAAATCAACAATTACTCACAGCACAAGCACACATTGAGCTTGTCAGTAAAATTAGACAAAAGCTAAATATGGCAAATACCTATAATGAGGTGGTATTTCCAATGAGTTCCCCGAACAACACGTTTGAAATTCCAGAAAATATCTCAACTATCATTTGGAAATGGGAAACTCGAGTAACATACTTTTGAAATTGGAATTTTGCAGCTTTATTTATTTTCGAATCACTGTGCACTAGAATAATTTACGAATTTAGTTAATACTTACGGTGAAGTATCCTCAATACACAGTCGTTTATGAGAGGTGTAATTTTTACATCGCTTTGTCCTTCCAAATCATTTGAAATTTTATCTGCATTCTCCAAAAATATAGTGATGTATTTCTCCAATATGCTAACATGAAAATACGGTTGGATTAGTTTACGATGTGCTCTCCACTTATTGCCATTATTAGTTATAAGTCCTCTTCCAATGAAATTGTGCAAAACTTTGTAAAAAATATTTTTCTTCGTATTCTTGCCAGCCAAGATAATTTTTAGGTGCCTAGGTTCATAAACCCAAATGAACGGTACAATTGATATCCAAGATCTGAAGAGTGAACCATACATTTGGTGGGCATTTGTTCCCATGTTTACAATTGCTAAAAAAGGAAATTGCATAAAAAATGTTTGTTAGATATGTACAGAAGAATCTTGTATTTAAAGTAAAAACGATTTAACCTCTTTAAACTTAATTTGATACAGTGGCGACAGTAAGTTAATAAACTATGGCAGACTTTCGTAATTTTATTAAATATAACATAACATAAACACATCACATATAGTAGACGAATCTCAGATCCAAAGCCAAGGCTGTCCGGAAGGAGGTTACACAGTACGGAGCGTAGTACTCGTCCTACCTACTTTACCTTGATATTCGAGTCCTTACGTGCCAGTACGACTAAGACCCCACATCATTCGATGAGGAATTTTTTAACGATTTAGCGCAAACAGAAACGACGTTGGTGGCTCTCTTAGTATTAAAATGGCGTACAAAGAAATGACTGGCTGTGAGGTACGTTTTGGCTACTTATTTTGACGCGCCACGCAGTGAGAATGCGGGTAGTAAATTGAAATTTGTCGAAACTTATTAAAATGCCAATATGCAAGGGTATTTGTCAAATCAGTTTCCTCCTGTTCCTCAAGTGTTGAGTGGTACGTTGAAAACCAGGACAGCCCTGCCAATATTCTTGGCTAGAGATGTCGGTCTCGGATGTCTGGGACCAGTACATCGCTGTAGATCGGAGACCGCCTCGTGCAGGGCGGGAGAACTTACTTTACATCGGCCCCGCTCACAAATGTGAGCGGTGCAGATGATTTCGGCCCATCTCCCTGGATCCTGGCTTGTTGGACCTTGCTGGCTAAGGCCTTTATCTTCTGACGCTCTTCGGTCTTCGTGTTCTTTCTTCGCCAGCTTGTCACCCCCGGGGGGGTAGTCATCAGTCTCTTGAGTGTTTTGTGCTTTTTTGGCAGGGATTGACTACCGGTACACAGGTACCGGTACACTGTGACATCCTGTCATCCGGGTCGTCGGTAGGGTAAGGATGAGCTGCGTAGCTCGAGGGAGGGCAGACCTAAATGCTTTGGTAGCATTTTTGGTCTGCCCGGAGCCAGGGTGTTTGTCCGGTACCCGCAGGGTCATGGGTGGGTGGTTGGGTGATCGTCATGTCTCTTCCGTGGGTTGGCTTCATCGGACGGTGGTATGGTTGACATACTCACCCGTTATCCATAATTTGCATCTTTGGCCTCTTGTGCCTCGGAGCATCTGCTGGGTCGTAGTCAGTAGCCTCCCTGACCAACGGGTTCCCATGCTCCTCGGCAAGGGCGTAGATCTTCTTGGCTCTCTTTCGGATGATTTCCATGACTGGGGTGTACTCCAAGTCCCTGAAAATGTCTTCGTTGCATACGAACCAGGGTGCGTTGATTAGCTTTTTTAAGTGTTAAAATTAAATGAACATATTTATTTATTATTTTATTTATACAAGTTTTTGACTTCTCATTCAACATTACTATAATATGGGATTTAGATATGTTATTTTATTTCTGTCTTGTCTTCTACAGTTCCGTTACTACACCGTGTACAAAAAATGAATTATGAGTGTTATGACATTTGTAACAATTTTTAATTTTATAAGTCACATATCTATCACATTCTTTAAATTAATTTATTTATATTTAATTACCTAATAATTCAAATACGTAAATTATAACAGGGTTTATAAATTAAGAATTTTTTTGGCCTTCCTAAATTGTTTAAACTTTTTTTAATATTATAAATTTCATAATTTCTTTGTAAAACTGGTGGATGGTATGAGTAAATTAATATTATTTTCGAATAATTCGGTGATTTTCTGCATATCCAACAATACTTCGTTTTTAATGAAATAAGCACACCGTTTCGTGGATAAAAATAAATACTACTGTTAATATCTCGTCAGCAACAAATAGCTATTTGTTGCTGATGAGATATTAACTCTTGCAAGAGTTTTTTAATCGCTCTTTACAAATATATCTTATTGCACGCCTTTGCAAAAATAATAAGTAGCCGCATTCAATAATTGTTGACAGCACAATCCCCGAAATAGAACATCATAACTAAGCCGTCTTTGCCGTAGACTCGTAGAGTATCCCAATTCGATAAAAATTATGCGAATAGCACAACATCCCAAGGATAATTTATTATTTAGGTTCCGTATATGTTCTTGAAAATTTAATTGGTTGTCAATATGCAATTCAAAAATTTTATATGAGTTTTATTTCCCTGAATATGGTTTCCAAGAGAAAGTTCTTCCACGTTGTAAAGTTTACGGAGTGCTACGAAAATTGAAGTTTCCAGTTATTGAGCCTGATTTCCATCTCCGTCTCTATTTGACAAATTCTGTAAAAGATTCCCACTTCATTAATACCGAGTGCCTTTACTCATTACTGTGATATTGTCGGCCTCATTAATTTCAATATTAGAGTAAATCGTAAATGTCCTTTCTCGTATCAAACTTTAAATCTAATTAATATGGCCGTGACTGATAAAAACGGTCAGGCAGATAGAACTTTGTGATATAAATATAGTATAATGTTATGTAATACAATAATTATTTCTTATTTTAATAGAATGCTGTAGGTTATTGAGTATTTAATTATTTTGATATCTTGGTCTATTTTCCACATCGTGAAGAAGCATAATATTATCTGTTACTTACATTATGTAATAAATAAAAAAATATAATTATACTGTCAATAGGTTAATGTTTATAAAGTTTGCTCGCTTGTTGTATTAAATAAAAATCATGAATGGAATAGAAAGCTCGTGATGACTGGCAGCTCTCTTTGATTTATCGATTGATGTTAGCTGTGCTAAAATCATTGAACTTTGTACAACTTCTATAAAAAAAACTCGTTATAATGGATTAAGGTCGTTGATGATTTGTGTTAACAAAAGGTACAGCCTACTTACTTTATCTCCGAAACATGTTTTTTTTTTACATACCTTACAAATTTACATATAAAAGAGTTGTATCAAATATTCTTATACACAACAACAAGAGACATCGGTTGCAAAAAATTTTGCAACTTTGACTACCTCTTCTTGGACTTTGTTTAATGTGTGGCATGTTTCAGTTAATAGAATCTTACATTTAAATTTTGAAAGATACGCGCAGGATATATTGCCAAAGATTATATGTATATAATCTATGCCGTTGCTACGCATGTTGCTACAGTATTTTCCGAAAGTATTGGTAAGAAGTCAAAAGGTCCATATTGAATGTCATCTTTTGATATGTTTTTTAAATTTTTTGGCAACTTTTCGTAACGCCGGTTACACATTGGGCGGTTTTTGCCGCGACGGTAAATTTGCCGTCGCCGCTCAAGATAATTGGCGCGTTTACACATTTAGCGGCAAAATTACCGTCGATTTTCAACGGCGAAAATTGTAATTGTGTCAGTGTCATTTTAACTGCACAAATTATAAAATGGATAGGCAAGAACTCCTTGCTCTGTTGTTAGGATACCATCGAAGAAAGAAGAAGCAAAAAAAATAGTCTTATTTGAATCCCTCCAATAAACCTACAAAGGAAAAAAAAGGGAACATTTTATACGTTGTTTGTAGATGTGAGGAATGATGAGAAGAAGTTTTTCAATTATTTTCGAATGAGCATGAAGTCATTTGAAGAGTTACTCGATCATCTCAAAGATCTAATTTCAATGCACACTTCTCTCCAAGCATTTTTAGTGGCATCTCTATCCTTAAAAATGTCTAAAGTTTTATCCCATAGCACTGGTCTTGATTCAACTAAAGATATTAGTAATTCATTGTCGATCAACACCTCACTCATTTGGCTATTTTGATAGACAAAACAGTAAAAATCCGCCGAATGTGTAGACGCGCATTTGATTACGTACGCCACTATGTGGACAGAAACGGTAAACTTACCGCCGAACTAGTGGCAGTGGGCGGCTGCACAACGACCGCCAACGGCAAAATGGCCGCGCGTCATTTATATTGTCCAATGTGAAAGCTTCCATTTAATTCTTTACACTACTTCCGGAACGACGGCGACGGCAAATTTGAAGTCGCGGCAAAAACCGCCCAATGTGTAACCGGAGTAATACTCCAAATGCTGGAGAAGTTTATCTTTTAAAGTTTATCTTTTAATCCTAAGTACCGGTATGGGGGGTTGCCTTCAACTCTTAATTCGCGAATTTCCCCTTATTTCGGAAATTATGAAATACTGAATATTTGAAATATAACTTGCTTTTTCTCCTACAAAACATGAGCTAAAAATCTATTTTTTTTTAAATTGTAGCTCATAGTTTAGTCAAAATAACTCTAATATTTCTAGAAATTTTAAAAAAATATCTCGCGAACCTCTACGCCGTCGGCGCATTGAAAAATTAAACATGCGAGATTTTTATTTTTTTTTATTTTGGAAAATTGACAAAAACTAGATCATACGAAACTACAAGGAAAGACGAAAATTATTTTTAGTGGTCGATTCATACTGATATCTTGCGTGAAACGGGCTGTCCTAGGACGGAACAAGTAACGAAGTGAGAGTGCTAAGCTGAATGAATCGAAACCGGCAGTCGTTTGCATTATACTGTTTACTGTATTGGTAGGTACAACATTACTGTATTCTGTGTTACCGGCTTTATTTTGTTTAAGAGATGTAGTATAGTATGGTTGTTTCTTAGGTTTAATTTTACTTCATCATAACTTAAATAGATACCTGTATAAATGAAATTGTCTTTTAATATAATAGATGTCAATGTATTTATATCAGCTAAGCTAAATACATTAAAATTAATAATTAGAAATTGTTGTAATTACAAGTTTTTACCATTACGTTTACCTAAGCACATACAACCAATAATGCAAGACACTCCAGTTCTCCTACAGTAACACCTTCTGTTGCAAATATTATTCTTACACTTGCAAACGACTACATTAAGAGTAACTGGCTTAGATTGTTTTTTAGACATGATTGGTTCTGGTGACAGGATACCCATTCAATAAGAAGTAGTTGAATTGTTCAATGCAACTCACCCTAAGTGGCAACCTATTAGCTAGAGTAAAAATTCAGGAAATTTGGGCATGTTCGCGATCCTTCTAAATCTGGTCGGCCATCAGCACAATAAGAAGATCAGCTTAATGTTTTGTTGGCAGAGCAAGAAAGTTCTCATACCCTACTTAAGAACATTGTGTCTAATTCTAATATAACAGTATCCGCAATAATCAAGAAAGCAAATTACTATCCTTATAAATTATGCGTCGTTCATGAACTGTCTGAAATTAACTTTGATCGGCAAAATCAGTTCTGCGAGCAACTGCAAGAACTATGCAATAATGACAATAACTTCGTGAGAAGAATATTTTTATGAATAAAGCTACTTTGTTTTAAATGACCATGTCAAATTATCGTTATTGGCTGCAGAGGATCCTCACTGTATGAAGGAGTATCATACTCAGAAAATTGAATGTGTAGTGTGGAATAGTTGATGCAAGAATTCTGGGTCCTTATTTCTTTGACGAGACTCTAATCAGTACGAAGTATTTGCTTATTTCCGTACTGGTAAGTTTATATTCAGATTCAGAAAAACCCGAGCTTCCGAGAAACGACTTTTTCTTTCAACAAGATAGAGCACCTCCCCATTACGCAGGCCCTGCCTGAGCCTATTTAACTGAGGTATTTCCAAATCATTGGATTGGAAGTGGGGGAGTAATTGAGCGGCCAGCTAGATGGCAGAGATGGCAGATCTGACGCCCCTCAATTATTTTCTTTGAAGATACTTTAAAAGTAAAGTATATGTGAATATCCCAGTAAATGTGGAAGACTTAAATGGAAACATTCGTCAAGAAGTATGACGCATATTTACGGAAATTATCGACAAAGTTTAAGAAGAGTTTATTAACTGTCAGGCTGAGAATGAATGAAATGTCTTAATTTCTAGTAAAGTTAATATTTTTAAATTTTGAGATAGTTTTTTTAAAATGTGGTTCTGATGCTGCAAGTGTCTGTAATTATTTAGTTACAAATTATCTAATTAGATGAATTGGTAGAGGATGTCCTGCTTCATGACCAACGCGGTCGCCAGACCTCACATCGCTCAACTTTTTTATCATGGGTTATGTTAAAAGTAACACAACAGTGTAATGATTGCATTAAAGTTGGCGTGCTTCAGTTAGAACAGAACATAAAGCCGATTAATCAAGTATGATAATTTAGTTTATGACAGTTTCCAGTCTGTTTTTATTTTGCATTGAATACTATGTGTGCATTGAGTTAACAAAATATTAACGCTACATTATATGACAATTTACCAAGAGATCTTTTTCCTGCATTTTTAAACAGAGTTTCAGGACATTTTGACTTAATTTCGGGAAAATAACTCCGTTCAAAGTTTGCTACATAGTCACAGGGACACCCTGTACATGTACTGTATCAAATTATAGTACAATAGGTACACACTTTGCCTATCAAGAGGTCTCGCTCATTGCTCATTGTTACATTTTGATTGCGAAAAATGTTAATAGTTATTTATGTACCAAGAGTCGTAAGCGCACTTTTTTTCGTCGAGAATACAGTTTGCAATCCGAGACCCATAGGATCGAGGTTTGCAAGTATTCGAGACCAAAAATCGCACTGTACGACCCGCGGTGCATATTATATTTTTTCGTCATACCCATGAATCATTAAACTAGAAAAAAACTAGTGAAAAACTATAATTATTTGAGTAAGATTTCATATTGGCTAAGCAAATAGTAAAGGTAGCGATGTTTGGAATATTCATGGCAACCGTCAATAAAACAAATTTAAAACGAAGCTTCTATTTAAATGGCAACTACTGTCAACATAAATTAAATCATATTACATAAAGCGTCACTTACGATCAACAAGAGTATACTTACGAAGGATAACACTTTTTTATCATTTTCATCTATTAATACTTCTACTGCGTATGCTTTATTGCGGATTTTATGCTCTGGAGTAATTTTTCCTTTTAGAAAACATGTTATTCCTTCCCTTTTCAGTTGAACATATTTATTCCACTGCATTATCTCCGTATGACTCTTTTATTCACCATTTCACTGTTAACAATAGGAAGATTATCACTTGCTGCCTTCTCAAAACCTTTCTCCATTTTAATGTCTACACCGTACACACACATTTTTAAATAATTAATAAGAAACAAAGTTATAAAGTCAAAATACTGATACGTATGATTACAACGTAAATAAGAGAACATAACCTATCTTTTAATTATTATTTAATACCCATTTTATTTCCATCAGTGTTGCCAAGCGTCAGTTATTTGTTGAGAGCCGACATATAAAGTGTGTTTCTTCTGTTAATTATTATCATCTTTATTATAGTAGGTGGTATTATGCAATGGAAATTCATTACTTTCAAAAGCGGAGATAAAAAGTAGACATTCTTTAGTGAAATAATTAAAGCATTTCCTGTAACGTTAAACATTCATATAAATTAGGCAACATGGAAATAGTCTCATCGGCAGGTTTCCAGACGAGATGTAAAATTCAGAAATGTCAACAGGTTCGGCTAATGTTCGTATGAAGCCGAAAACTGTTTAATTTTGGTTGGAGAGTCCGCCCATGGCGTAATTTGAGCGCGTTTACTTGTTTGAAATATGGGTTAAAGTAGACAATATTTTTATTTTTAAAATATTCACTTAAAGTTAAAGTATTATACGATATGACGTGTATATAATATTTATTGGATGTTAATAAATGATTTATGACATAATAAACATCAAGTTCAATTACGTGGGAAAGGCCCATTATGACCTAATGTACTTCACATAAAAAATATTGTTCTGTGGCGTCATGTCTATTGTATATGGGTCAAATTGTATTAATTTGAGATGGCAATATCGCTTTCTTTACATTATAACATATCTAGTTAGATAACATTACTTAATAGATCATATAGTGAAAAATTTGAGCAAATATGGCACGCCAATCTAGACACGGTGAGTGAATCTTTAAATACTTAGTGGATCATTTTCAAAAATGAAAATATATTGCATATCTAATATGTATTAATGCCGTACTGAGTTAGGCACTTTTTATCTTCATAGCTTGACTTAACAAAAATCAAAATTCTTTGTAAAATACTTACTTATGAACATTTTAGAGAACATTGAGTCTTAATTTCTAAACAAGAGGCATGTATTTTGTTCTGTATTAAGGTTTGGTCTTTTTTCTAATCTATAATTTAAAATAATTTTGTGTCCAATTCTAGCTTAAAGACAATTGAAAGAACAATTGACAATTCTAATATTGTAGACGATGAGAATTGTAAAGAAATATTAGGCAGTGGATCAAAGTATGAACATCCCTCTTCTTCAACATCATCATCGGATTCGAACTGCGAAAATTCGGATAATGAAAGTATTGAAAATCAACTTTTTGTGTGACGTTGGATGTTTGTAGAAGCCAATACGTGGACGTCCTCCCCTACATCGTGAGCGTGGAGGAGAAAATAACAGGTTGAACTAATAGACGGAGAGCTGGCGGCCGCGGAGGTACTACGATATTACCTCCGGCTGGAATTCTGAGAAGTGATTGGAGGACCATCAGGAAGTGCCATCTGCAAGGATTTTGCTCAAAACCCCTGCAAAGGATACGTCAGACGACTCAAAAATGAAAAAAAATTTGCTCAAAAAATGATCATACCTCCGGTTGAAAATTTGCACATTACCTGTTTGAAGGTCACAGATAACGTATGTAAATCGTCAGACGCCTAGGTCGCTGCCAAAGGGGTGTCAGACGCCCTCAAAGTTGTCATTTTTTTTTCAAAAATTTTTTTTCCTTACCTCCGTCTGACGTTTTACATATTGCAACAGAGACTATTCTAAGGACAAATTAAAATCGTCAGATGAGAATGCCGCTGTGAAGTCCCCCCTACAACGTTCACAAAGTTCCAGCTCGCCTGAGAGGTATACTTTTTTTCGAAAATTTATTTTCGTTACCTCCGTCTGACGTTTTTACATATTATCCTAGAGACAATTTTAAGTACATATGTAAATCGTCAGACGAAAATACCGCTGCAAAATCCCCCTGAAATATCGCGAAATTCCAGTCTAAATTACTGAATATTGTTTCAACATCTTTCTTTAATGAAATACTGGTTGAGTCACTATACGTTATAAAAGAAAGTCAATTCAAGGGAAAAGTTTCTAGCACATATACATAAAAAGTAAAGGATGTTCCGAGGCGCGCACGTGTAGACTGTGGGAGGGACTTCTGATCTGTTGCCGGCAAAGCATGCCGAGATTTGACATTGAGGGAGATTGGAGTAACGTAAATTATTTTACGCAATAATAAAATACGCAGCATAAATCTAAATAAATTTAACAAATCATGATGTTTCTATACTACTGTTAATCAAGTTATTTTAACAAGAAACCAATTGCAAATAAAGCTGTATTAATCAATAATTGGATTTCATCTGATTTCGCATTTTCTTGTTTACCTCACTTTATCCCATCACTGCAGTGTATTCGCCTAGACATCCCCACCTAAAATGACTGTGATCTGGAAAGGGGAGAGATTAGAAGATAAGTAGCTTTCAGATTTTTATTTTATTTGAGCCATTGCGTGTGCGTTAAACAGTATTATCATAGGTAACTCTTTTAAAATGACGATTTATACAACGGAAGAACGAGTGCAAATTATTAAATGGTATTTTGGAAATAATACGGCTGCAGAAGTTGTCGCCCGATTTGTTTTTACATTTAAGGATCGACCCGTTCCGACGGAACAAACAGTTTTGAACATTGTTCATAAGTTTGAATCGTTTGGATGTGTAAAATCTTGCAGAAAATGTAATAATGAAGATGGTGACAACGATGGCAGACAGATGAGCGACGAACGGGAACAGAGGGAAATAAATGTGTGTAGTTTTGCGGAGGCATATGCCCCCTGTTCCAGCAGGCAAATCTCTGCCGAGCTCGATGTACCTGACCGCACGGTTCGGGCAATTTTAAAACGTAACAAATATCATTGTTTTAAAGTTGCCGTCACACAAGAAATTTTTCCCGATGACTTTATACGACGTATGGAATTCTGTGAGACCATGATGGAAAAGGCGAACGAAAATGAAACTTTCATTAAAAATATTTTATTTACTGACGAAAGTTCACTTTCGCTGCATGGTCGTCACAATTCATCCGTTACTAGATATTGGTCCCGGGAAAATAAATATTTAAGTATGCCACACCGAACTCAGTACCCACAGAAAGTCAATGTGTGGGCTGGAATTTTAGGTAATTTAATAGTTGGCCCCTTTTTTATCGACGGAAACCTTACAGCACAAAAATATTTGAATTTGTTACGTGAACAAATTATTCCGGCCGTTAAAACTTTGGGCATTGACCTCGAAGAGATTTGGTACCAGCAGGATGGTTGTCCTGCCCATAACGCGATAGTGATACGTAGATTCCTAGACACTACATTTCACGATCGCGTTATAAGTGGAACAAGCACATATGTATTTAAAATTGTCTCTAGGATAATATGTAAAAACGTCAGACGGAGATAACGAAAATAAATTTTCGAAAAAAAAGTATATCTCTCAGGCGGGCTGGAACTTTGTGAACGTTGTAGGGGGACTTCGCAGCGGCATTTTCGTCTGACGGTTTTAATTTGTGCTTAGAATGGTCTCTGTTGCAATTTGTTAAAACGTCAGACGGAGGTAAGGAAGAAAATTTTTTGAAAAAAAAATGACAACTTCGAGGGCGTCTGACACCCCATTGGCAGCGACCTAGGCGTCTGACGATTTACATACGTTATCTGTGACCTTCCAACAGGTAATGTGCAAATTTTCAGCCGGAGGTATGATCATTTTTTGAGCAAACATTTTTTCATTTTTGAGTCATCTGACGTGTCCTGAGCAAAATCCTTGCAGATAGCACTTCCTGATGGTACCCCCAACCACTTCCCAAAATTCCAGCCGGAGGTAATATCGTAGTACCTCCGCAGCCGCCAGCTCTTAGTATATAAGAAGACATAGTTGTTTTGTTCAACTTGCAAAATATTTCTTTGTCCAATGGCTACGAGAAATTGTTTCACTCAATTTCACTCTCAGAATTAGTTTTTGCTTTAATTTCATTTGGCCTGGATTTGTGTTATTTTTGCAAATATTTTTTGTGTTCAGTATCTATGCTATGTTCTATTGTATCCGGCGCGGTAGCTCAATCGGTTAAGGCGTATTGAGTGGCGAATATGCTGATCGACTGCCTACCGCGCTCTGGGTTCGACCCCCAGCCCCGGTATTGACAGCACCGGTGGGTGTGGATGTATGTCTGCGTTTTTCCATGTGTGTAACCCCCTTCCGCACAGCCTTGGCTATGGATTTGGGGGTTGTCTACTATCTGTGGTGTGTTTATGTTTATGTGTTTATATTTTATGTACAATTTTTAGGTATAATTGATTAAGCGAATGTCTTGCTTAATTACAACCAAGAAAAAACAGAGAGAGCATAGCGACCATAATTATATTAGCCCAGACGACAGAGACAGAAACCCACAAAAATTTGCAAACTGAATAATTTTTTTTTAACGAGTTCGTGAAAGTGTATAGAATAATATCCTGAAAAGTTTACATTTCGTTCGGATGCAGAACATAAAAAAAAGTGAAAAAAAATGTTTTATCCATTTTTTCAAACTTCGGGGTAGAAAAAAATAAAAAATACAGGTGAATAGACCACGTGTTTCTGGACTAAAATTATCCTAATAAAATTTATCGCTAAAGCCACGGTATTCCTGGAAAAACATAGTGAAATAACTGTGTCACTCTGCGCGGCCAGCGCAACGGTTTAATGCATACTATGGAACCTTTAAAAATTCCTAGCTCTTCTATCGAGTAAAATGAAATTTTTTTTCTCATTCTGATTACACATTTTTAACATTTTTCTTAGTAAATAGGAGGATAAACAGTGAGTATGGAGGGAAATATATATAATTAGGAACGCATACACAGACATCACTCATAGCCGCTGAATTTTTACGTGTCTTTATTGTATTGTATTTATTACACCACATTTCAGCTATATCCAATGGATTCCTTATACATTTGTTAATGTATTGGAAAAGTTCCAGAATTTATATTCAAAACAATCAAAGATATTTTCATAGTTATAAGGATAATATCGTGAAAATCGCAATTTCTTATCATGATCTGATTGTTCATATTTTCGAAAAAATGCATACAAGTAAACGATTTTGTGTTTGAACATTCGAAAAGTATACATTTTTTCCGAAATAGTGATATTTTATTTTTTCCAATGGGTCAATTTCTCGACAAGTTACAGCAAGGAAATTAAAATGATTTGAGATGTGCTTTTTTTTTAATCCTCATTACTACAACTTAATAAATCATAATAATCATGAAGTGTACATACTTTTTAACAGTTCTCAATGAAGAAAGAATTTTTTTGAAGGGCTTTTATTTTTTTCTATATTTTTTATTGCGACGATTGTATTCGGGCGTGATAATATATATAAATATATTTTTCCATTCATCCTTTGCTTGTATTGTTTAAAACAAAAAAGCATCAGAAAGCTACAATTTCCATCTTTTAAATGAGCCAACACTCATATAGATTGAACAAATTCTGATTTAGGGACATGTGATTCAGTGCGTCGGTGTCACAGTCATGCGTATTCAAGCGCGCGCGCGCATGGATCTCACTCCGAGTTATAACGTTACACTTGACTATTTTTTTCCGGAAAAACTGTGTTTGTTAGGACATTTTTCGTTCATAAACACGTGATCTATCCATCCATTTTTTATTTTTTTCTAGTTTGATTTAATTGCAAAATTTTGAAAAAATGGATGAAAAAAATTTTTATTTCAATTTTTTTTTAATGTTCTGCATACGAGCGAAATGTAAACTTCTCAGGATATTATTCTATACACTTTTACGAACTCATTAAAAAAAAAATTATTCAGTTTGCAAATTTTTGTAGGTAAATACCTTCATCGACTGCGCTATATTAGAACATGTCAGTAGGACTTAATATTCTTCACAACAGTCTTAGTATCGTAAAAAATATTTAATACAAAATATTCGAATATTTTCAAATAAAAATGTATTAGAAGCTCTGAGACTGAAGCATATGGATGATTTAGTTCTTGCCTAAGGGCAATGAGACATAATTGCACCGAAAATGAGGACTTAGAAGGTTAGACTAAGCAAGATATAATTTATGATCCAAGTCCAATGTTGACAAAATATTTTTTGTATTTTCCAAGTTTTTTATGTCTACTTAAAAAAATATATAATTTTCGATAAATTTTAAATCTTGCATAAAACATACGTAAGTAAAATTGATTTATTTTCACAATCGAATATAATGGGGATGCGTCATGTATTCTTGACGTATTATAATGATTCCAAATTTCCATAAGCTGTGGGATTCAAAATTATTTGTAATCAAGTTTGAGAATTTGTCAACAAATAAAATTCAGGTTATCCATCTGATGACATGGCATTTTATAAAATAACCAGACTGCTCTATCATGATTACGTGTGACAAGAATTTTTAAAAATAGTGGATGAAATAATATTATTTGCATTGAAATGAATGTAGTTGTACTACCTTGACCTACTACAGAATTAGAAGTCGGAAGAACTTTTTTAGGAGACAATTTTTTTTAAATGCGTTTCAAACACTATAACATGTTCGCGGTGTTGATACAGGTAGGTACAAAGCTAATATTATTTACATAATTTAAATGTCCAACGAAAGCTTATTTGTTCGCATATGTGAGTCTATTAATCACTTATTACAAGGATAATTAATTTTGTGAGATAATATTGACTTTACATTTTAATGTGGGTGAATTAGTCACAAAAATGGGATATGCGGAAAGACGAGCTAATAAAGGAAATTATGCCGAAAATTTTCGGGGGGGGGGGCAACTAATCAACATACTAAAGTGGACATAAGCTTAGAAGTTGAATGTAGAAAACATCACAGAAAAAGTTGAAACAAAAATAAATCGATAAATGTAGCTGAATATCAATTTCAAAACTTTTTTCAAAAAAAATTTTCAGCTGTTAGATACACTCATGAAGATTTTTTATGAAAATCTTGTAATTTTCAAGAATTTTTTTCTTTTCACTAACATTTTCCAATTTCCACTACAAGAAACAAATCTGCCTTAGAAATAACTTAATAGCTTTTCAGAACGTTTATTTGGACTATTTATTAATTGATAATGACTTACAGAAATTCTATACGATTTTCATAACCACAGACAGCCAGGGCAGCTACCAGTGGAGTTTGCAGAAAAGGCTGTTTATATACTAACAGTAAAACCTACAGAGAAGCTAAAGGGTCTAAGGAGCGCTTTTATTTCTTATCTCAATCTCGACTATCATCATCTCAAGACATTAACTTCTATATAACCCATTTGACTTTTATTTCAAGATCTTGACTTTTATCTCAAGAGCTTCTCTTTTAATTCAAGGTCTTGACTTTTTGATCATAATCTTAATTTATATCTTCGTACAATATTAAAGTATGTTTATGTACCATTTATCCATTTACAGCACTTAGTACAATAACTTTATATTCCGTTAAGATAAACGTCAAGATCTTGTGATCAAAATTAGGATATTGAGATAACAGTACATATCTTGGATTAAAAGTGATACAAAAATCAAGATGTTGAGATAAAAATCAATATATATTCAGGTAAAAGTCAAGATCTTGAGACAAAAGTTGAAGATCTTGAGAAGACGAGGATGAGATAAAGGAAGCAGCTCAAAATTCGAAAACATGTCTGCCCACGTAATTAATGCTCATTAATTTTGCAATCAGTAAAGTTGACTTTAAGTAGTGTTATTTGACGGCACGGTAGCTCAATCGATTAAGGCGAATTGAGTGGCGTATATGCTGACCGACTGTCTATCGTGTTTTGGGTTCGAGCCAAAGCCCCGGTGCTGAAAACACCAGTGGGCATGGATGTAAGTCTGCGTTTTTCCAAATGTGTAACCCCTTCTGGATTTGGGGGTTGTCTACTAGATGGGGTGTATTTATGTTTATGTTTAAAACAATTAATTTTCTTACTGATCTGTCGACACAACAATTTTTCTCTATTTCAAATACTTTAATATTTACACAGGTGAGTAAAGTTGTCCTTCCCCCAACTTGTTTTTTTAAACTTTTTTTTCTTAGAAAGATTGTAAAAAATAGTTAGGAATCTGTAAAATTAATTATTACAATTATTGTAATATTATATTGGAAAAGGTCTAACATACCCACTAATCAAAATATTTTACTTCAACAAAATCTATTTTAATTGACATCTCAACCCTTTACCCATTTGAAAATTGTTAGAAATTCAGTCAATCTGAATGAACCAAAAAATTACGCGAACATAGAACTTACATCAGATTAAAACGAAAAATAGACGGCATGCTCGAGGGTCAATCTTGGGACAACTTTTATATAAAATTTATACATGAAGCTTAATACTTGAAATTATCATTTGTGTGCAGACGACACACAATTATATAACTTTTTGAATCATAGGAATATTACAACTGAATGTAAAAATATTAATAACGGTATAGAAGCCTCAGTAAATCTATTGCAATCTCAAAAGAAATTCCACATAATCAGCATAAATCCTAACTTTTCCAAAGATAATTGTATATGATATATCCTTGGATTTAATACTAAAGAGTGTAAGTCTGTCAATAAAAAAGTTTCGTGCCTTTATTGTCGATCTGATATACACAAAACAAAATGAATCACATTAATATATTTCTGCTTTTGTTTTTGTTTTTGTTCTAATATATAATACTAAGTATCCCCCCATTATTTTGTAATTCATATTCTGTAAGAATCATATATTTCTTCATTATACAGTTATACATTGTTTTGTCTCTGCTAATGGTTATTATAATTTAAGTATAAGGTACCTGAAGCCCATGTGGAAGAACATAATTTTAACTGAACTTCCACCAGATACTATGAAATAGGTGATACGCTCGGTACGAGTACCAGCTTTTGACCCGCTGTGCGCATAGCGTGTCTGTTTAATCACATTCAAATCGAGCCTTCGGCAGCCGCGTGTCCGATATCTGCCCAAAAATACATCGAAAACCATCCATATCATAGAATTCGAAGACTGCATTTGTCAGCATTTTTTCATTTTGCAATAGGGCCGCTGTGGGTTTAAATGGTGGTGAAAATGTAGAAGAACCTACCACACAGCGACTGAGTGACGCAACACCAGTTTATTTATTAAGGGCGCCAGTCGCGTTCCCCTTATTCGTCTGTGTTCTTCCACTCCCAGGCGGGTTCAGTAAGATGTATGAGATATCCGCTACCTATGAAATAGGCCAGGGCTGCACTTACCGTAGATTACTAACGACGCTCTCTCCAAAACTTGGTTTTTCTCTCGATGCACTTTTTCTTATTTACCTAATGGCGATGGATTTTATTTCTGAATTGTTTTCATAAAAAAATCCCTCTCGAGCTTCCGTAATGTGACCTGGGTATTGAGATGCAAACCTGTCGAGTCCTGAGACGCCCAATTTACTCAATTCCGGTCTATGAAACGAATGAGGGGATAACGGATAAGACTTACAACAAGTCATTCAATCAATAAAATGCATAATTTAAATAATATCGTTTATTGATTAGGTTTAAAATAAGTGCAATTAAAATTATGCAATATCCTATCTAATTATATAATTTGAATAGACTCGCCTCCCCCAAGTAGGGCAAGGTCGACCACCTCTTCTGGAGAGCTTTTAATTCTACCATATGATGGAGAGCATGCGCTAGCAATCGATTTGGTAGAAAAAATTCACACAACTTCCCTAGAAATTGATGAAAGTATTTTTAGGTTTTTTTGTGGCCGACTTGAAATAATAAAATATTTTACTTTAAAGTTCGTTATCGTGATTATATCATTCACAAGAACGGAGTTTGAGTTCAACTGTATATGAGTTATTACAACTTTCTGTCAGTCTCACGACGTACCGGTCCTCATATAGAGGATGGACACGACTTCGCCTTCGAGCGACTATATATGAGTTATTACAACTTTATGTCAGTCTCACGACGTACCGATGCTCATATAGGTTTTTTTCCCCCCACTTTTTGGCCTTGGATGGGTTCCATCAGCCAGTTACACAGATGGCGAAAAGAAAGGGAAGTAAAAAGGAAAGACACACGCCCAGGGGCGCATCAGGGCAACTTAAAGTTACACATAGACTGAACCGCAGATAATAACCTACTATCATACCGCAAAGGTTATATAAACAAAAGCATGTTAGGAACAAATAGAGAGATATGGCAGTCAGTGATACCGCACGACGTTCGCTAATTACGTTACGTTATTGAAGCAAATAACGAGGCTTTGTTTTAGACTTATTGCATTGCAGTTCCATTGTATCGTAACTAGGTTATCTTCTTCGATTGATTTATTATTAATAGATTTAATTAAAACTAAATAAATAAACTAATTTCTTATATTTTCTCTAAAATTGAAAAATAAGTAGTAAATAAACCTCAAATGTATTAAAATTATCAACTTAACCTCAAAAATGTCTAAACAAAATAATGAATGACCCGAAACAAACTGACAACTGACATAAATACAGATCGGCTGATTTCAAGATTTATACTCTATCAAATCTTGGGCTTCCGGATTTTCACCGAGGTGAGGATAACGTCGTTTACTCGACGTTCGCTAAAGGTAAGGAAATTACGTCAGCTAAGTTATTACCACATACCTTCAAACAGATTAAAGGTGCGTATGATTAGATGTCAAATAACGCGATCCTGTAATAGCGAATGCCATTATGTGACAATGCCATATCCCTCTAATATCACAAGTCAAGATAACTAATTGACAAATGACAACTAATGTTAAACAACTGTACCACATTGAGATAAAAAATTAGAGATTAATCGGAATACATTTACATTTTTGCTTGAAAGAATATGAAGAAAGATTCATTGGTAGCTGAAAACCCATATGTTCACTTACAATGATCAATGATTCAGGGGTGTGTAAAAAGCAACCAAAGAAAATATGATTAATGTCACCTTCCTGTCCACAACCACATAGATGATCATTTAGGATTCCAATTTTAAATAAGTGATTTGGAAATCTACCCTGATTAAGTTGCAAACGTGTAATAGTAGAATAAAAAGGTCTTGAAACAGGGAATCCGTTATGCCATCTAGACTCAGCAATCAGGGGGTTTAATTGTAATAATTTGTACCTCGCTCCGTGTACTTCTGATCCTCATACATAGGGGATGGACACGACTTCGCCTTCGAGTGACTTTTAGCAAAATGGCTTTTTGTTTTACTTATGTCCAAGGCGGTTTTCTCTATAACTTTATCATTTGGAAAGACCTACTATCGTTTTCTACCGACTATCCAATGCACTCGTCCAGTGGACAAGCCGGCCTCGTCCATTTTTACTAATTTTTGCCAAGTAATTGCCTATAGACCCCACGCGCCTTTGCCACATTTGTCGGTTTCGCCCTTTCAGTACGTCGCATCGTTAAAATTTTATATTCATTCCTTTGAATGATATCCACAATGACTGTATCTCCACATTCACTGTGTTTTGGGAAGCGATTAAAAAGTTAAAAATATTCATAAAAATTTTCAAAGTACATTTTTAGCGTACTTTTTGAAAAGTATATTGTTTCCTTTTCCTTGTCCTTAAAAAGTCCAAAAAGTCCAACTTTGGTGCACTTTTGAAAAAGTATAATATATTTTTGTCTTCGATCAAAAATATACTTTTATTTTCGGTACACTTTTCCATGACTATAATATACTTTCACTCTCATGGCTTGGACATAACATATTTTTCTAGGTGAAAATTTTCTGGGCGCCACGTGCTATGCCTTTTTTGTCTTTGTTTAGTTATGCTCTAAAATGTCTTTAAATTAATTGGTCCTAAGTCGAAACTTTCATTTAGTCTTCGACTTGGGTCGATTCTGGGATGTTCTATAACAAAAACACCTCCAAAATAATTGATGCAAGCACATATGATCTTCTGCACAGTT
The DNA here is from genome assembly GCA_936432065.2 of Rutpela maculata. Classification (NCBI taxonomy): domain Eukaryota; kingdom Metazoa; phylum Arthropoda; class Insecta; order Coleoptera; family Cerambycidae; genus Rutpela; species Rutpela maculata. The sequence goes on along the minus strand of OW386286.2, from coordinate 82,049,947 downwards.
ATTTTTATTTGATATCAAATTTTAATTCATTTAATTAAACACAATAAATAATATATATACTACTTTAATTAATTTAATTATGAAACTGCATTTATGTAACGTTATTCAGGAAAATAGACAAACAGTCAAGAATGAAAAATATTTCTTCCAATATTTAGTGATTTCATTTATTATTTTTTTATTTTTTCGAGATAAATTGCCGGATTCTTTAATGTTTCTATTATGAAAATCTATCCATCTCTAAAATGGCGCTTTCACAGTATGGCTTAATTTGATAGCGGGGGACATATCAATATGTTCTCTCATATAATTATTACAAATATTTAATGACTCTCCATTAATCTGCTCAAAAATGTCATTTATTTTTTGACCGTGCAAGAAAATCTGAATTGAAAATCTGGGCTGTATGGTCCACGTGGACATTCCGTACTTTATTGCAATTCTCTCGAAAACTGTTAATCTTAGAAAAAAAAGTTTCAAATAAAAAAGTTGCTATACCCTCGATATACTAGTATCTATTTCGAAAGATAAAAAAGTCTCTCGCTTCTTATATTCGCATCTGTAAATTTTCACGGTTATAGAAAAAAAAAATCAAATCTTCTACACTTATTAAAATTTGACTTTCATGTTAACAAACGGTAAAAATTTAAGGTGTCTCGTTTTTTAGATAGAAGAGTGAAACGAAAAAATAATTGTTTTTATTATTTTACTTTTCTTATATTTTTGTCTCGACCAGCCAAAAGAGTCGTAATTTCTTATTTCATCGAAAGATAAGCTTCTAAACAGTTCGGTTGAAGTGATTTTATTTTGCATCTAAAAAAAATTAACCTCTGATCTAGTTGAGTAGTAAGTTTCGTAACATCGGAACCTGCGGTATGTGGAACTGTGCGTGAGAGTATATCTTGTATTTCATAGTGTCATGAACTTGCACCTTTCAAACTTATGTACTACATACGACAATTATATTTATTATCTTGGAAAAGATATTATACTTTTGCATTATATTGGCGTAATATAATTGTTTATTATTATTACTGTTAAAGTTGATATAGAAGTCGGTTAAATAAAAATATGTTTGGTTACTCTCTCAAAGACACGACGTCATCCGTTGTTCATCTAAGCATATACCGTGTGTGTAGTCGCGGGCTAGGCATGGGGAGTAAGAATTACAACATCGCGTGTGCTAGCTGGCTGAAATGAAATAACAGAGCTGGGATGCTCCATCGACGGACGAATTTACGGCTGCCAGTGTTGTCATATCTATCGCGCTACTTGAATGTACATGCCTAATGGGAAATTACACGCACGGTATCTTATATCTATATTGAACATTAATGCACAATATACTTACCTTTAATATTATTTATAAGCAAGACATTTCCAAAAATTGGTACGGCTGGAGGTCCTCTTAAATGAAATGCTAGATAAACACATCTAATATAATTCTTTATATAATATAAGAAAAATATTATGGAGGATAGAATCAAATAGAATGTGAAATCCATTTCCCATACAATCAAATAACAACAAATCTGAAAAAAAATGAAAATAGCTTAAAAAAATTAAATTCGCAGTAGGAGCACAGTGAGTACAATTTCTTTAGACGAAAGTTTATATATTCTGTTAATGAGAATTACAGAAATCTAAAAATCTTGTATTAGTTTTCTAGGGTCGAAATTATGAGGTCCAACGTTCTAGTATCTACATAATGTTCATAATGTTCACCTTGACAAACGACTGGCACATTAACGAAACTGTACTGACAGTCTATTTTATGTCCAGGAGCCTATATCCGCTTCTGGCCAAGAATAGCAGACTAAGCAGACAGACCAAAAAATTAATTTATACCGTTATAGTGAGGCCGGCCCTCACATATGCAGCACCGGTATGGAGAAACTAAGAGTCTTGGAACAGAAAAATTTATGCGCCTCATATCAAATTCATCTAGATACACCTCCCTCAGAGATCTTTTTGGACGTTGCAACGATATAATACCACTAGCGGACTATATCCAGATTGCATCTGAGAGATTTTATTAATTCAAACTTGGTAGGATAAAACACAAATTACCATATCAGGCGTTGCCCATCTTCCGGCAACTTAACTAACCAATAATCTCTCTCCCGTACTCACACTTTCAACTTTAATTCTTTTGTCATTTTTTATTTTCGTCATTTTTTGTTATTTACTATTTTTATCCTTTTAAATTCCTTTTCACTGCAACAATTATGAATGGGTAAAAAAAATGTTTGATAAGCAGAATATTTTTAACAGAAAATTATGTGGTATAATTTAACCGCACGCTTTTTCGCATTGCAAGAAAGGGTTTTTTGACTAACGATTTTTCCCTTACCATCAATTATGCTTTTATTCATATTTTACAATAGCGTATTTTGCATACATTAATTATTTTTATGTTTTTCTTTATACCTAATTAATCTTATACACATTTTAATTCGCTCTACTGCGAAAGGAGTTTGTGTTCAACTTTCAATTGTTTGTAATCTGAACTGGTCTCGTCTCGCCCAGCCTTTCAATGCCACAGCGCTCGCACCGTGGATGTCTGGCTGGCTTCGATGCCAGGGCCGTGTAGAGCGAGTGTGCGAGGTGTGCACCGCACACCTTCATCTATTTTTGAGGCGGCGGCTGGCGGCTAGATTAGGGAATTTTTTTTTAGATTTTCTGCCCCCGCTCATCAATTTTTATTTTGGTGGAAAAGTGGAAAAATGTTTCTTTAGATTTTCTTCCCCACGCTCATCAATTTTTATTTCGGTGGAAAATTGAAGTAGGAGGCGGCATTTTAGGTTTTCCACACCAACGTCCAGATCTCTAGAAATGGCTCCGTTCAATGCGTGTGCTTGGGAAGGAAATTCTTATTAACATGCTTTTATTAGGTCGACCTGTATGTATGTAAGTAATGAGGTCTAAGGAACTGAATTTCACCCACTTCTAATTGTCGTATCATCATGAAACTTGGAAGGGCTTGTTAATTAGAAAACAAATATATGATCAAAATTTAAAAATTCAAAATGACGGCGTCAATATTAGTCCAGTCAACGAATAGCTCAAAGGGTGGTGTAGAGTGCGTGAGCAGGGACCTAAGCGATTTCTTTAGAAAGTTGCTCAGGGTACTTAGGGAGTGAACATACTAAGAGTCCTGACGCCTAGGTGGTGAGCCGGAGAGGAAAGAATGTCCCACTTTTGGTTTTTTCGCTTATATCTCGAAAATGGTGCGTCGTAGGGAAAAATTTACCAAATGAAAGCTTGTGAAATTCTCTACAACTTTCATTTTATATACTTTTTTCGAATTCGCAACCGTTTTCGAGCTACACGCTCCAGAAAGGTAAAAATTTTCGAAAAACAGATTTTTACCTCAAATTTACGCCACAGCTAGGGTAAATACACCGGATGTGGCCACTATCGTAGTTATTTTGCTCATCCTCCCTTCCCACAAACCAGTGACATTATGACAATTGCGAATGGTGTGGTGGGAGAAGCCACAATAAATTGCTACGATGCTGTTCGAGTTGGTAAAGAGGCAATGAATAAGATAGTGGACTTGCCATTCTCAGACATCAAGTTGTCTCGCAGACAAGATCGTGCGTTCACTCTTTCCTCTGTCAGTTCATCGATAAAAATTCGCGATGAAAAGGTTGCAGTTGTCCCAACATGTGGGGGTGGAAACATGTAAGAGACACCCTGGTGCCAATTACAACAGAATATCCACCAGCACCGGAGGTCCTACTGAAAACGATATTTTGCCGCTGCACCAAGGATTGTGGTAGTGGCAAATGTGAATGCCAGAAAGCAATGCTGAACTATTCTACGGCGTGCCTCCACTGCCAAGGGAAATGCCTCAACGGCGTGCCTGTTTACGACGAGGACGACGATGAAGACGACGTAGAGCCCCTTCAGCAAGAACCACCCACCACTGAGGATGAGGATGCCATGGACGAGGAACCCTTGTCAGGAGCCTCAAGGCCAAGGAGGATGAAAACGTGAAGGAAAGGAATATATAACAATAGGAATAAAACAAAGAAATGGATATCTAGCCTATTCTAAATGTCGATTTTAATGTCTTTGAGCAATTCGGGTATTACGTCATAGATATTTTTTTATTTAGAGCTAATAAATGACAGATATTATTAGGAAGATAAATATTCAGACTACTTTATTTTCTATGGAATACATCGCTTTCTACTTAAGCAGTCAAAAAATATATGATCCAAATCTGCAGTGACATTGCAAGTATCGCACAAGTCTGTGTCCACAACTCCTATCTTCTTGAGGTGCGCCGGGTAGCACCCGTGACCAAATTATAGTCCGTTTATTGTAGTTACTTCTCTTCTTGCGTATTTTAAATCTGTATGCCAATAACAAGTAGGAATATCTGGCTGAATGGTTGTGTAGCGAGTAGAATTTGTTATACTATATTCTTTCCATAAGGTTGACCACGCATTTTTACTTTTTTTTTTCAATATACTTTTACACTCTTGGACGTGTAGTTCACTGTTCAAAATTTCTCCATCGTTAATACTTTTTTGTTATGATGTCTACTTCTTCATTATGTTCTAAGCCTGTATGAGCTTTAACCCACACAAATTTGATTAACCTTCCTCTTTCTTTTAATTTATTTACTAACATTTTAATTTCAGCAATACGCGTATGAATAGTGTAGTTAATGTCTTGACTGTCAGCAATACTTTGAAGAACAGACAGTGAATCCGATAAAATAGTGCAATGTTCATGTTCATTTCTGACGACGTATTCTAAGGCTTTGAGGATAGCCATAGCCTCGGCACTATAAATAGAGGTATCTTCGTTAAGCTTATATGATCTGTGTATAAAATTAAATTAATAAAATTACTTACCTTATATGTGACTTTTTTATCATCTTTAAAATACAATTTTCTATTTTTCAGGTAAAAATCTTTTCCGGAGAGTGTAGCTCGAAAACAGTTGCGAATTCGAAAAAAATATATAAAATGAAAGTTGTAGAGAATTTCATGAGCTTTCATTTGGTGTAAGTAAAATTTTTCCCTTCGACGCACCATTTTCGAGATATAAGCGAAAAAACCAAAAGTGGGATATTCTTTTCCCCCTCACCCCTCCGGCTCACCTCCTAAATGTCAGGACTTTTAGTATGTTTACTCCCTAAGAACCCTGAACAACTTTCTGAAGGAATCGCTTAGGTCCCTGCTCATTCAATCTACACCTCCTTTATTGACTGAGCTATATGGCGGATAAGTTTTGTAATTTATGGTCTAATTCGTATGAAAATCGATATCTGGGGATTTTAGAGGTCGCAGATTATAAATATTTAGTGGAAAGTAAAAAAATAAATTAATAGTTTAAAAAACTAAAAAACACACACTTTATAAATACTACACTAGAAAACAAAAAATAATCATCAAACCTGTTCTCTTTGTCTACCCCGTAAGGGCCTTAATGTTTGTAATTGATTGTAATTTGAGTATAAAAGCGTGGGGGGGGGGGTTCATTTAATTTAAGGATGTTTTCGACGTTTTAATTATCGAACTTGTTCGAAAAGCGTTCGAAAAACGCCCATGTTTTCATACTCAAATATTATACTTAATTACAAACACGGCTTACACAAGGCCCTTAGGGGGTAGACACAGAGAACAGGTTCGATGATTATTTTTTGCTTTTTAGTGCAGTATTTATAAAAGCGTGTTTTTTTAGTTTTTTAAACCATTAATTAATTTATTATTTAATTTGAAATAAAGTTTATTTGATTTGATTTGATTAATACATAAGTTATGTCTAAAACGTTCTTGCTATGAAACAATTTATTTTTGAAATTTGGTTCGATATGAGAATTTCTACTAATGAAGGAGAAATATTGAATTCATAGGTAATCCGTTTAATAATTTACAAATTACACCGTTAAAAAATGATTTTCACTCCTACAAGTTTTAATCATGAGAATATTCACTTGATTTTTCATATCTATGCCAATATTATATTGGCTTACGAGTTTTTCTGTTATTTCAAATAATAGCTATATGGAAATGAAACAGTAATTTATGAGTTAAGCGCATAAAATGGTATTTCTTTTCAAATGAATGAAACATTTGACAGTTTGTCAATCCCATGAGTTAAAAAACAAACTTTATGCATGAGTTTGATACAATATCTTTCTTACGGCTATCCACAATTTCCACATTTAAATAAGTAAACAAAACCACTTGACGAAAACGAATAATATTTGGTAGGTAGCTGAGGTTATTACCAACGAAAAACTGGGGCATACTTCCAGTGAAACAAATACAGGGCGGACAAAAAAATAATTGAGGAGAAGAATGTGACGGAAGACAATAGTATTTTACCTGTAGTTAACACAATGGTTAACGCAATAAAATATGAAAACTATATAGGATGGTCGCCCTAAAAAAATAATGAAAAATATGGCGGGAGGCAATAATACTAACACAACTGTTAAAAAAGAAAAATATGGAAAAATATACAGGGTGGTCACTAGGGTGGTCCTTATTTTGTGACATTGAATTATTTTTCGATCTCACCTCCTAAAGTTTTTCCAATTATTTTAAAAATAAAGTACACAAAATTTTAACTCGATCGGATAACGCTAACCCGTGCCTTAAGGCCATTAAAAGTCACGCAATTTTCATCAATAGTTTTTTCTTACAATTTTTTCGGCCTCACCTAAAGTGGTTCCAATTATTTAAAAAATGAAGTATATAAAATTTTAACTTCATCGGATAACGTGCCACAAGGCCATTAAAAGTCACTAAAATACGCAATTTTCACCTATTTTCAAAAGTATCTCGTTACTGGTTGATCATATCGAAATTTTCTACATTTTTAATGAAACTTTCATTTTCTAAAACTTCGTTTATGTGTATTTTTCTCGTACAATTAATACTTTTCGAAATAATGGAGTTTTGATTGGCGTAAACAGGTACTAGAACATTCATTTTCTCGCTATTGACGTCTTAGCGGATGTTTTAGATCCCATGAATTATTCGAATTGGCTTCTCAATAACACCTTACAATCGAAATTTTATACTAATTGCCATATAAAATGGGCCTCTCAAATTTTCATAGTGTAATATTGGCTTTAAACATTATTTGCTCGTTTTTTATGTCGTTTCCAAACGACCTCAAACTGATCTTCTCAAATTTGTATTGCTTGAAATAAAAAAAAATCCCTTTTCAGATATTTATATCAAATCTAACTCTGAAGTATTAGGCACAAACACGCACACCATAAATACACACCACATATAAATAGACAAACCCCAAATCCAAAACCAAGGCTGTCCGCAGATATAAATCCAAACCCACCGGCATTGTCAGTGCCGCACAACCTTTCCAAAGCTTTTCCCATTAGCTCCTGGCTGATATCAGCACAACGTTCAGCAGATGGGCCTCTTCGCCTTTTGCTATCTAGTTTTCCTGAAATATCAACTGTTTTATATTGTCTACTCGTTGATGTGACCAAAAAATGAGAGTTTATCTCATTTTCCTCAAAAGTTCTCTTCTTTTTAGCTGTACTTTCAAATGTTTTTTATAGACATCTCTGTCTCGAACATTGTCCACCTCTGGACAATGTTGTTTATTATACATTAATATCCAGCCTTTTTGCCAAAATATTAATATTTCGCAAATAATATGCAAAACGCTTTTACAAATTGTCATATTAACTTCTCTGAAATTGAAATGAACTCACTTAAAACTTGTCTGCTAAATAGCAATTTACTGCCGATAATTTGAAGCATAAAACGGTTAATGGTTCATGGAAAATCAGATGGCAAATGGTGAAAGAAACTTAACCGACTCGGTGGTTCAGTGCTTACGTGTTAGCATTGAGACCACGAAATTCCTGGTTCGAGGGCTTCTGGCTAGAGTATGGATATTTTGTGCCGTTATTAGCGAGTTAACGAAACTGCACCAATGGCCTAGGCCCGATTGAGTGGTTAGTCAGTATTATCTCTACTGAGTTCGAGCCTCAGCTGCAGCAGATGGCAATATCACAGGGAATCGTTGTTGTTAAAAAACGACCAATGAAAAAGAATTTGTTGAGGTCGTATGCCTAGCAGAGAACGCGACAGATACCATGTTGCTATAAGAAATCCCTACACAATAAAGGAAAGCTAATTCAATTAATTCATGGGACACAAAACGTGTATCCTAGTATTTCAACGAGAACATTGATGTTCTGGTGCCTGTTTATGCCAATCGAAGCTTCATTATTCCTATTCAACTATTAAAGCTAGGCTTTTGCGGAGTGAGAGGGAAATATGCGTTTATTTTCGATTTATTGTAAATATTTAAAAAACTACACATAGTACAATCTTAAAACTGCTTTAGATACTTGCCATTGTTCTAACGAATACAACTATATGTATTTTTTATTATAAATTTCTGTTATATTTAAATATCGTAGTTTGTCAATGAAAATAGTCCCTAATTTCATTATTAAAGTATGGCATTTGACTATATACAAAATTAATGATAAAAACTATATATGGTTGTATTCCTTAGAGCAATGGGAAGTATCTGAAATTATTTTAAAGATTATATCATTTATGATTTTTAAAATATTTATAAAAACCCGAAAATAAACGCATATTTCCCTCTCACTCTGCAAAATTCTAGCCTTAAATGTATGAAAAAAATGCAAAGAAATTACATTTTATAAAAATAAATTTTCTTCCATTTATGTATGTATAACATTTCGATGTAATCAACAATTCAGGAGATACTATTGAAAATAGATGAAAATTGCATATTTTAGTGACTTTTAATCGCCTTGTGGCACGGGTTAGCGTTTTCCGATCGAGTTAAAATTTTGTATACTTCATTTCTGAAATAATTGGAAAAACTTCAGAGGGTGAGACCGAAAAAAAATCCAATGTCGCAAAATAAGGACCACCCTAGTGGTCACCCTAAAAAAAATTAAGAAAGATGTGACGGAGAACTATAGTATTTCGTATACAGTTAATACAACTGCCAAGAAAGAATAATATGAAAACGTATATGGTGGACACCCTAAAAAAATAACGAAAAAAATATGACGGAGTACAATATTTCGCATGCAGTTAACACAATTGACAAAGAAGAGAAGTATGAAAAATAAACAAGATTGTCATTATAGAAAAGATAATGAAAATATGTGACGGGCGACGATAATATTTTGCATGTAGTTAACACAACTGTCAGGGAAGAAAAATATGAGAAATATAAAGGGTGATCGCTCTTAAAAACAATTAATTAAGAAACTATGGTGGAAATAATATTTAGGCTGTAGTTGACACAGTTATAGAAACCTGACATACTTTTAATGAAAAAAGTGGTCACTTTAAAAAATAAGAAACGACAGAGGAAAATGATATTTGAAATGTATTTGTCACTATTGCCAGAAAAAGATTTGATACAATTTTAATTAAAAAAAAGTATGGGTGGTCATCCCATAGAAAAAATAATTTATAAATATAGGATGCTAAACAGAGAGAAAAGTTTGATGTGAATAGTTTTACATATTTTTTCACTATTACCATAAACATATATTTTACGCACAAGAAGTAATGAAAAAGTACAGTTTCTTTAAAAGTAAGAAATAATTGTAATTGTAATTCGACAATCCCATGAATGAAAATGACTTTACACACGAATTGAATACAATATTTTTTCTACTACCGAAATGGTTACCAAAAATATATTAAAATGGTGCGTAAAGTGAGACAATAAAATAGCAAGATAGTTATTTAAAAATTTCAAGGACAATCTAATTTTAAATGAGTTAAACTAATCAAAAATCTTAAGAATATAAATGAAACATCAATATTATAAATAATTCAAGCATTATTGTTAAAGAACACTGAAAATAGGTATTTTTATGATAATATACCCAGTGATACTAAATAAATGAATTACATAAAATAAAATAACTCATTCTGACCTTTAAAAATAAAATATGATTATTATAGGCAATTTTTAACTTTTTTACTTTACGCCCTAGTGCGTAAAAGTTTAACTTTACGTACACTATAAGATTCATTTCTTACGGTAAATTTACCGTCATTTCGTGAAAATTTCAATGCAATTTTAATCGCAAAGAGAGCATAAAATTCCATTTACCAGGGAAGATTACCCAAAATATAAGGTAAATAGAACTTTTACAGCCTCTTTGCGGGTAAAATTCCTTTACAATTAGGGGTAATTTTACACTCAACGACGGTAATTTTACATGAAAACAAAATCCTGTCTGGATAAGGGGGAATTTTAGTTCAGTGGCGGCTGGTGAAATTTCAATATTTTTTTTCTCGTCTGTGGTGCATGGAACCCATACGAAAATGGGAAATAACATCTAGAGAAGTACTTCTCTAACGACTCCTAAAAAAATTTTGAAGAAGCAGTTTGCGAAAAATTTTTTTAAAATTCGGTAGCCTCCCCTGGGTCTAGGGACTATACTTACTGTTTATTATTTTTTTTTGTCATATGCATTTGACTTTTCATAAAAATACAATACCTTTTTGAGTTTATGAAATTATTTTCATTTTTAATTGAAATACAATGAACTGAAATTTTGTAATTTACAATTTAACAAATTACAATATTTCAATTCGTTGTAAGTATCTCAGTTAGTAATGAAAATATTTTCATAAACTTCAAAACGTATTGTTGTATTTTTATGAAAAGTCAAATGCATATGACAAAAAAAATAATAAACAGTCCCTAGACCCAGAGGAGGCTACCGAATTTTAAAAAATGTTTTCGCAAACTGCTTTTTCAAAATTTTTTAGGGGTCATTAGAGAAGGGCTTCTCTAGATGTTCTTTCCTATATTTCGTATAGGTCCTATACGCCACGGACGAGAAAAAATATATTGAAATTTCACCAGCCGCCACTGAATTTTACCCGCAAAAATTTCTATTTACCTTATATTTTGGGTAATCCTCCCTGGCAAATGGAATTTTACGCTCTCTTTGCGGGTAAAATTACATCGAAATTTTACACGCAACGACGGTAAAACCATCATTTTTTACAGTGTACTCCACAGCGTGCATAAAGGAAGTAGAAAATAGTACATTGTAATACAAGTGTGGCAAGGGCTTCATTGCAAAACCATGTATGAAAGTAGGAACACGAGCGCAGCAAGTGTTTCTATTATACGAGTTTTGCAATGAGGCTTGCCACATGTGTGTTACATACTACTTTTTCTACGGTTGAGAAGTTATTTCCCTTAGTGTTTCAAAATTTTAAATTTGTGAAGATGTAATCGAGGCGTGTGGCAAATTCTTTGACGAACGGCGTGTGGCAAAGTGACATTTTCTGCACTCATTTTGAAGTTAGAAAATTTAAATTTCAAAAAAATTGTACAAAAAATTCTTGCCGGACGGCGTGCGGCAAAGTGACACTTTCCGCAGTCATTTTGAAGTTAGAAAATTTGACTTTCAACGCAATCGTAGAAAATGGTATATTGTGTATTTAGGTGTGAAAGCAATACATTCCCGGACGACGATGCAAATTGTTGGCCGAGGCGCTAGCCGAGGCCAACAAGCATCGAAGTCCGGGAATGTGCTTTCACACCGAAGTACACATACTATTTTTTCTGAAATCACAATCAATATTATTATAAATTAAGGAATTTGTATTAATGCATAACATTTCATCATTACAATCTAACTGCTTACTAATAAATGCATTTTTATTGTGGGTTGCTTTGTCTGCGTGTATTTATTTACTCTCTAAAATATACATAAAAAAACGTACGGGAATGTTACTTTCCCGGCCTAGGCTGGGAAAGTAACATTCCCGTACGGTTTTGTTGATCGTTGCTTGGCAACGGATCTTTTCCGGTCTGTTTTCTGATAGTTTCTTAGCAACGGACTAAAATACTGGAATTGTGCATTTTTCGATCTGAAATCGCGCCGAAAATGTACATTGCCGATCGATTTCAAAAAAAAAAAAAATTTTATGTCGAAAGATATGAATTTCAAATTGGGTAATTAATTTTGAGATTTTTAACTTCTTCAATAAATCTTTAAAGAAGAATAGCTCCATAGGAAGGGGTACTAGGAAAAACATTACAGGTACATTTAGTGTTATTTTGAATCAAACTATATGCTCCCAGAATGGCATATATTTCTGTTTACAAATTCGTGTCAATATTTAATAACATTCTTGACTACTCGATTTGACTTGAGATTAAATAGGGAAAAATCATAAACTGTCTTTTTCCTTCAACCTCAAAATATTTTGCATTTTAAAATGGTATTTACTACTGCGCCATTTTTATATACATATATGTGAAGCACGTATAACAGCTGCATAAATAATCATATATGACGGTATCGTATGCGTTAAATTTAATGTGATTATATTCCTAAAAACCTCAATAATAAAATATGTTTAATTTTCCAAGGGTCCTTTTTTAGTAATGAGGGATTCATGTAGCGACAACGGACGATAGCACAGACAAGCACAGGCATAGGATGCCAATTGAATATACAGTTGAAAAAATCATATAATAATATATTTCTAATTGGAAAATTAAAAATTAATTAGCGATATATCTTCACTAAATATAATTAAAATTTCCAACAAATATTATACAAAATAATGAAAATATTTTATTTGATATGTTTTAAATCCAATTCAGTTCGTCGACATAATAATAGCCCAACAAACACAAAAGATCGGCCCATCAGTGGGCCATCACTGGGCCAGAAATGAAACTTCTGGCCCTGTGATGGCCTACTGAAGGGCCGACCTTTTGTGTTTGTAGGGAGCATATTATATATTAAAACATGTTAATCATAGTTATCAATTTTTTGTCTGCAGCTACTGTTTCAGACAACGTTAAAAACTTGTAAAAAATACATAATATTTTGACACAAGGTAGTTTAAATTGATATATGGTAATGGTGCTTCCAAATGTAGCATTGCTAATTAATAATGGACAAGAATTAAACAAAATTAACACATTCATTAGTTTTTAATTTAATTTTAGTCAAAACTCTTTTTTAAAATTAATTAGAAGATCATAATATTGCACCAATTATTAACATATTACATCTAATATATAACCATTTTCTCATTTAAAATTAAAATAAAAATTAAAAATGATTCTAAACTTATGAAACTTAAATGAATTACTTACCTTCGTTTAATATATTTTAATTCATAAATGGAACATCAAATTAATCCACACCTCCACTCTTAACTAAATTCCGTAAAGAAGTATTGGCGGACAATTACGAACTATGAACTACCATCATGCACGTAACCTTACATACAAGGCAAAATAACATTGAACGTGAAAATTTTTATTGATGTATATTATGATTAAATTTGCATAAAACTTTAAAATTTATTTTTTTATTCCGGTTGTTTTTCCGGTTATTATAAAAATCGGGTTTAACAATCCCACAACTCTAAAATTGTCTCATAATTTTGTGATTATCATGAACATATAGTTAATTGTTCTTTATATTTTTAATAATTGCGTCTCTATATCACATATGTTAATTAGGTCTGTCAGGTGGGACGTGCGAAAGACAAATAAAATAGTTAATAAACGGTAGATTCTTTCTAGCATAAAATTAATTTATGTTAATATTGATAGGTCCAGAATCCGACTGACGATGAAATTTTCCTTCTTCGGCACAAATAGTTAGGTGGATGGGACCAAAATGTGTTTTCCCCAATAATAATCCAGTGTCATTTATATAACGAGTAGAAGTTGAAGTCGGGCGTGGCTGGCGCCGAATAGGCATTTGGTTCACGTTTTGCTCGAATACTTCATAATTCACCATCGCGTGGTGCCACTGAAATTAAGTAGCTGGTATGCTTTTTATTTTTATTGTTCAAAAAGTTATTCGCAATCAGCAACGCCCAACTGCAACTTTAACTGATTTCGTAATATTTTTATTGAAAATATCTTATATAACATTTTAAAGTAAAGCCTTAGAAACACACTGTATATTAGTTCCTATATATTTTACATCTATTTATTTTTGTGTGCTTAATCAAAAATCTAAATAAGATTTTGCTCTAAAATTACTGTCGTGTTTCCATTCATCAAAACACCAAGAAGAATTCACAACCTTTATTCCCTTTACTATTTTGTACAGTTTATAACAATTAACTTTTCAATAAGAAGCATACATTAACGTGACTTGTTCTATATCGCGATGAGTTTATATCTCATATACCTGTTGAGCAGTCTCCAAACGCTTTAGTATTAATTACAACAAAACGAAAAAATCGCTGCCCAAATAATCACTACTTCCACATCCAGATTTTCTATCCGAGTCTCTCACAACTAAAAAATTTTGTACGTTGGAATAATTGTTTATGGAGCTTTAATAATATAATATTTGAAATAGTCTACCCCAAAAACCCATAAAACGATATCCCACATCGGTAGTGGGGTGGGGGTAGTGATAGGAAAGTGATAGGGGGAGGTAGTGGGTAGTAAAAAAATACCTTGAGGTTTTTGGTTCTTGTACACTCACTAAATTACAATTTTTTTAAATCCCCTTTAATAATGGTGGGGGTGGTAAAAAAAAATCCCAAAAAAATTTTTGGGATCTTAGCTTCTCTTGTATATACTAAATACTAATTTTATGGACTCTTACCTGCTTGATTTACCTACCAACCCATCGATGGAATAAAATGAAAATATAATCTAGTTCCAGATCTCGTTGAAGTACATACGTGTACCAAGTTTCAAGTCAATATCTTTCATGACATTTTACACTTTCACTGGATGTGGAAGTAATTATGTTTACTAGTGAAATATTTTATCGAACTCCTCTATATGTTTCCTTAAATATATAAGGAATAAGAAACCAGACTGCAACCAACAGCTATTCTCCGGACTAATGCCCCGCCGAGCGCTGAATTATAATAACTATGTAGTAGTACATAGTTATTGTACTTAACGCGGCCATGCTTGAAATTCAGCGCTCGGCGGGGCATTAGTCCGGAGAATAGCTGTTGGTTGCAGTCTGGTTTCTTATTCCTTATATATTTAAGGAAACATATAGAGGAGTTCGACAAAATATTTCACTAGTAAATATTCTGCCCTCTAGAAGCATATCTACTAGTAATTATGTTTGTTAAACTGAGCAATCAGACACTTTAAGAATAGGTAGGATAGGTGATTGTAACGTAGTAAAGAAAATGGTTTGCCTTGTGGAGAATACCGGAAACTGCAAATATGAGTATAGAGATCAATATGATAAGGCGATAACAGGAAGTGGCAAAGTGTCAGTAGTCGAATGGCGATCGAGTAGAGCAGATCGGAGCATGTACGAAAGTGTTTAATATGTTTGTTATTTATATAGCCGAGTATTTATTATAGTTGGTGTTTACATAGTCATGCAACAGTTATTGTTATCTGTGTAGTTAAGTTTTTGATACGATATAAAGTTATTGGAAAATAAATAGTTTGGACGATAACAAAAACAGTGTGTTTTATTGCCCTGGTAGGGTACCACAATGAGATTTGACGAAGAATACAGATGGCAAAATTGTTAACTTGCCAGTACATAGTGAGCTATTTAACACAAAACTTCGAATTACAGTCACATTATTCAACTTTATTCTCTTTGAAGTATATTCGGGATATAACCATATCTTTGCTACAAGCCTTTATAACTCAAAATAGTTGTAATGTAAATATCAAAAATATAATTTTGAATGTGTGCATTTCTCTTATGTATTGACCCCTAGAAGAAGAATACTAGAATAACCAGGGTTTCTATACAGTGTTTCTGGATAAATATTATAACTGCTACCCTTATATACCAGATAATGAAAAGCTTTATTTGGATATAAATTATTATTCCTGTAGCAAAAAATATAGTTAAAATGTGACTTAGTTTTACACCGTTATGAAAACTCCACCACTTTTCCACGTAGCTCTGTCAATAATAGTAAGGCCCACATATAATTCAGCGATGTAAAAAAACTCGAAAAAAAGCGTAAAAGAGTTCCGACCGCATACCACTTTCAGTTTATTTACAAAAAGGCCGTAAAGGAGTTCGGCTTCTTTTACTATCATCATAAAAAAATGGTCACATATTTCCTAACAAGAATGTAGGCCACTCCCACTGAATATAATTGGTTGAAATTTTCTCTACCGGAACAAGGGCGGATTTACGGGGGGGGGGTGTAATGGGGGCAATTACAGACTAATAACAGAAGTGTTTAGCACAAGGCTCTTAGACTGAACATTTTATGGAATGGATACAAAAAAAATCTAGTACTTTACTTAAATTCACCAAATTTTCTCATCTTATTGATTTTAATTTGAGAAGGAAATGTCAATAACATCATTTTTACAATCAGCATTCGACTAAATGCATGAAATCAAAGAAAAATATCAACCTTGCCTCAAGCGACTAACGAAAGTCAAGAGGTGGAAGAGAATTGTTTCACAATTCTGGATTTATTGTAGCTGTCTAATCAATAAGGTAATGATTATGTAATTGTAAGTTGTACGAAATTAGAGTTAAACTATTTTATATTCATATAACGATAATGTTGTTAAAGTGATCCATCCTATCACCAACAGAAGTGGATTTTTTGAAAGAAAAATTTTATTTTTCATCTAATACAATAATTCAGATATTTTTTCATATTTTTTTAGTATTTGGATGAATGTAAAATTAATTATTTAAAGGTAGAATGTAATTTTCTCTCTGCCATTCTTGCATATGGTAATCTATGAATTTCTTTAAAATTCGTGACAAATCACACGATATTTCACAAAGTTGGACACGGGATGCAATACCTGACAAATTCAAAACGGAATAATATTGTTTAACTAACATTTTCTAATATAAACATTGTTTTACAACATAAAACAATCCATATTTATGTCTTGATGTTATTGCATTTTTTAAGAAATGTTCGCATTTAGTATTGGCTCAGTATTGGGTGATCTCCAATAAGCCAACGTTTCTACAAGATTAAACTTATATTGATCCAATATTATAATAAATTATAAATTTTTATCATTGAAACAAAAAAAGCTTTCAATTCTGTTTTAAATATTTTTAATATTTATTTTAACACTTTCAGTTACAGTTTTCACAAACACCAAACCCATGCCATGATTATGCCAATTTGGTTCATATAACGCGCGTGCTGTTTTGATGGTTATGATTCTTAGTAAAACCACTATGGTATCACGTTTCGTCCCTCCTTCTTTATTATTTTGGTCAAATATATATACTTTAATTCCTTGGTTTAATATTCACCCATATCCCTCCTTTTGCTCTTAAAGTTACTCGGTAGTATGTCTGAAGGTTTTCCTTGCCAGGAAATAAACTAAGATGATAGCTTCGTAAAAAAACTGATAAAATCGATTTCAGTTCTATGTAAGCAAATTTGTAACCTAAAAATATAAAAAATTCAAAGTATAATTATAGAATATTAGTATTTTTAAATACAAATATTTACTTTTATTAATCACGGGTGTGGTAAATCAAAATTACACTCAGAGCTAGGTAGTAATCGACTACGTGGTAATCCAACTAAACTTCTGGCCAATTGAAACAGGCCAAGCGAATTTTTAGGTTGAATTTAAATCTTCATTTTTTGAGAAAGAGAATAGATATCGATATACCATTTTCAGGATTTAAGAGATAATTTATTTGTGGAACAGCGAGTTTTGTCAATTTCTTTTATTTTGAAACACGTTGCTAACTACAAGGTGTGAAAAAGCGTGTATTACTGCCACATCCATGGTAAAATTTTTTAAATTTTTTATTGTTCAAATAGGCTTAGAACGTTATGAAACGTAGTAGGAGTATTAAACATTTTAATATACAGAATGTGCCTCGTCGGATGCCTGCCTGGAGCCAGCCAGACAAACTAGGGCTAGACGGGGCAGGTCCGGTTTGGTTTAACAAGAACTTGAACAATAAAGATTAAAACTCCTACATATGTATGGCAGGTTTAAAATTAACAATTGGTTTAAAACAATCTGCAAAGAGACTTAAAAGTAATTAAAATTAACATTAAGACACTTGGCGATGCACTAAAAAATTTTGGTTGCTGTCACGAGAAAGAGAACTCAACGAAAAAACCCGTTCGAAGCAACTACTGCCCTGGTGATCTTCCTGCCGCCAAGAGAATGTGGTAGAATGAAACATGTCGTGTAAAATATTTGAATTTTTAAGGGAATTTTCGGTCTAAAAGGAATTTAGAAACAAAAAGGGGACAAAAAGAACAAAAAAGGATAAAAAGCAAGAACTATGTTCTATTTGTTCTATGTTCAAAGAGAATAGATAAGGTTAGATTATAAAGTTAAGAGAAAGATCAGAAGTAGGGAAATAGGAGGTTGTAATGCAGGAAAGTGTGGCTCTAAGAAAGAGGTTGCCGGAAAATAGGCAACGCCTGGTATGGAAGGGGATGTCTTATATCGAAAAGTATTGCATCATGCTATTTGATTCGGGTTATGTTGCGGGTTAGCGGACTATCGCCCAGTTTGAATTCATAGAATTTTTGGTAAATTTGTTGGACGTAGTCCGCTAGTGGGGTTATGTCGTGACATCGTGCATATAAATCTCTGAGGGAGGTGTACTTGTCTAAACCAGAGATGAGGCGCATTTTGTGTTCGAGAACTCGAAGTTTTCTCATTGTCATGGCCGGGATGCTGCACCACAACGGTGACGTGTATGTAATTGCCGGCCTAATCACCATTGTGTACAACAGTTTTTTATTGTTTCTGTTTAGTCTGCTGGTCAGGAGCGGGTACAGACTCCTGGACATGGAGTAGACCTTCCATATAGTCTCGTTTACGTCAGTCGTTTATCTAAGTTAACGTCGAGATTTTAAGTTTGTGCAAAAAAATTTCTGTCTGTCTGTCGATCGTTCTTTCTAACTTTTTTATGCGCAGGATTACTCTGGAACCCTTTAAGATATTGACTTGAATTTGGTACACTAATGTATTTTAAAATAACAATAGTACGTTTTTTATACTTTCAGTTCATGGTGAATAAATATCTTCTTCCTCGCTAATACACGTTTTATTTTTATTGCTCCATTAATAATGAAAAGTTTGGTTCTTCCTTTTTTCTTCAGTTGACATTTTATATAAAAATAGTGGTTATAAAATCAGATAAATAATAGTATATTACATACCGAGGTGTAAAGTCTTTCATTGTTGTCGAGAGATGAGCAATGAAACTTTCCACCAAGGTTTGTATATATATTTTATTCACAATCATCTCCCTTAAAGAACAAAAAGACAAAAAATCTGATTACTAAATTTTTAAATAGCATTTTACGTTTCTTTTTTCAGGTTCGAAAATGCATACTTTCCAACCCGAAAACTAGTAAGAAAGTGGCTACTTTCCATGTCACATTTTAGTTCAATTGTCGAATGAAGTAGAAATATACTTTCCAACTTTTGACATGTAAGGCAATTTGATTATTTTTGTATGATTGTGAATAAGTATTTTTTCTTATTGTTTATTTAGATTCTATTTTATTCCATTAAAAAGAAACAAATACAACGTTTCGTATATTTCAGTATTTTTGGTGTGAAAAATACATCAACAAGATTTGGGAAAAAAATGTTTTGTTTTGTATCTACAGGTAAAGCTATTTAGTCCCTTTACATGTGTGCCAAATTTCAACTTGATATCTCCGCTCCGGAGATAAGTGAGGTTCTGTTCTTTATATTTTGATGTAGAAAACCCTAAAAAGTTCCCCAATCTGTGAACGTATATCGATTTTATCAATTTTGGGTACTTCACTGATTACTATGCAGAGAATGTATTTATTATTATAATTTTAAATTAGTTATAATAACACAAAGCACAATAATGCCTAACGGCATTTTTTTTAAATTATAGATTTTTAGAAAAAAATCGATATCATACAAAATAAGAGAGATATCAAAAGTTTGAGAAATTGGTATTTCCCATAAATCAGTGACCAAAAAAAATCCGCATCAAAAAAATATGAAAATATGACATTATTTATAGAATCTTAACGCTTAGCTTCAAAATAAAATAATTTGGTAAAACTCGCTGTTTCACTAATAAATTATCTCTTAAGTCGTCAAAATCGCATGTATCTAGTATCTCTTTCTCAAGAAATGTTAATAGAAATTCAATCTAAAAATTCGTCCGGTCTGTTCAATTGGCCAGCATTTTATTATCAACCTACTTTTTGTGAACTATTTTTCACAAGACAGCAAGTAGTTGTAATTGTAGGAATTTTTATGATGTAATCGAAAAAGTGATCAACTACAAGCAATCTGAGAATATTCTCATTTACTACCTACATTAATTCACCTCGTCAAGATGCCATGAGAGATGAATTATTTGAGATGTTGATGTTGAAATCAACTGATATTGTTAAAGTTCACATACTCAAAAATGCTTGGCGTGATTACATTATAGAGAAAAACCTTTATTTTTCTTCAAAATGTTCCTTTTCGTATTTCTCTTTTAAGAAATATTCATTTCAGAAAATTGTTTTAAATACTTTGAAAACATTTTCAGCGTATATATAAATTTTATATTAGTGATTTTTCACAGCAGAGTTTTCATTTTTATTGTGAGTTATTAGGTTTCATTAAGATGTAGTTTCTCTCATTTCATGTTTTAATAGAAATGTTATTGAAAACATTAGGAGATATTACAACAGGAATAGTTAAAATGAGGAAGCAGTTCAGATACTTCTTTTTTAATGTATATGGTTATGGTAGAATCTCATTTGCTGGTTTCGTGTATTTTGAAAGATTTTTGATTTTTTTTTTTTAAGTTTTCACAAAGCTCTGACGTCAGTATTTTTTAATGGTAACCCCATTTTTTGATACGGAATTTCAAAGAGTCTATTTATTACATACAATACGATAAATATCGATAAAGGATAAATATCGATATATGAAATTTTAAAGAAAAACTATCATGAAATTTAAACAGACTAACTTTACTAGAAATTAAGATATTTCAAGGACACCTAAATTAAATGTTTGAATTTCTCTTCATTCGCAGATTGGCTGTAGCCAAGGCGACAGTTTTTTTTAATGTTATTGGTGATGAAAATCTCAAACCGTCTTCATTACAATATTTTTTTATTTTTTATCTTGAATGTACAAATTCCGATGTTTGCTTGACTGTCACTTGCACGCGTATTTTGCTCGAGCAGTGTTTGGAGTATTAAGTATTAATTATCTTTCTGAAAATCATGAAATTAACCAAACATGAGAGAAGTGAAATTTTTCTGATTGGTCTTGGTGACACGATGCACATCCAAACAGAAGTGGTTGAATTATTCAACGCAATTCATCCTGATCAGCAACCTAGTAGCAGAGTAGAGTCAAAATTTAGAGAATTTGGGTATTGTCATTCCACGCTAAAAGACATTGCCTCTACCTATAATATGGCAGCGACCACTGTCCACAAGATACTGAAGAGAACATAATACCCATCATTATAAGGTATCCCTCATTCTTGAACTGTATGAAGACGATTTTGATCGGCGAAATCTGCTAGCAACTGCAGGAACTATACAATAATGATAACAACAGCAAGATACCTTTGTTTTAAATGGCAAATAGCCAAATTTGTCTTTTTGGGCTGCGGAGAATCCCCACTGGATGATAAAGTACAACACTC
Organism: Rutpela maculata; assembly: GCA_936432065.2. Classification (NCBI taxonomy): domain Eukaryota; kingdom Metazoa; phylum Arthropoda; class Insecta; order Coleoptera; family Cerambycidae; genus Rutpela; species Rutpela maculata. The sequence goes on along the minus strand of OW386286.2, from coordinate 82,028,310 downwards.
AGAACTCTCAAAAATTGATGTGTAGTGTGAGATAGTTGATGGAAGAATTATGAGTTATTATTTCTTTGAAATGACCGTAACCAGTGGGAAGTATTTGTAATTCCTTCAAGACACCGTCATCTCCGCGCTGATAACTTTGTATCCAGATCCAAAAGAACTCGATCTTCTGAAAAACGACTTCTTTTTTCAACAATGGAGTACCTCCCCATTACGTAGCCTCTATCTGAGCCTATTTAAATGAAGAATTTACAAATTATTGGATCGGAGGAAGGAAGGGAATTGAGTGGCCAGCCAGATCGCTAGATCTGATACCTGTCGAATACCTCGAAATACGGGGACACCTTAGAAGCAAAGTATACGTGAATCACACAATAAATGTGGAAGATTTAAAGGGATGAATTCGTCAAAAAATACGGTGCATTTCACCGGAGATTATCGACAACATTCAAAAAGACTTTAATAACTGTCTTGGCTATTGTCAGGTTGCGAGTAGATTTCAATTCGAACAATTAATTTAGTTGTTTTTGACATTTCTTAATTTTTAGTAAAGTTAGTGCTTTTAAGTTTCAAGACAGATTTTTTTAATGTCCTCCCATAACCTGTATCGATATCGTCTTGAATGTATATCTAATGGCGGTTGTCATTTAAAAAAATATTGATGGCGTCATTGCGTGGTGAAAAAATATATCAAAAGATGTCAGTCAATATGAAGCTTTTGACATTCCGAACGATTTTATAAAAAAAAAGGACATATTTTATTGACTTTATCCACTACTTTACAAAACCACTGTTAGTCCAGTCAATGAAAGAGTTGCAGAGAACATTTTGAAGGGGAGATTTTTTTCTCTTCAGGAATGTGTTGGGGGTAGTCAGGAGGTAAACATACTAAAAGTCCCCGCCTCTAGCCCCGCCGCTTCAGGGGGAGAGGGGGTGGAAAGGTTCCCTTTTTCGATTCTTCGCTTATAACTCGGAAACGATGCGTCGTACGAAAAACGGTAACCTACGCAAAATTAAACGTAATTAAATTTTCCACAAGAATGTTTTTATTCATTTTCTTCCTATGTGTTATATTTTACGAGATATTCGCCAACGAATCTCGGTAATTAATTAAAAAAAATCAATTGTGTACCTTGAATATTTCTATCAAAGCGGTTTGCCGTGGTCTGCTAATAAATCACAGTCACAAAACAATCTATATTTTACAACACTGGACGTATTTACTAACGTAATATTTTGTCGAAATCTAGACATTTCCTTAAATATACAATGTGACTCACTTAAAATGAAGATACCTATTATAACTTTTTCATTTTGTTTCCGATTTGAATCAAATTTTACTCAAGTATAGAACAAATTAGGATCTACTTATGACCAGAAAATCATTCACCTGCTATAAAGGAAAAGCTACCTGCGGTACCAAAATATGAGGAAAAAGATTAAAGATCATATTGATTTTTAATCTTACGAACGACGAATTTTACGAAGCCACCACAAATTGCGCAAACTGAGGACCCCCTTTGTCAGATGAGCTTATCTATGAGATATCTCCATCAATAATCAAATCAAATTTTGGTGTATGTACGTTTGTGGCGTCGATCGGATGCATTTTTTAGAATTTCTAACATTCAAAATGTTTTATCTTTTTCAACATATTTTGGTACCGCAGGTGGCTTTGCCTTTATAGTAGATGAATGATTTTCTGGTTAGAAGTAGATCCTAATTTGTTCTATACTTGAGTAAAATTTGATTCAAATCGGAAACAAAATGAAAAAGTTATAAGGATATCTTCATTTTAAGTGAATCACACTGTATATTTAAGTGTTTAAGTGTTAGTGAATACGTCCAGTGTTGTAAAATAAAGATTGTTTTGTGACTGTGATTTATTATTAGACCACGGTAAACCGCTTTGATAGAAATATGCAAGGTACATAATTGATTTTTTTTTTTTTTTTTATTAATTATCGATTTTCGCTGGCGAACATCTCGTAAACTATAACACATAGGAAGAAAATGAATATAAACATTCTTGTGGAAAATTTAATTACGTTTAATTTTGCATAGATTACCTTTTCCCATACGACGCATCGTTTCCGAGTTATAAGCGAAGAATCGAAAAAAGGAACCTTTCAACCCCCCTGAAGCGGCGGGCTAAGAGTGGGGACTTTTAGTATGTTTACCTCCTGACTACCCCCAACACATCTCTGAAGAGAAAAATTCTCCCCTCCAAAATGTTCTCTACAATCCCCTTTTCGGCATTCATTGATTGGACTATGTATATTTGCCTGAAAAAGTCTCTTACCTAGACAATTTCTAGGTCCCGCGCTAAATGGAATGAAAGAAAATGGATGTAACTTCTTGGATTTCTCTGCAGAAAATCTTTCGGGGTCAAACTTTTCTGGACTAGGAAAAATGTATGCCAATCTGTGGGTATTGAACGGTAATATACCAACATTTGTTCCTTTTGGCAGAGTCATTTCTTCTATATTTACATCTTCGGTTAAAACTCTAGAAAGAATTGGAACACTGGGTTGCAGTCGTAAAGTTTCATTGATGCATTGTTCCAAATATGTCATTTTATTGATATCTTCCAAAGTTATAGTTTTATCTTTACCAGAAAAAATAGATTTTTGTTCTTCCATTACTTTCTCCTGTATATCTTGATATTTTGCTAAGTAATATAATGAAAATGCGAGCGCAGCACCTACGGAATCTTGACCCTAAAAAAATCACACTGTGCATTAGGTGAATTACATTATCCTAAGCTTTAATAATAAATTACCGCTAGCATGAATGTGCATACTTCGTTGATTATATCATCGTCTGTGAAATCAGTATTTTCTCTTGCTATTTCAATAAAAAAATCCATTATACTTATTCTGGGAGTAGATCCATTAGCCAGTTCCTTCTTTCTTTTGACCACTATCTACGAAAATATTTAATTAGTCACCAGGTTTTAGGTGATAATATTTATTTTATGATATTATTTTTGTCTAATCAAATATCATGTTAGTTATCATTTCACCTTTAAGCTAATTCAAAACATTTCTTAAGAATGATAGTCGTTATTTAAGTTTTAGAATGTGCCTTGTACTCTACATCTCTCCAAATAAATGATAATAAAGAAATGACTATCGTGTGGTTAAGGTGTTACAGGAAAGTGTCGGAAAATACCGTTGATAGTTTAGCTTGATCAAAGGAGATAACAGTCGAACTGTGTATTAATTAAACTTTTTTTATACCCACCTCTTTTGTGTATTGGTATAAACTCTTTCTTTGTTGACCCTCAGTGCTACCAGCTGCAGTAAATTTAAAAAGTGATTCCAGTAAAAGCCAAGGCTTTGAGAATCGTTCCAAAATCGACACCTCTCCCCTAAAATAAGAATAGTACATAAAGTTAAGTTGTGGAAACAGATGAAATTGCACAAGTTATTTGCAAATATTTAAAAAAACATTATTTACATCAGATTTCCAAAATATCTGCATCCACTTTCAATGTAAATTCTACGGAAGCGTAGGAGGCTCAAAAACTATTTCCAAGTTATTTTTTTTCTATCTCGAGATTAATCCTGACTTTTCCATATATCATTATCATCGTTATCATCGTTAACATCATTATCGTCATTATCATCATTATTATCATTATTATCACTATTGATATTATTATTATTATTTTCTTTTTGTTAAAAACCAGTCACCCTTCTCTGTGGCTCCGACCCTCACAGAGGGGAGCTGGTAGTACCGGCAGCTACTCCCCACACCTGCGGGGTAAGTGACTACTGGGTCCGAAAATCGTGTGCCCTGAGCAGACGTAATGAACCGAGGATGACGGCCTTCTGCATTCTGCCGGCTAAGACCACTGCCGAATTTCGGCATGCCGGTATGATCTTAAGTTCCGAAAGCAGTGTGTGTGTCTCGTTCCACTGAGGGCTCCTATAATCAGTACCACTATCTTAACAGTATGGTCTGGATAGAGTCTGTGGAGTTCGAAGAGCTGATCTCGATATTTCGTCCGTTTTTCCTCCTCCTTCAAGACAATGTTGTTCTCCGCGGGAGCCGAGAACTTCACGACAAGCATTGTCTTGAGTTGATGGTCGAGGAGGACTATGTTAGGCTTGTTGGCTTGTATTTGCCTGACGGTGAGAATAGAGTAGTTCCAATAAATTAGACACTTCTCATTTCCCACAATGGACTCAATATCCCCCGGAGCGTAAGGCAGCACTGGTTTCTCGTCTATCCCATACGAGTGCCTTAAATGGTAATAAAGCACTTGTAATGCTCCGTCGTGCCGAGACTGTACATGTCGGACAAGCCGACAGCAAGTGCATAAGAGTCTCTGGCGCCATATGGCAGGCCCTGCAGCTGACATCAGAGACCTCTAAACCCATGACACGACTACGATAAACGAGGGTGTTAAATACACCATCCTAGCAAGCCATTATGAATCCCTCGGCCTCAGACTTCAGCCCGTCTGACCTTAAGAAGGCAAAGGTCAGCCTTTCGGATAAGTCAAGGTCTTCTATATTTTTATAGAAAACTCCGTGCATTGGCTTATCCGTGTGAAGCTGCAGAAAGTTGTTGTGTTCTGCAGCTTTAATTTGGGCTTTTCGCCGAGCAAGTTCCAACTCTGTGACAGAGTCGCGATTTACCCGCCCGACGTCGAAGGAGAGACCAAGTTCATCGGCTGCTCTCTGTGCTACCTTAAACAAAAAGGCTCCTACCCCTGCATTTTCATGGTCCCAGACATTGCAGAGGAGGGGATCCGAACTCCTGATGACCTTACAGGCTCCATTCAAAACAATCCTATTATGGAGACTCTCCAAACTCAAGAGTCCACGGCCTCCCCGATGTCGCAGAAGGTATAGCCGTGGAACGGACGATTTAGGATGCAAACTCCTATTGAGATGCACCTTCTTGCGGATTCCTATGTTGAGTTGACGCAACTCTTCTCTAGTCCATTTCACTACTCCAAAGGAGTAGAGAAGGATCGGAACGGCAAGCATGTTGGTAGCATGTTGGTAGCAGCCCGACAGCTCTGAAGGCCAGATCTGTCGGAGTACGTGCTGATACTTGCTGCGGAGAGCGTTTTTCACTACACTCACTTCTTGGGTGGAGCGTTGCTCGACACCCAAGTAAGTGTACGACTCTCCGGCATCTAGATGATGTAAGATGTTTCCGTCCATGAGCTGCGCGTCCTCTCCGTAGTTCCCGCATCGTCCTTTCTTGAGATGGACCAGTGCACATTTGTCTAGCCCAAACTCCATGCCTACAGCCTGCGTGTACTCCTGTACTGTTATTATTATTTTTTTTCTTTATCTCGCGCTCGGCAGTGCTTCTACTCATGCACATCGGCTTTGTGGCAAGATGTACTATGGTGAGTCACAACTAAGAGAGGAAGTTGCGGACGATGCTACAGGTGTTCAGGATGACTGATTTTTGGATATCTCTCATGGTATTCAGTTCTATGGTCAGTGAAACTAAACTCTCCTTTAAACTTCTTGGGGTAACTCCAGTGGACGAGATTACAATAGGTACCACTCGGAAAGTGTCTTGCTGCCACTGTTGCTTGATTTCCATGGCTAGATCCGCGTATTTATTAATTTTGGCTGCGTAAGTGTCACGGAGGTTATTTGTGTTGGGCACCGCAACATCTATGAGGATGGTCTTCTTCCTGCATTTATCAACCCAGATAATGTCGGGTCGATTTGCAGCTATTGTCCTATCCGTGAGCACTGTTCTGTCCCAGTACAATCGGTGGTTCTTGTTTTCAAGCATACTCTGGGGGCTGTATCGGTAATGTGGTAGTTGGTCCGTGTTTAATCCTGTAATTCTTGCTAATTGCTGGTGAATGATTCTGGCGACATTATTGTGACGCTGTAAGTAGTCGGACAATGTTAACTGCGTACAGCCTGCAATGATATGCTGTATTGTTTCTGGACGGCCCTTACATTTTCGGCACAAATCATTAGCTAACCTCTCAACGGCTGACTTCGGGTGGAGGATGCGGTGTTTTGTGAGGATTACTCTTGTCTGCCTCTCTGCATCTGCTATATCAGTAGCCGTCCATTTGATCACACCAAACGTGTATGTGATGACAGGCATAGCATATGTATTTATGGCGCTGATAAGGTTTTTGCCGCTAAGTTTAGTTTTTAGCAGGCTTTTTAGTCTTGCAGTATAATTTGCCATATTCCTTTCTCTGATGGTTTTCTGCTCATTCCGAGGTATTTGTACAAGTCCTCATCTCCCATTGGCTCTATGGTGTTGCCGTCCATCAGTTGGAATTCGACAGCTTGATGGTTTCCTTTGGAGATCATCTGGGTTTTACATTTATCGAGTCCAAATTCCATGCGTATATCCTTCGAAAAAATTTCGACCATCCTTAGAAGTGCCTTTATGTGCGTGGTAGTGCCGGCATATAATTTGATATCATCCATGTACATAAGGTGGGAGATCTTATGTTGTATGGTGGACTGATGTTTTAAGGAAAATCTATACTGACTTTCATTAAGCATATGGGAGAGAGGGTTTAAGAGCCAAGCAGAACCATAAGAGACTGAAGCTGTCCCCTTGAAATATGCCCTTGCGGACTCTGATGGGATCCGTGGTGATCCCTCCATTTTTACACGTGACCTCCAACCTTGTCCTCCATGTTGACATTAACTGCTCCAGCACTGTGACTGATGGGGTCACTTCATATAGTCTTAACACTTTTAGCAGCCAAGAATGGGGCACCGAGTCGAAAGCTTTACGATAGTCTATGTAGGCTGCATGCAAAGATCTTTGTGTATGGACTTTCTTGTTCTACAATTATAGAATCGATTGTTCTTTACAACATCGGGCTTTTTTAACGCATTCCTTTTGTTCAGTGGCGAGCACCCTATTTTCTTCACAATGCCTGTATACGTTTTCGGTGACACATGCCATGAGTAGTTTGTATATTGTTGGCAGGCATATCATTGGTCTATATTTTGCTGGATTGCGTATGTCTTTATCTTTTGGTAGTAGGTAGGTTCTGCCTTCGGTAAAGAACGCTGATATGTAACCAGGATTACGGAGGAAGTTGTTGAAATGCTTCGTGATGTGTTTAGGGGTGGAGGTAAACCTTTTGTACCAAAAGTTCTGAATCTCGTCTACTCCTGCTGGCTTCCAATTTTGCGAGTTCGTGATGACTTTTTGGACATCTTCAAGGCTGATATGCAAGTCATCCATCGGTGCTAGGTTGCTCATTCTCGCAGCTTCCCTTTCTAGCCAGGGGGCATCATCGTTGTGTTGGTCAGGTGTAGACCAGATTGCTGACCAGAATTCCTGAACTTCCAGCTCCGTTGGGGGCTCTGGTTGTTACGGAACAGTCTGTTATCCTTTCTACGGGCGTCTGCTTCTTCGTATCTACGGAGTCTTTTAGCAACAACACTGAGTTTCTATTTTAGTGTGTCAATTACTTCAGTGAGTGTTCTATTTTCGGGGTCTCTACTACAGTGCGTTGCTGTTCTGTGCATGATGTATTCTACCTGCTGTTCTAGCTTTTGACTCTTGTGGCCACCTTGGTACGCCATTAACCGCCCCAGATCTCTTCTTAATGCATCCAATCTATTTTTGGGGCGTTGTTTCCAGGGCTGAGGCCTAGGGTTGGACTTGCGATGGGCTCTGCTGTTGGTCAGTACATCCGATCCCAATGTTCTGATTACTGCAACGGCTGCTACGTATACAGCTGTATGCAGCTCCTCAAAAGTGTGGTGTAGTTGGAGATAGGACGCTAAATTTGTTTGTCTACAAGAGCCGAGACAGCCGCCATTTTTTTAAAGAATTCTGCCTGGGTATTAGCGGCCTGGAAGTTGGGTTCATGCCATTAAAGTCAGTTAACGCTCCATCAAATGCACTATGGAGCTCTTCAAGTAGAGGAATAGTGTCATCTCTGTTCTCTGCGAGTGCCTCTGCGTTCTGTTGGATTTCTAGATCTTGGCTCGGTGTTGTTTCATCGTTAACCACAGGCTCGTCTGCTAGGTTGTCAAGAACTTCCGGTGGGTCATTTGCTGGCACTGCATTTTGTTTCATTACGTCTAGAAGTTCTCGAGGGAGACGTTTGTTGTTGATAATGACTCGCTTTTGGTCCATAAGCCTTTGCTCGCTTAAGTGCGACAACTCAGAGTGTAGCTCACTGAAGGCCGCTTGAAGGAGAGGTCTTACTCCAACAGTAACTGTTTCTCCCTGTGTGACTCGGTAATAGCAGCGCATTAGATCAGTATTTAGGTTATCAGTCCATTTCATGCGCTGCCTGGGTAGTCCAGCTTTGGTGGTTACTTCCAATTGAGGTAAAGCACTTTGGGCTGGTTGAGCTGGGGGCTGTTCTTGGTTGCTCGTTTGTGAACGGGTTTGGGGTTGAAGGTTTCGCATGATGACGACTGGGAGACCTCAGCTCCCCTGCCGGACGCTGTAACAGTTTCCATGAAACTGGCACCATTAACGTCGGTACCTTAATCCGAGGCAATGATTCTGTTACTCTCTATTTTCGTGGGTGTGTGCCTGTTTTGATCCGCGGGTGGTATTTTATTTCCCACCAACCTACCGGGTAACAGCCGGTTAGGGGTAGAAAAAGAAATAACTTGGGAATAGTTTATGAGGTTTCTACGATTCCGTAAAATTTTACACTTTCTTAAATAAATTCTTTTTAGAGTTCGAAAAGTGCACTTATTTAGGCTTTTCGTATTTTTTGACGCAATTCTCTTTCAATTTGAGATTCGTTAGCATACATGGTCTCTTTGTAGTAGCCCCACATGAAGAAGTCGACTGGATTCAAATCTGGTAAACGCATGGTCATATTTATTATTCCACCACTGCCAATCTATCGACTGGAATATGTTTCATTTAAATGTTGCTTTACTGCTAGAGCGAAATGGCATGGTATGTCGTTTTATAGCCACATGTGCTATCTGCACTACGACCAATCACAACACAGCGCAATAGAATAATAAAGGCTAACACAATGACCCGTTTCTTTGTTTCTTTCTCTCAAGAATATAAGAACACCCTTTGGAGATACAAAGAACTGCTTTTATGTCAGATAATATTCGTATGGACTTCTCGCGCGAGACAAGCTTTTAAGAGAATGAATTCAACATAATATATTATTACTTTTTTCGTTTTAGTACACCTAAATAACAATAAAAGTTTGTTTTTTATAAAAGTTTTTTTTACGTATAATTTTTTTAAATTTAAGTCGGTTAAAAAAAAGGGTTGGAATTGAACAATTAGATTACCCCTAAGAAAAATAAAAATTTAACATGATTTGTGGCCATCTATATCAAATTTAGTCATTTCCATTTTGGCTCGCTATTAGCACTCACGTTCACAATCTGCTTCTTACTACGTTAGCGCACCCCCTAAGTGTCCTCCCCCCCGATCCTTGGGGACAATGTTTTTCATAAAGATTAAAGCCTAAGGAACAGTTTTAGACATGTCTCAAAAAAAAAAAATTCTCTGCACTTTCAAAATGGCGTCCGTTAAAAAAAATTGCAAATATTGTTTTTGTCATTTAACACAAAAATTAAAAAAGATGGAGAAAATCTTTCTGCACAAAAAACAAAGTGCATAAAATTTTCTACAATTTTGTTCTTATACAATATTTGAATAGGAGTTACCATTTTCCAGATAAATGATTCAGCTCTTAAAATAAAATATAAAACTCAATATAAAACGTAATACTACGGGAGCCCATCCTAACTGTCCGTGCACCCACCGATCAACATAAAGATACTAAGGAACAATTTAAGACATGTCCCCAAAAAGAAAAAACTGGCTGTACTTTCAAAATGGCGTCCGTTTAAAAAAAAATGCAAATATTGTTTTTGTCATTTAACACAAAAACTAAAAAAGGAGAAAAATTTTCTGCACAAAAAAACAAAGTCCATAAAATTTTCTACAATTTTGTTCCTATGCAATATTTGGATGGGAGTTACCATTTTCCAGATACCATTGTTACCGTTTTCGAGATAAATGTCTGCAAATTATATTATTATTATTATTATTAATTTTCTTCAGTTTATTTTATTTTTTGTTATGTTAATAATATAAAGTTATATTATACGCCTTACAATAATTGTCAGTTATTTCCTCCAAGTGATTTACCGATATATGAATTTCCATGTTTTCTTAATTTCGGACTCATTTATCTGGAAAATGGTAACTCTTATCAAAATATTATATAGAAACAAAATAGTAGAATGTAGAATGCACGTTGTTTTTTGTGAAAAAAGTTTTTGTTCATCTTTTTTAGTTTTTTGTGTTAAATGACAAAAACAACATTGGCAACATATGGCCACCATTTTGAAAGTACAGCTAGTTTTTTTTTAGGACATGTCTTAAATTGTTCCTTAGGTTTTCTTCTTTATAAAAAACATCGTCCCCAAGGATCGGGGAGGTGCACGGACAGCTAGGGAGGGCTCCCCGACTATCTAGAATGTATTAATAATCGTCACTGTCTATGCAAGTTTTGCTTAGTCTATACGTATAACCGCAAATTCGTTTTGCTTCCGTCTTTCTTCACGGTTTTTATTTCTTCGGCATTTCTCTTCGCGGCTATTTTATCCCTGGCTTATTTAATCACGGCTTTTTCCATTTCCCGTGTTCATGTGTTTTCCGTAAAATACCTGTACGATTTTTCCCCTCAACTTCCAGGACTGTTCCCTTTTATTATACTCTTCGCAAATACGATAACGAAGGGTATATTGTATTTTATCGGCACATTTCTAAAACCGTAAATATCGCTCGCAGACAAAAAATTTTCATATCATTGTGTTAGTGAACGAATTCTGAACAACTTTCAAATGTCCGTCTGTCCGTCCCTCACGATTCTTTTAAGCACGATAACTCAAGAAAGAAAAATCCGATTGTATTGAAATTTGGACACTAAGTTAGTGTTAGCTAGAGGAAGAACCCTATTGTTTTTTAATAAAATCGATCGGTAAATAAAAATGTTATTAATGATTTAAATTTGAAAAAAAAATTTTTTTATTTTTATGTTTTTGTAATTGAATAGAAATTTGGTGGAATGATATTTCATTTTAATATCTAAATATTTATATATTTTACAAATATACATTTCGTAATGTAATATACAACCGTGAAAATATGATTTTAGCTCGTGTCTTATAATGTAAAAATTTACATTTTTTTTACGTGTAAGGTGGTGGTGTAGTTCTTACGCTTTTAATTCAAAATGACTCGGGTTCGAAACCCAAATGGGGTTTGGTATGATTTTTTTTTATTTTTACTTTATTTTACACAGAGTCTTTTACCAACTAAGTTCGCACTATAAAATTAAAAATGTCTAAAACTAACATTATTTACAAAAAACTGCGAAGAGTGTCCTATAGAATGTGTAACAATTATATAAAAAGTTCAGTGAACAGGCGAAGAGTACGTTTTTAGCTTGTTTTTTCATGGTGTTTCTCTTCATAGATTAGTGAGATAGTATTTAAATTCGAAATTCAAATGTAAATTGTCCAATACACGCGATTTTGTTCCATTGTTTTTTGTGTGTGTTCTAATTATTTGAAATATATAAAATAAAATATAACTAAAAAAAACTAGTCTCATATCTTAGTAACAAAACTTACCGTCGGAATGGGGAATTTGGGTCAAACTCATTCATTGGCACTCCTAAAACTGCTTCTAAAATACATATTAAAAATAAAAGATGTTAAAATTTAAAAATAAATCATTCATCCCTTCTGTCACACCTCTTTGCTACAGTTATTTAATTGACATCATTTTAACTCCATTTACTCAGAAACCATCCTCAGAAATATCATTTTTCTTAACTCTAGTTGAATTATACCGTCACAAAAAAAAATCTGAACTGATGACCACATATCAGTTTATATGTATTTTGGTGCGCTGATCCAAATCTGATGATAAAAAAGCTCTGTCATCAAGATTTTTTCCGACTGTCAATTTATTCCAAATATCCTATTATTTTAGGAATAATTTGACAGTAGGAAACAGTGGTGCGGCTAGAACATTCATCTGGGGGGGCCAATAGAACCGGCCACTCCAGAGGATGAGGAAAACTTTTCAGAAAATTGTTGTAAACGGATGATCATAGATTCCTCTACTAGATAATATTGGCATTAATTACAAAATTTTTATTTCAAGGGATAGTTTGAATACTGGTTTGTACTGATAAAGATTATGTGTTTTTATACTGCTTGTAGTTTTTACTGCTTATTTTTTTTACCGCTTACCGTTTTACAGCTTTAACTCTTTTCGTTCTACTGTCCTGTAGACCGCTTGCTCACCACTGCTGACAACAATAATAATAATAGAAAAGTGGCAAAAACAAATCCGAATCACTAACCGAACTTAGTAGTAGCGTCAGAACTTATAACATTCCGTTTAAACTAGCTTCTTCCCGCTTGGTTCCTAGTTCTCGTAGCTTTGCATGTTGCTAAATGTTAAGTGTGTTTTATTTATGATGAACTTCTTATGAGTATATTGACTACCTGATCGTTTTTCTGTTGTAATTGCCGATTTTATCATTTAATAAACTTTGTTATTTACCGAATTATGTGTTTTACTGTTGAATGTGAGTGAAAATCTAATCTGCCGTTTTGACCTCTGGACATTTCCGTTTCTTCACTGAGTTTATCCTAGCCCCACTGCAACAGGCTGTGTTAAGAGGCTAGTGTGGGACCTTTGCCCCACGTAAAACAATTGTAAAGGTGGCACTCGAAATAAACCGAATATAACCGAACCAGAGCTCAGCGCTAAAGTGCCGCTTCCACTTGTTTATGCGCCAGGCAACTGGAAGAAAACACGTCACAGTATGCAGGGTTACTGGTAACTCGACGTATTTCTGTCAAGGGGTGTTAGAGGACCTAATTTGTAATCATTTCAACTCACATGTATTATATGCAAAAGTTTTTAGTTTTCGAGATATTCAAATTTTTCATTTTTTATTGAAAAACTAATCCCGAAGCTTGTCGAAGTATTTAACTACTCATAGTACCGTTAAAAGCAGGTAAATGGGACTCTCTCTAAAATATCAAACAATTAACGCGCTCTACCTGCTCACCTGAACTTTTTCGTGAAACTAGTTTTTTTTATAATCTTTTTACCTCGTTGAAAAGCTAATAAAAAAGAGATGTTATTTACATGATTTTTATGATTAATGTACTAATGAATTTTTGTGATAAATCGCCGTAATTGTAACAGAGGGAGTTCGAATCGTGCTTCCGAGCGAGCGGACGCGTCCGAAAAATGCTCCCATTTGATAAAACTTAGGTGAATTTATAGCACAAAACATTCCGCGTAAATTGATATGTGATAACAAAAGAACAAAGTTGAAATAAAGTTAATATTTGAAAATAACTAATACAGAGTTATTTAGCGGCAGAATCGACCAGTGCAGTGATAAGCATAAAGAAACAAGCTTAAAGGACCAGGCAATAAATACCGGGAATATAAGCTAAGTATACCCATTTTCATTTTTAAAGTACCTATCCGCCACCCAAGTTTATTTATCTAAGTTTATTTATTTCTTAATGACAAACAAGAAGTGCCTGCAGTGTTTTTAGGTCCAAATTCTAGCTATATACAAAGTGTAAATGATATAATTTTAAAGTTACATAATTTGTATTTGTATTAAAAAGAGTGTGTTTTTGTGGAGTGTGTATAAATGCTGTAATAAACTGCTGAGGGGCTGACTCAAACGACTTTCTTAGAAAATCTGAGAAGTGATTGTACACCTAAACCCTTGAAAATGTCGACAGCTGCCACTAAAAATGTATGGCTTTATTGAAGTGTATTATTCCTTAAGATAAACAGGGTTTCTTAGATAAATAAGCCGCGACTTGGGTAACAAATGGACAACCGGACAACCAGAGGCGTACTATTGGTAAAATACTCCGGGGCGCTGAACCTCTTGCAGTTCAATGGAAATGCACAGATTTTCCTAGGAAATGGTACTATATACACAAGAATGATGGATCGGAGACAGAACGTAGGAACGAAAGATCATATGGTAGACACAGAAACGGGGGAACGAGTCAGGGGCATTAAAGCGGGAGGTGAAATACAGAAGAAATGATAACACATACACGAGAAGAGGCATACCACAGCAACAGTGGAGATAAACTGGAGAAAGAAGAGAAAGCAAAAAATAAACGAAAACAAGTACCGGACTATATACAAAATAACAGACTATTCTACCCCGTTCATGCTAGCATCCATCACCGAACCGGAACCCCGTTAAAATCAATACAGCATCAACTAGGTAAAGACAGAGGCGTTCATCGGAGACCTGAAAAAAGACGGTTTCTGGGGTGGGCAGGAGACGATAGCAGCAACAGCAAACTTGAAGAGGACAATAATAATACACCAAGAGGAGAGCGAAATCATAATTTTTCACCTCAACAACCAACAAGAAGACGACAACACGCCAATTGAGACTGTGTACAAGAAGCAGGAAAATAATAGCGATAACAAATTTTGAGATGCCATGTGGGTGGTGGGTGTTTGAAGGATAATACATACCTCGGGACGTGCGATTAATGATTTTGTGAGTAGTGATTGATTTCGTACATAATCCAGACCTAGGTACAGTTATTGGTGTAATGCAATAGAGCAAGTCAAAAAGAGAAGAGAATGGAAGGGAAGAGAAGCATCACAGATAGGGACTGCTGATCTTTGACTTTTGTTGGTGTCTGGTTTAATAGGAGTGTGTTTTATGATATTGCATATTCTTTGCGCTGTGGGTGTTATAATATAGTGTTGAAAATCTAATTTCATAATATTTTCCTAGGTAAATTATCAAGTGATGGTTTTCAGGTCAAAATTGGGCTCGTTGTTAAGTGAAAAATTCTACATTAAATTCTACACTAAAAACAGGGAAACCAGGTTACACGTGGAAAACAACAACCGAGATGATCATGAACAAACTACCGAACATATTGGGAAAGAAAAGCAAAGGAGAAAAATAAAATGAATTCCACAAAGAAATCGCAGTGATATGTACTCTACCAGAACCAGAAACCCAGGAATCAGAAGACTTAGAAGAAGAAGAAGATTTGTAGAAGCAGAAATACAAAAAGAGGAGCACAAACATTCCACAGCATGACACAATGCGGCCACGCATTTCACATATACCTACAGTCATATACTCTACCAGAAGCAGAAATGAAAGAATCAGAAGATTCAGAAGAAGAAGAAGACAATCTGTAGAAGCAGAAACACAAATAAGAGGAGCATAAACATCACGAACACAATGCGGCAACACATTTCAAAAACAACTACACTGCCCACCCCACACTCCTGTACCATGCTTCATGTGGCTCTCGCGAAGGCGAACCAAAAACACAAAAAGGGAGTTTAAACGCTCCCTCGCGATACAACGCGGTAACGCATCTCACAAATACCTACACCTCCCATCCCATATTCCTTTACCGTGCGCCATGTGGCACTCGCTGCTGGCAACAAGCATGACCCTAGTCCAACCCAGCGTGGACGTAGCAGGCCCAGCTATATAATCCTTGGGAGTGGCAGAAATGCCTACAGCACGCTGGTAAATCAATCAATCAATCAATCAAACAGCAAACTAAAAATAGGGAGACCATGTTACACGTGGAAAACAACAATCGAGAGGATCATGAACAAACTGGGAAAGGACCAAACATACTGGGAAAGAAAAGTGAGGGGAAAAATGAATTTCCACAAAGAAATTGGAGCGATATATACTCTACCATAATCAGAAACGGAGGAATCAGAAGTCTCAGAAGAAGAAGAAGAAGGCTTGTAGAAGCAGAAGTACAAAAATAGGAGCACAAACAGCAGCGACACAACGCGGCAACATATCTCACAAGAAGACCCAGAATAGGCAGAAGTCCAGAACCAAAAATACAAAAAAAAAAAAGGGAGCTTAAACGCTCCCTCACGGTAACGCATCTCACAAATACCTACACCTCCCATCCCACATTCCTTTACCATGCGCCATGTGGCTCTCGCTGCTGGCAACAAGCATGACCTTAGTCCAACCCAGCGTGGACGTAGCAGGCCCAGCTGTATAACCTGGGAGTGGCAGCAATGCCTACCGCACGCTGGTAAATCAATCAATCAATCAATCAAATCGCCGTAATTGTAACAGAAATTAAAAAAATCGAAAAAAATTGTTATACTGTACCAAGGGTCGTAAGACTCATAAGTGCACTTTTTTTGTCGACAATACAGTTTATAATCCGAGGCCCGTAGGGCCGAAGTTTGTAAGTACTCGGTGCATATTATATTTTTCGTCAAACTCATGGATCATTAAACTAAAAAAAAAAGCTTGAAAAAAACTAGTGGAAAACAATTATTTGAGTAAGATTTCATATTTTCTAAGCAGATAGTAAAGGTAGCGATGCTTGGAATATCCATGGCAACCGTCAATAAAATGAATTTTTCGTCATACCTCTCTCGTAAGTATACTCTAATTCCACTGTTTTGTCGACCGTCAGCGACGTTTTATGTACCAAATACTTGTTGCCATTGGCAACGGGTCGTTATTTTTCATAACATCTCTAGGGAAATAAAGTAAATTTGGGAAAACTTTCTCTTTTATATAAAAAGTATTGAATTAAATCTTTTAACTTTTTTGAAAGTAAATCCAGACAGGCCTTACTTGCTATATCTTTTATATCCGACAAATGTTCAGAGTTATTATAATAATATGATTTAATTTATCTCGACAATAGTTGTCATTTGAATAGAAGCCGCATCCTAAATTTATTTTATTGACGGTTGCCATGGATATTCCAAGCATCACTACCTTTACTGTTTGCTTAGCAAATATGAAACCTGACTCAAATAATTATAGTTTTCCACTAATTTTCTCAAGTTTTTTCTAGTTTAATGATTCATGGTATGACGAAAAATATAATACGCACCGCGGGTCGTACAATGCTATTTTTTGGTCTCAAATACATAAATAACTATAGGACGCGGCTTCTATTCAGATGGCAACTACTGTCAAGATTAATTAAATCATATTATTACAATAGCTCTGAACGTTTTTGAAAATAATGTCGGATATAGAAGATACAACCAGTAAGGCCTGTCTGTATTTACTTAAAAAAAAGTTAAAACATTTAATTTAATACTTGTTATATTATTACATAAAAGAAAAAAATTGACCATATTTACTTTATTTCCCTAGGGATGTTATGAAAAATAACAAAACCTTGCCAATGGCAACAAGTATTTGGTACATTAA
This sequence comes from Rutpela maculata, assembly GCA_936432065.2. Taxonomy (NCBI): domain Eukaryota; kingdom Metazoa; phylum Arthropoda; class Insecta; order Coleoptera; family Cerambycidae; genus Rutpela; species Rutpela maculata. The sequence continues at coordinate 82,011,071 of OW386286.2, read as the reverse complement.
ACGACACTTACAATCGACAAAACAATGGAATTATATAGAGTATACTTACGAGGGAGGTACTACGAAAAATATATTTATTTTTTGTTGCATCTTTGAACCATTGAGTATTTTTTTACGTTTTAGTGTTAGTAATGTATTGATACGAAAATTAAAATCTGTGCCAATGAATTAGTGGTAATTTTTAAATTTCATTTTGAATATGCAAATTTGGGTTTTTTCAATGTAAAGTGAAAAACCGCTGCCCAAGGAATCACTACTTCCACATCCAGATTTTCTATCCAAGTCACTCACAACGAAAAAATTTTCTATGTGGAAATAATTGTTTATGGAATAATATAATATTTGAAATCCTCTACCCCAAAAACCCATAAAACGATACCTCACATAGGTAGCGGGGTGGGGGTAGTGGTAGTGGGGGTGGATGAAGTAAAAAAACATTTTGAGGTTTCTGGTTCTTGTACACACACTAAATCACAATTTTTTTTCTAATAGTGGGGTGGGGGTGGTAATGGGGGTGGCTAATGCCAAAATTTTTTTTGATAACTTCTCTTGCATATACTAAATACCAATTTTATGGACTCTTACCTGCTTGATTTACCTATTTTCCCCAAATTTACCTCAATTTATCCGCCAACCCTTCGACGGAACAAGATGAAAATATAATCTAGTTCTAGATCCCGTTAAAGTACATATGTGTACCAAATTTCAAGTCAATATCTCAAACGGTTCCAGAGTAAACGTGCGCACAAAAAAAGTTACAGACAGACCGTCAGACAGACCGACAGACCGACAGACAGAAAATTTTTTTTCTCTCAAACTTAAAATTTCGACGTTTCGTGACATTCTAAGCCTATTTGAACAATAAAAATTTTTAAAATTTTTTTTGTCGTTACTATACTTCCACTGGATGTGGTTGAAATATTTCGAAAACTAAAAACTTTTGCATATAACACATGTGAGTTGACATGATTACAAATTAGCTCCTCTAACACCCATTGACAAGAGTACATCAAGTTACCAGTAACCCTGTATACGCAAACTATATCGTAAAACCGCTGCCCAAGGAATCACTACTTCCACATCCAGATTCTCTATCCAAGTCACTCACAACGAAAAAACTTTGTATGTAAAAATAATTGTTTATGGAACTTTAAAAATATAATATTTGAAATCCTCTACCCCAAAAACCCATAAAACGATACCCCACATCGGTAGTGGGGTGGGGGTGGTGATAGGGGGGTGGTAGTGGGGGGTGGATGAAGTAAAAAAATATTTTGAGGTTTCTGGTTCCTGTACATACACTAAATCACATTTTTTTTCATCCCCTTTAATAAGGAGGTGGGGGTGGTAATGGGGGTGGCTAATGCCAAAAATTTTTTTAGGACCTTAGCTTCTCTTGTATATACTAAATACCAATTTCATGGACTCTTACCTGCTTGATTTACCCATTTACCCCAAATTTACCAATTTACCCCCCAACCCTTCGACGGAACAAGATGAAAATATAATCTAGTTCTAGATCTCGTTAAAGTACATATGTGTACCAAATTTCAAGTCAATATCTTAAACGGTTCCAGAGTAAACGTGCGCACAAAAAAAAGTTACAGACAGACCGACAGACCGACAGACCGACAGACCGACAGACAGACAGACCGACAGACAGACAGACCGACAGACAGACAGAAATTTTTTTTTCGCTCAAACTTAAAATCTCGACGTTTCATGAGATTTTAAGCCTATTTGGACAATAAAAATTTTAAAAAAATTTTTTGTCGTTACTATACTTCCACTGGACGTGGAAGTAAAAATAATAAATCGCTGGTAAAACCTAAGTGGACGCCCCACAAGTTGTTTTATTTAATAATAAATTTGTAGTTAATTTTTTCTTATAAACATTTTACCAATATGACGGAGTGACACTACTAGAGATTAAAGACAATGCAAAACTATGGAGGGACAGGGAATAGAAGCATTTCATTCCAGCTTTGCGGCAATTACAAGCGGTTCCCCGGTTTCCTTTGCATTTCAGTTCGTCGGGTGCAACTTTTCCTGTGATGGTTATTGGTTCTAGTCCACAATTTTTCCTGATCCATCCCCATTTCTCCGGATCCTGCAGGTTTCTTATTTTGTTGTTGCTTTTGCAAAACGTTTGTGACGTAGCGAATTTAACTCTTCTTGTGTTTGGTTTTCCTTGTACAAAACAGGAAATAATGTTTCTCCTGCGGTAGCGAGAAGTTCGGAGAAAACTTTTTCTTCAAAGATTTTCAGAGATGCTTCCATATGATCATTGTGGTGGTGATAAATTTCGATTTGCCAAATCCAAAAACAGGAAATCGGGTCACATCCCCTGAAGGCGAAGACTTGGTATTGAGTACAGTTTCTCGGCATTTTTTCCTTTTGTGAGTTTTTTAGAAAACACGTTCGATTTGATACTAACAGGAGAATATCGATGTCCACACCTACGATTACTAAGGAATCATAATTTAAAGCATGCCTAATAGCGGTGTTTACTATCTCGGTATCGGCGTCTTCTTGAACATGTGTGGTTTTTATGTTGTTTTGGTTCGAGTATTTCAGAAGCATTTTTATAAATTTATCCTTGTTTTTTGTTGGTTAAAAACCTTTCTTGATATGAGTCGTCACCACCATGGCTTCATTGAATGTATAATCTCTTCAACGTTGTTTCCTCGCCCTTCGTAGTCGATCTGAAGATTTTATTCCAAGAGCGCTCAGGTCATTAGGGTAACCCTCAAAAACAATTTCCATAAAGTTGAAAAGGGGGAGGGGTTTTAGTGAGTAAATATCTCGCACTACCTTGCCGCACAACATCTAGGCGGGTGTCTCTTAAATATTTCCCCTTCACCTCACACAAAAAGAAACTAACAAGCCGACTTTCCAGCGCGCTCTAGTGCAAACTATTCGAAAATAAAAATTTAAAAATGGAGCTGTAGACGTTTCCTTGTCTACAATTTTCATGCCGAACAATCTTCTCGTAGGAATTACCCATATCGAGAAAAATGCGAAAAACAGCCAGCCACACCCTCATTTCAAATTTTCTTTCACAATAAACAAGAAACTATCAGTCCCGCGACAAAAATGTATAACTCATATAATTAATTTTGCATCCTTTAAAACGCCATATTCACCAATGCCACCCGAGTGACCCCCCCCCATCAAGCCCCAAAAGCTCACTGACGTTGATTGTCAACCTCTTCAGACATATAGTGACTAGACTAATACCTATTTGATTAAATCGAATAAATATTGTAACAAAATAAATATGCCACAGGCAGAATTTAAATTAAATGCAGATGGCATGTGTTTTCGGGGGATTTATACCAACTTACCTTGTAGAATATTCATAACGCAGTTATTGACAAAACTTGCAATATTTACATAATTTTCATGCTTCACTTCATCCACCAACTTATTAGCTCCTTTATAGAAAACATCAATAAATTGCGATAACGTATTAATTTGAAAATATGGTTGAATTTGTTTACGATGAGTTCTCCATTCTTCTCCTAAAACAAAATGTAGAGAGGACTAATAAAAAATATTTCTACACACGATCCAGCGGCAGGGAGCCAGCCTTGTTGGTACCTTTGAAGTTTGGCTGGGCGTTCGCTGGGTAGCGGCAAAGTTTGTTCGAGACAGCAGGACTAGGTCAGTTTCAGTCAGTGAAAGACAAAATACATGCGGGCTTGCCTGCCGCATCGTCTCTTTGATATTCCGCCGAAAGTATGACATTAGTACGGTCGTTCATCACCACAGTTGTGTAATTTCAGAAACATATTATAATGTGTGAAATAAATAAGTGAACTAAGAATTCATTTTACTTTCATATCGACGTGGTGGAGTGGAAGTATAGTAACAAATTATATGTATGTTTCGTTACAAAATTTAAAATCAAATGCATAGGTTTACTTTTATTTATTTATTAATTTTCACCTCCCGACGGCTCGGGACGTCTGGAAGTAAAGGTTAATGAATAAAATAACGTAAATGTCGTTCTTTCTGTCAGCCCGTCCGTCATGTCTATTTTAAGCTAAATAACTTAAAAGAGAAAAGTCCAGTTTTATTGAAATTTGGAGAATATATTAGAGTTAGCTAGAGGAAGATTTAAAAAAAAATCGATTAGTAAATAAAAAGGTTATGAAACATTTTATCAAAAAAAAAATACGTGAAGAATTGTAATCTTTGGTACGATTGTATGTTTAAGTGCCATACTTGCAATTTTAATGATCTCCAGATGATAGGATGATACCATCTTGAGCGTTAATGATACCATCTTGACTGTTGAATGACTTACTATCTTTGTGTTTATAGAATCTAATCACCGTGTTACAACACTTTTCACATGCTTTTTTTTTCATAAAATGTTTCATAACCTTTATATTTACTAATCGATTTATTATTTATTTACTCATAGTATTTAGTCATAGTTCTCCTTTAGATAACACTAATTTATGGTCCAAATTTTTATACAACCGGATTTTTCTCATTTAAGATATTTAGCTTAAAAGAGACATGACGGAGAAGTAGACGAACAGACAAACGTACTGGCAGAAAGACGGACGCATGACGGACATTATAAAAGTTGTTGAGAATTCTACAACACAATGATATGATATTTTTCCTCTACGAGCGATATTTACGTTTTTTTTAATGTGTCGATAAAATGCAATATACTCTTTGCTTTCGCATTTCTAAAGAGTTTAACGATATAAACGAAAAAAATGCATATAACCCTTTTTGTAGAGAATTTTGTCTACTTCATTTTTGTATTATAACCTTTTTCCCAAAAAAAAACTACTAAATACGAGAAAATTGACAATAAATAATTTTTTTGCACTTTTTTTTTTTGGACAATTTCGAAATGTTCCAGTCCACTATATCGCAGGAAACTTGATATAATATACTTTATGTTCAAATAAAGCGATTAAAACAGTTTCAAGCTTTTTCCTATTTTTTTTCGCATCTGCTGACTGGTCTATTAAACCAAATACATATAATAATAATTTGACCAATGAGATAAGGTTATAAGCTTAGTACTTATAGGATAAAACAAATTACAAATAAATTTTAAACCACTTATTTCATAGTTATTTGTAAAAGTTTATTTAGTATTTAAAACTTAGCAGGTATCCGACGGATATAAAACTAAGTTTCATATCCATCGGCAGATGAATAAAAACCTTAGTATGACTACTACTAGTACAATTGGGCACAATGCAATATTTATAATGAATTTTTTTTATCTGTAATGATTTATAGTTTATAGTGAACAACAAATTACAGCAACGAGTACGTTGAAAGAATGGTAAGTAATCCCAATGCAACAGATGACTCGTATTCCGACGGAAGGTGCCACACGACGCGACGATGCTAAACCCTAGCTGTAATTTTCAATAATGGGCTTCATTTTTTTTAAGTTTGGCATTTTTTACTCATGTTTTGAATGCTCGATTTAACTATTTATGCAGTGGGATTTTATTGGTAGGAAGTTAGAAAATGAATCCGGTCACAGTCCAACTTATTTTACTGCCTATAGCAATTTTATAGTGCTAAAATCTTTGTTTAATTGTAATAATAATAACAATCTCGTCGATAAAAAGATGCACACCCCGCATTTTCGCATGCGTTTTTCTCGATAGTAAAAAATAATTTGAAATAACAAGTTTTCTCCATTCTTTATTTTCATTTCCTTTTGATATGTAAGTATAGTTTGTACCAACGATAATCTAGCGATATAAAAAAGTTCGCAAAAAAACGTAAAGGGTTCCGACCTGTATCAATTTCAGTCTATTTACATAAAAGGCCATAAAAGTGTTCGGCTTCTTTATTATCATCACAAAAAAAATGGTCACATATTTCCGAACAAAAATGTAGGCCACTCCCACTGAATATAATTGGTTTAAATTTTCTCTACCGGAATTATGATAGGTTGGTGGTCAACGTGGACTAGCGTTGTCAAATTGGACCGGCGGGCGGTACACTAACTAGAAGCGGTCGGCATCCTTTATGCTTTTTTGCGAGCTTTTTTGTATCGATGAAATATTTGTGGAATACACTATATACTTGTATCTATTTCGAAAGATAAAAATTTTTTGGATTGCTAATATAATTTCTAATTATTGTAAAGTAACATGAGATTATATTTTATTCCTTATTATTTCAAGTTATCAGTACAGTGTTCTAATACTACTTATTACAAAAGGTACAACAAAAATTCAACAAAAAATAGAATAGAAACACGCCACTCGTGTCGTCGCCGATTTTTATTCATTTGTGTGGTGTCTACAGTTTTCATTTACTTTGTTTAATTAATTTAGTAAAAAATATGGCTGGTTTTAAATATGATATTGTTAAATTAATCGAACTTGTGGAGATAAATCCCTGTATTTGGGACAAAACAAATAAAAATCATAAAAATAAAATAGGCAGTTGGCAGTAAATTAAATATAATTTGTTAACTGCTGCCATTTTACTGTTCACACTTGAACACTTAAAACAAATACTCAAGTTTAAGCTGACAGCCCGTAAGCGCACGCACTAATTCACCCAGCCGTCGTACACACTTCCAACTGCAAGCCCCAGCACAGGAGATTAAAAAACCGCTGCCCAAGGAATCACTACTTCCTCATCCAGATTCTCTATCCAAGTCACTCACAACGAAAAAACTTTGTGTGTAAAAATAATTGTTTATGGAACTTTAATAACATAATATTTGAAATCTTCTACCCCAAAAACCCATAAAACGATACCCCACATCGGTAGTGGGGTGGGGGTGGTGATTGCGGGGGTGGTAGTGGGGGTGGATAAAGTAAAAAAATATTTTGAGGTTTCTGGTTCCTGTACATACACTAATTCACAATTTTTTTTTCATCCCCTTTAATAAGGAGGTGGGGGTGTTAATGGGGTGGCTAATGCCAAAAATTTTTTTGAGACCTTAGCTTCTCTTGTATATACTAAATACCAATTTCATGGACTCTTACCTGCTTGATTTACCCATTTACCCCAAATTTACCCCAATTTACCCCCCAACCCTTCGACGGAACAAGATGAAAATATAATCTAGTTCTAGATCTCGTTAAAGTACATATGTGTACCAAATTTCAAGTCAATATCTTAAACGGTTCCAGAGTAAACGTGCGCACAAAAAAAAAAGTTACAGACAGACCGACAGACAGACAGACAGACAGAATTTTTTTTTTCACTCAAACTTAAAATCTCGACGTTTCATGACATTTTAAGCCTATTTGGACATTAAAAATTTTTAAAAAAAATTTTGTCGTTACGTCCACTGGACATAGAAGTAAAATGAAGAAATAATGAAACCAAACGCATTTTTAACCGACATCTGGTTTCGCTTTAGCAGCGCTTCGAGTTAAAGATTAGAAACTGGGCACAGTGGAGTAAAATGAAGTTTTTCTTTCAAAGATCAATAGGTAGTAAGGAAATTCAGTTTCTTTGGAGGCAAAGAAACTAAATATTGATGTAGATGTACCGTGGTGTACTTTTAATATAATTTAAAATTTGTTGTTTGTACCGTTATTAGTTATTAATCCTTCTCCAAGAAAATTATGTAAAAACGAATAGACTATATTTTTTTTCGAATTCTTGCTGCTTCCCAAAATCTTCTGTATGTGCCTCGGATCCGTCAAACATATAAATGGTATAACTGACAACCAAACTCTAAACACCTTTGTTTCATCCAGCTGCATAAAGTTTCCAAATAAACCCAGCATATCTAAAAAGTAAAATACCATTTATCAATATACTTAATTTTTACATCCATCTTTTTGTAGATTATGGAAATTTGGATTAAATTTTGTCAATGGCGCACTAGCACGCAAGTCTCTCACAACGAAAAAATTTTGTATGTGGAAATAATTGGTTATGGAATAATACATTTGAAATTCTCTACCCCAAAAACCCATAATAAAACGATATCCCACATCGGTAGTGGGATGGGGGTAGTGATAAGGGGGTGGTAGTGGGGATGGATGAAGTAAAAAAAACATTTTGAGACCTTTGGCTCTTGTACACACACTAAATCACAACTTTTCTTTTCACCCTCTTTTATAATGGAGTGGGGGTAATACTAAATACCAATTTTATGGACTTTTACCTGCTTTGATTAACCCCCATTTACCTCAATTTACCCCCCAACCCTTCAACGGAATAAGATGAAAATATAATCTAGTTCAAGATCTCGTTAAAATACATGCGTGTACCAAAAATCAATATCTTAAACGGTTCCAGAGTAATCGTGCGCACAAAAAAAAGTTACAGACAGACAGACCGACAGAGTTTCTTTTTTTTTTTTATCGAACTTAAAATCTCGACGTTTCGTGACATTTTAAGCCTATTTTGAGCAATAAAAATTTAAAAAAAATTTTTTGTCGTTACTATACTTCCACTGGATGTGGAAGTAAATACATATACTCGAAGTAGGTTCCGAATTCAGGTTTATATAAATACTATTCGAGATAGGTAATAAATTCAGTGTTAGTCTTTTGGATCGGCAGTTTGACATTCAGTTGCACTATAGCTAAAACAAAAACATACCTTGTCTCTTGTGGACATCCCTTTCCCAGAATTGTCAAGAAAATACTAATTAATAATCCTCCCCCGCATAACACCCTTTTATAGTAGGATCCCAAAAACGACTCCATTGAGTGCAAAAATTGATCATCGTGTATTTTTGTCGTTATTGTTATTGTCAATTTGCATTCTTTTGCACAAATTATTACTTCAATGTCCAGTAGAAGTATAGTAAGTAGATTATATTTTCATCTTATTCCGTTGCAGGGTTGGGGGGTAAATTGAGTAAATGGGGGTAAATAGATAAATCAAGAAGGTAAGAGTCGATAAAATCGATATTTAGTATATACAAGAGAAGCCAGCTAAGGTCTCAAAAAAACATTTGGTATTAGCCACCCCCATTACCACCCCCTCCCCATTATTAAAGGGGGGTTAAAAAAAAATTTGATTTAGTATGCATACAAGAACCAAAGACCTCAAAATATTTTTTTACTTCATCGATGCCCACTTCCACCTCCCCTATCACCTCACTACCGATGTGGGATATCGTTTTATGGCAGACGATTTCAAATATTATAATATTATTAAAGTTCCATATACAATTATTTCCACATACAAAATTTTTTCGTTGTGAGAGACTTGGATGAAACATCTGGATGTGGAAGCAGTGATTCTTTGGGCAGCGGTTTTATAAATTAGTTAGATTTCACTTTATGTTAGTACTTTAATTATTTTTAAATTTTAGAGAATTGTAATTTATTTAAACAACTATTTATTACTACAAAGGAGGAGAGTCCAGTCCAGTCCAGAGAGTCCAGTTTTCGGCCTAAAAATCATTTTTTTTTATTATTTACTATCAATATCGAATCAAATCCACCCCAACCGAAACTTTCCTCCACTTACCTCCCCTTTTTGAACACCCCAAAACTATTAAATAACCACAATAACCAGCATTTAGTAACAATGTGTTTTTGCACTTAACAAATATAAAGTACTCTAAGACAGTCAAATTTCCTTTCAAAAATATGTACCTACCTTGAAAATTGTTAGAGACTGTTTGGTGAAATTTGTAGTGGCGGGGGGGGTTCAGTTTAGAAAAGAAAATGTGACTACTCAAAGACGCGGATGAGGTGCATTTTTTTGAAAGGAAATATGACTGCCTTAGAGAGTACCTACATTACATTTTTTAATTGCAAAAACATCTTAACAGGTCTGTTACTGAATGCTGGTTATTTAATGGTTCAGGGATGTACAAAAAAGGAAAGCGAGTGGGGAAAAGTTTTGTTTGGGGTGGAATCGATTCAATATTGGTAGTAAATAATAAAAAAGAAGAAATCAGTCAAAAATAAATTACCTAGGCTGAAAACCGGCCTTGTGGGCTCTCCTCCTTTTTATATTTTGTTAATATCACAAGTTATTTAATTTTGTTGATTAAAAATTTATTAATTTATTACATACCAAATTGTTATATCTGTCATTTAGTTGGTGATAATCAGATTTTTGTAACAAGCAAAATATGGTTCGCGCATTTAAATCGCTGTTCGATCATGCCTAAGAAGTTAACGATGATTCAAAACATTTAGACTTTTGTTTGTGGGTCGGAGAAAATATTCTTAAAGATAGACATAACTTTTCCGATGAGGCAACCTTTTGTAGTAATGGATTAATTATTCGCAAAACTCTAGATATTGGAACAACTATCCAGTGTAGAAGGCAATATTCAACGTTGTGCAATCCACATACTCTGGAATTGATGGACCATTTTTTTTGAGCAAAATTTTAACTCAACAGTAGTATCTTCAGTAGATCTTTTCTTAATTATTTGAACAATTTACCCCCGAACAAAATTGTACTTCCAATGAAATGAATGTCCATCTTATTTCACTCTCATTGGTAGTCAGTGGTTAAATAATCAATTTGGTGGTAAATGGATCGGAAAATACGGGCCGATACTCCATTTATCATCTAGCAGTCCAAAGTAATAATTTTCAATATTCAAGCATTGCATATTTCTTTGCAAATATACACAAAGAAATTACTGTTATTAAAAAGAAAATTGCGTCCAAAACCAAGACCAAAAATGCTACCAAAGCAGTTAGGTCTGCCCTTCCTCGAGCTACACAGCTCATCCTTACCCTACCGACGATCCGGATGACAGGATGTCAATTGGCATTCTGTGTACCGGCAGTCACTCCTGCCAAAAACCCAAAGACACCCAACTGACAGATGACACCCCCCAGGGGGGACAAGCTGGCGAAGAAAGAAGATCAAGACAGAAGAGCGCCAGAAGAGGCCTTAGCCAGGAAGGTCCAACGAGCCAGGACCCAGGGAGGTGGGCCGAAATCGTCTGCACCGCTCACATTTGTGAGTGGGGCCGACGTAAAGTAAGCTCGCCCATCCTGCACGAGGCTGGTCCCCGGCCTACAGCGATGTATTGGGGTAAAGGGCGATAGTCAATATTGGCGATTGTGGACTATACCATAGAACGGATGCATCCGATTTGAGCTGTAAAGTACTTAACTTGTCCCGCGTAAATATCAATTTTGAGCGCAGGAGACGCGATTCATTTTTACGTATATATCCGTCTTGAGCGGTCAAAAGTTTAAACAAAAAGTGTATGCACACAGAAGTCATAATAGTGTCAATCTCTTTAAAGACAAAATAAGAGAGGCTATTGCGGATATACCACTAAATCAAATTAGGAACAGTTACCGGGAGTTGAGATCTCGCGTAGAACTATGTGCATAAATTGGTGGTGTATAGCTTTCTATGAGTTGGTATTTTATTTAACAAAATATGTTAGAGAATACTATTTAGGTATTATGCAAATCACAACTTACACACTTTTTTATATACTATGAAAATACCTACTTTCTGTAAATTGTTGCCCTAATCTGGGCACGCTAATATACTAGTTAGGTAAATACTTTAAAACACTCATTATTGGAGAACCGATCAAAACAACTACTCTTCTAGCTAATACTGAAGTATTGAATTACATGATAGGATTCTTAGCATTTTAAAGCAAAAAATAGATTGAAAATACTTAAATCATTTATTTAAATTTAGTCATTCACACTTTTTTCATTTAATACTTTTTGTATATTGTATCTTAATCGGGTTACGCTAATATACTACTTAGGAAAACACTTTAAAACACTCATTATTGGAAAACCAATCACAACAACTACTCTTCTAGCTAATATAAAGTATAAAACGACATAATAAAATAATTCAGAAAATGTTTTTTCAAAACAAAGTTTCTGCTGAAGCGGACTTTTTAATCAATAATTACTTTTTTCGCAAAATCTAGAATTAAAAACGTTTTCTTCTTCCGGACTCCATTCGTGGACACGCCATATATAAAAAAATATTTTCTGATATTTTAATTGTGCTATAGTTAATTTAAGTACTGTGTATAGTGTGCACTTTTTTAGGCTATATGTTTTTTAAATAAGTATTGAAATTACTTTATAATATTGTTATTAATGTTTATTTTTAACTCTCACATAATATTGTAATATGTTGCACCCCTTAAAATTTAAGGTTATGTTACTAAAAAGTAGACAGACTTCAACAGATCGAATGTCTGAATGAATGTAGTGTATTTGCACCTACTCGAAAAAGAACCTACCAGAAGATTCCAAAGTGACATCTGGAATTCTCTAGAGAATGGTGGCGTCATCACAGAACAATCGAGATCTATCATTTTTAGGTATAAAAGACCAACCGCATTCTCGGCGAGTAGTTCAGAAAGTTCAAAAAGTATAGAAAGTAAGGTTAAGACTTCAAGGATAAACAAAGTGATAAACATTGTGATTTTAGTCAGTAAAGTGTATTTAAATTAATAATAGTATTGTGAAGTATCCAGTAAATATTTAATAAAGTGTGTTAGTGGACATCTCTTGTTATAATTTTTGGAACCCACGGAATTTGCGAGAGTGGTTTCCTAAGGGTGGAAACACGTCACAAATTGGTGTCAGAAAGCGGAATTTTATGACAAGAGGAGCTCTGAAGTTGTGTTGGAGTGTTCGAGAAGTATTCTCGAGAGTTAGTGCTAACACAGGACTAATTTACTGGACATTGTTCGAGGGTTATTTTCGAACAGGAAAATAGTGTTTAAGTGCATTTTTGAGACATTGTAGAACATTTTATTAGGACATTAGTGTGATAATTAAATCCTTTGAACTGAGAAGTGATAGAGACACTGAAAAAGACTCATTTAGTGCGTGAAAATTTCTAGAACTTTTCTATTTGGACATTAGTGGAGATTATTAAATTCTCTGAACTGGATAGTGACAAAAGACTCTGGATAAGACTTTTTCGTGCTATTTCGAGATTTGTCTGAAAAGTTCCATTACCGATATTGACGTGACAGTTAAATTTATTTTATTTTAATTTCGTCATATGCCCGTAACAACAAGAAGTATGGCATCCGATAAACAAATACAGGACTTATTCGAACAATTCCAAAAAATGATGGCGCAGCAACGGCAGGAAGACAAAGTAGAACAGGAGAAAAAACGTCAAGAGGAAGAAAGAAGACGTCAAGAAGAAAGGGACGAATTAAAGAAAATGATGGAAGATCAGGAAATAAGACGTCAGAAAGAAAAAGAGGATGAAGAAATAAGACGTCAGAAAGAAAAAGAGGATGAAGAAAGAAGACGTCAGAAAGAAAAAGAGGATGAAGAAACAAGACGTCAGAAAGAAAAAGAGGATGAAGAAAGAAGACGTCAGAAAGAAAAAGAGGATGAAGAAACAAGACGTCAGAAAGAAAAAGAGGATGAAGAAAGAAGACGTCAAGAAGAGAAAGACGAATTGAGACAAATTATGGAAGACCTGAAGATACGACAGCAAGAGGAGAAAGAAGAACAAGAAAGACGACATCAAGAGGAAAAACAGGAGTAAGAAAGACGCCAGGAAGAATTAAGGAAAATTCTAAATGAACAAATCAAAATACAACAGGACGCTATAATTTCTGCCAATGAAGTACTAAAATGTGAAGTCAAAGAAGAGATAAACAAGGTCGAAGGTAAAGTAGGAGTAGTCGAGACAGAAGTCAGTCAAGTAAAAGGAGAAGTAACCGAAGTTAAAGAGAAAGTAAACAAGTTCGAAGAAGAAGTCAAAGGAGAAATAGACCGGCTTAAACGACAGTTGAGAGATAGAGGAAGCCAGCAAGTGGTATCATCAGGACAGCGACTAAAACCTCCTTCTTTTGATGGCCAAAGTTCCTGGACGACGTACAAGAGGCAGTTTGAGGCAGCAGCGTGTGCGAACAATTGGGATAATGAGGAAAAGGCCATGGCATTAGTTCTAGCACTAAAGGGCCAAGCTTCAGAGTTACTCCAAACCATCCCAGTTGAGAAACAAAGGGACTTTAAAGCCTTGGAAGCTGCATTAGACTTGAGGTATGGCGATCAACACCTTGCCCAATTATACCAGGCTCAGCTGAAATCCCGGATGCAAAAAGCTGGGGAAAGTTTACAAGAATTTGAAGCTGCCATAGAGAGACTGGCACACCTGGCGTATCCGAGTGCACCTAAAGAATTCCAGGAACAATTAGCCGTGGGGGCCTTTTTAGATGGTATAAGGGACGAAGAGGTCAGGCGAGTTCTGAGGCTGACGAGACACCAAAGTAGTAGCGAAGCTTTGGTGCGTGCACTCGAAGTAGAAGCCGCTTACAGGGATACGCCAAGGTCGAGAGTGCGAGCTGTGACTCCCGAAGAATCACAACCAGAAATGAACCAGAACCCCATGTTGACAGAAATACAGAAAATGTTCACCAAATTATATGATAAATTGGATGGCTTCGGGAAGCAAGAAAAACAACAAAATAGAGGAAAGCCGAGCGGAGGTATTAAATGTTTCAACTGCGGCAAGGTGGGACATATGAAACGAGACTGTCGACAGCAGAACTCGGAGAGTCGAGTAAATGCTGTGAATGTTGAAGAGAAGCAGGAAAACTAAAGATAGCCAGCACCAAGGGGGCTGTGCTGGCTAGGGAATGCGGTGCCCCCAGAGAAATAAAGATTTCCCAGCTCCAAAGAATTCCAAGCAGTCTGTTGTTGCAAGGATATGTGAATGGACGAAAATGCGTGTTTACTATTGACACCGGTGCTACGTCATCAATAGTGCGGCCAGGGTTTATATCAGGCTTGCAGATTGACAAGAAGCAAAATGGAGTAATCATTCGAACAGCCACGGGGGACAGGGCTGCGGCCCATGGAGAGGTCAACTTGGAACTGCAGGTTGGACGGTTGAGGTTCAATTACAAGGTCATTGTGGCTGACATTATGGATGATTTCATTTTGGGTCTGGACATCATGGGAGAGCAGGGATTCATTGTTGACGTAGGGGAGCGAGTCTTAAAAATTGGAAATGAGGAATTTATTCTGGCAACCGCAGACGACCAATTCCGTAAAGCAAGGTTGTTAACAACACAGACGATTAAGATTCCTGCTCATTCGGAACAAATGATCGATGCTGCCTTAGAAGGAAATCCTGGAGGGTACCGTGTTGGCCTAGTTGAAGATGACGAATCGATTAAATCCCTACCCAATATTATTGTGGCGAGAACTTTAACCCGGACTACGTACAAAATCCCAATTAGAGTCGTTAATTTAAATTCCCACTCAGTGACAATTAAGGAAGGCAAACCAATTGGCTCCTATGAACCGGTCACATGGGTAGCGAGGTGCGAGGAACAAACAGAGGGAAGTTCGTCTACGAAAATAGACCAGGAAGTTTTGACCTTGCTGAGTACCCAGTTGGAGCATTTATCTGAGGATGAACGAAGGGAGGCAATCAAGTTTCTAGAAAAGGAAAGTTCAATATTTGCCAAGAATACAGAGGCCCTTACAAAAACAGACATAGTCCAGCATCGGATAAATACTGGCGACTCGCCCGCTATTCGACAACCACCTAGGAGGCTTCCATTAGCAAAACAAGAAGATGCCTCGGCAATGATAGACAAGATGCTACAAGATGGAGTCATTGAGGAGTCGACGAGTCCCTGGTCATCGCCAGTAGTTTTGGTTGCCAAGAAGGATGGAACATTAAGATTTTGTGTCGATTATCGGAAATTAAACGATGTCACAAAGAAAGACAGTTACCCATTACCACGAATTGACGACACGTTAAGCACGTTGGCAGGCTCACGATGGTTTTCTACGTTAGACCTTAGGAGTGGATACTGGCAAGTGGGGCTTCATCCTGATGATAAGGAGAAGACAGCGTTTTCAGCAGGCAGTGGTCTTTATCAATTTACCGTGATGCCTTTTGGACTTTGCAATGCGCCAGCTACCTTTGAAAGATTGATGGAATTCATACTGCGAGGGCTAACCTGGAGGACGTGCCTGGTTTACCTTGACGACGTGCTTGTTATGGGACAGGACTTTACAGAACATTTGAAAAATCTTCAAGAAGTATTTGGGCGAGTCAGGAATGCCCATCTGAAGTTGAACCCGAAGAAGTGCCTGCTATTCCAGAAAGAAGTCAAATTTCTTGGTCACGTGGTGTCTTCGGATGGAATACAAACAGACCCCGACAAAATTTCTGCTGTACGAGATTGGCCAAGACCATCTAACGTTCATGAAGTACGGAGCTTCCTTGGCCTCTGCACTTATTATAGGCGCTTTGTGGAAGGGTTTGCAGAAATTGCGAAGCCATTACACCGGCTGACAGAAGAGAAAGTGCAGTACCAATGGACACCGGAATGTGAAACAGCATGGAGAAAATTGAAGGCAGCTCTATGCACTGGTCCTGTGCTAGCGTACCCACAACGGGAAGGACTTTTTATTTTAGACACGGATGCCAGCAATTCTTCGGTCGGTTGTGTACTGTCTCAAATCCAGAATGGGCAGGAAAGAGTGATCGAGTACTTCAGCAAGGTGCTGTCCAAACCGGAAAGAAACTATTGTGTAACCCGGAAAGAGTTGCTGGCCATCGTTAAATCAGTGGACCATTTTCATAAATATCTTTATGGACGACATTTCAAGATTCGGACCGACCATGCTGCATTAAAATGGCTGTTGCAGTTGAAAACCCCTGAAGATCAACTGGCTCGTTGGATAGAACGGTTGCAACAGTATGATTTCAAAATAGAACATCGACCTGGAAGATCTCATAAGAACGCAGACGCTTTATCTAGAAGACCATGCAAGGAAGATTGCAAGCACTGCCGCCACGTTGAGAAATTGCAGGGTACGGTGGCCATCAACACTATTAAAATAGAGGTTCCGGATGATTGGACAACTGAAGCCCTTAGACAAGAACAACTGAATGACACAGAGATTGGGGTTATATTGAGAGCAAAAGAGAAAGGAATTCGACCAGCGTGGAAGAATGTTTCGGACAAGGCAGTTGGATTGAAGGCTTTGTGGGCCCAATGGGATTCACTCAAAGTTATGAACGGGCTGCTAAAGAGAGCTTGGGAAAGCCCGGATGGCAAGGAAGTTGTTATGCGTCTAGTGATTCCCAGGTGTCGAGTACCGAAAGTACTTCAGGAAGTGCATAATGGAGCATCCGGTGGACACTTCGGCGTTAATAAGACCCTGAATAAAGTACGAGAACGATTTTATTGGGTAAATAGTCGTCAGGATGTGGAAGCTTGGTGTCGCAATTGCAAAATTTGTGCAGCAAGTAAGGGACCGCAGACTAGAAGTAGGGGTGCAATGAAACAATATAACGTCGGAGCTCCTTTCGAGAGGATTGCGATCGATATAGCCGGCCCATTCCCAGTAACCAAGGATGGGAACAAGTACATACTGGTTGCCATGGACTATTTTAGTAAGTGGCCAGAGGCCTATGCAATTCCAAACCAAGAAGCAGTCACTGTAGCCAAAGTCTTGGTAGATAATTTGATATGTCGGTTTGGTGTACCCCTGGAGCTGCACTCAGATCAAGGGAGGAACTTTGAGTCCGGGGTGTTTCAGCAAATCTGCAAGTTATTGGGGATACACAAAACACGGACAACAGCCCTTCACCCGCAATCAGATGGAATGGTGGAACGACATAACAAGACCATGAAAGAACATCTCTCTAAAGTGGTTCATAAGAATCAACGTGATTGGGATCTCCACATACCGTTCTTCCTCATGGCATACAGAGCTGCTATCCATGAGTCCACGAAACAAACACCAGCTCGTGTAGTATTTGGACATGAGATCAGACTGCCGTGTGATTTGATTTTCGGAACACCAGGCGGAGAACAGCTTCCTGTGAACAGCTATGTGGATGAAATGAGTGAACGGCTAAGAAATGTTCATGAGCTGGTTAGAGACCAAATCACCATAGCCAGTGACCGAATGAAGGCTCGATACGACCGTAAGGGTAGTTCAGAAGGGTTCAAGGCAGGAGATCTGGTTTGGCTGTACAACCCACAGCGAAAGAAAGGAAAGTCACCGAAACTTCAACCTCCTTGGGAAGGACCTTATACTGTTATTACCCGAATTAATGATGTCGTCTATCGTATTCAACGAAACAAAAAGTCCAAGATGAAGATCGTACACTTGGATAGACTGGCGAAGTATGTGAAAGAGGCTGAATTGCCTGACCGGGACGTTCAGGCTTAAGGAGGGGGCAGTGTAATATGTTGCACCCCTTAAAATTTAAGGTTATGTTACTAAAAAGTAGACAGACTTCAACAGATCGAATGTCTGAATGAATGTAGTGTATTTGCACCTACTCGAAAAAGAACCTACCAGAAGATTCCAAAGTGACATCTGGAATTCTCTAGAGAATGGTGGCGTCATCACAGAACAATCGAGATCTATCATTTTTAGGTATAAAAGACCAACCGCATTCTCGGCGAGTAGTTCAGAAAGTTCAAAAAGTATAGAAAGTAAGGTTAAGACTTCAAGGATAAACAAAGTGA
The DNA here is from genome assembly GCA_936432065.2 of Rutpela maculata. Classification (NCBI taxonomy): domain Eukaryota; kingdom Metazoa; phylum Arthropoda; class Insecta; order Coleoptera; family Cerambycidae; genus Rutpela; species Rutpela maculata. The sequence goes on along the minus strand of OW386286.2, from coordinate 81,992,647 downwards.
TAAACATTGTGATTTTAGTCAGTAAAGTGTATTTAAATTAATAATAGTATTGTGAAGTATCCAGTAAATATTTAATAACGTGTGTTAGTGGACATCTCTTGTTATAATTTTTGGAACCCACGGAATTTGCGAGGGTGGTTTCCTAAGGGTGGAAACACGTCACAATATTTTAACTTTCGCAAGTGAATATTTATAATCATTTAGAAAAAACCGCTGCCTAAGGAATCACTGTTCTTTGGTTCTTGTACACACTAAGTCATAATTTTATTTTTGTACCACCTTTAATAATGGGTGGTAGTGGGGTGACTGATGTCAAAACAACTTTGAGGCCTGTCGTTCTTGAAGACACAATAAAGCACAATTTTATTTTTTAACCCCCTTTAATAATTGGTAATGAAGATGGTAGTAAAGGTGGTTGATGCCAAAACAAATTTTAAGGTCCTTGGTTCTTGCACATACACGAAATACCAATTTTATGGACTCTTGCTTGCTTACTTTACCTATTTTCCCTCAACCCTTCACCGGCATTAAATCAAAATATAATCTAGTTCCAGATATTATAATACATATATACCAAATTTCAAATCAGTATCTTAAACTGTTCCAGAGTAAACGTGGGCACAAATCAAAAGTTACAGACAGACCGACATGACAGCCAGAAATTTTTTTTGCTCAAACTTAAAATCTTGACGTTTCATGACATTCTGAGCCTATTTGAATAAAAAAAAACACTTTTTTCAATATATACAGGGTGTCCCAGATTTAAACGGACATAGTCTAGTGGAAGTTAGAACACACTTAGCTGAGTTCAAAATACCTCCAAACTTACCCTCTAATAACCGTTTTCGATTTTTGATCAATACTTTAATCCGCCATATTTCTGGAACGGCCGTACATATTTGGATAAAATTTGGTGAGAACATAATACTTTATTAGTCCCATCAGAAGCATAAATTACTTGGAAATATTTCCATTTTTTTTAATGGAGCTCTCCGTGCCCGTTAACGTCCCCAGAAGAACTTGTTATCTGTTTCTAACCATTTTTGAGTTTAAATTTTCATTCAAAACAACACATTATGGCATGTTAATAATAAGACTTGTATTAACAGGCACAAAACCAGTTACTAAAGTAAAAACCTTTGGAAAATAATATTAAAATGTTAAGTAAAGACGATTTGCAATTTTATTTTAACAAAATAAATTCCGCAAATAATTTATTGGTAACAAAACTCACAACACTTAAATAAAAGAACAACATTAACAGAACGAAATAATTAATTAAAATTACAACATATTTTCAAAATGAACACCCCCAGCGTTAATACATTTTTAAGAATGTTTTAATAAGTTTTTATTGACGACCTACTAATAATTTCTAGATTATTTCAAATACTATCATGTGATAGTATTTAAAAATAATTTTAGTAACTGTATCCGAGTGTGAAGTTCTTCATTTTTTACCTCTAACCTGAGGTGGCTCCATAAAAATAGTCCAGAAGTGTAAGATCAGGAAACCTCGATGGCCACTTAACCGGACCTTCTCGACCAATTTATAAGGTCACCGTTGTTTGAATCCACGATGGCCCTGGACCCCATTTTTCTTTACCGGTCAGGGATCATTTGAATCAGCATTACCCCAATAGATGGATTGGTCGAGAAGGTCCTGGCCACCGAGGCCTCCTGGTCTTACACATTTGGACTATTTTTTATGGAGTCACCTCAAGTCAGAGGTGTACAATGAAGAATTCCACACTCGAGAACAGTTATTATAATTTCTCTTTAATCTACGTGATTTTATTAGAAATAACCCGGAAATGATTAGTAGGTCAGTAAAAAACTTATTAATTAAAACATTCTCAGAAATGTACTAATGCTGGGGTGTTTATTTTGAAAATATGTTCTGCTAATTATTTTGTTTCTTGTATTTAAGTATTGTGAGTTTTGTTACTTAATAAATTAGTTGTTGATTTTATTTTGTCAGAATAAAATTGATAATCTTTTTTACTTAATATTTTAATATTATTTTCTAAATGTTTTTACTTTAGTAATTGATTTTAATTGTTCCTGTTAAGTGTTATTATTAACATGCCACAATGGAATATGTTATCTTGAAATTTAAACTCAGAAAAGCTTAGAAACAGGTAACAAGTTCTTCTGTAGCGTATTTAAGTGAAATTAATAAAATAGTGACTCCATTATTTGTAGAATTTAAAATTTGATCAATTAAAATTTTCGAAAATTTATAAAAAAATAACCGTAAACGTGCCGCCATCAAATATTACAGCATTATTTTACACACTGGTCTATTGACTTCCAAACGCTTGCTAACATTTCCCAAAAAATGATATGAGTCCGGTTCTGGAAATTTTTTCAAGTAATTTGAGCTTCTTATAGGTCTAATGGGGTATTATATTCCCATAAAATTTTATCCAAATATGTACAGGCGTTCCAAAAATATGACAGATTAAACTATTGGTCGAAAATGACAAAACACGGTTTTCATTAGAGGTGAAGTTTGGGGATGTTTTGAACTTAGCTCAGTGTGGTTTACCTTCCCCCGGACTATGTCCGCTTAAATCTGGGACACCCCGTATATACTATACTTCCGCGATGTGGAAGTAGTTGCAATGTTAGCTTGAGAAAGTAAACGGTTTCAATCCAATAATTGGATAAGTACCACATTATCGTTCGGACGAGCGCCGTTTTTTAAATTCTGTATCTCCAAAATTATTAAAATTATTAATCTTACAGAAATTGAAAAGAAAATAAAAACAAAATTCTTCCACAGTTTATAAGCTTTCTAATTGGCCTCTGGCATTTTTTCGCTAAATGTGATACTATTTCAGTTATTTCCAGTGGCGGCTCGTCAAGGGAGGCAGGGGAGGCTGAGCCTCCCTTTGGCAGAAGCAGCATATCTTTCAGTCTTCCAAATTAATATCTTTTATCTCGGGGGTGGCGGGAAAATGTACAAATTGTAATCATATTGCAAGTTAATTGTCTTTCAAAATATCAAGCCTCCTCGGCAGACAATATTACGAGCCGCCACTGGTTATTTCAGGAAAACCATTTTCGTGTTTTCTTAAGCTACAATTGCAAGTCGTAATAATTTAAAAACTATCCGCATATCTTGAGCATAAGAGTATTCCTATTGGCAGGGATTGCGCCAACTATGAGTAAAAGAGTCGAAGAAAAATTGAAAAGTTTAAAAAAACAACCCTCTAGTTTTATCCTAAATGAAGATGGTAATAAACGTAGTTTCATATTACGGTCAAGTCAGTTCATTTCAGATGAAAGTTGTAAGAAAATCTAGAAAATAACTTCTCGGTAGCTATCTTCCTTATAAAAACATTGTACCTACCTCTTGCTTTACTAGGTTCAAGTGATCAGTAATTTATTGCTAGGATATAATACACAGAAATCCAAATCCAAATTAATCTTTCAATAACTTCATTTGTAAATCAGGTTCACTTTTGCCTACCTTTAGATTTAAATACTTGTATATTTCCCAATAATGGTAAAGCTGGAGGTCCTTTTATACGAAATGCCAATCTGCAAGTCCTAATGTAGTCTTTTAACTTAATTATAATAAATATTGACAGTGCTATAAAAGTTAGTAAATACGATATGTCCATATTGAGTCTAAAACAAAAGAAAAATTTAATTACAATTACGTACACAAAATATAAAAACATTTTATTCCGTAAACCAATTTGAACAGTGTTGCTGGTGTTATAACCAACATAGTTGTACTACAGCCTGCTCTACATTACTGACGATATCCTGAAGGCAAAAAATAGTAAGAGATGTGAATATTGTTAAGACTGTTAAATTATAGCAAGACCTTCGATTCAGCCTGTCATAATATGATGGCAGGTATTTTGCAGTATTTAAGTCTCAGTAGAGATTCTACAATTATTTTAGTTCTATATTTCTAACACAATTCATTGTATTAAAATTGATAACACAATTTCTGAACCTATGCAGATAAAATTAGGGGGGTACCTCGGGGGTCAATACTTGGCCCGCTCCTCTTTTGTCCTGTTGAAACTAATTTTCATAAATATATTAATCACTGTAAGATGCATGTGTATGCTGATGATAGGTAACTTTATATATAATTTAAATCACGTGAGTTAAATTAGGCGATTACTAACTTAAATTTTGATTTCGCTTATTTCAATACAGTTGGAGCTATTTAAGACGAAGGCTGAAAACTCTGCAAATATATCCATGTATTAATAATATAGTTTTAATATCTACTTTTCTTCATTGGTCACTATTGTACTAATTTTGTAATCCCCAAACACTCAAAAATACACATAAATATTTTAAGAAGCGTTTTTAATAAAATTTAAATATGTTCTGATAAATATATTCTCACCTCTAATTTTTCAGCACTAAAATTGAATGAACTGAACCTATTTCTAACTGAATAATTTCTTTTCCAATCATTTATCTATATATGTATAATTTTCTAGCGTTTTATAAATGTTTGTAGCAAAAAGTTATACATACTTATTTTCTGTAATTGACTAACATCTTTCCAATATAGGGTGATCTAGCTACAATATGATTAATAGATGAAATTATCAGGTATGCGTATAACACTATATGCGTTACATTTCCGATATGATACAATAGAAGTTTGTATACTAATATGCATATTAACTGGTAGATAACTCTCTGTGCAAGTTGTTTAAACGTATCGGCTCAACTTGCTTTAAGTGAGCAAACATTTACTTTTGTAGTATTATTTATCAAGTCTGCTAGAATAATAAATATAAAAATATCGTTCTAAAGATTTGTATTTCAACTTTCAAAATATAATTTCAATAATAATTTTTTTGTTATTTTATAACCATATATGTGAGTGAGTACGCTACATATACTTCCCTCCCTGCAAAGGAGAAAACAACTTACCAAGGTATCAATATTAAAATGAGATTTAAAAAGAAAAGTCAAATTTGATTGATAGATGACAAGATAGCATGTTGTTCAAGAAGGAAAACTCATTTTGTGGGATAAAATATCTGCAATGATATTTTCCTTAGCGTGAGCATGTTACTTGTTATTGGTGAATTGATATAATTAAAATAGCATGTATATGACTGATGCTAAGTGGAATGAAAGTTCACAATCGATTGAGCGTCTTTAGTTGGTAATTGATAAAAATAGCCATGCATTTGATTGATGCTAAGTGAATGAAAGTTCACAATCTATAAATTGAGCGTCTTTCGGAATTGATTGAGCGCATTGAAGAAATTGAGGTAAGTGATAAAATAAAATAGCATGTATTTGACGATGCTAAGTGAAAATGAAAGTTCACAATCTAGTGTTGAGAGCGTCGAGATTGAGCGTCATTCAGTAAATTAAAATTGATTGATTGAATGATTGGTTGAAATGAATTGTGATTTAATTAAAATATAAATAAATGATAAAATAGAAAATAATTGATACATTGATACGTTGATAAGGTGATCTTACATGCAGGGAGTATAATATAAATAGCACATTTACATAATGTTATATGTAATAAAAAGTTTTCTGGAAATCGTCTGATTCGTTTCTCGGTGCCATTTTCATGGAGAGACTGAAGAATCCGTATCTAGCGAAGATATCTATGGATCGGCCGACTTTTAGCTGGCTGTTTTTGTTGTGGACGTCGTCCGTCGTTAAAGCGGTTAGCAGCAAGAGCAGTTGCGTTCGGCCCCATATTCTCGGCGCGACTGACAGCTGTCTAGAATATCCATGGGAGATTATTTTCGGCATAACTATTTAACACCACTGTCAAAAGCTATTAAAGGTCAGTCTTCATTTTGAATTTTTTTGACAACTGTCTTGAATTTTCATGGACTCTCAGGAGGCATGCAACGCGTGAAGACGTTCGGGGTCACCAATATATAGCGTTAAATTAAAGCTATAATAATAAATATAAAAATATCGTTCTAAAGCTTTGTATTTCTACTTTCAAAATATAATTTCAATAATCATTTTTTTGTTATTTTATAACCATATTAATTATACATATATTCTCATATATGTGAGTGAGTACGCTACATCTACACTGACGACGGCCAGAAGCCAGAAGCCAGAAATTACGCAGTACACAGACTGTATAATATTCGCCACACAGGATAAATCATGATGCAAGTATTCATGGTTTGATCGATTTGACATAATTGATTACCTAGCGTACGGTGGTATACATTTCTGCCTCTTCCGGAAAACATACCGTCGGGGCGGCTACATTGGGCTGTATATGGGTCATCCTTGTTGTTGGCGGCGAGAGCCACATGACTCCATGATACAGGAATGTAGAATGGTTGGTGTAGGTGTTGTGAGATCCGTTACCTCATGGCGTCGTGCTATAGAGTGTTTATACTGCTGTCTTTTTTTGCAGAAAACTCAGGAATAGAAGAACTCTATTCTTCTTTTCCTGAGTTTTCTGTATCCACTGTTTCAGAGCATATATCCCAGTACTTCATTCCGTACGCTCTTGTCAATTTGTAATTGTTTTCCTTCATATTTATGTTAACGTTTTATATGGTTGCTTCAGTCTTTTGTTGTTTTTGCTAGTAGTTGGATGGTATCCCTTTCAAACCGCCCTTCTTAAATTCTTCTCTTGGCTTGTTTGCCGCGCGTTTTTAGCTCCATATGTCATCGTTGGCAATATAATGGCTATGTATGCCTTCTTGATCAGGCTCCATGGTGGTTTACTTTTCTCGATGAAAGGTAGGATTATTCTTGTAACTCTGTAAGCCGATTTAATTCCCTTCTTCATAGTTTTTCTTCAGTTTCTTTTCAGTTGGTTCATCAGAGAAGTTCAGGTATTTCAATTTGCTTATAGTTCTTAGGGAGTAGTCGTCTATTTTGCATTCTTCTCCACCGGCCGGACTCTCTATTGTTGGCCGATCTCGCACTATTATTAGACTCTTCTTAAAAACTATTTTCTATCCAGATGTTGTTCCATATTTTCTAGAAAGTTGATAATTAGAAGATCATCCACGTATGCTAGTACGATTGAGGTTCTAAATGTTGCCGTATCTTTGTTAAAATTTGGTGTTTCTTGTTGTGCTTTGCATCACTTGATTTAGACCATGGTGAATCGTGGGGGGATAGATGTCATCCTTGATTGACTGCAATATTGTTCTTTTTGGTTTCCGTCGTCTTATCCACTGAATTGCAGTGCTTTCGTGAAGAGATATTTTATTTTTCTGCGGTACTCCTTTGATGTTTAAGGTGCTGACTATGCCTTCGTGACTCATTGTATCAAATGCGTTCTGGATATCTATTGCGATGCACTATGTGCAGTTTTGTCCCATTCTCTTCGTTTCTTCTTCTAGGATACTTCTGGTTGTGTACATATGGTCTTCTGTTAATGTGCCTTTACTGAATGCTGTTTGATAATCTGATGGTCTTCCGATATGTTTCTCTAGTTGTTCGAGCAGGAATTGTGCATATTTGTACTCTATGTTGCATATGGTGTTATTCTTCTCTAATCATCTTTACTCCTTTAGCCTTTCCGTTCCATAATGCATTAACCCGTTTATTTTATCTACTCCAAATGCAATATGTCTTCTAGCTCTAACCATTATTTCTAGCAGTTGACGCTTTTTCTCTTATGTCACATCATTGCCACTGTATTTTGAGCTTGTAGACACTGATGGGCCAAAACGGATACGTGTAATGACTGTGATATGTTTGAAATATCCCCACTAAATAAGCTTTGCTGTGAGGAGTCTCATGGGAATGAGCAGACAATTTATATTTGGATCATGGGATGAATATTTCTGCTGGGACTTATTGCAATCATTGGTTTGTATTGCGCATTTTGAAATAACGTGCATTGTTCAATATATTTTTCAATAATGCATCATTATTTAATTATTTAAATGTACTGTCGTGGGCAAAAAAAATAGGACAACTATTTTTTTCTAATTTAAATCTTTCTCTATTTGAATATGTAATATGTAATTTTGATAAATAACTGACAATGTCACAAAAACTACACAAGTAGATTTTAGTAAAAATACGTTATAAGACTTGTCCCATTTATTTTATGCACGACAGTACTCCTAAAAAAACTGCTACCAGCAATTATAATAGCTGAGGTCTAGAAAGGAATGATTGTACACTTGATAGCAAAGAAAACGTGCACGTTATTACAAGGTACCTATGTAATGTCCACTCTGGTGAAAACATTTTACAGTATCATAACAGAACCAATTCAAATAGAAAGGTGTTGTTAGTTTATGTGTATGCACTATATGTTATTAATTATTATTAATTAAAATATGTACAAAACACATTTTTAATTATAGTAATTTGTATTCATTACCTTTAATTAAAAATGTAGTTTGCAAGCATATAATTTATAAACTTTACAACTTGCATGATGTACTCTATCACTATTTCTATATTATCAAAATTATGTTTGCCGTATGTAATATGGACTTGTTTGTAGCAAACATTAGATATTCATATAAAATGAAATTCGGTAATAATTGCAGTTATATTATCCTGATTATATGTATAATCTCTCCATTTTATAATAAACAATAATAAATTAAAATAAGCCTAAAAAAAATACAATTTTAAACTATACACTACACTTAAAACTCCCCAGGCTTGTAACTTTCTTATTTTTAAAGCGACGACCATGTTGGGCACATCAAATTGTACATATTTTTAAGGTATTTAAACATGTGTACAGAGTGATTTAAAAAAATTAATTGTTAAGGAAGAAAACTTAATTTCCTTGAATATTTTTTTACCTCACCCTGTACATGAACTGTGTTAATGTTTTCTTATAAAGGTTAATTAGTTATTACGTCATATTCGAAATTCTTTTTGATTTTAAAGAAAGGAAGAAAAACACTCTTTCCGATTCCAAACTGATTTTTTTTTTAAATAACTTTGAAAAGAATGTAAATAGTAATTTTATGCTTTATTCGTAAAAGACATATCACAAACAATATTCTACGTAACAAAACAGCAACAAGAAATAAAAAAAATAAGTGTTTTTAAAAACAAACATATTAAAATATACTAAATAGGAAATGGCAAAATTTTTATTTTTTTAATTTTTTTATTTTAATAACATAAATCGAAGCTAATTAAAATCTTTATAAGAAAACATTAATTTAGTTCATGTACAATTGTACAGGGCAAGGTAAGAAATTAAGTTTCCTTTCTTAACAATTTTCTCAAAAGAATTGTATTTAAATCACTGTGTAAGCGTGTTTAAAGACTTTAGAAATGTTTACAATTTGATGTTCCCAACATGGTCATCGCTTCAAAAATAAAAAAGTTACAAGTCTGGGGAGTTTTAAGTGGCGCATCCTGTATATACATATATTATACAATGAGGTGAATGTGTGATAGGTTCCTTGTGAAACTTCTTTAGAACAGTTACTCTTATTTTAAGAAAACACTGCATTTAGATATTTCAGAACAATATATTTAGAATACTCACATATATTTCGGCTTTTTGGTCTTTATCAAGAGCATTACAAGATTAATGTAAAGTCATAAGGAAGTTATTCTGATATTTATACATAAAATTTATGATTTGATTCCTTTATCTATAATAGATAAGGTATTAAGAATTCTTCATTAAATTATATAATCAACAATCGGCAATGTGCAGGTCGGCAACGACCAACTGCAATATTCATTCATTTCGTAATAGTCTTATTGAAAATACTTTAATGACACTGTAAAATAGAATTGGTATCTACATCACCTAACCAACTTAAAGTTAGTTCAAATCTGAGAGACACGCTGTATATTGCAATTTCGATATTCTGTATATATTCATACAATGATCAATGATGAAGTTACAAAAAAACCGTTGTTTTGTAGGGCTTGAAATTCTCTTTAATTTCGTTTTTTTTTTTTTACTTTTTTTCGTAGCATTAATATTTAATTATTCATTGCGTGGGGAAGGTAAAAATCAATATCTTTAGTAAGCCTTACGTTAAAAAATGTTATTATCAATTTATAAAGCATGAAAAAATCGTTACCAGTGAGCAGGTTTCGACCTTCTTGTTTTACTAACTGGACTTGCGGACTTGCGTAGTACATACTAACGCGTATTTTCGAAAACCTGAAAAAAGAATATAACATGAAAATCTTTACTCTCCAGCTAACACGATAAATCAAAAGTCAGCATGTACTTTTCCCTACTGTGACACTACAGCCACGGGGAAATCAAAATGTATCAACATTCTTGAGAAACACGAAGTTCTGGAAGAATCGCTGAAATTGTTTAAACTTGAAAATTATACTAAAATGTTCTTGTTGTGACAGGGGAACGATTTCCATCGCTTTGTACAGAGGCTACAATCCCCAAAAGAATCCATAAATTCTTTACGCTTCAGATGCTTTACTAAATCAGATACACAAGTAAAATTGAAAATTTTTAAAAACCCCCGATCAATGTATCTAAACGTACCAGTTTCATATGACCGAATCAAAATGAGGCCTAAATCATGTTTGGCTACCATAATTGTCTGCACATTTTCAATTTTACTTCAATCGGACAATTTCTAGAGAAGTTCAACATGGCGACCAAACATCAAAATCTAATATGGCTTATAACCTTCTCGACAAAATACTCTTTCAAATAAAAAAAACTACATCAAAATCGGATCACCCGTTGAAGAGATATGAAGCCACAGACAGACAGACAAACAAACATACAAACATACCCCAGATAGCATTTTTACATTCAGAGCATGTGCTCGGAACGTACTTTATGTACCCATGGAACTAAGAATGAATATTCATTTTGTATTCCGTGTAGAAAATCTGAATGTCAGAAAGACGTACAGATGACTGCCTCTCGATATACGAGTAAGATTCCTACAACGTACCCATAGACCATAACGGAACTTGATATGAATCAGAAACGTATATTGACATACTGATAGATACATGAGGTATATAGGAGGAAGGTCTATCCTACATTCACAATGTACACTGCATGTTCATGGTATATGAGTACTACCTTCGCAGGAATTAAACCGTAGGTGCCTGGTATGTTACACATGGATTATAAATCTATGATGCAGGTATATTGTAGGAATGAACATTAAGTATCAGTGGCAGCTATAAGTACTTCACTCATGTCATGTATTTTCTTCAAAGTTTAATTATTATAAAAATTTATTACTTATTGTAATCATTGATGAGTCGCTGCTTCATTCTGAATATGTTCAGTATGACGCAGCGACTCATCTATGATTATAGCAAATAATAAATTATTATAATAATTAAACTCAAGAGAATACATGATATGAGTGAAGTACTTGCATATAATAAATCCAATATCTAATTTTAAAGTTTAATTGTTACAGTCAATTATTAGGTACTTACTCTAATTTTCCACATTTCATATTCCTTGTGAAGAATATTATGTAAGTAAATGTGGAATATATGCACAGAAAATTTGTTTTTACTATCAGTTTTCCACTAAAGTCAAATGTTTTATTCATCAAATTTTATTGAATGGAGCACACGAATGCTAAATAAACTTAAATAAAACTATATTTGCTATAACAATACTTTACAAAGGTCCACGAATATATGTAAAAAAAATAGTTTTACGTTAATAAGATCTGTTAAAAACCATTTTAAAATGGATCAAACATTTATCACTCTAAAACTTCAGCTTAAAAATCATATTTAACGTGTTATTTATGAAAAAATCTAATGATCATATTACACTACCTTAAAGTTTTATCTATTTCAAATCGTGTTTTAAATTGCCAAGAACAAAACATGATTTTATTTTATTAATTACTTTACATTGTTGTAACAATTAAGTATGCATCTTAAATTATAAAATAGGAAGAGGTATAAATAAAACAGTTGTGTTACTTTAAATATATTTTTATTTTTTGTTACAAAAATGAATTGTAATAATAAAAAACAATTGTGACAAAAATTTCAATTCAGATTTTTTTTAACAAAAAAATTTTCTTTGCAACTTATGAACTGTCATATTTTACTATAACGAATTTTTTGTCAGTAAGTAAAAAAATAGTAAAAATTGGAGGGCTTACATTTTCAAAACCAAGTGTCCAGGTGTTGCCGATGGTGATACTTGTAATTGCGAAAGTCCACTTTTCATTCTCAACACATCATCTGTGACTGATCCTATTGGCTGAATACTTTCTTTTGGCTTTTCCAATTTTTAAGAAGGTATTTCCTTCCTGTCCAGAGGAGGAGATACACGTGCTAGTCCAACTACAAAAGAAAATACATTATATTATATTTGAATAGGTACTTATTTCTCTTTAAAAACTGGCCATGATAAAGTTGAAAAATATAAAAACATCTTACAAAGATCTTACAGAAAAAATAAAACTGATCAAACATAAATTAAACAAATTGATATTATCATAGATAGATAGATAGATACATTTATTTGTTCCTTTTTACATACAATACCTCATTGGGTGTAGAACACGTCAAAAACATTAAGAGAATACAACAGAAAAAAAGAATATAGTTAATATTAATGTAAAAAATACATATAATAAAATTGAAACACTAACAAATGGTAACAGTGAAAATAAATAGAGGACGACAACAGTAATTAAAGTTAATTTTAAAATAGATAATATGCCTAGTTTGGATAAAAATGTGTTTGGTTAAAATATTAAAATGGTATAACAATACAATACAATGATAAATTTGAGAACAGCCTAGTTTGAGAGTACAAAAGTAAGTTTTTTATTAATGTATTAAAACATCAGTGAAATATTCGTCCACCGTATAGTAAGCCTTTTTTATTAGTATCCGTCTGAGTTCTAGTTTTAATGTTTTTAAAGTGAGATTTTGTATGTTGTCCGGCAATTTGTTAAAAATGTTAATTATAGAATACTCAACATTTTTTTGTATATACGAGAAAGGACACGGCAGGCACAAAATAAATGGAAAATAAGGTACAGTCAAATGGGCTGAAACTGTAGTATGTTGTACTTCATAATATCCTGATCAAAAGTTTTCATGGGCACAATATCTGAAAATCGCCAGTTTTTGAAATATGAAATGTCAAAGATCAGAAATATCGGTACCCGCTGTCATAGTTGAGAGTATCATATTATGACGAGGATTTGTTTAACGTGAGATTTTAAATGTACCTGAAGTTTCGAACATTCACTTGAATGAATTTTAGATGAAAAAGAAAAGTTAATAAAAACCACACATCGATTTATGCATAAACACTTCATTGCCACATTTGCTGACAATAAATATCCACAATACTTAAGATTTTACACCTAAATCGAAGTGTGGCTTTTATTAATTTTCCTTTTTCATATGAAATTCGTTCAAGTGAACGTTCGAAATTTCAGGTACTTGATTTTAAATGCCTACCAGAGTTATTAAAAGAACAACATACCTATCTTCTTTCAACTTCTAGTAAAGACAAAATTTCTTGGGAAGTCGACGGCTTCCAATATGTTCTTCGATATCATCTGACGGGAGGAATAATGTGCTTTTTGTACATAGTCCTTTGATTTGTTTTTATTCACTCTGTACATCAGATCTCTGCCCTTTTCAATTAATTGCAGCTCTTCTATAATCCTCTGAAATAGGTATAAAGCAAATTACTACAAATAGGTAAATACCTATCACAACTCGTATGTTGTAATCAAATCCAATGGTTGTGATTTAAATAAACAAAAGCTCCTTAATATTGAAATAGATCGAACCTACCTTCTTGAAAATAAGATTTAAACACCCCGTAAAGTGTTCACATTTCATCTGCATTTTCACCTGTTTTTCAATTTCAATGATCAGTCAATTGTTTGAATGGTGATCACCAAGCTTCCTTTTCATGGACCGAGACCATTACAAAGACACCTCAGTTTCTTTTCTAAAAATCGATACCTACAAACGCCGTAATTATTATAACTAATATAGGTGGTATGCTTAGTATAATATGTACAAAGGGATACACATTAAACTTTAGTGTCTAAATATAAAATATCTGCAAATGACAACAAAACTATGTGGTAGTTATATTGTATACAATTGTAAAATACTTACAGCAATGCAATTAATGTATATACTTGGAATAATTATAATAAATCAGGGGAAAACAAAAACAAAACATACATTTGACAGCAAAAGCGTGACGTTACTAATAGCAGTACGATGAGCATGCGCACTAACCTAATGACCGTGGCGCGCATTTAAAAAATTCTACAAGGGGATTGTAATGACATGGAAAACGGAAATCTAAATATAAAAGATAAAAAGTAATTAAATACCCATTCTAAGTCTGAACTATCTGCTTAAGAAATGCCGATAGTTACCGAGATAGTTACTAATTAATTGAACAAGTACATAAATTAAAAAAGGGTTATTATTCATTATTATTTAATATTTCATTCATTATTATTTAATATTTCATATTCATTATTATTCAATATTCGATCACAAATCTAAAGTCTGGATTCAAAATTTAAAACATATTTCATATATACAATAATATTGACGAACGATTTAAAATTTATAAAACGTCATACACCGCACAGGGGATGATTATAAATGTACTTAAAACAAATCTATATAGATAGAGAAATTACATTATTATTTTTGTAGGTAGGTAGGTAGATAGCACGGTCAATAAACGATAATTAACCGTGGGTAGATAGGTACTATAAAACTAGCATTGCTGTCTCATCAGTTGTGATGCAGGTTTATTTTTATTAGTTCAAAAATCGAACCAATCAGCGTTCGCGTTAAAAGTGCTGAACTTTTGATGATATTACTGTCGGCGCGGCGCTCGGGCGATGCAAATATTTCTACAAAAAATATACCTGTATTATACAGATAAAATCATTGACGAATGTTTATACGATGTACATGAACACATATACGAAGAACGTTCCCTGATACGTGTACACAGTATATGCGACTGAATATAAACTTTTCTGTATATTCCATTTATATCGTATGTATAATCATATTGTATATGTGAAAATATTATTTATATGGGAATGTTGAGGGAACATACATGGCAAGTACAGAATGCAATTAGAACATTGGGAATGCAAAATGTACATTCGTGGAATAATAAATGCTATCTGGGACGCGTCAAACTTAAACACTTCTCTTTTGGGGTCGGGGGTTAAAAAAGCAAATTTAAACACAGCAGAACTATACGCATTAGACTGTGCACTTATACAGTGGCGGCTGGTGAAATTTCAATATTTTTTTTCTCGTCTGTGGCGCATGGGACCCATACGAAATATGGGAAATAACATCTAGAGGAACATTTCTCTAAGGACCCCCCAAAAATTTTTGAAAATCAGTTTGCGACAAATTTTTTAAAAATTCAGTTGCCCTCCCTGGCCCTAGGGACTCCTGTTTAATTTTTTTTTGTCAGATACATTTGACTTTCATAAAAATACAGCAATAGGTTTTCGAGTTTATGAAAATATTTTCATTATTAACTGAGATCCAATGAATTGAAATGTAATTTGTTAAATTGTAAATTACAAAATTTCAGTTAATAATGAAAATATTTTCATAAACTCCAAAACCTATTGTTGTATTTTTATAAAAAGTCAAATGTATATGACAAAAGAAAATAAATTAAACAGGAGTCCCTAGGGCCAGGGAGGGCAACCAAATTTTAAAAAATTTTTTCGCAAACTGCTTTTTCAAAATTTTTGAGAGGTCCTTAGAGAAGTGCTTCTCTAGATGTTATTTCTCACAGTGGCGGCTGGTGAAATTTCAATAATTTTTTTCTCGTTTGTGGCGCAATATGGGAAATAACATCTAGAGAAGCGCTTCTCTAATGACCCCTAAAACATTTTTCAAAATTCGGTTGCTCCCCCGAATTGAAATTTTGTAAATTATAAATTACAAAATTTCAGTTCATTGTATTTCAGTTAATAATGAAAATATTTTCATAAACTCCAAAACCTATAGTTGTATTTTTATGAAAAGTAAAATGTATCTGACAAAAAAAATAATTTTTAAACAGAAAATCCTAGACCAGGGGGAGCAACCGAATTTTGAAAAAAAATTTCGCAAACTGCTTTTTCAAAATTTTTTAGGGGTCGTTAGAGAAGCGCTTCTCTAGAGGAAAAAAATATCGAAATTTCACCAGCCGCTACTCGCTACTGATTTCTCATATTTCGTATGCGCCATAGACGAGAAAAAAATATTGAAATTTCACCAGCCGCTACTGATTAGTGTTATTACAGAAGGTAATATGGGAAACTTTATAATAGTATCTGATTCCTAAGCTGCATTATTATTTCTCTCAAGGAATCCAATACAATATAATAATTATCTAATTTTCAATATCAAATATAAATTAGTTACGCTAGTTAAGAAAAAGGTGTTGCCACCACATTTATTTGGGCCAAAGGACATTCAGGGATCGATGGAAATGAACGGGAGGATCAATTAGCAAAAGAGGCTATCAAAGAAACTGAAATAAACAATATTATTCTAAACTCTAATTTTAGCAATTTGTTTAAAGCAAACATAAAAGAAAACTGGTAAAAGTTATGAGCAGAATATGTTAGATCTTCGAAAAATCACTATGCACTTATCCATCCTTCTGTGCCCAACTCAATTATGTTTCTACTACTATAACTATGTTTCTATTATAACTATGCTAAATCATGGTTCCTTTCCATCACATCTTAAAAACCGCTGCCCAAAGAATCACTACTTCCACATCCAGATTTTCTATCCAAGTCACTCACAACGAAAACATTTTGTATGTGGAAATAATTGCTTATGGAACTTTAATAACATAATATTTGAAATCCTCTACCCCAAAAACCAATAAAACGATACCCCACATCGGTAGTGGGGTGGGGGTGGTGATAGGGGGGTGGTAGTGGGGGTGGATGAAGTAAAAACATATTTTGAGGTTTCTGGTTCTTGTACACATACTAAATCACAATTTTTTTTTATCCCCTTTAATAATGGGGTGGGGGTGGTAATGGGGGTGGCTAATGCTGAAAATTTTTTTGAGACCTTAGCTTCTCTTGTATATACTAAATACCAATTTTCTGGACTCTTACCTGCTTGATTTAGCTATTTACCCCAAATTTGCCACAATTTACCCCCCTACCCTTCGACGGAAGATGAAAATATAATCTAGTTCCAGATCTCGTTAAAGTACATATGTGTACCAAATTTCAAGTCAATATCTCAAACGGTTCCAGAGTACACGTGCGCAAAAAAAAAGTTACAGACAGACCGACAGACCGACAGACAGAAATTTTTTTTTGCTCAAACTTAAAATCTCGACGTTTCATGGCATTCTAAGCCTATTTGAACAATAAAAATTTTTAAAAATTTTTTTGTCGTTACTACCACTGGATGTGGAAGTAATTAGGACTGCACGTGTGTAGCCTTCGACAAGCTATAGCAAACCTAAATAACGAATTGAGAATTTTAAACGTTCAGTTTCCAGTCAATTTAACACACTTATTAAGTTCTGATAATCTTTAAATTTTTAACCTTATTTGAGAATTTGAGAATATAAATAATACTACCTGCCATTTTCTCTTCTTTGGTAATTATTCTGTGGAAAAGAATTTTTTCTGATGCCAACACCCTACAAAAAAAAAGATATATGTAGTAGAAACGGAGAAAAACTCAATTTTGAAAATTCTCTTTGGATTTATCCCAAGACTTTTTGCCACACATCTTATGATACTTACAAGTGCCAGCAAAAAATAGATATTGTAAAACAATTAGTGATAAGATGTAACTATTTTTAATTATATATGTGTTTTAATATATTAATGGTTTTTTGACAAAATTGTGGGCTTGAAAAAATATTTAATTAAAATAATTACCGTTTGTCAATAAAGAGTAGAATGTTGAACTGCAATAATAACTTTTTATAAACTATAACTTTGCAAGTAGCACAAGTACAAATTATTATAAAATGTCATATGTGAAATATCTATCTCAAAAATTTAAGACTATAAAATTGACATCTAATAATTAAATAATAGTGGAGCGAAATAGACCCTACAAATATCTCCGTTCTCGAGAAAAAAATCAGAGTAGAAACAAGTTTTTATAAAGTGAATAATTCTGCATAAGAAATGTCTATTTATGATATTTTTTGTGGTAGAGAAATTTTTTATTTCGAAAAAAATTGAGAAAATTAATTGATCTCATATTTTTTTAATCAAGTACACAAATAAGCGCTTTCAATAGTCTTTTTGTTTCTATCGATTATTGTTTATTATTTTATTTAAATAACAATGAACTTATTACTTCGCTAAGAATGCACTCATATTTTGACTAAGCGACAGAATTTTTGATTTTTTGCAAATTTTCATATACATGCAGCGAGGCAATTGAAGCCAAGGTACAGGAGAAGTTTTTGAAAAAAAAATCATCTAGGATTTATAGTTTTTTTTATTTGTGATTATTTTTGTGACGCACTAGCATATGGCATACACCCGGCAGGCGCGCGACTACCGGTACCGGTTCTTCGTCCCCACGAGCTTTAATACGATATGTTGTGGTGTCATAATAATATATAATGAAAATTCGTGTACGTCGTGGATGGTGTCGTGAATAATAATAATTTTTTATGACGTCAAATTGCTCATTATTTTATTCCCTTTAAAAATTGTTCTTAGAATTTTCCGGCCATCTCGCATGTAGAGTTAAAAGTTAGAGCGAGAAACCTTCTTACTACACCTGAAAATCATTAGTGTAACGGTTTGTTGTCGGGTAGCTGGTTTGGAGATTAATCAGGGTCCAGATTAGGTAATAAGACAGCCCAATAAAAATATAAACAATTTATTTTCTTCTTCAAACAGGTAATACGTGGCAGTGTTACATAACATACAGGTTATACAGGTCGAATCTTTTACGGTTCTTAGGATGACATTTTCTATTATCTGAGAGAGAGAGAGAAAGAGAGAGTGTGTAACGATTGCGATGCGACGTTTGTTGTTGCTAGAAGTTTCCCAGTTCAACACGCTGTAGGAGGTCTCCAGGTCAGGCTTATTCGCTCTGGTTTTGGCAAGGGGTCCCAGCTCAACACGCTGTAGGATTTCCAGGGTCAGATTGCATTCGTTCCGCCGTGTTTGCGTCGGGAGATGCACAAAACTGCAATATGTCCAGCTCAGCACGCTGTAGACAGATTGGCAAAATTATCCACTCTGAATTATGTTGATTTGTGGCCGGCTTTTATATCCGAGAATCCTCGCTTACTGGTGACGTAGAACTGCGTATAGTTTAGTGTCGTGTGCAAATCCATGCCTCTAGACGGGAGATGGGTAGGTTTGCGGGCCGTGTGCACATTGGTGTCGTGTGTAAATCTGGAGTCTTAGTAATGGAGCAGGAATTTAAAGAATGCTTCATTACACTCCCCTCTTTTTTTGCAAAAAAAAATTCAAAATTCTATCAAAGAGAAAATTTTTACTAACTTAACATCAAAATACAGCAATGAGAAAACAAGTTACTAAACATCTTCAAACAAAATAAAGAAAAAATGGCCAATTCTTTCGTATACGCCTGGTATATATATATATATATATGTGCATATGCAGAGAAAAACAAATTTTTAAATAACATAACAAGTTACTAAACATCTTCAAACAAAATAAAGAAAGAATGGCCAATTCTTTCGTATACGCCTGGTATATATATATATATATATATATATATATATATATATATATATATATATATATATATATATATATATATATATATATATATATATATATATACCAGGCGTATACGAAAGAATTGGCCATTCTTTCTTTATTTTGTTTGAAGATGTTTAGTAACTTGTTATGTTATTTAAAAATTTGTTTTTCTCTGCATATGCACATATATATATATATATATATATACCAGGCGTATACGAAAGAATTGGCCATTTTTTCTTTATTTTGTTTGAAGATGTTTAGTAACTTGTTTTCTCATTGCTGTATTTTGATGTTAAGTTAGTAAAAATTTTCTCTTTGATAGAATTTTGAATTTTTTTTTGCAAAAAAAGAGGGGAGTGTAATGAAGCATTCTTTAAATTCCTGCTCCATTACTAAGACTCCAGATTTACACACGACACCAATGTGCACACGGCCCGCAAACCTACCCATCTCCCGTCTAGAGGCATGGATTTGCACACGACACTAAACTATACGCAGTTCTACGTCACCAGTAAGCGAGGATTCTCGGATATAAAAGCCGGCCACAAATCAACATAATTCAGAGTGGATAATTTTGCCAATCTGTCTACAGCGTGCTGAGCTGGACATATTGCAGTTTTGTGCATCTCCCGACGCAAACACGGCGGAACGAATGCAATCTGACCCTGGAAATCCTACAGCGTGTTGAGCTGGGACCCCTTGCCAAAACCAGAGCGAATAAGCCTGACCTGGAGACCTCCTACAGCGTGTTGAACTGGGAAACTTCTAGCAACAACAAACGTCGCATCGCAATCGTTACACACTCTCTCTTTCTCTCTCTCTCTCAGATAATAGAAAATGTCATCCTAAGAACCGTAAAAGATTCGACCTGTATAACCTGTATGTTATGTAACACTGCCACGTATTACCTGTTTGAAGAAGAAAATAAATTGTTTATATTTTTATTGGGCTGTCTTATTACCTAATCTGGACCCTGATTAATCTCCAAACCAGCTACCCGACAACAAACCGTTACACTAATGATTTTCAGGTGTAGTAAGAAGGTTTCTCGCTCTAACTTTTAACTCTACATGCGAGATGGCCGGAAAATTCTAAGAACAATTTTTAAAGGGAATAAAATAATGAGCAATTTGACGTCATAAAAAATTATTATTATTCACGACACCATCCACGACGTACACGAATTTTCATTATATATTATTATGACACCACAACATATCGTATTAAAGCTCGTGGGGACGAAGAACCGGTACCGGTAGTCGCGCGCCTGCCGGGTGTATGCCATATGCTAGTGCGTCACAAAAATAATCACAAATAAAAAAAACTATAAATCCTAGATGATTTTTTTTTCAAAAACTTCTCCTGTACCTTGGCTTCAATTGCCTCGCTGCATGTATATGAAAATTTGCAAAAAATCAAAAATTCTGTCGCTTAGTCAAAATATGAGTGCATTCTTAGCGAAGTAATAAGTTCATTGTTATTTAAATAAAATAATAAACAATAATCGATAGAAACAAAAAGACTATTGAAAGCGCTTATTTGTGTACTTGATTAAAAAAATATGAGATCAATTAATTTTCTCAATTTTTTTCGAAATAAAAAATTTCTCTACCACAAAAAATATCATAAATAGACATTTCTTATGCAGAATTATTCACTTTATAAAAACTTGTTTCTACTCTGATTTTTTTCTCGAGAACGGAGATATTTGTAGGGTCTATTTCGCTCCACTATTATTTAATTATTAGATGTCAATTTTATAGTCTTAAATTTTTGAGATAGATATTTCACATATGACATTTTATAATAATTTGTACTTGTGCTACTTGCAAAGTTATAGTTTATAAAAAGTTATTATTGCAGTTCAACATTCTACTCTTTATTGACAAACGGTAATTATTTTAATTAAATATTTTTTCAAGCCCACAATTTTGTCAAAAAACCATTAATATATTAAAACACATATATAATTAAAAATAGTTACATCTTATCACTAATTGTTTTACAATATCTATTTTTTGCTGGCACTTGTAAGTATCATAAGATGTGTGGCAAAAAGTCTATATATATATATATATATATATATATATATATATATATATATATATATATATGTGCATATGCAGAGAAAAACAAATTTTTAAATAACATAAACAGTATGTAAAACATCTTAGAAGCATGGTACAGGTAAAGTAGTTAAAATAAATGAGCACAAAAAAATTACAAGAAACAGGTATACAAATACAAATGTAGTTCTTCTGGACGTCTACTGCAGGGGGCGATGGCGGACAGGGAGGGCGGTGACAGGGATCCTAGAAGCGGGGCCATCTTGGTTATGGCGTCTGAACTGTCGCTTCCGTTGCGGAGCTGGGATCGGGAGGGCTGCGTCGTCGTCCTGGAAAAACACCTGGAGGCAAGCAATTGGCCTACCTGGGGTCGGTGGCTTCGGGGGGCTGGGGCTGTCTCCGAACTGGGGACGGCATCGGGGGCGGTACCTCTCGGACTGGGGACGGCATCAGGGTTGGCTGTTGCGTCTCGGACTGGGGGCGGCATCTGGGACGGTACGTCTTGGACTGCGGGCGGCCTTTTGGCTTCGGGTGTCGGAGGCAGGGGTGACAGCAGGTCTGGCACTTGGACTTCCGACTTCATCACTTATTTTGGATGACTCTGGTTTTAGTGGACTTGTTTTCGTTACGGTTGCGGGATACAGGGTTTCCATGGGTTGGAAAATTAGGGATCTATAAAATTATTACTGCTCCATATATGGCGGTACAGGATTCCGTCTATGATGCAGTAATCTGGATTTGTTTCTGGACATCGGTTCGTTTAACGTATTTTCGGGACTCTGGACATAAATTTAAATTATTTTACTGCTCCATATGTGACGGTACAGCTATCGTCTATAATGCAGTCATCTGGATTTGTGTCTGGAATTTGGTTCGTTTAACGTATTTTCGGTACTATCCGGAATTGTGTCTCTTCTGGGGTTACAATTGTAGTAGTCTGGATTGCCACTACAAAATCGTTTTCATTTTCGTTTTCTCTCTTGACATGGAATGCTTTCATTTCTCTATGAATTAACTTGAAATATTTTTATATCTCTCTCTCACTCGTGAACTTCTCTTTTTGGGCTATCTGGAGTAAACTAAAATCTCAAAATCTGCTCGGGCGCCAAATTATGTAACGGTTTGTTGTCAGGTAGCTGGTTTGGAGATTAATCAGGGTCCAGATTAGTTAATAAGACAGTCCAATAAAAATATAAACAATTTATTTTCTTCAAACAGCTAATACGTGGCAGTGTTACATAACATACAGGTTATACAGGTCGAATCTTTTACGGTTCTTAGGATGACATTTTCTATTATCTGAGAGAGAGAGAGAGAGAGAGAGAATGTGTAACGATTGCGATGCGACGTTTGTTGTTGCTACGGGAGTGGCATCGGGCGTCGGGTGAATATCGTCGACTCAAGAAGATTCCCAGTTCAACACGCTGTAGGAGGTCTCCAGGTCAGGCTTATTCGCTCTGGTTTTGGCGGCGAAATTGCGCCGGGGAATGACTAACGACTCGAGGGGTCCCAGCTCAACACGCTGTAGGATTTCCAGGGTTAGATTGCATTCGTTCCGTCGTGTTTGCGTCGGGAGATGCACAAAACTGCAATATGTCCAGCTCAGCACGCTGTAGACAGATTGGCAGAATTATCCACTCTGAATTATGTTGATTTGTGGCCGGCTTTTATATCCGAGAATCCTCGCTTACTGGTGACGTAGAACTGCGTATAGTTTAGTGTCGTGTGCAAATCCATGCCTCTAGACGGGAGATGGATAGGTTTGCGGGCCGTGTGCACATTGGTGTCGTGTGTAAATCCGGAATCTTAGTAATGGAGCAGGAATTTAAAGAATGCTTCATTACATTAGGAAACCCATTTTTCAACTTAGTTCACTTGAAATTTGAATTTTCTTCTTCAATAGCTTAAATTGCATGAAAATCTCCTATAAGGGCATTACCATTAAGAATACTATGAAAAAATCTGAAGAAACTACGTTTTATTTCCGATTGAAGTTGCACCTGTCACAGTGCACTTTTAAGAAATGTACAACATTTTTGCGCCTCGATAATAATATTGGAAATAGATACAACAATTTGAATACACTACTTAGTAGGAAAGCAGGGAGGTCCTATAAGGACGGCTTTCGGCCCTTTTTATTTTTGGTAAAAAAATTTCGAAACAATTTTTTTATAATATATATTCAATATCTAATCTATTCTACCCCAAACAGAACTTCCCTCAACCCATCCTCCTTCATGTAACCCCATCAAATTATTATAGAACCAGTTTACATTAGCACACCTGCTTAGATGTTTTTGTACTTGAAAAACATATTTCCTTTGAATAAACTGCACATTGAGCTCCCCGTATACAATACTCCAACACCCCCAACCCCCAATGACAAGCACCCTCTCCTCCCACAACATAAACCTTTATGCTGCTACCAGATATATAATAGTTTTAAAAGGACTTTTTATTTACACTATTAATAAATAAATGCCAATTCCTTTTGTCCTCGCCCCCAACCCGAACCATTCTGTTGTGTAGAGAGGTTTAGGTTAGAATTTTTTTTGTCTGTCGATTATATACTATAAGCTCTAATAGTATATGTACTTTTGTCTGGTTTTTTCAGAACTTAGAGCTTACTAGTTCAGTCAATAGAGGATGTGTAGAGTGCGTGAGCAGAGACCTAAGCGATTCCTTTAGAAAGTTATTCAGGGTGCTTAGGGAGTGAACATACTAAAAGTCCTGACATCTAGGAGGTGAGCCGGAGAAGGGGGGGGAGCACAAAGAAAGTCTCACTTTTGGTTTTTTCACTTATACCTCGAAAACGGCGCGTCGCAGGGAAATTTTTTTTATATGCCAAATGAAAGCCCATGAAACTCTCTACAACTTTCATTTTATATATTTTTTTCGAATTCGCAACCGTTTTCGAGCTACACGCTCCGGAAAAGTGAAAATTTTCTAAAAACAGATTTTTACCTGAAAAATAGAAAATTGTATTTTAAAGATGATAAAAAAAAGTCACATATAACGTCCTCCTTGGCCGTAAGGCTCCTGGCAAGGGTTCCTCATCCATGGCATCCTTATCCTCAGTGGTGGGTGGTTCTTGCTGAAGGGGCTCTACGTCGTCTTCATCGTCGTAAACAGGCACACCGTTGAGGCATTTCCCTTGGCAGTGGAGGCACGCCGCAGAACAGTTCAGCATTGCTTTCCGGCATCCACATTTGCCACTAACACAATGCTTGGTGCAGAGACAAAATATCGTTTTCAGTAGGACCTCCGGTGCTGGTGGATCTTCTGTTGTAAGTGGCACCAGGGTGTCTTCTACATGTTTCTGTTGTAGAACTCTCCAAAATCGTCCTAAGTTGAAGACATAATCAAAATTCGACTTAGGCAAAAATTTCATTTAAAGACATTTTTGGGAGTCTGCAGAGGCGCAGATCAGTCCACAAGGACCGTTTTGGGTTCTATAAGGCGTTGGAAATGACCAGGCGAAAATTCGAAGAAACACCGAATTTTCACTTAGGAAAAATGTTTTTGGTTCAAAATATCAGAGTAGAAGTATATAATGACAAAGATTTATGAATAGTATACTTTTTCAAAGGTATCATAAATTGGACTTTGAAAAATAATATTTTTGGAAGGGCGTCAAAATTTGGCCCAGGAATCGATTTATCGAAAGTACGCCAAAGTTTCACTTGCAGACTAATTTTTCAAAACTGCGTTGAAATTTGGCTTGAAAATCAATTTTTCAAAAGTACGCCAAAATTTCACCCGCAGATTAACTTTTCAAAAGTACCTTGAAATTTGGCTTGAAAATCAATTTTTCAAAAGTACGCCAAAATTTCACCCGCGGATTAACTTTTCAAAAGTACCTTGAAATTTGGCTTGAAAATCGATTTTTCAAAAGTACGCCAAAATTTCACCCGCAGATTAGTTTTTCAAAAGTACCTTGAAATTTGGCTCGAAAATCGATTTTTCAAAAGTACGCTAAAATTGGTCTTTAAATGGATTTTTCAAAAGTACCACAAAGTCAGTTTAAAAAGTACCACGAAAATATACTTTAAATTATTTTTTATTTTTTATTCCTCAACCAAAGACATTGACCTTTGAGGTACGGTCATTGAAAGCCCAATTCTAAAATATGAGCATAAAATTTTAACGATGCACTGCATCCGAAAGGCAAAAAAGAAGATTTTGTCAAAGCCGGCGTAGTGCCGATAAGCAAAAATTGATAAAAATCAATGCACATGTACAAGGCCGGTTTCTCGCATAGAAAGAGTTTGGATTGACCCAGCGGCTCGCAATTTGGTCGAGCGCGTTGAGTGGTCCAGACAAAGTGATGGTAGAAAAGCCAATAACGGGGCTTTTCAAATGACAAAGTTATAGAGGAAAACGCCTTGTGCATAAAAATCCAAAAATTCAATTTTGCCTAATAGTCGCTCGAAGGTGAGACGCTGCCAAATCGATATTATTAATCGACTGTGATAAGGGTTAGTAAGTCGTGGACTGATCGAACGCCACTCAACTTATGCAGTAATAAGTCCTCTGAATGTGTTTGAGTACGTGAATCTCCACGATACAAGAACTTTAAAGCTAGGTAGTCTCTAGCGAAACTAAATTCATTTAGTAAAAACTTTTTTAAGTTAATTTCAGTCAGCCTTAATTATTCATTTACCCAGAGTCTGAAATGATTCTAAAAGCTCGCATTTTGATTCTGAGAAGGTACGTATGAATCTTTTCTACCTAATCGATCGTTAGCGCGAGCGCTCTCGCTTGTATGGTCTGAAAGTCACTACCTTGATTGGGGAAGGCACGATTCTTTCTTGAGAATTTTGTATAACCAATTCTGTTAAATAAACGGATTCTTTGAACTAATATTTCTTAATTGATCTTGAGGCCTGTTGACGGTCTATAATCCCTGGAACTTTCGTATAGAAAACCGGATGTGTCGAGTTAATTCGCATTAACGTTCGACCTTCTGGTTGTTTTACGGAGGTTCGATAGGGATTTTTTTATGCGTTTTTTGAGAAATATATTCCGTTATTAATGGACCAAAACGCGATTTTCGCGTACCAAAACTAATCCCTCCGCAGAGAAATTCTTCGGTTGGGATTTTTTTATGCAAAAATTCAGGAAATTAAGAGGTGCCTAAACCCCTAACGAGGGAATTCGGGTCCAGAGAGAGCGTAGTTTCCGATCTGTGGTAGTGCAGCCTTGGTCCCGCTTTTCGGCTACCGAAGTCATCTTATCTCGAACCCGCCTGGGAGGTAGAAGAACGGGGTAATACGCGACTGGCGCCCCCTGAGAAATAAATTGGTGTCGCGTCATTTTGACGCCCGGTAGTGCGTTCTTCTACATGGCGCCCAACGTGGGGCGTTGTTAGTCAGCAGGGCTTTCTGGAAAGGATATGGATGAATCAACGCCTTTCCAGTTTTACGACGAGCCGACATCTGTGATGGACAACGTCTCTAGAGGGTTAGAGAGGCCGTGCGCGGAGGATGTACTGGGTAGTTCGGGGGTTGGCCCGAGTACCACTGAAGGAGTCATACAGCCCTCCTCAGAACAAGTGTTCGCCCAAATGGCAGCAGGTCTTGCCAAAGCTCTAAGCGAAGCCACGCACGAGCATAAGTATCGGTCGAAGCATCCAAATGCGGAATTTCATGGCTTCGAACACGAAGACCCTGAAACCTTCATTTATCAAATGGAGGAATTTTTCGTCCGAGTACGAATTACGCAGGATAACGACCGACTATATAAAATATCAGAACAGCTCAAAGATGATGCTAAGAAATGGTTCGAACAATATCGAACCCTAATTACCACGTATCCTCTATTCCTCGAGCGGTTCAGAAGCCGTTATGATTCAGGTGAAGTACTCACCGAAGCAGTAGCTAATTTATATGGCAAGAAACAAGATGCCGAGGAAAATACGTCAGTATTTATTTCAAGGAAGGTATGCCTCTTCAAGAGGATCGATCCGTTTAAGCCGGAGGCGATGAAGGCGGCTACCATCTTCAATCAATTGAGACCTGATATGAAAATGCTCCTAAAGAGTGCCGTCATACCAGATACAAATACACTAGTGACGATGACCGAACAAATGGCTAAAATCATGGATGAGAATAAAGAATTCGAGATTCTGCAAAATGCAAAGAAAAGCAAAGACCGAGAAGCGTCCACCTCTACCGCTTCAGCTCAAGGGAATCAGCAATCGAGCAGTAACTGGAGAACGGAACCCTCCGCCTTAACGAAGCCGTCCTCCAGTTCCTTTGGTGCATCTAGGACACCATTCAATGGATCTCAAAGAAGAGATAATCCGCCAGCACCAAGGGTGCATTTTGCAAATAATATTTCCTCGCTGCCTAGAGGGGATATACCGAGAAGGGGTACTGGAGACGTAAGGAACTCCCGAGTCCCGTATCGCCCTTGCAGATATTGCCCAACGGAGCAGTGGCATTTTCATGCAGAATGCCCAAACAATCCCTATCGTAATATGAATACGGGAAACCAAGCGGGGGTCAGAGGCGATGGCCCAGGCCGAACTGTACCAGCCCCGCCTACCAGGCCCCAGCAGGCTCGAAGCGACCCTCGGGGAAGCTCCGAAGCAAGAAGTTTAAATTAAAAAACTTCGATGACCTTCCTGACCTTAATTACCTGTTTAAGGATCAAGAAGTCAACCTATCTCCCCACCGATTCACTCCATTAGAATCTATCAATCAAACCAACGACGCTTTCCCTCTGCCTCGCATTAAGATTATAATTAATAATCGAGCGGTTAACGCTTTATTGGATACAGGTTCGACAAGGAATATTATCCAACCGAAATTTTTGAACGACATTGATCAACTTACAGCTCCCCAAACTTTTGTTATGGCTTGTGGCGATGGTTTAGTAGAATCCCTCGGGACTACGACCATAAACGTTAATGTACTAGATGTACCCTTTCAGACCACGTTTCAGGTCATTCAAAATTTAAACGAAGAGCTCATTCTGGGAGCCCCCTTTTTATATGCTCACAATGTCGTATTCGATTATCAACGTAAATGTGTCTACGTCGGCACCGAAGAGCGAATAACCGTCTTCTGGAATCAAGCGGCACATCAGGCAAGGAAGCAATGCCGGCTTCCCGAAGAACTGATCATCGAAAACGATAATTTAAAACCTCTATTCGAGGAATTTGCTGAATTGTTCACCGCGGTGCCTACCCAAGCTACCACGGTGACAACAAAACATAAAATAAAAATTAAAGATGACCGCCCGTTCAATATCAAACCCTACCCCATGTCTCCTTCTAAGAAAAAAGTTATGTACGATCAAATTGAAGAGATGCTGAAAGCCGGGGTCATAGAACCGAGTACCGCTCAGTACAGTTCGCCTCCCATTATAATTGAAAGGCCCGGCAAGAAGCCTCGCTTCTGCATTGATTATCGTCACTTAAATGAAGTAACGGAAGACGAAGCATCCGTCTTACCAAAGATATACGAGAGTATAAAGGATCTAGGAAACGCCAACATATTTACGGTGTTGGACCTCAAGAGCGGATATTGGCAAATCCCTCTTGAGGAGTCGTCAAAAAACTATTCTACGTTTACAACATTAGATGGAGCATCTTACCGATTTAACGTGATGCCTTTCGGATTGAAGACCGCTCCATGTACATTCCAAAAATTTATGGCAAGAGACGTATTGACCGGCTACTTGCATCATTTCTGCAAAGTATATCTCGATGATATTATCATCTACAGCGAAAATATAGAACAGCATGTAAACCATCTGAGAGCCGTCTTTGAACGCCTGCGTTTGCATAATTTAAAGGTGTCACCGGAAAAATGTGTGGTAGCCACGTCAAGCATAACCTATCTCGGGCATCAAATAAATGCCAACACCACTCAACCATTAGAAAAACACATATTACAGATACAAAATTATCCGGCCCCTACGACAAGGCGCCAGCTTCAGAGTTTCCTTGGTCTGTGTAATTGGGTACGTGAATATATCCCTAATGTTGCAATAATTACAAAGCCCTTGACCCGACTACTCTCGAAAGACTGGCGCTTCAAGTGGAATCCGGAAGCCCAAGAAGCTTTTATTTTACTAAAAGAAGTATTGAATAAACCTCTAGGACTGCACCGGCCAGATTTCAATAAAATGTTCATACTGCAGACGGACGCATCCTTAATAGGATTATCTGCAGTATTATATCAATTGGGGGATAATGACCAGAAGCACATCGTCTCTTATGCTAGTAATACGTTATCTCCGACGGAGAGAAAATACCATATTAATGAATTGGAATGTTTGAGCGTCGTTAATTATATAAGGAAATACAAAATATATTTGGCAGACCGTCCATTTATAGTCAAAACCGACAATCGAGCTTTACTATGGTTAAATAAGCATAAGGACGAGAAAACGAAATTTACACGTTGGTCATTATTACTTCAGGAATACAGCTTCACAATAGAACATTGTCCCGGCAAGGAAAATATATTGGCAGACTATTTGAGCAGAAATCCTCAAGGCCCAAACGTCGAAGCAGACGACGAAGAGGAGAGAATGTACCCACCAAAATTCTCGTACAAGGAACGAATATCAGTGATTACCACATTGGAATTAAACGATCAGGTCAGAGAAGCGCAAACGCACTCCAGAGATATCCAAGACCAAATCGAACGATGGAATACTCTAGTGCGACAAGCAGATAAAACCGAGGCAGAGGTGAAATTCGTCAATACAAGACAAGTGATAGGCGGCACACTTTGGACGAGAGGCGAAAATGTTATAGAAAAATTATACGTACCAAAACGTATGGTCATGAGAGTAATATCTCATTTTCACGACCGACCGGAAGTAGGTCACCCCGGCCGCGATGAAACTGTTAGAATCATCTCGGGCCGCTATTATTTTAATAATTTGTCGAGACTAGTTAACAAATATTTAAATGAGTGCATTATTTGTAATTCCGTAAAAAGCAGACAATCACAACCGAAGGCTCCTCTCAGAAGCCATGCTCCATCGCATCCGTTCGAAGTTCTAAGCGTCGATGTAATCGGACCGCTTCAGCGAACCAAAGATGCAGATAACCGATATATATTAATGGTAGAGGATGTATTTAGTAAGTGGGTCGAAGCCAAGGCGTTCACCCAAGTCAGTGGAAAAACAATAGCACAATTTATCGAAGAGGAACTAGTGGCGAGATATGGCGTTCCGAGGGTCATCATTTCCGACCAGGGAGGCCACTTCAATTCCGGCTTTTACGATACGTTCTGTACACGTAACAATATTGAAAGATTCTTCACAGCAGCTTACCACCAACAGGCCAATCCAATAGAAAGGAGGGTGCAAGAAGCCAAGAAGATCTTAAAAACCTTATTATATGGTTCACCCAACGACGAGTGGGATCGACATGTTAGTCAGATGGCATATATCTTGAGAACAAGAAAAAACGCCGCTACGGGGCATACGCCCAGTTTCGTAGTGCTCGGCTATGAATTACCGCAGATTGGTGATTGGAATATGTTCGCTTATAGACAAGAACGTCGTAATCAAGCGGACGTTCCCCGCCTTGAAAGAGTCAAAGAGATTCGTAAAAATCAAACAAATTACCAATGGCGTTACGCGCCCAAAGTGGCGGTAACGCCGGTCGTATATAAAGTGGGAGATATGGTAATGACTAAAAGGATCAGGAAGGATCATACCTTCACACCGTCGTGGAGTGGGCCACACAAGGTTTTAAAGAGATTGTCCAATGAAGTTTACCTCATTCACAAGGGGGTAACTTCGACGAGATTACATGTCGATGCCATCAGGCCGGCACCTAAGGGAGACCCCGATGTTGAATTGGAATTGTCTGAAGAATCAGAAGATAGTCCGGATGAAACTCATCTTAGTGACGACGCTTCCTCATCAGACAATGAGATCGCGCCCAGGTCAGAGCGACGTAGCGATACCACACTAGTTCAAATCAATGTTCCCGCAAGTGCTCAAGATGAGCCGGATGTAATAAGTCGAGATCCCGAAGATGCTCGAGATGAGCCAGATATAGAAGAGTCACCTCTAGATATTTCTGAGGTCGACCACGGCTAATAGCCGTTTTCGCTTTTTTTTATATTTTTTCTCAAAATTCTAAGTAGCGATTTTGACCTGTATGCGGTCGAATCGAAAATTTAAAGTCTACCCCATGAGCAGACATGGAAAGACGGCGAACCCGACGCAAGAGCGCGATCCGGTAAGCCTAGCTTCTCAAGAGCGAGAGCCGCCAAGTTCGAGTAATGGACGTAGGCATAAGTACGAATCAGTACGAGTTTCGGAAGCTGTTTTTCTTATGCAAGAAGACAACTTCAATTTTAATCATTTTAAGTCAACAAAATTAACGTATACCCCAAATGGAAACTATGAGTTTCAGAAGCCGTTCTTCGCTCAAGAAGACGCTTCAATTTTTTTTTATACTTTTTTCACAAAGTAGTGATGACCGCACGAGTATCGTAAGCCGATTCAATCTACCTTACGAAGAACCAATTTCTAACCATTATAAGTTAACAAAATTCATGTTAGAAAAATATTTCATTAAAAAACAACACATTGTGTTTGTTAGTCGACGCGTCCCAGTCGACGACTTGCTAAAAAGTCAATCTAGTTGCAGAACTGCATTTTCCATGTGCAGAAATGGAAAGATGACCCAGCCTGTCGCAAGGGCGCGGCATGGTGAAGTCTGGAACTCAAAGGCGAGGACCGTCCAAGCTGCGGCATGGAGATATAGACAGCCTCTTCTAGAAAGGGCCGAAGTTAAGCAAGAGCGAGACCAGGGCAAAAAAGCGAGTGCAACGAATTAGTGAGAGTGGACGCTAATCAAAATTGTGCTACGCTTCGCACCTCGACGCGGGTGTAATTAAGTTGATAAAAATGTTGTATCAACTTGTCGTATTGTTTAAAAAATGTAATTATTTTTAAGTTAGATAGGCGAATCAGCCGTCTGCCCCAATTAAGGCCGTTATTTTTAAAACATCTGTACCATAGGTCAGACCGTCAAATGAAGGCATACAGACATACAAGTGAATATGGAAATTAAAGGCAATCGATGAGTAGAAAAGATTCAACCAAAGGAGGGGAGTGTTGTAGAACTCTCCAAAATCGTCCTAAGTTGAAGACATAATCAAAATTCGACTTAGGCAAAAATTTCATTTAAAGACATTTTTGGGAGTCTGCAGAGGCGCAGATCAGTCCACAAGGACCGTTTTGGGTTCTATAAGGCGTTGGAAATGACCAGGCGAAAATTCGAAGAAACACCGAATTTTCACTTAGGAAAAATGTTTTTGGTTCAAAATATCAGAGTAGAAGTATATAATGACAAAGATTTATGAATAGTATACTTTTTCAAAGGTATCATAAATTGGACTTTGAAAAATAATATTTTTGGAAGGGCGTCAAAATTTGGCCCAGGAATCGATTTATCGAAAGTACGCCAAAGTTTCACTTGCAGACTAATTTTTCAAAACTGCGTTGAAATTTGGCTTGAAAATCAATTTTTCAAAAGTACGCCAAAATTTCACCCGCAGATTAACTTTTCAAAAGTACCTTGAAATTTGGCTTGAAAATCAATTTTTCAAAAGTACGCCAAAATTTCACCCGCGGATTAACTTTTCAAAAGTACCTTGAAATTTGGCTTGAAAATCGATTTTTCAAAAGTACGCCAAAATTTCACCCGCAGATTAGTTTTTCAAAAGTACCTTGAAATTTGGCTCGAAAATCGATTTTTCAAAAGTACGCTAAAATTGGTCTTTAAATGGATTTTTCAAAAGTACCACAAAGTCAGTTTAAAAAGTACCACGAAAATATACTTTAAATTATTTTTTATTTTTTATTCCTCAACCAAAGACATTGACCTTTGAGGTACGGTCATTGAAAGCCCAATTCTAAAATATGAGCATAAAATTTTAACGATGCACTGCATCCGAAAGGCAAAAAAGAAGATTTTGTCAAAGCCGGCGTAGTGCCGATAAGCAAAAATTGATAAAAATCAATGCACATGTACAAGGCCGGTTTCTCGCATAGAAAGAGTTTGGATTGACCCAGCGGCTCGCAATTTGGTCGAGCGCGTTGAGTGGTCCAGACAAAGTGATGGTAGAAAAGCCAATAACGGGGCTTTTCAAATGACAAAGTTATAGAGGAAAACGCCTTGTGCATAAAAATCCAAAAATTCAATTTTGCCTAATAGTCGCTCGAAGGTGAGACGCTGCCAAATCGATATTATTAATCGACTGTGATAAGGGTTAGTAAGTCGTGGACTGATCGAACGCCACTCAACTTATGCAGTAATAAGTCCTCTGAATGTGTTTGAGTACGTGAATCTCCACGATACAAGAACTTTAAAGCTAGGTAGTCTCTAGCGAAACTAAATTCATTTAGTAAAAACTTTTTTAAGTTAATTTCAGTCAGCCTTAATTATTCATTTACCCAGAGTCTGAAATGATTCTAAAAGCTCGCATTTTGATTCTGAGAAGGTACGTATGAATCTTTTCTACCTAATCGATCGTTAGCGCGAGCGCTCTCGCTTGTATGGTCTGAAAGTCACTACCTTGATTGGGGAAGGCACGATTCTTTCTTGAGAATTTTGTATAACCAATTCTGTTAAATAAACGGATTCTTTGAACTAATATTTCTTAATTGATCTTGAGGCCTGTTGACGGTCTATAATCCCTGGAACTTTCGTATAGAAAACCGGATGTGTCGAGTTAATTCGCATTAACGTTCGACCTTCTGGTTGTTTTACGGAGGTTCGATAGGGATTTTTTTATGCGTTTTTTGAGAAATATATTCCGTTATTAATGGACCAAAACGCGATTTTCGCGTACCAAAACTAATCCCTCCGCAGAGAAATTCTTCGGTTGGGATTTTTTTATGCAAAAATTCAGGAAATTAAGAGGTGCCTAAACCCCTAACGAGGGAATTCGGGTCCAGAGAGAGCGTAGTTTCCGATCTGTGGTAGTGCAGCCTTGGTCCCGCTTTTCGGCTACCGAAGTCATCTTATCTCGAACCCGCCTGGGAGGTAGAAGAACGGGGTAATACGCGACTGGCGCCCCCTGAGAAATAAATTGGTGTCGCGTCATTTTGACGCCCGGTAGTGCGTTCTTCTACATTTCCACCCCCACTCTTGAGGGGGCAGCTCATTCTCGAGCCACTGCTGCACTTGATGGTAGGTACGCCGGGAATGCTGTTTATCTGCGCTCTCAGTTGGTGGGAGGGAGCTGATGTCAGGCTTAATATTTGCCACTGACCTCATGAACGACTGTGAGCGGTACTGATTGAGGGAGGTCTGTCTTGCTGGTGCCCCATGCCATTTGAGGGAGCAAATCTTCCCAGCCTCTTCACCCTCGCCTTGAGTGGAGGAGGGGTTGTAAAAGGTCACTGCCGCTTCCTTGATGATTTCTGCCTTTAAGTACAATTTTGAGAAGCCCACCTTGCTTTTCCTTAAAGTTGAAGAGGTAAAAATCTGTTTTTCGAAAATTTTCACTTTTCCGGAGCGTGTAGCTCGGAAACTGTTGTGAATGTGAAAAAAGTATATAAAATGAAAGTTGTAGAGAATTTCATTAGCTTTCATTTGGTATAAGATGCTAAGATGTTTTAGGGATATAAGCGAAAAACCAAAAGAGGGACTTTCTTTGTGGGGTTTCTTTCTTAGTGGGGGGAGAAGGTGCTTGTCGTTGCGGGTTGGAGGTGTTGAGGTGTTGTATAGTAGTAGGAGTAGTTTATGGTGTAGTTTGTTCAAAAGAAATATGATTTTCAAGTTCACAAACATCAAAGCATGTGTACTAATATAAACTGGTTCTTTAATAATTTAAGGTGGATACATGGAGGGGGAAGAGTTTGAGGAAGTTCTGTCGGATGGAATAGAATATGAAGAAAAAATGAAGAAAAAAATATTTTCGAAATTTTTTAACCAAAAATTAAAAGTGCCGAAAACCGGCCTTATAGGCCCTCCTCCTTTCATAAGCTTCAATTTAAGTTCTATGAAATTTTATCATACGATGGATGCACTGTTTTTAACTTAATTTGAAAAAAGTAAGTAAATGTACGTTCCCTGTCAAAAAAATCTCATCAATCCGTATTGAAAATTATCAAAAATTAATAAGTATCTATGAGAACCTATATGGTCAATAAGTTTCTATAAGAGTTAGGTAAAGTTGCTGTTGAAATTGTTATCAGTTTATATCCGCATTGACCAGCAAAATGAGTTAAGCCATATCCATTTGTTAATCCAAACATTTACTTATACCATATCAATGAGAATTTATGAGCACAGTATCTAATGTAATTCGTGCGGCTTTCCGTGATTAAAAGACAAGTGTTTCTTTAAGAAACGAGCTGCATTAGGTTAGAACAGTTTGGATTTGCAATTGAAGATTACAAATTATAATGTTTGAATAGGGATTTATGAGATCAGTTTCTATGAGTATTAATGTTTTTTTTCAGTAATATATTAAATGTGTTTTCATTTGTTTGAATGGGTAAAAAGAAAGGTCAGTTTTCAACTGCAATTACAAATACAAGTTTAATCGCTTCGAATGGGATTATATGCGATCAATTTCTAAAAGTATTTATGCTGTTTTCCGAATATAGTTATGATGAGGTTTAATCAGTAACAAATTGTTAACTACTTATTTATGATATGGTCGGAAATTCCAAGTACACATTTAGTATTCCTTCAAGAGGATTGATGAGAGCAGTTTCTACGAGTATCTATTTGTTGTTCCTATAGTAAATTATATAAGTCTTTATCAGTACAGATTCGGATTTAATTTAAATATGAAAATTATATCAGAATAGAGCAACCAAATATTTTAAACAGTATCTATTTGTAAATCCAAACATTTACTTATACTATTTCAATGAGAATTTATGAGAACAGTATCTAATGTAAAACGTGCGGTTTTCCGTGGTTAAATGGCAAGAGTTTCTATAAGAAACGAGCTGCATTAGGTTAGAACAGTTTTGATTTGCAATTGAAGATTCAAAATTATAATGTTTGAATAGGGATTTATGAGATCAGTTTCTATGAGTAATAATGTTTTTTTTTCAGTAATATATTAAATGTGTTTTCATTTGTTTGAATAGGTAAAAAGAAAGGTCAGTTTTCAACTGCAATTACAAATACAAGTTTAATCACTTCGAATGGGGTTAGATGCGATCAATTTCTCAAAGTATTTATGCTGTTTTCCGGATATAATTGTGAAGAGGTTTAATCAGTAACAAATTGTTCACTACATGTTATGATATGGTCGGAAATTCCAAGTACACATTTGGTATTCCTTCAAGAGGATTGATGAGAGCAGTTTCTACGAGTATCTATTTGTTGTTCCTCTAGTAAATTATATAAGTCTTTATCAGTAAAGATTCGGATCTAATTTAAATATGAAAATTATATCAGAATAAAGCAACCAAATATTTTAAACAGTATCTATTTGTAAATCCAGACATTTACTTATACTATCTCAATGAGAATTTATGAGAACAGTATCTAATGTAAAACGTGCGGCTTTTCGTGGTTAAATGGCAAGTGTTTCTATAAGAAACGAGCTGCATTAGGTTAGAACAGTTTTGATTTGCAATTGAAGATTACAAATTATAATGTTTGAATAGGGATTTATGAGATCAGTTTCTATGAGTATTAATGTTTTTTTTTCAGTAATGTATTAAATGTGTTTTCATTTGTTTGAATGGGTAAAATGAAAGGTCAGTTTTCAACTGCAATTACAAATACAAGTTTAATCGCTTCGAATGGGATTATATGCGATCAATTTCTAAAAGTATTTATGCTGTTTTCCGAATATAGTTATGATGAGGTTTAATCAGTAACAAATTGTTAACTAGTTGTTATGATATGGTCGGAAATTCCAAGTACACATTTAGTATTCCTTCAAGAGGATTGATGAGAGCAGTTTCTACGAGTATCTATTTGTTGTTCCTATAGTAAATTATATAAGTCTTTATCAGTAAAGATTCGGATCTAATTTAAATATGAAAATTATATCAGAATAAAGCAACCAAATATTTTAAGCAGTATCTATTTGTAAATCCAGACATTTACTTATACTATCTCAATGAGAATTTATGAGAACAGTATCTAATGTAAAACGTGCGGCTTTCCGTGGTTAAATGGCAAGAGTTTCTATAAGAAATGAGCTGCATTAGGTTAGAACAGTTTTGATTTGAAATTGAAGATTCAAAATTATAATGTTTGAATAGGATTTATGAGATCAGTTTCTATGAGTATTAATGTTTTTTTTCAGTAATATATTAAATGTGTTTTCATTTGTTTGAATGGGTAAAAA
Organism: Rutpela maculata; assembly: GCA_936432065.2. Taxonomy (NCBI): domain Eukaryota; kingdom Metazoa; phylum Arthropoda; class Insecta; order Coleoptera; family Cerambycidae; genus Rutpela; species Rutpela maculata. The sequence continues at coordinate 81,954,592 of OW386286.2, read as the reverse complement.
GAAAGGTCAGTTGTCAACTGCAATTACAAATACAAGTTTAATCACTTCGAATGGAGTTATATGCGATCAATTTCTAAAAGTATTTATGCTGTTTTCCGGATATAATTGTGAAGAGGTTTAATCAGTAACAAATTGTTCACTACATGTTATGATATGGTCGGAAATTCCAAGTACACATTTGGTATTCCTTCAAGAGGATTGATGAGAGCAGTTTCTACGAGTATCTATTTGTTGTTCCTCTAGTAAATTATATAAGTCTTTATCAGTAAAGATTCGGATCTAATTTAAATATGAAAATTTATATCAGAATAAAGCAACCAAATATTTTAAACAGTATCTATTTGTAAATCCAGACATTTACTTATACTATCTCAATGAGAATTTATGAGAACAGTGTCTAATGTAAAACGTGCGGCTTTTCGTGGTTAAATGGCAAGTGTGATCAGTAACAAATTGTTCACCACATGTTACGATATGGTCGGAAATTCCAGGTACATATTTAGTATTCCTTCGAAAGGATTGATGATAGCAGTTTCTATGAGTATGTATTTGTTGTTCCAATAGAAAATTTGTCTTTATCAGTATGCATTCGGATCTACTTTAAATACAAAAATTATATCAGAATGACACAACCAAATATTTTAAACAGTATCCACTTGTAAATCCAAACATTTAAGTTTTAATGAGAACCAATCAGAACAGTATCTAATGTAACGCGTGCGGCTTTCCGTGCCTAAATTTTAAAAGTATTTTTAATAAATAGCTTTAACGGATTTGAACAGTTTTAATTTGCAATTCCAGATGAATAGTTTTAATTGTTAAATAGGGATCTATGAGATCAGTGTCTTTGTGTAATGTTTATTTTCCAATAAAAACACATTTTATTAAAAAAAAAACATTACACTGACCTCATAGATCCCTAACAATTAAAACTATTCATCTGGAAATGCAAAACTGTTCGAATCCGTTAAAGCTTATTTATTGCAAATAATTTTAAAATTTAGCCACGGAAAACCGCACACGTTACATTAGATACTGTTGTGATGGATTCTCATTATAATATTATCTTGGATTTACAGGTGGACACTGTTTAAAATATTTGGGGTTTCATTCTGATATGATTTTTGTATTTAAATTATGTCCGAATGCAAACTGATAAAGACTTATATAATTTACTGTAGGAACAACAAATAAATACTCGTAGAAACTGCTCTCATTAATCCTCTTGAAGGAATACTAAATATGTACCTGGAATTTCCGACCATATCGTAACATGTAGTGAACAATTTGTTACGGATCAAACCTCATCACAATTATATTCGGAAAAAAGGCATAAATACTGTTAGAAACTGATCGCATATAACCCCATTCGAAGTGATTAAACTGACCTTTCTTTTTACCCATTCAAACAAATGAAAACACATTTAATATACTCATTACTGAAAAAAAAACATTAATACTCATAGAAACTGATCTCATAAATCCCTATTCAAACATTATAATTTGTCATCTTCAATTGCAAATCAAAACTGTTCTAACCTAATGCAGCTCGTTTCTTATAGAAACTCTTGCCATTTAACCACGGAAAGCCGCACGTTTTACATTAGATACTCTTCTCATAAATTCTCATTGAGATAGTATAAGTAAATGTCTGGATTTACATATAGATACTATTTAAAATATTTAGTTTATTTAGTTATTATTCTGATATAATTTTCATATTTAAATTAGATCCGAATGCATACTGATTAAGACTTATATAATTTACTATTGGCACAACAAATACATACTCGTAGAAATGGCTATAATCAATCCTTTTGAAGTAATACTAAATATGTACCTGGAATTTCCACACGTAACATGTAGTGAACAATTTGTTACTGATCAAACCTCATCACAATTATATTCGGAAAACAGCATAAATACTGTTAGAAATTGATCGCATATAATCCCATTCGAAGTGGTTAAACTTGTATTTGTAATTGCAGTTGAAAACTGACCTTTCTTTTTACCCATTCAAACAAATGAAAACCATTTAATATATTACTGAAAAAAAAACATTAATACTCATAGAAACTGATCTCATAAATCCCTATTCAAACATTATAATTTGTAATCTTCAATTGCAAATCAAAACTGTTCTAACCAAATGCAGCTCGTTTCATATAGAAACTCTTGCCATTTAACCACGGAAAGCCGTACGTTTTACATTAGATACTGTTCTCATAAATTCTCATTGAGATAGTATAAGTAAATGTGAAGACTTATATAATTTACTATAGGAACAACAAATAGATACTCGTAGAAACTGCTCTCATCAATCCTTTTGAAGGAATACTAAATGTGTACTTGGAATTTCCGACCATATCATAACAAGTAGTGAACAATTTGTTACTGATTAAACCTCATCACAATTATATTCGGAAAACAGCATAAATACTTTTAGAAATTAATCGCATATAACTTGTATTTGTAATTGCAGTTGAAAACTGACCTTTCTTTTTACCCATTCAAACAAATGAAAACACATTTAATATATTACTGAAAAAAAACATTAATACTCATAGAAACTGATCACATAAATCCCTATTCAAACATTATAATTAGTAATCTTCAATTGCAAGTCAGCCTAATGCAGCTCGTTTCTTATAGAAACACTTGCCATTTAACCACGGAAAGTCGCACGTTTTACCTTAGATACTGTTCTCATAAATTCTCATTGATGTGGTATAAGTAAATGTTTGCTGCTCCATTCTGGTAGAAACTGATAGAAATTTCAGCAGCAACTTTACTCCAGGCTCCAGTAGAGGGAGCTGTATACGTGTAGCTAATTCATATCTAATCTAATGTGACCTAAGGAACTGAAGTGTGTTTGTTAAATTAAAAACAAAGCAGTCTCTTTCACTGCTAACTCATTCATTGCTTCTAGGCTAGAACAAGAACACCTGAGGAAATAAGGACTTTGCAGAATTTTGTGTTTACCACAATATTAGTATTTCTATTTGAAATATGCAATTTAAACTGTACATTTGTCGGCATGCATATCCAAATTAATACTAATAAAAAAGCAAAATGGAAGTTTACAATAAAAATACATCTGTAAAATATACAATTGAAACTGTACATTTGTTGACATGTATATCCACATTAATACTAATAAAAAACAATGTTGAAATTTACAATAAAAACATATTGATAAATGGTGTGTTACATACGATAGATACTGGAGAAAGGACGGACTGGAACTCTTATGATATTACTTATAGAAAAGTTTAGAATCTCCCTAAAGTTGTATCTGTAATTCCATATGTTTACAGATATTAGGGCAAGGGTGCATTTGCAGACACTAAACTGCAGATTTGTTGATGTATATTTCATATAAATACTCATGAAAGGGCAACATGATAATTCCAAATAGCTCATTCGGAATTAATTTCATAACCGATTTAAAACTTAATAAAACAGATAAAATCCTGTCTGTATAATACTAATATAACTTATAGGAACGATAAAACCGCAACACTTTTTTTTTATAAGTTTTTATGTGGAATTTTTGGCAGGGTTGTCTCTAGAACATGAAGAAAAAGGCATTTTCAAAGAATAGTATATTGTGTGTTCAGGTGTGAAAGCAATACATTCCCGGACGACGATGCAAATTGTTGGCCGAGGCGCTAGCCGAGGCCAACAAGCATCGAAGTCTGGGAATGTGTTTTCACACCGAAGTACACATACTATTTTTTCTGAAATCACAAACAATATTATTATAAATGAAGGAATTTGTATTAATGCATAACATTTCTTCATTACAATCTAACTGCTTACTAACTAATAAATGCAATTTTAATGTGAGTTGGTTTGTCTGCATTTATTTATTTATTGTCTAAAATATACAAAAAGAACCGTACGGGAATGTTGATCGTTGCTTAGCAACGGATCTTTTCCGGTCTGTTTACTGATAGTTTCTTAGCAACGGACTAAAATACTGGAATTGTGCATTTTTCGATCTGAAATCACGCCGAAAATGTAGACGTTGCCGATCGATTTCAGAAAAAACATTTTTTTTATTAAAACCTTGATAAAAAATTTGAATAATTTGAAGATGAACGTACTATGGTATTTAAATAATATATTTTTCATACTATTTGCTTAAAGTGGTTATAAAGAACGATGTATATTAAAGATACATTATCTTTTTGCACTAGTGCAAAAAATAACTACTTAAGTACTTCTACGCTAAACAAAATAAACGTAACATTCCTAGGTCGATTTCGCTCCATTATAAAAACATATTGCATTTAAAAGTGAAAACACAATAAAAAAATAACTTTTTCGCTCAACTAAAAGAAGAAAATGCCAAAATGTAGCGATACTAGATTAGTATTATTATGAGAAGAGGTTCGCAAAAAATAGATGCAGAAAAGAGTTTGTACATACCATCATTCTGAGCCAAAAGAACGAATTACGTCATATTCAAAGTCGAGACCAGCGGCACAGGTAGTTTACAATAGAGTAAGTAGAGTTGTGTTCGCCGGCGCCGGCGGTGATTAATTTAAGTGATATAAACTAATTTTGAGTGCAAAATATCTTCACATTCTTTCGCCGCCAGGGAGCTGTGTGTAATTTATGTATATACCAGAATTGACTGTTTTAATCTACTGCATTACACAGCTCCTCGACCGCGAAAATTTTATTGCAATTACGCATTCTTACACCCCAGATGACGCTATGCCTTTGGTAAAAATATTCGCGCACGTTGGCTCCGCCCAAAGCATCTTCTCATAATAATATTTCTCTACTAGCCAGTCATCAATATGTGCAGAATACACAAACTGTTCAACAATTTAAAGATGAGAAATCAATGAGATCCGTAACCCAGATAGCACAAATAATATGCCTTTAATATGTCTTAAAGACACCTTCCTTAGACTTCCACTACGTCTTAAAGACGTCCATTTACGACTAACAGACGTCTCTAAAACGTCGCATTTAGGTCTTATGTTAAAAATCTAGATGTCTTACAGACGTCTTTTCAAGGTCCATAGTTGGTCTAAAACAAAACTAAAATTGAAAAAATGTACATTTGTATATCGGTTTTATAAGCAACTGTTGCCTTTATAAAAACTATTCGGTGGTCAGACTGTCTCCGGAAAAGTAGGAAGGAAAGTTGTGATTTAAAAAGTTTGGATTTTCAAGAGGTTATTGGTCGAGAGGGGATTTTGAAAAGGAACAAAAAAGGACAAAAGAACAAAAATTAACAAAATTAACAAAAAGGAGACGAATAGAGGGAATGGAAAGGGGTTTGAGGGTAAAAGGTGCTGAAAGGGAAGTTGTGGTATAGGAAAGTTTTGGCTAGGTAGGTTGCCGAAAGATAAGCAACGGTATGGATGGTAATGGGTGTTTCAGGTTGAAAAATATGGCATTATGCTGTCTGATTCGTGTTATATCGCGGGTTAGCGGACTATCGCCCAGTTTGAATTATTGATAGAATTTCTGCGATGTTTCCTGGACGAAGTCTGCTAGTGGGGTTATGTCGTGGCAGCGTGCGTAGAGACCTCTGAATGAGTTCGAAATGAGGCGCGTAAATTTATGTTTTAAGACTCGAAATTTTCTCATTGTCGTGGCCGGGATGCTACACCACATCGGCGCCGCGTATGTGATGGCCGGCCTGATCACCATCGTATACAACAATTTTTTATTCGTCCTGTTTAGCCCGCTACCCCGTGCGAGGAGCGGATACAGACTCCTGGATATGGAGTAGACTTTTCCGTATGGTTTCGTTAACGTGTGTGTTGCACGTCAGTCCTCTGCCTAAGTTCACCCCCAGATACTTCACGCACCTTTTGATTGGAATTTGGCGACCCCCGATCGAAATTGGTGTTAAAATGCGGTTCTCAGTGAACCGGCGCGTGAAGAGTATGGCCTCCAACTTTTCGGCGTTGATCCGAATCGTCCACTTGTCGTAATACGCCGTGGCACGGGCCATAGACCTCGAATTAATTAACTCACGCGGCCATTGAACGGTTATGTCATTATTTCCTTAAAGATTATATAGTTGGAAATTACGACTAGATTTTGCTGGTCAACCTATCTGTAATTTGTTATATTATCATTAATCTTTCATTTAAATCTAATAATATCATTAATAATTTAAAAAAAGATTAAAATTAAATTTTAATTACAAATAACCATAAAAAATACACTACACATTTTATAGAAATAACGGTCGAATATAATCAAAAACATTGTAAAATTGAAATAACGGTTTTGTTTGACATAGTAATTATGATGTCTTTAAAACGTCTTTAAGACGTAAAAATCAGACATCTTAAAGACGTCTAAGGAAAGACGTCTTCATCTTTATAAGGAATTAAGACGTTCAGACCTAAATAAAACATGATATGGACGTCTTAATGACGTCTTGTGCTATCTGGGAACGAGATCGATAAATTGCGGTCCTATATGAGAAAAAAATTGCGAAGTGTTGGTTTTGGGATGGCAATAAGAGCAAGCGAGAGCGGCAAGCGAGAGCGAAGCATGCAATCGTATACATGCTTCTCTTGAAGGGCGTGTCACTCCTTACCTCTGCTAGAGTACTGGTAGACGTCTTTATTGTGGGCGGTTTATTAAATCGTTGAAACTAGTGCAATACCAAAACAAACGCTTTCCGATTCTGTATAAAAAAAAAACATGCCAAAGGCGGATTTAAAATGGGAGCACAGGGATCAGCGCACGCTTCTCTCGTAAAAAAGTTTTAAAGGACGGACATTACTACAAAACAATAGAACATAGTAAAAATAAATAAAGAAAATAGGAAATAAAAATAGTAAATACAAAGTAAAAATAAATATTGTAAAATAAAACTTTTAAATCGTTGGTAAACCCAAAAGTGCTCAAGTTGCTTTACCCAATAGACAATGTCCTTAATTTGCATACAAGAATCACTTGAGTTTTAGTTCGTTAATCGACAATACGAAAAAAATACAAACAATTTTTAAAAAATTATTTTAATTTTTTAGATAATAATGAAAAAACTAATTGTTAAGAAATTGATTGTAACAATTAATAATTATTAATAATCGTATGCAACAACAAAGACGAGAGAGATATGATTTATGTTAATTATATTATCATATAAATTTATTGTTTGAAATATATTCCCAGGAAAACTAGCTTTATAAGCAATATGTGATTTTCTGCGCCATCTGCTGCCGAATATATAGGTATATATTTTTTTAACTAATTTTTTTTTAATAAAACCAATTAGTACAGGAAAAGATTGAAAAAGATGACCGTAACTCGAAAAAAATTTGTGTAGACTTTAAAATTTGGTTATAAGTTTCAAATAGGCCAGAGTTCACGAAACAAAAAGTTTAGAAGTTTTACGGATCCGCGGGAACCTATAATGGGTAAACGGGGTATTACTTCCACGTCCAGTGGAAGTATAGTAACGACAAAAAAGTTTTTTTAAATTTTTATTGTCCAAATAGGCTTAAAATATCATGAAACGTCGAAATTTTAAGTTTGAGCGAAAAAAATTTCTATCTGTCTGTCGGTCTGTCTGTCTGTCTGTAACTTTTTTTGTGCGGACATTTACTCTGGAACCGTTTAAGATATTGACTTGAAACTTGGTACACATATGTACTTTAACGAGATCTAGAACTAGATTATATTTTCATCTTGTTCCGTTGAAGGGTTGGGGGGTAAACTGGGGTAAATTTAGGGTAAGCAGGTAAGAGTCCATAAAATTGGTATTTAGTATATACAAGAGAAGCTAGGGTCTCAAAAAAATTTTTGGCATTAGCCACATCCATTACCACCCCCACCCCCACCCCCTTATTAAAGGGGATGAAAAAAAAAATTGATTTAGTGTGTGTACAGGAACAAGAAACCTCAAAATATTTTTTTACTTCACCCACTATCACCCACTATCACCCACTATCACCCACTATCACCTCCTATCACCACCCCACTACCGATGTGGGGTATCGTTTTATGGGTTTTTGGGGTAGAGGATTTCAAATATTATATTATTAAAGTTCCATAAAAAATTATTTTCACATACAAAGTTTTTTCGTTGTGAGTGACTTGGATAGAGAATCTGGATGTGGAAGTAGTGATTCCTTGGGCAGCAATTTTTTTAATTTAAAAAATCGATTTTTCTGTTTTCTCGGGAAATACAGCATTTACAAAAAAATAGTTCAAATAAAAGTTGTTTCTGACAAAATTATCTTTAATTGTTTTTTTTTTATTAATTTTATAGCAATAATTAACCGAAATATGGCCATCTTTCGATGGGGAGATGACGGATGGATTTTTTTTTCTAAAACAAGTGTTTTAAAGAAACAAAATAAATTGAGCATCTAGATTATGCTACGTATTAACGAAAAACAGCATTTTTGAAAGAATAATTAATTTTTTACAATTAATTATTTTTTATTTATTTGCCTTTATCATGATTAGAGAATATTATTTAGGTATTATGCAAATCACAACTTACACACTTTTTTATTTAAATAAAAAAGTGTGTAAGTTGTGATTTGCATAATACCTAAATAATATTCTCTAAAAATTAATTACTGAGCAATTACAATAACAAAATGCCAACATTTTGTTAACGAGAATGTGAAAACGCACATTGAGTCAGCCATAACTTCTTTATATAACAAGCAAAAAATCATTTTAAAGAATGATTAATTACTTTTGATTTTGTTTCTTAGAAGTTTTGATGGAAGTGTCACACATTTTAAGGTATTCAACATTTTAAACTAAATACTTCATCCTAAAAACGGTCGGATGCCAACTATAAAATTAAATATCTCCGAAACAATCAACCCTACACAAATATATAAACAAATAAATGTATTCTCAGTTTATAAGTTTTATTTTTCATGTCCACTATATTTTCTCTTAAACTAATATGTATTGAGATATTGCAGAGAAACAAGAATGTTACGTTTTTTCTAAAATCCCTTTACGGTCTAAAATGCAATCTTTTTCTAAAGCAAGCGCTGTAAGCCGATGAAAAAATTTGAGCATTTAGGTCATACTATATATTAGCATTAATGAAGAACAGTATATAATCCAGTAAATAAGCCGGAAAAAAGTGTAAAATGTGGAAAAGTGGTGGAACAGCACCGCTTTGAAAAATTTATTTTTTCACGTGTTCCCTAGACCCCCAGGAACATTTATCAGCATTGACCCCTGTATTACGCTGTAAAAAATGTATGTAAAATTACATTTACGTATGTAAAAATACTTTGAAAGTTAGTTCAATTTTCTATGAAATTATACATAATTGATTTATTTTTACCAGAACTTTTAGGGCAAAGTTAAACATATTTAGGGTTTATCACATAAAGTAAATTAAAACTCTACACATCCATGTATCTTTACTTGAATTAATGTAATTTTCCATATAATTATGATGTATGAATTACATAATAAAATGATGTATAAATACATAGTTAATCCAGTGAATTACATCAGTAATTACACAATTATATGGAATTTTTACAGGAAAACACGAAGCATTTCATACACTTGTGTATCATTACCATAATAATCGCTGGCAACAAATGGACCATCGATTATCCATGTAATCGCGATTACATATTCCAGTATGAAATTCGTGCCATTTTTTGATGAAAATTCCACTTTTTTGGGCGGAAATTTAAATATGAATACTGAGGCGCGGAAGTGTGCTCTAGGAGATTTTTTGGGTCGCTGATCATGATTTTGAGGTCCAAATTCAAGAATTCCATATTTTGTACTGGAATTCGGGGCTGGATGGAACTGGGAGGCAAACAGGCAAATGCCCGTCGGGCCGGCGACTCTGGTGCCGGGCTGGGCCGGTCCGAGGTAAATAAGCAATATTTGTTCCCGCGGATAAAAAACCCGACGGCCAAAGGAATTTAAACGACAGCTTTTTTCCTCCTTAGTCCTTACTTAGAACGAAAAAAATCTCATATGTGATTTTCAGGCCGCTATCTTAAAAACTCGGCCACTGACAAATGCCAGATGTTATTTATAAAAAGTTATTAACCAATATAATGTTCGTCTCAAATTCTGCAAAATAGATCGATCGCAGTTTGCTTGAGAAAGCTTATGTATTAAGGGCCTTCTTTCTTTTTCTTTTGATATGTGAAATTTTAGAAAGAATTATTTTTGTTTGGTTTTTGTAAGATGTTTATGTAGACAATATTAGTCATAATAATTATTGGTAATTACCCAAGTAGCACGGTGTGGACCATGAAGTTTTCACAGCTAAATTTTGTCTGCGAAAACATTGGGATAACCGGCGCGGCGTTTAACTGTAATTTGGTTTAGAATCTCAAAGCGTTTTATTTCAAATATTTTTACTGTTATAACATTGCCGTAACATAACTAAACAATCAAATCGCTGCAATTGCTCTTTAGATTCCTGGCCAGCTGCAATATGCCTTCTAGAGCTTTTGCAACAACTCAATAGCAGCCCAAACAACTAGTACTGACTCTTGATTATACTATATACTTTAAAGCTAAAAATGCGGTTTGACGGCTGAACTATATTTTCCACATTTGTGGTTGATGATTGGTATTTAGAGCTGCATTTAACAGCCAATTTACTTTCAACTATTATGTAAATCAGCGGCCATATTTCCTGGAAACGACAAGAACTGAGAAGGGCAGCCATTTTGAACAATATTTATTTCTGTACATTTATTAACATTTACTTTAATTTTTGTAATAAAGAAGTGCTGTAATATTCTCTAGTGGACACCACATTAACGATTTAGTGATTTTAAACAATTTTCTGGTGAAATACATAAAAAATTATAATTCTGAGGAGATTGATAGTTTTGTAAAAATAGAAAATGTCTGAAGCCTTGCGAACATACAGAAGTATCAAATACACATTTAACGAAAAAGTGAACACCACACGCAATTTTATGGGTGGATGATGAAGTGAAAAAATATTTTGAGGTCCCTGGTTCTTGTACACACACTAAATCACAATTTTTTTTCATCCCCTTTAATAATGGGGTGGGGGTGGTAATGGGGGTGGCTAATGCCAAATTTTTTTTTGAGACCTTAGCTTCTCTTGTATATAGTTAATACCAATTTTATGAACTCTTACCTGTTTGATTTACCTATTTACCCCAAATTTACCCCCGAACCCTTCGACGCAATAAGATGAAAATAGAATCTAGTTCTAGATGTCGTTAAAGTACATACGTGTACCAAATTTCAAGTCAATATCTCAAACGGTTCCAGAGTAAACGTGCGCATAAAAAAAAGTTACAGACAGACAGACAGACCGACAGACCGACAGACATAAAAAATTTTTTCGCTCAAACTTAAAATCTCGACGTTTCGTGACATTCTAAGCCTATTTGAACAATAAAAAATTTTTTTAATTTTTTTGTCGTTACTATACTTCCACTGGATGTGGAAGTAATAAATAACTGTCAGTTATTGTCACCGCAATGTTGGCGCAGCTTTATTACAGCTTCATATGCTACTTGGGTACCTACTGTTATACTGTTAAAATGTTTAAATTTTGTATTTCGTTCTTTGTTTTTCATAATGTCAATAAATTTTAATGGAGAGCACGGTTATTTAGTGACGTTTTAGACCGTGGCTGAGTCAGACTACGTGTTAGTACTTCGAACCTTTAAATAATATAATTTTTGCCATTACATGAAAAAAAAGGAAATTTTCTAAGGAATCTCTAACTTTTCATTATAGAGAAAAATACCAAATTTTCGCCTGAGGCACATTTTATCTCCTTAAGTCTTGACTTACAAAAAAAAATGGTCCTGCTCTGGCCCACCCAAATTTGTGATTCTATTTCTGTGCCTGATTAGAACGTTTCCCTGAAATTGCCAGGGCCGGTTGGACTGACCCCATCCACCCCTGCTGGAATTTGTGCCATTTTTCGTGTCGAATTTCACTTTCAAGAAAAAAATTATGTATGAATATTACGAGTATTTCAAAATAATTTTTCAAGTCAATTTTACTTTGAAGAAAAAAGTTATGTATGAACATTACGAGCATTTCAAATTGATATTCAGGACAATTTTATAAACACTGCAGGAATTACATCAATCATAATCTGAATCATATTCGAAAAATGGTAATTAATTCAGGATTTGTTGGTTCTTCTTCAGTGTCACTTTCATCTTCCTGTTCATTCGATATTTCAGCCGGACAAATCGATTCATTTTCCATTACGTCTGCAGCTCCAGGTGCCTTGCAATTATTGCAGTTGTTTCCGTGACAAAATTTACAAGTTTGAGAGCAATATACGCCATTCTTGCGATAACCACAAGCTGCTCAGCATCCAGTTTGGCAGCCACACATTATAGCATCCATAATCTTTTTTGGTGCGGGCGGTTCGGTCATCCTTACGGGATGCAAGACGCCGTCGATTCATTTGCAACCCCAAATTGAGGAATTCCATATTCCATTTTTTATGACGGGGGAGTTCAAACAATTCAAACTTTCTCATTTTCGAAGGTAATGCTAATGGATGTTCCTGGGGGTCTAGGGAACACGTGAAAAAAGAAATTTTTCAAATCGGTGCTTTTCCACCATTTTTCCACATTTTCCGGTTTATTTATATGGGAATATATTTTCTTAATTATTGACTACTTGCTTCCGCAATTTGTGGTGGATACGTGAAATGATTTTTAATATTTTTCAGCATATTTTGGTACCACAGGTGGCTTTGCCTTTGTAGCAGGCGAATGTTTTTCTGGTCATAGGTAGATCCTAATTTGTTCTATACTTGAGTAAAATTTGATTAAAATCGGAAACAAAATAAAAAAGTTATAAGGGCGTCTTCATTTTAAGTGAGTCACACTGTATATTTAAGGAAATGTATAGATTCCGACAAAATATTACGTTAGTAAATACGTCGAGTGTTGTAAAATAAAAATTGTTTTGTGACTGTGATTTATTAGCAGACCACGGTAAACCGCATTGATAGAAATATTCAAGGTACCTAATACTTTTTTTTTAATTATCTATTTTGGCTGACGAATATCTCGTAAACTATAACACATAGGAAGAAAATGAATATAGACATTGTAGGAAATTTAATTATGTTTAATTTTGCATAGATTACCTTTTTCCATACGACACATAGTTTCTGAGATATAAGCGAAAAACCAAAAAAATGGGACCTTTAAAGAGTGGGGACTTTTGATATGTTCATCTCCAGACTAGTCCAAACAAAGTTCCGAAGTCAAATTTTCTGTCCCTAAAATTTCCCTCTATAATCATTCGTTGCCAGGTCTATATTAGATTCAGGCAAGATTTGGGATTCAGGGAACTTATTTTAAACGGCAGCCTACGGCCATCTAGCGGAAGACTTATTACTTATTGTGAATTTCTTGCTAGACAGATAAATATTTCTGGTTTTTCAAATACGCAGGAAATCGCGGTTCATCCGTTTGCCCCTAGATGACATGTAACATTGTGCCATGCACATGTAGGTATCATATATTCTTTCTGGTCTACAAATCCATAATATTATTCTATATTTATTATAATATTTATTTATGTTCTAAATGTTTTTATTTGCTTTTAATAATAATTACGTAAAGAATTAAAATACTCCTTCTATTAATGCATAGCAGTTACCCTAGATGGCACGGTCTCTTAAAGTCAGCATTACAATGGTTCACTAGATGGCGCCTACATCTGTTAACATTTCATCTATGTTCCATTTTATCCAATATTTTCATCTGATAGACTGGACTTTTTATTAAATTAAGTGAATTCCTAGTAATTTAAAAATCAGAGTTTAATTATTTTTCTTGTGATTTTGCAGCTACAAAATCCAGTGCATTGAACATCTAGTGATTTCTAGTGATTTTCAGTTGCCCAATTTCACACTTTTTAAAAATTAGTTTGGCCACTCTGATTAGAATGAGATAGAGCGAGACTATGTATAAGTTGAAGAGAGATAATTTGCACTGGTGCAAATTTTGCAGGGTTTTTGAACAAATCTGTTGCTAGAACAGTATCGAGTATCGACATTCCTATTTTGTCTATGGCACAAAGCAATAGAGTGGTTGCTTTGTGGTCTATGGTATCGACATTAACCTAAGAAATTGTAAACCTTTTGATTTTTTTTTTAAATTAAGTGAAAGAAAATATTTAAAATATGCCTCAAGGCAGAAGGAAAACTCCTTTTAGCGGAAAGGCTAAAAAAGAACAACTTAAAGCAAAAAAGCAATCTAAACAACATTTCCAAGGTAAAAATATTTAACATGTTTTTATTATTAACTTATATAGGTACGAACTGATGTCTATTCTGTGCCCAGTGCCTATAGCATAATTGAGTTGAAACTTATATGTCTTCTGTATTGTAAACCAAGCAAGAAATTGAATATTGAATGGTATTTTCATTAAGAGCAATGCGCAATACACTTACTGAAAGCAGTGCCGTACGTTCACCAGGAGCCATAAATCAACACTTATTTTGCAATAACCATTTTAATATTCATTTTTATGTACCGACATATAAGGTATATTGTTTGCCTTACATGTGTATTATTGTGACTTGAACGAACAACGATATCGGAAACTGACAAGTGGTAAATAATCGATAATCTCGGCTCACTCGGAACTCGATATCGATATGTCATGTCATCTGTCTTCACAGATGCTGGTTGAGCACTTGAGCAGTAAAAATCAATCAAATGATACTATCGAGATGATTTTCTAATAATCGAATACTTCTACAATTTTCATCCGGATAGTCCCATTACCAATTATTATATCTACTGTCAGGACTAAGAACACTAGAGAATAATAATTTTGTAATAGTAGTGAACTGTAGCTGCTGAATATTGGAACACCAATCACGAGTATAGTTCTCCTAATACGTGACTGCCTGATTCTTATTTCTAGAGGTTTATGCTATAATGTATCATCAGCAAACGGAAGTTTTGACACACTCATACTAGTTTTTTTAATTTTGCAAGAAATAATGAAATTGTCTACTTTTTAACGAAGCCCTGTTCTTTTGTGCAACAGGTTTTGTACTCGCATCTTGATCTTAGATTTCTCCTTTTAGGTGTTCATAAGAATCTTTCTCTGCTACAAGCAGACGATAATGCAGATGAGGCCTCAAGTAGCGTGCAAAAAATAAATTATCAATCGGGAAAGGATAAAAATGCTAGGCCTAATAGATATGCATTACAATTTTTTAGAGAAACTAATGAAGAAATTGCTCGAAGAAAGGAATTGGCACGGCATAGTTTGGAAACAAAGTCAGAATTGGATTTAGAAATTGATGGAGGTGATTTCTTTGATAAAAATTTAGACTTTCCAAAAAGACCACCATGGAATTTTGATCTTAGTAAAGATAAACTAGAAGCACAAGAAAACAAATATTTTGCGGTAAGTCTTGTATCTAATTGAAATCAGTTTTTTCAAGGTATATGTTTTAGGAATATGTAAAAGAAATCGAGAGCAAATATGACTGGAAAGACTTAAGTTTGTTTGAACTTAATTTAGAAACTTGGAGGCAGTTATGGAGGGTCTTAGAAATGTCTGATGTTATTTTATTTATTGTAGACATAAGGTTTTCGGTAAGTTAGAATTGTTATTGTTACGATTTTATATAATATTATTTTATATTAACAAATATTAGGTAAATAATAAATGTCTCACTATCTTTGTTGCAAACTTTAAGTAAATTCTAACATTAAATTGTCTAGGCTAATAATAATACATATAGAGTTAGTATATAGTATTTTACAATTGCAATTTTTTTTAATATTATTTTTTTGTTTGGCTTTTGTTGCTCCTCATCCTAGTTTATGTACATATAGTTATTTACACAGTTTACTTTATACACATTTGGCTGCTAATAATTAATTGTATTAATCGCCCAGTTAGAATGGAACTTATTTAATAATAATAATAATAAAAATAGTTATTGTGCATATAAAAATAACACACAAAAGAACCAGGTACATATAGTGTGACACACTTAAGATAAAGACACTATTTTAACTTTTTTATTTTTATTCTAATTTGAACCAAATTTTACTGAAGTATAGAATAAATTAGTATCTACCTATGGACAAAAAAACATTCGCCTGTGATTCAGATCACCAGTTACTCTGTGCGCCTTCTCGCTGAAACTGAAAATGTGTTGAAGGCAAGTACAAAAATATCTAATCATAACTAATGATCTAACCTTCCAAAGTAAATTCAGGGAATATACGATTAAAGTCAATCCACTACATAAAAAAGACCCAAATGCCTTATGGGATTCTCTAAAGGAAGATATCACACGAGCAGGAAATGTGAAGCAACCTAAGATAACTGCTGAAACACTAACTGAAGTACAAGCCGGGAGAAACCTGAATGGCTCAATGTCCAATGAAATTGGACGAGTATAACAGACTGATGTGGAGAGATAGGAAGAGATAAGAATTCAGATCTTTTCCAAACAGTAAGGGTAATTACATGCAAACTTAAACCCAAAATGTGGTCGATTAAAGAATCTACCAGTACTCTAAACTGACGGGGATCAGATTACTAGGTCTGGCCCAATACTGCGAAAAACTTTTCGAAAGTGACCATACTGAGGCATAAGATGACTGGCAGCAAGACTACCAACACAAACCTTCAATACGAAATCCGAAGTGGAGGCAGCTTTACAAAAACTAAAAATTGGCAAAGCAGCTGGGGTTTGCAAGGTGCTTAAATTAGTTGGTGAAAATGGAATGAGAATTCTCGCAGACTATGCCAACAGATACGGGAGACAGGAATATGGCCTGATGACTAAATAACTTCAGTTTTCGTACTGTAGAAGAACACACTACCAAGCGTCTGGGTGACGCGACACCAATTTATATTTAGAAGAGCGCCAGCCGCATTTTGCCCTGTTCTTCCACTCCCAAGCAGGTTTGAGATAAGATATACTTCGATAGACGAGCAATGGGTCAAGGCTGCACTACCTCAGATCATTAGCGATGCTCTCTCAGGACGTGATTTCAATTATTCACTGATAATAAGGGCTTTTACGTCTTTGGATTATTGCGATTTTTTGCATAAAAAAATCCCTATTGAAGATTTCTCTCCGACAGGATTGGAATTTGACGTGATTATGATCTGTTTATACAGTAATAATAATAAATAATAATAATAAAATTCATTTATTCATGAAAAGAAAACATACACGTTTACTTTACATAAAAAGGTCATGGAGTCAATTTAAAATTGGTTTTCATCCTAACCAAAACGAGAGAGTAATGTGCATAACTACGGAACAAAATGGTTATAATTACAAAGGTGAGACATTATCTATATATGGATATAATTCAAAGGATATTGGTATACTTTTGTGTATGAAAGAAAAATAAAAATATACTGATTGAAATTGAATATTTAAAAAACTATTTGAAATGATCCATTGTGTGATCTTCCTTTTTAGACTAGCGACACTATTATTCTTCAGCTCTTTGGGAATTTGGTTATATATGTTAGCTGCCTGATAGGTGAAACTTCTTTTGTAGTACTCTGTTTGATGTATAGGTACACTTAATGTAGTATCTCGATCTCTTGTTTCCACTGAATGGGCTGTTGCTCTTTTTTCAATTTTTTGTCTAAGATATATTGGCGTATTAAGCTGAATTACACTATATATTATGCAACAGAGATGAATCCATCTTCTTGTTTTCATATTTAAGCAATCTAATTGCTTGAGATAAGGACTGATATGTTCTCTATATGGTAAGTTTAAAGAGTAGCGAATACATGCATTTTGAACCTTTTGTAGTCTGTTTGACAATTCCACCGTTGGACAGGGACCATACACTGCATCACAGTAATTTAAGCGTGACAGCACCAGTGATTCACACAATTTAAGTTTAGCTTCTTGTGATATATAATCTCGAACTTGATAGAGACCTTTTAATGTTATGTATGCTGATTTGCATTAATTGGCAACATGCTTATCATAGCTTAGTTGATCATCCATGAGGAGACCCAGGTTATTAGATTGTTGACTTATGTTAATAGTGTCATTGTTCATTTTTATATTAGGTATGGTGTGTGATAGTTTCCTTGAGTGTTTATTTCCATAAATCATGGCGACGGTCTTTTGTGTATTTATTTTAAGCCCATTTTTTGTTGTCCATATGAATATGTTGTTTAGTTCCTGATTTATGATCTCTATTGAATCGCATATGTCTTTAGGGTAAAAACTGTATAGAAGTTGTATGTCATCTGCATAAAAGTGTAGTGTACATTTATCAGTTGCCTTGACCATATCAGAGATGAATATGTTGAAAAGCAGTGGACCCAGTATCGAGCCTTGAGGTACTCCTGACAAAATTACAGCATCATCTGAAAGTTTGGTTCCTTTTTGATCTTTTAGTTCAACTTTTTGCGATCTATTAATGAGATAGTGATTAAACCATTTCCCTGCTGTGTCCTTGATGCCATAGTAATGTAGTTTGGATAGCAGTAGTTCATGATCTAAGCTGTCAAAAGCTTTTGACATGTCCAATAGTATTACCACAGTAATCATACCTTTGTACTGGTGATGATATCATCATTAATTTTTAGTAAAGCAGTGGTGGTGCTGTAATTTTTCCTGAAGCCTGATTGACTTGGGAGTAGTATCTTTTGTTTCTCTGAATATTCTGTTAATTGCTGGTGTACAACTTTTTCGAGGATTTTAGAGCCAGGTGGTAGGATGCTGATAGGATGGAGATTATCTGATTCATGCGAATTATCCTTTTTTTGTCTTGCCATTTTCCAACAGAGCGGTAGTTTGCCTATTTCTTGGGAATAGTTAATTATATGACATATTTCATTTCGTGGTCTGACATCTTTTGTTTTCTGCTATTTTGGCATAAAAAAGAAATCCTATCGAAGATTTCTCTCCAACGGGATTGGAATTTGACGTGATCTGTATGTATTTAATAATAATAATAATAATAATAAAAATGTTTATTATGTTACAAAAAATGTTACATAAAAGGTGGGAGTTCCGCTAAGCCGTTCTTCCACTCCCCCACAAAAATAAGTACACAGTATACCAACATATAAATAAATAAAAATGATGAACTATCATCTATAGATGGGTTGTATCGACCAAGCCGAAACCAAAATCAGCCCAATCCCTAACCAAACCGATTCCAGTCCATACCCCGCCGATACAAGCCATTCTAAATAAGTGTTATAAACATGTTACTGGGTGCTATTTAATAATCTATTCTATTTACCTACTAATAATGGTGTCTGCACTTAAAGATTTTTGAAGAAATCGCATAAAAAATCCCTATCGAGCTCCCGTAAGGCACTGAGTGTGACACACTTAAGGGAATCATGAGATCCCGATTAACTCAGTTGTTTAGGTCTTCCAAACGAAAACTCCAGGGATTAAGACTAGCAACAAGTCCTTCCATCAATAAAATGCAATTAGTTCAAAGAATACCATTTATTTAATAGGTATGAAATAATACAGTATATATGAAAGAATCACGCCTCCCCAACTAAGGCAAATTACTTAACCATACAAGTGAGATCGTGCCCTAACAATCGATTTGGTAGAAAAGATTAATTTAACCTCCTCAGGATTTAATGCAAGCCTTTTTAAAAAGAATTTAGAAATTTCGTATTTTGGTAATTATGGCTGACTGAAAATTATATAAAAAAATTTTGGTTCGCTTATGAATAGCTTGAAGGTTCCAGATCATGTTTTTATCATTCACGGGACGAAGTTCGACTAATATATGAGTTTAATAACTTTCGGCCAGTCTTATGACGTACTTGTCCCCATGCAGGTTCAATATATGACAGCGAGTCACTTTTGAAGGACTTTTGAGTCCTTTGTACACAAGGCGGTTTTCTCTATAACTTTATTATATGGAAAGCCCCGCAGTTGCCTTTCCTACCATCACTTTGTATCGACCACCCAACGCACTCGACCAAATTACGCGTCGCTGGGTGAATCCAAACTTGTTTTATGCAAGAAAACGGCCTTGTCCATTGATTTTTTGCCAATTATTCCTTATAGGCGCTACGCCGCTTTTACCAAATTCGTCGGTTTCGCCTTTTTGATATATTGCATTGTTAAAATTTTATTGTCAGTCTTTAGAACAGGATATATAATGACTGTACCTCCATGGTCAATGTCTTTGACAGAGGAATTGAAGTTGAAAATATTTTGAATATTTTCAAATATTCTGAATATTTTCAAAGTACTTTTTAAAAAGTATGTGATTCATTTTTCCATGACCACCATACTCACTCTCATATCCTTGAGCAGAATATATTTTCCTAAGTCAAAATTCGGTGTTTCTTCGAATTTTTACCCGGTTGTGCCTAATGTCTTATCGAACTCACAACGGTCCTTTTGGACTAGTTTGTGGCTCCGAAGTCTCTCAGACTCTTGAGCATGTCCTTAAATGAAATTTTTGCCTAAGTCGAATTTTTATTTTGGTTTCGAATCAATTCTGGAAGGTTCTACAACAATACCACTACATAAAAAGTGAACGACAAATACTGTGATAAGTACAGATTACCTGCATTAATATCACACGCTAGCTGTATATATGTAAATGGTCTACCTTAAAACCCCTTGGAGCTATTTTTTGGCCCAATATTTTGAATGCTACTTGAAGTTGGTTAAATGTTAAAAATAGTGATATAAAAATGTCAAATAAAAAAAATTAAAAATACCTCAGTTTAACCATGTCTCCACTCTCCACACACTAATATGCAACATTGTTTCTGCTATGTCTAATACAGAACAAGTTCATTTTTCCTAACTTGTTGCACAAATAGCTATTCTGTTATTCAGGTAGTACAAGTAATTTTTGATGTTAAATTTAAGTAAGTTCATCTTATTTTCTTTAGTATTTTTGTTGTAGGCATCTATGTTTCCTCCGTCTTTGTACAACTACGTAACAAACACATTGAAAAAAGATTTTATTTTAGTAATAAATAAAATTGATCTAGCACCGGCTTCCCTAGTTGTCGCTTGGAAAGTTTATTTCGAAGAGAAATATCCTAATTTACATATTGTACTATTCACCACATTACCTGGATATAATTTAATTGGAAAGCAGTCCGATGTAGCAGGTATAACATTTTATTTAACATATATAATAAGAAAAATTGTCCCAGCATAGAGATTTAAATGATTTTCTCAAATTCATTACTAACAGGAAAAAAAATAAGTAGAACATTTTTTCTACCCTCTTGTGCGTGCATTTTTGTCACTCGGTGCATAATATAATAAATGTTTTCTGGTAAAAACTGAAAATACTGGTTTCCAATCACCTTTAACTTTTTTTTTTTTTGTATTGAAGCATTTGAATCTTATTGTCTCCCATTCAATTTTCTTTTATGTCTTATTTAGTTAAATCTCCCCACTCGCTATTTATCGTGAGGGGTTCATTTAACACTCATTTTATGCATAGTTTTAACCAACAAGTAGAAACACATTGGAATTAGTTCTTCTGATATAAAGAAAAAACCTAGAATGAACTTTTCACTGTTGATAATAATTTTTAAAAACGCATCTATATTGTTCAAAATTTTATTTTTTTAATTTTATATACAGTGCGTCCCTCTTTTTACGGTAATAACCTTCGTAGCTCAGTTATTAATTATCCAGTATCAACCAAAGGATTGGTATCAATGACCTTTTCTGTGTCTTTTTTAAGTAAAACAAAACTTATTTCAGTCATTTTTATTAAAAAAAAAATAGATTATATTGGGCATTTTTTTATTCAAAAACTAATGCAACACTATTGATCAGCAAGGTTTAGGCCCAGTTGTGCCATGCTCTTGAACTCATAGTTCAACGTTGATCCATGTTAGAAAATAAAAATTGGTTGTTCAACAGTTCAAGCAACAATGCTTTTACTCTCGATAACAAACTTTTTTTTTTTATGCTTATTGATAAAAGTGATAAAAACTTCATGTGTGCTAAAGTTGAATGTTTTTGGAAATTTTTGGTTCTTTTGATTAACAGAAGAAGAAGACCTTAATTGAATTAGGAAAAGACCTAATGTACATATAAGGTCAGTTGGGGTAAACATGAGACACCACAAAAGTGGGGTTATTATAAGACAGTTATTTTTTGCACTGTGTGTTGCTTTAAAAAAAATGTGCAATTACAAGAAACAAAATATGATACTTGTTCTGCAAGAGATATTTGTCTTGTAATTATATCAAATAAAACAAACGTTGAGAATAATAGTCTTTTTTTTTGACTATTTTTACTTCCACATCCAGTGGAAGTATAGTAACGACAAAAAAAAATTTAAAACATTTTTATTGTTCAAATAAGCTTAGAATGTCATGAAACGTCGAGATTTTAAGTTTGAGCGAAAAAAAATTTCTGTCTGTCTGTCGGTCTGTCTGTAACTTTTTTTTTGTGCGCACATTTACTCTGGAACCATTTGAGATATTGACTTGAAATTTGGTACACATATGTACTTTAACGAGATCTAGAACTAGATTATACTTTCATCTTGTTCCGTCGAAGGGTTGGGGGTAAATTGGTAAATAGATGAATCAAGCAGGTAAGAGTCCATAAAATTGGTATTTAGTATATACAAGAGAAGCTAAGGTCTCAAAAAAAATTTTGGCGTTAGCCACCCCCATTATTAAAGAGGATGAAAAAAAATGTGATTTAGTGTGTACAAGAACCAGAAACCTCAAAATATTTTTTTACTTCATCCACCCCCACTACCACCCCCCTATCACCACCTCCACCCCACTACCGTTGTGGGATATCGTTTTATATGTTTTTGGGGTAGAGGATTTCAAATATTATATTATTAAAGTTCCATAAGCAATTATCTCCACATTCAAAATTTTTTCTTTGTGAGTGACTTGGATAGAAAATCTGGATGTGGAAGTAGTGATTCCTTGAGCAGCGGTTTTTAAATTTTTATGAAATAACTTTCATTGTCAACTTGTGATCAAACAAGAATTAAAATCTATTTGGGGTACAAGCATACAAAATTAAAAATATAAAAGATTTAAAATATATTATTAACTTAAAGCTATTTGTATTTGTATATTGATATTGTACTGATATTATTAATAATAATAATATGCAACAATAGTCTTTGTTTATGATTTATGTTAATTCTATAATTATAAGAAATCACTTGCTTGAAATATATTTCCAGGAAAACTAGTTACACATTGAATTAAGTTGGTCCTAGCGCGTTTTTTGTGGGTTTTGTTAAATAATTTCTTATGACAAACAGCAAGTCTGGTAATAATGAATTTCAATAGAACTCTGTTCTGATATACTTGATATCTATTTCGAAAGAAAAAAAACCACTTGCTATATTTATTTCTTTTATCTATATAGGTTCACATTTTCTACAATTATAAAATTTGATGTTTATATTAACATATTATTATAATAGACTTTTTAGTGTTTTACTAAAAATTTGAAGATATTTCATGAAAAACTGGTTCCATAACTTTTAACTTAGACAGATTTTTGCAATTCAGGAAGAGTATGTGTCCATGTTTTATTTGTAATAGGTCTGCATATTAAGTTGTAGATTCTATTAGGCTTCATTCTCATCAGAGGTGGATTTATACTTCTGCCGCTCAGGGACTAAGAGAAACTTGCCGCCCCACCGCCTCCCCCCTATCTACTCCTCGTCCAGAGGCGTAACTATGGCAGGGCAAACCGGGGCAGTGCCCCGGGAGATCAAGGCCCCCCCAGCCGGCGCCTGTTTTTTTGGATTATCCCCCCCCCCCTGCTCATCAAAAAAATGTTGTGATGGAAAAAACTGGGATAAAAATTTTTTTTTGGATTCTGAAAAAAAAAATTATGTTCGGATCAAAAAAAATATTTTTTTCAGTTTAGGATTAGGTATTAAGAAAATAATATAATAGGGAGCCCCCAACAATTTTTTGCCCTGGAGCGTCATGACGTCTAGTTACTCCACTGTTCTTGTCCTCAGCATTCAAAAATGATAGTACCTCTACACATCACGTCCCCTCGCTCACTCCCTTTTCTGCTTTCTCCTCATAGATTTGTCAATAGCATAAAGCACAAAATCATTAGTACTAGCCTAATTTTCTTCAACAGATCGACATATAATATTCTTTATTTTATCATATGAGAACGAGAACAAGATAAAATTTGAAATAAACTTTGGTATGTATTTAAAATGCTATTTATTTAAACATAAACATAGTTAAAATAAAAAACACTTTCTAAAATAAGTTCAAAATGTTCTGATAGTACATACTAATGGTAAAGGTTTAAATGAACTTCCTTCGTGAACGAGTTTGAAAATGAATTTATAACATCATCAAAGTCTAATCTTTTGGTTAGCTCCGATTCAATGTAACAACTGCCACATCTTTCAGGCGTTCATTGGTTATTACAGAATTTGAATATTCATAACAAACAGTTTGCTAAGAGCGTTTAAGATTAAGTGAATCATTTCATTTCATTATGTTAACACATAGATGCAGATTGCAGATTCCCTAATCGTGGCGTCGGTGTTGCGCATTCGGATGACTGTGTTTTGGACTGTATAAAAATTCTAATAAAAATCGAATTAAAAATGTGAATGCCGGGCGAATCCGGGGGTCTCCTGCCAGAATAAAGAATTTAGTCAGAGTAGCACTTACCAAGATTCTTTGCTTCCTTCTTCTTTGGCCTGGCCAGACCTTCTGTTCCTTCCAATTAATAGGAACCATTCACAACCAAAAAACCAATACAACTCAAAGGTTGTCTAACTCAACTGTATGCTTGTCTATCATATACTGCTTGAATTCAAAAATGAAAAAAAGTAATAACAATGCTGCCAACAGCATTACCAACTGCGTGGCAGTTAAATCCCCAGTGGCTAGTGCCCACTCAATTCAAATTCTAACAAAAAACCCAAAAACCCGTCCAACATTCAACTTAACAAAAATTAAAAATAAAAACATAATTCTTTAGTGAACATACCGCTCACCGTAAAATGACTATTTTACCTTATTTACAACTTGCAAAACTTGCACACCACTAGTTCGGAAGCGGACATAATTTTACAATTGGTCTCTTTAGCTCTCCCGTAGCTGTGCGAACCTTCGCAACACGAATAATATTATCCGATCCAGGGTAAACTTCAGTTACCCTTCCCAGTTTCCATTGCAGTGGCAGTGTTACTTCATTTTTGATAAGAACTAATTTACCCACAGTTACTGGGTTAGAAGTGTCACTCCAAGCGTTACGTTGTTGTAGCGTATTCAAATATTCTTGTTTCCAACGACGCCAGAAGTGTTGTTGTAAAGCTTGAATTTTTTGCCATTGACTTAAGCGTGGCATCTCTAAATCAGAGAAATCTTCCTCAAGAAATGAACCAAGTGGCTCTAAATTCAAAAAGTGACTAGGAGTGAGAGCCTCCAGGTCGTTAGGATCAGAACTAATAGGCTGTAAAGGCCTCGAGTTAAGCTTGCTGCTTGCCTGCTTCTATTTGAGTGAAAACAGTGGACAATTCTTCAAACGTAAGAATGTGTTCCCCTATTGTTTTTATAAGATGCCGTTTTATGACTTTGACTTGGCTCTCCCAAAGACCACCCATATGCCGACTTGATGGAGGATTAAAATGCCATTTTAAGCCCTCCGATTCTACCACATGTTGCATACATTGTATTAGAACACCAGTGAAGTTTGTACCACAATCGCTATGTATGCGGATACACTTACCCCGCCTTGCCAAAAACCTGCGAAAGGCAGCAAGAAATGCTTCCGTGGATAAATCAGAAGCCAGTTCCAAATGATGGGCCTTTGTCGTAAAGCATACAAATACACACAAATAGGCTTTTAGGACTTTAGCGCCTCGAACTTTATTCATAGTAACCGAAAAAGGACCACAATAGTCAACACCCACAAATTTGAATGCTTTTACTTCAGACACACGACACTGCGGAAGGTCTGCCATAAGAGGGAAGTGAGAAGACGGATTTACTTTGAAACACCCATGACAACTAGACAAAACTGATTTGATTGCTCTATGTGGGGACAAAATCCAAAATTGACGACGAAGAAGAGCTAACAAAGTACTGTGTCCTGGATGCAAATAAATTTTATGAACATGCGATATGATTAAACGGGTAAGGGCACTTTTTCGAGGCAACAAAATAGGATGCTTAGAATCATAATTTAAAGATGAATTCCTCAAACGGCCGCCAACTCTCAAAATATTTTCTTTATCAAGAAATGGATTTAATTTTCTAAATGGTTTCGAACAAACCTGACCATGTTTAAGTTGTTTGATAATTAAACTAAACTCAACTTGCTGTGTTAAACGCACAAGCACTAAAAGAGAACTATGGAGTTCTTGGGTACGAAAGGTACCTGTATAAATTCTATCTTTTCGACATGATGAAATAAAGCGAAGACAATAACTAAATACACGCTGCAACTTTGACAAAGATGAAAACCGATCAATAAGTGAGAGCACGTTGTCCTCTACTGTAATTGTAAGACACAAGGTTTTATCTTTAACCTCCTCGAAGGTCTCATATACCTGAGGCTGCACTGGCCAAGAATCGGCTGACAATTTAAGCCACATGGGCCCCGCCCACCAAAGCGGATGATCAAGCAACTGAGAGGGAGATAATCCTCTTGTTGCACAGTCTGCAGGGTTTTCAGATGAAGAAACATAAGTCCAATGATTACCTGGTAACAAGTCCTGTATGAAAGCCACCCTATTGGCTACAAAAGTCTTCCATTTGTAAGATGGAGATTTTATCCAGGACAGAACAATCTGTGAATCAGACCAAGCCAATATATTTGAAAAGTTGACCTCAGGTTCAAAAACACTCAAGACAAATGTTATCAACTCTGCTAACAGAGCAGCAGAGCTGAGTTCTAACTGAGGAATTGACAACCTCTTTAGCGGAGAAATTCTCAACTTACTACAAATAAGACTTGTAGAAATATCTCCGTTATTCCTAATTATACGAAAATAAACCACAGCAGCAAAAGCGATTTCACTGCTATCACAGAATCCATGAATCTCGCATATAGTAGATTCGTCAATGCCTAGATACCTTGGCATGAGTAAGTTACTTAGAAGAGGCAACTCTGATTGGTACGTCTTCCATTGAGAAACAATATCGGGAGGTGGTTCTTCATCCCAATCAATTCCCACCATCCACAGTTTTTGAATAAGGTGTTTGGCAACTACCACTAATGGTGCCAGAAATCCTAATGGATCAAATATCCTAGCCAATTCAGATAATATTTTCCGTTTTGTACATTGGTTCGACTGAGGACAAATATTGTATGAAAAACAATCTGAGGCAGGATTCCACTGCAAACCCAAAACTTTAATAAAAGAGGGTTCTTCCTTGTCAAAGGATATTTCTTGTTGCAAGGAAGAAGGTAAACTATTCAGAATAGAGGGTTCATTACTAGCAAATTTTTTAAGTTCAAATCCTCCTCTTTTCAACAATGAGATCAAATCAAAGGCTAAACTTTGTGTCTCCTTGATTGAGTTAGTTCCAGTAATCACATCGTCTACAAAGATATGAGATTGCAAAACCTTGGAAGCCTTAGGAAAATTCACACTTTCATCTAACGCTAATTGCTTCAAAGTCCTTAATGCCAAATACGGAGCCGAAGATACTCCAAATGTGACTCGATTCATCACATATTCCTGTACAGAGTGATCAGGACTAAATCGCCACAATAAACGCTGAAAATCTCGATGTTCCTCATTAACAAGTATCTGGCGATACATCTGTTTTATATCTGCAATAATGACATATTTAGGCAAACGAAAATTTAATAATATCTTGGTTATATCAGTATGAAGCTTTGGGCCTACTAACAAAGTTTCATTAAGAGATATCCCATTTGAAGATTTCGAAGATGCGTTAAAGACTACGTGCAACTGAGTAGTTATGCTTTCGGGTTTGACTACCCCATGGTGAGGTATATAATAAACCTGCGAGGGATTTAATGCTGTACGAGCTGGCACCATATGTCCTGACTCTATATAATCCTGCATTGCATCCCGATAAACATCATATAATTCAGGATTTTTTTTAAAACGCCCTTCTAGAGACCTTAAACATTTCAAAGCCACTGAATAGCTATCTCCAAAGGTAGGAGGGCAACTTTCCTTGAAGGGTAAGGCTACAACATATCTACCTTCAGAATTTCGAAAGTGAGTATCTCTATAATGTTGTTCACATTGATCAATATCCGAAGTAAACTTTGAAGGAAGTTGTTCCAATTCCCAAAACTTTTTCACAACTTCTTCTAGAGAAGATTCAACTAATAAACACGAATGATCTACACCAATTGAATTGCTAACTTTACCCATCAGAATGTATCCGAAAATGGTTTCGATCGCAGCAGGTTCATTACTTCCCTTACCTGGAATAATGTTGCCTAATAAGATTTGCGGAAACACCTCAGCTCCAAGAAGCAAGTCAATCGGTTGTTTACGATAGAAGTGAGGATCAGCTAATTTCAAATTCAACAAATTACTCCAATTTTGAATGTTCAAGGGCAATGATGGCATATCACTACAAATATTGGATAGGATTTGCGCATCCAAAACTAATTTAGGATTATCTCTTAACCTAGAGACCAAAGTACAAGTTACTAACCCTCTACTTTTCATTAGAGGTGATTGATTTAAACCACGAATCGAAAGTGAAGAATGTGTTCGAACCAAGCCTAAACGCTGGACACAGTTCTCCGATATAAAATTCACTTGAGATCCACAATCAACAACAATTCTAACAGGAACTGGCGTACCTGAAATATCTAAGATGTTAACCACAGCTGTGGCCAACAAGATGGTAGGTGTCGATGCTACGACACCTACAAAAACTTGATTGCCTGTGCACCATTTGAAACATCCTTTTCATCTATTAAGACACTCTGCACATTAACAGGGACACCCTGTATTTGAGGTGAAGGGATCCCACCTTCTGTGTCAACTTGCTTGGCATAATGTAAAAGACTGTGATGTTTCCTTGTGCATTTTGTGCACTGTTGGGCCGAATCACAAGCTTTGACCAAATGTGTACTACTAAAACAATTTAAGCACCGATTCTTATTTTTCATTATTTTAAATCTCTCATATGGTGCTTTGCTAATGAATACGTCGCATTTCAAAACATCACGATTTAAATTACATACTGGACAAACTACCACAGAATTAGCTACTAATGACAATGAGAATGGCTTACCTTTGCCCTTACCATCCCTTATACCAAATTTAGTCGGTTTGGACACAACACCAAGACCTATATTATCCAATGCCAAACTTTGCTTCTCTACAAAATCAACCAAGATTCGTACAGAAGGAATCATTTGTCTGTTGTCGACAATGCTTAACTCGAACTGTTCTCTAGTGTGAACTTCTAATTTTTGGAAAAGCATATTCACTGCTAACAAATTTAGCTGATCTTCAGCTTTTGGCAATAAAGCCTTAAAAGCTGACCAATTCTCCTTAAACTGGTCTACCACATTTTTTAATGAATGAGAAGACCTCTCCGAAATAGGACGCAATTTATTAATAGTTTGTAAGTAACTATTTGCAGCTAATCTATTATTTAAATATCTTTTATTCAATGTGTTTATAGCGATAGGATAATTTATAGCTGTTAACCTCAAACATTTCACTAGGGAGAGCGGCTCACCCTCTAAGGATAACATTAAGTAATGAAATTTCTCTACATCTGACAATTCTTTGTTGTTATGTATTAAACTATTAAATAATTCAATAAACGATTGGTACAAAGTTATGTCACCTGAAAATTTTGGTAATTTAATCAATGGTAATTTAAAGGCGAGTTTATAAAAAAAGTCCCAGTCCTAACTTAGCCTGTCTTAGTCTTAATTTTTCCCTAAAATATATCTGATGTTTTAAGACGGGTTTATAAAAACTGGCCTTTGTCTTAAGTTGATCGTAAAATAGATACGCGAACTTTTCATGCCAATTGGAATTGATTTCTGATCTATTCAGTGGTATTAGCCCCTAGGAAAAATTAATCTAAAAATTTTAGGTTAAGTTAGGACAAGACAGGATTGCGACTTTTATAAACGGCATACGGGTAACCTGTACATTTAACTTTTTAGGGAAAAAATTAAGACTAAGACTTTTTTTATAAACTCGCCTTAACACGCGAATTAGAATTCTCAGGTACTAATGTCTGTGGAGAACTTGATATCTGAATACTACCTGCATTTAATTTGGCATCAAATAACCGCTGCAAATTTCGCGCTTTTGTCTTAACAGAATAGGACACACTATCGAATGAATCCTCTAACGCATAGTGATCCGAAGAAAGAGTAATTTCTTCCTTAAATGCCTTATCTGCAACCTCACTACTCAAATTTTCAAATTTCTGGATTTTACTTTTGAAATCTTTTGTCCTTATGAGACAGTTCTCTATTTTCTCAAGATCATCCGAACTTTCCGCATTTATGCATAAATCTAATAATTTTTCTGCGGATGATAAAATGTTTTTCATTGCACTTTGGCAGAAATTTATTTTCTCAGCCATTTTAACCAGTAACAAAGCAATTCAAATCACAATTAGGCAATCCAAACCACGTGACTTCCAACATGGCGCTGAGGGCAAACATCCGGCAATCCTTTATTTTCATTCGTTAAATCAGTTTTTTTTCGGTTGCCTTGGCTACGTTTCCGCGAGTTAATTAAAATAAACCCCATGTTTGCCCTCAGCGTCATATTGAAAAATAATTTTGACAGGTCGTTGGATTGCCTAATCAGCGAAATCTAACCAACAAAATGCCAAACTGTCAAAACTTTAAACGTATGGACAATTTGAACTACTGGCAAATGATTGGTAGTCCTAATGTCCTCTAAATTCCCCCAGTGCGCACTCAATTATTCAAATGAGTACGGACTAACGGACCAAACAAAAAACCAAGCAAAAAACTCAACTGCTTTAAAAACCAAATGGTATGCAAGTTTTTTAAGCCGAAATATGAGCTTTATTATCAGACTGTAAGTCTGCTATTAATTACTAAATTACTAATTACTAAATAATTGTAATACGGCCGAAGGGCCAATGTTTTGGACTGTATAAAAATTCTAATAAAAATCGAATTAAAAATGTGAATGCCGGGCGAATCCGGGGGTCTCCTGCCAGAATAAAGAATTTAGTCAGAGTAGCACTTACCAAGATTCTTTGCTTCCTTCTTCTTTGGCCTGGCCAGACCTTCTGTTCCTTCCAATTAATAGGAACCATTCACAACCAAAAAACCAATACAACTCAAAGGTTGTCTAACTCAACTGTATGCTTGTCTATCATATACTGCTTGAATTCAAAAATGAAAAAAAGTAATAACAATGCTGCCAACAGCATTACCAACTGCGTGGCAGTTAAATCCCCAGTGGCTAGTGCCCACTCAATTCAAATTCTAACAAAAAAACCCAAAAACCCGTCCAACATTCAACTTAACAAAAATTAAAAATAAAAACATAATTCTTTAGTGAACAGACTGGATGAGCCCATTTTTTAAATGTGATGGGGGAGATAGGTTTTATTTATTTTTGTTTTTATGTGCCTTAGGTATTTTTCCAAAAATTTGCCGCTCCTGGATTTTGCCGCCCTGAGCTATTATAGCCCCCCTAAATCCGCCACTGATTCTCATAGTATTGAAAGTTGGGCTTTTAATATATTTGATCTAGTAATTTTTTTTCACTTGGGATATGTGGGTATTTATTTTGTCGTTTTAAACAAAATAAAAGTAATTGGAACTATTACACCATACGTTGACACCATATTGATTACATTGCATATAAATCCCTACCACATCGGATCTTCGTAGACACATTTTATTGATTACTATCCTTAATAACCTATAACCTTTACCAGTGTAAATTAAAATGTTTTTGTGGAGAAAAGGTTAATAACATAATATTTTTAGGGTTGCAAGTTAGAAGACGAAGAGGTAGAATACATATGGCTGCAGAAGGAACACTACAAATTTTAGAAGTATGTCAAAAACTAGTTGGAAATAATGTTAATTTAACATCTTGGGAAAATAAAATTAAAGAGGAAATGAATGAAAAATGCAATGAAGCCGATGATGAAAAAGTAGAAGTGGAAGAAACTGTGCATTTAAAAAATATTGACACTGGTTTTGTTGCTTATGAGAAATACAAAAATGGTATTTTAACAATTGGCTGTATTGGTCAACCTAATGTAGGGAAATCCTCGTTAATAAACGCTATGATGGGGAAAAAAGTAGTTAGTGTTTCAAAGACTCCAGGTCATACGAAACATTTCCAAACTATTTTCTTGACTTCTAATGTAAAATTGTGTGACTGTCCTGGATTAGTATTTCCGTCAAAAGTTCCTAAGCCACTCCAAGTATTAATGGGAAGTTTTCCAATTGCCCAGTTGCGAGAACCTTTTACTACTGTCAAATATATAGGTATGTGGATAATATGAATACAATGCATCATCTCCTATAATAGAAAAGTTATTTATTGTTGGTTAAATTTTTAGCTGAAAGACTGGATTTGGTATCGTTATTAAGAATTGATCATCCAGAGAATGATGATACTTGGTCAGCAATGGACATTTGTGATGGATGGGCAAAGAAAAGGGGATATCTCACAGCCAAAGCTGCCAGGCTGGATTCTTATAGAGCTGCCAATAGCATCTTACGAATGGCTTTGGATGGCAAAATATGTTTATGCCTTAGACCTCCAGCTTATACTACAAAAAAAGGTAAAATATTTTTCACCTAAGCTAACTTGAAAGTAAGAACTATCAGCGATAGTCAAGCGGCCCTTATGGCCCTTGCATCAGTAAGGATCAAGCCAATACTGGTTCAAAACTGTAAACGGGCTCTCTGTGAACTTGGCTTATCTAATAGACTAAGAGCCAGCAACGTATTTACTTATGTTATTTCAGCAGTTATAAGAATGAGTAGGTATACCCTTCTTAACACACTAGACATGGAATGGAATGTCTGACACCCCAACACAGCCGGGTTTAGTAACCAATTCAAATTCAAATTTTTTTTCCATTTCCAACCTAAAAATTACTAAGAGTGACGCAGGCTATCAAATTTAAACCTTTTCGTTTCAAAGACCTTCCCCAACCCGTTTGGTTGAAACCAGTCGAGGCCTCAAATTTTTCCCAAATGTTTATGAAATACTATTAAAATATAAGAGAATGTAACTGAACAATACCAATAGCACACTCTATTATATTTTAATAGTATTTTATAAACATTTGGGAAAAATTTGAGGCCTCGACCGGTTTCAACCAAACTGGTCGGGGAAGGTCTTTGAAACGAAAAGGTTTAAATTTGACAACCTGCCACACTCTTAGTAATTTTTAGGTTGGAAATGGAAAAAAAAATTTAATTTGAATTGGTTATTAAACCCGGCTGTGTCGGGGTGCCAGACGTTCCTTTCCGTGTCTAGTGTGTTAAGAAGGGTACGCCTACTCATTCTGCTATGACTGCTGAAATAACATAAGTAAATCCGTTGCTGGCTCTCCTGCTACAACTGGGTAAAACTTCTCTGGATGTCTGGACACAGCAACATTGAGGGTAACGTACGGGCAGATGCTCTAGCTAAGGTGGATTCTCAGCGGCCCCTACGGGGGGTCCGGAGCCGGCTCTTGGCTACCCTAGATGAAATGCCAAGAAGTCAATAGAAAACTGAAGTCGTTCCCAGCTCCTTGATTTCTAAGCTTCCTACCCTGCTCTTTATCTCAAGGCCCTTGCCAAAATGAGCAGAACAAATCCTGCCACTAAGCAAGTGAAAGGTCAGAATCGTGGTAGGTCTTTTGACTGGACACGACTCTTTCAGAAAACACCTGCACACTATAGACTACCCCGACTGCAGGTTCTGCGGGAATGAGGAAGAAACTTCCATCCACGTCCTAACTTCCTGTCCTTGAGGCACAAACACTTCAGCATTGATTTTCCGGTGCTGGAGGAAATAAGGAATGCCCCCATAGAAAGGTTAGAATCCCTGCGTTAGAATCTGGCCTGAATGGAGGAATTCCTTAAATTCGTAGCGGTAGCACAATGGGCCACAAGGCCTGACTGCGGCGACCTTTCGTCGACCTGCTAAAAGAAGAAGAAGAGAAGAACTGTCAGTATGTAGTGTTTGCATTACCGGTAAATCAATTTACCGGTTACTTGTAAATGAGACAAAAGTCCTGGCAGTAATTATCGGTAATTTTAATTCTTTTACCAATAATTTCAGTATTTTTTCTCCCTCCTATTCATGCCGACGTTTTATGTTGTTGGTTTAGCTTTAGTGGTTTTTGGGTGGAGGGGTGATTTCCAGCCATGCTCCGGCGATGATTTCTACAGTTTGCTCTTTAGCCTTTTTGGTCCATAGTGTCCATTGTTTATTCTGTCTATTCCAGGTGCAGTATTTGTTCTTGTTCTACCATTTTTTTTAGCAGTTATTCCTTGGAAGGTGGCTTATTGAAGGGCCTTCTTTTATTAATTTGGTTTGTTCATTTTTTGGTTTCTCTCCTTCCTCAAGTTTATCTGTCCAATGTTGCAGTGGTATGTATCTTCTTGGGTACGTATTATCATTTCTTCTGTATTTTTTCAGGTGTCAGAAGGTTTAGTTTAATCGTTGTCCTCAACAACACTCCAACAAGACTGAACGCCATATTGGAAACCACGATCTACGTAGTACGTCAACCAGAGATTCGCGGATTAATGTTTACTAATTTACGATTGTGACTCAAAAAAAACAAAGTTTTTGTGCAACCTCTATAACAGGAAATTATTGCCCTGTAAAAAACTTTCTTATTATTGCAAATGAAAAATGTAATGATGTTTTCAGGTATTTCCATTGATCTTTGGTGGTATACGATGCCACGGTTCCTTCAATATTGGAATTTTAGGTACCTGCTTGTCAGTTGTCGCCATGTGTTTTAGCCACTTCTTTATAAAAATGAGTGCTTCAAGCCACACTATCTGAACACTTCACCGGCATTAATTAACATGTTATGTTATGTCAATATGTATCAATTTATGCAGAACTATTCAGGCTTCAGTTCAACATCACTCTGTCCAAAATTAACAAGGTTTTAGCTGATTTATATGCACTTTAATAAAAGCGTCATAAAAACATGTCCGTCGTCTAGAAACTCTGTGGTGAGGATCATAATTCGGTGTTGTTACAAATTTTAAAATCTAATCTTTGACTATGAAGGTAATACTCAATTATAATTAGAATCACTTGAATTTCTACAACCAGTCAAGTAATATCTAAAAAAAGCATTTTTGAATTTGATTTAAAATTTTACCGCCAAAAACACTGACTTCAACAGGCACTGATGAAGTCATCGATCGCAGTGATGGTAAACAACTAACCTCAAAAATACATATTTTTAAAGTTTCCGAGTACTATGTCGTTATTATTAAAATTTCCGCTTGGTTTTCGTACTTTCACCTAAAATTTTGTTCAACTTTATACTTATGAAGCTTGAAATACTTTACCCTAATAAAATAAGGCGCTTTTTGTAGGTTGAAAATCTAACCCGCAATTAGCAGCCCATTTTTATTAATCAACAATATTGAGACATTATTTGAATGAATTTTTAAAAGTGTGGATACAACTATTCTAAATGAGAATTAAAAAAACTTAAAATTTGAGGTTATGTTAGTTATATTAATGCAACTGATGACGTCATTGTCAATCACAGCGTGTTTTGAATACCAGTTCATTATTCAAATTCTGTTATTTATTTCTGTTATTGAAATTTTAAATTGATAGATGATAAAATGGTGGGAAGTGCTTTGTATCAAGTACTTCATTTTAATATCAAAAAGCAAATTTGCATATAGTGAAAACACCTAATTATATTTTTGTCTATTACCTTATCTTATTATAATACTGTATGGATGATTAGTCTGAATTAATATTTCTTATATCTCAGACTATTGGGCAACACATCCAGATATTAAAACGGTTAAATGGATACAAGCTAGAACCACGGAAAGTGATAATGGTGTACATGAACAACCCCACAATATTACTGATGAAAGCGACTTATCAGATGATGGAAATTATTTAGAAAAGGAAGAGGAGGAACATGACGGTGGTAGTGAAGAAGCACAGAGTAGTGAGGAGGATAAACAAAATAACTTTGCATTTAATAAATTTGCGGCTCTAGGTATGGACGATTGAAATATAATGTTATGTAATACTTAAAGCATGGAATATATATTTTATTTTTATATTGTGTTTAAAGTCGATAAATTCCTTTCTCATAAATAGACAATATAATTTCTGATAATTTATTTTAAAATGCCAAAGTACATTTGAGATATATTTTTCATAATTTTTTATTAGAACTTTTTCCTCTTCTTCTTTATCGGAGCTGTTGGTATTAAGTCTGGATCTACACTGTTTATAGCAACAATTTCTGCACTTTGATTTTTAATGTCATCTCTGCTAAGGACTGATGGATCCAAGAATACTGTTTCAATTAATGCTAAAATTGAATAAGTTTTTTAGTGACAATTGTTTAAATTATGAACAAAAATGGTGTCATAAATTGTACAGAAAAGGTCATGTCTTCTAGCTAGGATATACAGCATGCGGCGGAATTACTAGGTCACCATTTTGTTATACGAATTTCTAACAGTCATGATTTTATACTTTACAATCTAAAGATGTTAGAAAATTGTTATGGAACTCTACGTTATAGAGAAAAGTATAAAACTTGTTAAGTGATGCTACTAGAATATATAGTTTTATGCTCTCGAGAAATTGCCCACATATTCTGGGACACCCTGTATATCACATAATTTTCTGTCAGATAAATTGTCCAGAAAACATCTACTTTCTGGTCAATCGAAGAAATATATTGTAGTAGAAGAAGATATAATTACATTGGCACACACACACACACCGGCAAATTTAAAAGAAAGAAGATTAATTGGCATTTTTTTCTACATATTTTTTTTCTCCTAATAAGGTTTCGGTCTAATTTGTTTTTGGACAATAATAACTAAAAAAACATTTTTTTATTATTTATTACCAATATCGAATTGATTCCACCCCAAATGGAACTTTGCCCACCCACCTCCCCTTTTTGTACCCCCAAACTATTAAATAACCAGCATTCAGTAACAGACCTGCTAAGATGTTTTTGCACTTAAAAAATGTAAAGTGTCTTAGGCAGTCATATTCCTTTTCACCTTGCCCGCCTCCCCTCACTAATTCCGACCGAAACCAGCCTTATGGAACGGAATCTCGTAAAAGGAAAAGTGAACTAATAACCTAACGCCTAGCTAATCGCAGTTTGTTTTGCAAAACTTCACACCATTTTAAAGCCTGTTTAAAAAACAATATATAAAATAGCATTTTTGCAAAAAATGATAAGTACATTTTGACTTGTTTTAAACATTAAACAATCAAGCAAAATTACAAGGATTATTTTTTTCAATAATGTGTGTCTCCCACGAGCCTTTATGACTGCAATCATCCTTCTTCCCATACTTATGATGACGTTATCAATCATTTCTTGAGGCAAACTCTCCCATACTTCAATTAGAGCAGCTCTCGCTTCTTCTGCATTTTGGACAGCAGAAATTTTTTTACCTAAGTCGTCAGCCTAGTATGTCCCATATGTTGTATTCAAGTTCGGGTAACATGCAGGCCAAATAATTCTGTATTTCCACTCAGTGTAAGTCATTTACACGACCGATATGTGGGGGTGAAAGGTACCGTATGATCTTGCAAAATATCCCTCATGTGCCTATCTGCAGTTAAAGCATCGCCATCAATCACCACCAACTGTGTGCGTTGTTCTCCTTCCAACTTCTTGGAGTCTTCCTCTATGCTCATTTATTCTTTTCAGTTCACTTCTTATGTGAACTGCAGTTCGATTGCCTATTTCGGAGTGTTTGCAACCTTATAAATCGATAATCTACAACCGTGGTTGAGCGTTTTCTGTCTTGACTTCGTTTTCTCACATACTCTCCAGTTTGCCTCCAACGCGCAACATTATGATGGATCGTCGATTTTGATTTACCAAACATATCGGCAATATCACCCCTATATCGAAAATTTAAGACATTTTGATTTATGGTTTTTGAATTACGGCTCCCTAAAATTATATTTTTCAAATATTAAATAATTAATAATTTTAAACGAATTGTATTTCGAAAAAAAGCCATTCTTCATTATCTATTTAAATTCACTTTTTCTACAACACAGCGTTATCTATACTTTCAAACTTCATAGGCCAAGAATTTAGAAGAAAGAAAAGGTCATGTCTTCTAGCTAGGATATACAGCATGCGGCGGAATTACTAGGTCACCATTTTGTTATACGAATTTCTAACAGTCATGATTTTATACTTTACAATCTAAAGATGTTAGAAAATTGTTATGGAACTCTACGTTATAGAGAAAAGTATAAAACTTGTTAAGTGATGCTACTAGAATATATAGTTTTATGCTCTCGAGAAATTGCCCACATATTCTGGGACACCCTGTATATCACATAATTTTCTGTCAGATAAATTGTCCAGAAAACATCTACTTTCTGGTCAATCGAAGAAATATATTGTAGTAGAAGAAGATATAATTACATTGGCACACACACACACACCGGCAAATTTAAAAGAAAGAAGATTAATTGGCATTTTTTTCTACATATTTTTTTTCTCCTAATAAGGTTTCGGTCTAATTTGTTTTTGGACAATAATAACTAAAAAAACATTTTTTTATTATTTATTACCAATATCGAATTGATTCCACCCCAAATGGAACTTTGCCCACCCACCTCCCCTTTTTGTACCCCCAAACTATTAAATAACCAGCATTCAGTAACAGACCTGCTAAGATGTTTTTGCACTTAAAAAATGTAAAGTGTCTTAGGCAGTCATATTCCTTTTCACCTTGCCCGCCTCCCCTCACTAATTCCGACCGAAACCAGCCTTATGGAACGGAATCTCGTAAAAGGAAAAGTGAACTAATAACCTAACGCCTAGCTAATCGCAGTTTGTTTTGCAAAACTTCACACCATTTTAAAGCCTGTTTAAAAAACAATATATAAAATAGCATTTTTGCAAAAAATGATAAGTACATTTTGACTTGTTTTAAACATTAAACAATCAAGAAAAATTACAAGGATTATTTTTTTCAATAATGTGTGTCTCCCACGAGCCTTTATGACTGCAATCATCCTTCTTCCCATACTTATGATGACGTTATCAATCATTTCTTGAGGCAAACTCTCCCATACTTCAATTAGAGCAGCTCTCGCTTCTTCTGCATTTTGGACAGCAGAAATTTTTTTACCTAAGTCGTCAGCCTAGTATGTCCCATATGTTGTATTCAAGTTCGGGTAACATGCAGGCCAAATAATTCTGTATTTCCACTCAGTGTAAGTCATTTACACGACCGATATGTGGGGGTGAAAGGTACCGTATGATCTTGCAAAATATCCCTCATGTGCCTATCTGCAGTTAAAGCATCGCCATCAATCACCACCAACTGTGTGCGTTGTTCTCCTTCCAACTTCTTGGAGTCTTCCTCTATGCTCATTTATTCTTTTCAGTTCACTTCTTATGTGAACTGCAGTTCGATTGCCTATTTCGGAGTGTTTGCAACCTTATAAATCGATAATCTACAACCGTGGTTGAGCGTTTTCTGTCTTGACTTCGTTTTCTCACATACTCTCCAGTTTGCCTCCAACGCGCAACATTATGATGGATCGTCGATTTTGATTTACCAAACATATCGGCAATATCACCCCTATATCGAAAATTTAAGACATTTTGATTTATGGTTTTTGAATTACGGCTCCCTAAAATTATATTTTTCAAATATTAAATAATTAATAATTTTAAACGAATTGTATTTCGAAAAAAAGCCATTCTTCATTATCTATTTAAATTCACTTTTTCTACAACACAGCGTTATCTATACTTTCAAACTTCATAGGCCAAGAATTTTTATTGAAAAATTACTTAAAATATTAATCAAATAATTTATAATTTGGGAACAAATTTTTTTTCGAAAAAAATCCATTTTACATTTTCTTTTTAAATTCACTTTTCCTGTCACCCATTGTCATCCATACTTTCAAATTCGGCAACCCCTAATCGGCAATCATTTACACTTCAAAATGTTTGGTAATTTTTCAATGAAAATTCTTGGCCTATGACATTTGAAAGTATAGATGACGCTGAGTTGCAGAAAAGGTGAATTTAAAAAGAAAATGAAGAATGATTTTTTTCAAAATACAATTCTTTAAAGGATACCAATTATTTAATAGTTGAAAAATATAATTTTAGGGGGCTGTAATTCGAAAACAATAAATCAAAATTTTTGATATAGCGGTTCTAAAGCATGTTGATCAGTAATATTAAATTAGTTTTTCAATAAAAAACAACAGACCCACATTACACACACAGGGCGATGTGCCTGCAAGGAGGTGATGTCATGTCTACCTTGGGAACGTTTCTAAGTATCACTGCGTTGAGGTGATTTCTATTATGAATAACTGCAAAATAAAAATATTTATAAATAAAAAAATTTCTGATTTTGGTATTAGGGGCTCTAATGTATGGTTTTAACTAAGATTAACATATATTATTTTTTTTTTGTGGACATGCCCATTACTTATGAAAACACAACGAACATTAATGTAGAGGAAAAAACGTGTATCAAATGTAACGCAACAACTAACGGATCTTTACACATAGACATCGAGTTTGACATTGACTAACTTGATAAAAATGTGCAAAATAAACAAAAATCGTATAGTAAGAAATTCGTGGCTCTCTGGACCTTTAAATTTGTTAGGAGGAAAAAGATTTTGTAGAAAAAAGTGCCATTTATCTCCATTCTTTTAAATTTACCGGTGTATATAGCTGAAAAAATCACTCTGTATTAGTGAATTTCATTGACGGAAGAAAATTTTATATTCCATGTATTAGAGAAGTAATTGACCACAATGCACTGCAGATTATTGAAATTTAAAAAAACCTGATAATACTTACATTCTTCACTCATAACTGTATCAACTTGAGATGGTTTTGTTCTTTCATACATCATCACTTCAAATATTCTATGACCGTCTTCCATTTCTAAGTCTGATAATTCGTCTTTGGAATTGTTGATTAACTTTGAAAACTTTGATATCAACTCTGGAATAATCTTTGT
This sequence comes from Rutpela maculata, assembly GCA_936432065.2. Classification (NCBI taxonomy): domain Eukaryota; kingdom Metazoa; phylum Arthropoda; class Insecta; order Coleoptera; family Cerambycidae; genus Rutpela; species Rutpela maculata. The sequence goes on along the minus strand of OW386286.2, from coordinate 81,913,425 downwards.
ACCTGAAAATTTGTTTAGAATTAAATTTAAATTATTAAAGGCAACTTTTAAATTCAGTAAAGTAAATATATATGTACATACAGTGTGATCCACTTAAAATGGAAGTACCCTGATAACTTTTTTATTTTTTTTCCAATTTAACCAAATTTTACTAAAATATAGAACAAATTATTTATGGCCAAACAATTTTTTTTTATCGGAAAATTTTATTAATGAAAGTTGCTCAAAACAAGCAAGTTCAAAACTTCATCGAAATTAAAAAATATTGAAATTTTGTTTAAAATAATGTCCAAGTCGAAATAGTATATTGTGTATTTAGGTGTGAAAGCAATCCATTCCGGGACGACGAGCACCTCGGCCAACAAACATCGAATTCCGGGAATGTGCTTTTACACCGAAGTACACATACTATTTTTTCTGAAATCACAATCAATATTATAAATTAAGGAATTTGTATTAATGCATAACGTTTCTTCATTACAATCTAAATGCTTACTAATAAATGCAATTTTAATGTGAGTTGGTTTCTTTGCGTGTTTTTATTTACTGTCTAAAATATACATAAAAAACCATACGGGAATGTTACTTACCGGGCCTAGGCCGGGAAAGTAACATTCCCGTACGGTTTTGTTGATCGTTGCTTGGCAACGGATCTTTTCCATTATGTTTTCTGATAGTTTCTTAGCAACGGACTAAAATACTGGAATTCGGTGTTTTCACAAATTTTAAAATCTGACTGTGACGGTAATACTTAATTATAACTAAAAACATTTGAATTTCCAAAACCAGTTGAGTAATATCCATAAATTTTACCGCCCAAAACACTAAGCTATATTGTTGACTTCATCCAAGATTTGTAGAGTATGAGGTTCTTTAATACACAGCTTTTAGGCGAAGAAGTCAGTGCGGGGGTGAAAAGTCAGACCATCCTTGTTCTTCGAACGCGCAGTAGCGGTGCAGTTATCTCACTCTAGACGAACCGTCCGTACTGGCCCGAAATATGGTCTGACGTATACTATGATCTGTAATGTTACATTCTACAACTTATCCCCATTACCAGCATGCAGAACAGTGACTCAAAATGCGAGGATAATTACCCCCGACCTCAAAAGCGGGTCATTGTGAACCCGTTCCAGTTACGAGTTCTTTGCTTAATTAACATTACACAAATTCTTACAATATTTTGAATAAGGCCCTGCATCTGGTGTGATTTCACACCAGATGTTCATTGGCTAATGACATTTTTTGGTGGGAATGGTGAGTTATTACTATTAGGCCCCTCACCTCAAACTCTACCAATCTTGAACGTCATCAGTCATAAACACCTAACCTCAAAAATACATATCTTAAAAATTTTCGAGTAATATGTCATTATTATGAAAATTTCCGCTTGGTTCTCTTATTTTCAACTAAAATCTTGTTCAATGTAATGTTCATAAAGTTTTAAATATCTTCTCCCAATAAAATAAGGCGATTTTTGTAGGTTGGAAATCCAACCTATTAGCAGCCCATTTTTAGTAATCAACAATATTGAGACATCATATGCGTCAATTTTTAAATGTTTGCTTGTAGCCATACTGGTTTCAAATGAGAAGTGCGAATATTATCATTAAAAATGACAATAAACTTAAAAAACCTAAAAGTTGAGGTTATGTTAATGCAACCGATGACGTCACAGCCCGTTTTGTATAATACCCGTTCAGTTATTCAGTTTTGTTATTTATTTGTTGAAATTTTAAATTGATAGATGAAAGAATGGTGTTTAAATATTGTTAAGTGCTTTAATATATGGAGTACTTCATTTTAATAATATACTACGGGAGCCCTCCCTAAGTGCCCGTGCTCCCCCCCGATCCTTTAGGACAATGTTTTTCATAAAGATTAAAACCTAAGGAACAATTTAAGACATGTCCTTAAAAAAAAAAATTGGCTGCACCGTTGAGTGAAAAGTTTACCAAGAGGCGCAACCGTGTACTTGAAATCGTAGCCCAAGCAGGGTCTGATGTATAGTACAGCGCCACCGTATTGGGGTCTAAGATCTTAGTCAGTTGCACAAACATCAGTTAGGTTGATGGCATGCACTCGTATGGTTCGCGTAGCATAAGTCGTCGCTTTTGATAAACAAGGAGATTTGTCTCTGCGCCAGAGACGGCTCTCATATAGACATAATATCTAAATGCACTGCAACATCTGAAACATTCAGAAAAACGACGAAATGGTGAAATATTCATCATTGCCATCTACATTGTATTTTTAAATTTAACCTAAAAACGGTAATGATTCTTACAAAAACATGTAATGCATACCTAGCAAATAAAAAACAATTTTGAATCAAACACATACCTTCCTGTTCTGTTTAGTGTGTGGCGTGTTTATTATGTTTATTTTCATAACAATTAAATATAAAAACCCAATGAGCTGCTGGCAACATAAAACATTTTTTTTCCCAGTAAAATAAACCATTTTGATATAATATTAAATAATACATAACAAAGAAAATTAAGTAAAAGTTCCATGTACCATGTGCATCACAAATGCGCACAACGTGATAAAGTGAATTTTATTACTTTCACATCAATCACATCCAGTGGAAGTATAGTAACGGCAAAAAAATTTAAAAAAGCTGTCATTGTTCAAATAGGCTTAGAATGTCATGAGACGTCGAGATTTTAAATTTGAGCAAAAAAAATTTCTGTTTGCCCGTAACTTTTTTGTGCGCATGTTTACTCTGGAACCGTTAAAGATATTGACTTGAAATTTGATACACGTATGTATTTTAACGAGAACTGGAACTAGATTATATTTTCATTTTATTCCGTTGAAGGGTAAATTTGGATAAAGGGGGGGTAAATAAGTAAATCAAGCATGTAAGAGTCCATAAAATTGGTATTTAGTATATATAAGAAAAGGTAAGGGCTCAAAAAATTACTCCCATTACCACCCCCACCTCACTATTAAAGGGGGGTGGAAAAGCGTCAACATATTTTTTACTTCATTTGCCCCCTCTACCACCCCCTTCCACCACCCCCCACTACCGATGTGACATATCGTTTTATAGGTTTTTGGAGTAGGCGATTTCAAATATTATGTTATTAACGTTTCATAAATAATTTTCACATAGTGGAGTGCAATTTTTTCTTCTTTGTGAGAGACTTGGATAGAAAACGTGGATGTGGAATTTTAAGGTTTATAAACATGTTGCTAAATTGATACCAATGGTTCAAGGATAGATGAGGATATAGCAACGCGTCCTTGCGTGTGTATCTAGCTTCTACGATTTTCAATTAAAATACCATGCAACCTGTTCGGTGTTTCTATTATTTTCTTTATTCTTTAATAAGTGGGTTATCTCGAGTAGTATATAGATGCGCAGTGGATTTCCTCGAGTACTATGGATGCGCGGTGGCTTTCCTCGAGTACTATAGATGCGCAGTACGTTACTCCAAGTAATATGGATGCGCAGTAGATTTTCTCGAATAAAATGGATGCGCAATGGGTTTTCACGTGTAAAATAGATGCGCAGTAGGTTACCTCAAGTAGTATGGATGCGCATTGGGTTTCCTCGAGTAACATGGATGCGCAGTGGGTTACCTCGAGTAGTTTGGATGCGAAGTTGGTTATCTCGGGTGGTATGGATGCGTAGTAGGTTTCCTCGAGTATAATGGATGCGCAGTGGCTTTCCTTGAGTAGGTACTGTTGATGCGCAGTAGGTTACCTATACGGATACGCAGTGGGCTTCCTCGAGTAAAATGGATGCGCAGTGGGTTACCTCGAGCAGTATAGATGCGTTTCCTCAAAGAAAGTGCTTGAAGTAGATTACTTCTACCGTGTAGTCTACGGCACATTATGATTGTTTATATTTTTGTCATGCCATTTTCTACGTGTTGCTCCCACTTCCAGTATAAGTGTAGTAATTTTGAAAACATTTATTTAAATAGGCTTAGAATGTTATGACATGTCGAGATTTTAAGTTGAAGCAAAAAATAATTTCTATCGCGTCGGTCTCTGACGTTTTGGGTGCACGATTACTCTGGAACCGTTTAAGATATTGACTTGAAAATTGGTACACATATGTATTTTAACGACATCTGGAATTAGGTTATATTTTGATCTTATTCTGTTAAAGGTAAATTGGGATAAATGGGGGTAAATAGGTAAATTAATCAAGTAAGAGTCCATAAAATTTGGTATTTAGTTTATTATTATATAAAAGAAGTTAAATTCTTAGAAAAATTTTTGGCATTAACTACCCCCATTATCACCCCCCACGCGATTATTAAAGGAGGTGAAAAAAAAATTGTGATTTAGTGTGTACAGGAACCAAAGGCCTCAAAAAATTTTCCACTTCATCCACCCGCGTATCACCTCCTACCACCACCCCAACACCCACTATCGATGTGGCATATCGTTTTTTGGTTTTCATTTAGAAAATTTCATAAACAATTATTTCCACATGGTGGAGTGCAAATATAGTGTTTTCGTTTTGAGAGGCTTGGATAGGAAATCTGGATGTGGAAGTAGTGATTCCTTGGGCTGCGGTTTTCATTTTAAAATGTTAAAACCGCTGCCCAAGGAATCACTACTTCCACATCCTGATGTTCTATCCAAGTCGCTCAAAACGAAAAATATTTTGATACTATATTTGCACTCTACTATGTGGGAATAATTGTTTATAGAACTTTAATTATATAATATTTGAAATCGCCTACCCCAAAAACTCATAAAGCGATATACCACATCGGTAGTGGAGGTGGGGGTGGATGAAGTAAAAAAAAATGTTTGAAGCCTTTGGTTCTTGTACACACACTAACTCACAATTTTATTTCCCCCCCCCCCCCCCCCATGGTTAAATTTTTTGAGACCTTGACTTCTCTTGTATTTACTAAATGCCAATTTTTGTCGTTGTTGTACTTCCACTGGATGTGGAAGTAAAAGGCATATTGACATTTTATGATGAAACTGTTATTTTTAAGATATCACAAAATTATCCATTTTGCACCTTTCTTAACCGTCTTCACCCTAGTAAATTTTGAATATGTTTTAGATGACATTTTCCATTACTACTGCCGCAAAAATATTACATGTTGCAATATTTTTCGGGTTTACACCATTCCCTTCTTTAATTCTGCTGAACTGTAATAACCAATTTGTACAAAAATATTTTTTATCCTCTCCCAAATATACTGCTACTGCAGTGATGGGTTCATTTAAAGTTATTTTTCTTTGTTTATAGGCTTTTCTCTGTAATTGCTTTTTTTAATAATTAAAACGAAAAAGCGATTTTATTGGGAAAAAGAGTAATAATTAGTAAACACAATAAAAAAAACCGCTGCCCAAGGAATCACTACTTCCACATCCAGATTCTCTATCCAAGTCACTCACAACGAAAAAACTTTGTATGTGAAAATAATTGTTTAAGGAACTTTAATAATATAATATTTGAAATCCTCTACCCCAAAAACCCATAAAACGATACCCCACATCGGTAGTGGGGTGGGGGGTGGTGATAGGGGGGTGATAGTGGGGGGTGGATGAAGTAAAAAAATATTTTGAGGTTTCTGGTTCCTGTACAAACACTAAATCACAATTTTTCTTCATCCCCTTTAATAAGGGGGTTAGGGTGGTAATGGGGGTGGCTAATGCCAAACATTTTTTTTGAGACCTTAGCTTCTCTTGTATATACTAAATACCAATTTTATGGACTCTTACCTGCTTGATTGACCTATTTACCCCAAATTTACCCCAATTTACCCCCAACCCTTCGACAGAACTAGATCAAAATATAATCTAGTTCCAGATCTCGTTAAAGTACATATGTGTACCAAATTTCAAATCAATATCTCAAACGGTTCCAGAGTAAACATGCGCACAAAAAAAAGTTACAGACCGACAGACAGAATTTTTTTTTCGCTCAAACTTAAAATCTCGACGTTTCACGACATTCTAAGCCTATTTGAACAATAAAAATTTTTTTAAATTTTTTTGTCGTTACTATACTTCCACTGGATGTGGAAGTAATTAATTAATTTGAATATCTGCGGAAAGACTGGTTAATTTTTTTTTTTATTACAAGTAGGTATTACTTTTTCGAGAGCATAGTTTTCGAGGCGATAAAGTATCACACAAATGGTACACAATGCACTTTTTATAAAGCATCGAATTTTGTACAAAAAAGTCCCTGAGAGCATATTTTTATCTATTATGGCTCACATGCCAAAGGCGCCCGCGCGCAAACCTCAAAGTAACTGTTTTTCGCGCTGTTCTCCAAGCAGCCCGTTAAAGCAGTTAAATATTATTTGTCCAATGAGAATTTGTGATCGATTTTTTTATTTATGAATTTCTGATCGCTCTGCACGATGGCGTCCTTCATTTTTCTTAAATATGCGTTTTTTAATGCAAAAAACATTAAAAAAATCGTACATTTGAGCTTTTCTGCCTTGCAGGAAGTAATTTTCTTTCTTAAAAAAATGTATCTATTATTGACATATCATTTTGTTTTTATTTATCACATATAAACAATTAATATTAGGACCGAAAAGTGTAATTTTTCATTTTCATCGATTTCTATATAACTGGAACTTGCCGCATATTTTTATTAATTAGTGTTTTTTTCTGTACAATTGTACATACATTTCAATAACACAAAGAATATTTAACTATTTTTTTATTTTATTTCAACATTTTTTTAATACTTGTAACTCCATTATTAATATTATGCATCGTATAAAAAACAGTTTTAAACAGAAGTTACTCATTATGTTTTGTGTAATTTAAATTTGACTATTAGCATCGCCGTTTTCTTAATTTTTTGTTTGTTAATTAAGTCGCGAGTGCCACTTGCAGAGTAGCGTAAAAAACAGTCATTTTTATGCTTACACGTGAGCACCTGTAGCTCGAAAACTATAGTAGATAAGAATATGCCCTCGCGGACTTGTTTGTAGAAAATTCCATGTTGTACAAAAAAAAGCGCGGTGCATTTTCGTATTTATTACCGTTCTCGCTACGCAAGCGCTGAAAGATCAAAAACACCATCCTCGACATTTGCATATTCTTTTTTCTAATTATTTTAAAAAATTGGGAGGTCTTAAACGTACTCATAAATACTATTCCATGAAGCTGAACCGAATAGCAAAATAAAATATTTTTAATTTATCACATTTTTATAAATTTCAGAAATTCAAAATTGAACAAAAATCTCAAAAAAAACATTTTTTGAACCCCAAATGGGTCTCGAGGACAAGGAACAATTGCAGTTTCGAACAAAACACGATTGTTACAGCGCACAACGTGGCGACTTAAAAGATGAAATGCGACAATAATTTATAGTTAAAGGTTTCTCTTGTTTTTGAATTTTAAGTGAAACGAGTGAAAGAATTATTTATCTGAGATTTTTGTTTGTAAGTTTTTATTAATAAATTTGTCCTAACAGTAGTAACTTGTAAATGTTTTTTATCAGGGCGGCAAGCAACTGTTTGCTACAGGTGCCAAATGCCCTGACGCCGGCCCTGATTGCGCCGGTCTACAACCTGCGTGGAGAATTATAACTTAATAAATATATTATGTACCCTCGTTCGCTGGATATCAACGTCCAGTATTTCTATTCGCGGTTCGCGCAAAATAACACCGCGTGGTGGCACCACAAGTCAACGAACAATATGTGGATAGGGACGTGTGGGGGAAGCGTGATGAGCGAGATGAACATATAGGAACGGTTTTGACCGTATAATTGCGTATCTTATAGACTCTTCAATCAACGGCTGCACTTTCAAAATGGCGTCCGTTAAAAAAAAATTGCAAATATGGTTTTTGTCATTTAACACAAAAACAACTAAAAAAGATTGAGAAAAACTTTCTACAGAAAAAACAAAGTGCATAAAATTTTCTACAATTTTGTTCCTATACAATATTTGCATAGAAGTTACCATTTTCCAGATAAATGATTCATCTCTTAACATAAAATGTGAGGCGGAAAGCAAAAAGGGACCTCTTGTCGGCAATTTCCGGTTTTTAGTTATTGATATTAAATGAATTAAGCTCTAATTCTGAACAATTTGGTGCAAAAATCGTGTCTCTATGATTTTTTTTGTTTAAGTTACTAGTGCGTTTATGAAGAGGGACCTCTTGTGTCGGTCCCATGTTATTTCTCCATAAGTGACAGGAGGTACCTTTTTCAGGGCTGAACAATACTGAACATTGACTGCTTTATCGATTATTTTAAGTGTTTCATTCTATTATATCGGTTTTGTAATCGATTACAACTTGTAAAGGACAAAATCCGAAAATCGATCATATTGACCCAAACCACTAATTTCAACTGTACTGAAAAATTGACATCGCCGACAAGAGGTCCCTTTCTGCTTTCCGCCTCACAAATATCAAATTCAATATAAAACATAACACTACGGAAGCCCACCCTAACTGTCCGTGCACCCCCCGATCCTTGGGGAAAATATTTTTCATAAAGATTAAAGCCTAAGGAACAATTTAAAACATGTCCTAAAAAAAGAAAAACTGTCTGTACTTTCAAAATGAAGTCCGTTTAAAAAAGATGCAAACATGGTTTCTGTCATTTAACACAAAAACTAAAAAAGATAGAGAAAAACTTTCTGCACAAAAAACAAAGTGCATAAAATTTTCTACAATTTTGTTCCTATACAATATTTGGATAGGAGTTACTGTTTTCCAGGTACCACTGTTACCGTTTTCGAGATAAATGTCTGCAAATTATAATATTATTATTAATTTTTTTCAGTTTATTTTATTTTATTTTTATGTTAATAATATAAAGTTATATTATACGCCTTACAATAATTGTCACAGTTATTTTCTCTAAGTAATTTACTGATATATGAATTTCCATGTTTTCTTAATTTTGGACTCATTTATCTGGAAAATGGTAACTCCTATCAAAATATTGTATAGATATAAAATTGTAGAAAATTTTATGCACGTTGTTTTTTGTGAAAAAAGTTTTTGTTCATCTTTTTTAGTTTTTGTGTTAAATGACAAAAACAACATTGGCAACAGTTTTTTTTAACATATGGCCGCCATTTTGAAAGTACAGCCAGTTTTTTTTTAGGACATGCCTTAAATTGTTCCTTAGGTATTAATTTTTATGAAAAATATTGTCCCCAAGGATCGGGCGGGGGGTGCACGTACAGCTAGTGAGGGCTCCCCGACTAATATCAAAAAAGCAAATTTGCATACAGTGAAAACACCTAATTGTGCATTTTTCGATCTGAAATCGCGCCGAAAATGTAGACATTGCCGATCGATTTCAGAAAAACATAATTTTAAGTTTTTTTTTTGTTTAGAAAAGTGTGCTATGACAATTTTGTTTGAAATTGAACGCAAGCTGTCAGGTAGTTGTCAAGTTATGTTTTTTTTTTTTTTTTTTTTTTAATTTTCCTTTAATATTATAAATACCATCAATTTCATCATCTTCAGGTTTCAGAGGTACGTTATCTTCTGCTATTCTAATCGCTAATGGAGCTACACCTTTAATAGGTGTTAATAATTTTGCCAACAATTGCAAATGTTTAAGGGATATTCTAACATTAGCTAACAAATTATATCTGTTCTTGATTAACTTTGTTAGCTCATTTTTCCGCTCTATTTCAGCTTCAATTTTTTTTTTAAATTCTTGTTTTTCAGTGTTATACCTGAAAATTATTGAATGTATAACAAAATATAATCATTAGAAAATGATTCCCATTTATTTTACAAGATATCGTGGGAGGAATCTGCCAAATTTTAGGGATATATCGCTTAGATAAGTTTAAGCAGAAACAGTTGGCAACATAGATCCGATTATAAAACATAACTAAGTTATGCCTTGTTGAAGACAAATTCAAGAAATTTCATAAGTCGAAAAAGTCGTAGCCGGGTAAGCATAGGAAATGTGCCTTTGCATCGATTTGGCTAATTTTCTTTTCAGAGGTCCCTTTCTAAGTAACATTAAATCTTGGCAAATATTAGCTTCAGGGTTTTTTAGAAAACAATTTTTTCCTCAGGAACCAGTGTCACGAATTAAATGATAATTTGAATTATATTATAGAGGTAGTATATTATATTATAGAGGTAGTATAAGGAATTCTCTGGCTACAGCAATTTTATTGTTTTAATTTGTTGTAGGTATAATAATAAATGCCGTGCGAAGTTTTAGATTACATTGGTCCATTGCTTCTTGTAAAATTTTTGTTTCAACATTGAAATTTTCTATTTTTTTTTAATAATTTGAACTGTTTCCAAGACATGTAAAAAGTCTGAGAGTGCATTAGACTGTATTAAAGGTGTCACGTTTTATAATCAGATCTATGTTAATATAACTTCTTTCACATAAAATGATTCAAGGACCATATCTAAATGTTGTCAGATTCTTCCCGGAACACCCTTTATAGTAATAATAATATAAATATTTTTTTTATACTCACGCATATGTAGTATCTATCATTGTGTTTTCTAATTCTGTACGCATGATAGAGGCATGTGTCGTTTTATTTAACAACACATCTCTGTCCTTTTCACATTTCCGTACAAAAGCTGTGAGTCTCTCCATTTGGCGGCTTTGTTCTTGTAAACTAAAATATCATGTTTAGATATGCTTAAATTAAAGTAATATAATTGTAAACACCATGGATATATTGATTCGATTGTTGGCGTAAATATCGCATTCTTTAAATATCTCAGTGTACTCTCGATTGTATTGACATCTTCTTGCAAATGTGAAAAACTCTGTGATTCAACCAGTTCTACTTTTCCCATATTGATATCACTCTGAAACAGTCAATAAATATAAATAAATAAGTAAATGTATTTTTATTCATCCTATCAAGTTACACACAAGGTATAACTTATCAGATTAGTCAAATAACATAACATAAAAATAATAAGACGTACAATAATAGGACGTATAATAGTTATTTATGTAACCGGTTATGAAAAGACTAATTTTATTTGACGAATGTAATATTTGCCAAAACGAGCGAGCGAAGCGAACGAGTTTTGCAAATTACAGTCAGCTAAAATTACTTTTCATAACGTGTAAGTACAAAATTTTTTCTAATCCCGCTTTAAAATAGAAAAGAAATGGCAATTTATTTTGAATACTATTTTGCAGTTCCAAACATAGCTACACTTGTAGTCGTAAAAATAAATTCGGTGTTTATCGCTTTACCTAAGCGTTACTGTAGATCAACATTTATATATAAACAAACTTTATTTGTCAATCTGCTAAATTTTTTGAAGCAAATTAAGTCGAAAATGGTTGATTCAGATCTGTATATTCCATCTGATAGAACAATCGGCTAATTTAGCAGTAAATTCAATAATACCTGGTAAATCAAAAAGCATGGATGAAGAAGTATATAAGAAATTTGAATATTGGTGTCGACAAATGGGTTTAATAATCAGTTACGTAAAAATTCATTACATAACTAGTTATGTAATGATTCTGATAGTTATGAAAAATGTGACGTTTCATATTGTCAAAAATGCATTTAAAATTTGACATTTCATAACGGGATTAGATGAAGTATATTACATGACATATTAAAATTTAAGTTAAGAGTAACATCATAAATACTCGTCTATAAAGTAAAAAACCCTACTAATTAAAAATTTCATCAAGGTATTCTTAAATAAATTAAAATGGTCAAATGATCCAAACAGTAAATTTGTTAAAACAACTAATACCTTAAAAAATGTGGGAATTTTGGCCCACACTTAGTAATGAAAAAGGCATCTGAAGCTCACTGCTGCTGCGAGTATGATGATTGTGCACTAGGTCCAAAAATGACTTAATTTTTTATAGAGGGTCTCCAATTTGTTTCCAAATCCGAAAAAAGTAAGTACGTATTTTTGTTTTTCAAAATTTTGATTTTAAATGGTGGCTATTAGTTTAATGCAAGATTTTACCTAACCCTGAACCATAATTCAAAAAATTCCAAAAAGTGATCTTTCCCCATGCAATTTGAATGGGAAACTTCATGTCTCCATAGGTACCATTTAAAATCAAAATTTTGAAAAACAAAAAAATACGTACTTACTTTTTTCAGATTTGGAAACAAATTGGGGGTATCGTGACCTTCTATAAAATATTAAGTCATTGTGCACATTATTATTTCTAAATAAGATATTTTCTTTTTTTATATATTTGTTATAACTGAGAATATATAAAGAAATGGTAAAGTTAAAACTGATAGTGCTATAAATACATCTTTACAATGAGTATGTGCAGGTAAACCAACCATACACTGTATAATTTTCTTTTGTGCTATAAACACTTTAGAGGCATGTGAGAAGTTTCCCAAAACATTAATCTATAAGATTAGTTATACTCAACCAAACTAAAGTAAGCTAATTTCAACACATTAAGTGATACAGAAGATTTTAAATATCTAATAATGAAGCAGGATTTACTTAATTTCTTTGATAAATCATCAGTGTGCCTCTCCCATGTCATTTTGTGATCCAGCTTTAATCCCAGGAATTTTATTTCGTCTGTCTGTACAATTGATTGATGGTTAGCTTTAGTTAACACACTAGAGTTATGACAAACATTCTTGGGTAAGAATCACATACAGAATGTTTTTCCAGCATTTAAACCCAAACAATTGCTCAAACACCAACCAGAAAACTCATTTACTGAATTGTTAGCTCCACTGATTGTAAGTTCCAAGGAGTTACTGAATATAAAAAAATTTGTGTCATCTGCATAAGCAGTTGTAGTATTCCCTGATGTACTTGTATTTGACATACCATTAATAAATATTAAAAATAACAGAGGACCTAGAATTGAACCTTGTGATACACCAGAAGTAATGTCCCTAACAACTGAATGGTATGAAACCATGACTACAGTTTGCTTCCTGTTGTTTAGATAAGAGGTGATCCATTGGTGGGCCACTCCAAATACTCCGAATCTAAAGAGTTTTTCTAGAAGCAAACTGTGATCAACAGTATCAAAAGCTCTGCTAAGGTAAAAAATAAGGCTATTTATTGGCTGTTGTTGATTTATTTTTTCTGAATCCATTTTGACATGCATCTAAAAGATTGTGACATTCTAAAAAGTTTACACCGGCACACAAAAGAAAAAAGTCGCGAGCCTAAAACAAAACCTGTCTAAATGTATGTTTTTGAGTGCTGAATCCGAATCTGCCATTAGATTTGGCCTATGTCATCAGAATTTATTTCTACTGTCAATTTATTCCTGAAATATCCCATTATTTGAGGAATAAATTGACAGTAGGACAAAATCTTGATGACATAGCTTTTTTTATCATCAAATATGTATTCAGGGCACCAAAATACATATAAAATGATGCGTGTGGTTATCAGTTCAGAATTTTTTTTTTGTGTGTGTGTCTGTGCACCGGCCTCGACCGGCACACACAAAAAAAAATTCTGAACTGATGGCCGGGCATATCATTTTATATATATTTTAGTGTGTTGAATCCAAATTCGATGACAATAAAGCTGTGTCATCAAGACTTTTTCCTTCTGTCAATTAATTCCTCAAATAATGGGATATTTGATGAATAAATTAACAGTAGAAAAAAATTCTGATGACAGGCCAAATCTGATGGCAGATTCGGATTCAGCGCACAAAAATTCATACATTTGACAGGCTTTGTTTCAGGTTCATGATTTTTTTTGTGTGTGTGCCGGTGTTATTAATCTATTTGTTAAAGCAGAGTTCAAAAATTTTTGCCAACTGATAAAAAGAAGATAATAAGAAGAAATTATTTATGTTATCAGGTGGTGATATCAACTTATTAAAATCAGATTTAGGACACTGAAAATTCAAAAAGAAATTAAAACCATTGCATGTCTTTGGTGTTGATGAATGTTCATTGACTGTTATACTTGTAATATTTTGTTTCCCATAGTTTCTGCCTCACCAACTCTCTTTCATTACATCTTTTCCGAATACAACTGTTTTAATCTGGTATACCTATTTTGAACTATAGTGTTGTAAGGATAATTTTACTTCCACGTCCAGTGGAAGTATAGTAACGACAAAAAAATTTTTAAAAATTTTTATTGTCCAAATAGGTTTAAAATGTCATGAAACGTCGAGATTTTAAGTTTGAGCGAAAAAAAAATTTCTGTCTGTCTGTCGGTCTGTCTGTAACTTTTTTTTGTGCGCACGTTTACTCTGGAACCGTTTAAGATATTGACTTGAAATTTGGTACACATATGTACTTTAATGAGATCTAGAACTAGATTATATTTTCATCTTGTTCCGTCGAAGGGTTGGGGGGGTAAATTGGGGTAAATTTGGGGTAAATGGGTAAATCAAGCAGGTAAGAGCCCATGAAATTGGCATTTAGTATATACAAGAGAAGCTAAGGTCCCAAAAAAATTTTTGGCATTAGCCACCCCCATTACCATCCCCACTTCCTTATTAAAGGGGATGAAAAGAAACTGTGATTTAGTGTATGTACAGGAACCAGAAACCTCAAAATATTTTTTTACTTCATCCACCCCCCACTACCACCCCCCTATCACCACCCCCACCCCGCTACCGATGTGGGGTATCGTTTTATGGGTTTTTGGGGTAGAGGATTTCAAATATTATATTATTAAAGTACATAAGCAATTATTTTCACATACAAAGTTTTTTCGTTGTGAGTGACTTGGATAGAGAATCTGGATGTGGAAGTAGTGATTCCTTGGGCAGCGGTTTTTACTTGTAGTTCACACAGAAGATAGTGTAACCATTTTAATTCATTGCTGAACCATTATTTCCCTTTCACGTGTGGTTTAATTTTTTTATTAATTACAGCATTATTAAAATGAGACATAAAACTTGAGTAAAACAGAACAAATTTCTCAGTAAAAGGACCCCGGAACAAAACCAATGAAAATCGTGTTTCGATGGAATTGGCTTAAACTTTGCTATTTTGTAGTTCAAGTCATTATGATCAAAAGTTCTTATCATATCGAGCCGATCCTATGGACCGTTTTTGAGATACAGCTTGTCAAAGTTAGGTAATTTGCGTCATTTTAAACATTCAAGAATTTTTTACTCTTAAACTATTAACTTTAGCAAAAAATTGAAAGGGTCGAAATATTTTTGTTCAAAACCAATAAAGCTCAAAAATTTTATTCAACATTTTTATCAACTTTTAGGTTAAGTAAAATATATATGTCATATTTCGACATGCTTCGGTGGAATTGGCTGAAACTTTGATATTTTGTAGTTACAGTCATGGTGATCAAAAATTCCTATTGCACTGAGTCGATCCTATGAGTGGTTTTCGCTCTAGGAGTGCTTGAAGGTCCTAATAACGAGGTAACGGGTAATCTATGATCGTGTTTATGAATGGCTTCCAGCGTGTTTGTGTACGTGCGTGCGTGCGTTTGTATGTGCTTGTGTATACAGAATTTTCCAGAAATATCGATGACAAATGTCTGATGCAGATTCTACATGAAGAAATGTGTCCGCAAATACCTTGAGCTATGGCCCTTTGAAAATGGCACCCAAAACTGATTATTATTTTATATTTCAGAAACCTTTTGATTTACAGGGACGTGACTTTATACCCATATTGACAATAATACAAGCTTATTTTTACGTTACATTACATTTCTTGTGTATGTACACAAACACGCTGGAAGCCATTCATAAACACGTACATAGATTACCTGTTACCTCGTTGTTAGGACCTTCAAGCACTCCTGGAGCGAAAACCACTCATAGGATCGACTCGGTGCAATAGGAATTTTTGATCAGCATGACTTTAACTACAAAATAGCAAAGTTTCAGCCAATCCCACTGAAGCATGACGAATATTACATATACATATTTTACTTAACCTAAAAGTTGATAAAAAATTCTGAAAAAAATTGTTGGGCTTTATTGAATTTGAACAAAAATATTTCGACCCTTGCAATTTTTTGCTAAAGTTAATAAATAGTTTAAGAGTAAAAAATTCTGGAATGTCTAAAATGACGCAAGTTGCCTAACTTTGACAAGCTGTATCTTAAAAACTGTCCATAGGATCGGCTCGATGTAATAAGAACTTTTGATCAGCATGACTTGAACTACAAAATAGCAAAGTTTCATATATATGTCATATTTCGACATGTTTCGGTGGAATTGGCTGAAACTTTGATATTTTGTAGTTACAGTCATGGTGATCAAAAATTGCTATAGGCGTCTGAAAATAAGGAGTACGCCACCTGGTGGTCTATAGTCAAACTAATTATAGGCCTTTCTGTCATTGTCTCTTTAGTGTACGATGATATCAACAATAAGTAAATAATGATAAACTGAGATGCTAAGTTATTAAAAATATGATAGCGTTTAAAGGGGCTACACAAAATACAATTTGCTGGAGCCCACCTAGTCGGTATCCTTTGTAGATTGCAGGGACAACTCGTGAAAGTTGAGTTGGCACGACAATGTTCAAAGCATACCCTCTTTGATGTAGACACTTTTAACCAGGCATTGAGGGGGAAAAAGCTGGTGCAAAAAACCGTGGTCAGAGTAGCAATAATAATGGCCTGAACAATCACACATTGTAAGTGAAATTCTTGAAATAAGTAAAATATGCAATGTCAGTATATTTATAAAAGTAATATATACTATTGCATCATGCACTATTATGTTTTACCCCTGAATATTTCTATCTCATATTTTACAAAATACTGTTTCATTTATTTTACTTAAAGAATAAATATCTTTTCAGTTACCTATATTCAGTGTACCACTAATTTCATGGGTATTTGATCTGACACTTGTTTGTAAACGTAGAGCATACACATTTATTAAGTTTTGTGTTGAATATGGGTTGTACCACACAAAATAATATTATGTCCTGCATTTAAAACATTCCCCTTTATACACACACTTAGAATTTTTACATTTTTAGTGCTTTCCAAATGTTCCATACATTGCAAATTGCAATATGCTTAACCTAAATGTCACTCATGTTTCCTGAACAAAAAAAAAGTGATTTAAACTACAAATGTACATAAATTTAAAGAAATATTTAAGTTTATTAATATTTAACTAGCCAGACACCGTTTATGTCGAAGAAACTGTACTTTTCAAGGGAAAAACTGGATAACCTAAAAAAATATGAATTTTGCTGAATAATGCCAATAACATCTTGCAAATCACTTACAACAAAATCTTGCAAACCTTTAGGTTATATATTATTAATGTTATTATTTTTAACGCCAAAAATAACAATAAACGGAAAAAATCGATATAAGTAATCATCAAATAAATAAAAAAACGGCCTATAATTAGTTCACGAGTTCTCCACTTTGGCGCTGGCATCTTAAATTCAGACGCCTATTGCACTGAACTACAAAATAGCAAAGTTTCAGCCAATTCCACCGAAACACGATTTTCATAGGTTTTGTTCCCGAGTCCTTTGTACCATTACTCATTTCTTGCCAATCCTCATTTTTTATCAGATTTTTTAGAGTAGTTAAATTACTTTCTAACATATCACACTTAAATATTATTGTATTATTTAGATGATTGGATTCAAAGGGACTTTTAAATTTGCACATCTAGTAGAGGTATGATATGAATATATTATTAATTACAGTTTTGTGCTAATTATTCGTTATTATATGGTGATCTTTTGACTTGAATAATATGTCCTATAAATTATCACAATTTCATTTTCATTTATACTCTCGATTCTCAATAAATTTTCTTAATAAACAGACTTTTTCATGAAATTTTGATGGATAAGACCTCTTTCAGTATTATTTTTATATTTTAATGGGTTGGTAACCAAAAAATAGACAATTTATTTACATCTCTGATGCCCTTTGTTTTATTGACAATAATACTTAAACATTATGTAATGTACAATTTTCTGCTAAAATATCCTGCATTAAGAATGGTAAAACATTAGAGAGAAATATAGTGTAAAATTGATTTGAATTTATCCATCACTCATACCTATATTTTTAATTTCTGAATAACTGATATTATACCTTAGCCAGGAAAGCAGGGTAGCAATGAATTGAACTGTCAATAGTGTCAAGTGGCACACGTCATTGAGCGACGTTGTTTTGATAAACTTTGTAAAAACCGCTGCCCAAGGAATCACTATTTCCACATTCAAATTTTTTATCCAAGTCACTCACAACGAAAAAAATTTGTATGTAGAAATAATTGTTTATGAAACTTTAATAATATAATATTTGAAATCCTCTACCCATAAAACGATACCCCACATCGGTAGCGGGGTGGGGGTGGTAGTGGGGGTGGATGAAGTAAAAAAATATTTTGAGGTTTCTGGTTCTTGTACACACACTAAATCACAATTTTTTTTTATCCCCTTTAATAATGTGGTGGGGGTGGTAATGGTGGTGGCTAACGCCAAAACTTTTTTTGGGACCTTAGCTTCTCTTGTATATACTAAATACCAATTTTATGGACTCTTACCTGCTTGATTTACCTATTTTCCCCAAATTACCCCCCAACCCTTCGACGGAACAAGATGAAAATATAATCTAGTTCTAGATCTCATTAAAGTACATATGTGTGCCAAATTTCAAGTCAATATCTCAAACGGTTCCAGAGTAAACGTGCGCACAAAAAAAGTTACAGACAGACAGACCGACAGACAGAATTTTTTTTTCGTTCAAACTTAAAATCTCGACGTTTCGTGATATTCTAAGCCTATTTGAACAATAAAAATTTTTAAAAATTTTTTTGTCGTTACTATACTTCCACTGGATGTGGAAGTAAAATTGTTGTGAATTACTCCCCTCTAAATTTAAACACTAATATGATTTTGTCGCACATGCTAATAACATGTTCGTACTACTATCCTCCTTTTCTGGCTAAAATTTAATCTCATTGCTCATTTTACTTATTTTAGTCATTCCTCTTCATTGAGGCTCATACCTGTGTTCTGTTTTCTGAAGTGACTGCTGGGAGGAATTAATAGACGATAACCCCAAATCTTATAACTACAATTAGGAAAATATAAAATACTTACATCACGCCTCAGTAAATTTTTTATGTTTAACGAAAACATTTTTACATTTTTTCGGGCTGCAGCTAAATCTTTTTTTCTAGTAACCATATCTCTTTTGACCACTTTTTCAAGTAACTGAAATTCTTGTCGCCTGTCATCTAAGTATTCTGTTCCTAACTGACCCAGTGTTGTAGCATTAATCATACATTTTCCTTGGCTTACTCCATCATTACGGATTGAAACCAAGATTGCATCAAAGTAAAGAGCATCCTAAAATGTTTAATAATTTTAATAACTTATGTTTTAAAAATATATTACATAAACAGATATATTATAAAAAGAATATTAATACTATTAATAATAATAATGATGATAATGGAAAACGTCTTAAGCAGATCCTCAAGACACACCTCAGCGGAAGGAACAAAACAACAGCTATGCCATTCCCCTACTGCAGTACTCCTTTATAACTATTAAATGGAGTAACACAGACCTTGAAGAGTTAAACAGAGTAACACGTACATGAAATACCGCATTCATCATCCAAGTGTGTCGATTGAAAGATTCACCTTACCCAGAGAAGCAGGTAGAAGAGGCATCACTGATATTCATATTGCACACACTGTACAAATACCCTCAAAACGTACTTTTATAGTTTATTTATTTATTTATTTTTACATACACTGTTCAACAGGTACCCAATTACAGAATAGGAATTAGCAGAAATACAAAACATACTAACTAATAAGAAAAACAAAAGTAGGTAACAGAACAACCAAGTAATTAATTCAATATTTTAGATCTTATATCCTTCAGGCGACAGTTAAAAATATCAAGGTCGATGGACAATTTATTTGAATTGTTACAGATGGTAAACAAAGGCGAGTTTTTTAATACGTTGGTATGTAGGTGGGCATGTAGAAAACTTGGGCATTGCGAGAAGTCAATCTAGGGACTTGAAAATTTAATTTGTTGATTACCTCGGGTGCGTCAAAATCACTGTGTAACACTTTAAATAAGAATACTTGAGAGAGGTAGATTCGCCTGTCTTCAAGAGTAGACATGGAAAACCTTTCAAGCAGATCTTTCTGCGGAAAACCCATAATAGGATAGGTACCATCAGATTTGAGCCAGAGTAATTTGACAAATCTACACTACACTGCTCTCAGGTTGTTTTTATGTACATCATAGCTAGGACACCAAATAAGTGATGCATACTTGAGTTTCGATCTGACAAATGATTGGTAGAGAATTTTCAATGTATCAGTATTAGTGAATTCACGATTAGTACGAACTATGAATCCAAGACTCTTAAAGGCTTCAGAGATAATGGTGTCGATGTGAGGAGTAAAAGATAGCTTCTTGTCAAAAATTACGCCAAGGTTACGAAACACTGTGGGTCTCTGAAGTATGACATTATCCAAGTGGTAATCAAAAGCAATTGGTGATGTTTTTAATGAAAAGGACAGCACGTTGCACTTGCCGGCATTCAAGTACAATTTATTGGTTATACACCAGTTATTTACTTTATTAAGACAAGTTTGAAGTTGAAAGCAATCATCAATATTGTTAATAACTGTGAATAATTTTAGGTCATCAGCGTATAGCAGGCAAGGCAAATCAATTTCGTCTATTATGTCATTAATAAATATATTAAATAGCAAGGGCCCAGAATGGATCCCTGGGGAACTCCGGAGGTGGCAACAATTTCGATAGACTTGAATCCATTGAGTACAACGTACTGAATCCTATTCATTAAATAAAATTGAAATAAGAGGAGAAGGGAATATGAGAGACTAATTTTATCTAATTTATCCAGTAGTAACCGGTGATCAAGTCTGTCAAACGCTTTGGAGAAGTCCGTATATACGACATCTGTTTGACTATAGTTATCAAGGGATTCAGAAATATATTGAATGACACAGAAGAGATTTGTTGTAGTTGAACGACCCTTCATAAATCCATGTTGATGGATAGAAATTTTTGGTGCTGATTGAATAGTATATATTCTGTCATCAAGTAGGAAATCCAAGACTTTGCAGAAGTTGCAGATTACAGAGATTGGTCTGAAGTTCTGAATATCTAATTTATTCCCCTTTTTATAAATAGGACACACTTTGGAATATCTCCATAAGTCTGGAAACTGACAGTTTTTTAATATTAAGTTAAAAATTAAGGTTAAGGGATATGCAAATATAATTGCGCAATCCCTCAATAAGAATGCCAGTATGGAATCAGGACCTGTTGTCATCTTAGGTTTAATTCGTTTTAAAGCCTGAATAACCTCGATCTCAGAGAATGAATTTGTATTTACAACAAGGTTATTGTTTAGGCAGTCACTTTCAGTGTAGATATTCCCGGGGTCCAATGAGGAATCAGTATAGGATTGACTAAAAAATTTTGCAAAACATTTAATATGTCATCAGGATCTTTAAGTGAAACTCCATCCAAAAACATTTCATCCCAGACCTTTGTTGACCCTTTTTTACTATTGATGAAGGCCCAAAATTTGTTAGGATCGCTTTTTATTGTTCTTTCTGAATCTTTCACGAAGTTTCTGTATGCTATATTAATATCTCATTTTATTTCATACATATCGCAGGTGGCTTTGCTTTTGTAGCAGAAGGTTTTTCTGGTTATAAGTAGATTCTAATTTGTTCTATACTTGAGTAAAATTTGATTCAAATCGGAAACAAAATAAAAAAGTTAAAAGGGTATCTTCATTTTAAGTGAGTCACACTGTATATTTAAGGAAATGTATAGACTTCAACAAAATATTACGTTAGTAAATACGTCGAGTGTAAAATAAAGATTGTTTTGTGACTGTGATTTATTAGCAGACCACGGTAAACCGCTTTTATAGAAATATTCACGGTACATAATTGATTTTTTTTATTAATCATCGATTTTCACTGGTGAATATCTCGTAAACTATAACACATAGGAAGAAAATGAATATAAACATTCTTGTGGGAAATTTAATTACGTTTAATTTTGCATAGCTTACCTTTTTCCATACGACGCATCGTTTCCAAGTTATAAGCGAAGAATAGAAAAAAGGAACCTTTCCACCCTCCTCCCCCCCTGAAGCGGCGGGGCTAGAGGTGGGAACTTTTAGTATTTTTACCTCCTAACTACCCCCACGTCCCTGAAAAGGAAAATTCTCCCCTCCTAAGTGTTCTCTACAATCCCCTTTTGGACATTCATTGATTGGACTATTAGTCACTATCACTAATCGATATTATACGCAAAAAAAACTATTTTTAGATGGACCAATAAACAAACTTAACTTTGAAGAAATTTGTGGTTATGTTATAATAAATACACGTGCGAAAAAAGCAAAGAGCACAGGCATACCCTCTAGCGGAATATCATGTTATGTTATACATTACATACTGAATTACCGACGTTATGTTTATTACTGTTTCTCCTTAGAGATTAAATGTGTATGAGGCATGCCTCAGATCGCCTTTTTTCAACTCATTATTAATTCAAGTGTGCATTGCAGAAAATCTACCTAGATGCAGTTGGAAATATTGGAATAACTTGATTTTAGCAAGCGTGAGAGGCACATTTGAATGCGTGTCTGTCTGCGGTAGGTACCTAACGGACGTGAAGTTGGCATGGCATTGCGCATCGCAAGTAAATGTTTTAAGCATTACTTATTTAAAAAGTACCCACTCTGGTTGTTTAAAATATTGTTTTAAATAATATTGAGTGGAAAATATGAGAGACGATAAATAATTAGTTAATTACGTTGTCAAACCTGTAATCTAATGATATAGTCTGAACTAAGACTGATTGTACATCACATCTTACATCTATTATTTATATGCAACGCCCTCGCATGCAAGAGGGCACAGTTAAGAGCAGGCTCTCTGATAAAAATACTCATATACACATACATACACAAAAACACATACATTTGCATTTATACTTCCATACATGCACAAGAACAGACACTACACATACAAACGTGCACGTGAAGAAATACACAAACACATACATAGATTACCCATTACCACTCCACTCCCACCACTTTGTTTTTAGGGCTTCAAGCACTTCTGTTTTGTAGTGAAAACCACTGATAGAATCAAGAGATGGTGTCCTTTGTAATGTTGCTGTTTAATATATTAAATGATCTTACCTTTTTCATTATCGCTATCATTTCTTTATAAGAATTTCGAATATATATTGCTGCCTCCTTTTTTAAAATTGCATCTTGCACTTTACCTGTGATAAAATGTGCTTGTCGCTCACAAGGCAGCATGTTTTGCCAGCTGATACCCTCATATTTAATGTTGTCTTCATATAAAGCACGTTTTAACTAAAAATTATATTCTTGATGTTTATAAACACATAGTTTTCTTCTTAAAAAATATTACCTTCAGTTCAATTAATTTATCAGACTTCAGTTTCATCCTGTATTTAAATATGTCACGTGTTTTTCTTTTTGTAAAATTTACTTGATGAACCATATCGATAACTTTCTGAAATAATGAATATGTGTATGCAGAGTGTTTAGTAAATGCGAGAAATTATACAATTGCCTATATATCATTTAACACGTGAACTGACTGGCCAAATTTGTGGTTGGGTCAGGTGCGCGGATCTTTTTTTGATTTCATGTTATTAAACACAATGTCCAATAAACTTGTTTTTATTATCTCTTAATTGAAAATATTAAAAATGATAAGTAGAAAAAAAAATTCCTCTCCATTTACAAATGATCTAATCCTGCACCGGAGCAATAAAGGAGCCATAAGCAGGGTTTATAACGACCTGGAGAACCTAGAAAGTCAGGGAATTTGAAAATTATTTTTCACCCAGCTCATCGAAAAAATTTTGAGTTTTCTACTTCTAGTTTCGTGCCAACTATTTAGTGACGCCTTAGTGTCCCCCCCCCATTCATCAATTATTAGACCTGGAAAAAACTTTTCAATAGTCCTGGAAAACCTGGAATGAACCCTGATAGAAACTAATATCTACTGTGTATACTATTTATTTATACACACGATGCCTCTGACCTGCTTGCTGTGTGCAGTATACAGCGTATGCTATTTAATACCGCAACGCCCCGTTATTTTGGAATGCATTGCGCAATTAAAATTTTTTTTTTGAGATATAGTACTTGAGCTTTATTTGACTTTTGAAAAATTTGTAATTTTCATATTTTCAAGACCTACTAAGTTCTTCTAAATGGGTCGAAATTTCAAAAATAAATTTTAAATCCTAGACGAGGTTATACACTGAAAAAAATATGTTCGTAATATTAATGAATCGATTCATCAGCTGAAAATTAATAAATCCGTTTATTAATTATATACTGTAAGTTTACATACTATTCATAAATGTGTACATTGTATTAATGAACGTACATTATATCAATAAATAGATTCATAAATTCTCAGCCAATAAACCTTCATATATTAAAACCCTTTCAGGCATGGCGGTACACCGTTTGAACCATGCAAACTGACTCGTTTAATGCATGGTAGTACAAATTACGTACCACATATTGTATATGAATAGT
This sequence comes from Rutpela maculata, assembly GCA_936432065.2. Lineage (NCBI taxonomy): Eukaryota > Metazoa > Arthropoda > Insecta > Coleoptera > Cerambycidae > Rutpela > Rutpela maculata. Next base: position 81,888,933 of record OW386286.2, on the reverse strand, counting down.
GGACTGTATATACTGTATTATTACTATGTACACTGTAATGTATACTATGTATATGGATTACCACGCCAAAGTAGTATATACTTAAACCAAAAAATAAATCTCCACAAATACAACTAATACACTAGTTCACAAGTTCAGAGCCGTGTTAATTCTTGATAAAGCTCGTAAAAATATGAGTATATATTGGATTCGGAATGACGTCTAGAAAAATGTTCAAAATTTTCAAACCCGCACATAAACAATTGCAAAAGTTATAAACAAATGAAGATTGAAAAAATAACGAGTTTTGTTTTTTCTAAATAACTCGAAAACTATTAGTATTTAAGAAATTTTAAAGAAATATTCTTAAGGAGGAAGAAATTTCCAATAAAAAAGTCCCAACTCCCGAAACTCTATCTCTATTATTGATAATTTTAATTTAATGTTGAAAATAGAGCTGCGTGCAGCGAACACTAAGCTGTTACGATGCTCTGAAACCGGCCGTAATAAGTAAAAATATTTTTTATGTTATTAAATATTAATTTCAAAATTTTAGGAAATATGGTATTATTTATTAGACACTTAAAGGAATAATATTCCATTGTAAAAAAATTTTTTCACCGATTTTTCATAAAATGAGCCTATTGTTAATTAACAAATTTTTTTAGAGTTTGCGTTTGTATTTCAAGTCGGATAATTGTTAAACAAATTATTTCGCTTCGTGGAGACTCTATGTTAACTATACTTTATGGGATTATGACATTGCGATATTTTTAATTGTTATAGTCTATTAGTTATTAATTATTTAACCTAACAAAAAAATAAAAAATCAAAAAGAGAGGTTGAAAATTTTTTTTTATTAATTTTAATTATTATTACTGTTTTTATATTTAAAAGTACTATAAGATCACATAAACTTTAAATTTTCATTGCTAATTGTTTAAACAAATTTTATGAACAAATAGATATATTACGTATTTTTGAAAAAAAAAATTTTGCCATTTTATTAGTTATAAAATATTATGATTAAAAGAAAAAAACATTCTTAAAAAATTGTTTTAATTGTCTATAATCATTTTTTTCTTTTTTCAATAATTAAACAAATTATTAAGAAAAATTTTATTCTTAAAATTTATTATTTACAATTCTCTACAAGCTGGAAAAATGAAAAAATTTTTCTGTTGTTAATTTATTTGTTTATTTAATAAACAATTTGTTATTAACAATCGCCGAATGTGTTTATATTTTTTTTAGATAGAAAAAAAAAACCGTATACATAAACATGTAAAAAAAAAAATTAATTTAAAATTCTATAAAAAATATTAAAAAAATTTTTTGACATGTTTATGTATACAGTTGTTTTTTTTATTTTTTTTTCTATCTAAAAAAATGTAAACACATTCGACGATTGTTGATAACAAATTGTTTATTAAATAAACAAATAAATTGACAACAAAAAAGTTGTTCTTTTTACCAGCTTATAGAAAATTGCAAATAATAAATTTTAAGAATCAAATTTTTTCTTAATAATTTGTTTATATATTGAAAAGAGGAAAAAAATGATTATAGACAATTAAAAAAATTTTTTAAGAAATTTTTTTTTTTAATCATATTTTATAACCAATAAAATGGCAAAAAAATTTTTTTCAAAAATACGTATTTTATAAAATTTGTTTAAACAATTGGCAATGAAAATTTAAAGTTTATGTGATCTTATTTGAATATAAAAACAGTAACAATAATTAAAAATAATAAAAAAAAATTTTTAACCTCTCTTTTTCGTTTTTTGTTTAAATAATCAATCACTAATAAACTATAACAGTTAAAAACATCGCAATGTCATAATCCCATAAAGTATAGTAGACATAGGGTCTCCACGAAGCGAAATAATTTCAGTGGCTTTTGTTTAACAATTATCGTTGTTAATTAACAATAGGCTCATTTTATGAAAAATCAGTGAAAACATTTTTTTACAAAGGAATATTGTTCCTTTAAGTGTCTAAATAATACCATAATTTTTTTTAATTTTTAAATTAATATTTAATAACATAAAAAAATACTTTTACTTATTACAGCCGGTTCAGAGCATCGTAACGGCTTAGTGTTCGCTGCGCTGAGCTCTATTTTCAACATTAAATTAAAATTATTAATAATATAGATAGAGTTTCGGGAGTCAGGACTTTTTTATTGGAAATTTCTTCCTCTTTAAGAATCCTTCTTTAAAATTTCTTAAATACCAATAGTTTTCGAGTTATTCACAAAAAACAAAACTCGTTATTTTTTCAATCTTCATTTGTTTATAACTTTTGCAATTGTTTATGTGCGGGTTTGAAAATTTTGAACATTTTATTCTAGACGTCATTCCGAATCCAATGAGCCGTCATTTATATTTTTACGAGCTTTATCAAGAATTAACACAGCTTTAAACTTGTGAACTGGTCTATAAAGTATATTTTATTGCTTAGCAATCCCCAATAACAAAAAAAAAAACAGATGAATTAGAACAAAATATCCCGTGCAGCAAAGGCTATTTTTGTGCATGATTTTCTATGCCTGAAAGGGTTAATATTATGAATATAACTTTTTGCAGTGTAATCTTTGGTGTAACATTGCCACTGAATATTATCATTCGATTCTCAGTTCGCCAACCATGTTGGCATCATTTGAAGACGAATGTTCCTATATTTATACTAAACTTTTATACTAAACTAGTGTCATGTGATTGAACAAATTCAAACACCCCCCTGTTGTCACCACCCGTACCTAAAGTCTGTCTCAGCTCAATGACCCATGACCTACTACAAATAAAGCGGACTATTTAGAATAGGCCCTTTTACTGCTATTCATACTGTTTTTATATTTTACAATTTCTATGCTTTTCAAAGCATCCGGCTGTCTATTATTTGTTATGTATCTAATTAACCTTGAGTTATTATTGATATCTATTTTGATTATTATCAATGTTATATTTGAGATGGGTCGAATGGTCTTTGAATCTAGTTATATTTGTGCATTTCATTTGTCCAACGTACTTTAAATTACAAGTGAAGACCTAAGTGGATAAAGGTGATATGTCGCATTTTAAAAAAAAATTACTTTATGCAATTTTTGAACACCTCCGATATAGATTTAACACCCAATAAACGGTGAATTCTAAATATGTAATATTTTATAGAACCTTTTTAATTATAAAGGCGCCATGTCATACATACAACCAGTAATTTTAGTGGATGTACACAGTTTTTGACAGAACAATCTAGTTTCATAACAGCTTGATATTGTTCTTTAATATTAGTGTAAACAAAAGAACATAACCCAAAATTATCTGTTTTATGAGGTATTATTCATTTGAATCGAAGACAAAATAAATAAGTTCCAACTCAAAACTGTTTTGTTTAATTTACTCAAAACTTTAAAAGTGTGACATAACAACCTTTATCCACTTAGGTCTTCAATTCCTACAACTAATTGCGTAAATCCCAGACCTTTCCTTTGAGTTACCTAAAAGTTGTTGTGGTTTATTTTCTGATGAATGAGCGACTGTCATATTAGTTGAGGAGCATAATGCGCATTTACCTACTCCGTGGGATTTTTTGTGAAGGGAAGGTGCGACTATGTGGAATCTCTTTATTATATGCTAGATAATGGTGTAGTACCGGGTGTTTACCTTAGAATTGCGCTGTTTGGTTTTTATGGCATTATACATCCAAGATGGCCACCATGCGAGACATTTTTCTTTACATCAAGAATAACTCCTTCCAGAATGCTCACGCGCAAAATCTGCATATAACATTTTCTGTTCTACATGAGTCAAAGAACAAGTTTAGTTCAATTTTTTCGTATCTTTTACCATTTAAGAGTTATGATTCATGTCACTATCGGTTTAAAACATAATTTAGCCATCGGTTATTCATTAATACTAGTATTAATACATACAATTTGTAGTAGGACGTAGTAGTTGTATTATAAAATTGGTTCTTAAAATAAATTATGTATTGACAGAAAACAATATTTAATGATACTATATTATTATTCTCTTCAAAACAATGTATCATCCGATGAATCTTCAGGCCTTGTATGCTCATCACAGTTGTCACACATATCTTCGTCTCCCCCACACACACACACAGTTCTGTGCACTTCAGATCATGGGAAAGACATTTACATGGTGGAGTACATTTTCTCTTAACACAAGAGCACCGAATAAGTTGAAGAACTGTCTCTGGAGCATATACATAACAGGCGCATAATGGTCGTTTTTTAGTTCCCAGCCGAAGTTTAATGGCGAAGGCAGATTAGAGTAGGGCTGGTCAGCACGACACCATTCTATGGTTTGATAACGAACTCTATCAACATATGGTATCATCAGTGATGCTCTTGTTGGTGGCAAGTTTTCTCCTTGAGTTTCTTTCTTTGTGAACATCCACCACCTCAGTTCTCCAATGTCTGATATATTTTTGCCAGGAACATAGACTTGACGTATGAACTTTTCTATTAATAGTCTATCTGTATCAAGAAAATTTTCCAAGCTTCCAAGTTTGCTTACAGCTTCGAGAATGTCATCATCTGCTTTACTGAAGACTTCCCAAAAGGAGGTTTTCGCTTTCTTTGCCAAAGTCCCTGTGGTGTCACTTCCAGATAATGCATGCAGACCTAATAATGCTGAAGTTTTATTTGAGCCCGGGGAATCGGTTACTTTGCTGAGATTGATTATTCTTTGATTGTGGCTAACTCCAGTTACAAACATAGTGTTCAGTGGAAGGAACTTATATCACCATAAAGTAAGTATGAAGACATCTGTATCAGGTGAGTAAATATGAAGCTGTGTAGCACCGCGACGACAGGCGAACATGGAATGCAAAATTATTTTTCTATCTGCCTCCTCATGATTGCTTTTCAGTTCATCTGTTTCAATCCCCACTGGACACTTTGCTGTTTCCCTCCAAGATACAAATAAACACTTGCTTCTTCCACTTGCATATTGTATTGCTTTCTCAGGCAAGTAAGCTGTTAACTCATCTTTAGTCTTGACATGAGATAACTATGACTTCATAGATGTGTTCCCAATGTACGTTGTATCACTGATCTTGTAGTGGACTTGTTGTGTGTTGCCAGTTCTTTTCTTAAGCATAGAAAATTTTAGTGAATTTTTCTGTATGTAGGTTTCATCATAACGTGATAGTGTATGTATGTCTCTTGCATGGGCATCTCCAGGATCTGTGCAGTCACTCAAGCGCACTTTCAATATTTCACTCTGAGAGCGTTGGACAGCTAACTTAAGACGCTCGCCACTTTGGTCTGTTGTTATGCAATGGTCTCTCTTTGCTTTTCTCTCCTTCATCACAAAAAAAACCAGTTTTTTTTGTTATACGTGTGTGTTTTAGATTGTAATGTGTATGTTGCCTTGTCACTACTGATACTCGCTTCTAAATCATCCATAGGCTCACAACGCTTTCCTTTTTCGAAAAGTTTTTTTGCTTCTATCCATGTTTGTCGTGTGAGTCAGTTTTTTGTAACATTCTTTATGCCATTTTGCATTGGAGTCTTGTAGCTATTGTACACTTAAATTCCCGATTCGACTACTAGTATGCATATACTCTGGATCCAACCATTCTTCTCTTTGTTTCAAACACTGTAGAAGTTTTTCCACCTACAATGGATTAACAAGAGGTAATTTACTTTTACCTTGACACAAAATACACAGTTTATAATCTGTTGAAAGTCGGATAGGCTAGGCAATAAATGTATACTAATAAATTTGTGTTATGTGGTAAAACTGCCTTGTAACTCTTAAATGGTAAAAGATACGAAAAAATTGATAAGAACTAAATTTGTTCTTTGGCTCATGTAGAACAGAAAATGTTTTATGCAAATTTTGCATATGAGCACTCTGGAAGGAGTTATTCTTGATGTAAAGAATAAATGTCTCGCATGGTGACCATCTTAGATGTATAACGCCATAAAAACAAAACAGCGCAATTCTAAGGTAAACACCCGGTACTACACCATTATCTAGCATATAATAAATTCCACATAGTCACACCTTCCCTTCATAAAAAGTCCCACGGAATACATTATGCCCCAAGACTATATCTATACTTTTAAAAATTCTACTGTGGCCATGGGTATATGGAATTGATAAATATTTTGAACTCGTTTCCTGTATATTTTATTAATTAAACATAAATGGTATCCAATGATCTTAGTTATATACTCTAAATTAAAACTTTGTTTCGCAAATCTCTGTTCACTCAAAAAGAAACTTAATAGACGATAAATCAAGAAATTGAGTCATTAGAAGTGTATGCCATGACATTATTATATATACTATAAATATAGGAACATTATTCTTAGTTGTGGAAACTGGTTCAGAGGCAATTTTTAAATATAACTCTATTAATTTAAGTACATAATGTAGTTAATTTAGTGAAGTGAAATGCAACATTATTATGTGTATGTATATTACCTCCTGAGGTTCTGAATTCTGATATGCCAATTGAAATTCTCTATGTTCTGCTAAAATATTTCTAAGGTTCTGTTTATCCCCACGAATAGCATTATCTAATGTTTTGCGGTTTTCATCAATATCTTTTTGAATATTCTTGACTTCTTTAGTTTGTTTCCTTTGTTCAATAATAGTGTCCATTTCTATAATTTTCTTATCTCTCGCTATTAAAATTTGTAATATTTAATAATACAGAAAATATTACATTTTAAATTATACTGATGTATGTGCCACAAACATATAGAATAGTATATTGAGATCGGTGTAAAAATAAACAAATAATGAATTCTAAACATATTTTTATCTGACCTCAATAACTGTATTAGATAATAAACTTCAATTAACGAGATAATTTTTTAATGATGTAGTCAAAGTACACATGTGAAGTCTCCAGTACAGTGGCGCCATCTGTTATTTCATGCTCACAGCACCATACCACTTTTGACCTCTCGTGTAAGTACTATAGTATATTGTAAATACCATCCAAAATATGCAATCAATAAGATACGTTAACCACGTCATAATCACTATTAGGGATAGATATTTAAAAGCTTTACTATATTGTAAACTAATTCGCACAGAAATAACACTGAATATAAAATTTCAAAATGAGAGGACAATATAATAAGCGAATATTTTACCTATTGGTATGTATACATGTTCCATAGTTATAAAATACAAATTGTAATCTATTGCATTACGAAGATCCTTTTAGGTAGTTAAAGTATAAACTTACTATATAAATTTATTAACCCTTTGTATTGGGTGATTTTATCCTTTGTGGTCCATTTTGTAGAGGTCATGCCGTGCAGCTTGACCTTATTGGCCGACAACATATTCATGCTATTCATCTTGAATATTTATTTTTTTTTTTACTTTCTGAAATAAAAAATAATGTCAAATATATATTTTTTAATTTAATGACATTTTAAAAAGCAATGTCCATGGAGATATTTGTTTATTGTTTTTAAATCAAAAATTGGGCCATGATGAAAAGAGATAACAGGTTTCTTTCCAATTGTTGGGGCTACCTGGAAAGTTGAAATGAAATATAGAGAAATAATATATTTAATAATGTTTCTGGTTAAAACAATCACTGATGGAATATGGTGGAGTGACGTCATCCACAGATGAACACAGCTGGTTACGAAATAAGAGAACAGGTTTTGTTGATTTTATAATTTTATCCTAACCTAACATAAGGTTCTCTCGTATTCAGCTTTTAGGCGAGAAGTGAGTGCGGGGATGAAAAGTCAGACTATATTTGTTTTTTGAACGCGCAGTAGTGACGCAGTTATCTCTTTCTAGAAGGACAGTCCGTACTGGCCCAAAATATGGCCAGAATTATACTATGATCTGGTAATGTCATATTCTGCAAGTTATCCCGATTACCACCATGCAAAACGGCGACTCAAAATACCTCAGGCAGGTCATTGCGAGCTCGTTCTCGTTCCAGTTACGAGTTCTTTGCTTAATTATTAACATTACACAAATTCTTACAATATTTTGAGTCAGGCTCTGCATCTGGTGTGATTTCACACAGCAGCTGCTCATTGGCTAATGACATTTTTTGATGGGTCGAGAGTTACGAGGCAACCTTATACTCTAAACATCTTGGATCAACCAAACAATAAAAGTATAACATTAGTGAAACTGGCGCCACCTGATAGACTCAACGTTGAAATAAAGAATACGCCGAGTGTCTAATCCTCTTTGATTCGAATTAATAATTGAAGAAGAAGAAAATCGTTGGTTAGGAGTTATTTTGACGGATGAACTTTTTACGTAGAATATAATTATTCATTTATACGCCTTGTTTTTTTTCTTATTTTAATAATGCAAGATTCTATAGAAGATTATATTAAAATATCAAGAAATACTAAACAGGAAGAATCGATTAAAATAAAGTAAGAGTCGACCAAGTTTTTTTTCTATATAATTTTAGTTTGTATTATTAGTTATTAAAAAACCATTAGGTAGGTATGTAAAATATGGTGCAAGTGTATTCTATATGATTTATTATTTTGAGAATTGTGTAATTGTGAGAAATACGCTTGTAAGAGAATGTAGGTCATTGTTTTTTTTTTTACATATGTTACTAGTATTTGGTCAGAGCTATTATGTAGTGTATTCTAAATTAGTGTCTATATGAATAATTTTTTAAACGATTTCGCCCTTTGACTTGCCTAAACGTTAAATTTATTTCACAAAATAACTAATAATTACCAATTGCTGGGTTAATGTATGCTCACTATGTTTCGTGCTTCAACTACTCCATGAAGCATGAAAATTAGATTTGTTTTATATTTTGTTTGGATGTGGATCATAAGCAAGTATTATTAGTAGACAACTGAAGAAAGTAACAGATACATTTTATTTGACCATCTACTGAAATCTTTTAGACAAATGTACATATTTTTATTTTAATATAAAAAATGTACATATTATGACCAAATAAACTGCACATCCGATGGGTATGTGCTCTATTCTCAGTCAGCCCGCTAACACTCAATTTCACTGATAAAAGTATTTTTACTTGCTTAATTATGCTTCTAAAAAATGGTACCATTTTGAGATTGATCTGGACATTTCTTAAGTCCCAAAATAACTCTTAAAAATTGCGATACATCTCTGTCAGTTGGTCGGTACATACGTATGTATGTATGGAAACCCTGCATGTCAAAATTCTTAACGGATTCACTTGAATGTTTTTTTTTATTGCTTCGTCTATTAAGTATCAGAATAAAAACGTATGTTCTGAAACACTCTACTGGTCGCAATTCTTAACAGATCCACTTGAATTTTTACTTCGCCTATTATCAGAATAGGACCCTATTGAATTTCATAAAGATCCACTTATTATACATAATTATTTAAAACACCGTCACGAGTTTTTGCGGCCCATTTTTCTAGTTTTAGGTGTCTGTGCGACAAATAAAACAATTTTTTTCTTATAAGGCTTTGTTAGAAATTTGCATTCCTCAAATGTAACATGCGGAAAAGCGTAAAAAATCTTAATTCAATTGTAAACCGTCAACCTTTTGCAAATGCGTATGAAAAGTTGCATACTATCGTTTGACACTTTTCACAACTTTCTAGTTGTTAACAGAGGTCAACGGTAAAATCCATTCCCAAAGCTTTGGCGTGGGTGGTTGAGAGAATGGAGGGTTCCAACCTAATATTTTTTGATCTTTATCGAATGGCATCAGATGAATTTTTCTATCACGAGACAAAAAAAAAACATTTTTTGATTGAACTGGAAGTTGCCTTCTTTAAACACTCGGTTTAAAATGAAATTCATGATTCTGTCTTATCACGGAGGGTTTCACGCAATTAACACTTAGACTATATATACTGCCCTCCTAAGCCAAAAAGACGTATCTCAAGGTTTCACTGTTTTGAGATATAAGGCATGTTTTGAATCTTCGAAATCGCGTCAATATTTTCAAATATTTACTAATATTTTTTTTTTGTAGTTGTACTAATGTAGAGGTTAATAGTGGTGTAGTTATGAATTTATATTAATTAGGTTACTAGTTTTTTTTTACAATGGGATACGTCTAATTGGCTAAATCGCTTAGGTTTTCTCATATTTTTTTAGATACGTCAAACTTTGTTAGCACTTTAAAAGTACTTAACGATTGAAATACGTTTATTTCGCTATGGAAATGTATAGAAAATAGCTCCAACTATTCTAAGGTATAAAAATATGCATTTCGGCCAAAACTTGAGATACGTCTTTTTGGCTTAGGACGGCAGTATAGTGTATTAACAGTTATATGTTGAAATTTTAATATTTTGATGAGGTGCCACATATATTTTCTTCTATACAATGTCCGTGAAATCTACAAAATAATACAATTATTCAGTATTTAATTTTAAAATAATCTCTTAGCCTGTGAGTGCCACATATATTTTTTTCTATACAATGTCCGTGAAATCTACATAATAATACAATTATCCAGTATTTTACTGGAAAATAACCTCTAAGCCTGTGAGTTTTACGTCAAAGGAGCAGTCAGAGAGTGTTTTTTTGACAAATCATAAGAACAAAAATATAAAAATAAGTATTTTACTGACGTTTCGGAAACCGAATCTGTTTACTTTCTCAAAGTGTATAAGTATTATAAGTGTTTGTGTGCTGTGTATATTAAATACACAGCTTTAAGAATATATTTGTTATATTCAGTATCCATGGATACTTACTGCTTACACAGAACTGTTGTTAAATAATGTTCATTAGAGGAAATTATTTTGGCCCTATCATATAAACATTCTATTATGCCCTTTTTAACATGCATCGGCTGATTTGAGTTAAAACTCAAATACTTGTTGATGTGTGTTGGTTTTCTATAAACGCTTGCTTCAACTGTATTATTTACCCTTTTAATTAAAATATCTAAAAATGTGAGTGTAATAAACATGTGGGTGAGTCATCCAGACTATTTAGTGTTAGATTGGGTGAGCACGGGGGTTACATTAGGAAGAATGAGGTTCAGAAATTGAAGATTTGCGAACACGCTTGGGAGAAGGGTAAAGGAAAGAAAAATTAAAGAATCAGCTATAATATTATTGAATGAGGATAAATGCGTGTCGAATTGTTCCGTAGATGTTTGCACAACCTGGCTGTCGATGTTAAAAGAAGAACTTAACAAACTGAACATTATTTAATTAAAATAACGCTATCAACTAGATATATTAACAGTTCTGTGTAAGCAGTAAGTATCTATGGATACTGAATATAACAAATATATTCTTGAAGCTGTGTATTTAATATACACAGCACACAAACACTTCTTATAATATTATACGCTTTGAGAAAGGAAACTGATTCGATTTCCGAAATGTCAGCAAAATACGGTATTTTTATATTTTTGCTTATTTATTATTTTTCAAAAAAAAAAACACAACCTCTTGAAGTAAAAGTCGCAGGCGTAGAGGTTATTTTCCAGTAAAATACTGGATAATTGTATTATTTTGTACATTTCACGGACATTGTATAGAGGAAAATATATGGGGCAGAGCATCCCAATAAGAAACACAGAAAAAAATTTTGATGAGGTATTAGCTGTCAAGAGTAATTTCTGAAAGTTTCTGAATATTTGATTAGGAAGACATAAAGTTTATTGATTGATTGATTTACCAGCGTGCGGTAGGCATTGCAGCCACTCCAAAGTTATACACCTGTACCTGCTACGTCCACGCTGGGTTGGACTAAGGTCATGCTTGTTGCCAGCAGCGAGTGCCACATGGCGCATGGTAAAGGAATGTGGGATGGGAGGTGTAGGTATTTGTGAGATGCGTTTCCGCATTGTGTCGTGAGGGAGGGTTTATGCTCCCTTTTTTATGTTTTTAGTTCTGGACTTCTGCCTCTTCTGAGTCTTCTTGTGAAATTTGTGTTGTGTCGTGATATGGAGTGTTTGTGTTCCTCTTTTGTATTTCTGCTTCTGCAAATCTTCTTCTGATTCCTCCGTTGCTGATTCTGGTAGATCATATATCGCTGCGATTTCTTTGTGAAATTCATTTTCCCCTTCGCTTTTCTTTCCCAGTTACCTCTGCCCCCCCCCTGCTCTTTAACGGTCCTGGCCCGCTTTTCTGCCTACTAGGATGTGATCTGATCTGTCGTTCCTAGATTCAGTATTCAGCCCATTTTTCTTGAGAAAAACCATATAAACTTTTCCAACCTTGCTCCGGTGATGAGTTCTGAGGGTTGCTCCTTTGTCCTTTTGGCTCCATAGTGCATTAATTCATTGTTTATTTTGCCTGTCCCATCATGTATTTCAACCCCCCCGCTTTAACAACCCCATCTCGTTCCTCCGTTTCTGTGCCTACCAGGATGTGATCTTTCGTTCCTACTTTCTGTATTCGATCCATAATTCTTGTGGTTAGATAGCATTTCCTAGGAAAATCTGTGCATTTCCATTGAACTGTAAGATGTTCAGCCCCCAGCGTATTTTACCAATAGTATGCCACTGATCAGGTTGTCCATTTATTACCCAAGTCATGGCTTGTTTATTTAAGAAACCTTGTTTATCTTAAGGAATAACACACTTCAATAATGCCATAAATTTATGTGACAGCGGTCGACATTTTCAAGGGTTGAGATGTATAATCACTTCTCAGATATTCTAAGAAAGTCGTTTGAGTCAGCTTCTCAGCAGATCATTTATAATGCAATATGCAACACCACAAAAACACACTCTTTAATACAAATACAAATTATGTACGAAATGAATCACTACTCACAGAATTGTCCCAAGATATGTATTATTCCTCGAACATATCACTCACTTAACACTTTAAAATTATATCTTTTACACTTTGTATTTAGCTGGGGTTTGGACCTAAAAACACTGCAGTGGTTTTATGCGGCGACACTTGTTAGTCATTAAATAAACTTGGATAAATAAACTTGGGTGGCAGATAGGTACCTACTTTAAAAATGAAAATGAGTATACTTAGCTTATATTCCTGTTATTTACTAGCTGATCCTTTAAGCTTGTTTAAATTAAATAGCTGTATTAGTATTAGTTATTTTCAAATATTAATTCTATTTCAACTTTCTTCTTTTGTTATCACATATCAGTTAAAGCGGGATATTTTGAGCTACAAATTCACCTAAGTTTTATCAAATTTAGCAGATTTTAATCTGGTATTCTCCCGTTTTAATGGAAGCGTTTTTCGGACGCGTCCGCTCACTCAGAAAGTACAATTCAAACTCCTTAGGAAGACATAAAGTTTATGTAAAAAAACTTTTAGCTGATTTGATCCAGTTTTTTTTCCCTTGTTATTTTTAGTGCAAATCTGCTATCACCTTCGCCAAAGTTTTTTAAATTGTATTTTTTTTTACACTATTTTTATTAAAACGAAAAATCTTATTTCAAATCATTCTATAACACTGTTACAAAGTATCATAATTCAAAATGTTCATAAATCCGGATTTTTTTTGAACTTGTCCGTTTATACATTTTTTGAGCTGTACCTGCTAGCGGTAGGATCGAGCTGGGTCCATGAAAGCATTTGATCAGAAAGTCTAACTAAATCTACAGTATATTAAAAAAATCAGCCAATTTATCTGAAATTCAATTTCCACAAGTGAACATCGGGGTCCTTTCTTATTAAGTTTGGTAAAAGGTAATGAATGTAGTGAATATAAAATAGTTTCTTACAAAATTACTTTTAAGTCTACCCCAGTTTTTTAGTGTTTTAAGCGTTTATTATATTGGTGCATTTTTGTAATATATTTATATATTATATTGTTTTCCCAGAACAATATACATACCTATATTATTATCTTTGTTTATTTACAAGTTACTGTTAAGCTAAATGTTATCAATAATTGTGTTATTTATTATTTCATTAGCATCATCATGTGATTAATATAAAATATTATCTACAAAAATATGTCTCCTGTCGGTAGAAACTGATCTAAGATCACAATGTGTAAAAGAGCTACCGTATAATTTTCGTTTTTTAATTTTAATGGTACATTTATAGAAGTTTTATGTTACTTCAATTTTGCTAGTTTTCTAAAATATATTGTTACGTGTTTACACCCTGTATCGTGGATCCGGAAATCATAACACCAGGGCAACACTAAACACTAATTTAATAACTTACGTACTAATTACAACAAATAATTACTTCACTAATATTGCACTGAGTACTATAATGGGCTAGTAGACAATAACGAAGACAACTAAATTAATAATATAGCATTATACTGTGATTCTTCAATATGTTATAAATATAATTTCAAATTTCAAGGTAATTTTTATCGACTATTATTGGTTTTATTGTAAACTGAATATGCTTAAAATTAGAGTGGATTTAAAATAAGACAGTTTGCCGGATATGTCGTGACGTAATAGCGTAGCCCCTAAAACAGGGACACTTTACGTTTGACAGTAACCAGCTACGTTGCCAGATTTCTAAAAAAGAATGTGCATTACTGCACTGTCTGAAATAAATTTTAATATCAATTTTTAACACTGTTTCAAATACCCAGCAAGTAAATATTTTATATATTTTTAAGGCAGATTAATAACTTGCTAATACAGAATTGTACTATTACAGAGGATTCCGTATAGCATTAATTATCGAATCATGGCAACGTAGCACTGGTTTCTTTGTTCAAGCACAAATTAGAATCTGCTGATTACGCTATTACGTCATAGCCAATAGAATAGCCCAAAAATTGGCAGCAATATCTAACCGTTTAAACACAGTTTAAACTTCATGATTTTTTTTTTTAATATTGTTATCGTTAAAAAAATGGATGTTACACCACAATAAAAAAACCCGGAAGTCCTTATAACTCAGGGAACATTTTTTGTTCGGTTTCGAAAAAAATATTTGGACCCTTATTTCAAGGTGGTATAAAGTGGCGAAGCAATTGCAAAAACTTTGAATTGCTGTTATATATAAACGCCGACAACTTGAAGTAACTGTTGGAACCCTAAAAATATTTTTGTTCTCCTTTTGTTTTCGATATTTTATTCTCATTTAGTTTTTCAACATTTCGTTCTGTGTTTGCTCCCGCTTTATCGTTCTTTATACATTTCTTTCTGGGCTTTGTTCCCAACAAAAAAGTTTTCTAACTTGTTCTTAGGGAGAGAACAACAAGAATGGTCTTTTTGTTCTCTAAATTTAAATTCATTTTGTCACTAAGATATGAGTGATAATCTTTACATGATGGTCAGTCAAAGTACTAGCAGGGTTGGGTTGGAAAAAAACAATTTTTTTCCTTTTTAATAAAAAAACTTTTTTTTATTCTAAACAGTTTTTTTCAATGTTTTAAATGGTATGTTTAAATCAGGTAAAATGTTTAAAACTCTATTGAACTAAAATTAAATGGTGCCAAGTTACTGTGTCTACTACTACTTGATGCCAGACGACGCTCTTAAACGGATTTTACTGCACTCTACAAATAAAACGTTCAGTTTAGTACAAGTGACTACTGACCATTTGACTCATAAGATTAAGGCATACAAAGGCTATTTTTTTGTGAGTGTGTTTACTGTTTATATTGGAATTATTTATCGGAATGGACCAATATCGGCACTTTCCTGCTTTTCCACAATCTCCAAAATAATACATTTGTTTAAAACATCGCGTTGTGTAATTAAATATGTTTTAAACATTTATTTAAAATGTGGTGCAATGTTTTAAACATGCCAACCCAGAGTACTAGCACTAGTGGCACAAAAAATTTTGCCCTGTGGTTGTATATTTATTTATAAAAAGCAAAACTTTTTTTTTTTAGCAAGGACATTCTATTAACAGCTCAAAGAAGGAAGGAATGTAATGCACGAGCCGTAAAAATCGTCGAATTCTCCATTGAAGGAAAGCTACGCCCAGAAATCTTTATAAAATGTGTATGTATACCAACTTAAAAATTTGCTGTTCAGTGAAAGAGTATAAAATTCGACAAAAAAAATAAAAATAATATTCATAGTAGTTTCCATAATTGGGTTGTTGCACTAAGTTAAAATTTTAGTAGAATCTGTGTTAAACAATAACATTTATTCATAAAAAATCATTAGAAACTGGCAATAGTTGGAAATAAAGTCTTATAATATCACAATATCAATTATCGAAATACTTACATGCATTTAAAATGGAGATGAAATCATAACGGCAGTCTGCAGAGAAGTTAGTTATAAAACGGCAAAAAAGGTGTACACAGTTTATCATTAAACTCAAAGCCAAACAATATATATAATATAGATAGCCAAATATCCCTATGGAGTGCAATATTATATATTGCACACAGGCGGCCAGGTAGCTTGGCACAGCCCTGGCCAAAACGATCGTCTATTTAAAAATTCGCTGTCCATAAATATACACATCGCACGTAGAATGTCAGAATTAGCTTTTACAAACACTGCCCCAGTCATTTTGAAAAAAAAATATTGAGAGTGCAGTTGAATTGATTATTTTCGGTGACAATATTAGGTAAATATACAGTTACATTTATTCGGGGTGTCTACCAACCGGGAAAATCGAGAAAACTGGAAAAATGACGGGGATTTAGTCCAACCGGGAAAAAGACGGGAATTTCAAAAAGTAATCGAGAATTGCAAACGTCGGCTAATAACTATAGGTATATTTGCATTCGCAAGATCGGGGGTAGCTTATACTGTACTGTATTTCCCCATATGTTTGTTTATATTACCCAGTAATATGAGAATATACAGAGTGTCCAACTAAGTCAGCACCATATGGGAAATTTTTTTATTTTTGGTTTTATGAAAAAAAGTTATTCTTGTTTTGCATGGCCTAAGACCCAAAATGAAATAATCAGATATCAAATTTTTGCAGTCGTATAGATAATATTGGATATCTGACCGTGGTTTTAAATTAGGATCAACTTTTCTTAATAACGATTGTCGATATTATAATAAATAAAGGTACTTTACTCTTGAGCAAAATTTATATTTTTCGACAAACCTCGTATACGACTGCAAAAAAATGATATCTGATTATTTCATTTTGGGTTTTAGGCCATGCAAAACTTTTTATCAAGAATAACTTTTTTTCAAAAAGCCAATAATAAAAAAGTTTCCCATATGATGCCGACTTAGTTGAACACACTGTATATTCTAATATTGTAAACAAACATATGGGGAAATACAGTACAGTATAAGCTACCCCGTATTTTGCGAATGCAAATATATCTATAGTTATTAGCCGACGTTTGCAATTCCCGATTACTTTTTGAAATTCTTGGATCTCTTTTGTTTGGGTGTGTAAATACACTGTTTTTAATATTTTCACTATTTTAAATTTTTGTCTTGAAATAAAGGTTTAAACCTTAAGTATACTTATGTACTAATTACTTCCACATCCAGTAAGTATAGTAACGACAAAAAAAAATTAAAAAATTTTGATTGTTCAAATAGGCTTAGAATGTCATGAAACGTCGAGATTTTAAGTTTGAGTAAAAAAAATTTCTGTCTGTCGGTCTGTAACTTTTTTTGTACGCACGTTTACTCTGGAACCGTTTGAGATATTGACTTGAAATTTGGTACACATATGTACTTTAACGAGATCTAGAACTGGATTATATTTTCATCTTGTTCCGTCGAAGAGTTGGGGGGTAAATTGGGATTTTGGGGAAAATAGGTAAATCAAGCAGGTAAGAGTCCATAAAATTGGTATTTAGTTTATACAAGAGAAGCTAAGGTCTAAAAAAAAATGTTGGCATTAGCCAGCCCCATTACCACCTCCACCCCATTATTAAAGGGGATGGAAAAAAAATTGTGATTTAGTGTGTGTACAAGAACCAGAAACCTCAAAATGTTTCTTTACTTCATCCACCCCCACTACCACCCCCTATCACCGGGTGGGGCACCCCGCTACCGATGTGGGGTATCGTTTTATGGGTTTTTGGGGTAGAGGATTTCAAATATTATATTATTAAAGTTTCATAAACAATTATTTCCACATACAAAATTTTTTCGTTGTGAGTGACATTGATAACAAATCTGGATGTGGAAGTAGTGATTCCTTGGGCAGCGTTTTTTTTTTATAATAAGTTACATTTGTGTTGACTACTTGTTTACAAGTTTTCACCGATCTGAGACCAATTAATCAATAAATATTTTTATTTACTGTTTAAAATCTATTTTATTGTAGACAATAAAGCATAAGATATGAAACTTTTATTTTTTAAATTAATGCTTTCTCTTGTACTTTTGGAGCTGTGACTGAGATAATTAGAAAAATCTGCTTCTCATACATTACTTTTTCTTTATTGTTTGTACTAGTCTGTTATATTGACGCTTGGAAAAAACCGGGAAAATCGCGGAAAAAGACCGGGAAAAACCGGGAAAAAGTCGGGAATTCCCACGTCCGGGTTTGGTAGACACCATGTTATTAAAAATGTACATAAAAATTGATATTCCTAATCAAAAACAAATATAAAATTCTAATAGGAAAAAATAACAAAAAATTTATATCTTCTAGTGAAACATAATTCTTTCACAGAACCAAGTTTTCAAAATTTGTGTTGCTTAGGAGCATTTATTATGGTTGAAATTATTACAAATTTGAATAACATTCTATTAAAGTACAAACTTACCAATTACCATTCCGGACATTCTGTATATTGTATCGCACATCACACCTTACACCAGTCATCTTTATATTGTATCTTGTATCTGAAGCAGGACTGTCCGACTGATTGCACTGCACACAATGTATGGCAAACGATATTGAGACAAAAAACAAGCCAAGACTTGTCTGTGTCGCGCGTTGGTATTCCTACTTGGGAAATATCATCACACGACGATATTTCCCAAACTATTATCTTAATCAAATAGTCCTGTCAATGAATGGTTTCTAGAGGGAAATGCCGAGATCCCAATTTTTGACTTGAGAATTGTGTTTGAACTATTTAAGAGTCAAAAGTCCTCTAATGTAGGAGGTGCGGGGTGTGCAGGGGGGCACGAAGAAGGTCCCGGTTTTTGATTTTTCGCTCATATCTCGAAAACGGTTAGCCCTAATTAAAAAGAGGCTATATACAAAATTAAAGCTGACTAGTAATAATCATCGTAGAAGAAAATGTTTTGTACCGATATCCGTTTCATAGCAGACTGAACTCAAATATCGTATAAAAAATGTCTTTGTGTCTGTAAGTGTCTGTGTGCATGCATATGTATGTGTGTGTATATATACTGTTTCTTGTAAATACGATAACCTCTGTTAGACTTAAAATATTTAATTACAATTTGGAACATATGTAAAACAGCATAGCACAATAATCCCTAATTGAAATTGGGCCATATCTATAATACATGGTGTTAACCAGAGGCCTACAAACTCTCACTCTTACGTAAAATAGGTTTTATTTTAATTTCAGAGCAAAATGTTACTAAGGTTTTTGATTAAGGATAGGATTTTGCAGAGTGAAAGGGAAATATGCGTTTATTTTCGATGTATTATAAATATTTAAAAAATCAAACATAGTATAATTTTTAAAACTGTTTTAAATAATTGCTATTGTTCTAACGTATACAACTGTATATATTTTTTGTTGTAAATTTCTGTTGTACTTGAATATCATAGAATAATTTCATTATTATAGTATGGCATTTAACTATATACAAAATTTATGATAAAAACTGTATATGGCTGTATTCCTTAGAGCAATGGGAAGTATCTGAAACTATTTTAAAAATTATACCATTTATGATTTTTTTTAAATATTTATAATAAACCAAAAATAAACGCATATTTTCCTCTCGCTCTGCAAACTCCTATCTTTAAACATACAAAAATATGAAGATGTAAGATGTAAGATTTATAAACCGCAATATACCAGGTGTATGTTAGGTTCAAACCAACTTTATTTAAATTAGATGATATATCAATGTTATCCTAAAATTTCGAACATGGTATTTTTAATAAGATTGTTATGGAATTATAAAGTTGCAGTCGGGCTTTTGATTCGACGATCGACAGGCGAACTGTTTACATCTCCTGAAAACGTAGAAAGTTTTTAGTGTGTAAGTGGTTTTTTAAGTTAAACCGATCGGTTACTTTCAGTGCGTTAAAATTTTTTTTTTTTATTAATAATTCATCATTATAAAAATTTAAGTTTATAGTGGGTTTTTTTTTTGATAAAAAGTAGTGTTAAATAAGTAAGTATGGGTGACACCTCGGGCGGTCCCGAACCGCCCGATAAAAACAACATTGATATACCTATGGACGATAATAATTCTTCACAAAAATTGGTAAGTGAAAAAACTAGTAGCGATAGTGAGAATAAAATTACTTATGATTTGCTAAATAGATATAAGTCAACCGACCAAGGCCCCTATTATGTTTTTGTGGAGCACCTCGATAAAAAATTAGGAAGATTATTTCCTATTCGAGTCGGGCATTATTTATTTGGAAACCAACAATTTAAAAACGATATTACAGATATTAAACCGGTAGGCATAAATAGAGTAAAAGTTATTTTTAAATCATATCTAGTAGCCAATTTATTAGTAAACCATAATATTATTAATTCAAATAATTTAGTTGCCTATATACCAAAATTCTACACTCATAAAAAGGGTGTAGTGAAAATGATAGATACGTTTTTCGATGAGAATTATCTCAAGCATGCTATACAATCCAACACTGAAGTAGTCGAAGTTCAGAGATTACATAGAAGGGTCCAAAATCCGGATGGCACCTACCAGAACATTCCTAGACAAATCATTGTTGTTACCTTTTTAGGCAACACTATACCACTTAATATACAAATTAATTTAGTTAATTCGATAACTCGACCCCCCCTTCCAAGTCCTTAAATTCAACAAATCAAAATAGACGACCAATATCCCGTACTCAACCCACAAAACGTAAATCTATGTCCCCAGCAAATCCTATCACCCCCCCTCCCCTAAGAAATCCCTCCATGAAGAAATTGCTTGCTTCTTCCTCAATTATTCCCAACCCCTATCGAGATGAATTCATGCAATATAAAGAAAAATTAGTATGCCAACTAACAAATTACTTCCAAAATATTGTAAATAATATTAATAACAATGAAAAAAATTATAATGTTAATTTTGAAAACGATCATAAAATTAAAGAAGATATATTATCAATCATAGATTTGGGTAATACATCAGATGTAATAAATATTAGCGATAATGAATCTACATATTAATAAGATTAAAAAAATTAAGGTTCTCCAATGGAATGCTAGATCGGTTGTTGCTAATAAAGGCCACCTACAAAATTTTCTCAATTGTAATAAAATAGATATAGTTATGCTTTCCGAAACCTGGATTAAACCAAATTCTAATTTTTTTATTAAAGGATACAACTTTGTAAAAAGAAACAGGAATGATGGCAAAGGGGGAGTTGGCATCCTCATATCAAATAACATTACATACACAGAAACAATTATAGACGCAAATTTTAACAATGGTATAGAAGTTTGTGCCATTTATATACCTGATTACACATTATCTCTAGTTTCGTTATATAAGCCTCCTAATGTCACTACAAATAAAGTGGATTGGGAAAATTTATTTGAGCAATTTTCTTCTTCAACAATAATTTGTGGTGATTTTAACGCCCATCATAATTTGTGGGGCTCCTCCCAAGAAAACGTATCTGGCAAAATTTTAATCGAATCCTTAGAAGACACTAATTTTGTTATACTAAATGATGGGAGCCCAACTCGGTTAACCTCCCCAAACCAATTACCCTCAGCTGTTGATCTTACTTTAACAAGTACCAACTTGGTAAGTAAATGTAACTGGAACATTTTATCTAACACAATGGGATCAGACCACTTCCCGATACTGATTGATTTTGAGGTTAGCGATCTGCCAAAAATTATTAATCCATCTACTAAGTGGCAGGAAAGCTCAGCCGACTGGTCGAGTTTTCAATCCTACATAGAAAATGCTATTCAGGAAATTCCAGAGCGTCTAAGCAATGTTGAACAATTTAGCCTACTAGTAACTTCTATAAATAATGCGTCTTGTAGCTCTATGAAAATAAACAAACCATTCTCACCAAAGGCACCTCGTCCCTTCTGGTGGGACGATAATTGTACTCGCTTGGATATTTCTCGTCGAGAAGCACTGACCAAATACAAAGCACAGTCTAACTTAGAAAATTATCTATCTTTTAAAAATATAGATGCACAAACTAAACGATTATTCAGAATTAAACAAAAAGAAAGTTGGAAAATATTTTTAAATAAACTAAATAAAAATACCCACCCTTCAGAAATATGGAAGTTCATTAAAAAAATTAACAATAAAAATTATCAGACTAAAAAAAACCCTTTAACAGAGGAACTGATTGAAAAATTACTAGATTGTTTTGCACCGGCTTATGTACCAAATAATATATCACAAATAAACCCGAATAACTACCACACACCAACATCAAACAACAAACTAATTGAAAAATTTACTATAAGCGAATTAGATATTGCTCTAGAAAATACGAGCAACTCTTCACCCGGGATAGATAGTTTTTCATACAAAATGTTGAGAAACTTGCCAGACTCTGCAAAACAGTTACTTTTACAAATTTATAATAACTGGTGGGTAAACGGGGATTATATTCCGCAGTTTAAAGAAATAGCAATAATTCTATTGTTAAAACCAAATAAGGACACGCTAGTACCTTCATCATATCGACCTATATCACTTATGTCCTGCCTAGTAAAAACTTTCGAAAGAATGATTAAATTAAGACTTGAATGGCAAGTAGAAAATAGATCACTGTTACCTCATGCTCAATATGGATTTCGTAAGGGAAATGGCACTATAGATGCAGTTGCACAATTAGTATCCGACGTACAATTATCTTTCTCACAAAATACGTCCTTAGCTTGTCTATATGTTGATTTAAAAGGTGCATATGATGTAGTTGACTTGGATATATTAAATAATAAGTTATGTAATTTGGGAATCGGAATGAATGTAGCTGCTAGAATTACCGAATTATATACTAATAGAAGAATCTTTATTAAAGACCATAACAATAATTTGCATGGGCCTAGAGTTGTTTCTAAAGGACTTCCACAGGGTTCTGTCTTGAGTCCCCTTTTATTTAATGTATACACTCAAGATTTGCATGGTATGTTTAGCCCCCCAATAAAAACAATTCAGTATGCAGATAACATATGCATATACACCGACCAAAAGACATATAACGAATGTATAAAAGACCTAAAGTACATAATGTACTGCCTAAAACAGTGGTTATTTGATAATGGATTTACCATAGCCCCGGAAAAGTCGGCGGTTATGATTTTTACCAGGCATAGACTCAGGACACCAAACATTATTACACTCTGCAATCTTGATATTCCAATAGTAGACCATTATAAATACTTAGGTATAGTATTGGACAATAAACTGAGATGGTCTAAACACATCGAACATATCAAGAATAAGTGTGAAAAAGGCATAAATATGCTAAAGTGTGTCTCTAAAAGCAAACATGGTGCAGATCCGAAAATTAGTCTAACCTTCTACAGGTCTTACATTCGATCCATTTTAGATTATGGTTGTGTGCTATATGGGTCGTCATCTAATACAAATTTAGAAATATTAGATCGTATTCAGTATAAAGCCATCCGCATATGCATCGGTGCTATGAAGAGCTCTCCATGCCCTGCTATTCTGGCTGAGGCCCAAGAAGCTCCCTTGAACCTAAGACGACAATTCTTAGCCTGTAAATTTATTATTAAATTAAGATCGTATAATAATAATATAATTCTCAACACTATATACAGTCTTTCAATAGAAAATTTTACTAATAAATTTTGGAACATAAAAAATAGCCCTCCACTAGCAGATGCATTTACAAACACAAGCAAACATGAAAAGTTTATAACATGTAGTGATAAACATCCGATTTTCATGTTGGAGTATGATGTTTTATTATTCAAGCCAACAGTCATATTTCCTAGCTTCACAACTATTCCCAGAGTCAATAATAACCTTCTGAGGTCCTTATTGAGCAGCCACAATAAAGACATAATCATTTATACCGACGGTTCCAAATGCAGGGAGGGTACAGGGTGTGCTTTCTTTGTATCTAATAACAAACAATCTTTTAAGTTTGCACTGCCGGATATAAGCTCCATTTATACAGCCGAAGCTTACGCAATACTGCGTAGTTTGAGTTGGATAACAGAAAATAATTTAAGTAAATGTAATTATGTAATTTTATCGGACTCACAATCTGTTCTACAAGTGATTAGTAATACCTGTTATAAGTCATGCAACAATCATGTAATCTTTGATATTAAAAAGAAGGTAGTGGATCTCCAAAAAAGAGGTACCAGTGTACTTTTCATATGGACGAAGGGACATTCCGGGATTGCAGGAAACGAAATTGCGGACAAACTCGCGAAAGAAGCTACATCTCTTCGGGAAATCAATAACGTAGTTACTAATGAGGATTTAATCAACATATACAAGCATGATATTCGCGCAAAGTGGGAAATATTTTCAGTGCGTTAAAATTTTTTTTTTTTATTAATAATTCATCATTATAAAAATTTAAGTTTATAGTGGGTTTTTTTTTTGATAAAAAGTAGTGTTAAATAAGTAAGTATGGGTGACACCTCGGGCGGTCCCGAACCGCCCGATAAAAACAACATTGATATACCTATGGACGATAATAATTCTTCACAAAAATTGGTAAGTGAAAAAACTAGTAGCGATAGTGAGAATAAAATTACTTATGATTTGCTAAATAGATATAAGTCAACCGACCAAGGCCCCTATTATGTTTTTGTGGAGCACCTCGATAAAAAATTAGGAAGATTATTTCCTATTCGAGTCGGGCATTATTTATTTGGAAACCAACAATTTAAAAACGATATTACAGATATTAAACCGGTAGGCATAAATAGAGTAAAAGTTATTTTTAAATCATATCTAGTAGCCAATTTATTAGTAAACCATAATATTATTAATTCAAATAATTTAGTTGCCTATATACCAAAATTCTACACTCATAAAAAGGGTGTAGTGAAAATGATAGATACGTTTTTCGATGAGAATTATCTCAAGCATGCTATACAATCCAACACTGAAGTAGTCGAAGTTCAGAGATTACATAGAAGGGTCCAAAATCCGGATGGCACCTACCAGAACATTCCTAGACAAATCATTGTTGTTACCTTTTTAGGCAACACTATACCACTTAATATACAAATTAATTTAGTTAATTTCCCAGTTGAGCCTTATATACATCCTGTAGTTCAATGCTTCAAATACCTACGATACGGTCACACTCAAAAGCTTTGTAGAAGTAAAGAACAAAAATGCAAAAATTGCTCTAAAATTATCAAAGAGAATCATAACTGCGACGATGAATCTCTCTACTGTATATACAGCGAGATGGATGATCACTCTTCATTGTCCAGAAAGTGCCCTGCTTACATTAAACAATACCAAATTAAAAAAACCATGGCTATAGAAAATACATCATTCAAAGAGGCCGAGGCTCTCGTTAATAATCCATCGTATAGTAAAATAGTAACAAATAATAGGTTCTCATTATTATATGATGTAAATAATTTCCCTCCCCTAAACTCGACCCCCCCTTCCAAGTCCTTAAATTCAACAAATCAAAATAGACGACCAATATCCCGTACTCAACCCACAAAACGTAAATCTATGTCCCCAGCAAATCCTATCACCCCCCCTCCCCTAAGAAATCCCTCCATGAAGAAATTGCTTGCTTCTTCCTCAATTATTCCCAACCCCTATCGAGATGAATTCATGCAATATAAAGAAAAATTAGTATGCCAACTAACAAATTACTTCCAAAATATTGTAAATAATATTAATAACAATGAAAAAAATTATAATGTTAATTTTGAAAACGATCATAAAATTAAAGAAGATATATTATCAATCATAGATTTGGGTAATACATCAGATGTAATAAATATTAGCGATAATGAATCTACATATTAATAAGATTAAAAAAATTAAGGTTCTCCAATGGAATGCTAGATCGGTTGTTGCTAATAAAGGCCACCTACAAAATTTTCTCAATTGTAATAAAATAGATATAGTTATGCTTTCCGAAACCTGGATTAAACCAAATTCTAATTTTTTTATTAAAGGATACAACTTTGTAAAAAGAAACAGGAATGATGGCAAAGGGGGAGTTGGCATCCTCATATCAAATAACATTACATACACAGAAACAATTATAGACGCAAATTTTAACAATGGTATAAAAGTTTGTGCCATTTATATACCTGATTACACATTATCTCTAGTTTCGTTATATAAGCCTCCTAATGTCACTACAAATAAAGTGGATTGGGAAAATTTATTTGAGCAATTTTCTTCTTCAACAATAATTTGTGGTGATTTTAACGCCCATCATAATTTGTGGGGCTCCTCCCAAGAAAACGTATCTGGCAAAATTTTAATCGAATCCTTAGAAGACACTAATTTTGTTATACTAAATGATGGGAGCCCAACTCGGTTAACCTCCCCAAACCAATTACCCTCAGCTGTTGATCTTACTTTAACAAGTACCAACTTGGTAAGTAAATGTAACTGGAACATTTTATCTAACACAATGGGATCAGACCACTTCCCGATACTGATTGATTTTGAGGTTAGCGATCTGCCAAAAATTATTAATCCATCTACTAAGTGGCAGGAAAGCTCAGCCGACTGGTCGAGTTTTCAATCCTACATAGAAAATGCTATTCAGGAAATTCCAGAGCGTCTAAGCAATGTTGAACAATTTAGCCTACTAGTAACTTCTATAAATAATGCGTCTTGTAGCTCTATGAAAATAAACAAACCATTCTCACCAAAGGCACCTCGTCCCTTCTGGTGGGACGATAATTGTACTCGCTTGGATATTTCTCGTCGAGAAGCACTGACCAAATACAAAGCACAGTCTAACTTAGAAAATTATCTATCTTTTAAAAATATAGATGCACAAACTAAACGATTATTCAGAATTAAACAAAAAGAAAGTTGGAAAATATTTTTAAATAAACTAAATAAAAATACCCACCCTTCAGAAATATGGAAGTTCATTAAAAAAATTAACAATAAAAATTATCAGACTAAAAAAAACCCTTTAACAGAGGAACTGATTGAAAAATTACTAGATTGTTTTGCACCGGCTTATGTACCAAATAATATATCACAAATAAACCCGAATAACTACCACACACCAACATCAAACAACAAACTAATTGAAAAATTTACTATAAGCGAATTAGATATTGCTCTAGAAAATACGAGCAACTCTTCACCCGGGATAGATAGTTTTTCATACAAAATGTTGAGAAACTTGCCAGACTCTGCAAAACAGTTACTTTTACAAATTTATAATAACTGGTGGGTAAACGGGGATTATATTCCGCAGTTTAAAGAAATAGCAATAATTCTATTGTTAAAACCAAATAAGGACACGCTAGTACCTTCATCATATCGACCTATATCACTTATGTCCTGCCTAGTAAAAACTTTCGAAAGAATGATTAAATTAAGACTTGAATGGCAAGTAGAAAATAGATCACTGTTACCTCATGCTCAATATGGATTTCGTAAGGGAAATGGCACTATAGATGCAGTTGCACAATTAGTATCCGACGTACAATTATCTTTCTCACAAAATACGTCCTTAGCTTGTCTATATGTTGATTTAAAAGGTGCATATGATGTAGTTGACTTGGATATATTAAATAATAAGTTATGTAATTTGGGAATCGGAATGAATGTAGCTGCTAGAATTACCGAATTATATACTAATAGAAGAATCTTTATTAAAGACCATAACAATAATTTGCATGGGCCTAGAGTTGTTTCTAAAGGACTTCCACAGGGTTCTGTCTTGAGTCCCCTTTTATTTAATGTATACACTCAAGATTTGCATGGTATGTTTAGCCCCCCAATAAAAACAATTCAGTATGCAGATAACATATGCATATACACCGACCAAAAGACATATAACGAATGTATAAAAGACCTAAAGTACATAATGTACTGCCTAAAACAGTGGTTATTTGATAATGGATTTACCATAGCCCCGGAAAAGTCGGCGGTTATGATTTTTACCAGGCATAGACTCAGGACACCAAACATTATTACACTCTGCAATCTTGATATTCCAATAGTAGACCATTATAAATACTTAGGTATAGTATTGGACAATAAACTGAGATGGTCTAAACACATCGAACATATCAAGAATAAGTGTGAAAAAGGCATAAATATGCTAAAGTGTGTCTCTAAAAGCAAACATGGTGCAGATCCGAAAATTAGTCTAACCTTCTACAGGTCTTACATTCGATCCATTTTAGATTATGGTTGTGTGCTATATGGGTCGTCATCTAATACAAATTTAGAAATATTAGATCGTATTCAGTATAAAGCCATCCGCATATGCATCGGTGCTATGAAGAGCTCTCCATGCCCTGCTATTCTGGCTGAGGCCCAAGAAGCTCCCTTGAACCTAAGACGACAATTCTTAGCCTGTAAATTTATTATTAAATTAAGATCGTATAATAATAATATAATTCTCAACACTATATACAGTCTTTCAATAGAAAATTTTACTAATAAATTTTGGAACATAAAAAATAGCCCTCCACTAGCAGATGCATTTACAAACACAAGCAAACATGAAAAGTTTATAACATGTAGTGATAAACATCCGATTTTCATGTTGGAGTATGATGTTTTATTATTCAAGCCAACAGTCATATTTCCTAGCTTCACAACTATTCCCAGAGTCAATAATAACCTTCTGAGGTCCTTATTGAGTAGCCACAATAAAGACATAATCATTTATACCGACGGTTCCAAATGCAGGGAGGGTACAGGGTGTGCTTTCTTTGTATCTAATAACAAACAATCTTTTAAGTTTGCACTGCCGGATATAAGCTCCATTTATACAGCCGAAGCTTACGCAATACTGCGTAGTTTGAGTTGGATAACAGAAAATAATTTAAGTAAATGTAATTATGTAATTTTATCGGACTCACAATCTGTTCTACAAGTGATTAGTAATACCTGTTATAAGTCATGCAACAATCATGTAATCTTTGATATTAAAAAGAAGGTAGTGGATCTCCAAAAAAGAGGTACCAGTGTACTTTTCATATGGACGAAGGGACATTCCGGGATTGCAGGAAACGAAATTGCGGACAAACTCGCGAAAGAAGCTACATCTCTTCGGGAAATCAATAACGTAGTTACTAATGAGGATTTAATCAACATATACAAGCATGATATTCGCGCAAAGTGGGAAATATACTGGTCCGATTTTACAAAAACGTCTCATAATCACTATACGCTAATTCACACGAAACTACCAAAGACAATCCCTCACATATTCAACTACTCAGTCTCAAAGTTCTATTCATCCACGATTACTAGATTAAAGCTAAACCATGGCTGTTTTCCCTCTCACTTACACAAAATTGGTGTAGAAAATTCTCCCCTTTGCACTTGTGATGGCGTTTCTATTGGAGACCTAAATCACATCTTTTTTTATTGCGAATATTTCAGACAGCCTAGAACAATCCTTTTAAAAAAATTGATACTTAACAATGTTCAATTACCGGCAAACACTACCCATTTATTAAGCCTGAGGTGTAAAGATATTTTCGATATCCTAGTTGAGTTTATCAGAGCAACAAACTTAAAAATATAAACTTAAATTACATACAAATTCTGTGGCTAAAGGACTATGTCCAATGCCAACCCCCTCCCCTCACCACCACCAGTCGGGCTTTGCCGACTGCGAATATTTATTAATTAATTATTGCGGTTTATAAATCTTATACATCTTCATATTTTTGTATGCTTAATCAAAAACCTTAGTAACATTTTGCTCTGAAATTAAAATAAAACCTATTTTATGTAAGAGTGAGAGTTTGTAGGCCTCCGG
Source organism: Rutpela maculata (assembly GCA_936432065.2). Classification (NCBI taxonomy): domain Eukaryota; kingdom Metazoa; phylum Arthropoda; class Insecta; order Coleoptera; family Cerambycidae; genus Rutpela; species Rutpela maculata. Next base: position 81,859,028 of record OW386286.2, on the reverse strand, counting down.
TGGTCACCATGTATTACAGATATGGCCCAATTTCAATGGGGATTATTGTACTGTTTTACATATGTTCCAAATTGTAATTAAATATTTTAAGTCAAACAGAAGGTATCATGTTTACAAGAAACGGTATATACACACACAGATACATATACACCCACACACACTTACAGGCACAAAGACATTTTTTATTCGATATTTAAGTTCAGTTTGCTGTGAAACGGATATCTGTATAGAATTGTTTTTTCTACGATTATTAAAAATTTTTTTCGATTTATAATAAATCTATAATAAAGTTAGAATACAGTTAAAAGATATACAATCCATTACTGAACCATAACGGATACAAAAAAAACAATAAACATTTTTGTAAAAAATTTAGTCAACTTTAATTTTGCACATATCCACTTTTTGATTATGGCTAACCGTTTTCGAGATATGAGCAAAAAACCAAAAACCGGGACTTTCTTCGTGCCCCCCTGCACCCCCCCACACCTCATATATTCTGGGACTTTTGGTATGTTTACCTCCTAAATAGTCCAAACAAGTCAAGAAACGGAATCTCGGCATTTTCCTCTAGACCTCCTTATTGAACGTTCATTGACAGGGCTAAAAGAAAATTATTATTTATAAAATATTTGCTTTATTTTCCAGATTACTGTGGTTCTTAAATAAGATAGATAGCATAGATAGACACTCAAACAATTTTTTTTGCTCAAAGGGCATAGCAGGATAAGCATGTGTTAGGTGCCCCCGCACCAATCCGGTCGAAATTTTTAGCACAAGTTGATAGTAGTGTTAGATGAAATTTCCCAAAATATTATTTTTGGAAAACCATTTTTACGGGAGTTATGAGGGTCAAAAGAAAAATGGAAAAAAAATTCTTTCTCGAGAACGGATAAACCGATTTTCATGAAAAAAATATATGTTATGGCTTCTGATAGTGCAAATGTGGGAAAAAACTATTGAGTCCATTTGTCGAGAAAAGGTGGTGAAAAAATGTTTTCAAAATAAAGAAAAAATTTTTTTTTAGGGGATGTTCTAGAGGCACACCCACCATTTTCTTCCAAATAAATGCTTATATGCCCCTTTAAAACATATCCAATTTTCAAAGCGATCGGAAGGGTACAACATACTCAAAATTGATAATCATTGGCAGACTGCGGGCGGCGCGTAGTCTATGTAATGAACCATTATAAGACGACTTCTTTGTAAATATTTCGTGCAAAGACGAGATTACCTCCCCCCCCTCGTTTTCGAGGGTGCTGAACACGATGCAGGTGGTGGGAGAAATTTTTGACCGCCGCAACCTCCTGAAATGGCCATCCCTCTTATGGATCCCTTTATGTTTTCATATATAAACGGGTTTGGTGAGTGATTTATCGACGGGTTATACTTGAAATAATATGGAATGGGGTTATAGAGTAAGTGGAGTCCAGACAGCAGGCCTAGGGGGTTGATTAAACCCTCCCGAGGTATTTTTTTTTTTTTCAAATGATTCGGTTCAATTGCGTATACCCCATTTTTGGGGTCGCTGGTCACGGGAAAAATATTCATTTTTAGCTCCAACCCCCTCAAACAAGCAGAAATCATCCCTCACTCACCGTTTGAGAGATGAAGAGGGGTTGGAGCTAAAAATGAATATTTTTCCCATGATCAGCGACCCCAAAAACGGGGGAAACGCGTTTGAACCCGAATTATTTGATAAAAAAATGATTTTCCACTCCTCGGAAGGGTTTAATTAACCCCCTGGCCTGCTGTCTGGACTCAACTTACTCTATAACCATCTTCCTTGTTATTTCAAGTATTACCCGTTGATAAATCACTCCCCAGACTCGTATAGAAAACATAAAGGGATCCATAAGAGGGGTGGCCGTTTTAGGAGGTTGTGGCGGTCAAAAACTTCTCCCTCCACTTGCATCGTGTTCAACACCCTCGAAAACGGACGGAGGAAGGTATTCTCTTCTTTGCAAGAAATATTTACACTATATCTGCCTTTATTACATAGACTAGCGGTTCATTACTACATCTTACTACCACGGTCACTGGCGGCCATTACAACCCTAGCATTTAAATCAGTATCAAACTTCAAGAAGTGTGGCGCAAAAATTCTCTGACGTCAACTGTGGGGTCAAACAAAATCTAGTTTGAAAATCTGAAGATTTTGCAATGATGACATCTGCAGTCAGCCTACGAAAGAACTAGTTTTCAAAATCCACTACGAGGAGGTTACAGTGCCTTTCACTAGTGAAGGTGCCTGTTAATTGTGAGTCCCCTTGCCTCTCACGAGTCGGGGTGTTTATTTATCGTGAGTCTCCTTGCCTCTAACTAGTCGGGGCGCTTGTTTATTTTAAGTTCCCTTGCCTCTCATTAGTCGAGGTTTTTGGTTAATATGAGTCCCCTTGCCTCTCACGAATCAGGTTACTCTATATTGATGAGACTTCTCTTAGTCTTCATTCGTCGAGAACACCCCATAAAAAAAATATTTTGAAAAAATTTTTCAAAAAAGTTGCAGGCGGTTGCGGCAGTCAAAAATTTCTCCCACCACTTGCATGGTGTTCAGCACCCTCGAAAACGAGGGGGAGAAGGTAATCTCGTCTTTGCACGAAATATTTACAAAAAAGTCGTCTTATAATGCTTCATTACATAGACTACGCGCCGCCCGCAGTCTGCCAATGATTATCAATTTTGAGTATGTTGTACCCTTCCGATCGCTATGAAAATTGGATATGTTTTAAAGGGGCATATAAGCATTTATTTGGAAGAAAATGGTGGGTGTGCCTCTAGAACATCCCCTAAAAAATTTTTTTTTTTATTTTGAAAAAATGTTTTCACCACTTTTTTTCGACAAATGGACTCAATAATTGTTTCCCACATTTGCACCATCAAAAGCCATAACATATATTTTTTTCATGAAAATCGGTTTATCCGTTCTCGAGAAAAAATTTGTTTTCCATTTTTCTTTTTACCCCCATAACTCCTGTAAAAATGGTTTTCCAAATATAATATTTTGGGAAATTTCATCTAACACTACTATCAACTTGTGCTAAAAATTTCGACCCGATTGGTGCGGGGGCACCTAACACATGCTTATCCTGCTATGCCCTTTAAAATCTCAATGTTTCATGACATTCTAAGCCTGTTTCAACAAAAAAAAATCAATTTTCTTTTTACGATTATTATCCTTCCACGATATGGAAATAAAAATTATCATTACATTTTGCTTATTTCTAAATTTTACATAATTTTTTTCCTCTTGGTACTGTACATAAGGTATCAATGGGTTAACTGCTGTACTAAATAGTAGTAAGTGGTGCAAAAGAGATGTGAAATACTTAATATTGATAATGTTTCATGTTTTTTTTTTTCAAATATTCTGTGGAGAGAAAGAACATAATACAGTACATAAATTAGCCAATGAAGTACCTGAAGTACTATGCAATCTTTAAAGAGGGAAAATATGCTGTAAATAATTTTTCCCAATTGTTAACACCTTTTTGTAGGTATAAAATACCATTTTTACCAATTTTTAGCTTCCTTTTATTGATCAATCTCAGTATCAAGATATCATAGAAGAGAGAGCTATTTTAAAACTCTGTGGTTATCCCGTTTGTGGAGAAAGATTACCAGAAATGCCTAAAAAACAATATTATATATCCACAAAGAGTAACAAAGTTTACGATATTACAGAACGTAAGGTGAGAATTTAAATGAGTAAATCAAGTATACTCTTTAATGTGTTTTAATTTTACAGAACTACTGTAGTAACTTTTGTTACAAAGCCAGCTTACATATTAAAAAGCAAATAGATGACACTCCTTTGTGGTTACGAACACCTGAAGTTATACCAGAGTATCAGTTGTTGCCTCCAACTGAAAAGTAAGTAATACAAATTGAACCTAAATCTAAATAATAAATAATTTTAATTTTGAAACAAAAAAGACTTTTCCAACCCGTTTCAGAGAATGAGGTATTCAATGCCATTAATGATTTGCATAAATTAATTCATTTGGGCTCTATTCCATTTCTTCTAATTTATTAAAGTCTGTTATAAATTTCATAACAAATCCCCTAACTTTTTTGATAAATAGTTCTTTATCTGATGATCTTTCCGAATATATTTAAGCTAGCTAAAGTTGTACCATTACACAAAAAAGGGGATAATACTTGCATGGAAAATTACAGACCAGTATCCTTATTGAGTTCTATCTGAAAGGTACTGGAGAAAATTATGTTCGGCAAAATAATGACCTTTTTACAAAAACAATGTTTTTACACAATGCGCAACATGGTTTCAGGAAGGGTAGGAACACACAATCAGCATTACTTGATTTCATAAAGAAATTGTACAATGACTTTGAATTAAGTAAAAAATGTTTCAGTCTATTCATGGATCTGAGTAAAGCTTTTGACTTGATCAACCACGCTTTTCTTATGGAGAAACTTAAAGAATATGGGCTCAGAGGTAAAATTAGTAGCTGGATTAACTTTTACTTAACAGGTAATAGAAATTAATGAAATTAGGTCATACGAGCTAGATGTTAAAATTGGAGTGCCACGTGGGTCCATTCTAGGACCCTTGTTATTTTTAATATTCATTAATGACCTACCAGAAATTATTGAAAATCAAAACCTAATAATGTTTGCAGATGGTAAAAATTACTTATGCATATATTCTAAAACCAAAGACGCCCTAATAAAATTGCCGATTATGATACACTGTTTTACCAACTGGTCCACATCTAACAAGCAACATTTAAATATATCTAAGACACAGTTTATTCATTTTACCCCAAGGTCAAGCATAATCAGTGAGTCACACTTAATTAAAATTGAGTCAAAGTCCATTGAACAAGTAACAAAATTTCTTGGAATATATATATAGACAATAAATTAACTTGGCAGGACCACATTGGTTATTTATTTAGTAAACTTTCCCTATTGTGTTACGCATTGTTTCGGCTCAGAGATATCACAAATAGATCTGTTTGTTTAGCTTTTTATCATTCTCATATTTTATCTAGGTTAAGGTATGGTATAATATTTTGGGGTATGTCAGGTCATTTTAACAGACTCTTTAAACTCCAAAAAATAATACTTAGAACATTATGGGTGCTTCAAGACTGCAATCATGTAGGACCATTTTTAAAGACCTATGTTTATTAAATTTACCCTGCCTATTTATAGTCGTCTTTATGTCAAGAGTAATTACCAAAACTTTTTATCAAACAACTGTTAGTTTTCACGAGTACGATGCCAGGTTTAATATGGATTTAACTACCCCTTCACATAATTTAAAGTTATTTGAAAATGACCCAACTTACATGGGAATTAAATGTTTTAATAAACTGCCTCTTGAAATAAAAAATATTGTTAATATAAGAGTATATAAAAAGATTTAATTTTCTGTTAGAACGTAATTTTTATAGCATTGAAGAATTTTTAGACTGATGTGTATATGTTAAATTAGGTGTTTTCACTGTATGCAAATTTGCTTTTTTGATATTATTAAAATGAAGTACTCCATACATTAAAGCACTTACCAATATTTAAACACCATTCTTTCATCTATCAATTTAAAATTTCAACAAATAAATAACAAAACTGAATAACTGAACGGGTATTATACAAAACGGCCTGTGACGTCATCGGTTGCATTAACATAACCTCAACTTTTAGGTTTTTTAAGTTTATTGTCATTTTTAATGATTATATCCGCACTCCTTATTTGAAACCAGTATGGCTCCAAGCAAACATTTAAAAATTGACGCATATGATGTCTCAATATTGTTGATTACCTAAAATGGGCTGCTAATTATAGGTTGGATTTCCAACCTACAAAACGCCTTATTTTATTGAGAGAAGATATTTAAAACTTTATGAACATTACATTGAACAAGATTTTAGTTAAAAATACGAGAACCAAGCGGAAATTTTCCTAATAGTGACATATTACTTGGAAATTTTGAAATTTTTGAGGTTAGGTGTTTATGACCGATGACGTCAACAGTATAGCTTAGTGTTTTGGGTGGTAAAATTTTAATTCAAATTTAAAAATACTTTTTCTTGGATATTACTCAACTGGTTGTGGAAATTCAAATATTTTTAGTTATAATTAAGTATTACTTTCACAGTCAATGAGATTTTAAAATTTGCGAAAACACCGAATTAATTTTGTTTGTTAAAGTATGTAATATGTTTGTGTAAGGTTGTATTTTACATATTTTAATATTTTACCTTTATTATTAACTAAGTTGTATCCTAGGAGCCACACACTATTTGACTTCCTATACCAGTGTAAATGGTCTCTTGAAATAAATAAATAATAATTATTATTATTATTATAAATCCCTTTCAAATGCTCTCATGTGTGGTTCCCCAGAACAGAAATTTTTGAGCCTTTCCCAACTCCGTGCTTCCCTTTTTTCATGCCAACTTGCAGTTCCCGATATGTTACTTTCATGCCCATCATCACTGAGCTAATTTTTGCAAATGAAAAATTCAAAGGTACTCAAAAATTTTAATAAATAAGTCAAACATGCATTTGTAATGCAAAGATTCAAAGGTAAAAACAAAATTAAGTATTGTTAATTATTTTCACTTCATCAGTATGCTTTCGGAATGTGGTATTTTTCTTTGAGCAAAAACAATAATAGGTTTATTCAAAACTTCCCTGCATAGTGTACACTTGTATAATGTAGTGCAGTGTTTCTCAAACTGGTACACTTGGGGGTATGCGAAAATTTTTAGGGGGTACACGGGTACATATTATTTTATAAGCCTCTTAAAACTTCGACTACTGGTGAGATATTTTTAAGTTGATTGATGTGTTTCTTAAAGAGAATAACTTCGAGTAGAAAAATTGCGTATCATTATATACAGACGGTGCTAAGGCCATGGCTAGATACATTACCGGACTAGTAGGACAAGTAAAGAAAGTTTCCCCTGAGTACAAGTTCAATCACTGTTGCCTCCACCGTGAAGCTTTAACCACTAAGTATCTGAATAGAATAGAATAGAACAATTTGTTAATGTTGAATACACAAAAGTTTACACAAGTCAAAAATAGTATATAAAAAAGGAAAATTAGCAGATAAGAAAAAATGTTATAAAACATATTTGTATAAATTAAAAAAAATAAAAACACCAAGTTAGACACATTATGTAAAAAGCTTAAATGCTAATAAAAGCATCATCATACAACAAACAATATACAGCTAGTTAAAATTTTTAATATACATTCAATAATTAATAATTACGCATGAATTAACAAGATAACATAGAGATAATCATCAGAGACCACATATTGGCATACCGATTTATTTAATTAAACTTGTGATAAATCGCTCAATAGAAATTCCTCAAAACTGTAGAAAGCATTTGCAATAAGATATCTTTTTAATCTGGATTTAAACTTAGTTTCACTCAAAAGTCTTACTGCTGAGGGCAGTGCATTATAAAATTGTATTCCATAATATCCAGTGCCATCCCTAGTTCTTTTTAGGCGTAAAAAGTTTTGGTGGATATCACTTTTATTCCTAATATTGTATGCAGAGATAGGTCAAGGAAACTTTCCAAAGGAAAGTTTCCAGGAAATTTTCGGAAGTTTCCGGAACGGAGTTTTGATAAAAATGAAAGTTTCCTTTAAAATATTTGAATATTCCGAAAGTTTCCAAAATTCCGGGAACGTTTCCAAAACTCCGGAAAAGTTTCCAAATTTTTCATGAATATTTAGTTGTTCATAAATTTGAAATTGCCACCACGATGATCTAACATAACCTCAAACGCCAGAAATCCAGTTTTAATTTGTTGATGTTATCAAAAATGAATCGGATGTTTGATGACGTAGAGTTTCATATGGTCACCGCTCGGATTATTACTATTGGCACAGAATTTCTCGAATTTCGTGCTATTGACTATGATCAAGGATGAGTTGACAGACATATGATAAGTTACGTTTATTTGTTTACCCGCACTATCGCTTCTCGATGAATAATATGTTGTGTGCATGGTTTAATTTATTTTGTATTAATATTAATGATATTGATCGATTATTTTCTTGTTATTATTTTTTTAAGTGTTAAAATTTAAAATTAAATAAACATTTATTTATTTGTTTTACACTTTTAATTCAATGTAACTATAATATGAGATTTAGATGTTATTTCTGTCTTGTCTTCTACATTTCCGTTTCTGCACAAAATAGGAGTTATGACTTACATATGACATTTACATACATTTTTAATTTTATAATCCACATATTTATCACATTATTTAAATTATTTAATTTATATTTAATTATTTAATAATTCAAACAAAACAAATTACTGGGTAACTACCCAATTGCTCCATATTCTTCATATAGCACAGGGCACATATAGCGAGTGTCATATAATATCAGTTATTTGGTAAAAGTCTGTAAAAGTAATGTACATAATATATTTATATGCACTTATTTGGTATCGAAATGAAGCTTAGATCATCACGAATCAGATTTCACCATAAAATAAACTCTAAATATTCCCAATGGAAAGTTTCCAGGAAAGCTTCCTGGAAACTTTCGGAGTAATCAAAACTCCGGAGTTTACCCATCTCTGATTGTATGAATGAATTTCGTTTTGAGACATGTATTTGTTTAGGTTATTTTTTATGTACAAAAGATATTGTAATTTGTAAGTACAGGGCACAGTTAGTATATTCAATTTTTTAAATTGTTCTTTGCAATCGTCTCTATAACTAAGGCCAGATATAATTCGTACAGCTTTTCTTTGTACGGAAAACACGCTACTAGATGTAGGAGCATGACCTCATTCTAATATGATATTACTGAACGAATCACACCATGGTATGCTGCTACCAATGCATTTTGAGTAATTTTGCCTGTTACAGATCTGAGTAGGTATATATTTTTAGAATTTTTTTTTACAAACGTGATGTATGTTCGTCCCATGATAGTTGTGGGTCCAAGGTCCAGGTGTAGACCAAGAAATTTAGTGGATATTGGGTTGTGTATTTCCTCCATGTTTCATAGACTAAATACCATTGATTCCGTTTTTGAGGTATTTAAATTCAGGCGGTTAGCCAGGAACCAACTTTGTACGCTTGACTGTATGTCTTTGACATTATTTAGTAATTCCTCTAGATTAGTGTTTACGTCTGTTAGATTAGTATCATCAGTAAATAGAATAGGTCTCTATTTGGTTTACCGAGTTTGGTCATTAATATATACAGCGTGATCTACCAAGAAATGCGGAAAATAAAATGGTGTACTAGTCTTCAATGTGGGAAAGCCCCTGCAAAATTTTAGAGGATTCTGAGGTAATTTAGTATGTTAAATTATTAGCAAATTTGCGAAGATACACTACTGATGTTGAGTAAGTTCTGACCTACTCCTGAATAGGTCGACGAACTTACCTGTGAAAGAACGTATTCGAGTTGTTTACATTTCCTTAATTGGCATAAAAAGTGAAGCCGGCCGGCGAGATCAAATAAACGATCCAGCGACAGGGAGCCAACATTGTCGGTATGCTTTGAAGATAATTGGAATTCCAGCGGATGAACAATGGGGACACCGCCGCGCACCGTGTCATTGACTGGTTTAACTAAATATCTCGTTTATCTGCTTGTCGTCAATGTCTTCGATTTATTTCGCTATTTTTGTAGTGTGATTTGACTAAAACCAAAAAGTCACTTCTATCTTATCCAGCTTTGCTGTCAGTAGTGTCAGTCCCAAGTCTGATAAAGTGATATAGTTGTACCGCGTTGTTAGATTAGTTAAAGTCATTGGCGTAGCATTTCTACAAAAAAAAAACGTAATTTTTTTGGTCATTTTTTTTTAATTTTTCATTTTTTTAACTCCTTTCGGTGGGGACAACCTACTGTTAAATTTTCCGCATGTCATGGTAGATCACGTTGTATAAGGAACAGAATTGGTCCTAGGATGGACCCTTGGGGGACACCATGTTTTGCTGGAAGTAGTTTAGTTCCATTATAACTATGCCCTAATATGAACCATAAGGCCGCAAAAAAAATTGTGAAAAGGGAGAACACATGACAAATCGTTATTACACAATAAGTGTTGATCCTATTTAAATACAAAAACACATTTTCTATGCGCAATGAATTGGACTTTTAGGATAAACAAAAACATTTACCAGAATTATACTTGTTTTGGTTTTTTTAATGCAACAATACCAAAATAGCAATTTTTGGCATATTTTGCTGTCTAGCTCCTAAACCACTTACTAACGTAAATTTTCTTATATTAGAGTTGTACATAATGGAAAAATAAATGAGCGAAAAAAAGTAGTTTCACTTTTTTTTTTTTTTAAATGGGATTTTCAAAATTTCAACATCCCGTATCATGGAAACCGCGCGGTATTCGATGAAAGTTTTTTCACAAATCATCATACCTCCATAAGGGCATTAGTGTGTGTGGTATTATAGATTGGAAATAATAGCCGTTTGTCCTGTACAGAAGACTTCCAAATTCGGACAGCGCGACCTTTCCAGCCTCCTACAGCCAAATCCGTTTGTCCTACGGCAAATGTGTAATATATATATTATGTAGAGGAGGGATGAACCTTCAAAAAGTGTAACTCGGTAAAGAGCCCTATGGGCAATAGGGAAAAAGATATGGGCACATAAGTAAAATTTCAAAGTTTCAACCCCTAAAAGTAGGGGACGCACATGGTGTAGCAGGGTGTAGTTTTCTGTGCTTGCTTATTATGCCCTCTTAAACAACTTCCACAAAAAAAAGTCCACTGGACGCAAAATTATTTATTATGTCTAATTCGACACAAACATAAAACATAAAAGTTTTGACTATGACTATTCTTTCTTTTAGCGCAACTATAGTATCTGTTTTTAGGGGTTTACCAGGTGAATACATAGATCAAGGTATAGTGAAACCAGAAATGGAGCCTGCATTTACGTCAGTTTCTATATTTACTGAGGTATCCTTAACGGATATTGTAGCAAACGAAAAAGGCAAAGAAAAATTGAACAAAGGAAAAGGTAAGAATAAAAAATGTATATTGTATTACTATTGTAGCTCAATGAATTTCATGTTACGAATTGTTATCAAAAATTTCTGTACAAAAAAAAATTCCTATTCTAATTTCCACCATCTGCAAAGTAGTCTCGTTGAAAGTCTGCAGGTCGATTTTGCTCCAATCTCCTCGCTTGTGTTAAAACTCTGCCCCTTTTGGTCAGAGTTTTATTTTGGGAACCTCTAATTTAATATTAATATTCCCTACAGACCTATTACCTGTGATGAGCCTTTATCATTGAAGAAAGCAGTTGCTGTAAAAGGCTGTAATTATTTGTATTATCATTATTTTTAGTATAACATATTTCAGGTACTTACAAGAAATCTTCAAAACATCTAAAATCCACTATGCAGACTATCACAGAAAATTCAGAGCAACTAGAAGAAGAAGAAGATGTAACAGAACAAGTAAAAATTTCAACCAAAAGCAACAATAAAAAAATGCACAAAAAACATGAGCATGTTCACGCTGCTGTAATAAAAATACTACCGGTTATTGATGAGAACGAAGAAAAAGCAGATATAATTGAAAATGTCAAGGTAAATTCAGAATCTTCGAAAACAGTCTCGAAAAAGGCACGGAGAAAAAATGGAAAGGCACAAAAAATTGAAATAGAATCATTAATTCAGAAGGTATTTAAAGAATGGTTAACTTTAGACACTTATATATTTATCCATGGTGAATCTAAAGTAAAGGAAATACTCAACGAGAGAAAACTGAGTGATTACTTTGAAGAATTAAAGATTACAGAGCTTCAAAGGGACCAACAAATAAAATACATGAATATTTGTAAAAGACTGCAACTGCAAGAAATGGCTGATGAGAAATTCGATAATGCAATTATTGGCAATACAAAATTAAAACCTCTACCAGATTATAGAAAACTGAAAGAGGAAAATAAAGATCTCAATGTTAAAGTGAAGTGTTTCTACAGTGGAGTATTGCATGAAAAAGAAGATTCAAATTTCCCCACTAAAATAAATACAAAATCTGAGGAAGGTGATGAAATGCAATCGCCAGGTGTTTTGCCATTAGTAGACGTTAACTCACAGAATGCCATGAGAAGAAAAATATTTCTGACGTCTATTAATAAATCGTAAGTGTATGCTTATTATTCATTAGTACTAGCCTTTTTAACTTATGTTTTGAAACAGTGATATATACCAGAATTTTTATTTTTAATTTTACAAAGAATTATCAAAGGAATACAAAATTTTGCTTGATTTAAAACAGACAAATTTGTAATTAGAACTTCAATATCCGGCTCGAAGGACCAAAAAATAATTCGTTAAGGACCAAAGTTAGTGGCCAAGCCTGGAACCTGAATGTTTGGAAGTTCAAAATGTTTCAGGGCCTCCTGGTTCTGTGGGCTGTAGTTGGGTCGAGCACAATAACTTTGGTTCAACGAGTTCACTTTAATAAGTATTATTAATATTATTATTTTACAGAGTGAAATTCAGCGCGAGAGCGTTTTTAACAGCAGGTTTTGAAGCTCGTGTTAGCTTGGTTCTTCTTCTCACTAGCGTCTGCCTTTTATATTCACGCATGCGGAGTAGGCTTATGCCAGGTTAATGTGCGAGTGATTAAATTGAAATTACCGGATTTATAACTTAACATTATTAAAACAAAAAGACTAAAATATTATTCAAAAATATTAACACGTTCGCTGCTGATGGGATTTTGTTAAGTATCGCCAGGTGCTGAGTAGGTTCTTGACAATAGAATATACATAGGATCAGATCGCCATATGGCGACACCAGCATTGCGCAATATACTACTGCGTCGCCATATGGCGACATCAGCAGTGAACGTGTTAAAGATCAATAAGAAAAACGGCCAAGAAGTGGGACCATCATTGGCTATCCATTTTTTGTGAAAATACTCATTCAGCCATTCACTTATTTGCAATGTCTAGTGGGCAATACAACCGCCATGTTGAAAATTGAGCTATGTGATGCAGACCTCCGTTCCATTGGCGCTAGAACTTATACCTTAATGACCTGCCATCACGGTACTTAGATAATTTTCTTTTGACGGAAAAGAGTGAACTGTGATAGAAAAAATCGTTGAAGTCAGAGTAACGTCTAGTTTCGAATGATGCAAAAAAAAATTGATAATATGTCGAAATATAGCAAAGTCTATGTGCGAAAAGGTCATTAAATGTCATCCAATTTGCATCTGTTCAGCATATTACCCTGGTGCCAAATTTTAGCAAAATCGGTTCTCTAGATTCGGCACTATAGTATCCACTAACATACATACTAGAAAAATGATAAAAATTTCCAGTGTAATAATAATATGGCTAACGGAAAAATATACTATATGTTAGCGAAATATTAGCCTACTGTGGAATTATAAACATACTCCATGTAAATTTACACTAGTAATAATATAAAACATTGATTCTGTCAATCATAGCGAAACCGCGTAGGCATGGCAATTTTTATCCTGTAGATAAAAACTTTATCGGATGGTCTAGGTGCCGGATAGGTTATCCTAGGAATAAAGCATATTTATTTGGTGGATGTCTAGGTGCCGGATAGGTTATCCTAGGAATAGAGCATATTTATCTGGTGGATATCACATCTGTAAGTGAAAATATCGATTTTTTGCTTAACTCGGGGATAAAGAGAATAAATATCACTACTATCTATAGATGAAAGTACTGGGCTTTAACGAAATTTGTCAATACCTGCAACATTGAGTTCTCCCAGAGAAAACACACTTTACTCTTTTGTACGTTTCCAAAGCATACTTGATTTTTCGAAACTAAAATTATGGCACAAATTAGTTACTATCTATCCAAGCAGGGGTGAAGCTAGAAGATGAAATTCCAACCTAAATATTTTCATACTATTTCACCTATTTATGTGTTGATCCGGGGACACACTGTATATTACACAAAAAAAAAATGAAAGACAGAAATTATGTTATATACAATGTGTGTCCCACTTTTCACGGTAACACCTTCTTAGCTTAATTATATTAGCCATCCAATTTGGATCAGTATCAAAGACTTGTGCTATATAATTTTTGAGTAAAACAAAACTTATTTCATCCATCGACGTGAATTTTTATCAATTTTAATTAAAAAAAGATATTTTTTTACTGAAAAACTAATGCAATATTATTGATCAGCATGCATTTTTCAAATTTAATATCAGACAAGGTAAAAACGTACTCTGGGCCACTTTACTGAGCTTTTTATATAATTGTTACACATTCTATAGGATACTCTCCTCAGTTTTCTTGTAAACAATGTTAGATTTTGGACAACCTAAATTTTGTGATACCAACTTTGTTGTGAAAAAAAAATAAAAAATATATGAAAAAAAAAAACACCCAACCTGTCTGGGATTCGAACACACGATTTTTGGATTGCAAGACAAAATTCAGTTCAATTCAACAATACTTTATTATTTTTAAGGTACGGGTGTATGCTCTTCGGATCCCAACCCGGAGCCAGGTGGGAAGGCCAGTAGCTCCTGTCTACCGCAGGTAGACTTAAAAACTGGATTTGAAGTTTTAATGCGTCCACATGGACCTAAAGCTAGTTGAAAAATAAACACAACACTAAAAACTAAAAACTCGTAGGCGAGCGCACATAATAGTTTTGACTGTCGATACGGGAAACACAACTGAGCGAAAGGTCCCATTCGAGCAAATAACGGCCTTGCGGTCTGATCGCCGACAAGGAAGGTAGAGTAGGGATAAAGAACTGTGATTTAAAAAATCAGGATTTAGATAAGTTTTCGGCCTAGAGGGGATTTGGAGAGACAAAAAGGGTAACAACAAAATTCTACAAAAAAAAAAAAAAACTAGCCACTACTACAAAAATTTAATGTCTGCAATATATATCTTTTAAGAATCATATTTCAACGCATTAGATATATTATTATAAAATACATGTTAGTAAAATGTATAAACAGAAAAAATACATTATAGAGATAACATTTCACAAGATTTCTATTTAAGTACAAGCGACAAAAATTAAGAAAATAATTTTTTTTAAATTAAATGATTAATAACTTTCTTATTTACTGATTGATTTTCTTCAAAAACAATAGGGTTCTTCCTCTAGCTAACACTAACTTACTTTCCAAATTTCAATACAATCGGACCTTTCTTTCTTAAGTTATCGTGCTTACGAGAAACGTGACTGGCGGACGGACAGACGGACATTTTGAAAGTTATTCAGAATTCGTTCACTAACACAATGATATGAAAATTTTTTCTCTACGAGCGATATTTCCGGTTTTAGAAATGTGCCGATCAAATGCAATATACTTTTTATAATAATTAATACCTAACTTGAAACGAATTGTATTTCGAAGAAAAATCATTTTTCATTTTCTATTTAATTTCACTATTTCTACCACTCTGTGTCATCGATACTTTCAAATTCCAAAGGCCAAGATTTTTCATTGAAAATTACCAAAAATTTTGAACCAGCAGCCCTGTAAACTATTCGTGCTTTAAAAATTGCAGAATTTTAAAGAATCAATGACAATGGGTGGTATAAAAGTGATCTTAAATAGAAAATGAGGAATGACTCTTCTCTTAAAACGATTAGTTTCAAAGTTATTAATCGTTTAATATTTTTGGTAATTTTTTTTTAATTCTTTTCTTTTAATGATTTTTTTTCATAAAAAAATTCGTTTCCAAGTTATTAATTATTTAATATTTGAAAAAGGTCATTTTAGGGGGCTGTAATTCTAAAACCATAAATCGAAATGTCATTAAATTTTAGATATAGGAGTTCTAAAGCATGCCAATCAATAATATCTTCAATATTTTCAATAAAAAAAATTACTTCTCGAAAAATCGACCGTATTTTTTTTAATAAAACTCATGCCAATGACTGAAATAAGTTTTGCTTCACTCAAAAAAGATATAGTAAGTCTTTGATACCAATCCAAATTTGGTTAAAATTGGATGATTAATAAATAAGCTATGAAGGTGTTATCGTGAAAAGTGGGACACACTGTATATGTTCTGAGGGGTTTCCGCAAAATTTCAAACAATGTATGGTTTTGTGGACGTATAAACAAATATTTTTTACCTTTCTGTGTTAACGCCCATTAAGGGCATATTTTTCCAAAATTTCGTCAAAATCTGTATATTATTATGGAAGTGACTACTGCACTGTCCAAACGGTGCTGCTTAAAAAATAGCTGCACTGTCCAATCTGCTCTGACATGCGCAAAATGCCCATTCAGGCTTCTGTTTGTTTATGGTTTGCAATGTAGGTTAAGAAATAGTTTGATGGATGTGGATGTCTTCTGTGATGTTTTAGTCCCATAATAATATAGAGTCTGGTAAACTTCAGGTATTTACTATTAGGATTTTGCAAATTTTTTAAAAAGTAATGAGAAAAGTAATAGAATATGGCAGTGACGTAGCCAGGGGAGGGGTCCAGGGGGTCCGGACCCCCCCCCGAAATAAGTTGACATTTAAATAATTGACAGACATGATATTTAAAATTATTATATTAATTTTATTTTCGGTTTTTGTTGAATTTTTTTCTGGTTGATTTAAAATTTCCATTCCAGCCAGCCCTGTTGCAAATCGTGATGTGGTTTCCTGCAATTTTATTGCAGCCAAATTAGTATTAATAATATAAATGCAACCAATAATTTCTTAAATAAAAATAAGAATACGCCCGTCTAGACACAGATTTCAAATGATTTTATTTGGCGGGAAATAATTTAACCAATCAGACAACTTTCGCTTAGACTGTAACTAACTTATGTGCATGGACGCAGCCAAGGGGGGAGCCATGGGGCCCGCCCCCCCCCCCCCCCAAGCCGTCTTCCATGAGCCAAAAAATAAAGAAGCGGTACAAAGCAGTATCTAAATTCCTTGAAATAAATATTTTGTAATTAATGCCAATATTATCTAATAGAGGAATCTACATACACATCCGTTTTCAACCATTTTCTGAAAAATTTTCCTCATCCTCTGGGGATGCCGGTTCTATTGCCCCCCCCCCCGATGAATTTTCTGGCTGCGCCACTGCTTATGTGAATGCCAAATTGTGTATTTACTTTACATTATTTTATCTATGACACTTCTATTTTTCTCAATATCTTGAATATCAATAGACATGTATTTAGAAGGAATTAAAAGGTATTTATATTTGTTATTATGTAGAAGTTATCTTGAAAATGTAAACAAAACTTACGGCGAGGATTATGTGGCAACATTTCTTGCGTGCTGTGCCGCCAGCTGACACTTCTTGTCACAATACAAGTGAAAGAGATATATTGGTTAGATTTATTTGTTGTTTTTGTTTATGTGGCGTTTGATTTTTACTTTATCAATAGATTATTAAGATAGAGTTGAATTTTGTGAAAGGAAATTTGTCCAATTTGCCCGAAGTTGATTATGACAATAGATTCTTTCTATAACAAAATTTGAATTTTTGAAGGTATGGGATCAAAAATATTGGAAGCTTGCCACCAAGTTCTTCGAATATCAATTTTTTCGGAACAGTTACAAAATTTTTTTCCGAATCACTTATATTTGTGTTTCCACAATTTTTATAAAATACCTTTTAAATGACATTATCTAATATTTGTAAATTACAGCAAAAACCTCGATGAAAGAAACTGAAATGCTTCAAATCAACATGACGGCGACGTTAGAACACATCTGTCATTTGACTAGCCGTTGATATTGTTGTCATGTTTTGCTAAATGTGTTTTTAAAAATCTAATCATCATTAAAAATTATTTAAAATATTTAATAATTCACGCCTATTATTATTTTTTACATAAGAAAATTAAAGTTCGTGGATAAATATATTAAAATTGATTAAATAAATAAGCTTTATACTCCTGTTTTCTTCAATTATCTTTGCTGGAACTAGAGAACGAATTTCAACTTGGCAACACCACACTGTTTTGTGTAAAACCATTCTATCAACAAATCCATACAGTCCAGCTACGTCATCGGCCAAACTACCTACGTCACCAATTTAAAACACCTGTTGCTCCACTTATTTTAACTTCTGTTTTCTCAAAAAATGTATAATTATTTTCGCGGAAATCTGTATTGGAAGGCTTGTTTGTACATATTCTATGATATTCAATAAAAAAAAATAGGAAAATATCCCATTCTCGAAAAAAAATGGAGAAATTGGAATTCTGTAAAAAACGATTTATGGGTGGAACAATTAGCATTTTTTCAAAGAGACAGAATTTCAACGCCTTTAATGAGCTGGGCGTCGCAACGCCTCGAAAATATAAATCATCTGAAGGGACTTTTAGAGTGCGGAAATTTGAAAGCACATTTAATTTAAAGATTTTTTTGTCATGTATCCCAACTGGATTACTGTACTCGTATCTGAGTAATACCTTCAAAACATTCGGACCCCCCCCCGAAATAAAATCCTGGCTACGTCACTGAATATGGTAAATAGAGCACATTTACGAAACAAAATTTTGGATGAAAAATTTATGATTTATGTGCAAGCTCTGTAGGGTTAGGTTAAGTTAAGGTTGAGTTATGTTACTTTATTTTTTTTTTTATTACTGAAAAGAATCCTCTGTTACCACACCCTTTTCGCTCCCCGGTCCTGTAACTTTCTCAGATTTTTCCTCTTAATCGTAAGGTTCATCCATATTTTTTTTCTTTTCATAAATGTGCTCTATTTATAAAGTTATATTTGAATCTTGCGAATGCAGGACATAATGGAAAAAAATTTCAAGTTTCAAAATTGACGGACGGTGGAGAATCTGAAAAAAATGTTGGCCCTGTTTCAAAATTGAGGAGAAATATGAAAACAAAGAAGGATGCTAATTTTGGGCCTAATGCGCCCTTAGGAAAGTGTGCTATCTTATGTTTTTTGGCATGCTGATTACAAATATGACCTTCAATTTGCCGAAAATTGAGCGGTTTCAGAGATGAAGAGAGAAAACGATTTAGAAACACTATGCATTACTTAGGATATGCTCAATACCAAGAATCTATAAGACTACCTGCCAAAGATTTATCGCTAGTACCAGTTTTACAAGAGTATTCTGATGAAGACGTATAGTGGAAAAAGCATTATTAACTGATATTTAACATCTTGACACATACAGTAAGAAATACTTGAAATACTTGAAAAATTCATGATAAGTAAGGCCAAAACTGAGGTCATATTCAATTTCAGCAAGCCGAAATGAATGTGAATACAATGGTTTAGTTCACTGAGCATGACTTTTTTCCATTTGTAGGCCAGTATAATTTATGCACTTAAGCGGTTTCGCAAACTAATATCTTAGAAATAGCTCAGTTTTGGGGATTACGGCTATTGACTTTTTTGTTTGCAAGACCAATAAAGCCGACTACCTTTTTGGGTGAGAGGTTGTCCAGGTCCTCTGGCAGCAGTTGTCCTTTACCAAAAAGCGAGAACTTAGTTCTTTCTGCAGCAGGACAGGTACATAGAACACAGTCGGCATTCAGCATTGTCCGATTCCGAGTCTGTGTAGGTGGTGATTTAGTCTACACTGCCCAGTGTATAGGCCAACTAGAGTTCTTAGGTGTAACCTATTTAATCTAATAGTTTTAGTAAGATTCTTATTGATCTGTGTCTAGGATGCATCTATTCAAGCCTCCTTGTACACAGTTCAATGGAATGAACTTCTGCTTGAAAGACAGTTGCATAATTACCCAGGCTCAAAGTAATTCTTACCTTTCGGTTGCGTCTGTGTGCTCCAGCTCCAACTCCCTCAGGGGTTTTGGAGCCGTCTGTGAACCAACAGATGCTTGCTCTTTGTAGGTCCGTTTTGTTCTGATCCCATTCATCTCTTCCAAGAAACAGGACGGTAAAAGGCAGTTCATAGTTGGTTACGGTAGGCATCACATCTGAAAGCATTCCCAGAATGTCATGACACTCCATGTCATCTGAAAGCCTGTTGCGTTCCATGATGCTAGCCCACGGCATATTAATTGCTGCTTGTTGAAGTCTGTGTTGCCCACCTGGCCTCTCTCTCTCCAAATAAATGTGGAGAGGAGGTAGATCCAGGAGGATTTCCAGAGCAGCTGACAGTGTGGTACGAGTAAGCGAAATTTAAAACCAATGCGGGGGACGGTTCACTTTGCGGGACAGTGCCTCAAAAAACATTACTGTTCCGAGTAATCCGGGAGGAATGGTCACTATTTATCATATACTATTCATTACTTTTTAGTAAATTTGCCAAATCTGAGATGCCTGAACTTTACCAAACCCCACCATGCGGAAAACCACTTTTTAATGATTTGAGAATACTTTCCTTTATCTTTTGAGCTTTCAGAATCTGGCCTTATCTCAGACACAATGATTTTTTGTCCAGACAGTGCACTAATATTTTTTTCGTAGTAGTCACTCCCTATTATTATTGAAGCTATATTAAATTGTTTAAAAAACTCATACGTGACTTTGGAGGCATTATTTCATGAACAATAATAGAACGAAATTGTGAATTGGTATACACCCTGAACAGGGAAAAGTCAGGAAATTTTACGTTGGTCAGGGAAATCAGGGAATTTGTACTAATTTGAATGTAAAATAGAGGAATTTTAGGAAATAGTCAAGGAAAATTGTGTAAAACACATTTATTTTAATACAGAGAACTGCAATTTTCAATTTTAAAATTTAGTTTTAAATCACAAATAATCCAAACTCTACATGGGAAAAAGGGGAATTTAATTTTACATAATTTAATGCAAAAAAATACAAGGTGTTCCATTTGATTTAAACAAGTTTTTGTGGTTTAAAGTTGACGTGTAACGTAAAGAACTGAACACTTGGTATGTTATTGAATTTCTTTGAACTGTAGAGCGTAGCTCACCTTATGGTCTTTCTGATTTCCCGACTTTTTTCGTTCCCGGGAATCGAATATATTTGCCAAAAAACACAATTTTTTTTAAATGTGTTTGTTTTCTTTTTTTGGCAAAAAAAAAAATATTTCGGACTGTTTTATGCTTTATTTATAATTAAAAATAAACCAGAACAGAACAGGAAAGAACGTAAAAAGTCTTACAGATAAAAATCAAAATACTGTCTTCTTTAAAAATATATGTATAAAAATTTTAATTAGGTATTATGTATTTGTTATTCTTAGACGCCTTTTTATTCTCGCGTGTACGGCAAATTCCGACTATTATTTCCCGAGAACGGAACCTATAAAAACTCACATAATTCCCAGGAAATCTCGCCCCGGGATTCCCAAGACAGAAACCTTACTTCCGGTATAAGCGGAAGTGCCAAATGCTCGTAATTATTTTCTTTGGATTAACTAGACTGACATTAGCAATTCCCTAAATTTTCTGATGCATACTTTTCCCTAGATCCTGTATATTTATATTCTTGCATGCAGCCAAAAATTGTTTATTCATTGCAAATTTTACGAGTCAATCGAAGTTATTTTCCGTGGAAAATCACAAAAACTAGGCAACATTGATTAATTTTTATGCTCGGTCACAATTTTTACAAGCAGTTCAAATATAGCCTTTTGGGTTATAACAATTAGTCAGGGTAAGTTTATCAGTCAGGGAAGTCGGGGAATTTGAAAATCAGTTTTAAGTGGCCACCAGTGGACAGTCTTATAGTTAAGATTCTATAAGGTGAATAGTAGGGTGGGCCGAAAAAAAAATTTTTTATATAGCTCTACCTCAGGTAAAGTTGCCTGTCACCTAGCTCAGCAAAATAAAAAAAATAAAAAAATCAAATCAAAAAATATCTTCTGTTCACACATTGCACTCGTTTTGAAAAATGGCGAAATTTTGTAATTTTTCGTAAATTTTTTATAATTACTAAACTCGCTACTATTGAAATGCTAATGCTAAATGCCTAATGTGAAGTTTGGAGCATGAGGAATAAGAAAAAAAAATTAAACCTGTAATTTCAAAATATTTATTGTTCATGCAAAAAGCAAAAAAAAACACAATTTTTAGTAGAAACGGCAATATTTCGTAATTTCTGCTAATTTTGCTTTTTCATTTTTAGTAAACAAGCGGTGAATATATTTATTATTTCTAATTTTGTTATTCAAAAGAGTGCACTTTAAGTCAGATTTTTGTGTCAAAAGGTTGACACACCGCTCTATAGCCTGGGTGTGATGAGGGGAGCCTTAAAAATCCGGTTCCAGCGGTGTGTCTGTATAAATTCCCATTTCTCAATTTGACAGAAAAGTGCTGAGCAAAGATGAGTTATACTTATCTGATAATTCTGCTGCCATAAAGTCACACTCAAGATGGTCGATGACAGCAAACAGTTCTCAGACTATATGTGAGCCTAGAAAACCCTACTGATGAAATTACACAGTTGATACATTTTATTTTGAAATGTTACATGTTTCTCTAGTTCAAAATTAAAATCAGCAACAATTTCACAGATTGTCCAAATATAGTTTTTGAAACCATCAGAACATCACATTCACAAAAGATCTTCTAGGTCGAGGTGAAGAAAGGCCAACTCAGGGCCAAGCGACCCCTTAACCCTTTCACTGCTCTTGACGCATATATTCGCCGACTGGTTAACTACTCTAGACGAGTATACTCGCATTCTTAAAAAAAATAGGATCACTCGTTCGCATGAGATTTTGAGATATTTCACGATAAAAAAAAAAGAAAAAACACGCTAAACACGCAAAACGATAGATACTTTTCCGTTACATAGAATGGATCGCGCTGTTCTTGATGAATATGTACACAAGCAGTAAAAAAAATGCTTAAAATCATGGGCAGCTTTGAAACAGTAGTGCGCAGTGAAAGAGTTAAACAATCAGAACATCACGGTACCTAACTCAAAATGTACACTTGAAAAATAAAGTAATCCAGTTTTTACTAATATTGAGTGGTGTGAATCAGTCTTTTTGGAATTTAGATTTTTTATTATCATATAGGTCATAAAAAACTGACATTTATTGTGAAACGTCATAAGTAAGGTATTTGAATATTAATCCAGAAGAAAAACACCTATTTTATTTTTTTACTTCTTTACACCATTCAATGGGAATGATTTCGATTTATAACAAATGTAAAAATTGACCTTAAGAAATTCATAGATACGACTGCACATAACTGCAATTGTATTTATTGTGTAAATAATGTAACCTAATATTTTGTCATGGCACCTTTTCCTTCTAGGATGTGATTAAATCTTGTTGGCATAGAAGCAATTAGTCTACGACAATAGTTTTCTTCTTCTCTTAGCTCCTCCCAGCAATTTTCACTGGCCAACCACAATTCATTTTCATTTCTTGGTCTGAAGTTTCGTTCATACATTTTTTTACTAGCAAACCCCAGATGTTCTCAATTGGGTTTATATCAGGACTGTGCGAAGGCCACCGTAATAATTCAATATTATTGTATCCAAACCATTGAGTAATTATCCTGGCAGTATGAATAGGGCAGTTGCTTTGTTGATAAATGAAGATGTTGTTTGAATATAATTGCTCCACCGAAGGAAGCATAACGTTTTCCAAAATATCCCTATAAACCTGTCCATTAAATCTACCATTACCCATAATACGTCCCACTACACCAGGACCATGCACGCTTATCGGAGACACGTAACATTTGTGAAACCTTGTATTTGCAGGACGATACACCCGAATATGTCCTTCATTACAAGACTGAATAACTTTTTCATCGGTGAACACAACATTGTTCCAAAACTCCAACAGGTGATAGACATAATTTAAACAAAACAGAATGCGGGTTTGCTTCTGTTCTTCTGTTAATAGCGTCTTCTTGGCACTTGTACAGTTTTCTAATTCCGATTTTCCTATCTTTCGGCTAGCTGTTGACCTCGATGCTGGAAAATGTCATGAACACAGTGTCTCCTGCTGTTTGAAACGGATTTTCCTTCAAATAGCCAACGAGCGCTTCATCTTGAAGGAGATTTGAACTTCTCGATTGGCCTGAACTGTATTTTCTCTTTACGCTACCTTCCTCCTCCCACCTTTTCTTCACACTCATAACAGTACTTTTATTCAATTGATAATGGTTAGCAACTGCTCTGATAGACCATCCCTCTTCAATTTTAGAGAGAATTAAAAATTTTTTCATATTCAATTTTGGTATTGCGAAAATATAACACTGACACTGACAAATAAATAAAGAATAATTTAATATAGCGAAAAATAGGTGTACGGGATTTCATTGCACAGAAGTGTACTGTCATCAACCCAGTAATTGAGCCAAACAGTTTCTTTGCTCCCCCAAAAATTTGATCCTTGCAATGATTGTGGAAGAAAGAAGACATATCAGGGAACTATGGTTGCGCCGAATGTTGAAAACTCGATCACTTTCCAAGGAAAAGACTACTCAAAACATCACCATGCCAAAACTCAACTTCGAAGTAACAGACTACGTCAACATGATTTGGTGATTTAGTTGCACTATCTCTCATCTTCCACTATTAAGGAACATCACGGATGAGGACATTAAAAATCTAATACAGGGCACACCGCTGTAACTGGATGATCCTCCTATCAAGATCTATTATGCCAGAATTTTCCCATAAATCTGACTTTGAAGTGCACTATTTTGAATAACAAAATTAGAAATGATAAATGTATTCACCGTTTGTTTACTAAAAATGAAAAAGTAAAATTAGCAGAAATTACGAAATATTGCCATTTCTACTAAAAATTGTGTTTTTTGAGCTTTTTGCATGAACAATAAAGATTTTGAAATTACAGGTTTTAGTTCTTTCTCGTATTCCTCATACCCCAAACTTCAAATTAGGGCCTATAGCGTTTTAATAGCGGTGAATTTAGTAATTATAAGAAATTGACGAAGCAAAATTTCGCAATTTTTCAAAACTTTGAGTGTGATACGTAACCGGAAGATATTTTTTTATTTTAATTTTTTTTTTTATTTTGCCCAGCTAGGGGATAGTAAAATTTTTCAGAGTATAGCGATAGAAAAATTTAAAAAAATGTTTTTGGCCTACCCTAGTAAATAGTGTTCCCCCCAAAAAAATTATAATATTTTAACTTATTAATCAATATACTAGTTGATACCAGAGCTGGGCGAGCACTTCTAAAAAGTGCTCGCGAGCACTAAGCACTAAGCATTCAAAAAAAGTGCTTTATTTTTTCGAGCACTAAGCACTGTTAATAGTAGAGTGCTCGCAATTACTAAGCACTCTAAAAAACTGCTTTAAATTCAGGAGCACTAAGCACTAAGCACTTTTTAAAAATTTAAATAATGGAGTATCTAGTGATTGAGGCTAGAATTTCATTGAATTTATGTGTTATTTATAAAAAAAAGTCAACAAAAACAACCTAGAAAGAAATTGAGAGATTTTTGAGAGGAAATATGTTACAGGAAAAACTTGTTTCTAGTGCCAATGAAAGTTCAGATGTGAAATTTAAACGTCGGCGGCGTATATCTCAAAGTAGATATTTTTGCTAAAATTATGATTAAAATAATTAAATTGAACCAAAGTGCATAATAACATGATAACAAAACATCAATAGAATAGAAATATATATATTTTTATTTTTCATATTATTTCTTTAATTCATTTTTATTTCCACATCTAGTAAGTATAGTAACGCAAAAAAAAATTATTGTTCAAATAGGCTAGAATGTCATGAGACGTCGAGATTTTAAGTTTGATAAAAATAATTCTGTCTGTCGGTCAATCTGTCAGTCTGTAACTTTTTTGTGCGCTCGTTTACTCTGGAACCTTTTAAGATATTGACTTGAAATTTGGTACACGTATGTATTTTAACGAGATCTGGAACTAGAATATTTTGATCTCGTTGAAGGATTGGGGGATACATTGGGGTAAATGGGGATAAATAGGTAAATCAAGCAATAAGAGTCCGTAAAATTGGTATTTAGTATATATATAAAAGAAGTTAAGGTCTCAAAAAATTTTTTGGCATTGGCCACCCTCATTACACCCCCACTCCATTATTAAATGGGGTGAAAAAAAAATGACATTGTAATTTAGCGTGTATGCAAGATCCTAAGGCCTCAACATTTTTTTTACTTCGGCCACCCCCCACTACTACCCCACCTCCAGTGGAAGAATACTGATGCGAAAAAAATTTTTGAAAATTTTCAATGTTCAAATAAGCTTAGAATGTCATGAAATGTCAATATTTTAAGTTTGGGCAAAACATTTTCTGCCTGTCTTGTCGGTCTGTTTGTTGGTCTTGTAACTTTTTGGTGCTCACAATTACCTTTTAAGATATTGTGTTAAAACTTGGCACACGTATGTATTTTAAGGAGATCTGGAACTAGATTATATTTTGATCCTATTCCGTTGAAGAGTTGAGGGTAAACTCATGGGATAAATGGGGGTAAATAGGTAAATCAAGCAAGTAAGAGTCCATGAAATTGTTATTTCGTAAATATAAGAAGCCATGGTTTCAAAAAATTTTTTTGCATTAGCCACCCCTATAGCACTCCCACACCATTATTAAAGGGGGTGAAAAAATATTCTGATTTAGTGTACCTATGTACAAGAATCAAAGTCATCAAGAATTTTTTTCACTTCATTCACCCCCACAACTACTACTGATGTGGCATATCATTTATTGGGTTTTCGGGGTACACGATTTCAAATATTATATTATTAAAATTCCGTAAACAATTATTTCCACATAGTGGAGTGCAAATATAGTATTTTCGTTGTAAGTCTTGTATAGGAAGTCTGGATGTGGAAGTAGATTCCTTAGGCAGCGGTTCTTTAAAATTATTTTAATCATAATTTTGGCAAAAATACTACCTTTGAGATACGACGTTAAAATTTCATATCTGACCTTTTGTTGACATTAGAAACAACTTTTTCCTGTAACAATCTCCTCTCAAAATACTTATATTTTACTTTTGGCACAAATTTACATTTCCTTATTTGTTAACCATCCTGTACGTTATTTTTCTCTACGGCTGAGGACTTCTCGTAAGCAAAACATTTTATGAAGAGTGACTTTTTCTCTAAAAATGCAAAATAAGAATGTAAAATAACAAAGATTGCAAGTATAGTTAGGTGGTAGGTCCGTCCGGGGACACAGTGTAATGCTGCATACTATTCTGATTTACACCTCAGTGGAGAATTATTTTTTATAACCCAGTGAAATTAAACTTTTGTGATCTAACAAAATATATCCTTCATTTTAATTGATTTATTTTGGTGTTTTAAAGAAAATATTAAAAATCGACAACGAGATCACTGCGGCATAAAAAATTATTCAAGGTCAAAGTTCACAAAAACGGTTTTTTGCGAATATAGCGCTTTCTATGGCTCGGAGGACAACGAACGGTTTAGGCATTGTACGTAAAAAATGAATAAAATATTTTTTGTTAAATTTAATCGGACTTAAACTAAGGGAGATATAGGGTGATAAGTAAAAATTAAGAAATTTCCATAAAATTTGAGATTTTTCGGAAATTTCCGATTTTGACCAGTTTCGCAATTCCGGATTGTCTGGCGAAATCCAAAATCGGATCCGCCAGGTCGATTTACATAAGAATCAATTTTTTTAGGTCGTTGTTCGCGAGTGTTATAGAGGGTGCATCTTAGACATTGCTCGATCTACTATATGTACAACGAACGGTTTAGGAATTGTACGTAAAAAATGAATAAAATATTCTTCGTTCAAAATTTGATTATCTTTCATTTTCATAATAAATTTAGTTAATGTAATATATACAAGAAAAAATATCCAATCAAAATTACTGTACTGTACAATAAAAATTTGTATGATGTGCTTACACATTATACACTTCCCATAAAATTTGAGATTTTTCGGAAATTGCCGATTTTGACCAGTTTCGCAATTCCGGATTGTCTGGCGAACTCCAAAATCGGATCCGAAAGGTCGATTTACACAAGAATAATTTTTTTTAGGTGGTTGTTCGCGAGTGTTATAGAGGGTCCTTAAAATGCATCGTAGTTCTCGGACTAATAAAAAATGGAAGAGATCATTTTTATGCTGAATTTCATTATCTTTCATAATAACCTCAATTGGCCTCCGAGCCATAGAAAGCACGATATTCGCAAAGAAACGTTTTTTGTGAACTTTGACCTTAAATAATTTTTTATGCCATAGTGATCTCGTTGTCGATTTTTAATATTTTCTTTAAAACACAAAAATAATTTGATTAAAAAAAAAATGAATGATGACTGGAGTATTAATGAAAGAGACAATTTATCACTATTACATCATGCTTTTAGGTAGAGGGTAGGAAGGTACACCATTTCTGCTTCTGACTAGAACAGAATATAGTTAATAATATGATAACTGATAAAGGTATATCATCTTTACGTGAATTTGCTAAGTATGCTTATTGTGCTTGTAATGTAAAATATAACATAATATGATGACTGATGATGATTATAGATGAATTTGATAATCCCAGCCATTTTCGAGCAAAAATGAAACAGGAAACCACCACTGACTTGGCACACACCCAATTTAGAAAAAAATGTTCGAGACTATTTTGAAAAAAATAATGAATGAAAACAATTTATTATAAAGCATTTTCTTGAGAATTATTATTATTGCACGGGATCTGATGTAAATCAAATTTTGATATAATTAATTATATATTTTTTCTTCGTCATAAAATAAATTCTCTTCTCTAAAATTTTTTTTCTAAATTGGTTGTGAATTCACAAATTTCATGCAGAAATGATTCTTTTCTTGCAAAATTTTAAAGTTCTCACGGGTCATAAAGTGCTTGGAAACTTTTTGGAGTGCTCGCAAGCACTTTAGTGCTCGCGAGCGCTAAAAAAAAGTGCTTACGAGCCTTTTCGAGTGCTTGCGAGCACTAAAGTGCTTGCAAGCCTTTTTTGAGTGCTTGCGAGCACTTTGTGCGATTACTAAGCACTAAGCCATTTCGCAAAGTGCTCGAAGCACTAAGCACCGATTTTAAGAAGTGCTCCCGAGCACAAAAGTGCTTAGAGTGCTTAGACAAGCACTAAGCACAGTGCTTAGGAACGGCTCTGGTTGATACACAATCAAAAGCTTTGGTTAAATCGCAAAAAAGCACATATGTGTGGCTGCCTTCTTCATACCATTCCTTTATGATTGAAATCTATTTATTAATAGCAGCTGTAGTTAATAGTGAGTTTCAGAATCTATCTATTAAACCAGTTTAATTTCTTTTGTTTATTTTAGGATGCAGCACTTACTTGAATCATTGAGAGTGACCAACTTTTCGTCAATACTTTCGGATGTCCAAGCTCTAGTTAAAACGTTTAATTTAAAGGCTGATAATATAGTTTTTAAACCTATACTGTGGAATTATATAGCTATTGTATTACTGAACTTGTAAGTTTTGTCTTAATTTTATATGTGATGGTACTAACATATTTTATTGTTTAATTTTATAGCTTATCGTTACGAGATAAAATTATAAAGACTATATTAGAAGAAAGACAATCAGAAGCATTCATTGAACTACAACTCAATGCGTTACCAAGTAAGATGAAATTTATTGATGATATCATGGCCACTATTCAGAATATTGATGTTTTCGTAGAAAATTATATTTCTACGAAGTAAATGTGATTTATGTATTAGATATGTAATTATTTAATAAGTAATAAATATTATTCGTCTCCTCATAGTGTTTGGTATTTGCCTAATTTTCCTTTTTTTTATTTTTTGGCTTCACGAGTTAGCGTTTTGTAATTTAGATGAAGTAGAAATGAAAAGTACCTTATTATTTGGAATTAGAAACATGGTATTTTCAGTGGCAGTTGCTACTGGGAGGCTAAAGGGGAAGAGTGTTGCGGTATTAAGCTTGCGACCACAGTGTCCGGGTTCGAATTCTGGCTAGGGTATGGATATGTAGTGGCATTTTTTCACGTTTTGCCAAGAAGGTAGCAGTTGGCTAGACCACAGTCGTGTGAGAGAACATGACTAGTCGCTCTCTCCTGAGTTTGTACCTCAGCTGTGACAAATGGCAATGTCGCAGGGAATAGGTGTTGTCTGTGTGTGAGAAGTGGAATAGCTTTAGCTAAACTCCACCAGGACGTTAAAATAAATAAGACGTCTAAATAGAAAATAAATGTGTGACCATTTGGCCAAGTTTGTATTACTTAATTAAGATCGATTTGTTAGTAGTAGTAGTAGTAATCTTTATTCATAGAATGTTACATTCAGATGTTAACATAAAATGAACTTGCGTCAATAACATACAGAAAATCCAGTACATGAGACAATTAAAGACAATTGGCACTTACTATAAAACATTACACTATTAAAAACTTTAAAATATTAAAAAACATTAGATATTAAAACATTAACATATTAAAAATAATAAAATATTAAAGACATTTAACAATGCTATTAAGATTAAAATAATTTAACAAATGATTTATACTTGATGAGTCATGAATTCGTTCAAATTGTATGGTTCCACTCTTAGTAACAGTTCATATATTTGAGATTTAAATTTACCCAGGACTTGTGTGTCTTGTATACAATGTGGCAGTTTATTAAATAATTTTAAACAGTTATAACTAGCGCTCTTTTCAGTTAGTGTCAATCGATGGATTGGATATGTCTGGTTCATTTTGTAAGAAAAGATTTTTATTTTTAAAAAGAAATAGAAGGCATTCTTGTATATAAATGGCAGTAGTTGTTAAAATTCTGTTATCTTTGAATTTACCTCTACATGTCTCTCTGTATCCTAAATTCAGCATTATTCGTAGCACCCTTTTTTTAAAAATTTCAAATACTCTGTCCAATTCACTGCAGCTACCATAGAAAATTATACCATATCGTATGTTGGACTCAAGATTAGCATGATACACTATTTTCAATGTTTGCTTGTTTACATATTTAGCCAATACTCTAATGCTGTAACATACTGTGTTTAACTTTATGCAAAGATGGTCAATGTGGCTACGCCAGTTAAGTTTATCATCAATTTTAATCCCTAAAAATTTTACTGCATCAGATGTCTTGTAAGTACCTTTGTTAATTGTGACATCCTTTGGCGTTTCAAGTCTGGCATGATTTGTTTTGAATAACACAATTAAATAATAACACAGTTAAACAAATATTAAAGATTTAGAAGTTGGTAAAAACAATTGGAACGAAAGATTGAACAATACTGACCATTTGTGTTGCAGAGGTTAATACAATATTTGCAGAGGTATCCTCACAAAAACCAAATTTTAAAAAGAAAAGTACTCCTTTTTAAATAAGCTGGTTTTAAATATATAACTATCTCTATATTCTCCATCTAGCAGTAGGTAATTAGCACAATGTGGCCGCTTAAATATAAAGACACCCCCGCATTTAATGTATTTTTAGAAACTACAGAGGTAGAATTTCACTAGCCGCATTTCTTATGCTGGCTCTACACTCTCACCCGAGGCGCCTCGCCGAATGTCTCAGCGAGACATTCAGTGAGGCAAAGAACCCGAACGTTGCCATCCACACTCTCGGCATCCTCAGGACACAGGAGTTGTAGTACGTGTTCGGCATCATGGACGTCGAGCTTGCCGGTGCTGCAAATTATCTTGCATATTATTATTTCAATTTTATGCAAACTTACTACATATGGAAAATTCTGAAATGATGGAATTGTGTCAACTACAGCCCAAATATTTTGTGACCACCTTGTATATTTTTCATATTTTTCTTACAGTTGAGTTAACTACATGCGAAATATTATCGGTCACATTTTTTCATAATTTTTTTTTTATGGTAACCACCTGTTTAATTTTTTTATATTTTTCTTCGACAGTTGTGTTAACCACACGAAATATTGCCACCCGCCACATTTTTTCATATTCTTTTTAGGATGACCACCCTGTATGTTTTTCATATGTTTCTTCCTTGACAGTTGTGTTAACTGCATACCAAAGAATATTCTTCTCCTTTACATTTTTTTCATTTTTTTTTTTTTCAGGTGACCACACTGTTTTTTTCTTCATTTTTTCTTTTTTAACAATCGTGTCAACTGCATGCAAAATATTATTGTTTTCTGTCACAACGTTTTATTCTTTTTAAGGTGACCGCCCTCGGCGAGGTAATACGAGAGTGTGTATGGATGACTTGTTCTGCTCTTCGGTACGTCTCGTGTGCTTTGACTCGCATTCAATAAACAGACAAGAAATGGAGCGCCTCCGAGGCGAGATATAGCAAGACGAGACGAGCAGGCCTTCTACACTCTTTGCATTGCCTCGGCGAGAGTGTGGAGCCGGCATTAGAGGAAAAACACGTATTTACCGTTAGATGAATTTATTTCATCCATAAATGCACTTACAAGTTCTGCAATACATTTAGGTAAAAATGATTTAAAGGTAGTATTTGCAAAAAAATAATTCTAAAGTTTCAAAAGAAAAAGAAAGAAGACCCCTTAATACATCAGATCTTTCTTAATAGTCGGGGAGCCCTCCCTAGCCGTACGTGCCCCCGGTCCTTGGGGGACAATGTTTTTCATAAAGATTAAAGCCTAAGGAACAATTTAAGACATGTCCTAAAAAAAAACTGGCTGTACTTTCAAAATGGCGGCCATGTGTTAAAAAAAACTGTTGCCAATGTTGTTTTTGTCATTTAACACAAAAACTAAAAAAGATGGACAAAAACTTTTTTCACAAAAAACAACGTGCATAAAATTTTCTACAATTTTGTTCCTATACAATATTTTGATAAGAGTTACCATTTTCCAGATAAATGAGTCCGAAATTAAGAAAACATGGAAATTCATATGTCGGTAAATCACTTAGAGGAAATAACTGTGACAATTATTGTAAGGCGCATAATATAACTTTATATTATTAACATAACAAAAAATAAAATAAACTGAAAAAAATTAATAATATAATAATATTATAATTTGCAGACATTTATCTCGAAAACGGTAACAATGGTATCTGGAAAATGGTAACTCCTATCCAAATATCGTATAGGAACAAAATTGTAGAAAATCTTATGCACTTTGTTTTTTGTGCAGAAAATTTTTCTCCATCTTTTTTAGTTTTTGTGTTAAATGTCAAAAACAATATTTGCAATTTTCTTTTTTTTAACGAACGCCATTTTCAAAGTACAGCCAGTTTCTTTTTGGGGATATGTCTTAAGTTGTTCCTTAGGCTTTAATCTTTATAAAAACATTATCCCCAAGAATCGGGGGGTGCACGGACAGTTAGGGTGGGCTCTTGTAGTATTACGTTTTATATTGAATTTTATATTTTATTTTAAGAGTTGAATCATTTATCTGGAAAATGGTAACTCCTATCCAAATATTGTATAGGAACAAAATTGTAGAAGATTTTACGCACTTTGTTTTTTGTGGAGAAAGTTTTTCTCCATCTTTTTTAGTTTTTGTGTTAAATGACAAAAACAATATTTGCAAATTTGTTTTTTAACGGACGCCATTTTGAAAGTGCAGCCAATTTTTTTTTGTGGGGACATGTCTAAAATTGTTCTTTAATCTTTATGAAAAACATTGTCCCCAAGGATCGGGGGCACGGACACTTAGGGTGGGCTCCCGTAGTATAAGCAAACTTGCAGAATTTGGGACGAACATGCAATATTAGGTTATTAAGTTAACAACTTTTTTTAAATGACATCTGGCATTTATGTCAGTGGCCGAGTTTTTAAGATAGCAGCCTGAAAATCACATCTGAGACTTCTTTCGTTCTAAGTAAGGATTAAGGAGGGAAAAGAGCTGACTTTTAAATTTCTTTTGACCGTCGGGTTTTTATCCACCGGAACAAATGCCCATTTACCTTGGACCGGCCCTAGAGTCACCGGACCGACGGGCATTTGCTCGTTTGCCCCCTTCTACACTCTCAGAGAGTGGAGCCGGCATTAGAGTAAGAACGCGTATTTACCGTTAGATGAATTTATTTCATCCATAAATACACTTACAAGTTCTGCAATACGTTTAGGTAAAAATGATTTAAAGGTAGTATTTCCAAAAAAATAATTCTAAAGTTTCAGAGGTCAAAAGAAAGAAGACCCCTTAATACATCAGAACATTCTTAATAGTTGGGGAGCCCTCCCTAGCCGTACGTGCATCCCCCCTCCCCCCCGATCCGAGGTAGTATTTGTATCTTCGTCAAACAAATTTACTAAAATCGATTTGCCAAACCGTGTATTAAGCATCTTCATTTTCTTTATGATGTAAACTTTATATAAAGTTAATGATGAAATAGGTTTTAATTTTTTAATTCTAAAACTTCCGTGTCTTCAATGATACATTCATTAAGAGCTGATAAATTGATATTGGTATTCATATTTAAACAGTTGTGTACAGTGAAAGAATGCCAACTAATTATATTACAAAATTTTTCTTACTTGAAATACAGCATTAATTAATTAACTGTAGCCGAATCAGACTAAATATGACTTTGCTCTTACAATGCACTCTCTTTATGGCAACGTGCTGCTACGTCACAACACCATATTATCCTTGACAAACATGCTTTTCGAGGTCAAGCGATGTGGTGTAAGCCTAACACAAGAGCAGGTATTGTCTATATATCAGGGTCGCTTACGCCTTCCAAGGTCAAGGCCATGAAGGCACAAAACATTTGTGCTTGGCAAACGTACCTTTTCAATGATGATATGGTAGAAGCCGAACTCAAGAGCAGACAGAGTGTACGGCTCAAGGACACTTACGTCATCCAAGGTCAAGGTCATGACGTCACATGAAGTGGTGGGGGGGAGACCCAATGTCCCCTAAGGACCTCTACTGGTATATACATTCATCTTCATATTAGTATCCAATCATGATACAAAGAATACAAGGTATGACATTGCGCATGTGGGCAGAGCCAAATTGACAGTTGCTTCGTCACGCAGTAATAATTTTCTACCTGCTTCCTTTGTAAAAGTGAGTTTGCTGATGTCTGTGTAAGTTTTTTTTTTGTTATTTTACTTATTTTAGTGTTCTTGCAATAACCATTAGTTAGAAAAATGTGTTGTGCATTGGCATCATGTAAAAGTGACAACATGTTTAAAACGTATTTATGTGGAGATAAAGCTCATTTATAAAGAGCGATGGTTACTAAGAACACTAAGAATCCCTATTTATTCAAAATTCCAATGAGTTCAGGCAAATCCATGATACAAATTCTTTGTATCATGAGGAAAATCCTATGTAATTTAAAATACCGCTATCACCGCGTGACGTCTTGCGCCAACCGGACCGAATTTGGCGAACTGACAATCATACCTTCTATTCTTTGTATCATGGTATCCAATAATGTCTATTAAAGGTAATTATGCAGCCAAATTGTTTATCATATGTAGTTCCAAAAATATACAGCTCAAAGGCTTAATCTGGTTTTTCCACCAGCCAAATGGCTACAGCTATAAGACCTTAGAAACATTTTTAAAGCAAGAAAATGTACCACTTTGACTGTTACAACTCTCTGTCGCAACCTTATTGTAAATTTCCGAGGTAGATGCTATAGCTAAATAACTGTCAGTTCTTGTTGCTGCAATGTTGCAACCTTATTGTAAATTTCCGAGGTAGATGCTAAAGCTAAATAACTGTCAGTTCTTGTTGCTGCAATGTTGACGTAGCTTTATTATAGCGGATATTCCAAACACGGCTTGTCCTCGTCCTCTGAATTTTAGTACATCTGTTAAGGCCATCACACACACACGTTGCATTATGCTAAGGTGTATGTAATGGAATTTACATAGTAATATTTTTGGGCTGAAAACCAAATTATTTAATTTAAACATTTATTTTTATTGAATCTTTAATACTGTTTATTTTAATATTGTTCATTTATTAAAATGTTATAATATATTGTTTTTAGCGCCAAAGTATATAAATAAAACTTAGTTAAATACATCAAAATAAGCCTATACTCTAGTTTAATTTTGTTTTTATTACATACTAAAATTTTAGATAGGGGGCCGTTCAAAAATTACGTAACGCAAATTTTGATCAAATTTGACCCCCTCCCTCCCCCTTGTCACATATTGTCACATTTGAAGATACCCCCTAAACAAATGTCACAAATTTCACCCCCCCCCCCTCATCAAAATAAGAATTTGTTTAATGTCATTTATATTAAAGTCTCGTGTAATAGTCTAATCAACGGAGCGCTAAAATGACCAAAATCTCTAATTCGAGTGCTAATGAATGGATTTTAATGAAACCTTGTGCAATGTGTTTGTAATGACGTTAATAAAAAAGTTGAAAAGAAGATTAGAGTGGGAAATGATCGGAAGGGGTAGAGAACACTGGTTTAGGTCAAAAATGAAAAAAAAAAACAATATGTTTACCTTTTTTGGCCCAAAATAAGATGTTTTTACTTTGTTGAATTTTTTCAAAAAATGCATATTTTTCGAGATATGGCCACTCGAAAATTCCTAAAAGTGGGGGAGGGGAAATGTAAAAGTTGAAAAAAAGAATCTGAAAAAATTCAGGTGAATGTATCATCGAAATACAAGATTTTTTTAATTTGCATCTTTTCTACAAAGTACGTTTTCACCTAGTTTTTCCGGAAAAACCTGAAAAACTACCCCTTTCTTTGAAATTGTAGCGTTTTAAAAATATGTAATTTAGAAATTTGAAAAAATTCAGACGTATGCATTGAGGCCTTCTGAACATTTTTTGCCTCTTGGAATTTTTTTGTAACTTGCTAAAAAATGAGCTTGATTTATACATATTATAGGTTCAATATGATTTTATATTTTTTAATGTGCAAAAAATGTAGTACATTCATTATCGTGAAAAACTGCCTGTAACTCGAAAAATTAGCAAGTTACAAAAAAATTCCAAGTAATAAAAAATGTTTAGAAGGCCTCAATGCATACGTCTGAATTTTTTCAAATTTTTAAATTACATATTTTTAAAGCGCTACAATTTCAAAGAAAGGTTCAGGTTTTTCCGGAAAAACTCGGTGAAAATGCACTTTACAAAAAAGTTGCAAATAAAAAAATCTTGTATTTCGATGATACATTCATCTGAATTTTTTCAGATTTTTTCTTTTCAACTTTTACATTTTCCATCCCCCACTTTTAGGAATTTTCGAGTGGCCATACCTCAAAAAATATGCATTTTTCGAAAAAATTCACCAGTATAAAAACATCTTATTTTGGGCCAAAAAAAGGTAAATATATTGTTTGTCTTTTTTTCATTTTTGACCTAATTCTACAAGTTACGAAACCCGTGATAAAAGGGATGATTTCTATCCCCTTCCGATCATTTCCCATTCTAATCTCCTTTTCAACTTTTTTATTAACGTCATTACAAACACATTGCACAAGGTTTCATCAAAATCCATTCATTAGCACTCAAAATAGAGGTGAAACCCCCCGTTGACTGGACTATATTTTCTCGTTAGTGTGATTCGTTCAGCACGAAAAAAAAATACTTAACAAAAGTAGGGTACGTCTTGGGTTTGGTATGGTATAGAATGTTATACCAAATCGGTAACGAATTTTAAAAAGATCAGATTTTTTGTGGAAAAAAGAATAACACTACGTAACATTTGATGCAACCCCCCGCTATGTCACAAGTGGTCACGTTTTTAAGTACCCCCCCTAAGAGCGTTACATAATTTTTGAACGACCCCATATAGGTAACTCAAATGTTGATTTAATACAAAATCGACATTTCAGCCGGGAAAGAAAATTCATATTTATACTCTTATTGTTGTGGATGTCTCTTTCTTGGACATGGCCACCTTAACACGGCATATTTCACACTTCGGGGGTTCGATCCCCACTCACTCCGGTTTTTTTTTTTTTTTTTTTTTTCGTTAAAATAATTGCAAAAAGTTTTAGTTGGTTTTTTATAAAGGTTAATTGCTTATAAAACCAGTATATCCCATGAAGGTCTTTTTGAAACTTGAAGGTCTTTCTTGGGACAGATGATTTGGTAACATTGGGCGTCCCTGGTAAATACGTCCTACAGACATTTTGGGACCGAATTTGGACATCCCTAGGACAGACGAATGTCTTAAGCAAACTTCCCAGCAAACCAAACCACATCATTTTAACATGATAATGATGTGATTTTTGCAACAGTGACGTCGTCATTCTTGTTTGCAACCACGTGGAAATGCCGTCACAGTGACGCTAAACGGCCGCACTCAGCCACGTCGTCAAAAGTGACTTACTTATTTTCCACTTTTCAGCCACATCAGTACCACTCATTTGTGATATAGATATGATCATATTGTGTACAAAAAATATATATTATAACAACTTGAATGTTACCGCCCACTTACTTTTAAAATAAATAAAAAGAATCTATATAGATATGATCATATTGTGTACAAAAAATATATATTATAACAACTTGAATGTTACCGCCCACTTACTTTTAAAATAAATAAAAAGAATCTATATTGCAACAAATAAATCTACTTTTATATTACGAAAAAATAGCTCAATTGAAACTTAAAAATCACTGATTAAAGATTAATATTTTATATCCGGCTCCAAAAAATGATGAATTTTTGAATAAATTATGTTTCCTCATTGAATTTTTTATTGTTTTTTTATCGAAAAAAATTATTTCATTAAAGTCGGCTGACATTTTATACCTTGTGTGTGATTTTACATTCTGAAAAACTTTTCTCATTTTTTTTTTCATTTTGAAAAATAAAGGTGAACTTATTATTTCTTAAATATTTGTTTCAAAATCCTCCTGCATACCTAAAGTTATTCTCGTAGCATAATATAGTTACATATATAATTAGCTGTATATGAGAATATAATTTTAGATATACAGGGTGATTTGTAAACAAATATTTAAGAAATAAGTACACCTTAATTTTTCTAAATGAAAAAAAATAAAGAGAAAAGTTGTTCAGAATGTAAAATCACACACTAAGTATAAAACGTCAGCCGACTTTGATGAAATAATTTTTGTCGATTAAAAACAATAAAAAATTCAATATGAGGAAACATACTTTATTCAAAATTAATCATTTTATATTGGAGCCGGGTATAAATATAAATCTTTCATCGTTATTTCATTGAGTTATTTTTTTCGTAATATAAAAGAAGATTTATTTGTTGCAAAATAGATTCTTTTCATTTATTTTAAAATTAACTCAGCGGTAACATTCAAGTTGTTATAATATACATTATAAAGCAACATAATTTATTTACAATTTATTTTTATTTTAATGGCTTACTTCAAACAAAACATTTCATCAAAGTAGCCTGATATTGCTGAAATTTTACACAAAAAAGTATATTTCACATTCGCTTTACTTACCTTTTCCTTAAATTTTTCTTGAGATTTCGGAAAATATATAAAAAGGCAGTTCATACATAATCGTTTGATATTTGCTTATAAATCTTGCACATGTCCCTAGATATTTTAATCGTTTTATAGCACATACATTACTCACTAAAGTGGGGTCCCAGAAAATGTCTCTAAGTAAAATAATAGAAATTAGATTTAAAAATATAAAAAGTATTAAATAAATTTGATGTGATCAATGAAACAAACATTTCCGAAACTATATATATTCAAGATATGATTACAGGTACCTATGCTTTATAATATAAATTCACCTAGCTATTTCTTTCTTGATCTTCTTTGATCCCTATAACGGATTAAGTGTCACAATTATCTCATAGTCAAAGTCTGTTGTGGCTGGAACTATTTTTCATACCACATCTAAAAATTTATAAAAAATTAATTATCACAGTTTAAAAATGTTTAATAAGATTTGGTATCATTTATGTCAGTAAAAGTAATGTTAAAAGTTGAGTGTTGGTAGTGGTAATTTTAAGTTCAACCACACACTAGTTTTGTTATTAAAGTAAAAAACCGCTGCCCAAGGAATCACTACTTCCACATCCAGATTTTCTATCCAAGTCTCTCATAATGAAAAAATTTTGTATGTGGAAATAATTGTTTATAGAACTTTAATATAATATTTGAAATCGTCTACCCCAAAAACCCATAAAACGATATCCCACACGGTAGTGGGGTGGGGGTGGTGATAGGGGGGTAGTAGTGGAGGTGGATGAAGTAGAAAAAATATTTTGGTTCTTGTACACACACTAAATCACAATTTTATTTTCATCTCCTTTAATAATGGAGTAGAGGTGGTAATGGGGGTGGCTAATGCCAAAAAATTTTTTTAAACCTTAGGTTCTCTTGTATCACTAAATACCAATTTTATGGACTCTTACCTGCTTGATTTACCGATTTACCCCCAATCTACCCCCTAGTTACCACATTTTACCCCCCAACCCTTCAACGGAATAAGATGAAAATATAATCTAGTTCCAGATCCCGTTAAAGTACATACGTGTACCAAATTTCAAGTCAATATCTTAAACGATTCCAGAGTAAACGTGGGCACAAAAAAGTTACATACCGACAGACAGAATTTTTTTTTTCGCTCAAATTTAAAATCTCAACGTTTCATGACATTCTAAGCCTATCTGTATAATAAAAATTTTCAAAAATTTTTTTGTCGTTACCATACTTCCACTGGTTGTGGAAGTAATTAAATTTAATTTTAATAGCTTACATCTTTAGAACAACTTCATTGATACTATTGAAAATACAAAAAAAAAAGGATGACGATTGGAAATAAACTACTATTTTGTAAAACATGAATTAGCAATAAAGATACGAATTCAGAATTTGATTCTAACAGGGCATGCAGAATACGGTTCTAAAATTATTTGAACTTTGTATCACTCTTGATTCGTGGACACCATTTGAATTCTATCTCTAACAAAATAATAAAGTTTCGATGAGACTTAAAATATGACACTAAGTATACACTAAATTAAAAATTAAGCAAAAAAAAAACTGAAGGTGAAGTTTCTCATTACCGAAACGAGTATTTCAATATGAAACAATAAAGAATATATTTTTTTTATACAGAAAAAATTGGTAAAAACAGCAGTTTGCACAAAATTCAAATGCAAAATGTCTAAGATTTTAGAACTTATATAAACTTACCATCTTTTCTCTCATTATACTGCCACTGCCAGAAGCCCCACGAACAAAGATAGTTTTAATTGTCTATTATAACATTCTAAAATAGAAAAAAATGTATAAGTACCTAAATTATTCCAGTTAAATAGGGAGGACTAGAGGAAAAAAACTGATACCTAAAGTTTTGAAACTTGGCAGAGATGTTCATTAAGGCCCACTGTTTAAACATACTTAAAGTCGTCAACTCTATCTCTTACGCTCGCGCCGCCATCTTGAAAAAATGGTGCTCAGATTAAGTTTTTTTTTCTTATATCTCGCTAACCATTAGAGATATCGAAATTAAGTCTCCATTAAAAAGTAAAGCTTATAAAATTCTCTATAAAAAATGTAATATAATATTTTTCCGTATCTATTATTATCATCTTCTAAAATAGGAAATTACATTTGATCAACACATTTCTAAACCGGAAATCACTCGTAAAAAAAAATTCATATTATTATGTTAATTCTAGAATTCCCAATAACTTTAAAATATTCGTCGAATATCTGTTTGTCAGTCTGTCAGTTTGTCCATCTGTCTTTCTGTACGACACTTTTTTTTTAACTATTTAACGTCCGCCCGCTACCAGGGCCTATCACCTACGCCAGCAGACGAGCTACCCCCAACCTGGAAATTTTGCCGAACCTCTTCCCTTAAGAAGAGTAGGGATCTTTTACTTGCCTAACATTTAATAGACAAGGGACCGCCTGCTTTACATCCCCTCCGAAGGATGGTATATCCACTACGTAATCCTCGTCTGAAATTACGTAACTTCTGCGTATACACTGATATACAAGCCGCTAGAAGGTGGGACGAGAACACTGTATTTCCCAAGATGGGACCCCATCCAAGTACTAACCGCGCTCGACGTTGCTTCAATGGAATATCGACTGATATTCACATTGAAGTCGTCTCTATGCTCGCCCACGACACTTTTTGTGAGTCTGATAATTTAAAAGAGAAGAGTCCAATTTTATTGAAATTTGAACAGTAAGTTAGTGTTAACTAAAGGAAGAAGTAAATATAAAGGTTATAAAACATTTTATGAAAAAAAGGCATGTGAAGAGTGTTGTAACACCTTTGATAAGATGCTAAAAATACAGAGATACTGCACAGTATACTGACCAACGTTTCGACAATCAAGATGGTATCATCGGGAGATCATTAAAATTGCAAGTATGTCACTTAAACCTACAATCATAACGTACTTACTGATCGATTTTTTTTTAAATTGCTGGGGCTTCTTATAGCTAACACTAATTTATTGTCCAAATTTCAATAAAACCAGACTTTTCTTTTTTAAGTTATTTAGCTTACAAGAGACATGACAGACGGAGAGGCAGACGGACTGACAGAAAAGACATTTTGAAAGTTGTCCCGTATTTTATGACAATACAATGATATATTTTTATTATATACGAGTGATATTCACAATTGTTGAAACGTGTCGATGAAATGCATATAACACTTTTTATACAGAATTTTATAAGCTTTATTTTGTATATAAACATAATTTCGATATCGCTAATGGTCAGAAAGATATAAGCAGTAAACTGAATCGGACCGCCATTTCTCCAAGATGGTGGCTCAAGCGCAACAGTTTGGGCTGGGGACTTTTAGTATGTTTAATAGTAGGTAAGCCTAAATGAACATATTTGCCAAATTTAAACACTTTATCAGTTTTTTTCGTCAAACGTCGAAATTTGTTCTAATTTGACTAGGGTATTTATACTATAGATATAATTAGACAATCCTCGGATTAGGGTACTAAAATAATAGGTGTTTTCTTTCTACCAACAATCTTAGCTAAGCTAAGTAGTTTTTCAGTCACGCCTGATGAGTGAAATATTCGTGTATGTACCACAGTTTGCGTGTGACATTAAAACTACTTAGCTTAGCTAAGATTGTTGGTAGAAAGAAAACACCTAATATACTAGAGCAAAATAAAATGAGGGGTAATA
This sequence comes from Rutpela maculata, assembly GCA_936432065.2. Classification (NCBI taxonomy): domain Eukaryota; kingdom Metazoa; phylum Arthropoda; class Insecta; order Coleoptera; family Cerambycidae; genus Rutpela; species Rutpela maculata. The sequence continues at coordinate 81,816,138 of OW386286.2, read as the reverse complement.
AAGCAAATAACATACAATATGACTGCATTTTGTCGTCAATTGGTAAGAAAACAATTATCAGTAGGTATTTAAATCAAAAATAACCTAAATATGCTCTCTATATATTTATATTTTATTTATCTCTCTTTTATACTGTTTTTATAAATATAATGAAATTTAAATATAAAAGTGTACCTATATTTTACCAATTAATTGATAGCACACACAAGGTACCTAATAATCTCGTCGAATATCAAATGGGGCATGCCGCATGGATGACATGGAGACAACACTGTACCTATTGGTATACCTAATGTGGTACAAAAACTAAATTATGAATTCGAAAGTATTCAGTAATTGAAAAATAAATAACCAGTGTTAACCAAAATATATTTTGTTAAATGATAAATTAGCTTTTTTCCCTTGAATTTTAATTATGTCATTCGATATGTCACCAAACATGAAAATTACAGGCAAGGTATAAAATAAGAATACATTTCATAGTAACAATGTAGCTAATACAAGTAGGTACTTACCTTTTCGTAAAAATGTGTTGATATTTACCAAACAAAAACCAAAAACATTAAAACTAAAGTTTATTGACGTCAACGTCGTTAATAGAACACAGACAAGTGTAAACTGGAGATGACAGTAGTAGTACTAGACTAGTGGCGCTGCCGGCGGTGGTCGCTATTTTGTAAGAGATGGTGATACCAAAGTGAGTGGTGGCTCAGTTAGTTACATCCACGTTTTAAAATGTATCATTAAAATGATGTGGTGATTGTGGACATCCCAATCTCCACTGACATGGGAGTGGTTATAATGTGAACGTTCTAAAACGGTCCAAAGAGTGTCATCACGGTGATGTGATGCTTTGCCATTTACAAAAACCACTAAAATGTGAGTGGCTATAATGTGGATGTGGCAGAGTGTGTTTAGTGGGTTCCGTGGGACGTTTTCAGTACTTATTTGAATCATGCGACGGCTGCGCAAATCTACATCTTGCCCAACTGTCACTATATCTTCGAGCGTATAAGGGAAAATAGGTGCCTTTTCAATTTTACAATAGGTAAATTATACTAAACATATTAGAGAGCATCCCCTACCAAACACATTATTTTGTACCAGCCAAGAGAATCGGGGATTAATAATTTGCTTGTTTACAGTTGTGGGCAGAACAAATAAACAGCCGTTTAGCGATATCTATTTTCCCCTATATGTTCGAAAGTCACTACTGTCAGTTGTCACGCCATTATTGTTTACATATTTGTGCTTTGTGTGCTGGACATTAAGCTAATAATTATTAAATTGATAGTGCAGGAGTTCGTTTGCTTATTTGTAAACAACGTGAGTTTCCAATGAAATTGACTAGAAACGAAGCTGTTCTGTTGAATATTAAAAACTATAATGGGTTTTAAGTGTTGTGTTGTTGTTCTAACAATGACGTGAAAATGCATATTATTGATTTGTAAAGAAATTGACTAAAAACGACTGTAGTATTATTGAATTTTAAAGACTGGCAAGTTCTACGTGTTGTGTTGCTACTTCTAAAAATTCTAAGGACGTGAAAATGCATATTATTGATTTATAAAGAACGTGACTCCCAAGAAATTGCCAAAAAACGAATGTTCGGTTTTCAATTTTAAGACTGTAATGGATTTTAACTGTTGTGTTGCTGTTTCTTAAAATTCTAATAAGGACGTGAAAATGTATATCATTTAATTGTATTACAGGTATTTTGATACATTAATTACTTTAACGCTTTACTTATTTCAATGCAGTATCATCATCTTAATACTTTTGTAATAATTTTACTTACTTTTTAAATGTTATTGTATTTATTGTAATGATTTTCCGTTAAATTAATAAATGATCAATTTCCAGTTTCGAAATGACTTATTTAATTAGACCAGAGAACTTACACCACAGACAAGCGACAGCAAGGCTTCCCACGTTAACCGTTTTCGTATGCGCATGTGCGAGATAGGTTGTGTAGTTGTCATTATATTATTATTATTATTATTAATTATATTTGATATGTGGTACAGTAACATATTATACCGAATTGCTTTCAGTGTACATCAAATTTTAAAGTTCTCTGAGTGCAAGAGGTTGTGTTTCACTCATGTTCAATGCCATTAGAACCGGGCCATAAAATATCAAAGGAACCGCCGGATATTGTCGTCGCTTCTCTGTGGTGTAAGTTCTCTGATTAAACGATAAAAGTTCTTTGACAAAGACCTTTTATAAAAGATATTTTATAAGTAATTTGATAGATATTTCATCTCATAAAATATCTTTTATAAAAGATCTTTGTCGAAGAACTTTTATAGTCTATAATGATGGCCTAAGCAATTTGTTTAAAAATCGTTTAAAATTCGCGCCTGTACCAATCCCACCTGTATCAAAAAGGCGAGAACGCAGCGCTATCAGCGACGTAAGTTTTGCAGTTTGAAAAAGTACTAAGAGTCGCCTATCTACATATATACACATATGATATTATTTAATCTATACAACAGAAAAATACAAACGTTTAACAAATATGATATATTTTTGATTTGACATTCTTAATTCCCTCTCTACTCTTTGTTATTCTTGACAAAAGAACTACTATGCATTGTGTTAAGGAGTATAGTGGCCCAGAATGTTAAGGACACGTAAAAATCACAAAACTTTGCCGCGAATCCCCTTAGGATAGAGCGGGGCATGCCTTATTTTTCTACATCATATTAAATAATAAATATAATGTATTACTTAATACAGAAAACATCATTATTCTCGTGTGAAGTATATTCTGGCATGATTAAAATAAGAAATTAAGGGAAACACCTGTATTAATTATAATTTCAAGTTATTTTAATATAATTACGCAACTCCCTCCTAACGGTTACTATAGCAACGATAATCAGCGTTAGGTCGTCAAATATTTTACGAGGGAGTTGCGTAATTATATCCAAATAATTTGAAATCATAATTGATACAGGAGTGTTTCTGTTCATTTCTTATTTTAATCATGCCAGAACATACTTTACACGAGAATAATGATATGTTTTATGTATTAAGTAATACATAATATTTATTATTTAACATGCTGTAGATAAATATAAACCGCATGCCCACTATATCTCAAGGGGCTTGGCGGCAAAGCTTTGAGATTTTTTATGTGTCTCATAAAGTTTAGGTCAACTATACTAACGTCCATGAATACTAAAGACAAGGATGACACACGCCGTGCTTCAACATTTCCGTAAAACTGGTAGAAAGAAGTGCACGTTATAGGTGGCGCGGTTCTCACTAGCACACTGGAACGCGAGCTGCTCATTGGCTAATGACATTGTTGCTAGTCGAAGGTTGCTAGTGTTCCTAGCGCCACCTGTGCTCTTCACATTTTGCGGATGGGTTTTCATCGGAATTCCCATTAGCGTCCGTAATCCTTGTCTTCATAATTCATGCTAACGTCAATGTGAATTGGACAATGCGGAATTCAAGAAGAAGATGAAGAATTAAATCACGCATAAATAAACAAGGAACAGAATAGTAACTCCTACTAAAAACTGAAATAAAAATAGTAGTTGCATCTTTAGTAAAGTAGTATTAAGTACTATGAGATGGTGCCAGCAAAAAACCCAAGCAGCAAGGTGCCGTCATTATGACGTCGTTTTTTCGGCATTAATTACGTCAATTTCACCTTCAGCATGACGTAAAAATGACGTCAAAAAGACGGCACAGCCCAATGACGTCATACATATGACGCCAATATGACGTATTGGTTAATCAGTGAATTTTGCGATAAGGGATGCAAACCTCTCATTATATTTTTCCACAATAATTAATAAAGTTTTTGACGAAAAAAACCGGAATGTGCAGGGATCGAACCGCGGACCTTTTGACTCGCAACCTAACACTCAACTCACTGAAGCATTGAACGTCTTTATTTAAATATGTTTAAAAGCTGTATACCTAGTTAGAAATAGTAAAACAAAATTATTATTAATATGTGGCAAAAATTGAACTAGTCACTAAATACTTCTATTTATTTTTATTTTATAATGATTTATTTCACGTCATGTTTATGACGTCAAAATAATGACCTAAAAGAAACGTATATTTGACGTCTTCATGATGACGTCAAAAGTACGTATTAAATGTCACGTCTCTGGTACGTCATTTATTAATGAAGTCAAAATAATGACCTAAAAGAAACGTGTATTTGACGTCTTCATGATGATGTCAGAAGTACGTTATAAATATCACGTCTCTGGTACGTCATTTATTGGGACAATGACGTCGGCGACGAAAAATCACCTTTAAAAGACGTCATAATGACGTCACCCTGCTATCTGGGAATATGCACAGAAATGAGTTTGTGCACTCCATCATTCTAAGCCAATGAGAAAGAATTACGTGACATTCAATGTCAACACCAGTGGCGGCGGTGCCCTGCAGTAGAGCGGCGGCGACGGTAATAATAATAATAATAAAACAACTTCATTGGGCAAAGTTTAGTAGAAAGTAGAACTTACTATTCTTACACTGCTCCTGAACAAAGGTTACTCGTAACAGTTGGCAAGTTTTAATCTACTCCATTTTCACAGTTCCTTGACCGCGAAACTTTTATTGCAATTACACTTCCCGCTATGCCACTGGTAAAAATATTCGCGCATTTTTCCTCCGCCCTGGCATCTTCTCATTGTAATACTAGTCTAAATGACCTGGGAGCTCTCCACTCAATTTTTTCTTAAAATTACACAAAATTATACACCAATTTCTTTGACACACCATTTTATACACAAACATCTAAACTACACGCATTTTGTGCAATTTTGTCATCATAAACCTGTTATAAAATATGTATTACCTAAGCATCGAAACGACCAATGAAACTGTCGCAAATATTGCCATGTCTGTGCGACTATTTCTTGATAAATTCTTTACATTTTTATTTAAGTTTCTATATACATACGACTAAAGCTTTAAAATATTGTACATATTGCCCGTTGCTTTCATATGTCATTTCTGTGTAATGTAAGGTTCACTTTTATGTTATGTAGGTATTCTGTGGTCTAGTTATTTTTGGTGGTTCTGTTCTGTAGCTTTCTGTAGTGCATAGTTTTTCCTAGGGTTTTTAAATATTTCAGTGCAGAATTTCCTAATAATAATTGAGGGTTATATTATTTGTTTGTTTTTACATACATTTTGAAATAATTTAAGGAAAAGAATAATAATGTGATATTTCATGCGCCTACTCAAATCATGACAGATACATGCAAAGAGGATAGACCAAAATTAAAAGCAAAACGGTTTAGTAAATTTGAACCATCTTCATCTAAACCATCAGTTGTGATTGTGAATAACGAGGACTTTACAAAGCAGGGTTTTAAAAGAATTAATGCTAGTAGATATGATGATGAAGGCAATCGACCATTTAAACAAAGAAAATTACACGAGTTCTCAAGTTATAATATGCCACCTTCCACTACAAAAAATTTAGCAAATAATCGATTAAAAAGACTTCAAGAACAAATTCAATCAGAAGTAAAATCAAGAAATGCAAATAATCTTTCTAATAGTGTTCCAATAAATGATAAATTAATAGAAAGCCCGTTATATAGAAATGGTAGTGATTCTTCGATAAAGCCAAGTAAATCAAACACTGCTTTACAAAATGTACATGAAACAGTGTATACAAAATATGATGTATCTTCTAGTCGATATTTATCTGAATCTAAAGGAAACAGAAATTATGATCGTAATTTTAGTCCTCCAAACTGGTTACATAAAAAAAACCTTGCAAATGAAAGATTACAAAATATAAAAAGGAAATTAAAAGGCACATGTTCTTCAGATTCTACAGAAATTGAAAGTAGAGATACTAAAGTAAACATCTCTGCGTCTGAAAGTCCACATTGCTCTACAATAGAAATTAAAGAAAAAACGGTTAGTGGTCTTAAGAGAAATATAAGTAACATTACAAATACATATGATTATGGTGTGTTGGAGAGCAGTGCAAAGAGGTTGGAAGTTGAACAAAATATACCATCGACAGTGGTAATTGCGAAAGACAGTTCTGGTATTGATGCTCAGTTTAGTGGTGATATCAATAAATCGCATCGTTCTGATGTCACCGATCAGAGCCTCCTAGATACAAGTATTGTTAATAATACGTCTAAAAGTAATATTGTTGTGTCTTCTTATACGCCTGTTTCCCAAAGGTTGTTAACCAGGAATAACAGTTCGACAGAAAAATCTAGTTGTGTACGGAACGAAAAATCCCCCGTTACAAATTGTAATTCTGCATCACAGAGACTATCACGTATAAAAGAAACTAATAAATTATTTAAAAGTGATGGCAATAATGGCAGCAGTTTTAAAAATCTCGCTGATGCTCAGGCTTCACAAAGATTATCTACTATGCAGCAAAATATTTCTCACACGTCTACTACCCCAGAAGTCCGTAGTGATAATTTTAAGTCTAAAATGGCTATGACAGCAACTTGGATAAGAAATCATCAGGATGTAAGCAGTATTGATAAACAAGTTAGTAATAAGTCACTGGATGTTTCAGCAACTTCTCAAAATAATTCTGACCTAAGGGAAATTCCAAACAAAGCAAACTTTGACTATGAAACTGAAGATATGGAATGGACTAATGTAAGTATAAATATATCGAATTATTGTGCAAGTTGTCCACAATTCTTTAAAAAATATGCAATTTTAACAGTGTGATCTATATAGGTACACATTTTGAAATGTGTTACTTTTATTAAGGGCCAGTTTATCAATACAGGGTTAGGTTAGTTTGGATCGAAGCTAAATGCTAACTCCAGGCTAAAGTGTTTATCAAGTTGTGTTAAAAGTAACCCTGGACTAAAGTCAGAGATAACTTAGCCCGATCTTCAAGGTGGCGGTTATACATGTTAGTCCGAGGTTAATCTAAAAATTTTGTTTGTTGACAGTTGGGTGAAAGTTAGTTTTTGATTAAATTATTGAAAATGAAAGCTTTCGACGAAATAAACGATGATGAAGCAGATATTTTGGAATTATTGACACAAAAGACATAAAAAACAAATATTAAAATCTATTTTATTACATTGTAGAAATCCAGCAGCTTCTTTGTCCCTGGAGGATATTGCATCAGTTTTTGTTTTTTTTTTTATTCTACGACGTATTTATGTTTATTTGCTATTTTTATTAATAGCAACCGCTCTGATGATGATTGATGCCTTTTAACATTTAAAGCTTATTACAGTCGCTTAAAATTTTCTTTAGTGAAATCAAAAATGATACAAGGAAAATAAAGTCAAAATTTTGATTTTTTACACAAAAAAGTGCCCGTTTTTTGGTTCCATTAAATTCCAAATTGAAAAAAAAGTTCCAAATCTCGTTCCAAATCTTGTTTTTTGTTAGTCCTAACTGTTATATATATGCTCAAATTTTTTTGACCGTGATGGATGCATTATCTAAAAGATTTTACACTTAATGTATTTTGAGAATTTTTGAGAAAATGAATTTTCTTGGCTTTAAGGTTAAATAACTTAGCAGGGAAGCACCTGACCTCTATATTGTTTTGACCTACCTGACCTTAAATGGGACTAAGAGAACTTCAAAATGCTTTTTTTGGGTGATTTTTAGTGTTAGTTGCAAAGGAGATATGACCGAAATAAGGAGCACTCCTCGTTTTAGCAAATTACGATATTGCTCGTTTGGCGGTAAAATCTCACAGTATTTTCAATTATAAAGAAATAATCATTATTTTTATGCTTTTTTGATATTCACGGGTGTTTCTCTACTAATGGGGAAATTTGTGTCCAGTGGAAACTAAATGTCAAAAAATACAAAAAACTAATAAGTATTTTTTTTCATTAAAATGGTAAAAGTAAATGATTGGTTATGTCGACCCTATATTCTAAAGTATAACTACAAATTGCCGAAATTTTCATATTTTATGGAAATAGAGTTAAATTGTCAGTACCCTGGTGTATCTCAAACCTGAAATCAGATACCAACAGTTGTAAATATTAAATTTTCTTTTTATTCTTTATTATTATTACACAAACTATTTTATGATAATGGTTGTTGACAATGTACATTGTTATATGATCTTCTTTGAAAATTATCATCTCAAAATACTGCATAAAACATTGTCCTACACTTTTTGACGTCAGTCCCCAGCCACATTTAAAAATCTATTGGAAGCGAATCTACTTCTGGATTAACCACGTAGTTATGCTAAACGGAACGCATCCAACATGAAGTTTGTACAAATGAAACATGACGTTTTGGCGCTATTTTGTTTAGTAGTGAATCGGTGTTTGGTGCTAAGCAGACGGGTCTGGACTACTCAATAAATCAGTTCTCTGGTTAGCTTTTTTGGGTTTAATTTTCTCGATTTGAATTATTGTTCAGTTATTATACATTTTATAAACGAAAATATACTACTATTGCCACTAGTGGATTGTGTAATTATTGTAACTTTTTTAATAACAATCGATTCTTAACGAATTTGTCAGTACCCTGTCGTCAGCCCCTTGCCAAAAAATAATAATAAATTAATAATTACCGTGTTTTTCGTATAATTAATATAAAAATTGACACAAAAATTGATATTCTGAAGATATTCTTAAATTCTTAAGAACCAGATATTAGATTTTAAGTGTAGAAGTTGATTTTCATTTTCTTTTTGATTTAGAACTGTTTTCTTTTTTGAGAATTTTAATTTTTGTTTCAAAAGAGTTTTGTTAATTTATGTTACTCTAGAGAATAATAGAAAACTTTAAGTATAATAATCTACTGTAATTTCTTTAATTTTTGTTCCACAAAGTCAATTCAATGGGCAAGGGTCTCAGTACCCTGGAATCATATTTTAGTAAATCGTAAATAAAATGAATACTGCTCGATAACTTGACTGGCCCTTCATAATAGAGGAAGAGTTAGACTGTACCTTTATATTAAAGTAGTGTTATCCCCTATTAATTAAAAAAAGTCCTCGGACAAACTTGTATGGGCAGATTTCCCGTTAGTAGAGAAACACCCTCACGCACATTTCTTAAGTCGTTGGACATCGCATGCATGTATGTACTTGTGAAAATACGTATAAAGATGAAAATGACTCAAAACATTGATGAAGATGAATTATCATATTAAATTTAAATTGAAAATATGAATTGTTATTTTATTAATTTGTTACACCTTAACACAAAAACTCGATCCAAATTCGTAATCAGCAACCCAGCATAAATAATATTAATTTCATTAATACAACGTGATCTACCAAGAAATGCGGAAAATAAAATGGTGTGCTAGTCTTCAATGTGGGAAAGCCCCTGCAAAATTTTAGAGGATTCTGAGGTAATTTAGTATATTAAACTATTAGTCAATTTGCGAAGATACACTACTGATGTTGTGTAAGTCCTGACCTAATTCTGAAGAGGTCGACGAACTTACTGGTGAAAGAACGTATTCGAGTTGTTTACATTTCCTTAATTGGCATTAAAAGTGAAGCCAGCCCGCGAGATCAAAAAAAGAGGTCTACACACGATCCAGCGGCAGGTAGTCAACATTGTTGGTACGCTTTGAAGATAATTCACTTTTACGAATGAGTTCAAAGCATGCCGACAAGGCTGGCTCCGTGCCGCTGGATCGTGTTTTTTGCTTCCGGTCGAACGATACACGGCCGTGTCATTGACCGGTTTAACTAAATATCTCGTATATCTGCTTGCCATTTCGGCATGAGATCAATGTCTTCGATTTATTTCGGTATTTTTGTAGTGTGATTTGATTAAAACCAAAAGTCACTTCTATCTTATTATCCAGCTTTGCTGTCAGTAGTGTCATTCCCAAGACTGCTAAAGTGATATGGTTGTACCACGTTGCGTTAGATTAGTTGAAGTCATTTGCGGCGCATTCCTACAAAAAAATAAGGTAATTTTTTTGGCCATTTTTCATTTTTTTTACTCCTTTCGGTGGGGACAACCTACTGTTAAATTTTCCGCATGTCCTGGTAGATCACGTTGTATATTCCCAGTACTTCCTTTATACTTACTTTTTAACTTTGGAGGTGGTTTTCACCCTCTTAGTAATTAGTTTTCTTATTAGGGGATGAGTTTTACGTCTCAAAATGTAACAATCTGCTAAGAAAGTCGTAATTTCTCAAAATAAACAAAAAATAATTACTTTATATCGGCCATACTGAGGATACAACATAAAATTTTAATTTCTGCTTTCACATTCATGATCAGCGACCCAAAAAACATAAATAATATAAAGAACAATGTTACAAAAAGGTCTTTTTTGGCCTATCCGTGGCAATGTGTGGAAGCCATCTTTTTTACTAATTTTGGGGTGCTGAAAATGAATCCGTCACCTGTTTTGGCGAAAAATCTCGGGAACACATTAAAAACAACTCTTATTTGGGTGCCATAAAGTGAATAAGATTCTCATTTCCCAACCAAAAGTCATTTAATCAATTAAAGAATTCTTTGATATAAAAAAACAAGTAATATTTTCTGGATAGTGAGTGATATGTACAACATACTCCCCAACCTCAAAAGTGTGAGAAATATTCAGGGGTGAGAAATATTTGTCTGAATTCACTAAATCACCTTATTGTGATAAAAAAACATCAAACTGAATGATTAAGGATTTCTTTCGCAGTTAAAACCAATAAAGACTCTAAAAAGATAAAATCCACCACCTTAACCCTTTCACTGCGGGAACCGGCCAATTATGCGAGGATGGAGGCATACTTAAATGCGGGAACCGACTCAATCCGTATGTGAGTATGTTTATAATATATACTATACTTCAGTTTGACACACCCACAAAGTATAACTGGAAAGGTCAAATTACCAATGGGGCAGAAGAGTAGGGGAAAGTTCAATATTTGCCAAGAATACAGAGGCCCTTACAAAAACAGACAGAGTCCAGCATCGGATAAATACTGGCGACTCACCCGCTATTCGACAACCACTTAGGAGGCTTCCATTAGCGAAACAAGAAGATGCCTCGGCAATGATAGACAAGATGCTACAAGATGAAGTCATTGAAGAGTCAACGAGTCCCTGGTCATCGCCAGTAGTTTTGGTTGCCAAGAAGGACGGAACGTTAAGATTTTGTGTCGATTATCGAAAATTAAACGATGTCACGAAGAAAGACAGTTACCCATTACCACGAATTGATGACACATTAAGCACGTTGGCAGGCTCACATTGGTTTTCTACGTTAGACCTTAGGAGTGGATATTGGCAAGTGGGGCTTCATCCTGAAGATAAAGAAAAGACGTTTTCAGCAGGCAGTGGTCTTTATCAATTTACCGTGATGCCTTTTGGACTTTGCAATGCGCCAGCTACCTTTGAAAGACTGATGGAATTCGTGCTGCGAGGGCTAACCTGGAGGACGTGCCTGGTTTACCTTGACGACGTGCTTGTTATGGGACAGGACTTTACAGAACATTTGAAAAATCTTCAAGAAGTATTTGGGCGAGTCAGGAATACCCACCTGAAGTTGAACCCGAAGAAGTGCCTGCTATTCCAGAAAGAAGTCAAATTTCTTGGACACGTGGTGTCTTCGGATGGAATACAAACAGACCCCGACAAAATTTCTGCTGTACAAGATTGGCCAAGACCATCTAACGTTCATAAAGTACGGAGCTTCCTTGGCCTCTGCACTTATTATAGGCGCTTTGTGGAAGAGTTTGCAGAAATTGCGAAGCCATTACACCGGCTGACAGAAGAGAAAGTGCAGTACCAATGGACACCGGAATGTGAAACGGCATGGAGAAAATTGAAGGCAGCTCTATGCACTGGTCCTGTGCTAGCGTACCCACAACGGGAAAGACTTTTTATTTTAGACACGGATGCCAGCAATTCTTCGGTCGGTTGTGTACTGTCTCAAATCCAGAATGGGCAGGAAAGAGTGATTGAGTACTTCAGCAAGGTGCTGTCCAAACCGGAAAGAAACTATTGTGTAACCCGGAAAGAGTTACTGGCCATCGTTAAATCAGTGGACCATTTTCATAAATATCTTTATGGACGACATTTCAAGATTCGGACCGACCATGCTGCATTAAAATGGCTGTTGCAGTTGAAAACCACGGTCAATAAACGATACGGTTACATCAATCAGCAGCTTTAGGACAAGAGAGATGCGGGGGGCGGGAAATCGAATGAAAGAGACAGACATATCTGATTTCCGTGCAGAAGACAGAGACAGAGATTCCGGTAGGGTCTACAGCCTACGTCACCTGTAGACACTACAAGCATCTTTGTCTCTGTCTTTTGCACGGAAATCAGATATGTCTGTCTCTTTCATTATATATCCCTCCCCCCGCGTCTCTCTCGCCATCAAGCTGCTGATTGAGACAACCGTCTGGTTTAATGACCGTGGTTGAAAACCCCTGAAGGTAAAGAGACGTCTGGAATTATTTAGAAAATGGTGACGTCATCACAGAAAAATCGAGATCTGTCATTTTTAGGTATAAAAAACCGACCGCATTCTCGGCGGGTAGTTCAGAAAGTATAGAAAGAAGAGAAGTTTCGAAAAGTGAGGTTAAGAATACAAAGTGAAAACAAAGTGATAAATATTGTTATTTTTAGTCATTAAAGTGCATTTAAATTAATAATAGAATTGTGAAGTATCCAGTAAGTTAATTAATAAAGTGTGTTAGTGGACAATCTCTTGATATAATTTTTGGAACCCACGGAATTTGCAAGGGTGGTTTCCTAGGGGTGGAAACACGTTACAATATAATATAGTTATCTCTTAATTTTTTGCGTCTCTAACTATTTACAGGCCCATAAAAAATAACTGACTTTAATATAAGTTATAAATGCATTATCTTTTAGTTCAAGGTAGTACTTCAATGCAGAAAAAGTTATGAAAAAAAATATTCACATTTACAAATTTACCAGCATGTTGAAGTTAGCCAAATTTTTACTAATTTTTTATTTTTTATTTTGATTTTACCAATATAACCATCTTCATATAGGTACTCCAAAGTTTGGCCATTTTTCCTCTATTTTCAATTTCCTCCATTTTTTGAGCTAAATTTTCAAGGTGTTTGCGTCTTTTTTTTTATTTTTAGGAAGCAATAAAAATTGACCAAAATTTGACTAAACTCAACATGCTGGTAAATTTGTAAATGTGAATATTTTTATTCCTAACTTTTTCTGCATTGAAGTATACTACCTTGAACTAAAAGATAATGCATTTATAACTTATATTAAAGTCAGTTATTTTTTATGGGCCTGTGAATAGTTAGAGACGCAAAAAATTAAGAGATAACTATATTATATTGTTATTTTTATATACTAATAAATATCAATAGCCATCAAAAATAGCAACACAAGAGAGTATTTTATATCCCGTTTAAAACCCATTTTGATTTTTATTCCTAGCTTGTATGGTTTTTGAGCAATTCAATTTTTTCTATAGGCCGCGCCCAAAAAATTTCAAATAAACGAAAATTCGCGCGCATTAAAAACACAAATTTTGAAATTTTTTTAATATCGATTTTCTCGAAAACCGTGGCATATACAGCAAAATTAAAATACGACTTTTTTTTAGGGTGTTGGTCAAGCTTTCTTTTTTATGATGAGCAATTTTTTATATCTTCAACGGTTAACGAGTTATCAGTAAAATAAGGCTTATTTCACCGAAGGGGTGGTTTTTTGGGGGGGTTGCGGCACCCCCAGAACGGATTTTTGTGGTTTTTTGATGTATAACCCCTCCAATAATAGGTACTGAAGGAAAATCTCAGATAACATTTTTTGTGATGGAAATTTTTATAATTATTGGACTAATAAATCTCGGATGAGAAAGATATTTTTTGAAAGTTTGTTAGATATATGTTCCTCCCAAGTTAATTTGAAATCTGGGTAGATACTTAAGAATTTTACGGAATTAGATTTTGTATATTCTTCCACTTTGCAAAAGCTGAAGAATAAGGATTGAGTTTTTTAGCATTCACGAGCAATTAATTAGAAAGAAACCATAGTCCAGACGACAGAGAACATTTTATACTGAAACCTCCAAAAAATTGGAAAATGAACAATTTTTATGAGTGAAAGTGTATAGAATAATATCCTGAAAAGTTTACATTCCGCTCGGATGCAGAACATAAAAAAAAGTGAAAAAAAATTTGTTTTTTCGTTCATTTTTCAAAATGTTGGAATTAAGTCAGGGTAGGAAAAAATAAAAAATACAGGTGGATAGACCATGTGCTTCTGAACAAAAAACATCCTAATAAAATTTATCACTAGCCACGGTATTCCTGGAAAAAAATAGTGAAGTAACTTTGTCACTGCGCGGCCAAGCACATTGAACAAATTCTGATTTAGTGACATGTAATTCAGTGCGTCGGTGTCACAGTCATGCGTATTCAAGCGCATATGCACGCGTGGATCTCGCTCCGAGTTATAACGTTATTTGACTATTTTTTTCCGGGAATACTGTGACTTTAGCGATAAATTTTGTTAGGACATTTTTTGTTTATAAACACGTGATCTGTCCATCTGTATTTTTTATTTTTTCCTAGCTTGACTTAATTTCCAAATTTTGAAAAAAATGGATGAAAAAACTTTTTTTACACTTTTTTTTTATGTTCTGCGTCCGAACGAAATGTAAATTTTTCAGGATATTATTCTATACACTTTCACAAACTCATTAAAAAAAATATTCATTTTGCAAGTTTTTGGAGGTAAATATCTTCATCGACTGGGCTACCATGTAGAGACCTTTGACTGTGTGTCGGCCACTTTGACATGCATCTGAGGTATCATTTTGTCTTAATTGATAACTGTCATGTCATCTGCAAATAGTATTATGAAAGTATCCAATTTGAAATTTGGCATATCGTTTATATAGATTAAGAAATGGGTTGGACTCAACACAGAGCCTTGTGGTAACCCACGTCTATATAATTGTTGAGTTGATATACTTAGATTGTAATAAACATATTGATGTGAACGTGGAATAAATTGGAACAGAATCTGACAACGGGAACATTAAAAAAAAATCTTTTTTTTTAACCCCTATGAAGTTTCGGTACAACTACCAAATTTATTTTTTAGAATCCTGGGATGTTTTTTTTATTTTTTTAAATTATGACGTTAAAATTGTCATATTTTTTTGTAGCATCTTGGGATAGTATTCTATAATTCCTAATTTTTTGAAATCAGTAATATCAGTAGAAGGTCCTTAAAAAAAATAAAATGCCCTTTTTTATTTTTGAAATTATGATATGCTGATGCTAAATTTATCATATTTTTGTTGTAGTATCTTGGGATAGTATTCTATAATCAAACTATTGTCACCAAAATTCATCAATTTAAAAAAAAAAATCTGAAATGGCAGAAATCAAGTCCGTTGGTTATACTTAATTTTTTTTTTTTTATCAAAAATCTAACCAACAAAATATCAAGTTAGAGAAATAAAGTTTGAAAATCGTTTTCTTCTAATAGAGATATGTATTTTTTGAATTCCAGTATTGCCGTTTGAATGAAACTGTTTTCTCAGTGCATTATTTTCCAATGCTCCACGTTAAGAGTGCACAGTTTGCACGTCCAAAGAGTTTTAAAATGCTGGAATTGTCGGATTTCACAATTGCTAGTCGGGTCAGTTCGAGTTTGTCAACAAGATCTTATACTTTTAAAACGCATGATAATATTATTTCATGATGTTCAGATATTTCATGAAATATGGATAATACCAACCAGACACCACACAACTAACAACTAAACAGAACAACCTGAGGTATTACCAGACTACCACCATTTTCTCTACATTTTCCGATCACTCAACGTTATTGCGTTTGACCACTTCAGTATTCCCCGCATTAAACGGCTTTTGTCTCTGATCTTTGACAATGTCGGCATGCGAATAGATAGCACAGGTAAAGACATTTCTTTTTGGGGCTCAACATAAATGATATCGATTTAAAGAAATTAGGTATTATAAAATACCATCCCAAGATGATATAAAAAAAATATTTTAATTTTAAGGTTAGCCTATCATAATTTAAAAAAATAAAAAAGAACATTTTTTTTTTTCAAGTACCAAGTACCCATTTGATCGTTTTAGAAAAATTATGTGTGGTAAAAAACCATCCCAAGATTCTACAAAAAAAAATTTGGTAGTCATGTATAGTTGATTTAAAAAAAAAACTGGTACAACTCTTGTAATCGAAAATCTTAATAGTTTAGTTGTGTGCATATGTCTGTAAATAGGGCCGGCCAGGCATGTCGAGAGGGGGGTGGAGAAGAGGTGATTTACCCCGGACCTGGGTTTTTTGGAGGAGACCGGTTTTCTTAGTGTTTTTAAACTTATTAAACCTTTCTATTTTATTTTATTCAAATGGAATTTTAAAAAATAATTAGAAAATAACTTTTTCAAAACATTTTCAAGCCTGCCATATTATTGTTTAAAAAAATAATATTTGTTACGGATAATTCTACTAATGGTTGTAATTAAAATACTAACTGAATAATGATAATTCTATTTTTAAAATAAGAACACAAAAATACCACTTGAGATTAAAAAAAATGTAAACAATGCAAACTGAACATAAAAATACAATAAAAAAAATAAAATAAATGAACTTCAACTAAGTTATACAGAATTAACTAATATTTTGTCATTGTTCCATTAGCGTCTAAAACTTCCTGAAGTCTTGCAGGCATGGACAAAGTCAAATTTCTTGTAAGGTCAACTTCTTGCGACAAGTTCTCCCAAGTGTCTTCAATTATCCCTTCCAATTCTTGGGCATTATTTGGATGGTTATTTAATTTTCTTATATGTTTCACCATTAGTCCCCAAACATTTTTAATTGGATTTAAATCCGGACTTTTAGATGGCCACGGTAACAACTCTATGTTTTTATTAAGAAACCATTGCCTGACACGATGGGCTTTATGTATGGAGCAGTTGTCTTGTTGGAAAATAAAATTATTTTCCGGAAACACCTCTATTACTGACGGCAACATAATATTGTCTGATATTTCAATATATTTAATGGAATTGAGATGACCACCACTGTTCCAACACACACCTAACCCATTTAGGCTCATCCAAGCCCAGACATTGACTGAAAACCCTCCTGATATTTGTGGATCGAAAGTATATTTTTCGTCGTATCTGGTGGAAGGAGGCCTATATACGCGAACATGTCCATCGTTACAGGATTTAAAAACCTTTTCGTCAGAAAAGACAACTTGTCCCCAGAAGTTTTCATCATTGATTATATAGTTGAGTGCAAAAATAATCCTACCCTGCTTCTTTTCTTCTGAAAGTTTGTATTTTTTAGCCACTGAACAACTCTTCAAGTCGCTTTGTAGTTTTATTCTTCTGCAAGCAGTAGACACAGAAGCAGGGAAATTTGCCTCTGAAATTGCATTTACTGCAGTCTGAAAAGGGTTTTCTCTTAGGTAATTTATAAGATTTTCATCTTCTTGATTATTGCTCTTTCTGGGCCTACCGGAACCAACTTTATGGGATACTGTTTGGTTGGTTTCCCATTGTTTTTTAACACTCATTATCGTGGTTTTACTCACATTGTATTCAGCAGCAAGTCTTCTTATGGACCAACTATCTTCAATTTTAGAAACAATTCGAAATTTTTGAATATCTGTTAGATGTCGAACCATTTTTAATAATGACGCCACTGATTAACGTCAAAGTGACATTTGTAAGATTATTAATATCAATCAAAGAACGAATGATTTACATAGCTAAAAGAAAGTGTACCAGTTTTTTTTTAAATCAACTGTACCAAAACTTTATAGCGGTTGAAAAAAATCCAGAAAAATTCAGAATTTTTTTTTCAATATTCCCGTTGTCAGATTCTGCTCCAGTTTATTCTACGTTTTTGTTCTGGTAGTATCTATAATTGGCTAAAATTTTATTTGTATCCTTCATGCCGTTCAATAGGTAAAAATTATTTTCGAAAGTTTTTGATATTCTTTTTACTCGGAAACGGTTTAATATTAAGGTCTGAAATTTGGCAAAATTGTAAGTGATATTGATAACAATCCAAACAAAAAAAATGAGCACCATCCGTGCGGGGGCAAATTCACCCATCTTAACGACTATAGCCTTTTATTGTGACAGTGGGAGTATCGTATATTATCTGAGGCTTAAAAAACAAACCTATTTTAAATTTTGATTTTGTCATGGCATTAATGACAATACCTAGTACTATACTTCAGCGGAATTGTAGATTTTAAAAATATCAATGGTGAAATGAAAATATTTATTTACACAATGATGTAAATATATTTATTTTCTTCCAGGCTGAACCAGATGAAGAAATTGTAGTTACAAAAGAAAATGTTGTAGTTACTGAAGAAAGTATTGAAGAAAATAGTAAAAGCAATATAGAAGTTAGAAAGGACCCGGAGAAATCGAAGGATGTGTGTATTGTAGTCGACACAAATGTATTTATATCAGGATTATCTAAGATACGAGATATCATTAATTTAAAAATAACAGGTAGATACCCAATATGAGTAATTCCTAAATTAGACTTTTAATAAAAAGCAAAAATCAAAATTTGCAGATTTTTTTTTCCCTTAACAAGTTAACTGTCATGCCGGTACTAAGGACCGACACTAGTATGTTCTATTTTCGCTGTGACCGTCCTATCGGCCGGCAACGATGCACGATTTTTAAATTACTCCAACACGCCGTCAGTCTCGTATAATGTATTTTTGTGTGTGGAAATGGACCGGCATGGCTAGTAGGAACATATTGCACCCAGAAATTTTTAAAAACGAATTGTATGTAGTAAAAATTTTATTGAACATAATTTTTAATTTACTGTCAATACGGAATGCAAAAATTCAGTTGGCCTGTTGGATTAATTTCCAAAATTTAGCTCGGCAGTTAACTTGTTAATAGCTACATTGGATTTTAATTTTGTTACCGCCGATTCCCACAGGATATTTTGAATTAAAAAAGACAGCTTTATTATTACACCCTATATTTAAAAAAAAAATTATGTTTGTGTAACCGACTCAGTGACGCATTGGTTAGGGTGTTAGGCTTGCGACCACGGGGTCCCGAGTTCGAATCCTGGCTGGGGTATGGATGTGTAGTGCCGTTTTTCACGTGTTGATGAGGCGATAGCAGTGGGCAGACCGCGGTATGTGAGAAACAACACGGTTAGTCGCTCTCCTCTCCTGAGTTCGAGTCTCTAAGATGGCAATGTCGCAGGGAATTGATGTCGTGATGTAGTCTATGTGTACGTGTCCTGGTTGAGTGGTGGAACAGCTTGCGGCTAAACTCCCCCAGCTACCGAATTTCTTTTATAATTTAAATGTTCTACGAATATTTTGTTTTATTGTTATTTTATCAATGCTTCTAAAATGCTAATTGATTATATTGAGTGCAGAAAACGCTATCTGATTGTCTGCGACTGAACTGTTTTATAAATTTATCATTAAACTGTCTTTACAGCAAAAATATAAAATATCTTATAAAGCAGTTAAGAAATTATTTTAGAAACGTTTCCATGACTAAGCTATAAAACATTTCAGTTTATAAAACTAAATCATTTTATAGTGCTTTTTTAGTAACGTTCGGCAGTATTTTCAGCACCGTTATAAATATATATTAAAATCATTTTATAGTTGTGTCCTATTATCTTATAAAACAGTTATATTAAAGCACTATTTGGGACAGTTTTGCTATTGAAAGTAAATTGTTGTTTCTTTCTATGTAAGCCGTATTTCTTTGGCGAATTGAAGATCAGTTTCAAATCACGTATGTATCACTTAGAGCAGATCATAAAGATTTGTCAAAAAAAACATCATTTTGATTGAGTTCAGGAGCCAACTGCAAACATTGTAACTATAAGCTGTGCATTTTGCTATATTTTTATTTTTATTACAATTTAAAATGGATTGTAAGATTATTTCTGTATGTATACTAAGATTTTAAACTTCAACCATAGTTAATTACACTAAATACAACCATTGAAATAATAATTATGGAGCATAACAAACCCATAACCTTATTATGACGTACCGATTTAAAAGTGGTATATCTGATTCATCTAAAAAGAAAAGAAATGAATTAGATCATATACTCTTATGGAAGGGGTAAAGTTCACTTTCCCAAAGAAATAACATTGGTTCTCTTGGATCGAGCTGGATCGATTCCTGAGTGCCAAAGAAATAAGCCTGTAGTAACTAACATAATCTAACCTAATCTAGCTGTCATTCTATTTTTTCATTTAATTTAGGAGTGAAATCCAGTGCTTTAATTAATCACGGAATATTTTTCAAGCACTAGGGAAATTACTATTGAAAATTTTCATAAAATAAGCATGGGTGTTAAAATGAAAACAACATGCAATTTAACGGTAATAGTTACAATAAATTACAGTTTTTATCAAAGTGTTTCTGATTCCAGCTAGAGTTATTTTTCTTTGCTTATAAGTTATAACAAAAATGCAAAATAAGCCATTTTTGAAAAAAAAAAATTGTTATCTTGGTTCATTTAAAATACGGCCATGTCACAAGACCGTCACCTTTAAGACACATTATTTCATAGATGCTTTGTAGGAGTCGCCTATAGTTTAATTATCTTAAAATGCTTGTTATTAATACAAAAATATTTTATAGAACGAAGCCATTTCATGAGACCAGCGTTCGAGGTCGTAAATATAACAAGACATAAAAAGTTTGAAAATCACATTTTTATTAACATTTATGCCAGTTAATATGTGCTAATTATAAAGCTATGATGATTAAAATAAACTGGTGTTAAATTTCGTTACAAAAAAATTTTAAAATGTAAAATCGATTCTTATAAAATTCCAATAAAATATATGTTCATGATAATAGTGAAAAAAAAGTAAAGAGAATGAAAAAAAGTAACGTTGCTTCACTCTTATAGCCATTAGGGAAGATGCATGAAATTTTAAAATGCTTGAAAAAGTGATTTGCTCTCAATTTCCATTACGCAGAAAACGATTATAACAAAAGAAATTCGAAATAAAATTTATTTTCCGTATAAAATTAATATTTATATTATGCCGTAATTTGTAAACAAAACCACGTGACTGCAAACGGTTTCTTATTGGCATGGAGTCAATGACAACATCTGTTAGTCGGATAATTTGTCCAAAGTAGACCCAGTGTCCTAACCTCTTGCTGACATCTGTCTATGAACTAATTTTGGAAAATTTTGAATGTAAAATTACCATATTTGTGGTGATACTCTTAGTTTTACATTTAAGCACAATGCAATATTTGTAACTCATAAGTCATAATACTGTTGTTTACTAGCTCAGTAACCAAATAATAAGACAATAACACCACAAACAAGAAGTTGGTAAACTGACTGTAAACAATAAACAGTAAACTGACATTTGACAAACCCATCGAAATTGCTTTAGATATACGAAATTACTGAAGCATGTTTTTACGGAAAAAGAAACTTCCGTCCTTGTCTGACAAGATCTGATTGGTTGAAGAAAACGTCCGATTGGCTGAGAAAAAGAATGGAATAGTGCACGCGAGTTTCTCTCTCTGTGTCACTTTCTCTAGTCATGTGCTCCTTCCTTTGTTATTAATTTCGATGGACAAATCATAACGGAAAACGTCACAGTTAATGGCGCCAAATAACTGCCGTTTTGAAATATCCAAATACCTAACCGAAGAAATTATTTATTTTCTCGCTGTATTAACATTAAAAAAATAGTAAATTTTACATTTTTATAACTTTTTTTTGATGCTGTATCGATTTTCATTATAAAAAAAAATCATGCAACTTCTCTATTGAAGATAATTGAAGTTTTCTCAAGATCTTTGCTTTAGACGTCAAATTATGAATTTGTTTTGACGTTTAAGCTAATTTTGAAATTTATTTGTCTAAATATGGAAATTGAGGACTATCGTAGAAAAAATATTGTATGAAACTTTGCACAAAATGTCTTTTTTTCACTCATGGGATTGCATACTCACCTACAGCTTGTGCGTCAAACTTCCCATTTGTGAAAAAAAAATACCACTATGCACTTGTTGCA
Organism: Rutpela maculata; assembly: GCA_936432065.2. Taxonomy (NCBI): domain Eukaryota; kingdom Metazoa; phylum Arthropoda; class Insecta; order Coleoptera; family Cerambycidae; genus Rutpela; species Rutpela maculata. Next base: position 81,794,135 of record OW386286.2, on the reverse strand, counting down.
TTAACTACTATTATGAAAAGTATCTTTGTATTATTTTTTTTTTTTTTAGGATCATTCAAACCTTTGATATACATTCCATGGATGGTAATAACGGAACTTGATTACATGAAAGATTCATGTTCAGATGTTAGACTTAAGAACAATATTGTTAATTCAGTTAAATTTATCAACAGGGCTTTAGAAGAGAAGAATCCTAGAGTAATAGGTAAGGCTTACCAGATGTATCTGGTTTATAGTAGATAAGTATAATATAAAATGAAATATGCATTAACACTAAGAAATAAACAAATTAAAAAATAATAAAATAAAAAAGATGCTGTGAAATGAAAGAAGCAGTAACAGTATCAATATAAAGATATACAAAAAAAGGAAAGTCACTCACAACGAAAAAATTTTGTATGTGGAAATAATAGTTTATGGAACTTTAATAATATAATATTTGAAATCCTCTACCCCAAAAACCTATAAAACGATACCCCACATTGGTAGCGGGGTGGGGATGGTGATAGGGGATGGTAGTGGGGGTGAATGAAGAAAAAAAACATTTTGAGGTTTCTGGTTCTTGTACACACTAAATCATATTTTTTTTTCATCCCCTTCAATAAAGGGCTAATGCCAAAATTTTTTTTGAGACCTTAGCTTCTCTTGAATATACTAAATACCAATTTTATGGACTCTTACCTGCTTGATTTACCTATTTTCCCCAAATTTACCCCCCAACCCTCCGACGGAACAAGATGAAGATATAATCTAGTTCTAGATCCCGTTAAAGTACATACGTGTACCAAATTTCAAGTAAATATCTCAAACGGTTCCAGAGTAAACGTGCGCACAAAAAAAGTTACAAACCGACACACAGACAGACATTTTTTGTTCGCTCAAACTTAAAATCTCGACGTTTCGTGACATTCCGAGCCTATTTGAACAATAAAAATTTTTGAAAATTTTTTTGTCGTTACTATACTTCCACTGGATGTGGAAGTAAAATTAACGGGCCTTTTATAAATATTTTTGCGTATATTTGGAAGAAGTGAATATTCCTAGATCTGAATATATGCATGTATTTCAAAAGCACCCTGTAGATAGATAATCTAATGAAATAGGCTTTAAAAATTACAAAAAATTGTTTTTCAGTGCAGAGAAGCAAATGTTATGGTTAATTTATATGATAATGGAAACTTCACTCTTTCCATTTAAAATGTTTTTCTTTTTTTGTTACGATCCCATCATTTCTTCAACTTATTAAAATTTTTGTGCCAAAACTTATAGAAAAAGGCTAATTTTGAAAACAGTTACGTAGGAAGTTTTTTGTAAGGATATTTTTTGTGTAGGATTTTCTTAGTCTCTACGATTTTTTCTGTTTTATGGGTGTTTTAAGAGTTATTTTTGAAAAACCTATTTTTGAGAGTTTGACACCATTTTGTTTTATGTTGCGACTGTGGTAATCTTGAGAAGTTTTTAAAATACTTTTCTGCTAGCAAAGACCTACTTCTGTGCAAAATTTTACATACAGATTACTTCATCCCAGCTCAAAACCCTTGAGAATGGGGCTAATAGTATATTGAAAGTAGTTTAATGTTAAAAATATTCCCCACTGAAATTCTGCATTCTATTGAATTATAACATTTCCAGGACAAACGGTGTTTGAAGTGGATAAGCAGAAATATGTTGGTCCAAGTCCTGATGATAAAATTATATCCTGCTGCCTTCAAGTCGCAGAGAAATACGAAACTGTAGTAAGTTACTGTAGTAGATAAAACAGGGTAGCTTGATCGGCGAAAGGTGATTGATGCGTATGGAAACAAACTGTCTTGTGATAAACATATTCAAAACAAATCTTGAATCACTTCTATACATAAAATCGATACGAAGAAAGAAAAATAAATGGTAGGTATTTATGCGTATATGTTTTAGGGCCGGTTTATCAATACAGGGTTTGGTTAGGTTTGTTTGCCCCGGGATTAAACACTGACCTCTATACTAAACTGGACTATCAAAGGGTATAGCCGGATAAGAATGGACGATCTGTCCCCGATAGGAACTGCCTATGGGGCTCGTGCACCGTTTGACAGCCGACATTCTTGGAGATCACACAACCTCGTTAACCTCAATCATTCTTCTTCTTCTAGTGCTGTCCCCTTAAAGGGCTCGTGCACCGTTTGACAGCCGACATTTTTGGAGGGAGGAGAACAAGACACAACAACACAATCACAAGAAAACTACGAACTGCACATGGAGAAATCGGAAAATTTGAGGTTGTGTCTCGCTCTCCTCCCTCCAAAAATGTTGGCTGTCAAACGGTCCACGAGCCCTTTAAGGGGACAGCACTAGAAGAAGAAGAATGATTGAGGTTAACGAGGTTGTGTGACCTCCAATAATGTCGGTTGTCAAACGGTGCAGATATTATGGATCTATGGTGTCATGTAGGCAAGTCAATGGGTAAACGATGTGTGTAGGTTTTTTAGTTCAACATTCAGCTGCTGCGGAGATATTTAATAAAAATTGAAAGAACGGGGACCTTTTTCAAAAATTTATATCTCGTATACTACTTAACTTATAGAGATAAGCAAAAAAATGATTGAAAGTTAACATTTTGAAGAACATTATGCAACTACTTAGTTGCGTTAAACTCTTATATACAGCAATAATAATGATAGAAAACGTATTCGAAGCCTTATATAACGTGGTTTCTGTTGAGTGACCACTTTCTAAAAATTACCATAAATAGATCCTAATGCCTTCTTGTACCACCAGTAGTTTCATTAAAATCGAAAAAGTAGAACATTTCAAAAAAAATAATTGTGGTACCCATCTATGAATCGTCAAATCTGTACATACTGTATATAAATTCATATTTTCTGCTCCAGTTTGTCAATCTTCGTCACTATCATCATTTATGACAACATTGTTGTGTCAAATACTTTAGAAAGTATTTCAGCCGGTCTATTCTTGAAAGATATCTCGCATGTGGCAGGTAATAGATGATAGCCGCTATATGTGAACAGGAACCGACAGTTCTATTACCATTTGGACAGTCACAACAATACCGATAAATACTTTTGTAGTCTGAACCGTGAGGGACATATTCCAAGTAACAGTGGTAGGTTTTACTGTTTATGTGACGAGATCTCACTTCCATCTTTAGTACATTTGGCATTTCTTTAACATATCTAACTTAAGGATTATTGTCATCTCCAATTAATTCTGCTAAATATGCTACAGCTTGTGACAATTGATATGAACCTGTAAAAAAAAGCGTTAAGTCACGAGTTGAGGAAAATCCATTACATCTGCAGCCACTAATTGTCTAAATGCCTTCTTCCGTCGATTCCAACGTTTTACAGCGACTTCTTCACTAAGAGTGTTTGGCACATCCATTCTTTTATTTATTCTGTCAATAGTATCGTCACATAATTCTCCATTCGAATACAGTCTTTTTCCAAATGTATTGTGCAAAAAATCAACAATTGTGCAAAGGAGTTTAACATCCGGAAGCATCTTATTCTGCATAGTGTTATGTAAAATTTTATATTTTTGAGCTATTGTTCCATGGACAGCTTCGATAACCCATCGTATTTTGGTAACCTTTCTAGAAGCATTAGCTGCCTCTGTTGTCAGTTGTGGTCGATTACCTTTGAAGGCTGGCATTATTGGAATAAAGCCTCTATTGCTGATATCCTCCAGATATCCTTCGAATACGTTTTCTATTATTATTATTATTGCTGTATATAAAAGTTTAACTAAGTAGTTGCATAATATTCTTCAGAATGTTAGCTTTCAATCGTTTTTTTTTTGAAAAAAGTCCCCATTTTAACTTTTTTTTTAAATATCTCCGCAGCAGCTGAATGTTGAACTGAAAAACCTACATACATCATTTACCCATTCACTTGCCTACACGTCACCATCTAGAATATTAGTTTATAGCATAGGCGTAGTGATAACTGATAATTCTGTGTTCAATCAAGTGGTGTAAGTTGGTTACTAGTTTTCTTTCTTGTATATGCATTTAGCTCATATCAATCTAAAAATAGTTCTTTTGATTTATTTTCACTTAAACATTTTACTGATTTTATTTTTCGTAAAATAAATGATAATTTGTTGCAGAAATTAAACTATTGCTTTGTTTATCCAGTTTAGTATAAAGGTCATGGGGATTAAATGCTAATTCGAGGAAAAAGTGTTTATTTTGGTGCCGGTTAAAAGTAACCTTGGGTTAAAATCAAAGTTAATTAAGCTCGAGCTTCAAACTGGAGGTTACGCTTGTTAGCTACAGGTTAACCTAAAAATTGTATGTTTCTTGTGGATAGTTGTGGAAAATCAAAGTTATTTTTTGTGGCTGTGGGTTTAACACTTTCTTTGACCTGTGGTTTAAATTATCACAGGGTTAGTAACACGCAAATTTGACTTTTCATTGATAAACTGGCCCTATAATCCATAATCAAATTAGTGTAGCCAGCTTTCGAGGTTAAGCCTCTTCATTAGAACATAACATTAAGAATAATATAAAAGCACCACAGGAAATACAACCCCCTTTATCCCTGAGGGCACTTTGTGCAGGAAAGGATTACACATAGGGAGACAGGGACACACACACACACAGTCAATACTAGAATTAGTTTCTTTTTCTAAAAAAGTTCCAGTGCCACAACCCGGAATTGAACCCGTGACCTTAGGGTGACCTTAGGGTGAGGATCAAATCTCCTTGACTCTCGATCACAGTATAGACAATTTATTATCAGTAATACGTAATGAAAAATTATTCAACAAGAGCTTAATGTAAAATCTAAATTTTATTGTTAACAAATCATTAAAGGTGAGCTTGACCACAGACGGAGCAAGTGGACACAACTTTTTATTTTATTTTTAACTTGACAAACGTTAATGATTTATAAAATATGTCTTAACTACTTCGTCAGATACTCCACATTTATATTTATATGTCTTGTGTGGAAAAGTGTATTCCCTTACCGTTGAAAAGGCCCCACACTTATACTTCATATCGAAAGAAATCTAGGATTGTAATAATAGTATTAAAATAATAATAATAATTATAAGTTCTTTAGTGATCGTGAAAGTACACAACCAAGCTATTGGGTAGGGGCCCGTCAGAGATGTTTTGACAAAAACATTTTGTTTCACATTTCTCCCCACGTTCATCAATTACACAAGTCTACAAAAAAAAAAAAATCTGCTCCAAGGACTAAACCTATCATGCCTTAAGTATTTTTGTGTGTTGAATCCGAATTTTCAATTTAGAAATTCGAGTAAATCCCGGTTTTTATCGTCAAAATACAGTTTTTTGACAATTTTTGACATTACTCGAAATCTATGTGGTAGAAAATTTTTTAAATTGAAAATTCGGATCAGCACACAAAAATACTTAAGGTATGATAGGTTTAGTCCTTGGAGCAGAATGTTTCTTTTTTATAGACCTGTGTTATAAAAGTCCGCCAGAGATCTTGACAAAAAATGTTATGTGGGGGGCCTGAACCAAGGAGAATAATAAATTATCATATTTAGCATTCTGAATAACAAACATGTTGGGAAACAAAAGGTTCATACCTAATATAAATAAATTTTACAAAAGAAAAAAACATGCAAGGCGAAATGAATTCAGTATTCCTGAGATGTCTGTAGCATCTGCTCGAAAATTGAACTTTCCGAATATCTGAATCTTGGTAGATTATTGTTTTAAGCAATTATGATGGTTGCATTCTTTCAATATTGTGACTTCATTGGGCAAATTTTATGTTGTAGTCTATCTTCGATAGGAAGTACCAATTCATTCAAAAATGTATTAGGAGAATTGTGTAATGGGTTGTAGAGGTGCCTGCAGCAGTTTTTAAATTTTTCTTAGCTGAATTTCTGCAGTTTGGAATTGTTTTTCAAAACAGTTTCAATTTTTTTTACTTTCTAATGTCTCCCGATAATAGAAAAATGTACTGTCAAAGATCAAATACAGTATTCATTTCGTCAACTATAATAAATTTTTGTGTTTCTGGCCTACATTTGAGGTCGCTTATGACTAAAGGAATTCATCAATTTCCATGTATAAACTTCAAATTTTCTTGGAAAGTTGGATCTATAAATGTCATCTCTTTAGCCTGTGAAATAGCAACTACGTCACCTGGATTTAACTGCCGTAGTACTGATTTTATACCATCAAATCAATCAATCAATCATTTATTCATCAATAAAGTTACACTATATATATATATATATACAAATATAAAGTAAACTTATCTGACTAGTCAATACAATGTAACAATAATAGTACGATACTGCCTGTAGCCAAGTTCCCCATTGTGTTAAAATGGGCTCTGAAAGTATTGGTATTTTTGGGAGAATTTCGTGATATAACCGTACACAATCTGTTGCTTTATGGAAAACTCTCTTTACACTAGATAGTAATTTACCAACATTAGGGTAGTGCCCCCTAATAGTCTCAACAATTCTGTGAAGTCCTTGTGCTAGACATGTTACATGAAGTACATTCAAATGTTTTGTTCAAAATTTTTTCAACAGCTTTCATATAAGAAACTCCATTGGTAATGAATAATAGTAACTTGTCCCTATTTTCTGTGTCGCTCCATAATTGTAGACTTGGGGGCATTCCATCCACTATAGTGCTAGAGTCAGTAGTTTCTAGTACTTATGATGAGATCAAGAGTCCTTGCAATAAACAATTTTCCTCCAATGCATCCACTAAAACATTTGTTACCTTCGAATCGTAAGCATTGGTGGTTTCATCCACGCTAATCCAGACATATTTGTCCTCATTTTTTGTTTAATATTGTTACACCTCTGCCAGGTATATATTTCTTTCTTAGTGTCGATTTGATGGCACGTGAACATTGCTAAATTGCCGACTATAAGCTGTAGGGCCTCGTTTCTCTTTACCTAACACAAATTCATTCTAGATTTTCAAGGAGTTACTTCGGTGACTTGAGAAGCGGTTAAGAAAACATTTTATCTAATTTCATCCATGTATATTACACCCAACCATCATTTCCACTAAATATAAGTTAAAATATCTTGCCTGTTACTATCAGTAGTACCACCACTCATATCTTTTGTTACTCTCTGAGGAAATGTGTTTCTTAATGTTTGCTTTGATGTTGCACGTAAGCTCCGTATTACAGCTTGTGCAATGTAGTTACGTGCCGTCAAATTGTAACTCCAGAAATCACTAATCCGCAAGTTCACATTATTCTCTGAAGGAAGAGATATTTTAAAAAAATTATTCTCTGTCTTTCATTTTGCCATAATCACATGATCCTCCTATATCTATATGCATTGTTATTGGATACTCGACAATAACACATGTCTGTATATTAAGAGATTACAACACCAATCACAAAGTTTCATCGGGAAAGCTAAAGCTGAAGTGGGGCGAAGGGTAGGCAGTGTGGCTATTATAGGGCATCTGCGCGTGACGTCACAGCTAACCTCAAAAATATGTGTTTCTTAAGATTTAAGAGTATTACGCAGCTGTTATTAAAATTTCTGCCTGGTTCTCGTATTTTCAACTAAATTCTAGTTCAGTGTAATGTTTATGAAGTTCTAAATACTTTCTTCTAATAAAATAGGACCCTTTCTGTAGGTTGGAAATGTAACCTGTAATTAGCAGTCTATTTTTATTAATTAACAATATTGAAAAATTATTTACCTGAATTTTTAAATATTTGCTTGGAGCCAGTACGGCTCTAAGCTAAAAATGCGGATACAAACATTAAAAATAAGAATAAACTTGAAAAACTTAAAGTTTAGGGTTATATTGGTTACACGATACAGATACTTCTGTAGGTGGCACCATCTATTAAAAAGCACTGTACTAAAAATCTTGACTGGGAAAAGGCAGTTTTTAGCCAAACGGCTGGCGTTATTAAAGTGAAAAAAAGTTATTCTTGTAAATAAATGAATAAATACTACACTTCTATTGAAGAAAGTTTTTAGCTAAAATTTGTTTATTACGAAGATTTCTCTTCACACTTCGTAAAAACCAATTTTAGCTAAAAACTTTCTTCAATAGAAGTGTAGTATTCATTTACTTACAAGAATATCTTTATTTCAGTTTAATAACGCCAGCCGTTTGGCTAAAAACTGCTTTCTCCCAGTTAAGACTTTTAGTACAGTGCTTTTTAATAGATGGTGCCACCTACAGCAGCATCTGCATCATGTAACCAACATAACCTTAAATTTTAAGTTTATTCTCATTTTTAATGTTTGTATACGCATTTTTAGCTTGGAGCCAATATTTAAAAATTTACGTAAATAATTTTTCAATATTGTTGATTAATAAAAATAGACTACTAATTACAGGTTAGATTTCCAACCTACAAAAAGAGTCCTATCTTATTAGGACACAGTATTTAGAACTTCATAAGCATTACACTGAATTAAATTTTAGTTGAAAATATCGGAACCAGGCAGAAATTTTAATAATAGCTGCGTAATCTTAAATCTTAAGAAACACATATTTTTGAGGTTAGCTGTGACCTCACGTGCAGATGACCTATAATAGCCACACTGCCTACCCTTCGCCCCACTTCAGCTTTATCTTTACCGATTAAACTTTGTGATTGGCATTGTCTCCTCTTGAGTTAAACATTTGTAAATCAGGTTTATTGCATAGTACAAAGAAATATGTTATCCTTTCATCATTTCTATATTGTTTGGGAATGGTTTCTCGTATGTTTACATTATTATTATTTGTATGTCAAAATCGCCACTGGAATTTATTGCTGCCTCCCGATTTCTAATGATTTGTCAGCATCAAAATCAAATTTTACAATATGCTATTGTTGAACTATTTTCATGACATTTTACTGATGGAAATTTATCCACGTCTTGATGATGAAGTTTAACCTCGATAACTGGCTGGACAGATTTGATTATCAATTAAAACATATACACATACCTTTTATTTTTCTCTCTTCCAAACATAAGTATCTAAATTTTAGGAGAATATATTTAGGGCAGTAACCAGTAAAAATGCTGGATATATAATTATTGACAGACTTTAAATCAGGAAAAAAGTAAGAAAATACCACGTGTTTTTTACAAACTGTGATGTAAGTGATCAAACCACCTACAGCTTAATATAAAAGCAATCAAAATACAATACAATCTAGAACAAAGAAACGGAAGTACCCATGAATAAGTCTTAAAAGGAATTTTTAATTTGTATAATGTAGAGGAATTGCCTCAATCATTAATTAATATTTTCCATAAGAATATCATTGCCGCTACGGCCGCCATGTTGAAAAAATGACGGTCAAAAATAGGTGTTTCTCAATTGTCTCCTTTCCTGTTAGATCTACCATAAAATTAGGTATTACCAATATTGTAGAAAATGAAAGAGGCTACAGCTCTTCTTTTTTGTCGTTTTATACATAACCACTTTTTGGCTAGGGCTAACCATTTTTGAGATATGAGCGAAAAACAAAAAACCTTCTTCGTGCATTGGATAAATTCGATAAAAAATGTACAATTTTTTTTGAGAAAATTGCTCCGACGTATCAAAAGGTTCATAATGAATGCCAACTTTTGAATTGAATTTAAAAAAAATTTTGGCAAGTCCCAACAAACAATTTAAAAGTCATTTGGTCTTCAGGAGGTTTTAAGAAAGAACATTTTTATTGAATCTATTGCTTTTAAGATATTAATCTAATGTACTTTTGAGAAGGCGAGTTTTATTAAGAGTTGTAACAACCTCCTGGAGGCTGAGTATCAGTACCATTTAGCATTTGTTTTAAATCGAGTCTATTGGCACTTGTAAAGGTTTTATGGTGTGGTCAGCACTACCATGATAAAATCATTTGGCCTGGGAAACCAATTTACCTGAGACAACGTTCATAAAACCAGTATGCCTAAGAGTTTTAAAGGGGCACCTAAATATACTAATCATAAAACTGTTATAAAGCTGTATTGGCTTGTATAATACCAAATGTAACATAAGAGCCATTTACTCTGGACAATTTCCTTCATAAAACCGTAAAAGTTGCAGTTTGACAGGTGGATAAATAGATTTTACTTATTTTAGGTTAATTTTTAATTACTTTTGTGTGAAGTACCTCAAGAAATTAAATATGGAGACGCATTTTTCACAAACGTGGATGAAAATAAAAAAAAAATGGTTACTTTAAACAATTAGAGCCACACCACACATTTGACTAATCAAAATAATCAAATAAATGTGAGCGGTTATCTTCTTATTTATATCTTTTTGCTCTTTTATTCACATTCCAGTGCAGTCCACTGCATCTGGCTATAAGAGCATATAGCCCACCCTTTCAGAGCCATCACAGCACAGCTAAGGTAAGGAAAAAGTAATTAACAAGTGTGAGGTTATATATAAATAAACGCCAAAAAAGTCAAATATCTTTGGGCAATAGGTTTTATGGTGGTTGTGAATAAATCCAACAAATCTTAATATAGGCCAAAAGGTGTTAGACAAGATCAATTGGTATTAGACAATACCAAATGGACTTACATAAATGTAAGAAGACTTAAATTAGTTATAATAATTTGTAGCAAATGCTCTTGTACGAGAGCATTGTGACAATCTTAGGATCAAATACTCTTATTGTGGTATTGCCGGCAACCAACAGGTTTTAATCAAAAATCGCCATTTTTCTACAAAAATATCTTTGTAAACAAAAGCTGCCATGTTGGAATTCAAATGAACACTCACGGTGAGTACGTACTGAACTTGATAATTTTAACCAGTATACAACATGATCTACCAAGAAATGCGGAAAATAAAATGGTGTGCTAGTCTTCAATGTGGGAAAGCCCCTGCAAAATTTTAGAGGATTTTGAGGTAATTTAGTCTATTAAATTATTAGTCAATTTGCGAACGTACACTACTGATGTTGAGTAAGTCCTGACCTAATTCTGAAGAGGTCGACGAACTTACTGGTGAAAGAACGTATTCGAGTTGTTTACATTTCCTTAATTGGCATAAAAAGTGAAACCGGCCGGCGAGATCAAAAAAATAGGTCTACACACGATCCAGCGGCAGGTAGTCAACATTGTTGGTACGCTTTCAAGATAATTGGAATTCCAGCGGACCAATTCACTTTTACGAATGAGTTCAAAGCATGCCGACAAGGCTGGCTCCGTGCCGCTGGATCGTGTGTAGACCCCTAGAGAGCCGCGTTTTTTTGCTTCCGGTCGAACAACAGTTACACGGCCATGTCATTGACCGGTTTAACTAAATATCTCGTATATCTGCTTGTCATTTCAGCATGAGATTAATGTCTTCGATTTATTTCGGTATTTTTGTAGTGTGATTTGATTAAAATCAAAAAGTCTCTTCTATCTTATCCAGCTTTGCTGTCAGTAGTGTCAATCCCAAGTCTGATAAAGTGATATGGTTGTACCGCGTTACGTTAGATTAGTTGAAGTCATTGGTGGCGCATTCCTACAAAAAAATAAGGTAATTTTTTTGGTCATTTTTAAACAAATTTTCATTTTTTTCACTCCTTTCGGTGGGGACAACCTACTGTTAAATTTTCCGCATGTCCTGGTAGATCACGTTGTAGAGACCAGCTGAAAGCTGAACAACAGCAAATATTTATTATAATATCCATTACTAACATGTTACTAGTTTCCCAAGGAACAATTTAAAAGTCATTTGGACTTGAGGAGGTTTTAAGAAAGGTTTGTCAGCATTAGGAAATAGTCTTGTGCTTTATTGATGTTGTAGTTAAGGCCTTTTACCATCCTTTTTCCTGGAAGAGACGAATGGGATCGGAACAAAACTGACCTACAAAGAGCAGACATCTGTTGGTTTGCAGACGGCTCCAAAACCCCTGAGTGAGTTGGAGCTGGATCATACAGTCGCAACCCCAAGGTAAGAATCACTTCGAGCCTGGGTAATTATGCGACTGTCTTTCAGGCAGAAGTTCATGCCATTGATCTGTGTACAAGGAGGCTTGAGCAGATGCATCCTAGACGCAGATCAATAAAAATCTTTCAGACAGCCAAGCAGCTCTCAAAGCTCTTGGCTCACATCGCTGCAATTCTAAATTGGTCTGGAACTGCCAAAAGGCTCTAGCCCGATTGGGCATATACAAAAAATTAACTCTGGTCTGGATATCGGGCCATTCTGGCTTGGAGGGCAACGAAGTAACCGACTCCTTAGCCAGGGAAGGTGCGGTATCAAAATTTATCGGACCGGAGCCAGTGCTTGGCATATCGGCAAGCACTGCGAAAACAACCATCTTGGCCTGGACTGAGGGGAAAATCCTCCAGTACTGGCAAGTACTACCAGGATTAGTTCATTCAAAGGAGTTCATCACATACCCCTTGAAATCAAGAACTAAAAAACTATTGGAGTTAAACACCTAAGAACTCTTGTTGGCCTATACACTGAGCACTGCAGACTTAACCACCACCTACACAGACTCGGAATAGCGGACAATGCCGACTGTGTTTGGAGGAGGATGAAACGGCAGCGTACATTTTATGTACCTGTCTTGCTGCAGAAAGAACCAGATTCTCACTCTTTGGCAAAGGGCAACTGCTGCCAGAGGATCTGGACAACCTTTCACCCAATAAGGTAGTCAACTTTATCAAAAAGCTGAACCTATTGGGTGAAATATAATTAGGAGTGAGCCACAATAGACCAGATGGTCGCAGTGGAGGGTCTGTTACTTAGCCCACTCACATATCAACCTAACCTAACCTAACCTAAGGCCTTTTAGGCTTCAAATATACTTGCTCTTATATGGTAAGTTCTAAAGCATTCTATAAGACCTAATTATAAAGCTAATTAGTTTTATTAACATTTTAAATTCCATTTAGATATAATAATAATAATAATAAATGATTTTATTGACAGGAAATTATACAAAATTTACAATATAACATGTTAGTCATTGCATAAAGAGGCTTTAAATTATTCTTTATGGTTTTAACATATTTGCAATAAATGCATTTTAAATTCTTTTTAAAACTAGATATTTTCAATGCCTATTAGTACTTATTAAAGGCCATTACAAAACTAGACTCTTAAAACACCCTTGACAAATGTTGTGATGAAACCGTTATGAAGAAAAAAAGGCCTCTATAAATCTAAAAGGCAAATTTTAATTCCATAAAACACTTTCTAAAACCTCAATAACACATATATTATAAAAATAATAAACAATATGTCTGCTTGAAGTATCGTTGATGCATGTATGTACACGTATATTTAGAACACATACGCGCGCGTCACACTGTCAAATTATTTTGAGGTTAAGTTTAAGCTTTTTGTATCAAATGTCAACGCGGTTTGTCTTGGAGGCTGTTTTTTTAAATCCCAAACGTTTTATTACAGCTTTTATCAAGTCCATATGATCTTCGCCAAGTGCATTTGCATTTATGTAAAGAAGGGATTATTTGTGATAGTATACCAAAAGACTAAAAGGACTTCATTTAGAGTAAATCTTCTAGGTCATTACCATTATTAGAATATATAGTTTTTAGAGGATTGTAAAATGACAATTAGGTTTTATATAAAAATATTCAAGGTCAATCTCATAATTATAATTATTAATAATTATCACTTTTTCTTTACTAAATTAAGGTAGAATTACAAGAAATTACTGAAAATTACCGTGGGAACTGAGAAGCAGCCTACTTTTTTAAATTTGGTGATTACGCGTCTATGCAAATTTTGTAAGGATATTAAAATCATTATTATTTCTGAGGTGCCCTTGTTTATTGGGCCTTTCTTTTGTAGTTTTATCGATAAACTGCCGTTGGTTTCAATTTTCTTATGATACCTGATGTCTTTTTATTACCTTTTAAATCGGCTTTAGAGAGGTTATAGTGCCACTCTACGCTTTATAAATTTCAAATTCCATATTATCTTCAATAAATCTGATGGTGTGTTTGCTTAAATCAGTTTAGAAAAAATAAATGCAATAATAAAATTATTTGGATTCCTTTGTGGACATTCTTATAGCTTCTCAGTTCTAATATGAACTTACAAGAGTTTTAAAAACCAGTTTTAAGGTAGTCTTCTAGGTGTTTTCTAGAAATGCAGGAAGCCAATAGAAAAGCTTCCGACAGCTTTAAAATAGGTTTTAAGAAAGGTTTTAAAACGGCCCGAACAAGGTTTTCAAGAGCGGCACTATGCCTCACTAAGGTGTTTTATGATGGAATTAACAACCTTCATAAGGGTGGGCCCTTTCAGTCTACAAGTCGCTTTATGATGGTATTAAGGATATTGTTACAGCAAAATAGATTTTTCAAGGCATTTTATAAATAGTTTTGTAGCACCCTTGTATATATTTAAGAAACCAAAATTGTTCCTTGGGTTGCCAACATTACATAAATAACTATATTAACAAAGCACAATTCTAAAGCATTTTAGTTTTATGATGACTTTACGAAGTGGTTTGTAGATAGTCCCTTAATGCCAAAATTTAGGATTTATTGTTGGTTTTATGAATAGTTTTATAACTCTTCAGAACGTTATAAAAGCTGTTTAGAATAAAATCAATTGGTTTTAAAGTGACTTTTAAAAAAAGCCCTCGGAACTCTTTTAAGAATGATCCCTCTTAGCTTTATACAAGCTTTATAAAGGTTTAATAGCGTTTGTCAAAGATATAAAGTTTTATCAGAAATTTTGTTAAATAGACTTCAAGAGGTTCTGAAGATCACGATAAAATTTAAATTGTTACTTGGGTATGGTGCTTGGGGTTATAAAGTTACAGGATTTAGAAGTTAAAAAAGCATGCACACTCACGAGTTATATGGTTTTTCAAGCAGATGTATAAAATTTCTGTTTACTCAGAAGTTTTGCTGTTATAGAAGCTTGCATGCCCCGATTAATAGGTTTATGGAGTTGTAGGATTATGGGGTTTAGTGGTGGGTGATATATCTCGAACTGTGATTTAATCACTGATATTAAAAAATCACGTAAGAAAAGCATGATGTGATCACAACTTTCCATATTTCGTTCCCTTGCCGTGGTCTGTCGTAAGATTCAACCAATATCAATATATCTTTAAGATATTTACTTTGAGTCGATTTTTGTTGATGACCTTATGTATTAACACATAAAGCAAGTGATTACGTGCCTTAGCATTATTAGGTACGCATTTCACAGTATATAAATATTTATATAAACATCTTTATATCTTTTATTCACTGGCGAATGTTGTGTACTTCAAAAATAATACTGCACTACTGTACTATGGTTAAATGTCAATTGTCAAATAATTCGAACATTAGTTCTTCCATTTCCCGGAGTCTCTCAGGAGCGGGGAAGCCCACATTATCACAAAAAAAGTGCGTTTGTGGAAAGTAAATGCTAATAATTATACCTACGCTCAACTTCCAGAATCCGATTATTTACCATAAAAGAAACGAAATCAGTGTTGTACTAAATTGTTTGGAAGAATGTATCAAATTTGATAAATATTTGAATGGGAGAAATACTTGCACTCTATTAAATCAAATTTATTCTATTCAATAATAACAAATAAGAACTATATAAATAAATATTATATTGTCGCGTGTTTCCACCCTTAGGAAACCACCCCTTGCAAAATCCGTGGGCTCCAAAAATTATAACAAGAGATTGTCCACTAACACACTTTATTAAATATTTACTGGATACTTCACAATACTATTATTAATTTAAATACACTTTACTGACTAAAATCACAATGTTTATCACTTTGTTTATCCTTGAAGTCTTAACCTCACTTTCTATACTTTTTGAACTTTCTGAACTACTCGCTGAGAATGCGGTCGGTCTTTTATACCTAAAAATGACAGATCTCGATTTTTCTGTGATGACGCCACCATTCTCTAGATAATTCCAGATGTCACCAGAACTAACTTCTGGTAGGTTTCTCGAGTAGGTGCAAATACACTACATTCATTCAGACATTCGATCTGTTGAAGTCTGCCTACTTTTTAGTAACATAACCTTAAATTTTAAGGGGTGCAACATATTACACTGCCCCCTCCTTAAGCCTGAACGTCCCGGTCAGGCAATTCAGCCTCTTTCACATACTTCGCCAGTCTATTCAAGTGTACGATCTTCATCTTGGACTTTTTGTTTCGTTGAATACGATAGACGACATCATTAATTCGGGTAATAACAGTAAAAGGTCCTTCCCAAGGAGGTTGAAGTTTCGGTGACTTCCCTTTCTTCCGCTGTGGGTTGTACAGCCAAACCAGATCTCCTGCCTTGAACCCTTCTGAACTACCCTTACGGTCGTATCGAGCCTTCATTCGGTCACTGGCTATGGTGATTTGGTCTCTAACCAGCTCATGAACATTTCTTAGCCGTTCACTCATTTCATCCACATAGCTGTTCACAGGAAGCTGTTCTCCGCCCGGTGTTCCGAAAATCAAATCACACGGCAGTCTGATCTCATGTCCAAATACTACACGGGCTGGTGTTTGTTTTGTAGACTCGTGGATAGCAGCTCTGTATGCCATGAGGAAGAACGGTATGTGGAGATCCCAATCGCGTTGATTCTTATGAACCACTTTAGAGAGATGTTCTTTCATGGTCTTGTTATGTCGTTCCACCATTCCATCTGATTGCGGGTGAAGGGCTGTTGTCCGTGTTTTGTGTATCCCCAATAACTTGCAGATTTGCTGAAACACCCCTGACTCAAAGTTCCTCCCTTGATCTGAGTGCAGCTCCAGGGGTACACCAAACCGACATATCAAATTATCTACCAAGACTTTGGCTACAGCGACTGCTTCTTGGTTTGGAATTGCATAGGCCTCTGGCCACTTACTAAAATAGTCCATGGCAACCAGTATGTACTTGTTCCCATCCTTGGTTACTGGGAATGGGCCGGCTATATCGATCGCGATCCTCTCGAAAGGAGCTCCGACGTTATATTGCTTCATTGCACCCCTACTTCTAGTCTGTGGTCCCTTACTGGCTGCACAAATTTTGCAATTGCGACACCAAGCTTCCACATCTTGACGACTATTTACCCAATAAAATCGTTCTCGTACTTTATTCAGGGTCTTATTAACGCCGAAGTGCCCACCGGATGCTCCATTATGCACTTCCTGAAGTACTTTCGGTACTCGACACCTGGGAATCACTAGACGCATAACAACTTCCCTGCCATCCGGGCTTTCCCAAGCTCTCTTTAGCAGCCCGTTCATGACTTTAAGTGAATCCCATTGGGCCCACAAAGCCTTCAATCCAACTGCCTTATCCGAAACATCCTTCCAATCGTCCGGAACCTCTATTTTAATAGTGTTGACGGCTACCGTACCCTGCAATTTCTCAACGTGGCGGCAGTGCTTGCAATCTTCCTTGCATGGTCTTCTAGATAAAGCGTCTGCGTTCTTATGAGATCTTCCAGGTCGATGTTCTATTTTGAAATCATACTGTTGCAACCGTTCTATCCAACGAGCCAGTTGACCTTCAGGGGTTTTCAACTGCAACAGCCATTTTAATGCAGCATGGTCGGTCCGAATCTTGAAATGTCGTCCATAAAGATATTTATGAAAATGGTCCACTGATTTAACGATGGCCAGTAACTCTTTCCGGGTTACACAATAGTTTCTTTCCGGTTTGGACAGCACCTTGCTGAAGTACTCGATCACTCTTTCCTGCCCATTCTGGATTTGAGACAGTACACAACCGACCGAAGAATTGCTGGCATCCGTGTCTAAAATAAAAAGTCCTTCCCGTTGTGGGTACGCTAGCACAGGACCAGTGCATAGAGCTGCCTTTAATTTTCTCCATGCTGTTTCACATTCCGGTGTCCATTGGTACTGCACTTTCTCTTCTGTCAGCCGGTGTAATGGCTTCGCAATTTCTGCAAACCCTTCCACAAAGCGCCTATAATAAGTGCAGAGGCCAAGGAAGCTCCGTACTTCAGGAACGTTAGATGGTCTTGGCCAATCTCGTACAGCAGAAATTTTGTCGGGGTCTGTTTTTATTCCATCCGAAGACACCACGTGACCAAGAAATTTGACTTCTTTCTGGAATAGCAGGCACTTCTTCGGGTTCAACTTCAGATGGGCATTCCTGACTCGCCCAAATACTTCTTGAAGATTTTTCAAATGTTCTGTAAAGTCCTGTCCCATAACAAGCACGTCGTCAAGGTAAACCAGGCACGTCCTCCAGGTTAGCCCTCGCAGTACGAATTCCATCAATCTTTCAAAGGTAGCTGGCGCATTGCAAAGTCCAAAAGGCATCACGGTAAATTGATAAAGACCACTGCCTGCTGAAAACGCTGTCTTCTCCTTATCATCAGGATGAAGCCCCACTTGCCAGTATCCACTCCTAAGGTCTAACGTAGAAAACCATCGTGAGCCTGCCAACGTGTCATCAATTCGTGGTAATGGGTAACTGTCTTTCTTTGTGACATCGTTTAATTTCCGATAATAGACACAAAATCTTACTGTTCCATCCTTCTTGGCAACCAAAACTACTGGCGATGACCAGGGACTCGTTGACTCCTCAATGACTCCATCTTGTAGCATCTTGTCTATCATTGCCGAGGCATCTTCTTGTTTTGCTAATGGAAGCCTCCTAGGTGGTTGTCGAATAGCGGGCGAGTCGCCAGTATTTATCCGATGCTGGACTATGTCTGTTTTTGTAAGGGCCTCTGTATTCTTGGCAAATACTGAACTTTCCTTTTCTAGAAACTTGATTGCCTCCCTTCGTTCATCCTCAGATAAATGCTCCAACTGGGTACTCAAAAGGTCAAAACTTCCTGGTCTATTTTCGTAGACGAACTTCCCTCTGTTTGTTCCTCGCACCTCGCTACCCATGTGACCGGTTCATAGGAGCCAATTGGTTTGCCTTCCTTAATTGTCACCGAGTGGGAATTTAAATTAACGACTCTAATTGGGATTTTGTCTTTAGTCCGGGTTAAAGTTCTCGCCACAATAATATTGGCTAGGGACTTAATCGATTCGTCTTCTTCAACTAGGCCAACACGGTACCCTCCAGGATTTCCTTCTAAGACAGCATCGATCATTTGTTCTGAATGAGCAGGAATCTTAATCGTCTGTGATGTTAACAACCTTGCTTTATGGAATTGGTCGTCTGCGGTTGCCAGAATAAATTCCTCATTTCCAATTTTTAAGACTCGCTCCCCTACGTCAACAATGAATCCCTGCTCTCCCATGATGTCCAGACCCAAAATGAAATCATCCATAATGTCAGCCACAATGACCTTGTAATTGAACCTCAACCGTCCAACCTGCAGTTCCAAGTTGACCTCTCCATGGACCACAGCCCTGTCCCCCGTGGCTGTTCGAATGATTACTCCATTTTGCTTCTTGTCAATCTGCAAGCCTGATATAAACCCTGGCCGCACTATTGATGACGTAGCACCGGTGTCAATAGTAAACACGCATTTTCTTCCATTCACATATCCTTGCAACAACAGACTGCTTGGAATTCTTTGGAGCTGGGAAATCTTTATTTCTCTGGGGGCACCGCATTCCCTAGCCAGCACAGCCCCCTTGGTGCTGGCTATCTTTAGTTTTCCTGCTTCTCTTCAACATTCACAGCATTTACTCGACTCTCCGAGTTCTGCTGTCGACAGTCTCGTTTCATATGTCCCACCTTGCCGCAGTTGAAACATTTAATACCTCCGCTCGGCTTTCCTTTATTTTGTTGTTTCTCCTGCTTTCCGAGGCCATCCAATTTATCGCATAATTTGGTGAATATTTTCTGCATCTCAGTCAGCAAGGGGTTCTGGTTCATTTCTGGTTGCGATTCTTCGAGAGTCACAGCTCGAACTCTCGACCTTGGAGTATCCCTGTAAGCGGCTTCTACTTCGAGTGCACGCACCAAAGCTTCGCTACTACTTTGGTGTCTCGTCAGCCTCAGAACTCGCCTGACCTCTTCGTCCTTTATACCATCTAAAAAGGCCCCCACGGCTAATTGTTCCTGGAATTCTTTAGGTGCACTCGGATACGCCAGGTGTGCCAGTCTCTCTATCGCAGCTTCAAATTCTTGTAAACTTTTCCCAGCTTTTTGCATCCGGGATTTCAGCTGAGTCTGGTATAATTGGGCAAGGTGTTGATCGCCATACCTCAAGTCTAATGCAGCCTCCAAGACTTTAAAGTCCCTTTGTTTCTCAACTGGGATGGTTTGGAGCAACTCTGAAGCTTGGCCCCTTAATGCTAGAACTAATGCCATGGCCTTTTCCTCATTATCCCAATTGTTCGCACACGCTGCTGCCTCAAACTGCCTCTTGTACGTCGTCCAGGAACTTTGGCCATCAAAAAAGGAGGTTTTAGTCGCTGTCCTGATGATACCACTTGCTGGCTTCCTCTATCTCTCAACTGTCGTTTAAGCCGGTCTATTTCTCCTTTGACTTCTTCTTCGAACTTGTTTACTTTCTCTTTAACTTCGGTTACTTCTCCTTTTACTTGACTGACTTCTGTCTCGACTACTCCTACTTTACCTTCGACCTTGTTTATCTCTTCTTTGACTTCACATTTTAGTACTTCATTGGCAGAAATTATAGCGTCCTGTTGTATTTTGATTTGTTCATTTAGAATTTTCCTTAATTCTTCCTGGCGTCTTTCTTGCTCCTGTTTTTCCTCTTGATGTCGTCTTTCTTGTTCTTCTTTCTCCTCTTGCTGTCGTATCTTCAGGTCTTCCATAATTTGTCTCAATTCGTCTTTCTCTTCTTGACGTCTTCTTTCTTCATCCTCTTTTTCTTTCTGACGTCTTCTTTCTTGATCTTCCATAATTTTCTTTAATTCGTCCCTTTCTTCTTGACGCCGTTTTTCTTCCTCCTGGCGTTTTCTTTCTTGCTCTTCTTTATCTTCCTGCCGTTGCTGAGCCATCATTTTTTGGAATTGTTCGAATAAGTCCTGTATTTGTTTATCGGATGCCATACTTCTTGTTGTTACGGGCATACGATGAAATTAAAATAAAATAAATTTAACTATCACGTCAATATCGGTAATGGAACTTTCTAGACAAATCTCGAAATAGCACGAAAAAGTCTTATCCAGAGTCTTTTGTCACTATCCAGTTCAGAGAATTTAATAATCTCCACTAATGTCCAAATAGAAAAGTTCTAGAAATTTTCACGCACTAAATGAGCCTTTTTCAGTGTCTCTATCACTTCTCAGTTCAAAGGATTTAATTATCACACTAATGTCCTAATAAAATGTTCTACAATGTCTCAAAAATGCACTTAACACTATTTTCCTGTTCGAAAATAACCCTCGAACAAATGTCCAGTAAATGAGTCCTCCGTGTTAGCACTAACCCTCAAGAATACTTCTCGAACACTCCAGCACAACTTCAGAGCTCCTCTTGTCATAAAATTCCGCTTTCTGACACCAATTTGTCGCGTGTTTCCACCCTTAGGAAACCACCCCTTGCAAAATCCGTGGGTTCCAAAAATTATAACAAGAGATTGTCCACTAACACACTTTATTAAATATTTACTGGATACTTCACAATACTATTATTAATTTAAATACACTTTACTGACTAAAATCACAATGTTTATCACTTTGTTTATCCTTGAAGTCTTAACCTCACTTTCTATACTTTTTGAACTTTCTGAACTACTCGCTGAGAATGCGGTCGGTCTTTTATACCTAAAAATGACAGATCTCGATTTTTCTGTGATGACGCCACCATTCTCTAGATAATTCCAGATGTCACCAGAACTAACTTCTGGTAGGTTTCTCGAGTAGGTGCAAATACACTACATTCATTCAGACATTCGATCTGTTGAAGTCTGCCTACTTTTTAGTAACATAACCTTAAATTTTAAGGGGTGCAACATATTACAAATTAAGCAATCCAAACCACGTGACTTTTAACATGGCGTTGAGGGCAAACATCCGGCAAACGTTTGTTTTCATTTGTTAAACGTTTGTTAAAGAGTTTGTTTTTCGGTTGCCTTGGCTACGTTTCCGCGAGTTAATTAAAATAAACCCCATGTTTGCCGTCAACGCCATATTGAAAAATAATTTTGACAGGTCGTTGGATTGCCTAATATTCATTATTTAATTTGTACATTTTTATTAAAATCCGAGGCTCATATTAAAAAAGGTTTCAACACTATTATAAACTACAACCCAACAAGAATTAAAGTACACTGGTCTAGTGTACTAGTGGTCTAGTTGTCAACCTAAATATAAACTAGAAATTTATTGATATGCTTCCGAAATGTTAATGTTTGTATAACTTCCGATTACAAAGTTTTAAATTCACTGATATAAGAAAATCACAGTAGCGATTCATGTTAAGGATACACTGGTCTAGTCCGCCGAACAGACCACTTTTTTTGTGGGCCTGTGTTATTGTTAATGTTAAATTCATAAAAAAATTAAATTTACATCAATCAAATGTTAAGTGGTGGTTAATCTCAATTTTTTTCTTCAGATACTGTTGTCTAATGATACCAACCTGAAAAATAAAGCGATGATAAATAACTTACCAGCTTGTTCCATGAATGAAGTGATGGTTAAAATAATGTCTAAACTATCAAAAACCATCAAATCTCAAAAAATAATGCATAAAATGGGTATGATGTGCTCGAGAGTTATTTGTGAGTGTGCAAATACAGCTTATGGAAAAGTCTGGGTGAAGATGGATATGTTGAGCAACGCACCCTGGTCACTAGTCGAATGTATAAAGCGTTTCAAAAAGTATTGGGGATCAGTATTTAGAGAAATGCTTATGAAGCAGTTTACAAAAACACTGGACGAATTGCAACATTTGCTGCAACATAATAAATGTAAGTACTGTAATCGCCAATTATGAAGAAGCCACCGGTCGCAGATAAATCCCACCAGGGACCCAATTCTTGAAATTGTAAGAATTAATTCTCCTGAGAAAATTTTCTCATGCTGTAATTCTCATGCGAATAGACAAATCAAGAGAATTGCTATTCTAGAATTTTGTAGGAAACAAATTCCTGTGGGAATGGTAGTGGGACGTATGTCAAATTACATGTTTTTACTAATATTTGGAACAGCCAATGAACAGATTAAATTATTGGCAACACTAATGACACTATTATTTTCTTGACGTTTATGTTTTGGTTTGCAGGTTAATATTTTTGTATTTGAGTTTATTATAGTGATGGTAAGACCCGGCTCATTTGAGTGAACCGGGTCTTCAAGGTCAATCACTGAAATGACCCGTTCGCGAAGATTCGTTCATATGACCCGGTGGGCACATGGTCATGATTAGAGAAAGACGCAGCTCGCGATGAGATCTGTTTCGAAACTACTTAGTCGTTCATTCCCGTGCAGCGGCGGGTCCTTTGATGTCTTTTCTTTTGTATTAAGCACTTTCCGCCGAAAATAATTTAGTGTGAGTAGCGCGGAACTTTTATATTTTTTTGAATAAATCAATAAAAGGTACTGACACTATTTAAAGTCAACGTTATCAATTTCCAAGTTTATAAATGACTGCATATTTCATCTCCCTGAATTATGAAACATTTTGAAAATAATAATATATTTTCTACAAATTCAAAACCAAAACACGAGACCGAATGTTTAATAATCAATAATTAATTATGTTTAGACAAGTTGATTTGAATTGAATTCATTCTGTTAGTTCTCGTTCGTCGCGCATCGATCGTGAATATCTACGTAGAAAATACTATCCGAAGTTCCGTGTTCGGTCAGGTCATATGAACGATAGGGTCACGGAGAGTGATCGAATCGTTCACGGGTCTTTTGGAAGATCCATTCATTGTGAACGGGTCGTTCATGAACGACACATCACTAGTTTATTATAAGAATGTGTTACTTACATATGGTTTCTCAGTTGATATTTTGTTACTAATATAGATATATTTAAATTAATTTTTTAACTCTACCCAACCTTGTTAAGAAGTTTATATTTTAATAAAAACACGTTTTTTTAATAGTGGTTTAAAATGAACAAAAATCGAAAGAAAAATAAATAATTTAATGTTGTCAAAATATTTAGTGAAATCTAAAATTATTTATAATTTGTTGTTGCAGTCTTTCTCATCCAGCACCTAAATCTGGATTCAGATTTGCACATACTAGTTCAGCTGGTATAACATTAACATCATGCATCTTCAAATAAGTCAAAATCTAGTTCATCATCTTCCATAATTAACGTCGCAATCTGTATATATAACCTAAAAGTAAAATTAGTTACGAGAATTTTCGAATTCCCCGTTAAAAACCCTTGGGAATTTTTTCTATCAATATGAAGAGAAATATTTCCTACGATTTTTTTCAAGAATATAGTTGTACTTAAATCTCACAAAATCGTGAAAAAATGACGTAATTTTCTCATGAGAATTAATTCCTACGATTTCAAGAATTGGGTCCCTGTTCTTTCTAAAACCGTAAGTGATTGGTGTAATAAATTTATTACACCAATCACTGTATATATTCTTCATTTCCGATGATCATGTACAATAAATTTGAACTTCGAGAATGGCTAGTTTTTAGAATAAGCAGAAGTCTTTATAAAGAACTTTTTATAAGAAAAAAAAAATAAGAAAGTATAGTTAAGTCCGAGGACATATTGTATATTGCTTTAAAATAATAGCAGAATATGTTATTAAGCACGAGAAAGTTATGTTTTTAACACAGAGCTTTCACAAATGATTATAAGAAACGTAGCCTTCTATGTGCAATATTTTATATTTTTACGTTTTAATTTAGCTCTTATTAATGGTGCATTTGAATGCTGCAAAGGATTGATTATTCCTCCGATTTGACACATGTAGAGAAGCAAATATAATTAATTGCCTGCACATTTAAAACATTGTTTACCTTATACAGGGTGCGCTACTTAAAAATCCCCAGGCTTATAACTTTCTTATTTTTTAAGCGACGACCATGTTGGGCACATCAAATTGTAGATATTTTTAAGGCATTTAAACATGTGTACAAAGTGATTTGAAAAAATTGTTAGAAAGGAAAACTTAATTTCCTTGAATATTTTTTTACCTCACCCTGTACATGAACTGCGTTAATGTTTTCTTATAAAGGTTTTAATTAGCTTCAGTTTATGTTATTACGTCATATTTGAAATTCTTTTTGGTTTTAGAGGAAGAAATTAAAAACCCTCTTTCCGATTCGAAACTGATTTTTTTTTAAATAACTGAAAAGAATGTAAATAATAATTTTACGCTTTATTTGTAAAAAACAGATCACAAACTATATAACAGTAACAAGTAACAAACGAAATAAATATTTTTAAAAACAAACATTAAAATGTACTAAATAATGGGAAATTGCAAAATTTTTATTTTTAAAAAATTTTTATTTTAATAACATAAATTGAAGCTAATTAAAACCTTTATAAGAAAACATTAATACAGTTCATGTACAGGGTGAGGTAAAAAAATATTCAAAGAAATTAAGTTTCCTTTCGTAACAATTTTTTCAAACAATTTTTTTAATCACTCTGTAAGCATGCTTAAAGGCTTTAACAATGTCTACAATTTGATGTGTCCAACATGGTAATCGCTTAAAAAATAAAAAAGTTACAAGTGTGGGGAGTTTTAAGTGGCGCACCCTGTATAATGGACTCGATGAGGGTTCTAACCTTGGAAACTGGCGAACAAGGAGGAAATAATCTGAAACTTTTTATGCTCTTTTTATACTAAAAATTACAAAGTTTACTAGTTTATCTTACACGCTTATTATTGGAACTGAAAGAAAATAAAATCCCGAGAAAGAAAGGTACCGGGGCCCAGTGGCGGAGCAAGAAACTGCAGGGCCCTTGTCCAGAAAATTAAACCCCCAGGTCATAGTAGAAATATTTGTTTAGTGAAAAAATATAATGTACAAAAACAAAGAAAATATAGGCCATAGTTTGAGAGGGCCCTTGCCAAAGTGAACAACAAATCTTGCAGAAAACAGGTTAGAATCGTGGTAGGTCTTTTAAAACACCTGGGAGGTCGACAACCCCGACTGCAGGTTCCACGGGGACGAGGAAGAAACTTCTATCTGCGTCCTAACTTCCTGCCTTAGTCTTATGAACTTGAGGCACAAACACTTCGGCTTTGGTTATACGATGCTGGAGGAAATAAATAGTGCCCTGTAGGAAGGATTTAGGCCTTCAGGTTAGAATCCGGCCTGGATGGGGGTATTTCCTAAATTCGTAGCGGTAGCACAATGGGGCACAAGCCCTAGGTGCGGCGACCTTTCGTCGCCACACTAAGAGAAATGAAGGAAAGGTTCTACACAATATTTTTTATAAATTGTTATTTTTTATAAAGTTATAGCGACTTGAAAATTGCGATTATAACTCGAGAAAAGAGATATTTCAAAATGGTTTGTATTAAATAACTTGAACAATATCACATCTAGCGGAAAAATGCTATAGGCCTAAAAGGAAGCTTATAAATTAGAAATGAATTTGTGTTTTTTCAAATTTCCGTATATTAATTTCATAGTTATAAAAGTTTAAAGTTGGCATCTGAACGTTTGTGAGACGAAGTATTTACTTTAAAGGTTAAATAACTCACAAACTGTGAGTAAAAAATTTTACAAAACAAAATTAAGGGCTGTTAGTGAAACATTCAAATGCTTTATTTGTTTCTGTAGTATAAAAACAAAGAAGTTATGACCAAAGCAATGCATGTGTTCACATTTTCTAAATAAATATTTCACATTTTGTAACTGTAATTAGTAAGTGATTAAAAGAAATAATTCTCAAATACCGTTCTTCATTATACATAGCTCTACTTAGATGCCAAAATTATTTTGCCCGTTTGAAAGTGTTTAGTTTAAATGTTAAATTTTTTCGGAAACTATGGCACTTCTGTCAAGAATGTTGAAAATCAAAATTAAAGGTTATTAATTAAGCTTTCATGCGATATTTGTTTGTTTCTTAGAATCAAAAATAAAGAAATTATGGCCAAAACAATGTGCATCTTCACACTTCTATAATAAAAATGTCATTTTGTTGCTGTATTTAGCCAGTAATTAAAAAAATAATTGTCAAATACTATTTTTCGTTAATATATAGCACCTAGGAGCTCATGTTTTTTGTTCATTTAAAGCAGTTGCATTAGAAAAAATGCCATCTGCCATATTGAAGCCGCCATTTTGAATTCTCTTGTTTTGACTTCAGATTCGTAATCAGCAAGTCCAAGAATATAAGTATACTGCCTAAAAAGTAGGATTTTTCCTCAACTAATACAATAAACTGTAAAAGCTGTTTAAACTGCAAATTTTTTTCATAATAAATTTAATTTTTCAGTAAGCTATTAAACAAAGATCGTTAAATTCTAACTAGTAAACATTTTGGTATAGCAATACAATGGCATGAAAATTTATTCACTGGTGATCTCATTTGGCATTTTTCATTTTTTACACCTGACTCCACTAGAAGTATTATTGTAAGAACATGATAATAATGATAATATCAACAATTTTTTTTATCTGTGCCATAGGTGCAGTGTTTTATTGTATTTATTTATACTTAACCAAATAGGTATATTATAATCAGACAAAAAGTCCATTTCCTAGTACATCAAATTCAAATACCAAATTAAAAAATGTCTGTGTGCAGACCATTTCTTGTGAACATGGTAATTTCTGTTAGACCTAAAATTGTAATCAGAGATGGGTAAACTCCAGGAGTTTTGATTACTCCGAAAGTTTCCAGGAAGTTTTCCTGGAAACTTTCCATTGAGAATATTTATCGATTATTTTATAGCCAAATCTGATTCATGATGAAGCTTCATTTTGATACCAAATAAATGGATATAATAATATGATTTACGTGACTTTTTCAAGCTTTTACCAAATAACTGATATATGATAGCCGTATACGTTTAGTGTGCTGTATGGAAAATATGGGGGATTGGGAGGTAATATTTTGTATTTTTTTAATTTAAACTTATATAATTAAATATAAATAAAATGAGTTAAATAATGTGATAAATATATTGATACATTTGTTATAAGACTTAAGTTTTTTTGTGCACAGTGTAGAAACGAAATTGTAGAAAACAAGGCAGAAATGAAATATCATTTAAAGCTCATATTATAGTAATATTGAATGAAAAGTCAAAAACTTAAATAAATAAAATAATGAATAAATGTTTATTTTAACACTTAAAAAACCGATAAGAAAATTATATTAATACAAAAATAAATTACATTAATAAACTATCGAACACAACATAACATTTATCATAATTTGATTTGAATAGAAAAGTTTCTTTTTTAATGTAACAAAACACAAAGCTAAAGAACATTCACCAAGAAACAATAGTAGTCCAGTCAATGAATATATTGTAGAATGCATGGAATATGCGAGACTTTTTGACTTCAGAACTTTGTTGGGAGTAGTTAGTAGGTAAACATACTAAAAGTCCCCGCCCCTGGGAGGTGAGCTTACGGTGGGAGGGAGGGGGGAAGGTACCATTTTTGGATTTTTCGATTATATCTCGGAAACGGTGGACTCTAGAAAAATATGTTCTAAATAAAAATTAAAGCCAATTAAATTTCCTATAAAATTGTCTCCATATATATTTGTCGAATTTCCAACGGTTTTCGAGATATACGTTATTGAAAATCGATAATTTTCGAAAAAATTATTTTTTAATTGTATATCAAATTGAAGGAAATTTAATGCTCTACAACTTCGTTTCTGACAATTTTTCTGAGAAACGATCGTGGGAGGCACTAGAAGCAAATGTTTGACAAAAAGAGTTGAGCACTCATTGACTGGATTATAGTGCTAATAACAAATAAAAGCACGATTTCTGACGTTTGAGGTTATGTTACCAAACTAGAGGTCACCAGATCGCTGTGACGGCAATTTTAAATTATGAGGACATTTATAAATATTCGTGAAGAATTTGGAAAGTTTCCCGGAATTTTGGAACCTTTCGGGAATATTCAAATATTTTATTGAAAACTTTGTTCCGGAAACTTCCGGAAATTCCTGGAATAAGTTTCCTTTACCAATTCGCTGTAATTATTTATGAAAGCTCTGTATTACTATAAAATTTAATATACTAAAAATTTATATTACTACTTTTAGGTATCTGTGATGATTCCGAGGAGTTCGTCGAATTTATGAAGTTATGTGTTACACTGTGTATTTTTCTGAAGGACATAGAAGAGTGCAGAGGTTTTGTGGAAACCACATTAAATGACATAACGAAATTGGGCTAGAATCTTTTACCTGATTAATCTTACTGATAATATAAGTATTTTGTTTTCTATATGAAAATACAAATTATTTTTGTACAATTAAGTTTTGTTGAATTTTAAATAAATATTTCAGTTGGATTGGTGAACTTATTAAATGATAAATGTCTATCCAGGATATAAAGCTTTTTTATTTTTTGAAGTTATATAATATATCATTAACAATAAGGAAGTAAATAAACGTAAAAGTCACAATTAATTATTGATAATTAGTAAACAACATTTAAGTTAAATCATCATCAGCAGAGTCATCATTTTCTTCTGCATCCGCATCATTGGGAACTTCAGGCCGAATATTATTCAATAAATCTCTCATTGCATCAACTAATGATGCAACGCTTCTTCTTAAGTCCCCACCATCATTATTTTCTCCACCTTCGGGCAACGCTCTTGCACCTTCTTCTTCTCTACCACTAGAAACATGATAAAATATAAGTTTTTTTTTTTAACGAATTTTTAGCAAACTTACGGTTCCAAAATTGGAGGAATGTTGTTTGGATTAAAATTTGGTAAAATAGACCTAAAAAATATGCCTAGAGGATTTGAATTACTTATTGGTAAAGCAGGCCTCCTTGGTCTCGTATATAAATTGATAGAATCCTTGGGTGGTAAAGGATCAAAACTTAATACTGGCCCACTTGATTCCTAGAATTAAAATTTACATTGTTTAAAAATACATGACGATATGTCAAAAATTACATATGGGCCACTGGATGTTGACGATCCAGATGTGATCAAAATAGATGAAAGCTGTTTTTAAAGTTTTAAATATCCTGTTTTCTTGAATTCTGACCACAC
The DNA here is from genome assembly GCA_936432065.2 of Rutpela maculata. Lineage (NCBI taxonomy): Eukaryota > Metazoa > Arthropoda > Insecta > Coleoptera > Cerambycidae > Rutpela > Rutpela maculata. Next base: position 81,764,180 of record OW386286.2, on the reverse strand, counting down.
CTCAATGAATGCTACTTAAATGCAGTGATTAAAAGACCCCGCCAACAATTCAAGAGAAAATAAATGAGCCGAGATTGTTATGCCAAAAAATTAGGTTTATTCCAGCAGAAGTAGATACTTTCAAAGAATGTAGCCGAATAAGCATAGTGAAAAATGCCTCTGAGCGAAACTGGACTTTGCGTACATGGCTTTTTAGCTCTCTATTAATAAACAATTTCAGCCAAGTTTTAACCCCGTACCCCTACTGTTAGACCAGTAACAGGAAGGAAATATAATTTTCAGTTATTTAATTTTGCTTTTCCTGTTGCATGGAAAATTCTGAAAAAAAAATCTTATGGCTGCACGCCAGAAGTTTTGTTCAGATTTTTTTGGCTTCAAATTCGGCTTGCCAGAAATTTTAGAAATGTGGAAATTTAATTTTTTTTATGATCTTAATTTTTTTCAGTAACAATAACTTAATATACGTGTTGGCTTGTAACTCTAAAAATTTGAAGAAATTACAAGCCAATGCGCATATTAAGTCGTTACTGAAAAAAATTCCTGACTGCAGCTATAAGACTATATGAATCCTGATTATTTTTCACAATTTTCTATGCAACAGGAAAAGCGAAATTAAATAAAAATTGAAAATCACATTTCCCTTTGTGACTGATAGTACAGGAAAACTTTACTTTAACTTGAAAAAAATTTGTGCAGACCTTAAACTTTAGTTATAGATTCAAAATAGGCCAAAGTTTACGAAACAAAAAAGAAAATTATCTGTAATTTGTTGTTTTTAAATTTAATTTTACACCAATAATTAACCGAAATACTAGAGGTTTTATTAACTTCGGAACGATGTCATATGAATTAGATCTCGTTCATTTTTGCCAGCTTAATAGTAAATGCATAAAAAAAGAAGTTTCTACATTATGCAAGGGCTTGTTAAATTTATGCCACCTTTTTTCAGGGGGTGGCACCAAAAAAAACATTGGAGTTCAGAGAGAATTAAATTTTAAAAAGAAAAGGTTTTATGCAACTTTTCATATAAATCGATAGACTAAGTTATAACTACTAGAAAATTTGGGATTTCAGCTTGAAAAAGTGGTATTTCAAATACGTCTACTTAATTACTCAAAAGGTATTACATTGAGCAAAAACATGCTAGAGACAAATAAGAAAGCTACTAAATTAAGAATGAATTTCGTTTTTTTCTAATTTTTGTAGAGTTAATAGTTTCGGAGATCTGGAAGTCTAAAGGTGGCATCCGAACGTTAAGACGAAGTATTTAGTTTAAATGTTAAATATCTCAGAAACTATGGCACTTAAGTCAAGAACTCTAATAACCAAAATGAAAAACCATTAATTGGACTTTCAAATAATTTATTTCCTATTTTTATAGCATAAAAAACAAAGAAACAATCTACTTTTTCACATTTTTTTAAATAAAAACGTCGCAATTTTGTTAATGTAAGTAGTCAGTAATCAAAAACATATATTCCCATATTAGTACAGAAAACGAAGACCGAAAAATCCCCCAATTCGGAAATAAATAGTGCTCAACGGATTATTATTTTAAGTTGTAGGGTTGGCCCTTAGGAGTAACATACCAAAAGTCCCCAGCCGTGGGCCTCATGCGTTAGGCGGGAGAGGGGGAGGGGGGTTGTAAGGGTCGGTTTATAGGTTTTTCGTTATTATCTCGAAAACTAAACATCTTAGCGAAAAGCTCATTCTATATAAAATGAAAGTAAATTAAATTGTCTACAAAAAAGATCCTATTCATTTTTTCGCTAGGAGCAGTAGTTAAGGGTGTACGTGAGTTTGAAAATGCAAATAGCTGGAAAAACTGTGTAATGTGGGAGGTAATGCTTAACAAGTAGAAAATGTTATAATATTACAAGTATTTACAAGACCGTATTAAGTAATTGGTCGAGTTCATCGACAAGATTATCATCATCGTCGTCGCCGTTGATGCTGACGATTGGAGGGCTCTTGGTACACGAAGCGCGGCAACTGCTGCACACAAGCGAGTAGGGTATACCTGATTTGCGGCATCCACAATGGCCCCCGTGACCAGATGTGCACCCGCAAAATATGTTAGCTCCTGGTGTTGATCTCCATATAGCCATTGCTAAATCTGCATACAATAATTCGCCCTTTGTAGTTTAAAAAAATGTGACACAATCTTGTCTAAGCACAATACAAAACATAAGTTAATGTAAACAAGTATATATTGATACAAACCTGCAAATAAACTAGGGAGTGTTGGCGAGCAGCCGCTCTGGGGGGAGGAAGTGTCGCAAAATCAGGTTTTGGCGTTGTCGAGGCTTTAACAAGGGTGTCGTACCCGGTTCAGGTCTGCTCCTTGTGGGGCCTGGTACAATGCCAAATAAAAGCTGCTCTCCTTCATCAGCTACCATGTCCTGTGTTGCTGAGGGGTCACAGAAGACTTTGTAGATGGCTGTGACCTGCTCCTCGGCCTTCAAAAATACTTTCACCACACCTCCCTTGCTCTTGCTGTGAATAGCGGAGGTAGTATCACAACCGCTGAACGAATGGAGGCATTTGCGAAGACCATTCTGTTGCTCCATTCGTTCAGCGGTTATTTTACTACCTCCGCTATTTACAACACAAGAGCAAGGGAGGTGTGGTGAAAGTATTTTTGAAGGACGAGGAGCAGGTCACAGACATCTACATGCAAAGTCTTCTGTGGTCCCTCAGCAACACAGGACGTGGTAGCTGATGCAGAAGAGCAGCTTTCCTTGGCATTGTACCAGGCCCCACAAGGAGCAGACCTGAACCGGATACGACACCAGGCCTTTGTTAAAGCTTCGACAAAACCAAAGCCTGATTTTGCGGCACTTCCACCCACCAGAGGGGCTGCTCGCCAACACTCCCTTAGAGTTCATTTGCAGTTTGTGTATCATTTTTTTAAACTGTACAAAGGACGAATTATTGTTTGCAGATTCAGCAATGGCTATATGGAGATCAGCAGCAGGAGCCAACTGCTTGTGGATGGATGAGGGGGTCGGATGGCTTCCTTACCCCCGTGACAAGCATGGACCCAGTTGCGCCAGAATCCGTCCTAAATAACATATTTTGCGGGTGCACAACTGGTTGCGGGGGCCGTTGCGGATGCCGCAAAGCAGGCATACCCTGCTCGCTTGTGTGCAGCAGTTGCCGTGCTTCGTGTACCAACACTTCCAACGGCCCTCCAATCGTCAGCATCAACGGCGACGATGATGATGATGATCTTGACAATGAACTCGACCAATTACTTAGTATTGCCTTGTAAATATTTGTAATATTATAAAATTTTCTACTTATTAAGCATTCTACAATACACAGTTTTTCCAGCTATTCGCATTTTCAAACTCACTGCCCCTAGCGAAAAAATGAATATAATCTTTTTTGTAGACAATTTAATTTACTTTCATTTTGAATAACCTTTTCGCTAGGATGCTTAGTTTTCGAGATAATAACGAAAAACCTACAAACCGACCCTTTCCACCCCCCTCCCGCCTAACGCATGAGGCCCACGGCTGGAGACTTGGTATGTTACTCCTACAACTTAAAATAGTAATCCGTTGAGCACTATTTATTTCCGAATTAATGTCTTCATTTCCTGGCCTATATACTGTTTTTGGTTAATATATAGTGTGACCTAGACGCTCAAATTTTTTCATCGGCTTACAGTGCTTGCTTTAGACAAAAAATTGCATTTTAAACTGTAAAGGGATTTTAGAAAAAATGTAACATTCTTGTTTCTCTGCAAATATCTCAATAAATATTAGTTTAAGAGAAAATATGGTGGACATCAAAAATGAAGCTTATAAACTGAGAATAAATCTATTTTGTTTATATATATGTGTAGGATTGATTGTTTCGGAGATATTTAAGTTTAAGATGGCATCCGACAGTTTTTAAGATGAAGTATTTAGTTTAAAATGTTGAATATTGTAGAAACTGTGACACTCCCATCAAAAGTTCTAAGAAACAAAATTAAAGGTGTTTAATTAATCTTTAAAATGATTTTTTGTTTGTTTCTACATCATAAAAAATAAAGAACTTATGGCCGATTCAATGTGCGTTTTCATATTTTTGTTAACAAAATGTCGGCATTTTGTTATTGCAATTGCTCATTAATTAATTTTACTTCCACATCCAGTGGAAGTATAGTAACGACAAAAAAATTTTTAAAAATTTTTATTGTTCAAATAGGCTTAGAATGTCACGAAACGTCGAGATTTTAAGTTTGAACGAAAAAAAAATTTCTGTCTGTCGGTCTGTCTGTAACTTTTTTTGTGCGCACGTTTACTCTGGAACTGTTTGAGATATTGACTTGAAATTTGGTACACATATGTACTTTAACGAGATCTAGAACTAGATTATATTTTCATCTTGTCCCGTCGAAGGGTTGGGGGGTAAATTTGGGGAAAATAGGTAAATCAAGCAGGTAAGAGTCCATAAAATTGGTATTTAGTATATACAAGAGAAGCTAAGGTCCCAAAAAAAGTTTTGGCATTAGCCACCCCCATTACCACCTCCACCCCATTATTAAAGGGGATGAAAAAAAATTGTGATTTAGTGTGTGTACAAGAACCAGAAACCTTAAAATATTTTTTAACCCACCCCCCATCACCACCCCCACCCCGCTACCGATGTGGGGTATCGTTTTATGGATTTTTGGGGTAGAGGATTTCAAATATTATATTATTAAAGTTCCATAAACAATTATTTCCACACACAAATTTTTTTCGTTGTGAGTGACTTGGATAAAAAATTTGGATGTGGAAGTAGTGATTCCTTGGGCAGCGGTTTTTCTTTCAAAAATGCTGTTTTTCGTTAGATGCTCAATTTATTTTGTCCCTTTAAAACACTTGTATTAGAAAAAAATTCCATCCCCCATCCCCCCATCGAAAAATAGCCGCATTTAGGTTAATTATTGCTATAAAATTAATTTAAAAACACCAAATTAAGGATAATTTTGCCAGAAACAACTTTTATTTGAACTATTTTTTTGTAAATATCATATTTCCCGAGAAAATGGACAATTGATTTCTTTATTATAGGTTCTGCAGATCCGTAAAACTTCTAAACTCTTTTGTTTCGTGAACTTTGGCCTGTTTTAAACTTATAACCAAAGTTTAAAGTCTGCACAAATTTTTTTCGAGTTACAGTGATTTTTTTCAATCTTTCCCTGTACTATGACCCAACAGTAGGGATACCAAGTTAAAACTTGGCTGAAATTGTTATTAATAGAGCTAACAAGCAGATAGGGTAAAGGAAACTTTCCGATGAAAATTTCCAAGTAATTTTCGGGACTTTCAGGGAACGAACTTTTGATAAAAATGAAAGGAAAAAGGAAACTTTCCCGGAATTTTAGAAAGTTCAAATATTCTATTGGAAACTTTCATCTTTATCAAAATTTCGTTCCAGAAACTTTCAAACGGAAAATTTCCTTTACCTCTGCTAACAAGCTATGTACACAAAGTCAGTAATCAGCAGTCTGTGATTACCAAGCTTGACGGTAAAGTTGTATTAAATTTTTTTAACTTTTATCTGGGGTAGAAACTTCCCTAATGCTTACATATATACTTACGTCTGTTAATGGAGAAACTCCTTTTATATCAGACAGCAAAATATGTCTTGCTATGCTTTGAGGTAGTGGTCCAAGGTACCTTTTTATTCTCTTTGCTTCATAATCCTTAATGATAGGATCATTTTTTTCTACTCTATCTAATACTTCGTGAACATTCTTTTCTAACCATGGCAACAAATCACTGTCCTTCCAAATGTGATAACTCCTATTTACGTATAACTGAATCAGCTGGTTGAGGGCGGGTGGTTGTCTATAAAGAGAACTTATTTATAGATATCATAAAAATATCCGACTTCTAAAATTAGTATTAATCGTATTAGACTCTCCATATGAATATTTCTTGGATAAGGTACCACCATTGAATAAATATCTGCGCTCATGATCATTTTAATTATCTTTTTTAACCGACTTCATAAAATTTAAAAAAGGAGGAGGTTCTCAATTCAACCCGTATGTATGGTTTTTGTCTGTGTGAATGTGTTTTTTTACGCATGAAATTTACGAAGATTGAACAAATAATAATAGCCCTGGTACTCAATCATAACTAAATGAACAGGCTAAAGACTGAGGACCTAAGTCTTTCTTACTGGTTTTTATTTATTTTCTAATATTTCTATCATTTCACACATACATCAGCAAATGTTATATTTGGGTAAGAAGCAAAAGGGTAGAAGTGCATTTTTCCGATAATGAGTTGATTACGGATTTGGATAACCAAGAGTCTCAATTGTTTGTTAGCAAAAACATTCAAGTGATGTTCTATAGATTAACGCTATCTATGAGGAAGTGAAATTACTATGTTATTGATATGTTTAGAGATATCTGTAGCAAATAACAGAGATTTTTTTATAATTTTTCTTTAGGGTACTTGTATACATCAGATCTTATCAAAGAGCGCATCTAGCGGAGGATTTAATAAATTAAAGTGCGAGAGAGATAAAGTAAAAAGATTCGGCAACACTGTATTAAATACGAACGTCATATACTAATCTGCTTGTCAATGCTTGTTAATTTTTGCAAAATGTATTTTCAGTTTAGATCACGGTGTATTAAATAGGTGGTCCGACGTACGGCAATTTTCTATTATAATAATGGCTTCATAAGTGCATGGTTTCTATTTACTTTAGTAGATGGCGCGAGCAATAAGGTCCTACAATTACCTGGGCATGTGCATCGTGTAACTAACGTAACCTCAAATTTTAAGGTTTTTTCTTTTATTCTCATTTTTAATGTTTGTATAAGCATTTTTAGCTTGGGGCCATACTGTCTCCAAGCAAATATTTAAAAATCCACGCAAATAATTTTTCAATATTGTTGATTGATAAAAATAGACTGCTAATTATAGGTTAGATTCCTAACCTGCAAAAAAGTCTTATTTTATTGTGACAGAATATTTAAAACTTCATACACATTACGTTGAACTTGATTTTGGTTGAAAGTACAGGAGCCAGGCAGAAATTTTAATAATAGCTACATAATACTTGTAAATCTTAAAAAATATATATTTTTGAGGCTAGCTGTGGAGACACGTGCAATGCTGTATGTAGTGTTGCATATATTCTTTCAATGTTTTAATTTAGCTACTTAATGTCAGATGTCACTGGACTCTTGTTTCACTAAACAAAAAACAAAAGGCCGGGAATGTATGCAACACTGTATGCACGTATGCACAGAACCTGTAAAATTATCTATCTATGTGTAAGTAATGAGAGAACTTATTGGTCCTGCCATCTATTACATTATGTACAAAGTAAGCACTTATGAAGCCACTGTGAGGGTTGTCGCATCACCTATTTAATACACCCTGGTTTAGATTAAGGCTACATTCGATAGGCAGGTTTACCACGGTCGGACCTGTCAAAAGCGTTCGGACTGTGTGGTCCAACTTGATCAGCTGAGTGGTCGATGTGGTCATATTTTAAAACCTGACTTGTGTGGTCAGAATCGTTCGACCTGTTTGAATTTCCTTCTTAAAATGGCGACAGTAAATAAGTCTGTGATAAATAAGGAAAAATATACATTAGTGGAAATTACACATCATACCGGAGTAAAATTAAGGTCCGATTAAGTGAATATGAAATTCAACGAGCTTATTACTATTAAAATCCAAGATAAATCACTGTTAAAAAAGTCAAAATACTGGTTTTTAAGGTTAGGGTTAACGTTTATGGAGATTAGAAAAATACTTAAAATTCTGACGCGTTCGACCGCAAGTACGGTTCGACCACAGTGGGCAGACCATATCGGTCAGATGTCGAATGTAGCCTAAGTTAGAAATGGATAATAACCTTAAATAAAAATACGCCATATTTCAAAATGTCAGAACAATTAAAATATAACAGCAAGTTAATTTAAAAAGTACCCTAAAAAAACAGTTAAGACTCAAAAAAGAAATAATAAACCCGTTTGTAACCTTTCAACCGAACGCCAAAATCACGTTTGTAAAGGAAATCGCATGTTTAACATAAAGGAGCTTGGTAAAAATCTAAAATATTTAGAATGCTCATTAATTCTTTCTTTGGAAGACATAAAAAGTGAAAAACATTGTGGTTTACTTTCAATTTGGAATAATTTTTGCAAAAATTGCTCATTCGTTTCGGTTGTACGTACAGGAAAAGTGCACGAAGTAAACGAATATGAAGAAAATTCTGCGACTCCAAAAACAAAAAGATACAATATTACTACAATTAATTTTATACTTTTTAAAAATTTAAATATTCGCGCCATCTTCGAATCTTCAAATCAATTTCAACAGCTGCTTTATTTATACAAATATAGGATTTATAATTAATTAAACTTCTAATAATTTTTATACTAGATGGACGATTTTTTCAGGATTTCAGGAGTGTTAATAAGAAACTACTTAATGTTATGCTATTTTTTAAAGCATATTTCTAAGAAATTGTGGTATTAAAAGCGAAAATTAACTCAGCCTCACATGCATCAGAGCTCTACTATGTCAAGTAAGGCATATTTGCCAAACTTTCCGAATCGATTACTCCAAAACTAAACGGACCATTTAAAATCACTTTATTTGTTAGTATACCAAATTATATTAAAAACTGTAAAAGTTCATTTTAGCATACAAAAACTTTCGATGCACCAGACTATACATTTTGTCGATAAATGTTCCATTTTGAAAAAAGGTAAGCCGAATCTTAAAGTAGATAACTTATATAAAATTATGCTACTAATTTAAAAAAATCCTTTCTTAAAGTGGGACAATCTAATGAAACTGTTATCCAGTTTATTACGATTTTTATAAGAATTGGCCTCACGAAACTTAAGGAAAGAAAACTGTTAACAAGAAAAAGAAACAAAGGAAAGGGCAATGGTTACAACAGGAAATACCAGTGGATGAGCTAGAAAACGGAAATTTAGAAGACGACGAGGGCAGAAATTTTGGGATCTGATTAGGTTGAATATATAGCCCGGGAGGCAGTGTTACATTTTTGATGGTGATTTTACGCCGCTTGATTTTGTGTGTACTCAATAGTCTAGATATGACTAATAATTTAAACTAAAATTTATTGTTTCATTACAATGGTAATATACACTAATGCTGGAAAATAAACAATTTAAAAAAATATATTTTTTCATTGTATTTTCCTGTAGGTTAAATTTGCACAGACCTTGATAAATTGTGACAGTAACTATCTGTGCATTTCTACGTAAATTTCCTGCGCCCTTACCTATGACCGTTAGGACTCTTTGGGATCTATTTAAGTAGAAGAATTCGGGAGATCCATTTGTCTAGCCACTGAACAACCTGAAGTGTAACTCGCATTGGCGGGAAGAGTTCGCGCATCCAAGTTGGCGCACGTGAAATCTCCATTTTTTTTGGAGTGTTTGTAGATTTGCCAAGTTTTATTTTCAGTCGCTGTTGCCAAGCCATGCGAAAAGGACAGTTTTTTCAGCTTATCATGTTTATGTAAAATAAATTTGATTATTGCTATATTTAAAAACATATATCTTCTTCCTTCATTTCATATTTATTTCTTCCTTCATGTAATTAATACACTTGTAAATTGTAACAAAATAAAAACTAAGCTGACTCTGTCAACTCCGTTTATGCAAAGCCGGTTCCGAGATTGCTCCCAATAAAATGGCCGAAGGTCGATTATTTAAACAATATATGAAGTAAAAATGTACGTCAACTATTTGTATAAGGGGGGAAATACCATCAGTTGGCTTATGAATTGAAAGCACATTATGTATGCTATGAAAACTAGATTAAAACCATAAAGGAGGGATGTCCATAAGCCCCTTATTTGGCCCCAGCTGAGTACAAGCCAGTACCACTTTGATTCTTACATATGTCAAAGATTTTATGTTTTCACACTACATATTTAAAAATCTTTGCCGTACTCTCTTGTGCTCAGTGTAAAACAACCAACCAAAAGCACAAAAAATGGTGATTTTGATGAATTTTTGGATCTTTATCAACGATAAAAAATCGAACTACGTAAAATGTATATAGTTTGTCATATCTTCAAATGTTGAAGTTTGAAAAAATAGTAATTTTTTTTAATTTTGCCTCGAATTTAAAAAAAAGTGTTGTTGGTGCCAAATAAGGGGCTTATAGACACCCTCCTTTTAGTTTAAATTGATTTCAAGTCACTTGAAATTTCTAGAAATGATTATTTAAACAATATATTAAACGAAAATGTACGTAAGCTATTGATATAAAGAGGGAAAGATCGTCAGTTGGAACATACATTGGATTGCACCATACTCAGATTAAAAGCTCGCTCAGCACTTATAATCCCTCAGCTGACGGTCTTATCCCCATTGAAAGAATAGCTGCCGATTGTTTTTATCATTTTAATAATATAAAGAGTTAGCTGTATAAGTTGCATTGAACCTGAAATGATTTTACATGAATTGTTTTTTATACAGGTTTATACAAGCGGCTGACGTATAATCCCCCATTATCTACGCAGCTGAATTTTTTTAATATTATTATTATCATGTAAACATTTGTTGTACAAATTTTCAAACGACCTGAAATCATTTTTATTTTTTTTTTCAACGTAATAGATGTTCTCTCACAACCAAGTCCACCACGATTCTGACAGCTGACGCTTGTTTCCATTACTAGCCATATCTAGACTATCGATTACACACAAAATCAAGCGGTGTAAAATCACCATAAAAAATGCAACGCTGCCTCCCGGGCTAATACTTTTTGGAATAGAGATTTGTTCCACTGTTGAAGTTACCAATTTTTATGTTTTATAAAAAAAAAAAACAAATAAATCATTAACTGGAACAAGTAGCTTTTTCATTTTTCAGTTTGGCTGCAAAACGGTACAAGTGCATTTAAAAAAAAACCATACTGACTCAAAATTTCACTATCAAACCTCAAATTCGTACCATTTTTACTATCAATTGTTGAAAAAATATTTAATCAAACATGCTTCCAGATATTTAGAAAATGTAAAAAAATTAAAGCTAGAGTTTTCTCCATATTTAATTTTTTGTACTTATATCCTTTTGCTTCTTACCTCTTCACCTTATATTATTGAATTTCTATTGAAACAGATTTTCGTAAAATGTACATGGTATACCATTTAAAAATTCCATATTAGTATCAAGTGATCAAAATTAGGGCGCTAAAAATTCTCGTTATATTTTTCCTTGCCATTAATCCAAATATCACCAAGGTCTGCCCTGCCTTTATCTGACTTACACCCGGTTTTACAATCGCTGGTTAACTGCTAGTCAGAGTTAACTTTCAGGTTATTATAGAAATTGGGTTTTACAATAGCTGGTCATTTGCAAGGTCGTAGTTATCTAGTAGTTAACTTTACTAGCAGATGAGGTGTGAGTAAACTAGAAGTTGGCAGTTTACTAGCAATTTATAACCTACAAAATAACTGGTACAAAATAATGTTTTGATATTTCGTTTAAAAATGGATACTTACGAAGTAAATGCATATAGTAGTGATGAGGAGCCAAGAAGGCCCAAGGTAATTCGGTATAGACCTAAATTTTTAGAAGAATATATTTTTTATTCTCTATAATATTTATATATTTTTCTATTAAATTTACGGGAATATCCTCGTCATCGGTAGAAAAATTTGTGCACGTTTTATTATCCATAATGTAAATGTAAACAAAACATATTTTTATTGTTAAAATAAACATCTCTATGTTTTGTAGTAGAATATAGAATAAATTGTATAAATATGTTATTCATAAAAAATTATAAACATTAAATACTACATACTTATGTACTTAATAATAAACCACTAACTCATAAATTGCTTCTGATATTTATATTTGACAGCAAGTGACGTGTGACTTTGACAAAAATTCATACATTTTATGTATATTACCCATTTTTCTGCTACCAACATTATAAATTTTATTCACAACCTCTCGTTTACAAATCATGACTTAACTTTATATTGAAAAACGCAAGTGTCGGTAAAGTTGTAGTTAACCTGCAAGTAAGAGTCAACTAACATGAAAGTTAACTTGCGATTGTAAAACCGGCTGTTACTGTGTGAAATAAGGTGCTCTTTGTTAAAATAAAAATACTGTTAGAATATACATTCTTAAGATTTTTGAATGTTTGAAAAAGATCAATATAAGCAAATAGATCATTATTTTTAAAATGTGTTGTCAAAGACTAAACAGCAGAACTTACTTTTTTTGGTCATCGGCGCTAGAGAAGAATGTGTGATAAGCTACCCTGTTATCTATTTGAACTGAGCATTTTTCAAGTAGAGATAATAAGACACCTGGAAACATGAGTAAAGCGTCTTGTAGTAGAAGGTCAGCCTTTGCACTATCTCCGCTATAAAAGTAAGCAGCCGCCAGTGAAAATGCAAAATTAGGCAGCTGTAGAAGATTCTTCGTGCTGTCCCATTCTGTTACGAAATCTATTAACCACTGGTACTCTCTAGCACGTATAGCATAAAAATCAACAGCCAGTTTAACAGCCACTGGATCTCCATCTGGGTCTAGAGAGAGGAGCAGTTTGCAAAACTCTAATGAAGTGCGATAACAAGCTTTTCCTCCCACAAACATTAAATGCTTAAATAGGGTGACGTAAAGCGCCCTGAAAAAAACAATAATAATAATGAACAAACCTTAGTTAACAATATAAGCAGTTTATCAACTTCTCATATTGTTATTTTCAATGATTATATAGAAAGCTGTCGCTGGTTGATATGAAACTACTGCTCCGGCACTACTTGATGTTTTTGATTCGTTAATATAATATTTAGTAAAGAATATCAAATAGTCAATTTTCCTCTATTTGTTGGAATATTTCGGTATAGTAGTCCTAGAAAAGTACCACTATTATGCTTAAAAACTCCAGTAAAAACACGTTTCCAATACATCAAGCAGTACACGTCACTCATAAACTGACATCACAGTTTTACTTCGTTTACATGATGTCAAAGTTATTCACAATATTAATATTGAAAAACACACTAACTAAACAATTATAAAACTTTGATTAATTAAACCAATATACTAAAATAACATCGATTAAACGTACAATAAAATGACATCACGACGCAAGCTAAGCCAAGTTATTCAAAGCAACTCATGGCAATATACCATGTAAACATAGTTGTAGCCAGTGATGCAAAATTTCAAATTTCATTTTGAAAGTTTCAATTTCAATTTGAAATTTCTGAAAGTTTCACCACACCCTTATAAATTTCTGAAATATCTGAATTTTATGAAAGTTTCAGATTAATCTGAAAATTACAATGTTTTCGAAACTTTCATGAAAGTTTCAGCCACAAAATCTGTATTTCCGTTGCGTTAAACGAAATTTGAATTTCGCGCACCTTTTTAGCTTGTTTTCAACCAATGAGGATTAAAGTCTGGTTTTGATATTTATTTTAGAGGTTAGGTTATAGGTTAGTTTAAAGTCGCGGGAAAGCGAAGAAACGCAGTTAAAAGTGTTAAAGTTAACAAAACAAAATGAAACCAAAAAATGTTACCCGGAAATATTTTGCGTTTTCCCAAAATAATAACAATGTGACTTAAGGATTTTGTAATAAGTAAAACGTTTTTCAAAAATGCGTCGCGCATGAAACACCACCTAAACTGTTGTAATAAAATTTCAGCTACCATAATAGCAAATACTAGAAATTAATTCTCTACTTTGATAATATAATGCAATAAACTCTATCATCTGCATCCAGAGCTGCCGAATCTCCATCCACTTCTACCACGTCTGCGTCATTTCCGCCTGTACCTCCTACATCAAAAATGAAGCAAGGACAACAGACTAAACCCACTGTAGTTTCAAAAGTGGGATTTATTTGTCATTATCCCTCGGAAGTTTAAAAAATTAAGTTTCATCATTTCATGAAATATTTCAATGATATTTCACTTAACTTTCATAATATTAGGGAATTATTCAATTAAATTTCATAAAATGAAAGTTTCATTGAAATTTCACGATACTTATGTTTAATTTTATATTTCAGAAATTTCAGATGAATTTCGAAACTTTCACAAAAATGTCACAAATTTTAAGTGTCATGAAATTTTCATCATTTCATGAAATATTTCAATGAAATTTCACATAACTTTCATAATATTAGAGAATTATTCAATTAAATTTCATAAAATGAAAGTTTCATTGAAATTTCATGAAAGTTTCACGATACTTATGTTCAATTTTATATTTCAGAAATTTCATAAATTTCAGATGAATTTCGAAACTTTCACAAAAATGTCATTGAAATTTCACAAATTTTAAATTTCATGAAATTTTGCATCACTGGTTGTAGCACTATATCAACTTAAGTATTCCATATATGCATATGTAATTTTCATGCTGATATAATTTTGAGTTGGTATGTTGGGATTACTTTATCAATATTGCTTATTACTAAAGTAAAACTTTTTTTATTGACTAGAAACCTAACCTATAACTGGCAGCTTCTTTTTAGTACCTTACGATATTTATACATCCCATGTATTGCTTTTATTGGAGGTTTTAAGTATAATACTGGCACCAATCACAAAAATGACATGGTTCCCAGCAGTGATGGACCCATGGACAGGTAGTAACTATTTGTTACTTGTAATCGTTACTCAGTGGGGCCCGAAGTACCGATTATTCGATTTACAAAAGTAATTGTTATTTTTCCATTTTGATTACCTACTACCATATTCTCATTATACATACCGACACTAGTTATTGATTAGTAACTTTCACACCTGAAATTTTTAATTAATTGTACCTTTATTTTTTTAATCAGGATTCGTGCAGGCTGTAACTCATAAACATAAATTTACTTTAAATAATAGATACCAGACTAACCACTAACCAGACCGATATATGGTGTATAAATTATAGAAGTAGAAGTAGTGAATACTTATATCTCAATTCCATCTCATTAATTATTTCAATTAATTTAATAAAACATAATATGAAGTAATTTTGCCAATAACTTTTTGAAAAAAATATGATCCTCTTACCTACTATACCATCTGTAAAAATCCTAAAGTCATTCTGAATAATTTTCTTTCACAAACAATTGTTTACAAATTTACAACAGCTCGAAAATTTCATTATTTTTCAAAGTTGCTGTAATTTTAAAATAGTTTACCATGAAAGAAAATTGTTTAAACAGTGGTTTAGGGAAATTTTATAATCAGCAATTTTGATACTAACTAATTACTATAGGAGCAACGGGGACTAAGATAATTGCAAAATTTGCAAAGATAATATTTTAATTAAAAAAAAAAAATGCAAATTATAAAGGTGTGTGGTCAGGTTCAGACATTTTATCAATATATTTGACAATAAAATGGCATTCATTTTAATTTTGATACTTAGACCATTGAGAAATAGAACAAGTTTTGCTTTCTAATATTACTCTTCTAGTATTCTATTGAGTTTCTGAGTTAGAAAAATGAACAAGAATGATGTAGTAACGAAACATAAGTATAATAAAATCAGTTGCAAGACAAAGCAGGCAACACTTTTCAGTTTTGTTGAAAACATTTTAAAATTAGTGGATGAAGGTTGCCATGTGCTTGGCATCTTCCTGGATCTCTCAAAAGCCTTTGACTGTGTGAACCATAACATACTTTTAAGCAAACTTGAAAAAATGGATATACGTGGATTAGCTTATAACTGGTTCGAGTCCTACCTTAAAGGACGTACACAAAAAGTAAACATTAGAGACAACTATGTAGATTATTACTCAGAACCAGAATGTATAACCATGGGAGTCCCACAAGGTAGTGTACTTGGACCGATTTTATTCATCCTATACATAAATGACTTATCAACGGTAATCACTGACAAAACAACTATTTTAACAAATTATGCAGATGATACAAACGTCCTTATCTCTGAAAAAACTTTTGCTATGATAGAAGAAAAGACACATGCCAGCATGTCACAAATTTCAGAATGGTTTAAAAATAATTCATTAGTGTTAAATACGGACAAAACCAATTGCATTCTATTCAGGCATAGTAGAAATGAAAACACTTACCCAGCAGAGATTCAGATTAATGATGTAGATGTTACCTTTGCAAACTCAACAAAATTTCTAGGTGTTACTGCTGATCAGTATATGAAGTGGGAGGACCATGTACAGTTGCTTTGTGGAAAACTCAGCAAAGTTTGCTACTCCATTAAAGAATTAAAAAAGGTTGTAGATGAGAGTACTCTATTAACAGCCTATTATGGTAATTTTTATTCGGTATTGACGTATGGAATATTATTTTGGTGTGGTTCACACAGTCGAGAGGTCTTCAAAATTCAAAAACGTGTAGTCAGAACAATGACAGGGAGCAGAGCAAACAAATCATGTAGAGGTTTATTTAGAGCACTTAACATTTTAACTGTGACGGGAATTTATGTATATGAAAGTCTCTTTTGTTTACAATAATAGAGAAATTTTTAAAGAGGCTCTTATAGACCACAAACATGACACAAGGCATAAAGATAATTTTTGTTATCCCATCCACAAGAGTGTTTTGCTTGAAAAGGGCTGTTATTATAAATGTTTGAAATGGTACAACTGCCTGCCCAGACACATAAAAGAAATAAAAACCTTAACTCTCTTTAAGACAACAATCAGGAAGATATTAATACAATCTGAACCATACGATTTAAATGAAGTAAATGATGCCACCTTCCTATGACTAATCTGTAGTGATGCCAAATAATGAAGTAATGTAATGTCCTTCTTATGTTTAATTTATATTAATAAGTATGTAACTGTTGTGTTTTTATTAATGTAATTTAGATTATTTATTTTGTAATTGTCGAATGTTAATGTTATTAGTGTGATTTTTTTAATTATTGAAGCTCATGTTTTGCTTGACTTGTACAATACAATGCTGTATATTGTCCCTAGTACGAAATATATATTCTATTCTATTCTATTCTATTCTACTGACATGAAGGAATACAAGGAGCTGTAAAGTTGCCTGAAAGTCACGGCTTCCATGCCACGATGTCGCTGCTAGGTAACTACAACATCGTTGGAACGTAGCTGCACAAGTTCCGGAAAGTTACTGGAACATTGCGATCACCCAAATATTATTCCCCATTTTGGTTGTACACATTCTATTATGTGACTGGTGGCAGGCAAAACACTACAGTGGCCAACAACGTTCCAGCAACTAATTCTGTTAGTTGAGATGTGCCGCTTGACACTCTTAACAGGTCAACTCATCACTATCCTCCTTTTACGTATAAAGTATAATAACAATTATTATAATGGTAATGTTTTATTTTTATTTTTATTGATTTATGGTATTTCTACCGAGAAAGTCGTTAACGTCAGATTATTTTCAAATTTCGGCAGGATGTAGATAATGGTTTGGTGAAACCACTGGCAAATTTTGAGAACGATCTTGTGTCTACTTTTTCAGTTATGATACATCAAAATTCATGTTATTAGCAATGAAACGACAGGGAAGGGTAATTTCCCGTGAATTTATCGCCATAATTTTTATCTCAAACGTCAGATTCTTTTAAATTTTTGACTGTGAGTTTTAATGGTTATTACAAGTTTGAGAAACTTCTTGTGTCTGGTTTTTAAGTAATTCGTGATACAATGTCTGAAAACGATGGGAATTTCACGCATACATGAAAACTGGCAACACCGCATTAGCCAGTCTCGCCCGATCTTCAAACAGGCGAACAGGGGTTCAATTTTTTATCCTTCCCTAAAAAACGATATCTTTAGAATCGTTCGTATCTTGCGCTAGAGACAAAAACCAATTTTTCATCGCACGTTAGATAACGTATGCAAGTTAACAGCCATCGTTTCAAAGTAAGCGTGCGCTCATACAGTGCTATAAATCACAAATATCAATACAATATCAGCAATAACTTTTTATTAATATTAATATAATTTATGCTAATACTATTTATGACAGTAGATACATAAAAATATAAATAAATATATATAAAATAAATATCAAACCCAAAAAAATATAACATGAATCAACAATATTTTATTAGAATAATGCATGATTTTTTGAGCGATAATCATCAGTACGTTCATTTGAAACAAGTTTTATTTTCATTAATTTGTTAATATCACTTAAGATTTTTAATTTTAACTTTCCCACAAAATTGTTGGAGGTTACTAGAATTGGCCCAAAGTCGGAAATTGAGACAACATCAAATCTTTGCATTTTGAGGTCCCAGGAACCCAAAAAATTGTTTTTTGAAAAATATCTCTGTGTGTGTGTGTACTAAACGGATTTAGATGAAACTTTGCATGAGGGTTTCTTTAGTGCTCCAGAAGATCTAAAAAGGTATTGGTTGAGATCGGATTACGTTTAGTGCCGCTTTGGCCCAACAAGTTGTTTATTTTATAATTACTTACAATTTCTATTCGAACAAAAACAGTAAATTGTTTCCCAGTTTATGATCTTTATCTGGGAGATTTCTATTTTTTTTTTTGCTAGAAGTGATACTTTTCGATTTGTTTGACAAAAACCGTGTTGAGGCGTCCATTTTCACAATCTGCAAAGAAGGCAAAATACGAAATCTTTGAACGTTCAGATCTTTTTTAATATATGTCATTATGGAAAGAGGAAGAATTGCATGTGATGCACATCGTAAATCACACCGGCGAAATCGATAATTCATGCCTGCAAGAGCGTACGAAAAGTGACATTTTTTGACATTCTCATGTCATTGTTTACGTGCGAGATGAAAGTTGCGATGTTGCCACGTTTCGTCGCCACGCGCTATCTCGCTCCCGCCATGTATCACTCTCTCTCTCTCTCTCGCTACGATAGAAATACTTGACGAGGACCGCTAAACATAACCTTCATACATCAATAAACATAATAACATATCTGTATTAATAAAACAATAACTATAAGATCATATTTAAAGTTATCTAAAGAAACGCTACATAACTGTGCCTTAAGGATATAATTACCTAGAAATTCTTACCTATTTTCTTGTCTTTTGTAATCCAGTCTACAGGTACCTTGTGCAACGTTAAATAATGGGTGAAAAGCATATTCTAGACAGTACAACGCTCGCTCAACGAGTTCAGCAGCCATCGCCAAATCCTCACTCAATTTGCACAGATCGGACAATTGAATTAATGCATCTACATGGTATGGATGATCATTAATAATAGCGACAATATTATCAGGATTTAAACTCTCAACTGCTTCTAAAAACTTATTTTGTACCTGTCTGTAACTTTGACTATGCTCATATGCAAAATATTGTAAGCCATTTTTATTCTCAATATAATTCATCGATAGGCCAGACTTTCCCACCTGAGGCCAGTTTTCCTTGCAATTTACCATTGTAGTCGGTTTCACATGTCCCCTTCCGCCTCCTCGGTTTTTACGTTTACTAGAATTAATAATAAATATCACGTTACATCTAGAAAATTCAAAGTTAACAATCTTACAAATTAAAAAAAAAAACATCTCATACAAAAACTCGTTTGCCATTTTATATTTTTGCCAATATTAACACATTGAGCCTCAGTGTATAAACATATTGGGGTTCCCACACCGGACTTTTTTTTACAAATATTGTTAAATACATTTGGGAGTTCCACAAGAATCACCTCTTCTCCCATATTATATAGTATTTATTTCCACGGCATTTATAGCTAAGCCAACAGGACCCAAGGCATTCCAACACTGGTACTCAGGGTTGAATTGTTTAAAACAAAATATTTTAAATAAGATCTTTAAAATATGTTTGTAAAATCTTATCCACAACTTCTCAAAAAATAATTTTCTCTGAGCATTAGACACCAACTTTTAATATTGGAAATGTGAATTTATATGTAAAGATATTTCACAACTCGCTAATATCTGCCTGTCCTCCGGGACCGGCTTGTACAGTTCTGAATACCAAATATTACTCACCTGGAGCTCGACGTGATAAAACTACAATGTATATCATAATCAAAACAACTTGTTTCTAATTATAACGGAATAGAAGAACAAATGCATCGAAATCGATTTAAACTAAATTAAAAAAAAAAACACCATATAATAACTTATGCATTTGAAGTTTCTCAGCAAACGACATTCAAAATGTTTGAAAATGTTTTAGTACAGTACCTAGACGCAAAAAATATGTAAAATATCAGAATAATCTCATATATATAATAAGTTTTCTTTATGGGTTTTTATTCAGGGTGGCCACTTGACCATTTCACTGTGCACTACTGTTTCAAAGCTGCCGATCATATTAAACATTTTTTTACCACTTGCGTACATATTCGTCGAGAGCTGCATGAACCATTCTATGTAAAGTTTTGCATGTTTAGCATGTTTTTTTTAATTGTTTTAACATTGTGTAATATCTCAAAATATCATGCGAGCGAGTGAACCATTCTATCTAACAGAAAAGTACCCATCGTTTTGCAGTTTAGCATTTTTTTTTATCATACTGTAATATCTCGAAATATCATGCGAGCCAGTTTGTTCGGGTAGAGCAGCCCTGATCCTATTTTTATTAAGAATGAGAGTATACTCATCTAGCGCAGTTAACCGGTCGGCGAATATATACGTCATGAGCAGTGAAAGGGTTAAAACAGCTTTTCAAATTTCCAGACATTTTCCTTGACTGATAAACTTCAGTTTTCCCTGACTAATTTTTATAACCCAAAAGCCAATTTTACCTGTTTTGTACATTTTACGGATTAAAATTGTGTCGAACATAAAACTTAGTCGAAGCAATTTTTCGCAAAGAATAACTTCGATTGACTCCCGTAAAATTCGCAATGAATAAAAAAAAAATTGGCTGCAAGCAAGAATATAAATATATTAAAATAAATGCGTTTTACACAATTTTCCGACTATTTCTTAAAATTTCCTGATTTTACTTTCAAATTTGTACAAATTCCCTGATTTCCCTGACCAAAGTAAAAGAAATTAAAAAAAAATCTGAAAATGAATAAGCAAAGGGGGAGAAAATTTAAAAAAAACTTGGGCTGCGGCCCTGGATGTCTGCAAAAAAAAAACAAAAATTTTATGTTTTCTTGAAAATCCCTATATAATTTATAGTGCATTTTGTTTCTGAAGCAAGTGTTCTAGACGCACGAAAAAATTGAAGCATCTAGCTCATACTATATGTTAATGAAAAACAGTATACGAGAATATATTTTTTTAATTACTGACTACTTACATTCCCCCATGACGACTTTATTAAAAAAATGTAGCATATTGTTTCTATTATAACTTCTTTGTTTTTATGCATCCACCCCCTATAAATTATCAAGCCCCCTCATAATATAGAAACTTTTACTTGATGCATTTACTATTAAGTTGCCAAAAATGCAAAAATGAATGAAATATAATTCATATGATATTATTCCGAAGTTAAAACCTCTAATTACTGTACTATGAAATCTAAATTTAGATCTGTTTGAATAAGAAACGAAGCTTTACAGTTTACAGTGAAATCTTAATTACTCCTCGAAGGTACACGCATTCAAATAGGTTGACGTTTGATCCTTACTAAATTCATTATCGACAAGTTTGGAAGCTACCTGTAAATTAATGAAATAGAAATGAGATCAACTTAGAGTTCATCCCATCTCTCATAAGCCGTCCAAAAAATTATTAAAATATAAACTAAGTTACTTACTGTTCGCTTTGAATTATTTTCGATCCAAATATCCTCTTTAATTCATTGTTGGGATTTAAGTGCTTGTGCTGAACCGACAATACATTTTTTCTCTGAGTTGTTTTGTCATGTTTAACATTTGTAGGCGTAGATACTTTTGGTACATAGTTCTCACCCAATAGTCTGTTTACTTCTCTTACTGATCTCTCCACTTCATCGACCTGAAAAATTAAAAAAAAAAAAAAAAAATGAAATATCAGATGTTGGGCACGGTGGGCTACCATGGAACTGCCTTATATAATAGGGTCATCCTGCACATCTAAATCGTGATATTTGTATGTATGTGGTGAACAGTTTAGAGGTTTAGTCCATTGAAATGTTACATTTTCTATTCTGCACTGGTATGATTATGCGTGATGATTTTTTCCAGCACCATTCTTCTGGATCGTTATATCTTCCGAGCCAAGTTTGAACTTGACGGTACACTCGGTAAGTGGGTATGCATGCAAAATCTTGTGTCGGTGAAAGTGAGCATAAACTGAAGTTATCTTTGGTAACTCATTTTGCAAATCGTTTATATCACTTTCACCATAATCTATCACTTTGATCCCTTCGCAGCGCTGTAAAATCCTTCAGAATTAAGGAAATTTTTTTGTTAAAATTGAAGAAAAGAAGTTTTAGAGTTTTAAGAGGATAAAAGAAAATTTTGTGACAAATTTCTATCTTCTAAGGGTTATAACTTTTTTATTATTCAATTTACAACAGTAAAGTGTAGAGAATTCGATTCTAAACAAAAAACTTCTCTACAAACTTTTTGTAAGATGTATCATTATGGAGATATAGGGCTAAAACTGTTAGCACTCCTTTTTCAAGATGGCGGCCAAATGGGGTGGCCGCCAAGGAGTAATAAGGATGGAAGGCTCATCTCGTAAGCGACTAGACTGGGTTTTTATTATCAACATGCAAGAGAGAGGGAAAACAAACACGCCCTCAAAAACGGAGATAGAGGACACGTGACTGGGGCAGAATTAAAGTAATAGAAAACGGTATCTCTGCGCAAGCGCTAACTTCGCGAACAATAATCCAGATTGCGCGCCTTTTTTAAATTTGAGCGTCATACCTGTTTAATGCTATCCAAGCAATGTTGTCGCTTGTAACGGTTTTCCCCAATATCGCAATAGTATGACAAACCCCATGGACAAACCACATTACAAACTGATATCTTAACAACGTGCTAAGAAATCCTCACTAGCTTTATTCGTTTTCCGTTTTTTGCTTTTTGCGAATACGCATTTTCCCCAAATACTTTTATGTCTACAATAATATTGACAACTGAAAAGTTTTGAAGGCGAGACGTAGAAATAAATGCGGCAACCTCGAAATAATTCATGTCCAAAAACCCGCGCAGGCGCTTAACTTGCTATTTCTCTTATTTTGAAATCGTTCTGTGAAGGCGAAGCATAGCTAAACTAGGGGGTTTAATGTTTGTTAACAGGCTTAGAGATATAGATGGGCTTTCCATCCTTTATACTTCCATGGTGGCCGCCGACCCCGAAGACTCAATTTTAAACTTACACCGGTTCCCCCTTCAAAAAGAAAAAAAACGTGTCCTACCCTAAATGCAAGGTTAAATGTAACATTTAAATGTACTAGTTCTAATTAATACAGTACATACAATAAATACAGTGACAGAGCTTAGATTATCGTCTATCCTCTATTACTTTTCATATGAAAGTTTCTAGGAAAGGCGTAAATTAGTAGTAATAATTAGTAAAAAAAATGGTGGTGGTCGCTAACGTGTAAGTACATATTTAAATTTTTCAAAAAATTCATCAAAATCAATTTTTGTTTTCTTTGTGAGAAGATTTCCTGAAAATATCATTAATAAATTGTCTTGAGTAGATTTTCAATATATGTGAAATACAAACAAATTGGTTCACTTGATTAAGAAAAAAATTTTTTTTTCAATTTTCGAAAAAAAAATGATAAGAAGTTTTTGAGGTCAAAACTTTTTGTGGTAGTATTTTAGGCAAAGATACATCCTCAAAGGAACCACACGCAAAAAGGTGGCAAAGGCACGTACACTTACCTTAACCTTCCATGGCCTCTTTGGAAGTTTCCAGAACAAAGTTTTAATAAAAATGAAAGTGTCCATTAACATATTTGAATATTTCAAAAGTTTCCAAAATTTCGGGAAAGCTTTCAAAATATCCGGAAAGCTTCAAATTGAATATTTTTGTTGTTAATTTAACTACAATTTAACAAACTTGTTGAATAAGATGCGCAGAAAAACAAAGAGTACTACTTTGTTTAATTATTTCCGCTTTCTTCAAATATCGAAACAGATCTACACAATTTTGCTACAGAGTGTTAAGTTTGACATATTTGAAATTATCAGTTTTTATAAAGGCAGACTTAGATGTCAAAAATAAGTAGAAGTCCACCAGATGAGCTTAAATCTTTTCATCAGAACTAAGAACAATGGAGAAAATATTAGATCAACATATTAGAAGCAAAATCATTACAGGGAAACTGCTTCACTCAAGACATATTGACAACCTGACAAATCAACAATAAATGCTCTACATGGCACGGTTAAAGGCAGCAAAGGAACTGGCTTTGTGTGCTTTCATAGATATAGAGGGAGTTTTTGCCAAAAGAGGAATACAGTTCCCAACAAGCACATGAATACAATCCATGCTAAGAAGCAGAATAATTGCCACAAATATGGGGAACGAGTCGGCCACCATGACTGCAGTTAGGGGCTGTCCACAGGGTGAAGTTTTGTCGTCCTGGCTGTGGTCAATGGTGGTCGACGATCTCCTCCATAAGCTGAGTAATTATGGCTTCATAGCTTCAACGTTCAGGGCTATGCTGATGACCTGGTTTTTACTGTGAAAGGCAGGCATGAGTTTATGATCTCAAACCACATGCAAATTGCCTTAAATATAATATCTAAATGGTGATCGTCAGAGGGCCTTAGTCAATCCGAGCAAAACAGTTATTGTACCATTCACCAAAAGGAGAAAACTAAATTTGAGAGCTATGTCAAATGGAACAGTACTGAATTTTTCCAGAGAAGAGTAATCCTGGATCAAAAACTTACCTGGAAAGGACACTTACAAAAGCAACTACGGCTATCTGGACGTGCTGTTTGGTAAGGCTGGGGTCTGAAGCCAGAAATGATACATTAGGACATAACCAAACCCATTGACTCCATGCCAATCAAGCATGACTTTGACTGCCCGTTTGATGTGCTGATTGAGAACCATCAGGCGAGCAAGGTCGAAGTTCTGCGGTTGGAGAAAGAGTCACTCATCTCGTACACAGATGGATCTAAGATGGATGAAGGTGGGGCCTAAATGCAGGCTATCTAAAGCCCCTGGCAACACCCCAACCATCTTCCAGGCAGAAATCTATTCTATAGATCTGTGTGCCCAGGAATGCCTTAACAGAGGCACTCAGATAGTCAGGCAGCACTAAAGGCTCTCAGGTCCTATACTTTCAAGTCTAAAATTGCCTGGGAATGCAGACAATCCTTGAAATAACTGGTAAAAAAACAACAAGGTGACCTTGATGTGGGTGCCAGGCAATGAATTAGCTGGCAGCCTTGCAAGAAAAGGGGCTGAAGCCCATTTTTCGAACCCGAAACGTTCTGTAGCTTATCTAAGGGACATAATTGAGGGGGTCCAAAAATGGTAAAAGGAACAAAAGAAGTCCCACTGGATGAATACTCAAGGCCAAAGACGAACGAAAAGGTTTACGACTTATTCAACAAAGAATGCCACAAAGCTTTTTGAACTCGAAAAAGAATTTATCAACTTATGCTCTAAAGAGACTGAGTTTTTCGGTATTATTTTTTGTTATATAAAGTGTGTTCATTAAATATTCACTTAACTTGGTATTAAACAACACAAACTTGAATTGTACAAATCTAGTGCATATTATATTAACCCAATAACCTAATTTTGCATGTTACTGTTCATTCCAAATTCTGCAAAATAGATCGATATTGATAATACCTAATATTTCTAGATACCATTAACTTTCCATTATTTTATACATTTATGTGCAAATTACATATTTTGAAATTGCACACTGCAATTTCAAAATAGCTCAAAATAGCTATAAGTGAATTAAGTGAGGGGGCAATCACTTGAAATTATGTCCCACAATTGAAATATTGCATACATCTGCACGATATTGCACACCATTGCACATATACCTGTCCCACATATTGCATAAGTGATTACTCCTCGGAATTAAGTAAAACAACACAGTAAATATAATGTACCTACTTAATCGAATAATAGGGTCGTTTCCTTCAACAAAATTTACAAAATATTGTTATAGGATCAAAAAGTATATTAAATATACATTGCATATGTCATATTAAAAAAAGTTCTAATTATCACATGCAAGAACAAATTGGTTTTGAAAATTAAAAGGCGGTAATTGATGACGTATCTAATGATCATTCAGTTCTAGAGAATTTTCATGTTTTCATTTATCATGTTGGTGGTAGTGCTCTGTTGATTTGTTGTTTACATTTACATTGTGTGTTTAATATTTGTTTATAATGGAACCTGATTTTGTGAAAGGTACTTCAGAGAATTTACCCGTAGCGGATTTTTATATGGTACACGAGTCTTATGTAGACAATTTGAACTATTTAAATGCCGAATCCCGAAATGTTGAAAGTTTGAGGTTAGTATTTCTTTAAAATACATACTATATGACTCACATCGATAGTAACTTTAATCTGTTAGTCCAGTCAACAGAGAGCTAAAATGATCAAAATCTCTAATTTGAGTCCTATTGAATGGATTCTGATAAAGCCTTGTGCAATGTGTTTGTAATGATGTTAATAAAAAAGTTGAAAAAATGATTAGAGAAGGAAATGATCGGAAGGGGTAGAAATCACCCCTTTTATCACGGGTTCCGTAACTTGTAGAATTAGGTAAAAAATTATTGGAAGTATGCAAAAAGAACAAGGTCAAATTATGAATGTTAAAATTGGTGCGTGTAAGATTTCAATGCTTCTAAATCATCATGTTTATAAACATATAAGTTCTAAGAAAACGAACTGTACCAATGCGAAATATGTATATGTAAAATATATATCAATAGTTTAGTTTAAGTCAGTCACTTGTCCAGAGTGTTTGACAATATATTATTTTTGTTCCGTCTATTTAATTTAATTTGGCTTCTACCTATTTAAAATCCCTTCAAAAATGAAAAAGAAACAATAAATTTACCTTTTTTGGCCCAAAATACGATGTTTTTACTCTTGTGAATTCTTTCGAGAAATGCATATTTTTGGAGATATGGCCAGTCGAAGATTCCTAAAAGTGGGGGAGGGGAAATGTAAAAGTTGAAAAAAAACCTGAAAAAATTCAGGTGAATGTATCATCGAAATATAAGACTTTTTTTATTTGCAACTTTTCTGTAAAGTGCGTTTTCACCGAGTTATTCCGGAAAAACATGAAAAACTACCTCTTTCTTTGAAATTGTAGCGCTTTAAAAATATGTAATTTAAAAATTTGAAAAATCAGACATATGCATTGAGGCCTTCTAAACATTTTTTGTCTCTTGGAATTTTTTTGTAACTTGCAGTTTTTCACGATAACTAATGCACTACATTTTTTGCACTTTAAAAAATACATGAAAATTTAAAAATTATATTGAACTTTTAAAAATGGTATAACTATATAGGTTATTATTAATTATTATCTACTGTTATACTGTTAAAATGTTTATATTTTTTATTTTGTTCCGAGTTTCGTTCTTTGTTTTTTTAATGTCAATAAATTTTAATAGAGTATGATGTTAAGTGGCGTTTTTAAAAATGTTACCAAGACGGTAGCAGTCTGCTCTACACCGTGGTTTAGTCAGACTATGTGTTAGTACTTTGAACCTTTAAATAATTTTTGCAATTACATGAAAAAAAGGAAAATACGTGACGAAACCTATTTTTCTAAGAAAATGTTTTTCTAACTCGAATTTCTAACTTTTTACTTTAGAGCGATTAACCTTGAAAAATACAAAATTTCCGCCTGTAGCGCATTTCTTCCACTTCGCCCTTGGCTCACAAAAAAAAAATTGAACCTGACCTAAAGTTAAGGTTCTAGTGCCTGATTGGGCCATTTTCCTAAAATTGCCAGGGCCGGTTGGACTGACCCCATCCACCCCTGGCAGTATATCTAATATTTCTTTCATAAATTAAAGATCTAAGTAATTTCCCAGCATATACAGGACAATTGCTGACAATCTATGCTCTTAAAATAAATTACTTTTATCCATTATATTAACCATGTACGTAATTTAAAATTATTAATGAATAAAAAATTAATACCCACATCTGCATTATCTTCACTACTGCGTTGAGTATTAACATGTTTCCCTGACTTTTTCTTCTTTTTCCTCTTTTTTCTTTTCACTTCATGAGGTTCTCCTTCACAAGATTTGGCTGCCTCTGTCTCATTGTCATCTTCTTTGACCTCACTCTCAGAGTGTGATTGTTGGTTTAACTTCGAAATTAAGACATAAAACATGAATTAAGAAATATATTTGTATATTATCAATTCATACTTTATAACCAATTTAATTACACTTACCAAATCATAACGATTAATATTTAGTTGTTTTCTTCTTGCACCTCCAGTAACAGGAGTATCAGTCTCGGTGTCGGATACTTCATCCACTAATTCTTTGTCTTTATCACCTTGCAACTTTCTTAAAACTCGTGAGGACATATTTATATTATAATTTATGATTTAATAATTTAGTAAAATGTAAAGATTAATGACTATTCATAACTTAAATTGTAAAGTGACTTATGTTTTGACGTATGACGTCTCCTTCCTGACATTTCACTTTTCATTTATTAAGCTGAAATTAGCAACAGAGGAAGTAACAACGTTCGATCCACAGACCTAAAAATAAGTAGACTGATAATGAACTTTTTGAGCAAGTGACAATTCGTCCCGGATTAGGTGGGACAGTTCCGTTTTTCGAGGTGCTGTCCCCAAGGGCGTAGATAAGGTGGGGGAGGTAGAGGGGGCAATATTTTTTCCAAAAAAAAAGAGGCATTTCATAGATTTCGCGGGGCCGGGCCCTGGCCCTATATTTCTATTTCAATTCGATGCGGGAGAACTGCACATTCATCACACTTCATGGAATAGTTTTCCTGGGTATACCTATATAAACGTGGGGGCTCCTGGTCTCTATTTTTCAAGGCCTAAACACTTCAATAAAAGATATGATAAAAGTGAATGATAAAACTCTATGAAGAGAGGACGAATATGGCCCGTAAAACCAAGGGCGGATCTGGACCTTGAGCTTGGGGGGTAACACTGAACCCAAAATTTTTTGATGAACGGGGGGGAGAAATCCTAAAAACATTTTTTTTCGTCCCAAAAATTTTTTGAAAAGCGGGGGGGAAAAATCCGAAAAAATTTTTTTGAAGAGCGGGGGTGGGGGAAATCCGAACAAATTCTTTCATCCCAAAAATTAAAAAATATAATTTATATATGAAGGTTATTGACTTACACAATCTTGGGGGGGTAATTACCCCGTTAAAATTATTTTTCTTCCCAAAATTAACAAAAATCAACATTTTAAAACAAAAGTTGATGGTTTACAGAATCTTGGAAGGGGCAATTACCCCGTTACCCCCCCCCCCCCCCCCCCATAAATTCGCGCTTGCGTAAAACTATCTCTTTCTGTGACGTTTTCTTTTTGTCTACTCGAGTAAGCGTTCCAGGCAGTTCCAGGTTCCAGCACAGTAGAGAAATTATTTTCTCTACAGCTACTGTGTAGCGATGGGCACAATCTGAGGATTTTAATAATCGGATTCTACCGATTCGATATTCTAATAATCGGATAATAATTCGAATTAATTTTAATTCGGTGTTGCCGATCGTGCTAAAATAACTCGTCTCGATTATAGAGATTCCACCACTATAATGATCATATGCATTATAAAATTATGAGTTCTTCAAATTAATTTTAAAATGGTGTGTGATGGACTGCGGTATAATAAAACTGCTTTTAAAATGCTTAGACAGGTTAGGATATTATTAGGACAGCTCGCTCCGTTTTATTTAAACAGTGTACTGTGAGTTTTGGTTATTGGTTTTATTTATTTTTTTTATTAGGGTATCCAACGACCTGTCAAAATATGGCGTTGTGGGCAAACAATTGGCAAACCCGAGTTTATTTTTACCAAATTCCGAAAACGTAGCCAAACCAACAGAAAAACACAAACGTTTAAGGAATGAAAATGAATGTTTGCCCTCGAGGCCCACACACGCAATGTTGGATGTCACGTGGTTTGGATTGCCTAATGTTTCCCGGTTCTAAAAAACGATGTGTCGTTTGGAATTGTTTTAGCAGATCTGATAAAAACAACTTAGCAACGTGACATGTTGCTGGCACATCGAGAATCAAATCGAGATTCAAAAGATTGAATCAATCAATTCAACCGATTTGAGTTTTCATCGTTCAGTAATCAGCATACATTATTCGTATTTCGTAATTTATGACCTGCATTTCCATTATTTTCAGATTATTATTAATTCAAATTAGAGAACTTTATTAATCGAATTATGAAGGTTATTTAAATGATCGGATACAGGTTATTTTAATTCGAATTATCCCGTCACTGCTACTGTGGTTCCAGTTTGGTATTGGGTTTGATGGGTAATGGTAATAGGTACCTAGAGCTCAATTATCGAATCTCTATTATTAAAAGTCGTATTCGACTTTGGGAAAATATCTACTGAAATTTGCATGACTAAAAAAATATGCATTATCGAATATCACATTCTACAATTTTCAGCAGAATGTTCAACGAATGGGTAAAAAATTTTTAGTCTTGCAAATTTCGTTAGATATTTTCCCAAAGTCGAATGCGACTTTTACTAATAGAGATTCGAGAATTGTGGCCCTGGTCTATTTATAATTACATACAATCGAATAATCGAAAAGCTTAATTGAAAATTCGAAAAGTGATTATCTGACAGATACATACATACTTAATATAAATTATTAATTATTCATTTTCTGCTGGAAGCTATAATGATTATCGTTTTTGAAAATATCGTTTAATCGATATACAATTTAATTATTTACATGAATACTTCGTTAGATGTTCACAGGTTGATAACCTACAAATATAAGTGCATTCATTCTTTGCCCTTTGTTTAGTGTTATACTGTTATAAATTAAAACAAAAATAATGAACAGTATCGGCGAAGCTTGTAATGAACTGAAAAAGGAATACGATGCGTGTTTTAATTCATGGTTTTCAGAACATTTTTTAAAAGGGAACACGAATGATTCCATGTGTGCTCCTATATTTAAAGTGTATCAGCAATGTGTTAAGGTAAAAGGTCTTAATCAACTTATATTTTAAAGTAGGTATTTTTAAATTATCTTTTTTTAGAAAGCAATGAAAGATCATCGTATAGATTTAGAGGAAGTGAATAAGAACATTTTAGGCACGGATAAAGAGAAACAACCACCAACTAGGCAATCCACTTTTTCATCTGCCTCCTGACCCATAATTTCGACGTTTCCCAGTACGTCACATTCAGAGACAATACATAAAAACCTCGAAGACCAATAACAAGGAAAACTATGTGATATATGAAACTTTCTTTGTGAAAATCCTTAATATGCTACCGGTTATTGAACAATATTTTTCGTCACCACAATAATTTGGAAGATTTATCTTAAAAACTGTAAATAAAAGTTAATTGGTTTAAAAATCCTTACTTATTAGAGGTAATTAAAATTTTTGTAGTACCTAGCTATTTAACAAATTTAATTGAACTGGTATAGGGACATTTTTCTAAAATTAATTGTTCCTTTAATTATTTAATAGGCAACTTGCATATATTTATTTTATTTCATTAGTGTTTATGTGGAAAAATAGGCTATCAAATTACAGCCCTTAAATCGTAAAATTATTAAATTTAAGTTGTAATAGCTATTAATTTGAAACGAGAGAATAGGCCTGGGAAAGGCTCTGTGTCGAATAGGGTACAGCAAGCAAATATCGAATACGTTCTTGTAATCTGAGCGTGTCTGCGGCTGTTGCGCCATATGACGGCGCACTGCTTGACCTCACAGTCAATGGCAGCGTGTAACAAGAATAGTTTAAATTGTGCAGACTTTAATAAGTTATATTTAATATATATATTTTTTGTGAACTAGGGTTTTTTTAATGATATTGTCTTACGTTTCGAGTATTATTTTATAAATTTCATTTTTATGCAAGTTCACTATTGAAAGGATTGAACATATAATGTAAATAGATTAACTAACTTTCTGATGCACAGTTTCATGTCGAGAATTGTTACATCTATGCCTTCATTTCTGTAACAGTACTTAGGTCTTGATTTCACTGCACACTACTGTTTCAAAGCTGCCCATCACATTAAGCATTTTTTTACCGCTTGCATACATATTTATCGTCAAGAGCTGCGTGAACCATTCTATGTAATGGAAAAGTACCCATCGTTTTGTATGTTTAGCATGTTTTAGTTAACTTTTTAAAAATCCATAGAACAAAAGTACAAAACTCGGAATTAAGAAACGTTTTATTAATGTAATTGAGTTGCGTGTGACTGCAGCACGACATATAAATCTTATCGCACAATCGGGGATCCCCACCACATCAGAATTGCGCGCGTCATGTTTTTTCTATCATTGTTTAATATCTCAAAATATGCGAGCGAGTTTGTTCGGGTAGAGCAGTCTCATCCTATTTTTATTAAGAATGCGAGTATACTCGTCTAGAGCAGTTAACCGGTCGGCGAATATATACGTTAAGAGCACTGAAAGGGTTAATTTTCAGAAAAATATAATTAGAAATGAAATTTCTTTCAGTTAATTTAGATTTTAAGCAATAATTAGTTTTTTTTCAGCAGTGCATTGTTGACGTATAATCAGAGTGTATTAAATAGGTGATGCGACGACAACCCTCACAGTGGCTTCATAAGTGCTTACTTTGTACATAATGTAATAGATGGCAGGACCAATAAGTTCTCTCATTAATTACGCATAGATAGATAATAATAATAATAATAATAATAATACTAATTTTACAGGTTCTGTGCATACGTGCATACAGTGTTGCATACATTCCCGGACTTTTGTTTTTCGTTTAGTGAAACAAGAGTCCAGTGACATCTGACATTAAGTAGCTAAATTAATACATTGAAATAATATATGCAACACTACATGCAGCATTGCACGTGTCGCCACAGCTAACCTCAAAAATATATATTTCTTAAGATTTACGAGTATTACGTACCTATTATTAAAATTTCTGCCTGGTTCCTGTACTTTCAGCCAAAATCAAATTCAACATAATCTGTATGAAGTTTTAAATAGTTTGTCACAATAAAATAATACACTTTTTGCAGGTTAGGAATCTAACCTATAATTAGCAGTCTATTTTTATTAATCAACAATATTGAAAAATTATTTGCGTGAATTTTTAAATAATTACTTGGAGCCAGTATGGCTCCAAGCTAAAAATGCCTATACAAACATTAAAAATGAGAATAAACGAAAAAAACCTTAAAATTTGAGGTTATGTTAGTTATACGATGCATATGCCCAGGTAATTGTAGGACCTTATTGCTCGCGCCATCTACTAAAGTAAATAGAAACCATGCACTAATGAAGCCATTATTATAATAGGAAAGTGCCGTACGTCGGACCACCTATTTAATACACCGTGCATATAATATCGTGACACTGAAATATGCAACAAGTGGGAAAAAATTAGCGGTCTGCTTTATGAAGACAGGTCAACTTTTATTTAAAAACCATGTTGAAATTATATCATTGGTATTTTTTTTTTTTTAAGTGGAACATGCACTATAGTTGTCGGTAATTTTTATTTATTTATTCGATTAGTACAGAATTAATACAAATTCCAATTCGTACATTAAACCAACTTTTACTTAGTAAGAACTATACCTCATACACACATACCGAAAAAAAAAAAAATAGAAATAAATAGAAAACAAAACAGGAGCAAAGAAAATAAGTGAGGTAATAACGACAGAATTTATTGTCTCGTAACTGCTCTTTTAAGGTTATATATATAGTATAATAGAAATAAGCGGAAAAACACCTTGAGGTGGAACTAATTGCAACAGATGATTCTTGTCGTAAATGATAAGTAACACGCTCCTAATCAACCTGCTAAAAATGCGTTCTTTTGGCCGCCATCTTGAAAAAACATGAAACAATTTAAAAAAAATCATAAAAAATCGTGTGGTATCAAATTACAGGAAATTTCATGCTGAAAAAGAATATGATATTGGTTTTTAAAAGTAAAAGGAAGTAACAAAATGGTGGCCGAAAAACTGAAAGGTGTTAAAAGATGCTCCTGATGCGCACATTATAACTGCCATCCCATGAAAGGTGTTATGGCCATCTATTGTTTCTATATTATGGTCGACATTGCCGGTGACCCATTGAAGAAGTGGCCTGATGGTACAACGCTTTGGTTACTTTCATCCATTACAGAAGAATGTATGTATTTCAGCACTTCATCATAAGACACACTGAATCCAAGGCTGCAAAGTTCATCAATTAAGAAACGAGACCCAAAATCTCTGTGAATCTGTACGCCACCAGCAAGAGGAATTGGGCATATCAGAGAACGAGGCCTGCAAGCTTGCATTACTGCCTGACCTATCGAAACCTGCTTCAGATCATTGCGTTTGCCACCGATTAGGATATCCAAAAACGTTAGTAAAACTGGGGGTAAATATGTCTTGTTTTCTTCAACAGATGCAAAATCTGATGCACTAGGATAAAAGTCCCTATTTTTGTACAACAAATTTATGTCAGTTCTGATTAGTTTTGCTGCAGACTCGATTAATCTAAATTTTTCAGGGTAAATTTCATCAGGGTCATCGAGTCTTTTTTGTTTGTGATAGTCCAAGATTATGTTTGATACAGTTTTTCCAAATGTTATCATGTTACATTTCCCATTTGTGTGAACGATCCAATACTTCCTCGTAGCGTTCTCGAGCTGGTCGAAGGAATATCTTCTTGCGATGTTTTCAGTTTTATATTACTTTTAATTTTAATAGGATTGATGTATACACGTCGACATTCTGTATATACTTTAACAGCACCAGTAGGCATAGGATTGAAGTGTTCATGAATTTTATCATCTCTTTGTTTGCTTGCGTTGATAATTCCCGTCAAGTCTTTAGCTGTTGATGTGACATAGGGAGTATCGTCACAAAGCACATTGGAACACAAAAGGCAGGTTTTTTCTTCCATTTCCCTTATGATGATTTCTTCACTCAAAACAAAGATTATCTACCTGAAACAGATAATAAAGAAAATCAAAATTCGTTTACCTAATTCTGATGATTTTTTTTTACATTTTTTCATGTTTTTTCAAGATGGAAGGCAAATAAACGCATTTAGCGCGACAGTATGGATGTATATTTTTAGTATGTTGATTAGGAGCCATTTACAAGATTCATTTTTGTTGCAATTAGTTCCACCTCTAACACTACTTCTACTATACTAATAAGCCAAGCAAGTCTTATTCAGCGAAATTGTCATTAATGTTGGTGGCCATTCTGTCACAAAAAGTTTGTTGCCCATAGTTCTATGTTTTATGAAGTCTAATAAAAATTAAGGTAGATGGTAGTGTTACAGGGTGCAACATGAAAATTTAGTTTCCTTCACAGAGATGGACCATCAGCAGAACTAGTAATTAGCTTACATAGAAAATAAAGAAGGGCAAATTTTCTACGATCTTCTAATAACTTTAAACACGTTTAGTCTTACGTGAAAATCAAATGCAGGCCTGTTTTGTAAACATAAAATTTGATAAATCTAATAGTAATAATAAAGCACTTTATTGAAGTATAAATAATAATTCGACGGGCTAATAACTAAGGTCCTGCCTATTTTTACATTTTTATGTAGTGATACATTTTTACAGTATTGTATAGTCACTGTCAAGTCAATACACAATATGATAGGGTAAATTACAGTTAAAATGATATGAAACAATAATCTTTTTTATTAAAAACAAGAAAGAATAAAAAAGACGAGAGAGTATAGAGAGTACTTACTAAAGAAACATTCCGAGCCTTTCCCATATGGTAGATATACTCTGGATGACTGAATCTGGGTCTGGTATTATCGTTTCATTGACAGAAATTTTTTATAATAAGAAGATATTCTTCATTTTTTGCAAATCTGCTAGTAAGATTTAATCTTTGCTGAGCGAGTTGCACCTGGGTAATCTCATATATTAATGGGTTAGGTGGTGCAATGGATTATTATGGAGTTACATTGTTAATGAGTTCAATAAAATTGAGCTTTGTCGAAGGTGCTGCTGAGGTCACAGACTGTACTAGGGGATTCTAAGAAGGTGTTATTATACTATTCACAGATATAAAAACGAAGAGTGTATTGCATTTAATAGGCACATTTCTAAAATCGTATCACTTGTGGAGAATTTTTTCTTGTCACTGTGTTAGTAAACGAATTCTGTCTATCCGTCACGTTTCTCGTAAGCACAATAATTTAAGAAAAAAAAATATTGTAATGAAATTTAGAGAGAAAGTTAGTGTTGGTTAGAACAAAATCTATCAGTAAATAAAGTTGTTAATCGTTTAAATTAAAAAAAATTCTCTTCTTAACTTTTGTTTTGTAATTGAATAGAAATATTCTTAAATGTTATTTCCTATAATTTATTTATTTATATATTTTACTAATATACAATATGGAAATATGAACTATACACATATGTTATAGGAATTAATAAATTTGAAATTCGACGGCTACACTTTTGACTGGGAATCTGAGGGTTATGGGTTCAAAACAGACAGGTTGGACAGATCTCCCGTATGGGGTACTGAGTTTAGGGGCCCGTAGCAGGGGTCCGCCAGAGATCTTGACAAAATTTTGTTTTCAAATTTCTCCCTCCCGCTGATTAATTATTAAGCGCGGGGGTCCGTTGGCTTCCAAGGGGCCCGTCAGATTTTGGCAATTTTTTTTTTATTTCTGCCCCCCGGGTTTGACTTGATTAATGAAAAATTATTTATATAACTTAATTTTTGAATGAGGTTTATATCACTTCTTATTAATATACACGATGAAAATGAAATGAATCATACATAGTTGTTAGTAAGAGTTGTTATTCTTAATATAATCATATCTTGTTAGTAATGTAGTGATTTGCGATAATTGTTAAATACCGTCATGTGTCTTCATCATCTGTTAAGTTATAAAATTTACTTATCACTCGGTAAGAATTTCGGAAGCTTTTGGACTACACCATTAGATTAGATTATAGGTAGGTTAAGTGTAAGGCGCCTCTTTTCACCTCGACCTAAAAATATTTTATGAGTACCCTTGGATTTTTATGTACCCATCCAATCCTAGATTTCTAAAGAATCCTAAGATTTTCCTGATGACTACCTTCTCAGATAGAAAGATGTCAAAACTACCTGTTCCAAGTATTGTGAAGGGGCCTGTTATTTGCTTCAGCTCCGATTTGCTCGAGTAGCTCTTTTACTCTTTTTTACGAATAGCTTATGAACTAATAAAAAACAAAGTAAAGTGTTTTAACAGATCATCACAAATTTTATTTTTATCATAATACTTTTATAATCAATTTGCAAATGGGTTAAACATGGTCATTTTTTTGTTTATATAAAGAAATAATAGCTGCTTTGCAGTAGTACAACATACAGTACTTTTTTTGGAAGAAGGAATGCGGGTTTTTAATTTTTCCTGATCATGTCCACTTGAAAATAACAATAGTGGAAGACCAGACCCTCTGAATTCGACACCCTCTATACAACTCGCGAACACCCACCTAAAAAATAGGTAATCTGATGTAAAATAACCCGCTAAACTTGATTTTTGAATTCGCCCATTGATCTGAGATTGCCAAAATGACCAAATTGGAAATTTTCTAAAAAAAATAAAAATTATGTGTTATTTTTTGTTTTTCATATAACACGTCATATATTTTTTATTTTACTTCAGAATTTTTTAATTTTTTTACATAATATTCTCTAACTATTCTTTGATATGTTGAAAGTAAAAAACTTTACCTAAAAAATAATTAGTTGGCAAAAAAAAAATAACAACTTTTCTTTGACGCAAAATCTTTAAAATTTGCAGAGTAAAATGTCCGATCGAGGTATCTTTTTTATTTTTAAAGTTAGGTGCCTACTATAATCGAAGAAAATGTTCCGAATGAACTAAATAAAATCTTTTATAAGAAGTTTTTTTTGAAATTTTGCTCCCTTATCGAAATATTCATTAATTGTTTCAGCGTCCGAACGAATGCGCGCTACTATGAATCGGCCGCAATCGCATCTAGAGCTAGACGCAGACACGTGCCGGGTGATTATTATTTTCCAATATCCATTTATGTTAAGTTGAAAGTGCTGTCTGTCTCAGTCCTTATATTTAGTGTGTTATAAACACATAGTTTGGCATAATAAATTATAATTACTCGGATAGGAAATCAAAGGAAACAAGCTAAAAACGTACTCTTCGCCTGTTAACTGGATTTTTATATAATTGTTATACATTCAATAGGATACTTTTCGCAGTTTTTTGTAAATAATGTTACTTTTAGACATTTTTAATTTTATAGTACGATCTCAGTTGGTAAAAGACTTGGTAAAAAAACTATACCAAACCCCATTTGGGTTTCGATTCCGAGTCAAAAGAACTACACCACCACCTTACACGTAGAAGAATGTAAATTTTTACATTATAAGACACGAGCTATAAAATCATATTTTCACGGTTGTATATTACATTATGAAATGTATATTTGTAAAATATATAAATAATTAGAAATATTACAATGAAATATTTCAACCGGATTTCTATTCAATTACAAAAACATAAAAATTAAAAAAAAATTTTTTCAACAGTAAAATCACAAGAGCTTTTTTTTATCGGATAAATTTCTCTTTGTAACGAAATAATTTTGCCAATCAGTGCTTTTATGAGAAAAACTGACATGAAAAAATCGCGAGACCGGAGATCGAGCGATTTTGTCAAATGTCAGTTTTTCGAGCAAAATTACTGATTGACAAAATATTGAGTTAAAAAGAAATTTATCCATAAAAGAAAAGCTCGAGTGATTTTTGGCAAGATAAATTAACGACAGAATATGTGAACGAACAACAATTAAAAATAATTATAATTTTCTCAAAACGACTCATATCGTACAGTATAATTTCCACAAGACTTAAAAATTATAGCCGACAGTACAGATTTTAAAATGACGTGCGACTACTAGATATACTCTGCTTTTGAGGAACAGGTATTTTTATCGTGATAAGAAACGATGCACCTTTTTTTATCGCCGTCAAAGTGACAAAATGTGACTGTCAAATAGACTTTTTTATATAGGAGTTAATTTATCAAATTTAAATCATTAAGTAATAACATTTTTATTTGTCGATCGATTTTGTTCAAGCTAACACTAATTTACTGTCCAAATTTCAGTACAATCGGAATTTTCTTTCTTCAGTTATCGTGCTTACAAGAAACGTGACGGACGGACAGACAGACGGAAATTTTGAAAGTTGTTCAGAATTCGTTCACTAACACAATGGTATGAAAATTTTTTGTCTGCGAGCGATATTTACGGCTTTAGAAATGTACCGATCAAATGCAAAATCCGATGACATTTCTGTGGCTCTAAAACAATATTTAGAACAGAAAAATTTATTTTTATCACTAAATCCAGTTTACCATGCACAATGTAGAAGATCGTATACCCGAACTGCTTATAAAAGAAAATCAGAAATTGTAAATCCTAGTACAGAGAATACAAGTAAAAAGGGCATTTCTGCAATGTGCTATTTACAAGACAGCCTACCAAATTAAGCCCAGAATTCCAAATGTTTTAGATTTTGGATGGTACCTAAAGGAGGAAATCTTATTTCCAAAGATGATTTCAAAAAGCCCAAAACCCAATTTTATTGAGTTAACTCCATTTTGTAAATGTAAATTATATAGCTGTACTACAAACTGCAAGTGTAGCAAAGCAAACGCGCAATGTAACATAAGTTGTTTATGCGAAGGAAAATGTAATCTTTAGTACCCACTTGCTGTTATAATTAATGAAAATATATTTTTTAATGTGTATGTTTCGAGATTATCTACATACTTTTATAACATTTAATTGCAAATAGAAACTAAATAATCCGTAGACTCACTTGATCGCTTAAACGACACCACAGATGGGCGACGTTAACAGAAGTTATGCTTTAAATTAATGCGGACGAGTTGCGCGGCCGCTTCCAACAGCGTCATCTCGTTACATGAGCCGAATTTCCAAAAAATATCTTTATAAAAAAGTTTGTTTAAAGTATATGGAACATTTTTCTCGTTTATACTATAACTCTCTCTTTAAAAATAAAAAAGTTACCTCGATCGGGTATTTTTCAACGCAAATTTTAAAAAACCGCGACAATAGAGGGTAATTATATTTTTTTTAGGCACTATATTATTAGTTACACTATATTCTTTGCCGTCAGCCTGTCCAAGATTATTGGAGGGATAATGTGTAAAATATTGGTCAAAATCGGAATTAAAATAAAAAAGATATGATGTGTTATGTGCAAAACAAAAATTAACACATAATTTTAAAATTTTTCAAAAAATTTGCGAATTGACCGATTTGGCAATCTCAAATTAATGGGCGAACTCAAAAATCAAATCCAGAAGGTCATTTTACATAATATCATCTGTTTTTTAGGTGGGTGTTCGCGAGTTGTATAGACTACTTTTAAAATGCTTCCTACAGATTGGCTGCTCTCCGACTAAATAAACGTGTTTTATTATATTTAATCATGTATTAAATACCTTTTGATTAACTTTAGTCACACTCATAAATAATAATTGTGTTTAGTCATTATGTGTACTTAAGAATCACATTAGTAATGCTGTTTTGCATCTTATCTTGATTAAGTAAGTTGTTTTTTAGAGGAAATAGAAATAAAATATACAATCAGTGCCGTGAAATGCACGT
Source organism: Rutpela maculata (assembly GCA_936432065.2). Classification (NCBI taxonomy): domain Eukaryota; kingdom Metazoa; phylum Arthropoda; class Insecta; order Coleoptera; family Cerambycidae; genus Rutpela; species Rutpela maculata. Next base: position 81,723,452 of record OW386286.2, on the reverse strand, counting down.
CTGGTTTTTATTTTTTTGCAAGTCAACAAATTAACCAGAAAGTTTATTTGTACTAGGTCTAGTTTTTTTCGAAATTTTATTGCAAACAATTTGGTATTTTTATTTTGGCGATTCGGCTCCTTGGACTGGAAATAATATGGAAAATACTAGGAAATTTAAAATATAAATTATTTAAAGGAGCAAGGTCCATAAGACCGGTTTTCGGCCTAATTTTTATTTTTGAACTAAAAAAAAAAAACTGAAAAACGTGTTTCTATTATTTACTGTTAATATCAAGTTGATTCCACCCCAAACGAAACTTTCCCCCACCCTCCCTTTTTACCTCCTCACCCCCTCCCACCTATTACGAAATAACTAAAATACACGTACTGTCGTGCGCAAAAAAAATGGGGCAAGTCTTATAACGTATTTTTGCTAAAATCTAGTTGTGTACATCTAACTTTAATTTTTGTGACATTGCCAGTTATTTGTCAAAATTCATTGCAAGTGTACAAATAGAGACGGATTTACATTAGAAAAAAATAGTTGTCCTATTTTTTTTTTTGTTCATGACAGTACAAAATCAAAAATATCCTTATTCAGCAACAGTCATGTTAAAATGTTTCAATGACCTTCAAAAAAATCAACTGAATGCTCGTTATTTAATAATTTAGGGGGGTCTAAAAGAGAGAGGTGAGTGTGGGAAAGTTTAGTTTGTAGTGGAATCGATTCGATATTGATAGTAAATAATAAAAACATGTTTTTCAGTTTTTTTTGTTCAAAAATAAATTAGGCCAAAAACCGGCCTTATGGACCCTCCTCCTTTTATATGAAGCAATGGGCATTTAATCCAAAACTTATCATTACACTTATCACACCTAAAACAAATTAAAACCATAAAATGGCTGCAGAAAAGCAATTCCATTCAAAATTTATTTTGACCAGTGTATTTTATTTTTGTAACATCACATTCCATTTTTCAACTTTCTAAATTATAAATAAAGGATTGTTTTTTATTTGATAATCATGATATGAAAAATGCTATTTAGATATAAACAAATGAAACCAATAAGTTTGGTATGCGTAGATTTAAAAAGCCGAAAAAATGTTTAAAAAAATTAATTATAAAAATGCAACAATGTTTTACTGTCATCGCGGATATTGATTATTTGTAATGTATTTGATAGAAAATTTCGTACTCTTTCAGAAAAAAATTACACAAACCACTTTATTTGGCCGGCATACCTATTTGAAGTGTGTGAAAGGAGATAAAATTTCTCCATTATCACGTGCACTTTTTTTTTGTTTGTTTCGATGTGATCTTTAAAAACATCTTCGTATGCGGTGGGCCCGCATGCCAAGATGTATCCGGCATACCAGCTTTATTGCATGGTCTCTATTCACATCTATTACAAAAAGTAGTACGTTAAATAAGTTTGTTTTGGAGTAAAAGTTTTTATAGAATAAAATGAGGATAAATATGATCAAAGGAATTATAGGCAAATTTTTATTTTAGATGATTCAAACAATAAATTAAAGTTGATATAATTAACAAGAGTTTATGCCCAAGCATAGTATATTTATTAATAATCATCAGAAATCATAGTAATTATAAAGCAACAGTAGCTTCACAAGAAGCATTTACTCCAAAACACATTTATTTAACGTACTAGTAACGTACTTAGTTTGTTTTATATATGCATGCATGTGTGTGTGTGAGTATGCGAGATGTAAATATAGTTTTTGCTGTTGTTAACATTGTGTTTTATACTATGTATGTATATGTGCATGTACAAGCATACATATACTATTCAATTGTATCCCATGCTCAAATATGTTTTGTGGAGTATTATGTTTATTTATTTTAAAATGTACTTCTCATTCCCTTATGTAATTCTATTTACTATACTAAATAAACATTTTATTATTATTATTATTATTACTACTTTTTGTAATAGATGTGAATTGAAACTATGCAATAAAGCTGGTATTCCGGATACTTCCGGCAGTTTTTGGGCCCGCATACCAAGATATTTTTAAAGATCACATCAAAACGAAGAAAAAAAAAGTTTGCACGTCATAATGAAGAAATTTTATCCCCTTTGACACACACTTCAAACAGATATGCCAGACACGTCCGGCCAAATAAAGTGGTTTGCGTAATTTTTTTCTGAAAGAGTATGAAATTTTCTGACAGTAAAACATTATTGCATTTTTATAATCAATTTTTTTTTTTAATTTTTTTGGCTTTTAAAATTTACGCATACCAAGCTTATTTTTCAATCCCGCTATGACGGGGTTTTCAGTATCACCGACTCCGGGACTATAACTATTCGTAGTATAATATTTAATGTTTGTTAGTTGTTAATAATTCTTTGACACCATAACAGTATTTAGTTTTTTTTTAAAGTATTGTTGAAGAAAATCACCTTTATAATATTGTAATTACTTAGAGGGTATAGTACTAGTCAATGTACATGTTATTCAATATTTGTAAATTATGTAATAAAATCTGTACAACAGCAGTTTTATTTATAGTAACATGCCCACGGTTACGCTCCCCTGATCTCTCATTTTTCCCCAGTGTCTTCACACTGGGATATGTTCTTCCACCATCCTGCCCGCCCATCTTACCATCACCTTTAACGTAAAGAAGCCTATTCTCTAAGTTAAAAGGATGTCTATAGGTGTACACAATTTCATTAAGATATGTTGAGCCATTTTAGAGATATGGTGGACCAAACATTTAACAGACAAGCAAAAATTGAAAATACACTTTCTGGCAAACACTAACATATCTTGAATTCTAAGAAAAAAAATTATAAACATACCTACCTTTATATTTTTAGAGATTATATGTACGTTGTTGATTGCAGGTATTTGAGGACTACATACAGATTCGGCAAATGTAATTTTATGTATCCTAAGATAAATAAGCGTAAGAAAGAAAACAGAGAAATTAGGATATGAAAGACGAATATACTGCTCCCAGCACGTCCCAACTTACGTGAAATCTTATTTTTATCATCTTGCCGTATATCAACGTGTGCGCATTGTAGTGGGAGTAGATCCTCTTTTTTCCCTAATTTCTTTGTTTTCTTTCTGGCGCTCATTTGTCTTAGTGTACATGTATAAAACTATATTTGCCGAATTTGCATAAAGATAAGAAGGTGCTCAATTAGTTTCTTATAACTGATGGTGATTTTGAAATTTTTACATTGGGACACTACTAAAAATATTTACAAATCTATCTTAGCAAAGTGCATGGAAAAAATGTATTAAATAAAAATTTTTGTTTTAAGAAATAATAAGTTTGTAATAAATAAATTTATTTACGACAGTCTTTATAGTAGTACAAAGCTTTATTGGAAATTACAATTGGTTAACGACCTAAGTCTTCCAGCATATGTACATTATATATTATATTTATAATGCTAATCTAAAACAAATATAATACATTTTATGTTTATAATGTTTTTACAAGAAAACGAGATTCATATTTCTTGTAATAATAGTATTTCTTACATATGAAGAATTTATTTGTGTATACAGGGTGTCTCGGCACTATGGGGCAATACTTCGGGAACATATAGTTTGGGTCAAAATAACACTAAAATAACTATAACACAGATCAAACAAACCAGATGTTTCACTTATGACGTTTCATGGTTTAGATAATAAATCAACTCCTGGAAGGTACGAATTTGTGTAGTGATCTGCGCATATACCAAGCAGTCTTAACCAGCGAGTATAGACACAGGAGGGAGGTGATGACACGTAACAATAATTAAAAGTCACCTAATAAATACTCAAAAAAACCACTTAAATGTATAACAATAAGAACTCTAAGCTTCAATAGAATACACTGCATTCCAAAATAATTAATATCACTGGTGTAGCTGATGACGACTTCCATCTCTGAGATTTCAATACTAAACACTCTCTCCTGTGATATTGTACTCGCTGGTCTTAACTTCCATGTCAACCGCTAGGTTGCTCTGTTTATGACTTCTGCGCAGAATCCTGGAAGGTAAACGTCACACGACAAAAAATGAAACTGGTTACATAGGGAATACTATTAAGTGAAACATCTGGTTTGTTTGATCTGTGATTATAATTTTTTTTCTTAGGACGCCCCCCTATGGAGATATTACTCTCAAGGTTTTTTGCCTATTACTGTTCCAAACCTTTCTATCGATTTTAATAAAATTTGGGCTGTGTACATATTAAATGAGTATCTTTATTCCAGAAATAAGGCGCCCTTCGTATCTTGTCTAGGAAGCCAGGGGTGCTTTTTACCCCTAAATTTTGACAAATTAATTTTTGAAAATTAAGGTCACATTTTTAAATTCCTTAAACAATTTTCTAAAAAGAGATATTCTTGTTTGATATCGATAAAGCGATCAGTTTTTGAGAGAAAATGATTTTACTGATAAGGGACTAAGGAATACTGATAATATAAACTACCGCATGATACCTGTGAGAAAACGATTGAATAAATTTAAACGTCAAATTTGAGTAGCAAGTAATAAGTTGTAAGTTGTTCGGTGATAGTAGTTTATTGACATGGCAAATTTTTCATCTGGTGAATATGCCGACATGCAAGTTATGTACAGACTTGCCGCCGATGATGGTTTGGAAGCCAGACGGCTTTGTGGGGAACACTTTCCTAACAGAGTTATTCCAAACAGGAAAACTTTTTAACGGGTAAACCGTCGAGTACGAGAAACTGGTAGATATCCATCTTCGCAATATAAAAACAAAATAATAAAAATTAAAGAATAAATAGCTATTTAAAAAAATATTCCTTTTAATTTTTAGGAAGCGTGGAACCGAAACGAGGAGGTGAAGGTGGTCTTAGAACTGTTCGTACAGTTGTACTAGAAGAAGCTGTATTAGGAGGTCCAGTACCGTGGCCTCCTCGTTCTCCTGATCTAAACCCATTAGATTTTTTCATTTGAGGTCATCTTAAAAATTTAGCATATAAAACACCGGTACAAACAAGGGAAGAGATGTTACAAAGAATCACTACCCAATGTGAAGCCGTTTGAAACAACCCTGGAATGCCATTTCAGGTTCAGCGATCCAACTTATTTCGCTTACGAGAATGTATTCTTGTACAGATGCTCACATCGAACATTTATTTTAGTTATGTAGTTGTTGTAGTTGTAGTAGGTATCTAGTTATGTGTTCACGGAATGTCAGTCTGTCCCTTATCAGTAAAATCATTTTTTCTCAAAAACAGATCGCTTTATCGATGTCAGGCAAGAATATCCTTTTTTGGAAAATTGTTTAAGGAATTTAAAAATGTGACCTTTATTTTCAAAAATTAATTATGTCAAAATTTAAGGGTAAAAAGCATTAGGGTCTTCCTAGACAAGATATGAAGGGCGCCATATTTCTGGAATAAAGATACTCATTTAATATGTACACAGTCCAAATTTCATTAAAATCGAAGAAACGGTTTGGAAGTAATAGGCAAAAAACCTTCTTGAATATGTAACATTTAAAGAAAGCATTATCTTGTTGCAATTATTATTAAAATCAGAGCTATAATAATTGTTTTAGTTTTTAAATATTTTCTGCCCTTAAACGGGGGTAATTTTCGCGTTTTTTCACAAAATGTGAAATGGTTGTATTGAATTCATTAGGTGCTGAAATTACATAGTTGTGCAAAAAATAGTGTAAGAACCTCTGGCGTAAAGTGTTTTTTCAGTCTACATGTGATTGTTGATTGAATAACTGTCTGGGCTGAAATAAACTACTTTATCCCCGTGATACATAAATAACTATTATGTATTCATATTCCTTATTCCAATCTGTTGAAATCCTGACGATGTGTTTAGATAAATAAGAAACATTTTCGATGTTTTTAGAATTGTTATTTCATTAAGACAAGGTAAGTGCTAATTGTATAAAATAATTTATTGTATAAAAAAAATAACAAAAATCAAATAAATTAATATGGCAATATGGTACTAGATTACAGTGACCTGATATAACACTGGCAACAATGGGCAGATACATTCCACCTAATGCAAATATAAAACATCTATTACTAACTTTTCATATTAGTCTAGGACGGAGGTATGCAAAGTAGATGGGGCACATTATACGGGAGGCGTGCCTGTAACTTTAATTGTAACAAATTTTGCATACCCTATTCCTGGCTGTAATACTTTGGTTTTACTGGTACATATATCATTTTATATAAAGCTATATTCAGTTGTTACTATTGTATGAAAAATTTGCTTGCAACAGCTAATAATAATAAACATGTATGTTGCACTGAAAATTATACTTGCATTTCCTTCTTCAGATGAACACAATATAGTATCTCTACTTCATGGCCACAAATTTTAAAGCCGCTAATGAGTTCGATGTACTTGGTTAAAATTATCAAACACCTCTAGAAACAGGCATTGTTCCTATATACATTATTTATTTATATATTTATTGTTAGGGAACACCCTTAAGTTGACAGTACTGTGCCACTATTCGCCATTACTGATATGGGAGTAATTTATTCTGTACTAACTAATTATATTACAAGTGTTAATAAAGTGTTTTAATATAATGATACAGGCTAGTTTATTTTCTCTGAGCCTACACCTTTCTTTTCCTATCTTGGGGTAATACTGATTACAGTATTGTACATATGAAGTTTATACTCATTCACTCAGCTTTTGCTATTTCTTTTAGGTGAGCAAGATCTGCTAGCACTTACAGGCCCTCCGTTAAGTAAAGATATTCTAAATCTTCTGGGTAGGGAAACAGAAAGTACGTTTTGTGAAGATGATATTATTCACCAGGATATTGCAACACAGTGAGAGCAAATTTTGACTGAAAGGTTTCAATGAAGACACACGCAAGAAACGTAAATACCCACTCATAAAAATTGTTTGCTGATGGGCACACCCAAAAGTGAATCCCCAAGCTACAGTAGCTTCTGGAGAGGCAGCGCTAAAAGGGACAAAAGACTGCAATCAGTACAGTCACAACTAGGAGCTAGCCTGGTTGCATTGGGAAAACTCTACCAATTTTATTAGGTATAGAAGAGAGGTTGGTGGGGAGGGAGAACAGCCGTCAGTTAATTAATCTGATCAGTGATTTTGGCAGACTGATCGCAGACCTTTACTACCAACAATTGGAAGTTAGAAGAGTCCTTTTTATGAATAGTTTCAACAAAGACCTTAAAGAGGTGATGACAGATTCTAAGGTAGATGGATGACTTTTTGGTGCCAATCTAGGTGATCAAATAAGATCAGCTAAGGTCATGAGGCGATCTGGACTGGATTTAAAGATTAAGAAATTAATAGTCGGCCTTCATCTTCTCGAGAATGTTCAAATTACAAGAGTCCGCCCAGAATCTTCCATTAAGTCGAGGAGATACTAAGCAGGCAGGTTAGCTTTAGAGCTGGAGAATTATCCTGTGTAAATATCGTCTAGTTTTAAATTTAAAGAAGCTCAACACATTTATGTTAACAAGGCATTTCAAACTAGAGGATAAGAGCACAGTTTGTAAATTCATCGCATAAAATACATGGGTTTTGATAATAAAACTATCATCTAAAGAGTCGCAAGTTTCCTTCAACATTTACATTGTGTTCATCTGAAGAAGGAAATGCAAGTATAATTAGGAGATCAAATGAACTTACTTTAAGTGAAATTCGTTCTTAATTATACGTAGCGTTTCCTTCGAAGATGATTCCCACTCTTGCACCATATGGTGAATTTGAATGAATTCTTTATCCACATCTTGCAACTTGGCTTTGAACAAAGTGGTTTTGACGGCGATTACCGACGGGGACATTGGACGCGAACAGAGGTTTTCTGTTTTACAGGTTTTAAAATTTGTGGTCATCTAGCGTGAAGTAGTTGTGTTCATCTTCGAAGGAAACACTACGTATAATTAAGATCGAACTTCACTTGTAATCCAGGAAAAATTGACATAAAAATATTGCAAGTTGGAACAAAATTGTAACGGGCTGAATTTTTGCATGCACACCTTAGTATTAGGGTTTTTAATAATGTGGGAGAGTTGACCGCCGTGGGGTTAATTACACGGAGTCACAGTTCGCGAAAACAATATTTTGCAAATATCTTGAAAACGGTGACCTTTTCGAAAAAAAAAAAACATAATTTGCTATTTTGTAGCTGAGATCATTTGCTACAAAAATGAGTCCAGAAGTTTTTTTGTGGGAGAAACCGTATACGAGTTATAGCACTTCAAAGAATTGAGATCGAAGTAGAGGTTGAGTAACAAAAAGTAAGACAACTGCTACTCAACCTCTACTACTAAATTAATTGAAAATTTGAGGTTATGTCATTTGATTCACATATCCTAATGTGACTAAGATTTATATAAAGTGGGCGATTATTTTTCTGCAAATATGAAATACACCGATTTAAAGCTGCCACCCTACTGTCACCACTGTTACTTCCACAGCCACTGCAGTATGGTCATGTCGCAATCACTATTTTTAAACTTTGAAATAAACTAGCTCAAGCCTTTTGGTGGCCTTCTCTAAGAGGTATATCGAATACCACTGGCAAATTGTTAGGTATATAATTGATATCACAAGTAGAGGCATTTATAAAAATAATTTTACCATCTGAAGTTACACCGTAACCTGAAAATATAATTACAATGAATACATAATTTGTGCTTAATTTATTACATTACCTTCATGTATATGGCCAAAAACATGGTACTTCGGCTTCACTCGCTTTTGCACAGTATTTAATAATTCAACACATCCAGCTCTCACTCCTGAGCAGACCAAGTCCCCATGACCCAATGGCGGAGTGTGTGTAATTAAGATATCGATATCTTCTGGTATTAACTCCCACTTAGAAAGAATTTCCTCACCTCTATCTAAATTAAAACCCCAGTCTCCAAATCTTGGTTGCCTATGAAATGCAATATATTACAAAGTACACAATCCATGCCTTTTTTTCAGAGACGGGTAAACTACGGACATTTTGATTACTTTGAAAGTTTTTAGGAAGTTTTCGTGGAAATTTTCCACTGGGAATATTGATAATCTATTTTTTGGCAAAATTTGAATCGTGATGATGCAAGTTTCATTTTCATACCAAATAAGTGCATATAATTATATTATTTACGTGAATTTTACAGGCTTTTACAAAATAACTGATATATGATAACCAAACCTTTAATGTGCTGTATGAAAAACATGGAACGATTGGGAGGTTATATCCTGTAATTTTTTTAATTATTCTTAGATATCTAATTAAATACAAATAATATGATTTAAGGAATATGATATATATGTGGATTATAAAATTAATAACTGATACATTTGTCATAAGACATATAACTCCATTTTCGGCACAGTGTAGAAACGGAATTGTAGAAGGCAGGACAGAAATGAAATAATAACACCTAAATCTCATATAGTAATATTGAACAAAAAGTCAAAAACTTAAATAAACAAAATAATAGATAAATGTTTATTTAATTTTAATAGTTACAAGAACTAATAAGAAAATAATATTAATATTATTAAAATTAATAAAAAAATACTTAAATTACATTAATAAACTATTGAACACAACGTAACGTTCATCATAATTTGATTTAAATAAAATAGTTTCTTTTCTTAGTTTTTGTTTTTAATGTAACAAAAAAACACAATAGGTACGTTTTTTTTGCTCCAATTCTGTCACCGGAATATCAAAGGACCTCACAAGGTGGCAATGGAAATTGATTCTAGATCAATTCCGCTAAAATTCTAGTATGATGTTCATTTGACCTTCCTGAACAAAAGTCTCCAAGTCTCCTTTCCTTTAACCCTTTCACTGCGGACGGCCCAAATGCCGTGGCTGGTGCTGTGCGCAATTATTTTGCTGCTAGCGTGTATAGTCGTCTGGAGCAGTATGGTTCGAAGGAGTATTTTTTTTTAATTTCTTTTTTTCAGTTAAAAAAAAATTTGTCACAATAAAGCATGTAATTTTGAAAAAAATCATAAATCATAACGTATACAAACTAAAAGAATTATTTTAACATGGTACTATGGTAAAAAAAAAAAAAAAAAATTCAGCGCGATTGCAATCGGCCGGTTCCCACCCATAAACCTGAACACCGCGAGAAAATCCGGCTAGAGCTAGCTATTTAATTTTGAATCCCGAGTTAACTCGTCTGGGGCAGTTAACCCGTTGGCAAGTATACTCGTCTTGAGCAGTGAAAGGGTTAAACTACAGAAGCCTCAGAAGATGCTGGGGTCTCAAGGAATGATAACTTCGTTATTATACATAGATTAGTTAGTGAATGAGTAGGTATTTAAAAGTAAATGCAACTATAAAAACAAATATATATATGCGTTGATATGCGATTGTGACTATTTTTACTTACTACTAACAATGCATTGCATTTAATTACCTCTTGACGCATATCAAAGAGCTTGAAATGTAGTTTTCACTCTATGAGATCCCAGCATCTTCTTAGGTTTCTGTGGCTTAAAGGAAAGGAGTTAGAAGGTTATGCCCAAAGAGAGTTTTGTTCAGAAAGGTCAAAGGAACATGATACTAGAATTTGAGCGAAATTGACTGAGATTAATTTCCATTGCCGGAATGTGAGAGATTCCATAGTAATTACATTACTTAATTTAAACTCTCAGGTATATGTAAACTGTAAGGGAGCTTACACTTAAATGCAAGTGTAAATTCAAATATATATGCGTTGCAGAGTATATTTTAAGTAATTTTCACTAGGCGGGACTAGAAATTGTGTACTCAGGCCTGTAGTCAGGAATCGGAAAAAAATGATAAAAATTGATCAGCGCGAGGGAGAAAATCTGAATTGGAAAATTGATGAGCGAGGGAGGGCAAAAAATCTCAAAAAATTTCGATGGATGGGAAAGTAAAGTTAAAACAATTTTTTTTTACCTCGAAAATGAAAATTTATAATTCCAACTTTTGTGCAGCCGGCACCCACTGGGTAGCACAAACTCGTCACTGGACGGCACTAGTGCCGCCTACTTTAATCGTTATTTTATGCTCTGATGCGTTGATATGCGACTGTGACAAACTGACCGAGAACCAATTTCCGTTGCCACCTTGCGGGGTCCTTTTATTGTTTTTTTGCTCAATATTCTGATTTGCTACTTTTCATTCTGTCTCACAAGATGGAAGCAGTGGTAACAAGTTGGAGTGGAGGTTTGTAATAGACAACCTAATGTACCTGATATTAAGTCAATATTCATGATGCATATCTTTTAGTTCTTCTAGTGGAAGTATAATATCGACAAAAAAAATTTTGAAGATTTTTATTGTTCAAATAGACTTAAAATTTCTGTCTGTCGGTCTGTCTGAACTTTTTTGTGCGGACGATTACTCTGGAACCGTTTAAGATATTGACTTGAAATTTGGTACACGTATGTATTTTAACGAGATCTGGAACTAGATTATATTTTGATCTTATCCCGTTGAAGGGTTGGGGAGTAAATTGGGGTAAATGACGGTAAATAGGTAAATCAAGCAAGTAAGAGTCCACGAAATTGGTATTTAGTATATATGAGAAGCTAAGACCACAAAAAATGTTTTGGCATTAGCCACCCCCATCCCAATATTAAAGGTAAAAAAATTAAAATGTCATTTAGTGTGTGTACAACCAAAGGCCTCAAATTTTTTCTTTACTTTATCCACCCACACCGCCACTACCGATGTGGCATATCATTTTATGGGTTTTTGGGGTAGATGATTTCAAATATTATATTATTAAAGTTCCATAAACAATTATTTCCACATACAAAGTTCTTTCTTTGTGAGCGACTTGGATAGAAAATCTGGATGTGGAAGTAGTGATTCATTTAGCAGAAAGAATTTATTCATGCACATGAATGTTGATGCTACATTCGATATTTAATATAACCCAAGAATCCTAAGAAATTTGTCATCTCCCTCCTAATAGTTTCAGTTTCGTCGTTTCATTGAGAAATATCATTCTGGTAATTCTAACGCTACTGGCCGTGAATCAAAAAACATAAGTTAAAATACGTCCATAGAGAAACGATAGTGTGGGTAAACAAATAAAAACTGGAATTCTGACGTTTGAGGTTATGTTACCAAACGAGAGGTCATCACGGCAACTTTAAATTATAGGACAATTGTAAACATTCATGAAAAAGTTGGAAACTTTCCCGGAATTTTGGAAACTTTTAGGTATATGCAAATATTTTATAGGAAATTCATTTTTTTTCAAAACTTCGTTACGGAAACTTTTGAAAATTTCCTGTAAACATTCATAAGGAAAGTTTTCTTTACCCATTTCTGCCTTTTTTTAAAAGGAAACCAAAAGAGAAACTGATGTTTGAACATTAGTTGTCAAGTAACTCTCAAGATGTACTAGTTTAATAGCAAACAATGATAAAATTGTTTTACACAGAACCAGATTTTTAAGGTTTCGTGAAGACCATATTTATGTTTTAAAAAGTGTGTATTTGCAGGTACCGACATATTATAACACTGATAAAAAAAACCATACATACATCATCGCGAGATGAACGTTGCATGGATGAACTTACAGCAACTTACTTGCGGCGGCAACAAAAATTACTATATTATCGAGTTTTAAGATGATCTAATTATGTAGGAATGTTTATCAACTGTATGTAAAACAAATTTAGGTCTTGAGTTAGATACACATTTACGTTTTAAGAATGATATAAGGAAATGAATTCAAAAGGCATATACCTCATTAAAAATGTTATTTCCAAATTGTTACTTATTGTCACAGTTCCTTAAAATACAACTTCTCTGGTTTTAAGTCATTTTAATTATTGTGATGCTATATACAGGCCATGCTTAGATAAATTACATATTAATTGATTTAAAAAAGTTCAAAAATCGTGTCTGCGGTTCATAAATGGCATAAGAAAGTTTGAGCCTGTAGTATATAAATTAAAAGATGCAAAATGGCTAAGTATGCAGGACAGATGAAAACTTCACTCTACAGTTCTATTCCATAGTATTGTTTTAAACCAATGCCCACCTTATTTATATAATAAGATAATAGCGCATCTCAAAACTTGATGATGTCATTTTTCTTGCCGTCGCCTGATCTAAAAATTTCAAGAAATCAAATTAAGATCAAAGTAAAGAGGAAAAATCGGACTTTTCTTTGTTCTTCTAGTGATAATAGTCAAATTCGAAACTTCTGAAAAAAATTGAAATTACCATTTTTTTTTTTAAATTAGCACAATATTTCATTACAAATACATGATAAACTTGATCACATGTGTGCACCTTTTAATCACCACAGAATTATCTGAATTCAAAGCTGGGATTAGTTTAATCTGCACTTAGTAAAGCATAAAACAATTGTCTATTATACAGTCTATCTTTATAAAATTAGTTCTTATCTATGACACCTATTGAGGTTTTCAAGAGAATTCAAGAAAGCAATCCTACAAGGTTCGTATTTTAAAATGAAGGTAAACTTCTCTGATCTTTCTAGGTTTTCTATGACTATTCCAGAAAATTTTATTCAACTTTATAATAAGTAAAGATACACATGAAGCTGAAATTAGCAGGTTTTAAGTTGGCAGGTTTAAGGATTTTGCGATTTTGGCTCTAAAAATAAATCCGAAGGAAACTCCGGCACTTGGCATTTCGGTATATTTGGGTATGACAATTATTTTAATGTAAATTTCAGAGTTTCCTTCGCCGTACTTTGACCAGCAGGGTTAACTTTAGCGTCCCGCGCACGCCGCACGCGACTTAAAAATTCTCTAAAAAAAAATCCAGGCCGAAGGAAACTCTGGCACTTGGCATTTTGGTACATTTGGGCATGACAATTATTTTTATATAAATTTCAGAGTTTCCTTCACCATACTTTGCCAAGCAGGGTTAAATTTGGCGTCCCGCGCGTACCAAGTCAGACTTAAAAATTCTCTAAAAAAAAACCCAGGCCGAAGGAAACTCCGTCACTTAGCATTTCGATAGATTTTGGCATGACAATTATTTTAATGTCAATTTCAGAGTTCCCTTCGCCGTGTTTTGCCCAGCAGGATTAACTTTAGCATCCCGCGCGCGCCAAGTCTGACTTAAAAATTCTCTAAAAAAAAAAATCCAGGTCGAAGGAAACTCCGACACTTGGCATTTCGATATATTTGGGCATGACAAATGATTTAAAATAAATTTCACAGTTTCCTTCGCTGTATGTTGCCCACTGGGTTGAACTTCAGTGCGTCGTACGGTATGTTTACGCGCGGCGCCCTCAACGGGAATGATGAGAAAAGAACCATGTGTTAATTTTGGTAAAGCATTGAATTCATGGTGTTCAGTCAATTCATTCGCAATAAAGCACTCGTCAGCATTTCCATAAAAACATATCATATGTTATTTGTAAGGAGGTTAACTGACAAAAACGACTTTTCGAGAAAAGAATCGGTAAGCAAAACATAAACAACTCGTCCTCTATTGTCTTTCTTTATGGACCATATATGAACTAAAATTGCATGCTAAATTTACTCTTTGTTTTGGAATTTACCCGAAGGATTTTTTGGGAAATTTACATTTTCGAATGTTTACGGTTTCTCTCTCTAAAAAATTCTTAAATAGATCATGACCAAATTATGGTAAAATTACTTTTTATTCTTTTTTCGCTAAGTATCTGTTTAAAGGCTGTAAAATACTTTTTGTGATACCATATTACAAAGGTACACGAAAAAAAGGTAAAAAATATGTCTGAGAAACATTTTTCTACAGTTATGGTATACGAGATACAGATTCAGAATGTGTTTGTTTTGGCATTGCACTAGTTTCAACGATTTAACCTACCGCCCACAATAAAGATGTCTACCAGTACTCTAGCAGAGCTAAAGAATGACACACCCATCAAGAAAAGCATGTACACGATTCTATGCTTCGCTCTCGCTTGCTCTTATTGCCATCCCAATACCAACACTTTCCCATACTGTACAGCATGAATACTAGAGACAAGGATGACGCTTTTTGTTCGATGAAACGAAAATGGTTGAAATTAGTCATAGGGAACTACTTACAAAAAATGTTCGATTTTCATTTCTATATCACATCGTCAAAGAATATACATATACATATGTTGAAAAAATTGAGAAAACACAGTTTAAAAAGTTCTTAATTGAAAAATAATTTTTGGCCACGCTGTACATTTTTAGTAAGTGAAAAAGATTCAAAAACATTAAATAGATGTCTCGTAAATAGTACGGTGAGCCTTGCTGGGCTAAGTATGGTGAAGGAAACTCTGAAATTTACATTAAAATAATTGTCATGCCCAAATATACCGAAATGCCAAGTGCCAGAGTTTCCTTTGGCCTGGATTTATTTTTAGAACCACTGATCCCGCGCAAAATGCTTAAAACCTGCCAGCTTAAAACCTGCTAATTTCAGCTTCGAAAGATACACACCACAATCAGTTTTAATACTAATTTGAAAATGAGCAGATTGACACTAATGTCTTCTTGTCTTCTCATAATCATATAGAAGAATATAATAAATTTCTTTATACCGTAAGTAATAGACAATAACTGGGACGCGCATAATGTTTTATTGAAATTTCTAGATAATTTGTGAAAATTCCTGATCCTTCCAACTATTCTCGAAATTTACTAACATTTCCCTGATTTTTTATAGAAATTTTAAAATCCCTGACTTTCCCGGTTTTCCTGGTCGCTACGACCCTGTCCTATGATCACACGTGTTTTTAACTATTGATTGCAAGAGTAAAAGTATATTGCTAATATTTATTGTAAATGTTAATTTCTGGTGCCTCATTAAAAATCCATTTGTATCGTGAAAAGGACTGTTCAACATTGACATGTAATTGGAGCCTACTTAAAACTGAACTTTTTCAGAGAACTTTTTTACACATTTATGCAATATGTAAAAAATCAATTTCCTTTGTGCTGAAAAGATCCCCTATACCTGAGATTGTAAGATATTCGGGATTGTTTTTCAAATTTTTGTTTTACTTTCTCAGCAATGTTTCCTAATAATTGAAAAATGTACTGTCATAGATTGAATACAATATTCATGTCATCAACTATAGTAAGTTTTTATGTTTCTGGTCTACATTTGGGGTCGCATATGAATAGAGAGATTCAGAAAAATTCTCATGTATGGACAAATTTTCTTGGGACTGCTGAATCTATAAATACCTATTGAATGTGTGATATAGTTACTGTATCATCTGGATTTAACTGCTATAGTACTGATGTTACACCATCAAAGCAACAATAATACAAACCCCCATAATAGGCAATTGTACCTTAATTTTCGAAAATAAACCGACAGACAATTTTTTGCCCTTTATTACGGGTCACCCTGTAATATCTATAAATAAAGTGAAAGTAGGTCCTGTATTTTGCACTCTTCTAGCCAATGGGGTTTACTTATAGACTGGCGGTACATGATCAGTCAGGTGCAATGTTTTTAAAATGCATGCCAATCATATATATGAATGAAATTACCATGAATATGCCAGAAACGCAAATTTTAGGCAGTCGTCGCGTGCAGAAGGGTGTGCAAATCGATTTTTTTTGTTTTTTTTTTTAATTTTAAAATGGATGCCAATAGTGCCAAACGAAAAGCCGTGAAAAAGAATCCAGCGGAAATTCATTGGCATGAAGTTTCCGCGCGCAAAACAAATTTTGATGCGCACATTAAATCGTAAAATTTTTTGGTATTCATGATTTTGGATGATTTTGATTTTGGATTTTTTTTCACGGCTTTTCGTTTGGCACTATTGGCATCCATTTTAAAATAAAAAAAAAATAACAAAAAAATCGATTTGCACACCCTTCTGCGCGCGACGACTGCCTAAAATTTGCGTTTCTGGCATTTGCATGGTAATTTCATTCATATATATGATTGGCATGCATTTTAAAAACGTTCCACCTGACTGGTCATGTACCGCCAGCCTATTATATCTACTTAATATCAAGATTTAATGTAAATCCAAATAAAGGTAGAATGCTTTAAATAATACAACAATACATTTTTCTTATAATTTCTAAGTAATGAGTTGAAAACAAAAAATGTTATTTAACTTTGATTTCATACCATGGACTTCCATACAATTTAATTCCATATATTTCAATGCCACAGTCCTCGAGATAAATACAATTTGTCAAATATTGCCTAATATTTTCAGTATTAACAGCTTCTCCTATATTATCTTTCGTATTTCCATAGTTTGGCACTTCATCTTCTAAGGATCCCATATGCCTTGACGATATATACTTTTTAAATATGCAAGCAAATTTCTGATCGAAACTTAATTCATGATTTCCAGCTATGACAATTTTATACTTGTGTGGTAATGTTCCTGTAATTAATACAAAAATTTATATACTGGCTAAACATTATTTTGGAATTACCTACCAAGCCATGTATTAAATTGAATTACTTCATCTCTTTGCCCACATTTGGTGAAATCACCGGCATGAATAAATACATCCCCATCAGGAATATCAAACATAATATTTCGAATTAAAGAATGCGTGTCACTCATACAAACAAATCTAACTTTATTCGAATCGACTGGTTTAACTGGTATCTTAACGTTCAACTTCATTACCTTTTGCCCTTTCGCTATTTCTTTCCAGGCAGCAGTTGGATTATTCGTTAAGTGATGTACAAGTATTTTATTATCCATTACAAAGAGAACTAAATTAAAACTAAATTATTACGTGAAATAAACTTGACACAATTATAAAGTAAATAAAATGGTTTTAATGACACAAAAGCTATTTTGGTATGCTTACCGGTTCCGTTTCAAAATGAGATTCTATTATATGATGGAGCAGTGTGATTGTGAGGGTCAACGTTTTAATTTATTATTATCACATTATCTCCAAGATAAACAGTTGATAACGTCACATTTTTTCTAGTTCCCATTGCAAATCGTTTAAAATTTTAATTTCCTTTGAAAATCAATTGTCATTTAACGTCGATATAGGTTAGGATAAATTTAAATCAAAAGTTCTTCATCTTCTTCCATACATAGTATCGAATTATGACATCTCGTCAGTATACTGGGCACAAGCTATGTGCATATGCAAGTACTGTACCCGCCACGGATCTTGTCAAGCGGCAGGGACTGTAGGGGAACGTAGCGGCTTATCGGGGAACTGCGCGTTCACTTCCCACAATAATTTATCAGTATACAACACCAATCACGGTGGCGGTGCGTGCGCTGGACCTATATACCACACTGAAAGAAATCGACCAAATAGAATGTTTTGCTAAGATGATCTGCATTATCATAACTATTTTTTTTGTTAGCTCTACATTATCATCATCTAACCATAAGAAAAACCGTTTTGCTAATGAGCTTTTATAACGGTATAAATCTTTGACTGTTTGTCCCAATATTTTTTTAAGTTTTTTTTTCATTATTGGTAACTAAATAATTTCTTACAGTAAATAAGTGGCTTTAGTTAAAGTTGACTTCTTAATGGTTAAAGTGCACATTCCTACGGTTGGTATGCCACCTGTTGACTATAAAGATGGGCTTGCTAATCCTAGCATTTTACTTATTTACTTTTACATGTGGCGCAAGCGCAATTGAGTATTTGTCATGATGCCCATGCGCGCCGTTGCATCTGCACGCCAGTGAGCAATTCGACATTTGGTGAAAGATTTGGATGAAAGATTTTATACAAAGAATTTTCATAACAAACTTCTTTGGTTTTATGTTATTATGTCTTCTTACAAGTCAAAAGTTAGAAGATTGGGGGCTCAAGGAATATGTGAAAGAATTCGAAGATAAGAATTTTTGATGTTTTTAAATTTCTGTTTACCACACGCGTACCTATACATAATATGTGTTATCAAAATTCTTGTAGGGTCCCAAGCAGCAATTTTAGTAGTTTCTACGTAATAGTTGCCATTAGGGGAACTTTAAAGGTTTCCGCAACTAAGGACTGTTACGTAATGGGAACCATCCTTCTACCAAGTATTCACCAAAATGGGGAATAATAATTACGTAGCAAATTACTATTCCGGTACTTCTACCATTACCGTGTTGAAAACTAGGTTATTACGTAAACGGGACGTAACCAAGTAGTAGAAATGACTAACTTTTGGAACAGCTCAGCTGACCGAAATGAGAGCACAAACTATATATTTGGCTCTCTGTTATTCGAATAGCAAATTAATGACTTACTGAGTTTAAGCACATGATATGTCCAAGGTCCAAGTTAAGGTGATTATATACAACATGCATAAGCATATATTATAAATCATGATGTTTTGCATTTACCCTGGTTGTGGATATTAAAACCACCACTTGTTTTCTGTAAAATGTTATCATGATACTTCGATAAAAAAGACGCCCCCTCGAGAAAATGGTTTTTTCGGAAAAAAAATTTTTTGCAAAAATTATGTGTACAAGCAAAACTGCAAAATTTTTTATGGAAAACGTTTTTTTTAAATTTTATATATTATAAAGTAATAATCTATTTAGAAAACATATTTGTAAATGACTATAATAAAAAGAAATTTTTTATTGAATTATATTTTTATCTGTGTCAATATGGCGTCTTCATTCAACAACAGAAAAATGACGATTTTAATTGCAGTAACTTAGAGGTCGAAAAAACCAAAATTATTTCCCTACAAGTTACATTTACTATAAAGTAGCAGATGCCACCAACGTTATAGTTGTTGTTACTTTAAAAGTGGTGACGGCAACTGCAACAATTTCACTGTGTAGTTATATTTACCTAGATGTAGCGAATGGGACCAATGACGCTATAAGATCTTAGTAACAGTTGCTACCAACTTATTTTCATGTTGGTAGAACTGACAGAATCGATATAGGTAATTTTTTTTTTTAATTGGCAACGCGGTAATAACTGTTAAAGTGTCACTGTCACTGTGTGCGATGGGAATGTGTGGATTATTAAAAATAACAATTATTATACTTTTTAAGTACTTTTTATTATCTGATATTATTTGGAAAGAGCACATATCGAACAATATTTGATGGATGCCCCTGACGGTGAGCATCTTATGTCAGAGGTAGGTGTTTTTTATGATCTTGCTTTTATATACATATTTAAATGTTTGGGTTTTTTAGGTTGCATTGATATTGGGAGTTTGCGGTGCCTGCCGTTGCGGTGAACTGACCTTAAGCGTCGAAGATATGAGATAAAGAATAATATCTATATATATCCATACCAGATACCAAGACGAATAAATCAAGAAGTTTCACAGTTTTAAATGAAGGATTTTCGGTGAACCCACTTGATTCGATTAGGAAATATGTCTTTAAGACCGCAAAATGTGTCTCACAAAAGATTTTTCGTAAATTTTCAAAAGGTAAAGTGCACTGTCCAATGCGTTGGATTAAATAAGCTCTCAAAAATTCCAAGAATTGTAGCTGATTATTTGCAATTGCCTGATGCAGATTTGTATACTGGCCATAGCATGCGCCGTTCCTCATCAACTCTTCGCCAATGCTGGGGGTGACATTACCACCCTTAAACGTCACGGTGTGTGGAAATCATCCACCATGGCGGAGGGTTATTTGGAAGATTCAGTCTCAACAAGATTGTTATTGCTAAAAAAATTCAGGGAGAGCAGCACAACGAGTCAGGCAATAAAGACGTCGTTACTAGTATAGAGAAAAATTGTGTACAGAAGAGAAGTTTTCTTTGTGAAAAATCGAATATGATGACAATAAATGTTAACATAAATATAAATAAGTGTTAGTACATGGATTCTTTGTTTTGTTAATTTTCCATATAATGGAGACAATAAATAAATTCCTTGGACTTTATTTTATATTAAAATTACTCTTTAGTGACTAAATCACTTTACCTCACTTTAGCTTACTACTTTATCTCACTTTATACCTTCAAAGTCTTATCAATAAAGATCACTTTATATGAAAGTGTTGGATAAATATATTTATTAACGATAGGTGTGTAATAATGGAAAAAATACATAACAGTTTTCATATTTATTTAATGATCAGTTTACATTTAATTTCATTCAATTCAATTTATTGTACATAAATGTCTTATGCCGTTATACCGACATTGTCCGTTCACCATCGACACAATATTTATTAAATTTGGAGTTTTTAATCGGCAAATTCATTTAATATGCTCAGTGGATCACTAACTGAACTATGGGTCAATCTGTGTGTTAAAGACAAGTTGTAATTTTCGAGCAGTACACAGTATCATTAATCACTACAACTGTTATAGTTTTCGATTACTCTTCTTGTGTTGATGGGAGCACTTTTGCACTTGTTGCCAAAGATGATGGTTTTGCTGTGGCGAAATAATCTATGTTTGCATCATATTCTGAAGAATCACTATTTCTCTACTACTGTTTAACTGTTTCTTCAGTTTTCTATAAAACGTGGATGAGTGCTGATAAACTTTATTTCGCTTTCACTGAGCATTTCAGATGCCGCCATTTTATTCAATGCCAATAATTATATAAATTGTCTTAAAAGTTAATATTACTCTATAGTAGATTTTCAAGGTATATGTAACTTTTAAGTCATTTTCAATTAGTGGGGAGTAGTAAAGATAACTTCAAAGCCCCTATGTTCGTAGAAATAACCTCATTTTTACTCGAGATGTCACTAATAAGTTAGACTACTTTCAAGTGGTCCTTTGGTAAAGCTGTGCAGTCGGCATTACTACCAGTTTTCACTTTGCAGTTGAGGATGCTTCAAAGTAATGCAGAGTAGTATCCGCGACGTTGCAGATTCTCCAGCAGTTACTTGAAAGCGTTATAACTATACAGTGCCTAAATTCAGTAGAATCTACTTAATTGTCACTACAAATGCATACCACAAAGTGAATATTACCCTGAAGTCGCAAAATTAGTAACAGTTATGTTATTCCTACTATATTAAAGTTCCGATGCCTCAGATGCCAGTTCCCATCACTTTGAATGCTGCTTGGGGTGACCACCCAAGCAGCAATTTTAGTAGTTTCTACGTAGTAGTTACCATTAGTGGAACTTTAAATGTTTCCGGAACTAAGGATTGTTACGTAATGGGAACCATCCTTCTACTAAGCATTCACCAAAATGGGGAATAATAATTACGTAGCAAGTTACTATTCCAGTACTTCTACCGTTACCGTGTCGAGGACTAGGTTATTACGTAAACGGGATGTAACCAAGTAGTAGAAATTACTAACTTTTGGAACAGCTCAGCTGACCGAAATGAGAGCGCAAACTTCAATTCAACAACAGAAAAATGGCGATTTTAATTGCAGAGGTTGCAAAAACCAAAATTATTTCTCTACAAGTTACATTTCCCATAAAGTAGCAGATGCCACCAACGTTATAGTTGTTGCTACTTTAAAAGTGGTGATGGGAACTACAACAATTTCACTGTGTAGTTATATTTACCTAGATGTAGCAAATGGGACCAATGACGGTATAAGATCTTGGTAACTATTATATTGCTATCAACTTATTTTCATGTCGGTACAATTGGCAGATACGAGATAGGTAATTTTTTTCTTTTAATTGGCAACACAGTAATAACTGTTAAAGTGTCACTGTGTGTGATGTGGACATGCAAGGACACGAATGTGAATTAAAAATAACAATTATTATATTTTTACCAAGTACTTTTTATTATCTGATATTAATTAAGTTGTTAATAAATTTGTGCAAATAAAATATTTGTTTTTTTACTGAAAACGATGTACAATGTATGTCTTGTAAATATATTTATTAACGTAAGGTGTGCAATAATAATGGAAAAATACATGAGTTTTCATATTTTGGTGATTAGTTTACATTTAATTTCATTCAAAAAATAGTAAGTAAGTATTTATTTGAATAGGAAAATCCTAATATACAAATTCACTTTTCTATTGTAATTACAAAGAATCATAATTTATACATAAATAAATAATATACGCACTTACACACTCAGACTAATACATATACAAATAAATTAAAAAATAACGAGGAAAAAATACCTATATAAAACAAGTGGAGTTAATCAATCGACTTTATGTATGTTACAATTTTACGTTTGAATACAGGTAGAGAAATAGATTCCTTTCATCCTCTGGCAACTTGTTATATTGATCGAGGTCTTTATTGTATAACATAATTTTCCTAGTTTGACTTAGATTTTGCCTTGGTATATAAAATTTGTTGTTATTTCTTGTGTGGTGTTGATGTATTTGGTTTGCATAAAATATAAACTTATTCAAATACTTGGGTATTAAGTTATTTAAAATTTTGAAAATTAATACTATAGCCATGGAAAGCAATCTATCTTTTACAGACAGCCACTGAAGAGAAGAAAGCATATGTTGGATTGAGGTATATCGGCTGCATTTCAAAATCACTCTCATTCCTCTATTCTGTAGTGTTTGAAGGGAAGTTATTTTATTTAAATCGAAGGAATATAATCGACTGGCACAGTAATCGAAATGAGGTTGGATAATGGTGTTGTAAACTGTTATTTTTGTCGTCACTGATAGCTTTTGAGATATTCTAGAAAAGAAGTATAGTTTTTTTGCTATTTTGTTCAATTCAGTTCAATTTATTGTACACAAACAATGTCTTATGCCGTTGAAACCGAAATTGTCCGTTCCCCATCGACACAATATTTATTAAATTTTGAGTTTTTAATCGGCAAATTTATTTAATATGCTCAGTGGATCACTAACTGAACTATGGGTCAATCTGTGTTTTAAAGACAAGTTGTAACTTTCGTGCAGTACAGTGTCACTAATATCACTGCAGACTGTTATAGTTTTCGATTACTTTTCTCCTTGTGTTGATGGGAACACTTTTGCACCTGTTGCCAAAGATGATGGTTTTGCTGTGGCGAAATAATCTTTCATGTTTGCATCATATTCTGAAGAATCACTATTTCTACTACTGTTTAACTGTTTCTTCAGTTTTCTATAAAACGTGGATGAGTGCCGATAAACTTTATTTCGCTTTTACTGAGCATTTCAGATGCCGCCATTTTATTCAGTGCCAATAATTATATAAATTGTCTTAAAAGTTAATATTACTTTGTAGTAGATTTCAAGGTATATGTAACTTTTAAGTCACTAATAAGTTAGACAACTTTGAAGTTCCAGAAAATTTCCCAACAACGTACCGGGGGGCTTAAAATTGCACACTTGAAGTTATCGTTACTTTGAAGTGATCCTTTGGTAAAGCTGTGCAGTCGGCATTACTACCAATTTTCACTTTGCAGTTGAGAATGCTTCAAAGTAATGCAGAGTAGTATCCGCGACGTTGCAGATTCTCCAGCAGTTACTTGAAAGTGTTATAACTATACAATGCCTAAATTCAGTAGAGTCCACATAATTGTCACTACAAATGCATACCACAAAGTGAATATTACCCTGAAGTCGCAAAATTAGTAACAGTTATGTCATTCCCACTATATTAAAGTTCCGATGCCTCAGATGCCAGTTCCCATCACTTTGAATGCTGCTTGGGTATACAGATAATTGTAGTTTGAATGCTGTACACTTGGGCTGGGGAATGGGGTGTGTCCTTTCTTTTTTGGTAATGATTACAAAGAATTACATACTACACCGACGCGACTAACGATTTCGACACCCAAAAGTCTCTTTTTAAAAAATTATTAAATTCAAAAATTTATTTTTTATAAAAATGTTTTAAGTACAATGTATGTATTTAATCTAAGAAAGCTAGTTACAGACTGAATCTAAAACAATGCAAAATAGGAAAGAAGGCACAGCGCCTTATCTTCTAAGTATCAGGTTACAACTGCTGATGCTGGGAAACATAGTCGTCCCCTTATAATTTAAATGGGGGGTCGATACATAATTCCTCCCCTCGAAGATTCAACTACGGAGTGCAGCGAGGAAGTTGAACGTTTGGTGGGATGGCTTCTGGTCGATTTCCCTCGATGTCTTCATTATGTTTACTTCGTCTGGCTAATATACATTTTTTATATGAAAAATATGAGATGATTAAAATAACCATAACATAGAGGAGTACTGTCCATGTACTGGGAATATTGGAGATTCCAATTTCGTCATAAGATATTTGGGGTTGATTTTCAATTATTTGTTTTTGAATATCCTGTAGTTCGTCTAGGTTGATATTCTCTAAGTGGATGGTAAAGTTTTGGTTTGGTGTAGGATTTTCCTCTTGGTCTAGTTCTGGGAAAAATATCGGCTCGTTTTGATTTATGGTTTGCTGTTTATTGCTGATCTTCTCTCGGGTGCTAATTATTTCGCACCCTATTGGGATGTTGATTAAATAGGTACCAATTAACTTTTGGACCTCTTCTTGTTGTTTACATTTCATGGTGATTGCCTGCTTGCTGGGAAATATACCAATCCATTGTGTCGATTCTTCTAGTTGCTTGATTACGGCTCTTGTAGTTTTGATCTGGGTTCTTTGACAGCTTGCGGTGTTCTTCATATCCAGGAGTTGTATTTCACAAGGGCTGTCTTCGTCGATTTCTTTTATGTCAAGTTTCTTACAAGCATAATATTGTGGTGCCATTTTGGTGCATATGTCACTTTCGAATGTAAAGTACAATTTGTCTTTTAGCAAATATCTATTATTTGGAATTATTGCCTTGAATTGACTCTGACTATACACAGGAATTGGGTACAGGTGATAATAATTAAAGGTTTCAGGGTACATGATTGGTAAACGAAGTAAGTAGGTGATTTTATTATTAAGGATATAACATTCAATTTCTATTAATTTTTCTATTAGTAGGGTAATTTCTAGTGTTATTTCAAAGGGCAATTGTCCCGGTTGTATATTTTTTTTCCAATTTTAATAGTTCTTTGAACAGATCGACAGTTTTTATTATACTTGGGTGCATGATATTTAATCTGGTGAACGTAATTGAATTTTCTATATCTTGGAGAATAGAGTTAATTATTTCATACATATTTATAATTTGATTTAAAATGTCTTTCATGAAGTTAGTAGTTTTGCGTTTTAAGTCTCGTTCAACAATGGCGGCAATCCGTTCGATTTCTGATTGTAATACTTTTTCATTATGAGATATTTGTTGAATGGTTAAATTAAATTTATTAATTATGTCTATAGAGATTAAGTTTTGTTTTGTAATGCTTGCAGCCAATTTATTTTGATTATTTTGAATTTGCCTAATGAGATTGTCATACCGTTCTCCGTCGGTGGCATCCAAATTACCAGATATTGATTTAAAAATAGAACCTAGACCGTTTATTAAACCTCTTTTGGTTCTTTGGGGATGCGGAAGAATTTCTTTTAACTTGATTTCGACCTTTTCTTCCGTCAACTTTAATATTTTAACATAGTTTGATGTATCTTGGGAGTAATTTTTATTCAAATTAATGCTATGCATAAGATTTTCTGATTGTTCATGTAGCTTATTAATTTCGGTGATAATTGGGTTTAAATCATAGTAATGGATCAAGGTGTGACTATATTCTTGTACCTTTGCCAGTCCTAGTTTAAGTGGTATTAATCCGGGGTTGTTTTCTAAGCTTTTGATTGTTATTCTCTCTTGTAATCCGAGTACAAGGGGAAATCTGAAATATAACAGTTTAGTTATTTAAAATCGTAAGTTTTCTTTAGTGGTCTTTTTAAGTTATCCATGTGGATTTTGTTTTCGGTCGATACGGTTTTTGAATTTTTGTCTACCGTTTTTATTACCGTTGGTTTATGAAATTTATTCGCGGTCTTTTGCCTTTTATGTTTTTTAATATAAGTGGTTGATTTAGACTGAAATAATTTTGGATCATCGCGATTTTGATTTAGTTTCTCTATAGTTTTTTTTTTATTTTCTATAAGGTTTTCATTTATTTTTGAGTACATTAATTTAGTCCTTTCTTTATGTTCGTTAATATAATCGTTAACGAGTATCTTTTCAATGTCCATATCGAATGGATTTTCATTATTTATGTGTCCTTTAATGATGTCTATTGGTTTTAACTTTGTTGTCGAATGAATCGAGTGGTTATACGCTAGTATTGCATAAATCATTTTCATGTGTACTGGAGTTTTTAAAAATCCTCTAGTATTTAGTAACCGTACATGCTCTATTAATGTTGAGTGTAATCTCTCTATGGGACCATTAGATTGAGGGTGATTGGGTGAACAAAAATGCAATTTTATTTTGTGCAAGTTAAGAAGTTCGGTAATAACTGAATTTTTAAATTCTGAACCGTTATCAACGATAATTTGTTTTGGAACGCCATGATGGGAGAAAAATGTTATTAAATTGTTTACGATTTCGGTAGAACATAGTGACATTAATTTGTATGCCTGTGCATATTTCGAAAATGTATCTATGATAGTCAAAAATTTGGTTTGTTCTAAGGTAAAAGCGTCTATATGAATAATTTCAAAAGGTTGAACCGGGGTTGGTGTAATATTCATTTTCATTCTTACGGGATGCCTTTCGTATTTTCCTTGTTGACAAATTTCACAGTCGTTTATATATGTTTGAATTGAATTTTTCATTTCGGGCCAATAATATCGCTTCCTGATTTGTTGCTCGGTTTCATTTATACCACGATGGTTGCTTTTGCTTTCATGATAATTTTTTATTATTTCCTGAACATCGTCCTTATTACTGACATCGATTAATTTTAGTTTACAATTTTTTAATTTTAGGTACGGCCATTTAAAGTACTTACGTATAACTTCACAAAATGGTTCATACATATCAGGGTCTTCAAAATATAAATGATAAGGTGTTTTTGGCACTACATAGTTTTTGAAAAAGTTGATTATATCTTGCTCGAATTGATTTTGAGATATTTGACAATCTAGGCGTTGCTTTTTATTGAATAATATCGTCAGTTTTGGTCTAGCAGGGGAATGTAGAACCGATTTAATAATTATTTGATTTTGTCCGTAATTAACGGGTGTTTCCACGATGGGAATTTCTGCTATGGGATGGTGCTCGGCATTTGTGTGTACAGTAATATTATCATTATCGTTATCGTCCTCGGGGTTATCAGTCTCTAATCTGTGTTCATCTGGTAGTACCCGAGTGGAAATATTGTCGATTTCCGGATCTGGAGGTTCCGCGGGTTCTGGGGATTCCGAGGGTTGAGCTGAAGTGCTAGCGCCGATTTGCTCATTAAACTTGTCAATATATTCAAATATATCACTCGTCTCTTTTGCGTGTAATTCTATGCGGGATAACGCGTCTGCGTTCGTATTTAATTTACCCTTTTTATATATGATATTGTAGTCGAATTCTTCCAACTTGAAACGCCATCTTATTAATTTAGAATTTGGCTCTTTTAACGAGAATAGCCACTGTAGGGGTTTATGGTCAGTTATTATGTTAAATTTCCGTCCAAAAAGGTATGGCCGGAAGTATTTAGTAGCCCAAACAATAGCCAAAAGTTCCCTTTCTATCACGCTATAATTTTGTTCGGAATCATTCAAAGTTCGAGACGCATACGCGACGGGTAAGTCTTTCCCAATTTGGCCCTGGGACAAAATGGCGCCAACGGCCACATTGCTCGCATCAGTGGTTAAATTGAACGGTTTTGTGAAATCGGGGTATTGCAGGATAGGCTCGTTAATCAACAAATTTTTACAAACTTCAAAACAAGATAAGAATTCTTCGTCGTGGGTGATTTTTCCATTTTTCTTTAAGCATTTCGTCATCGGTTTGGTAATTTTGGCGAAATTATTTATAAATCTCCTATAATAACCCAATAGTCCCAAAAAGCCTTTAATTTGTTTAGTTGTCTTAGGGACTGGGTAATTTTTTATAGCTTTTATTTTATCCGGGTTTGGCTTAACCCCGTTCGGTGTAACAATGTGGCCTAGGTAGGCCACTTCCTTGCGTAAAAATTCTGACTTGTCTAACTGAATTTTGAAATTTGATTGTCTAAGTCTATCAAAAACTGATCTTAACCTTTCTATATGTTCCTGAAGTGACGTAGAAAAAATTATTATGTCGTCTAAGTAAACTAAGCATTTTTCGTTTTGTATACCACGAAGAATATTGTCCATAATTCGCTGAAACGTCGCGGGCGCGTTTTTTAGGCCAAAAGGCATTCTTAAATACTCGTAATGCCCGTTTTCTGTGTTAAAAGCTGTTTTGGCTATGTCGCTTTCGTCCATCTCTATCTGATGAAAACCACTAGCCAAATCCAAGGTGGTAAAGTATTGACATTTACCTAACTTGTCCAATAAATCGGTAATATTGGGAAGTGGGTATCTGTCGTCGACCGTCTTTTCATTCAGTTTGCGGTAGTCCACCACTACACGCCACTTCTGTATTCCCGAAGCATCGGGTTTTTTGGGCACCACCCAAATAGGTGATGACCACGGTGAATTGCTAGGCCTTATTATATTTTGATCTAACATTTTTTTCATTTGGTTTTCTACTTCCTTTTTGTGGATGAACGGGTAACGATATGTTTTTGGTATATATCGGTACTTCGTCCGTCGTATTAATTTTATGTTTAATTTGATTAGAAAAAGTTAATTTAGTGTTTTCTTGATAGAAAATGTCTGAATATTCTTTACATAAATTTTCAATTTTACTTTTTTCTTCCGGGTTTAGATGGTCGGTACGAATGTTAGATAGGCTTAAGTATGATTTTGGTGTTTCATCAAAATTGTTTAAGTTTATTTCATGAATTGATTTTTTTTCGAATCTCTCAACTACTATAGGTTCGGAAAAGTCTAGAGTGATGGGATTGACCGTATTATTTAATATTGTAGTAATAGCTTCGCCATTGTTGGCGGTGGCTAAACATTCTGGTATCTCACAATTGTGAATTTTTTGATAAGGAATTATTATTTCTCCATTTTCTAGAGACGTTTTTATTTTTATTACTTGTTCGCTGCGAGGTGCGATTGATATTAAATTTAATTCGTTTTTTGTTTTATAGTAAGATAAGGTAATTTTTGTATACGGCGTTATCAATAATCCTTTGTCGAAGTTTAAGCTAGCCTGAAGTATTTTTAAATTATCCAATCCGATTAATCCGTGAAAACTATTATGAAATCTAAATAAAAAGAATTTTAAACTTGTTGGTTGTGGTAAGTTAAATAGTTTTGAAGATGGTATTAATGCACTTTCTTTGTGAGCGGATTTTTGAAAAACGGTAGAGACTATAAATGGATCATTTTGAATACAGTTAGGGTATAATTTATGAGCAAGATTAGGGTCGATAAATGATTTCGTTGAACCCGAGTCGATTAAAAATTTTAGGTTATGTTCAGGTAGTATAATATAGGGTAATTCATTAGAATTGGTGGCATTGATTGAGATAATTTCAGGGTTTACGTTTGATCGTCGTCTTGCTGAAAATTTACATTTTCTTGCTGAAGATTTATATTATCTTGCTGAAAATTTATATTATCTTGCTGAAAATTTATATTATCTTGCTGAAAATTAATATTATCTTGGTAATATGCCTCGTTTACGTCTCCGTAAGTTTCAGGAAGGTTTTGGTTGTCGTACTCGTAAACACCGCTAGAGGTTGGTTCAATTTCGTTTACTTCAGTGTTATGAAGTTCATGGGAAGCGAAATTTCTTTGAGGGGGGCGATATTGATTTGAGGTCGATGGTCCCGGTTGAGGTCGGAAATTATTCGAAGTTTGCCTCGTTGATATACTCATAGGAGTGGGGTTAGGCAGATTTTTGTATGGATTTGGCCTGAAAACGTTTTGGTTTTGGTTCCTGAATATTTGCGAATTTGTGAAAAATCTCTGCTGTGGATTGTTCACTCTAGGGTGAAATTGAATCGGTTGAGATGGGAAACTATTTTGTGAACGAAATTGATTACTCTGAGTTTGATAATTGAATGAGGGCATTTGGCCATTGAAAGGGTTTCTGGGGAAGTGGTTCATTGGTCTGCTGAAATTATTTACTGGTCTATTAAAGTTATGCATTGAATTTTGTTGATGAATGGTTGGGAATATTGGTCTTGGTTGTACAGGAGCCTGTTGTACGAAATTTTTGTTAGTCAAATTTTGATAATAGTGCGTATTATCTTCTTGAGTAATAAATTGCATCGCCTCTTTCATGTCTTTGGGGCGCATGCAACGAATAGTTGTGCCTAGAGGTTCTTTTAGCCCTGACAAGAATGTTTTTAGAGTAAGATTGTTATAGAGAGCTCGTTTTAATACTTTGGCTTCTGCTTCTTTTTCATGAATGTCTACATATGAACATATTAAATTTAATAATTGTAAGCAACGGTCGTAAAATTGTTGCGGTTTTTCGCTTGGAAGCTGTTTTAGCAAAACTAAATCTCTATTTAGACAAGCTTCGTCGCGTTGATCTGCAAAGTTTCTATATAAAGTGTCTTTTAGTTCTTGCCAAGTAGTAACACTCTGTATATTAACAACTAATTTAGCGTTATCTGTTAATTTGCCTATTAGCGAGTTTAATAAAAACACGTTATGAAAACTATCGGGGTGAGCTGTGTCGTAAAATTCTGATATAATGCTATCACAAATACTTAAATATCTATTTAATTCGTTCGGATTTCCGTCAAATTGCGGAACGCATTTTAAATTCTCTGGTTTGAACTGAGTCATTTTCGTATTATTTAAGGTTAAATTAACTTCTAAATTACTTATTTCACTAGAATATTGAATGTTATTTTCTGGTTTATGTGAGGAACTAGAAGGCAAAAGAGAATTGTTATCTTCTTCGTCTGAGTCAGTTAAAGGTGATAAGCTTAAGTTTTCAAAAAGTTTTTCGAGTGACATCAAACTGTACTTACATTAATATTATTGTGACTTTGAGCATCGTTTTTCACTAACTATAAGGAGCCCTCAAATGGATGAGCGATTTTGTCTTCTCCAAATTACGAGTTCCTTGCAGAATGGGACGATGTAGTTCCAATTCTCGTGAATTATTGTTGAAAGAGTCTTGCACAGGTTTGCGATAAACTGGGTTTCCTAATGTTCGAGGAGCCACTCTGTTTTAGGCACTTTCGCGAATTTTTCACTTTTTTTTTGTCCGATAATCGATTAATCGTTGAAACAAAAATTATCTGTTCGATACACGATAATTTCGATAATCCTTAGACCGACTGCGCCACTAACGATTTCGACACCCAAAAGTCTCTTTAAAAATTTATTAGATTCAAAAATTTATTTTTTATAAAAATGTTTTAAGTACAATGTATGTATTTAATCTAAGAAAGCTAGTTACAGACTGAATCTAAAACAATGCAAAATAGGAAAGAAGGCACAGCGCCTTATCTTCTAAGTATCAGGTTACAACTGCTGATGCTGGGAAACATAGTCGTCCCCTTATAATTTAAATGGGGGGTCGATACATAATTCGCGACGAATATATTTCCATTGGATGAATCACTTGATGATTTAGTTTCGTAGATACTAATAAATTATTTAGTTTTTAACGATGTAAGATATATAGATGGGATAGGTACACTGTTACATCATAAATTATTTTATTTTAGAAATGAGATTTCTGCAATATACCGGGTGCCCGTGAGACAAGCCCCCATTTTCCCCTCTATTTTTAGAGGTAATCATTTGAAATGTGGCATAGGATATAATATAAGAATACATCTTTTGACCTTAGCAAACCCCAAAAATGCACTTCCGGTTTAACTGGAAGCACTAGTAACTTTTTTATTTTAAATAGCACCCTGTATATTTTTTAGTTTTATCTGATAGAGGTTTGAATGATCTGTGTAACGGTTTTTTCAAAATAAAATTCGAGTAAGAAAATACCCTAAATAATGCTAAATACCATCTTGAATTTTAAACCGCAGTTTCAACTCCAGTTATGGATTGATTTTAAATTTTGAGATATCATCACAAAGCTAATTTAAAGGTTTATCAGAAGAACGAAAAACATGTACAGGGTGCCTTTTAAAAAAAGTGAGTTTTGTCTGTTTATTCCATAAAAAAATTTAACAGACAAAATTCCCTTTTTTTAAAGTACCATGTATATTTGTTTCGTTCTTTTGATAAATCTTTAAATTAGCTTTCCCGTGAAATATCAAAATTTAAAATCGATCCATAAATGGGCTTGAAATTGTAGTTTAAAATTCAAGATGGTGCAATAAAGATTTAGTTAGCATTTTCAAGGTAATTTCTTATTCGAATTTTATTTTGAAAAATCCGTTGTACAGATAATTCACACCTTTATCAAATAAGATTAAAAAATATACAGGGTACTATTCAAAATAATAAAATACTAGTGCATTTTTGGGTCTGTCAGATCAAAAGATGTATTTTTATAGCTAATATCCTATACCCAAATTAAAAAATTTTACCTCCAGAAATAAAGAAAAAATGGGGAGGTGCTTCGTCTTGTGGACACCCGGTAATAGCATCATAAAGGCATATATTGTTGTTAAATTTATCTTTGTTTAGAAGAATAATTTATATTTTATTTATCTGTTAATATATTCTTTTCTATTCATATAATAATATGTATAATAAATCAATTATTTCAAATATGTATTGTTTATTAGTCCTTCGTTTCCTTAAACGAATCATTTAAATTTGTACTAAAAATATACTTCTTTGCCTGGTTAAGATAAAAATTTATTAAAGAATGTGTTTTAATTATATGAAGTAAGAAGTTGTGAGTGCCAATATATTTCTAAAAAATATTAAATTCAGTTATAGAATTTACAAATTTGCTAGTTTAAACAGAATACTAAGAATGATAAAATTAAGATTTTATTATAATAATGTTTTCTACATTTTGCAGTATAAAAAATATAAAAGTGTATAAATAAAATTGTATAAGTATTGTGCAACATGAAAGGTAAGTTCATATTTTTTGTAATCTCGTATCTTTTATTTGACTCATAAAGAATATAATCTCATAATCTTTGAGAATAGGTGGCTTTCAATATATAGAGTCCTGGAGAAATTAAGTAGGGAGGAAAATAACCTATAAGTATACAAAGAATCAGTCTTCATACCGATAACTTTATCAAATGATAAATGTTGGCAAAATAAACAAATTATTTTACATGGTACTTTTCCCTAAGGGCCTTCGTTTGTGAAATAAAAGGTATAAACATTTTTTTTTTTTGGTTTTTGAAAATATACGATAATTTATTCCCAAATATTTTAGCAATTACGTATAGAAAAAACTATAGCCAAACAGATGGAGCCTAACATACTGCTATTATATGATGCCAAATATAAATAATAACCAATAAAATTTTTGATCTCCGGGAAAACAATAAGACATATTTTTTTATATCATGTATCTAGAAAACAAAAACCCTTATAGAGAAGTACAAAATAAATTTAAATTGTTGGCATCTAATAATTGATAAAGTTATTAGTAATAAAACTGAATCATCCTCTATGTACACCCTAGAGAGGTCCAAAAATTACTTAACTTTTTATAGAGGGTCTTGATCCTCCAAATTTGTTTCCAAATCCGAAAAAAGGAAGTACGTATTTTTTTGTGTTTCAAAATTTTGATGGACAATGGAGATATGAAGTTTCCTATTTAAATTGCATGGGGAAAAATCACTTTTTGGGATTTTTTGAATAATTGTTCAGGGTTAGGGAAAATCTTGCGTTAAACTTATAGAGCTTAAAGAGGACTATCAAACGAAGAATTTGATGTATATACATATGGGTTTGTCGCCCCTAACACACCTCCACGGTGCTCCGAAAACTACCTGGAGAATCTACAATTTTTTATTTAAGGGTAGATTTCAGGGCACCGTGGAGCTGTGTTAGGGGCGGCAAACTCATATGTATATACATCAAATTCTTCGTTGGATAGTCCTCTCCAAGTCCTATAAGTTGAATGCAAAATTTTCCCTAACCCTGAACAATTATTCAAAAAATCCCAAAAAGTGATTTTTCCCCAAGCAATTTAAATGGGAAACTTCTTGTCTCCATAGGCACCATTTAAAATCAAAATTTTAAAAAACAAAAAAATACATGCTTACTTTTTTCGGATTTGGAAACAAATTGGGGGAGATCGAGACCTTCTATAAAAAGTCATTTTTGGACCACCCTCTTTCTATAGTAGCAATTTTTTGTTTAATGGCAAGAATAGCATTTTGCTACGTCCAGTATATATTTATGTAATGCTTATAAAGTGGCATTACTAGGACAAAAAAGAGTATTTGTTGTCATTACTGTGTAAGCTGCATAGTGGTTAAAAAATCGCCTATTAGTGGTTAAAAAGTCACCTATTAGCAGCGGGAAAAGCTTTTTTTCTGTTTACAAGGTAGTAATGGTGTAAAAAATGGGAACTTACCAACTCTAACAAATAACTTATTAAAGTTAAAATGGAGCCCTGATTCCTGATAGCAAAGCTATCAACCTGGAACAACAAATAAATAATTAAAAATACTTTTTTAACGGTAAATAAGTGCGTTTTAGCAAGATCGTTTTTGTTGTGGTTACAAAGCTGTTAGAGCGGGAGCTAGGTGGCTTTTTCGGCAGCTCATCGTTTTATGAACTTTGAGATATTTTTATGGTTTAATGGATGATAACGATTCATAAAATCGACTTCTGGCGGGGCACCTCCTGTCAGGAGCGTCACGAACACTGTTTAAGAATCAGTGAAATCATGTCATCGTTACAAGGTTCATTTTACTTCCACGTCCAGTGGAAGTATAGTAACGACAAAAAAATTTTTAAAAATTTTTATTGTCCAAATAGACTTAAAATGTCATGAAACGTCGAGATTTTAAGTTTGAGCGAAAAAAAATTTCTGTCTGTCTGTCGGTCTGTCTGTCTGTCTGCCTGTAACTTTTTTTTGTGCGCACGTTCACTCTGAAACCGTTTAAGATATTGACTTGAAATCTGGTACACATATGTACTTTAACGAGATCTAGAACTAGATTATATTTTCATCTTGTTCCGTCGAAGGGTTGGGGGGTAAATTGGGGTAAATTTGGGGTAAATGGGTAAATGAAGCAGGTAAGAGTCCATGAAATTGGTATTTAGTATATACAAGAGAAGCTGAGGTCTCAAAAAAAATTTTGGCATTAGCCACCCCCATTACCACCCCCACCTCCTTACTAAAGGGGATGAAAAAAAAATGTGATTTAGTGCATGTACAGGAACCAGAAACCTCAAAATATTTTTTTACTTCATCCACCCCCCACTACCACCCCCCTATCACCACCCCCACTCCACTACCTATGTGGGGTGTCGTTTTATAGGTTTTTGGGGTAGAGGATTTCAAATATTATATTATTAAAGTTCCATAAATAATTATTTTCACATACAAAGTTTTTTCGTTGTGAGTGACTTGGACAGAGAATCTGGATGTGGAAGTAGTGATTCCTTGGGCAGCGGTTTTTTTTGCGTGTACACATTTTATGTTTAGAATGAATAAAATACGATCGCCAGAAAGTGTGGGCCGCCAGGAGGCGCAGCCAGAAAGTTAATAATGATACAATATATCTGAGGCACGGTACGGAGTCAAGTTACCCGAAAGTGTTAAATTCCTGTATATTTAAGAGCCTATGGTACTTTTGTTGACACTAAGAACTTTACGGGGGGGCTATTCTATTGTTGAAGGAGCTTATATTTACGTTTTAAAAAGGAGCCAGAACTTGTAACGATGAGTTTAGAGTTCTGAGATGAAATATGCGAAAAAAAAATCCAATTTTCTTCAAAAATCCTAAACATTTTCTTTCTGGCTAGCCTGACTGACGGGAGTTTCTTCCTGAGAATTTTTTTCTGTGTGCAAAACATTTAAATAAACATGTTCAACCTTAAAAAAGTTTGTAACGATGATGTTATATAACTCCGTTTTTTTACCTCTTTGACCTTTCTGGTTGCGCCCCTGATGGTCCACACTTTCTGGCGATCTTATTTTATTCATTCTAAACATAAAATGTGTACACACAAAAAAAATGGCTTTGCAACGATGATATAATTTCACTGATTTTTATATCTTGAACCATGGCCAACTCGACGGGCTTACATATGCCAGAAGTCTATTGTGTCGTTATTTAAGTTCGATAGAATTAATCAGCGCATAGAAAATGCTTGTAACGATGGTGTCCGAAAAAGCCACTTAGCTCGCCCCGCACCATGTCTTGGTGAAGTCTATTTAATGCAGATATTTTTTAGGGGTTAGTCAATTCTTCTCTATGGATAATAGAAATTTCTTTCAGTGCACTCTCTACATAGAGATTCCCCTTTGTTCGCCAAAACATTCGTGGCGTTGAAGTAAAATAACTAAAAATTATGTACCTTCAACCCACTAAACACGAAACATTTATGAAACGTTTCGAAAAAATTGTAATCTGGAAGAAATGAAACATTTCCTAGAAACATATCTATTTATATTTTTGACACATTTCAGAAATTCATAATATTTGTTATTTTGTAGAAACATTTCATATATATCCCACTAAACACGAAACATTTATGAAACGTTTCGAAAAAATTGTAATCTGGAAGAAATGAAACATTTCCTAGAAACATATCTGTTTATATTTTTGACACATTTCAGAAATTCATAATATTTGTTATTTTGCAGAAACATTTCATATATATCCCACTAAACACGAAACATTTATGAAACGTTTGGAAAAAATTGTAATCTGGAAGAAATGAAACATTTCCTAGAAACATATGTTACATTTCTGACACATTTCAGAAATTCATAATATTTGTTATTTTGCAGAAATATTTCATATATATTGTTCCGTCGGTAAAATATATATGAAATCATGAATTCAAATGACATCGGTAACAATATGTCCATTCCCCGCGATTTTTAAAATGCCTTGTTTGTAAAATTACAACTATTCTCGACTTAGATTCCGTCTGGAATACTGAATGCTTGGTTATTAATAAGTAATTACTCGAAACTAGACGTCAACGAATAATGTGGAGAATATAATAATATATATAAAGATCTGAAATATTGATATTTGTAAACTCTGCAAAGCATAAAAACTTTATGATCATCTCCATGCGGTAAGTTGTGGAATTACATTTATCGAAAAACACGAAGGGATGGTATACAATCGTTTACGATCGATACGATTCTGCCTATTTATTTTACAGCAACTAATTAGTAATTATAATTACTGGAAATTTCAACTCCAAATCGAGAAGTCAACATACCAGTATTGGTAGATTATTGCACATAATACGCATCAATTAAAACGTCAAATTGTAGAAATTCATTTATTAAAATGAGAAACGAAAACATACGACCGATGACGATTCTAACATGGACAAATGTACAGAGCAGAGAAGCACCATCAACGCCATTATTTGCATTTTGCTATTGTTTCAGTTAAGTAAGTTTTATCTTTATGCCTGGAAGGACACTGTGTGCATCAAAAATAAAAAAAATAGTGCGGGTGTCGGGTCAGTTAATTATTATTAATACTTAAAGTGCTGTGGTTTTTGAAAGATACATTGTTTTTCCAGTAATGGACGAGAAGGTTAAAAAATATTCATTTGTGTTCTGTACATTCAATTTGTGATTGTTTTTATGACTTTTTCAGCCCCTGGCGAAGGCTTAGTACATGAATAAAACATTCGAAACTTAGTATCGGCGTGGTTCATATCAGGCCCAATAGCGGTTCATCAAATAGAAGGCAAGATAATATACCTAATGGTTAACCACTTTTGAGGGCAACTGCCAACTTGAATTTATGAAGCTGATATTTTATTTTATGGAGGAATAAGATATACTTTTGTTATATATTTTTATATTTATATACTGTTTTTTTTTTGATATTTACAGTCTACAAATATTTAAAAGTGTTTCTAATACATGTTTTTTTTTTATATTTACTGGGTAATTTTATTTATTTGTAGACATCTAAATCCCAAGGAAAGATTGATGGGATCGACAGCCCAGTGAAGATAAGTAAAGATGAAGACACTAGAAAGTTAAAAAGAAAATTGAACCCCCTTCCA
The DNA here is from genome assembly GCA_936432065.2 of Rutpela maculata. NCBI lineage: Eukaryota > Metazoa > Arthropoda > Insecta > Coleoptera > Cerambycidae > Rutpela > Rutpela maculata. The sequence goes on along the minus strand of OW386286.2, from coordinate 81,684,623 downwards.
AAAAGGTCGCTAAAAATTATGAAATAAAATTTTACGGTCGCCCAGTTAACTGAACCTTAATATTGTTATTGAAGTCGCCTAAAAATATATTTCAATTCATTATTTGTTTATTTTTACACCGGCTTCAATTTCGACATTAGGTAATAAAGTTCAGTTAACTAGGTGATATTGAAATTTTATGTCTCATAATGTTTATAGCAGAGATGTGCCGAGGATACTCCATATTTGATAAAAGTCTGTAAAAGGCATTTAAATAATATAACTGCATGTATGCACTTATTTGGTATCAAAATGAAGCTTGCATCATCACGAATCAGATTTCACCAAAAAATAGCTTATCAATATACCCAATGGAAAGTTAGAAGGAAAACTTCCTGGAAACTTTCCATTTTGAAAACTCCGAAAGTTTCAGGAAGTTTTCCTTCTAACTTTCCATGGGGTATATTGATAGCCTATTTTATGGTGAAATCTGATTCATGATGATGCAAGCTTCATTTTGATACTAAATGAGTGCACACAATTATATCATTTACATGACTTTTGCAAACTTTTATTAAATATGGAAAGTTTTCTCAGCACATCTCTGGTTTATAACGACCTTTCCTGAAGGAAATGTTTCTTTGAAACGTTTCTTGGGTAGGACATCTCTAGTATCTACAATATATCTGAAACGTTTCTGTAACAGTTCCAGGAACGTTTCATATTTTATATGCATTTTTTGAGACGTCGTCGGAAACATTTTTGTAAATATTCATAAATGTGTCGGGCACGTGTCTTTTGAAATGTTTCATTGAAACGTTTCTTAGGTAGGACATCTTGAGTTTCTGCAATAAGTCTAGAACGTTTCTGTCGTACTTCTAGAAACGTTTCATGTTTCAGTACATTCATTTCAGAAACATTTCCAGAACAGAAAAATGTTTAGTGGGAATGAACATCTGTAATGTCAGGTTATCGTTGTTATCAAAAAAGATTGTTAATACAAAACTTTATTTTTCGGGCAGCTACTATTTGCAGCGATGCGATATGTTAAAGATATTCTTCTGAAAGCACAAGCTCAGCCTTAACATCAGTGGTGGCTCGTGATATTGTCTGCAGAGGAGGCTTGATATTTTGACAGGCAATTAGAGACATTTCTACAAATAAAAGATGTTAATTTTAAAATGTATTAACTATACTAATGATTACTCTTGCCATACCGTTCTGAAATTTTGCAAAAAAAAATATTCAAATTTAATTCTATTACCCGCTCTTTTTAAAATTCAGATATTTCATGGCGCCCTTTTGCTTTCTGTGACTATTTTATATAGGTTTACAGTAAAACTGGCAGTGCAAACATATTTCAAGTCTACGAAGATGCATAAATTATGTTGATACAATTTTCTAAAATAGTACATTACTGTATTATGTAATGGATTCGCTCGACATTCTCCTGCATCTATCCCTATCGAACTATATCTGCAATCTCCATATATCAGTATTATTAAAGTTTGAATAAGAAATACGTTTATTAAACAGTCTGTGACAGACAAATTACAAAGTATAAAACTCAGATTGACAGTACAACAATACTATATAATACTAACTTGATTTATTTACAACACTTTCCCTAAATCAAGTTCCATAATTTAAAAATTGTCAACACTAATCATTCCTAGCAAAGACCTGAGGTAACAAAATTGTCCCTTTAATAACACTTTTGTAAACACATATGCAATTTGCTCCTTGCTAGAAACATGTTTCACATCAAGAACTCCCTCGTGATATTTTTGTTGAATAAATTTGTATCTGACATCTATATGTTTAGACCGTTGATGGAGTTCTGGGTTCTTCACCAATCGAATGGCACTTTCGTTATCTATTTGTAAAACCGGAACCGACGTCAATTGACATATTTCATTCAACAGCCTTATAAGCCATACTACTTCCTGTGTAGCCTGAGAGGCAGCAACAAACTCAGCCTCAGTGGTTGAAAGTGCAATGCACTTTTGTCGCTTGCTCATCCACGTTATGGCTCCGTTACTATATTTGAATACCATTCCAGAAGTTGAATTTCTAGTTGCAGCATACCCGCCATAATCTGCATCCGTAAAAGCTTCGAGAATACCACTCTTACGTTCAGACTGATACAAAATTCCCCAGTTAAGAGTACCATCTCATTATTCTTTTTACCGAGGTCCAGTGTTTCTTTTGAGGTTTATCTAAGAATTGTGACAAATAATTAACTGCATATGTAATATCAGGCCTTGAGACATTAGATAAGTACAATAAACTCCCAATGGCTTCACGATATGGAACATTACTAATTATATCAATTTCATTTAAATCACTACTGTTGTCTTTCTCCATAGGAGTAGATACAGGACTGCATATATCCATGTTAAATTTTTCCAACACTTTCTTAACATAAGCTTCCTGATTAACAAAAATTGAACCATCACCACGACGATGAATTTGCATTCCCAAATAACAGTCAGCGGACCCCACTTTCACACTGAAGTTGTTCTGTAAGACTTTCAAGAATTTGTTTAAAACAGTGTCTTCTCTCGAAATTACCAGCCCATCATCGACGTACAGCAGCACAATTAAAGTTTTATTTTTATTTACAAAAAGGCACGGATCTGAGTTACTTTGCTGTAAATGACATTTTTCAAGGAAATTTGAAAACTTCTGGTTCCAGCACCTGGGTGCTTGTTTAAGGCCATAGAGACTTTTCTTTAACTTACAGACACGACCTGTGCCATCATTGAACCCTTCAGGTTGTAATATAAAAAGTTCTTCTTCAAGTTCTCCATATAAAAAGGCAGTTTTAACGTCAAACTGACTAATTTTCAAGTTTTCATTGGCCGCCATACTTAAAACAGCTCTAATCGAGTCCCAACGAACAACAGGACTGAAGATATCATTAAAATCAACAAAAGGTTCCTGAAGATAGCCCTTGGCAACCAGCCTTGCCTTGTAGCGCTCTATGCTGTCATCCGTTTTTTGTTTGATTTTAAAAACCCAGCGACTCTCCAGACATTTCTTTCCCTGAGGTGGACTCACCAGTTCCCAGACTTCATTTTCTTTCAGCGAAGCCATCTCTTCTTCCATGGCTATCTTCCACTGAATAGAATCTTCTGACGACATTGCATCTTTAAATGTAACTGGTTCTCCACTGGAGGCCAACATGACAAAGTCTTGATATCTTGATGGCATCCTGATGTTATCTCTGCTTCGCAAATTTGGAATGTTCAATACCAATTGTGAATCATTGTTAATGTCAAGTTCATCCATATGATCCTCTTCCTCAACATCATGATGCAACTCTTCTGTATTTGATTCATTTCCAGAATCAACATTGCAATCAATAGCAGGAAGTTTAATTATTTCTCTGGATGTCTTTTCATTTTTGAAAACAATATCTCGACTCACAAAAACATCATTTTTCTCAGGTACCCAGACTCGATATCCATCTTTGTCACCACAGTAACCCACTAGGTAACCTTTCAGAGCCTTTCTATCGAATTTGTTTCGTTTCTGTTTAGGCACGTGAATAAAACATTCAGTTCCGAAGATTTTCAAATGATTTATACAAGGCTGTTTACCAAACCAAAGTTCATAGGGAGATTTTCCCTCAACAGGCGTTGGACCAGTGCGATTAATAACAAAAGTAGCAGTGTTAACTGCTTCCGCAAACAGCTTTTCTGGAAAATCTTTGGCATGCAACATTGTTCTGGCGGACTCCACCAAGGTACGATTATCCCTCTCAGCTGCACCGTTCTGCTCTGGTGTGTAGGGCATGGTCAATCTATGATGCAGTCCAACCTCCTGAGTGATTTTTGTTACCTCTGTGTTTGAGAATTCAGTGCCATTATCCGTCAATAGCTCCTTAACAATATGTTTTAACAGTTTTAACTTCTGCCAAAAATATTTTCAGTTTGTCCTTCACTTCAGATTTATTTTTCATGAAGTAAACTGAACGAAACTTACTAAAATCGTCCTTGAACTCTACATAATATCTTTGATCTCCAAGAGACGTTTCAGGCATTGGTCCACATACGTCCGCATTTATCAGATCTCCAGGGCTAGTAGGTCGACCCTTACGAGTGCCAAATTTTAAACGGTGCATTTTTCCATATATACATGCATCACAGAACTTTTCATCAGGTTCAACCTTAATCCCTCTATGTGCTAGGAATTTTTGTACATGACGCATGTTCTGGTGACCGAGTCTTTCGTGCCATACCTGTAGTTCATTTTTATCAGAAGTACTGCTAGCTGCTACAGAGACTTGGTCTGGAACTGTCACTTGCACCATAAGTTCATACAATCCATTTGATTGTCGAAATCCAACTGCAACAGTCTCTCCATCTTGGCTCTTAAACAAACAACACTTGTTATCCGAATACTGGGAAAGGCCATGATCTAGTGCAGACCCAGATGAAAAGAGATTTTGTTGACTATCTGGTACAAATCGAACTTTGTTGAGATATCCAGGTTTCCATACAGAATCAACTAACATTTTCACATGAATAACACCTTCACCATACGCCATCATTGACTGCCCATCACATGGACGGAGACACTTAGGTACAGAATATGAGACATATTCTGAAAACCAATCAGAACGTGATACAACATGATGTGATGCACCTGAGTCAATCAGCCAGCAGTCTTTTCCACCACCATTGACAACTTGATTTATTTACAACAAGTATGCTACCATATATATCAAAGCAATAGTAAAATAATCATACTTTTCAATAACGGCACGTGAAATAGTTATTTATGATACAAGTGTTAAAAGTGACTTTTTATGAGTGGGGAATATTGCGGAACGAGCGTAGCGAGTAGAGCAACCCCACGAACACGGACGCAAGCAAGCAAGCAAGCAAGCAAGCAAGCAAGCAAGCAAGCAAGCAAGCAAGCAAGCAAGCAAGCAAGCAAGCAAGCAAGCAAGCAAGCAAGCAAGCAAGCAAGCAAGCAAGCAAGCAAGCAAGCAAGCAAGCAAGCAAGCAAGCAAGCAAGCAAGCAAGCAAGCAAGCAAGCAAGCAAGCAAGCAAGCAAGCAAGCAAGCAAGCAAGCAAGCAAGCAAGCAAGCAAGCAAGCAAGCAAGCAAGCAAGCAAGCAAGCAAGCAAGCAAGCAAGCAAGCAAGCAAGCAAGCAAGCAAGCAAGCAAGCAAGCAAGCAAGCAAGCAAGCAAGCAAGCAAGCAAGCAAGCAAGCAAGCAAGCAAGCAAGCAAGCAAGCAAGCAAGCAAGCAAGCAAGCAAGCAAGCAAGCAAGCAAGCAAGCAAGCAAGCAAGCAAGCAAGCAAGCAAGCAAGCAAGAAATATTTATTTAAAATTTGAATCTTACAGAATGCACCTCGCCCGAAACCTGGCCCGGAGCCAACCAGACAAACACGGCACGTAGCGCCGTAGTGAATGTAGGGTTGGACGGGGCGGGTCCGGTTTGGCTAAACGATGTCGGAGGCGTTGCCACTGAACCACCCGCTCGTGTCAATTATATGCGACAATAATAAAGTGTATATATCAAGTCAGGTACTGGATAAAGGGTAACTAAGTAAAACAGTTGTAAGTTGTTTATTGTTTATTAGTAACTACAACTGAAGCTGTCCTTAAATGTTGTAAGCTAAGAAAATAAACCTCAATATGACAAAAAATTTAACTATATTTTTTTTATATTTCTCATTATTTTAGTAAAATACAGGACACTAACTTAACGCTACAATAAATTAAAAGTAAAAATGACTACGTTTTCTTCACAAGAAAAATCGACAAACTGAGGTCAAAATAGCGTTTTTTGGAAAATTGTACCCTTTTTTTACTATATCGAGTTTTTTTAGACATGAGCGCATTTTTTTAGCAGTTTAATTTTTGTATTTTTATATTTGTTGACGTCTAAAGAACAACATGTAAAAAAATCACCATGCTAAAAAAATGCGCTCATGTCTAAAAAAACTCGATATAGTACAAAAGGGAACAATTTTCAAAATAAGGCCATTTTGACCTCAGTTTGTCGATTTTTCTCGTGAAGAAAACGCAGTCATTTTTACTTTTAATTTATTGTAGCACTAAGTTAGTGTCCTGTATTTTACCAAAATAATGAGAAATATAAAAAAAATATAGTTAAATTTTTTGTCATATATTGGGGTCAATTTTCTTAGCTTATATACCTCTCCTTTTGTGACTAAAAAAAATGGATTTTGAAGAAAATACGGGAAATGGAAGTAATTTCATTAACCACCAGATGTTGAAGAAGCCGCAAATAGGGCAACTTTGGATCTGTTGCCACAGAAATCGCGGCAACAATGTACCCGTTTAGTAGTGACGTCAAATGGACGTAGTTATGCAAAATAGTCGATTTTCAACCGTTTTGATGAAGGCTGGCAGTCTTGATCGTCTGCCTCAATTTCTCCGTTATCGCTTTCATCATCTGCATCGGTACATTGTCCGATGTCACAGGGCGCTCAAGATTAACATCGATGTCTCTGTCACAATCATCCATATCATCTTCCTCGGCAGCATTTGTACATAACCGTCCCATACAATTCATGCAGATTCTGTAGCATCGGAGGCCCGTTTTCCTGCAACCACACGCTGCCTTACATCTTTTCGAACATTTGCCATACACTGTGTTTAGAAGCGTTTGTGGCGCCGGATCCCTCGTCGTAGGTATGGGTGCCAAACCACATTGAGAATTTTTTCAGCCTCAATCCAGTGGATTTGTATCATTTCCATACCATGTTTGGGCTTGATGGTATGTTCTTAAAGAGTGCTCAAGTGCCGCTGATTCGGTGGGAGGTAGGCTTGCGAGATTAAATCGATGTTTGCTTAGAGATTTTGCAAACAGTTGAAACCGCAACTTATTTAGGGTGTTTCCCGTGGTTTTGTTGTCTTAAAGCCTAGCCACAACCAACTGGCCCGCTTTGTCAATTTCATCGGGGTTTGTGTTCACGTCTCGGAAAACCCTAACAGCTGTCTGCAGTTCCTCATTACTCTTCAGCAGGGTTACGAATTTCATTTTGCCCTTCCTGAAAAACGAAGACGTTGTATCGCACCCACTAAACGCATGCAACAAGAGGATGTTTTCTTGCACACACGGCGGGAGATTGAAACTTGTTGTGCAAAATAGTTGTTGTTTGGTTGAACATTTGCCGGGTTTCATAAAATACATTTTCGTGGAGGGTATGGCACACGAGCCGCCAAGATGACCAGGATATCTATATCTTCAGCCACTATAATGACCGAATTGTCGGGCCGAGATAACTCGAGTGCGGTGATAACGATGAGCACATCGGCATCTTCTGGAGCTTGTCTGGTTTCGATTCCTTCGCTTTCGAATTTGACGCGCAACAAGTCGATCAATCTTCGTTTGTTTGTGTCATTACACAAAAATTTTGCTTGTGGCATAGGTGCCGTCATGGACTCATAAAAAAAAACATTAGCAGCATCATGCTTGTGCGATCGTCGAAGACGTTCAGCGGACTTGGTACTGCGAGCTGCTGGGTCGTCAGAATCAAAAAGGGCTCCACATTGAATGGTCGTAGCATCGTAACGGTTCACTTTAGAGACAAACGGTGATGAACTTTTTTGTAGCAAATTTACTCTAAATTATTTTTCATAATAGGTATTTTGTTGATAAAGTTGATGGTTTGGGAGATATTTGCAAAAAACCGAAAAATGGTACCTTCTTAGGGCCAGAAGGGCCAACGCCGACTTCGCTCGAGGGGGAAAACTTGGGAGAGTAATATCTGGGTCCAAATAAAGCGATTAAAGCAATTTCCAGCTTTCCACTAATTATTTCCTTATTGAACTACCTGTCGCCTGGCCTATTAATACATTTTTGAATGAAGCTCCAGACACTAAATATCTAATGGTAAAGTTGCATCAATTTTTGGTTTATTTGGAGCATGCAGTCGTGAAGAGCTTTGTAAATTAACATTGGATAATATTGAAAAATCAGAAAACTCCTTATTGATTCATATTTTGGAGACTAAAACCAACGTTCGTCGTAGTTTTTGTATCGTTGGAAGCTACATGAATTATTATCATAAATATACTGCGTTTACGGCCAGCCGCCGTTACCCACCGTCGCTTTTTTCTAAATTACGTTGGGATAAATACTTTTGGGAAGATTCCTACTAATATTGCCGAATTTCTGAAATTGCCGGATCCGAAGCAGTTTACAAGATCTTAGGCATCTTTGTTAGTAGATTCGGGAGCTAATTTAATTACAATAAAACGACATGGCGGATGGAAATCCTCAGCCGTTGCTGAGGGCTATATCGAGAATTCTATTACATATAAAAATAAAATTGCTGAGAGAATTCTTCCCAGTACCAGTACCTCTTCTAATGCTGCAATTGCTTTAGAGAACTCTTCTACCTTGACATCAGCGTCATCAGGTGACGTCGACTATAGTATTGCAGTTAAATTGAAAACCTCCGCAATTATTTCTCAGGGAATTAACATAAGTACCTAACTGTCGGGTTGTAATGTTAATATGAATGTTTCTAAATAAATAATTTGTAACTGTTTGAATAAATATGTATTGTTTCTAAATAATATATTCTTCTTAATTTTATCAATACAGCTTTCTATTGTTATGTGTTGCAACCCTCAGAATGTAGGCAACACAGAATTCAATTAGTTGGGATGTTGTCTGAATGTAGAGGTTTGCACCTACTAGAGAAAGAACCTACTAGAAGCTCTAGAGTGATGACAACTATTCTGGAACTATCCAGAGAATGGTGACGTCATACAGAAAATTCGGGATCCCTCATCTTTAGGTATATAAGGCATGGAGTAAACCAGAGTTAAGTTAATACATTTCTAATGGTCAGTTGAGATGGTAGAGAGTAAGGAGTAAACACAGTGATAAAGTGACTGAATAATTGAATTGTAGTACACAGTGTATTATTAGTCAAGTAATTAATTGTTGTTGTAATTAGTAAGTTAATAAATTAGCGTTTAGTGTTACCTGGTGTTATAATTTCCGAACTCACGTTACAGGGTGTTTACAAAAAGGGTGTAAGCACGTAACACTATTATCTTGAGAAGAATGCATATTACTATGTAGTATATAGCATTTTATTTTTAACACTAGTCTTAAAAGTGTTTTCGACACGTAACATTACAAAAGTCAATTTTTAGTTCACTTATCAATGAATTAAAAATGTAATTTTTAATTAGTTTTACAAAAAATAAGTTAATGCTAAAAATCCAGTATACCGTCATTATCATGGACAAAGTGTGTGATGGCCAAGCGTTGGCCAGTATTGCACTTTATTCAGTAATTTAGCGCTCCTTACCAGTACTTTCCCAATGATGACCTGAAGGCATGTAGGTAGTTTATTAATGATGGCCCAATTATGTGTTAATAATTTTAATCTGTGATATTAAATACGTCGTTCAATAACTATAAAGTCCAATAAACATCAGAACGTATAAAATTCGGGAAATATACGTTCCAGTGGATAAAAAATGATTTTAAGTTTTTATTATATTTATGGTCTACTAAATTTAAACTATAATAATAATAATCCTTTATTATTAGTATAGCCAAAAAATAGTACAAAAATATGTAAATATAATAAACGAATACATAATTTAAAGGACACATCACATCTTAAATTTCTATGTTATTCTATTTTTCTTAAAAGACGTCATACTTGCACTATCTTTTACATTGTCTGGCAAATTATTATACATTTTTAAACCATTATGGAATAAATCATTTTGCTCTGGCCATTGTTATGTAAAAATTATTTTGATTATGAGTATCATGATGGTAAATGTCTCTAACAAAAGTACAATGCTCTAGTAGATGCTCTGGTAAGAAACCGTTTAAGATTTTATAGATAAAAGTCATAGTATTTAATATCACAGTTTGTTTAACACTTAGGACTCCAACAGTGTCCACCATTCGCTTAATATTTGTATGTCTGTTGCATTGTAAGATTATTCTTAAGGCTTGATTTTGTTTTTTTTTTTTTTGCAAAACATTGAATTCAAAATCATTGAAGAGGTAGGTACCAAAGGTAGAAAATTCGACCTATTGCAAATAAAACACTTATTTTGTATATGTTGACTGGATTTTCAAGCTGGTCGTATAAAAAACCCCAAAGAGAAAACTTGTAGAGAGTTTTATATAGAATGTTTTTGACTTTAGTTGTCATATCAATAAAATGTGCCGTTATGAAGATATCGCCATTTTCCTCGTTTTCGGCGCCATTTTTTCAAAATGGTGTTGCGAGCAGCACGACGTTAAGTTCGCAAATTCAGGGACTTATTCAGAACATTAAAATCTACATCACTGCCATTTCAAAACTTCCCGGCCTTTTGCAAACAAAACGCATTTTTCTGTATATAGAGGGTGTAATCAGTTTCATGTCATTAAAAAAAACTGGTGATGGGAAACGACTAAACGAACAAAAAAACCTTATATAATATGGGGTCTAAAACCCATAGTTTTAGAAAAAAAAAATAAACAAAAATTTCGAAAATTTCCAATAATATTGTTTGAGAACTGTTGGAATGTTGGGATAGGCTTTTATCTTCGAGTATGTCGGCGCCTCTAACAATCAAATACGCTGATACGGCTCTTTCAAAGTGTCGCGCTCCTTTGTTAGAGACTGCGCGTCGGCGAGGACACAAGTTGATAATCATCACACTTTTTTATGGTTTTTTAAAAGTAGGTAAGGTCTTTAGCGGTGCGGTAAAGGTGAAAGACGTCGGCGTTTTCTGAGTGCTTAGTAGATCTGAAGAAAACTATACTCTTCCTTGTGCAATATTTTAGTTTCTGTGGGCACTTCGTTAAGTATACACGTCGAACCCGTTCGTAGTTTTTGTTTGTTGCATTTGTTCTTTTTGAATTTTGAGCCACGTATTTACAGTTAAGATTTATTTTATTGACTTACCGTTCAAGTCGTTAAGCTCTTGATTACGTACAGACACTACTTGTTCGTTCTTTTGTGTTGCTTTTTGGATTTTGGACCAAGTTTTTATTTTTATTTTCTTTATTGACACGTTAGTTGATATTTTAGTGTGGTATTTTAATGTCCTTAGTTTGACGTGCCGAAAAGTGTGCAGACAGAAGCCATTTCGAACAATATATGAAAATCAACAAATTTATTGGTAAGTTCTAGATTTATCGAATATTTTAGTTTTCGATACCTGGTCGGCAATTCGTTAAATAAATCATATTTTTTCCTAACTTAAAATACACGTAATTCTTTTCTGTTATCGTATCTCAGACGTCCAACTCTTTATTTCACAATGTCATGCAATAATTTCTCATTTTTTAAGCTTTTAACCCAGAACACTCATTTAGGTTACAAATGTTAATAAATCACATTTAAATCTGAAAAATTATAAACAATAAAAGCTCCAATATTTTGTTCTAAATTAAAAAAATACATGTAAAGAAATGCTGTGTTTAAACCTCTACGCCCATAATTTGCTTGAGGTTCTGCAAAAAGAGACAACGAATTATTTACATTTTTATAATTGGTTCCGTTGAACGGGTCATCAAAGGTGCCGCCCCTTCTTTGCTTTGAAACCGCGGGCCGCCGCGTGCCGGCGAGAACGAGTCTGCGGTAATCTTTGCACTTTTTTATGACAATTAAAGGGAACTACACGTCCATTGACCCAGAAAGGCAGTGGTTTTCAAATGTTTCCTACCCTAATATTCAAATTGTTGACTTGGGTCAGTTTTTTTTCAAAGTGCTCCTAGAGGAAAAAGTCATAAAGGTTTTTTGTTTGTCTAGTCGGTCCCCATTACCAGTTTTTTTTAATGACATGAAACTAATTACACCCTGTATACAGGGTGTCCCACTTAAAACTCCTGGCGCCATTTTCTCGATTTTTAAAAGCTATATTTGATCTACTAGAATATATAAATGACTTCAGTTTTGAGTAAAAATTGTTATTTTACACATTCAGGTATAGATGGCGTTGCAATACAAAGAAATTTTTCGATCCTAGGAACGATGAAATGAGTTGCATGAGATGGAGAATTATATTCTGAGCAACTTTTATGATACGAACAATTTTCGAAAAATCACTGGTTCTCGAGATATTTGAACTTCAATATAATTTGTTTGAATATAAAAATCGTCATAAATTTTAAAATACATTTTAGACAATAAGTCTTCTGGGACATTTTTCATAGTGAATTAGGCTCATTTAGATGGAAATGAAACATTTATTTCAAAACCAAAATAATTTTTTTTTCAAGTAAAACAAAGGTCAACTGCTATTTGGAAATTAAAGATTTTGGCATTTTTGTTTATTGTGTATTGTCTAATTTTTGAGTCATATTTATGTTGCATGTTCTACTAAATTTTACACTACAAATTGTACATTGACATATGAAAAAAAAATGGGATTTTTGTTACTTGAAAAATTACATTGAAGTTCAAATATCTCGAAAACCAGTGATTTTTCGAAAATTGTTCATATTAAAAAAGTTGCTTAGAACATAATCCTCCATCTCATGCAACTCATTTCATCGTTCCTAGGATCGAAAAATTTCTTTGCATCGCAACGCCATCTATATTTCAATGTATAAAATAACCATTTTTACCCAAAACTAAAGTCATTTATATATTCTAGTAGATACTTTTTACAGAATTCAAATATCGCTTTTGGTTATCGAGAAAATGGTGCCGGGAGTTTTAAGTGGAACACCCTGTATACTGACTGGATTAAAGTATCGGAAGAAGGATATTATTTAAATAAGAATGTTAGTATATGTAATTTTATTTTAAACTGTAAAAAAATAATTAATTTTATATAAATAATATGATACAAAGACCCAGATCCCAGCTCCCCACGTGTCGGATAACAGTGCTAAAAAATGAGTTCTGCGTGGATCTCCTTCGTCATTGTGGATGTACCATCTTACAGGAAAATGTCCGTCTGTCATCTCGTGACCAATATACATTAAAATAGCATTCATCCCAGAGAAAAGAAATGGTTTTCCTGACCACCATCTTTTAACATCTATTACAAGGTAGCACAAAGACAGAAGGACAAAGGCAAAGCATGTTGTTACCATAACAAAGGACAAAGACCTAAAAATGAATCATTATTTATAAAGCAAATTTCATTTTTCTACTACTGTTGAGAAAAAGTACTATTTTTCATTCTTTTTTCTTATGTTTTGTTTATGGTAATAGTGAAAAATAGTAAGAAGTGTGAAAAAGATAACATTATTTCACACCAGTGCGGCAATCCCCTGAGTGAGAAAAGACACTTTATGCATGATTTTCATACAATATTTTTTCTACGACTGTCCTCGATTTCCATAATTAGATAAATACATGGGGGGTGGTTTAAAGGTCCCCTTTTCACGTTTCTCTTGAATAACTCGAAAACTACGAACTCTAGCGAAAAATTGTTCTTATACAAAATTAAACTAGATGAAATTTTCTACAAATAGGTTTATATTCATTTTGTATGTAGGATCAATACTTTACGAGGTATAGAGGTAGCCCAGTCAACAGAGAGCTAAAATGACCAAAATCTCTAATTTGAGTGCTAATGAATGGATTTTGATGAAACCTTGTGCAATGTGTTTGTAATAACGTTAGTAAAAGAGTTGAAAAAAGATCAGAGTACGAAATGATCATGGGTTCCGTAACTTGTAGAATTAGGTCAAAAATGAAAACAATAAATTTACCTTTTTTGGCCCAAAATAGGATGTTTTTACTCTAGTGAATTTTTTCGAAAAATGCATATTTTTGGAGATATGGCCACTCGAAAATTCCTAAAAGTGGGGGAGAGGAAATGCAAAAGTTGAAAAAAAAATCTGAAAAAATTCAGGTGAATGTGTTATCGCAATACAAGACTTTTTTTTATTTACAACTTGTCTTTAAAGTGCGTCTTCATCGAGTTTTTCCGGAAAAATCTGAAAAACTACTTAACTTCTTTTTAATTCGCTATTTTTGCACCCTCTGTATCTCGTAAAGTATTGGTCCTACATAAAAAATGAATAGGGACTTATTTGTAGAAAATTTCATCTAGTTTAATTTTGTATAAAAACAATTTTTCGATAGAGGTCGTAGTTTTCGAGTTATTTAATAAAGACGTGATAAGGGGACCTTTAAACTACCCCCCACCCCCCGCTCACTCCCCAACGGTCAGGACTTTTGGTACGTTGTTCAGGGCACTCCTCCCGACAACTATACAAAAATTTGCAACTACACGAATTAATTCCCCACTAATAGCTTAATTTTGGGAATTACGGCTATTGACTTTTTTGTTTGCAAGACCAAGTACAATAACTTCGTACACTTTACAAACTTGGGCGTATTGGGCCCAAAGTCCCATAAGACTTTGGCACCCTTCTATGAAGTTTATCTAGTTATTATTTTTAAGAGTTCCGCCCACTATACACTGATTGCAGCTTGATGAAAAAACTACAATGGGGCCACCCCCGGACAATAATAATAAAAAGATAACATAAAAACTGAAATATATTTTAACTGAACTGGTCCTTGGTATTTAAAATAAAATAATTACCATAGATTCTTATTAACTGGAATGAATCCATCTTCTTTTGAAAATCCGCTTAATCCTCCGCCAATGAGTCCAGATATAACTGCCCATGACATCCATCGTAGTAGACGTTGCGAGTGATTTTTATATATAATTAGAGTGACTCCTGCTTGCACGCCCAAAAAGGTGTGAAAAATCGTAGTCAAACATCCTGTAAAAATAATTCCAAAAATAAATGAAAATGAGGTATAGTTATGGTTATAATTTTGCTTTTACTCTACTGACTAATCTAAACATTTCCAAAAAATAAGTGAAAAATGAGGACAGATGTTCCCAGCAAACACATTATAGGTGTCAAAGCAATGGGTCATTAGATTTATGACTGGTAAAGTATTGGCAACTTTTTCCAATATCCGAGAAGCGAATACAAAGTTTAACATTATATCATCTGTCCTGTAATGGTAAGTTGATGGCCCTATGTGTTTAATACGCTCTTTTGTTATTGCATACTTGGAATTATTTTATCGCCGTTGGTACGTTAAATACCTATACATATAAGAGCACTTTTTGTCAATACTCTTACGTGTTTACATCCTTTTTGTAAACACCCTATATCGTGGATCCGGAAATTATAATACCAGGGTAACACTAAACACTAATTTATTGACTTACTAATAATAATACTAATTACTACAATTCCAACAATTAATTACTTTACTAATATTGCACTAAGTACTATAAATCGCAATAATTCAGTCACTTTTGATCACTTTGTTTACTTCTTAACGTTTCTCCAATCACTGTCTGTACTGAACTACTGCTGCACAACCACTTACCCTTTTTTTATAGTCCTAGGTTATTAGTTCTGGATCTTTCTACTACATTCCAGCACATTCTGCAATGTTCTAGATTTTTCTATATGTCTCTAGAGTTGAAACACATAACACTGCCCTCTCCTTAAGCCTGAACGTCCTGGTCAGGAAATTCAGTATCTTTCACATACTTCGCCAGTCAATTGTACAATTTTCATCTTAGACTTTTTACTTCTTTGTATTCGATAAACAACGTCATTAATTCGGTTGATGACGGAATATGGCCCTTCCCAAGGAGGCTGAAGCTTCGGGGATCTTCCCTTCTTCCGCTGCGGGTTATAGAGCCAAACCAGATCTCCTGCCTTGAATCCTCCTGAATTGGACTTGCGGTCATAACGAGCTTTTATTCGGTCACTGGCTATGGTGATTAGGCCTCGAACCAACTCATGGACATGGACCGTTCTCTAATTTCATCTGCATAATTGTTCACTGAGTGGTGTTCCAAACATCAAGTCACACGGCAGTCTGATTTCATGTCCAAATTCCACACAAGCCGGTGTCTGTTTCGTATTCTCATGAATGGCAACCCTGTATGCCATGAGGAAGAACGGCAAGTGACTATCCCAATCTTGCTGATTTTTAGAAAGATGTTCCTTCATGGTTTTGTTATGCCGCTCCACCATTCCATCTGATTGGGGATGAAGAGCTGTCGTCCGTGTCTTGTGATTTCCCAATAATTTGGAGATTTCCTGGAACACCCCCGATTCAAAGTTCCTCCCTTGATCTGAATGTAACTCCAGGAATACACCAAATCGACATAGCAGATTATCCACTAACACCTTAGCTAGAGTAACAGCCTCCTGATTTGGAATGACATAGGCTTCCGGCCACTTACTGAAATAATCCATGATAACCAGGATGTACCTATTGCCATCAGTGGTCATTGGGAACGGGCCAGCAACTGACTCTTACTCCTGGTCTGTGGTCCCTTACTGGCTGCACAAATCTTGCATTTGCGACACCAAGCCTCCACATCCTGTCGACTATTGATCCAGTAAAATCATTCCCGCACTTTGTTCAGGGTCTTGTTAATGCCGCAGTGTCCGCCAGATGCTCCATCATGCATCTCCTGAAGTACTTTTGGTACTCGACACCTGGGAATCACTAGACGCATAACAACTTCCTTGCCATCCGGGCTTCCCCACGCTCTCTTCAATAGCTCATTTACGACTCTAAGCGAATCCCATTGTGCCCATAAAGCCTTCAGCCCCACTCCTTTGTCTGAAATATTTTTCCACTCCGGAGGGGTTTCACCTTATTTCGCTCTCAATATAGGCCCAATTTCTGCATCGTTCAATTGCTCTTGCCTTAAAGTTTCCTTGGTCCAATCGTCTGGAAGATCTATCTTGACAGTGTTGACTACTACTATGCCCTACTACCATTTTAACGCAGCATGGTCAGTCCGAATCTTGAAATGTTGTACATACAAGTATTTATGAAAATGGTCCACGGATTTGACGATGGCTAATAGTTCTTTCCTTATCATGCAATAATTCTTTTCCGGTTTAGACAGCACCTTGCTGAAGTGCTCGATCACCTTCTCCTGTTAATTTTGGATTTGGGACATTACCCAGCCAACCGAAGAATTGCATCAGTGTCCAGGATATAAACGCCATTCCGTTGTGGGTATGCTTGCACAGGGCTGGTGCATAATGCGGTCTTTAACTTTTTCCATGATGTTTGGCACTTAGGTGTCCACTGGTACTTCACTTTTTCCTCTGTTAACCAGTGTAGTGGTTTAGCAATATCCGCAAATCCTTCTACAAAGCGTCTATAATAAGTGCATAGTCCAAGGAAGCTTCGTAATTCATGAACATTTGATGGTCTCAGCCAGTCTCGTGCTGCTGAAATTTTGTCCGAGTCTGTTTGTATCCCATCCGATGATACAACGAGTCCAAGGAATTTGCCTTCATTCTGGAATAGTAAGCACTTCTTTGGGTTCAGCTTTGGGTCTGCGTTCCTAACTCTCCCGAATACTTCTTGAAGGTTTCGCAAATGTTCCTTGAAGTCCCGACCCATAACTAATACGTCATCAAGATAAACCAGGCATGTCTTCCAAGTCAATCCTCGAAGTACAAATTCCATTAACCTTTCAAAAGTAGCTGGCAAGTTGCAAAGTCCAAACGGCATCACTGTAAACTGGGAAAGACCACTGTCTTTTCTTTGACATCAGGGTGAAGTCCCACTTACCAGTACCCACTCCTGAGGTCTAGAGTTGAAAACCACCGTGAACCTGCTAGCGTACTTAATGTGTCGTCAATTCGTGGTAATGGGTAGCTGTCTTTCTTCGTTACATTGTTCAACTTTCTGTAGTCGACGCAACATCTTAAAGTTCTCTCCTTTTTGGCAACCAGAACTACTGGCGACGATCAGGGACTAGTTGACTCCTCAATTATTCCGTCTTTTAGCATTTTCTGGATCATTGCGGAAGCTTATTCCTGCTTCGCTAGAGGGAGCCTTCTCGGCTGCTGACGGATGGCGGGTGAGTCACCAGTATTTATTCGATGCTGGACTATATCAGTTTTTATAAGGGCTTCTGTGTTTTTGGTAAATACCGTACTTTCTTTCTTCAAGAACTTAATTGTCTCCCTACGTTCGTCCTCGGATAAATGCTCAAACTGGCTACAAGACCACTCTAACTGGAATTTTGTCTGTAGTCAGGGTTAAAGTTCTTGCTAAGATAATGTTTTCAGTCTTAATTGAGTTATCTTTTTCAACGAGGCCAACACAGTATCCGGCAGGGTTTCCTTCTAAAGCAGCCTCGATTATTTGTTCCATGCGAGCAGGAATCTCAACTGCCTTTGTTGTCAATAACCTTGTTTTTTGGAATTGTTCGTCTGCTGCTGCAGAATAAATTCTTCATTTCCAATTTTTAAAACTCGTTCTCCTACGTCAAAAATAAATCCGAACTCCCCCATAACGTCCAGTCCCAAAATGAAGTCATCCGTAATGTCAGCTACAATTACCTTGTGGTTAAACCTTAGGCGTCCAATCTGCAAATTCAAGTCGGCTTCTCCATGAACCTCCGCCTTGTCTCCCGTAGCTGTCCGAACGATCATTTCATTGTCGATTTTCTATCTCAGATATTGTCAAATAGAAAATTAGTATTCAAAATTATTATTCAAAATTATTTTACAATTGGGAATATAATTTATATTTCATTAATTACAAAAGTTATTTATAGTTATTGTACCGAGTTCAAATAATCGTTGACTCGACACTAGGGTACTGCAAGGGATTTTTAGGAGATAGTGTTTTTGAAGTACGAAGTGTGCAAGGCAGGCCGATAAAATTATGTAAGTACTAATTTTGTATAATTGTTTTTGTTTATGTATAAATACACGTAATTTGTATTATTTTTGGGAAAGAGTGTTTTATTTCTCATTCACAAGACAGAGCTAAGCAAGCGAGGGTTCTACCAGTGTCACGTCCGCTACGTCCCCAATAGTTAAAAGTAATTCTGAGGCCCTACGGAAGGGTTGGGCGTGACAATATAAATCCTGGGCACACTATTGATGACGTAACACTTGTATCGATGGTAAACGCACATCTCTTTTTGTTTACATAGCCTGGCAACAGTAGACTACTTGGAACCTTCCGAAGCTGGTAAATCTTTATTTGTCTGGGGGAATCATGTTTCCCAGCCAGCACAGCCCCCAACTGCTGCATTTGCCTTCTCGCTTCGCTGTCGACAATTTCTCTTAATGTGCCCTAATTTGCCGCACTGATAGCATCGGATACCTCTACCTTGGCTTGGCTTTCCACCACTTTGTTGCTTAACAATGTGTTCAATGGTTTACTGAACATTTCATTCATGTCCATAGTGTCACCGTTCTTTTTGTCTGAATGTGCCTCTTCGACTGTTACAGCACGCACTCTTGACCGTGGAGTGTCCTTATAGGCAACCTCTACTTCAAGGGCACGCACCAAAGATTCGCTACTACTTTGGTGCCGTGATAATCTTAGAACTCGCCTGACTTCTTCGCCCCTTATGCCATCTAAAAAGGCCCCCACAGCTAATTGTTCTGGGAATTCTCTTGGAGCACTCGGATATGCCAGGTGTGCCAGTCTCTCTATCGCAGCTTCGAATTCTTGTATGCTTACCCCAGCCTTTTGCGTTTGAGATTTCAGCTGGGTCTGGTATACCTGAGCGAGGTGTTGGTCGCCATACCTAAGTCTAACGCAGCTTCCAAAACTTTAAAGTCCTTTTGTTTCTCCACTGGGACAGTCTGAAGTAATTCTGAGGCTTGGCCCCTTAGCGCTAGAACTAATGCCGTAGCCTTTTCCTCGTTATCCCAGTTATTCGCACTTGCAGCCGCTTCGAATTGTCTCTTATAGGTTGTCCATGAGCTTGGACCGTCAAAGGAGGGAGGTTTTAACCGAGGACCTGACGATGTTACTAGCTGGCCTCCTTTCTCTTCCAATTGTCGCTTACGTGTATCTATTTCTCCTTCGAACTCACCCATTTTTTCTTCAACCTTATCTACTTTCTCTTCTACCTTATCTATTTTTCCTTCGACCTTACTGACTTCAGTGTTTACAACTCCCATGTCCTCCTTGATTTTGTTAGTGATTGAATTCATGGCCTTCTGTTGTATTTTCGCTCAGGATTTTCCTCAGTTCTTCCTGGCGTCTTTCTTGTTCCTCTTTTTCTTCTTGGCGTTGTCTTTCTTGTTCTTCTTTTTCTTCTTGACGCCGTTTTTCTTGCTCTTCTTTTTCTTCTCGATGTCTTATTTCCAGGTATTTCATTATTTTCTTCAATTCATCTCTTTATTCATCCTCTTTTTCTTTCTGGCGTCTTCTTCCTTAATTTCTCATTAATTTTCTTATTTCGTCCTTCTCTTCCTGACGTCTTATTTCCAGGTCTCCCATGATTTTTCTCAGTTCGCCCTTTTCTTCTTGACGTCTTTTCTCCTGCTCTTCTTTGTCTTCCTGGCGTTGCTGCGCCATCATCCCCGTAAATTCCGCAAGTAGGTTCTTCATTTGTTTGTCCATTGCCGTGCTTCTTGTTGTTATGGGCATACGATGACGCTAACCAAGTTTATTGCACAATATCTCGTCGATTTTCCAATGGAACTTTCTAGAAAAATCTCGAAATGGTACGAAAGAGTCTTATTTAGAGTCTAGGTCACTATCCAGTTGAAAGAATTTCACTATGTCCGGTAATTTTCAAATAGAATGTTCTAGAAATTTTTTTAAACTAACACAAATAAGTCTTATTTAGTGTCTATATCACTTTCCAGTTGAAAGAATTCGATTGTCTTCACTAGTTTCCGAACAGAATATTCTAAAAATTTTCGCCAACTAACACAAATGAGTCTTTTTCAGTGTCTCTATCACTTTTCCGTTGAAAGAATTTAATTATTTCCACTAGTTTCCAAACAGAACGTTCTGAAAATTTCCCGAAAACGCACTTTTCACACAGTTTTCAGTTCAAAAATAGTCCTTACACTACGTCTCGTAAGTCAATTGTTCGTGTCGCACCTAATTCCCGAGTAGAACACTGTAGAAACCTTCTCGAACGATCCAGAAATCTTCTGTTATAATTCCGTTCCTGACACCAAATGTTACGTGTTTACACCCTTTTTGTAAACACCCTGTATCGTGGATCCGGAAATTATAACATCAGGTAACACTAAACACTAATTTATTGATTTACTAATAATAAAGGCGCGTTTGCACGCATCCAGTAATTTAGTCGAGTCGCTTAGTAATTTAGTACTCGACCAATGCGGACAGCGTGTTTTAGTCAAGTAATTTAGTGGAAAGCATTGGAAAGCAATCACTAAATTACTCGACCGTCTCTCTACTCGACTAAATTACTGGATGCGTGCAAACGCGCCTTAATACTAATTACTACAATTCCAACAATTAATTACTTTACTAATATTGCACGAAGTACTATAAGTCGCAATAATTCAGTCACTTTTGGTCACTTTGTTTACTTCTTAATGTTTCTCCGATCACTGTCTGTACTGAAATGCTGCTGCACAAACACTCACTCTTCTTTTATAATCCTAGGTTATTGGTTCTGGATTATTCTACTACATTCCAGCACATTCTACAATGTTCCAGAGGATCTCTGCAATGTTCTAGATTTTTCTATATGTCTCTAGAGGGTTGAAACACATAACAATACAAAAAAAGCTAATACAAAGTACTGTCCAACCATTATAATGTGTTGTAATGGTAAATTGATGGGCATATGTGTTTAAGGAGCCCTTTTGTTATTGTGTATTTGGAAATGTTTAACCATCAAGGGTATATTAAGGAGACCTATAATAGCACTTTTTTGCCAATACCTGAAAAGCGAATACAGATTACTTGCTTATAATAATTAAAATCTCCTTTAAATCCTCAGGACAAGATAGGAGGCATCCCTGTTCCCATTCCGTCGAAAAGTAGATCTAGTAAAATTTATATTATTTTCTTAAATATGCTTCTCCAAAGTCATACTTTAACTCACTAAATCAATGTATAATGACTGGCTAGTTAGTATGATACCAGTGCCATTGAAACTTATACACACACAAATCAATGTATTAAGTACTAATGATTACTGTTGATGACCAGTGACGCAACTAGCGGGGGGCACTCTCTTCCCCCCAAGATGTTGCGCCCTTGCTCTAGAAAAATAAGAGAATTTTATTAACGCTCATAATATAATTTTTTTTTTAAATTTCATTTTGCGCGCCCCGCTCATAAAAATTATTCCCGCTCATCAATTCTCATTTTTCTTCGCAACTTTTTCATGCCTCCTCTGCCCCAAAAAGCTGGGTACGCCATTGTTGATGACCTTGCCATCTTGAAATTTTGCAAAAAAATAAATATTCAGATTAGATTCTATTAGCCATCCTTAAAATTTAGACATTTCATGTTTTCTGTGACTATTTTATATATGTTTACAGTAAAACTGGCTGTGCAGACATATTTCAAGTCTACGAAGATGCATAAATTATGTTTATACAATTTTCTAAAATAGTACATTACTGTATTATGTAGTGGATACATTCGTCATGCATCTGCATCTATCGAAATTTATGTGCACTCCCCGTATATCAGTACGCTACCATATATCAAGGCAATAGTAAAATAATCATACTTTTCATTAACGGCACGTAAAAAATAAGTTAATTGTAAAAAATCCAGTATACCGCCATCATTATTGGCAAAGTGTGTGATGGCCGGTGTTGAACTCTATTCAGTAATTTAGCACTCCTTGCTAGTACTTTCCCAATGATGAAGTGAAGTAGTAGTTTATTAATGATGGGCCATTTATTTATAGATTTTGTTGTAACTTTTGAATTTGGTAATCTTATTTACATTTTAATAAGGTGTCATCCAAGTAGCAGACTGCCGTTATATTGACGTCTTTTTTATGCGATAATTGGTCGATGATATCGAATATATAACGTCTCTGTAAGGTTATCTTTTTGACGAAATTTGATGCCAGTTTGTTACATCAATTTGATGTAGTTGTAACGTCATTTTTTCATGTTGATTGGTTTCATGTTTCACGTAGCTTGTTGCAGGAATTATTTCTAGATGACGCCACATAAGAACCATTGTCAACGAGCCCCCACTCTTTATCTTATATTGTAACGAATTTATAACTAATAAATTATTTGAACTGTAAAGTTCAAATTATATCATAATTGCCAGGTTAAAGATTATTATTCTACCAGAGTGTGGTTACCTATTAATATTATCGCATCCTGTAACCCTTCATACATATAGAAAAATGTTAACTCCTTCTAGAGCTCTTAAGATTCACCTGTCATTTTACACCAAATCGAGTTAGTTTATTTCTTCAATATACAGGGTGGTCGCGTGAATTGTAGAACCTCATTTAACTTCGTTATCTTTTGAGTCACGTAAAAAAGTTAAAATATATAAATTGTAGAAAATCACCTTTATTTTCCAAAAATCATGTCTGAAAAGCAATTAAAAGTCGCATTTCGGAAATATGAACTTTAGTTGTGTTTTTTGTAATGAAACACTCTGTATTAGAAAATATTATTTAGGTATTAAGCAAATTACAACTTACACACTTTTTTATTTAAGTGTAAGTTGTGGTTTGTTTAATACCTAAATAATATTTTCTAATCATAATGAAAGCAAATAAATAAAAAAATTGTAATTGTAAAAACACCTTGTAGAGATTACTATGAGAAGATGACAGTAAAAAATATGCACAGAAACGAATTTGTGCACCATCATTCTAAGCCAATGAGAACGAATTACGTGACATTCAATGTTGACACCAGTGGCGGCGGTGATCTACAGTAGAGCGATTGGCGACGGCAATAATAATAATAAAGCAACTTTATTAGGCAAAGTTTAGTATAAATTACTATTCTTTAACACTTCTCCTGAACAAAGGTTACTACTGACAGTTGGCAAGTTTTAATCTGCTCCATTATACAGCTTCTTGACCGCTAAACTTTTGTTGCAATTACATATCCCTATACCCCAGATAACGTTATGCTACTGGTAAAAATATTTGCGTATGTTGGCTCCGCCCCTGTCATCTTCTCATAATAATACTACTCTACCTATGTTTTTACACCATTCGAGAGGCCATAAAAAGCCTCTTAGTGATATATAAAACATAGCATATCTTACAAATTATACTAGATATTAAATTTTATATTTTGGTACCTTTAAGTCATGGTAGTCTGAAAAATATATATCAATCATTGAAATTTTCCATTTTATTTAAAATAAAGTGAAATTAATTATCAGCAAATATCTTGACAGAAACTAAAGTATTTTATTTACTTTAAATAATATATTCTTATTTTCCACGCCTAATTTGATAAATTGCAAATATAGAATATAGAGTAATGCGACTTTCAATTGTTTTTCTGACATGATTCTTGGAAAATGCATGGGATTTTCTATAACTTTTTATTTTTAAAATTTTTTACATACCTAATTCCAAAAATAACAAAGTTACATGAGGTTCTAGCGTTCGCTCGACAATTGGGCTGTGACGTAATATTTACGTCATTGTGACGTCCTTGCAGAGGTCAAAGTGTGACAAAAAAATGACAGCAAAATGAGGTCAGTGTGCTGCCTGGGGCCGCACATTCAAATCGTACATCGCACATACAGCTTAGAGATGCTAATTAATAAATACAGCGACAAATTTTTAGCTTATCATTTATTAACAATTCATTTTAATATTTGAAATTTGGCATACCTATAACACCCTCTGGATCAAATGGTTTCGATTCGTACACCTCATATATAGTTGGTTTTTGATACATGTGGCTTCCTAATATTAATCCATCGATATAGCCAGTCGATCCGCCAACACATTCGGTGTAAGACTGGTTTTTGTGCAAGCCACCAGGTCCTAAGTATCCCCTGAAATGTTCGATGACAAATAAATTATTGGAATAACGTTGACAAATATGTCTTACGCTGGACATCCTGGAGCAGCTACGCAGAATGAGATAATTGTATGAAGTAATAATAATACTAGAACAACAATCCAGCCTCTGATTAGATTTAAAATATCATCGAATTTATTCTAAAAAAAAAAATACAGACATTTTTTAAAGACACGTTTTATATTTGATAAATGAAACATAAATATTGTTATAGTATTAGTAGAGTCCATTTACATTTTGACTTGGACATCTATGCGACCTGATATTTTATCTCAGAAAGCCTTGTTTAGGGTCTCATAAAGTCATAAACATGCAAAGAAAGTCGACCAAAAACGGTTTAGTGTTT
Organism: Rutpela maculata; assembly: GCA_936432065.2. Taxonomy (NCBI): domain Eukaryota; kingdom Metazoa; phylum Arthropoda; class Insecta; order Coleoptera; family Cerambycidae; genus Rutpela; species Rutpela maculata. Next base: position 81,659,523 of record OW386286.2, on the reverse strand, counting down.
TTTGACCTCTCTTTAACTCAAGAACTAGAGATTCACGAAAAATATGTTTACCTATTATCAGGTTATAATGTGATTACTTCTGAATACTCATACACCCATCCCCACTAATTAAGGTGGTGAATTTTATCTTTTTAGTTTTTATTGGTTTTAATTGCAAAAGAAATCTCTAATCACCCAGTTTGACGTTTTTTTATCTTAATAAGATGATTTAGTCAATTCAGATGAATATTTCCCACCCTTGAATATTTCTCACACTTTTGGGGTTAGGGTATATGATGTGTATATCACTAGCCAGAAAATATTAATTGTTTTTTATATTAAAAAAATTCTTTAATTATTTAAATGACTTTTGGTTGGGAAAATGAGAATCTTCACTTTATGGCACCCAATTAATGTGTTCCCGATATTTTTCGCCAAAACGGGTAACGGATTCGTTTTCAGCACCTCGAAATTAGTAAAAAAAAGATGGCTTCCACATTTTACCTTTTTTAACATTGTTCTTTACTTTCTAATATTTTTATGAATTTATATTTTAAACTATTGAATTTATAATATTTTGACTTTATTAACTGAATATTTCCTTATCAAATTTCGCACAATTTTTTCATAATTATCATATTTTATATGATTTTGGTTTTAAATTTGGCCATTTTGGATCCGCCATCTTGTATTTTTTTTCCTTGCTATATTGTTAAAAGTATTAAGAATACATTATAATATTTGAAATTTGATATAAAATATTTATTATTGCTTGTAAAATAATACTATATGATTTAGTCTTAAGTTCAGCAATGTTGAAATTGCCTTTTTATTTACCAATTTTCTAAACAGAAGACTTGACCTTGAAAACTCCTAAGTAAATGTTATCAGGTCCAGGTTTCAAAATAATTTTTGAAAAAAAAAAATCGTTTTTCTAGGGCTCAAAAAAATTAGTCAGTAAAAAAGTGGTAAAAACTTTTTTATGATTATAGAAAGTCACTCAAAAGTTTTTATGCAAATCTATTCAGGTTCAATCGATTTCCTAATACTTTTTTAGCCTATTCCGGTATACATGAGGAATCAATTAATAAAAAATCTCATGACAAGCCAGTTATTATAATTATAATTTCTTACCGGCTCTACATCCTTATTTTGGTTTACAGATCTTTTCATACAAAATACACATAGTGTGGTAACCACCAAATAAGCAACGCCAAACCTTTGTAAGACTCCAAATATTCTTAAATATTTAAGATCTGATCCACCGTTCAAAAAGATTCCCAAGCAAAACAACTTCATAGATCTCTAAAAAATAATAAAATTTATTGGAAAAATCAATATTGTGTGCATACAATTCTTGTCGATTTTATTGCATTTATGGGCTACAGCGTGACTGCACAGGTATATCTCAAGGAAGTATTCTTGACTCCTTATTGTTTACTGTATACCTCAGTGATATATACCACATTGATAACTGATTTTATAAAGCTGTTTGCTAATGACACATTAGTTACTTGGGGGGGTAAAGATTTAACCGAAATTGTGAACATAATTCATTCTCATTAGTTGAATTAGAAAAGCTTCTGAGTGTAAATAAACTTCAGTTAAATGTTATTAAAACAAAAGGTATAGGTCTAGGGACAAATAAGTTCAAAAATATTTCTAGTTTTTCTTTTAATTTACAACGTTTTGGTAGACGTTTTGTGATCTATGCATTATTATAGTTAGGCTCTCTTTGCTATATAGTACGTCTAACAGTCTCACTTCATTCATCACCCCTTGGTGACGTTTTTAGAGTGTCCTCTTCGCCTTTTGCCATCTGGTTTTCCTTTAATTCTCAACCGAGGATAACATAAATATTGTTCTCTCTTCGGTTAACGCTGCCAAACAATGACATAAATCGGAAGAATAACATGATAGAGAGTCGCTTTGGGGAATGTATTACTTGGAAAATCATGCTGTTGGTACGATGGGTTTTCTAGTGAGTTCATAACAAACATTTTCAGTCCAATATGCCGTCTGTCTACCTCCCCGAAAGTCCATGTGTCAGAGACGTAAAGAAAGATGGAGAAAGTAAGACATTAATAAGTCTTATCTTTGTGCATTCTGTGAATCTCGTATTCATAGTTGCTGGTATTGTTCACTATATTACATGCAAAAAGAATATACAGCGGAGGAATGCGAGTTGGGGACGTTAAAAGTGGAGCGATACGTGCTTTAGGATGCGTATGGCACTGCGTGAGTAGCGTGCCGCTACAGTCTTGTTAGCTCCAACTCGCATTCCTCCACTGTCTACTCTTTTGCATCTAGTATACCTAGTATGCTAGGATGTCAACAATTATAATTTACGTGTTGTAATTTTCAGAGTCTATTGTTTAAAGCTTGACCAGCAGGTGAATGAGCTCATTCTCGCCTGTTGCCACTAACGTTTTATCATTTGCAAATCTCAAGTTGGAAATTTTAGTTTCGCCTATAGCTACTCCACCTTGCCAGTCGTCCAGCACACGTCGCATTAGTGGTTAATTTAGATGCTAAAGAGGATTGACGATTGAACACAGTTCTGCCTGGCTCATTTCTAAAAATTTAGGGAAACTCTGTGAATACATTTGTATACGAATTCATACCAGATGGAAAGAAAAAAGCGTGTTATTCTGGATAAACCAAAACCTATATGCATTAAATAATGATGGTAATACTTGGAGGATTTTCAGAAATCCCAGCCTTAGTTCTGAAATAACAGAAGTGGACTAGAACTCGGAAATATTCCCTACTTTTGAGAAAATGACAAGTGGGTGCAAAATAAATTTAAAAGAATTTATTGTCCTCAATGAGACTAAAAAATTTTATATAAAATTATACAGCTGGTATTATATGCCCAGTGGTGTACATATGCTTGTATTCGTGGTTCCGATATTATTTCTTCTCTTGATTTGGTTACTGAACAATTATCAGTAGAAGCAGTGGAAGCAAGACATAAGAAGTACGCAAGCTCGTCTAAATCACACTAGAAAATCATCAACAAATACGAATAGAGAATTAATGACGATGTTGCTACTTACATCAGACCCGCTAATATCAAGTAAGAAAAGTAAAAAATTGAGTACAGTGGATAGAGATACATACAGAGTCAGTGTTCTCTGACATTAATATGTCTCCAGAAAATTTAATTGAAATCTCATACGAGGAGGAAAATGTATCAGAAATTAACTAATTAAGCTAGCTAGAAACTAGTTAATTTTTATTTTTACGCAACGTACTTATTACGCTTAGATAATTAGATTTAGTTGTAGATGTTCACTAGTTATGGCTGTGGTTTTTTCTCTCGTTCTATACTATGCAGGACTTTTCACATAAAAGAATAGAGCTGAGATTTTATAGCACATAAGAGATACCGACCCCTTTCCAATTCCACAGAAATTGCAAAAGCTCAGCAAAACGAAACAAAACTTGATTTAAAATTTTTAATTTTGAATCGGCTGTTAAATATCGGACCCACCCTGTATATATGAATACCATCCTGCTTAGAAGTGTTATTGAGTATAAGATAACAATCACTTATATGAGATGCAAAATATCTCCAAAGAAGTTATATATTTCTGTCCACTTTTCCATATTATTCAACGAGCTGTGTACCAGAACAGGTAGCCAAAAAACAAATTATGTACCATACTGACAAGATTTCACGATTATAATATATTTTCTTACCTTTAGAACATTTATTAGAATGACTTTATTTGGAACATCTCTTTTAAAACTTGAACTCAATGATATGGGAATGCAAACACCCATTATCCATATGAAACACGGAAAAACCAGGTCAGCCAAGTGGAGGCCATTCCATATGGCATGCTCAAATAATTCATAACCACCAGCTCCAAAGTTGACAAATATCATCACAACTATAGTTATCCTAAAACATACATGAGAATATTATCAGAGTTGTTTGTTATACATCGTGAACAAGACAAGAAAGTTCTGCATCATATATTGGTTATGTCAAGAGGTATAAAATAAATTGTGGCTCATTTTGTGTACTAGCAATAGTTATTTGAGGCTTTGAAAATCAATTTCTTTTTTATTGTGAAAGACATTCAAATCCTTCAGTTTACTCCCTTAAAACCGTCTTGCTTCTTGCAACCCTCAAGAAACCACCCCAACTTTTAATTTTCAAATTGCCCCCCCCCTACCTCTAAAATTTAACACTGCAATGAAATCACCAATTCATGGGCCTGTGTAATTTGCAGGTCAACTAAAAAGCTTGCAGATCAACCCGTTTTATTGCTACGGTCAACTTGAAAATCAGCACTGTTGGTAAGAAAGCACCTCTCATTCCATTTCCGGCGTCGAAACCGACCTACCCCCATTTTTAAAACTACCCCTCCTAAGAAAGTCTGCATATTAACCCGTTTTATTGCTACGGTCAACTTGAAAATCTGCACCTCTTTCTATTTCCGGCGTCAAAACCGACCTACCAATATTTTTAAATTGACGCCCATTTTCAAGTTGACCGTAGCAATAAAACGGGTTGATCTGAAGACTTTCTTAGGAGGGTAGTTTTAAAAATGGGGGTAGGTCGGTTTTGACTCCGGAAATGGAAAGAAGGGTGCTCCTTACCAACAATTCCGATTTTCAAGTTGACCGTAGCAATAAAACGGGTTGACCTGCAAGCTTTTTTGTTGACCTGCAAGCTTTTTTGTTGACCTGCAAATTACCAAGGCCCCTAATTCATGGTGAATACTGGGCAATTTTTTAATATTTTACAGTTGCATAATGACTATAAATAAGACATATCACAAGGTAATTAAAAAATTGGCACTTTAATTACTGTCATAAGCATTACTGCTTTATCGCCATGCAACGATCTGGCTTGACTTGCTGCTACCTGCGCGCGTCGCTAGTATAATACGTCTAATAACCTGGTGGGGAATTTAGTTGGTTTAGTGCATCTGTGCAGAACGCTCGTCAAATTGTTAGAAGAATGCCGTTTATGGTCAGCGTTAACGAGTATGTCTGATATACGCTGCTTATTTGTGGGAAGTGTAGGAAAAACTCTCGCGCAGCAGCCACATTGTATCGACGTTTCTCAGACCGCCATCCACCGTCACATATGGAATTTCACAACGTGGAAAAGAAAGCGCGCACTGGATCCTTCTCCAACTTAAAACCAAGGGCGGATCTGGACCTTGAGCTAGGGAATGGGGGGGGTAGAAATCCAAATTTTAAATTTTTTTGAAGAGCGGGGGGGTAGAAATCCGAAAAAAAATTTTTAAATTTTTTTGAAGAGCGGGGGGCAAAAATCGAAAAATTACAATGAAAATTTCCTGTTAAATTTTTTTTTTAAAACAAAAGTTGATGATTTACAGAATTTTGGGAGGGGGTGGGGTGGGGTAGTTTTAAAAATGATAAATACATCGGGCTCCAGCTAGGAATGAATAAAATGTGATTAATGTCTTGGCATACGTTTATATAAATCCACATGTTTCTATTCTTATCTATTCTTATCCTCGCCCGGGAACTTAAACTTTCTAAGAGCACCGTTCATAGGATCGTAAAATAATATATGTGTCATCCTTTCAAAGTTCATTTAGTTCAAGGATTGAGACCCATAGTGGAACGGATAGAACGTCGTAGCTCATTAAAAATATTTTCGGAGTAGAAAGATATGGGATAAAAACCATATTGTTCAGAAATGTCTAACGCATCATGATCTCTTTTTACGAAAATTTTGGGTGGTACTGAAAAAAAATATGAGCGATTGAATTTTGAAAATGTCTATTTTCGTACGGGCCTCCTCCGCAAACTGATGTTTTTTTTTCCTCCATAGCCAAGTAACGTAAATTACCAATTTTTGTTTCGCTGATGTACTATTGGGTATGGAACGAGTATATAATTTTTAATGTAGAAAGCACCTTCAATTTTAGTTGTAGTTATTTTTTTTCCGAGCGGAACACGGCAGAATTGAGAAAGTTCCGACTTCAGTAGTGCTTAACTTTCTTTTTCACGATATGAATTTCAATTTTTTTACCATGTTTGGCTGAATTGAAGCAATACCAACATATGCCCTCGCATAACATGGTCGCGTTTCAAAAATAAAGTTTTTAGAACCATTTTTATAACGTCGTGTCTAGCGAGCTGTTCTCCTCACTGGGAGTGCGAGAGAGAGCGAATTATCGACTACGGACTAGTGATGGGATCACTCGAGTGAAAAATAACCGGTTATCAGGTTATTGAAATAACCTGCATTACTCGGTTATTGTCGACGAGTACTCAAGTGAAAATAACCGAATGTTAAACAGTTATTGAAGTAGTCATATAACTCATCACTCTCTCACAAATAAATTAAATGTTAACTCGTATCGTACAATAAACGAGTGAACCTCATTACTAACCTACGTTTCTAAAATAAGTATTAGGTATGTGAATTCGAACCAATTGATATAGTAATCAGTCATTTATTTACCTATTATTTATAATATTATTTTATTTATATTTATTATGTCAAGAAATAATCAAACTATGTGCAATTTTATAAAGAATCATTTTATCCTGTACACATTTTTCCCAAAAATGAATTGATTGATTGATATTCCCATGGAACTTTTAAAAAAAATTGTATGAATCGGAATTTGAGCAAAAATTGTTAAATAACCTTGTAAGTTATGCATAGCATTCAAGTGACTAACACTAATGATTATCCGGTTATTGAAATCACTTGAATACCTAGTATTCGGTTATTGAAATTAATCGGTTATGCCCATCACTACTACGGACGCGCATTGGAAAAGGAGCGCATTATAAATATAAATATTGTGGAACTCACGGCCGGGTTATTTTTAAAAATGAAATGTTTTTGGGGTAGAAATAATTGAAACCTCCTGTGCAATAATTATTAGAACCGCAAATGTACACTAAAATAACCTTTTGATTCTCAACTGAACACAATATCAAGGGGAAATTTGAGAACAGAAAATATTATTTATTATATTACTTCCACATCCAGTGGAAGTATAGTAACGACAAAAAAATTTTAAAAAATTTTTATTGTTCAAATAGGCTTAGAATGTCATGAAACGTCGAGATTTTAAGTTTGAGCGAAAAAAAAATTTCTGTCTGTCTGTCTGTAACTTTTTTTTGTGCGCACGTTTACTCAGGAACCATTTGAGATATTGACTTGAAATTTGGTACACATATGTACTTTAAGGATATCTAGAACTATATTATATTTTCATCTTGTTCCGTAGAAGGGAGGTAAATTGGGGTAAATTTGGGGTAAATAGGTAAATCAAGCAGGTAAGAGTCCATAAAATTGGTATTTAGTATATATAAGAGAAGCTAAGGTCTCAAAAAAATTTTGATATTAGCCACTCCCATTACCACCACCACCCCATTATTAAAGGGAATGAAAAAAAATTGTGATTTAGTGTGTGTACAAGAACCAGAAACCTCAAAATATTTTTTACTTCATCCACCCCCACTACCACCCCCTATCGCCACCCCCGCCCCACAACCGATGTGGGGTATCGTTTTATGGGTTTTTGGGGTAGAGGATTTCATATATTTTATTTTTATAGTTCCATAAATAATTATTTCCACACACAAAATTTTTTCGTTGTGAGTGACTTGGATAGAAAATCTGGATGTGGAAGTAGTGATACCTTGGGCAGCGGTTTATTATATATATTATCTATTAATATTTGTACAAGTAGGTTTGGTAATAGTAGTAATAATAATAATACTGAACGGAGAAAACACAAATTGGACGATGGGTAAACACAACAAAAATTGATGAAAGAAGGTTTTACATAACACATAACATAAAACAATATATAGTGCAAAACTAAAAGTCTGAATCTTCTGAATCATATTGGGGCTCGACATCAGCATGTTTGCATTATTTACATTTGCACAGGTCAGAGCATTTAATATTCTCATTGAAACAGTCACATTTCTCAGTAGAGCATGTCTTATCTTTACAGTAAATATTGAGTACCTCCCTAATTTCATCTGGTATGGCAGCTTTCGTCGTCCACACGAGTTTCAATACATTTTCATGCTTCTGCCAACCATACGAAAATATATCAAGTTCCTTCGCGATAGGAATGTGACTGTTTTTCCAAATCTTGGTTTGAAGTAGACACCTGTAAGATTGATTTTTGCAATATAATATGGTCACGTTGATAAGTACATACCTTAAAACGTGTTGCAAAAACGCGTCTTCAGTCGGAGGAAGTTCTGCTGCAGATTTCTTGGTTTTCATCGTCATGTTATAACGAAGCTCGTCCAAGCTTGTGCAACTCATTTGCTTGTACAATTTTTGTACAAAATTTCTCGCAGCGTCAACAGCTTCGTTTGTTGGTAGCATTTCAAAAAATTGTAAACTTTCGAATATTTGAGGTGTTTTTATTAAAGTGTCAAACACTGTTTTCTTGCCAATTTTATAAAATGAACTCGTTGAGTCTGAACCTGTCAAAGCATGTACTGATCTAGTCCATGCGAATATTATGTCAGTTGAATTATACAGGGTGTAACGCACTTACCCGAAAAATTTTAACCATACATGCACCTTTAAATAAGAAGTCGACTTCTTAAAAAAAATTTAATGAAAGTCCAACACAGAAAAAGATATGCATTGTTAAAGTTACAAAATGATAATTTATTGGAAATGTTAAAATAACCCTACTATTTAAAATTAAAATTTTTAATCCAAATTTTTTTTTAATTTTTTTTTTTAATAAGTACAGTCCTTCAATGAAGTAAAGTTCAATAAATTATCATTTTCATCAATTTGTAACTTTAACAACGTGTATCTTTTTCTGTATTGGACTTTTATTAAATTTTTTTTTAAGAAGTCGGCTTCTTATTTAAAGGTGCATGTATGGTTAAAATTTTTCGGGTAATTTGCGTTACACCCTGTATAGAAACCGCAGTAGTAATATAATACGCTCCTTTTCCAATGCGCGTCCGTAGTCGATAATTCGCTCTCTCTCGCACTCCCAGTGAGGAGAACAGCTCGCCAGACACGACGTTATAAAAATGGCTCTAAAAACTTTATTTTTGAAACGCGACCATATGTTATGCAAGAGCATATGTTGGTATTGCTTCAATTCAGCCAAACATGGTAAAAAAATTGAAATTCATAATGTGAAAAAAAAGTTAAGCACTACTGAAGTAGGAACTTTCTCAATTCTGCCGTGTTCCGCTCGGAAAAAATAATAACTACAACTAAAATTGAAGGTGCTTTCTACATTAAAAATTATATACTCGTTCCATACCCAATAGTACATCAGTGAAACAAAAATTAGTAATTTTCGTTACTTGGCTATGGAGAAAAAAAAACATCAGTTTGCGGAGGAGGCTCGTACGAAAATAGACATTTTCAAGATTCAGTCGCTCATATTTTTTTTCAGTACCACCCAAAATTTTCGTAAAAAGAGATTCTGATGCGTTAAACATTTCTGAACAAGATGGTTTTTATCCCATATCTTTCTACTCCGAAAATATTTTTAATGAGCTACGAGCTACGACGTTCTATCCGTTCCACTACCACTGATTTTGCTGTAGTGCAAGTTTTAATTCATGAAAATTCTACTGTCCTAAATAAAATTAGTTGAACAGATGAAAGCCGATTTCTTAATAATGGTGTAGTCAATACCCACAACGTCCATTATTGGTCTAATCACAATTCTCACTTGAAAAAAGAAACTGGTTTTCAAACATTGTTGAATACAAATGTTTGGTGTGGTGTATTTAATGGAAATTTGAACGGACCACACTTTTACGAAGGCACCTTAACAGGAGAACGTTATTGGATTTCCTGCAGAATACATTGTCCGAACTTTTGAAAGATATTCCTGTCGCAGAACGGAATGTAATGGTGTGGCAACAAGATGGTGATCCTCTCCATAATGAGCAGATTGTCACTCAGTATTTAAATGAAGCGCTTCCTATGAATGAATTGGCAACAGGGTACATGCAGGGTCCCATTAATTGGCTAGCCCGCTCTCCTGATTTGATACCAATAGAATTTTTTATGTGGGGTTCTCTAAAGGACATCTTGTACCATACAATCCATGGATTTGAAGGAGCCCAAAAATCGGATTCATGAGGTCTACCGAACGAACACATCGACTATGATTACAGATCCTTGCACACGGGAGCTATTACGACGGCGTGAAGCTTGTGTAGTGTTCGGAGGATCATAGTCTAAACAACGACTATGTTTTGTAAAAAACTTTGTATTAGATTTGTGTAGCAGATGGACAATAATAATTTTGTGTTTATTATGCAGCTGTAAAATATTAAAAATTGGCATATCACATTATTCACCATAAAATGGGGATTCCTTTGCAGTGTGAAATTCTAGGGGTTGCAATTTGAAAAATAATGTTGGGGTGGTTTCCTAAGGCTTGTAAAAAGCAAGACAATATTTTTAGTTAATTTCTCTGTCTTCTCAAATAACGGAGATATGGTTACTACGCCGTATAGCTCATAGATTTGAGAATAGGACGGTATTTCAGATATTTTGAGATCTATTTTGACATGAACAAAACCGTTAACCAACGGCAAAATAAAAAAAAACTGCATTTAAAGTATTCTGTACGAGTGTAACAAACATTTTGAGTAATTCAGACCATTCAGTGTAAGATAGGGTGAGCACAAGGACTACATTAGGAAGAATGAAACTCAAAAATCTAAGATTTGCGAACACTCTTGGGGAAACGGACATAGAATAAACTGAAAGTCGGCAAAACAACAAAGGAGGCGAATAGTAAGAAAAAAAAAGAATCGGCAATAATATTGTTCAATGAAGATAAATGCTTGTTGAATTGTTCCGTAGATGTTTATACAACCTAATGACCAATGTTAAACGAAGAACTTAACAAGCATATCATTGTCTTAAATTAAACTATCAACTGTATCAACATTTCTGTGTAAGTAGTATCTATGGATATTGAATATAACTAGCATATTCTTAAAAGTGTGTATTTAATTTACACAGCACATGAAATATTTTTTAATAAAGTTTTGAGGAAGGAAAGATATTCGGTTTCCGAAACGTCAGCAAAGTACATTATTTTCAATTTTTTCCTTATTCATATCATTTGTCAAAACGCCCTCTAAGGCGTAGAGGTTATTTACCAGTAAAATACAGGATTGTTGTATTATTTGTAGATCTCACGGACATGAAGAAAATACATGTGGCAGAAAAAAAAAACAGAAAATGTAAGAGCTGTTCTTATTTAAAACCCTTTTGATGTAGATGATTTAGTTTGTTTTATTGCCCTACTCCCGTATAATATAGTTCTCTGTACAGATAATATCCTTCCTTAGGACAACTTAATACGGTTAAAAGTAGACTGATTAATTGAGTGCATGATTAATTATGTGTCCGACTCGGCTGCTGTACTTTAAGGTATGGACATAATATGGTCTATTAGATGAGATCCTTTTGTTCCGCGTTTATAATCTACGTCAATGCTGTAATACTTGTGGCCAATTTTACCTACCCTTAACTCCTAGAGGGATAAAGAGAAGATTTAACAATTCTAAACTCGAGTAGTAGTATCTATGAATATATTCTGTAATTAATAATATTTTTAGAAAAATTTAAGGAAATATAATAAATGTCTTATTGATGACTGTTCTATTTTCATTTTTTTTTGGCACTTTTGTGAGAAATCATTGAAACCATAGGAGTTTTTTTCACATATACCTATTCCATTTGACACTGAATTTAGAAGAAATTAAGAAATCATGCCATTAAACTGAGTATATTTGCATCACATTTAAAGTTAGATGAACTTTGTTTTCACAAGAAAATACAAAAATCAAAATGTATTTGTTGTACAAAATAGTGCCAATTATCAACAATTATCTGCAATACAAAGTATTGTTTGTAGAATAATCCCATATTTTATATTTCTCTCACAATAATTTAAAAAATATATATTTTATATTACACAAGCACACAAAAAAAATGTCGAGTGCTAGAGGGCAGACCCACGTACTCCTATACATTTTGACCCGCTGAACACGAATTCGATGTCCGTTTTGCCCGATTGGCTCTTACATTTTTGATAACCTCAAAAAACACCTTAAAAATGCACGAAAGTCCTAAATAAGTAAATAAAAAGATTAAATGGGCTGATCACTACATCAATACGTAATTTGGGGCGCTGAAACGAATATGAGGTCAGAATTAGCCAATCAGTTAGGAATTTTGACATAACCTCAAAAACCACCTAAAATATTCCCGAAAAATCCCAAACAAATAACTAAAAAGCTTACATGAACTGATCACTATATCTATACGTAATTTGGGGCACTGAAACCGAATCCAAGGTCAGAATTTATGTGCGACGATCGAATATCTTGTAAAATTCATATTTAGGATGAAAACGTACCCAAAAATGACTGAATCATGGCCCGAAATTGACTTTGCTCTACACAATATCTGAACATATAATTTCCGACGTATTTTCACGAGCTTAACACAATACCGTAGTTAGAAGATTTAGAGAAAATCCTGGTTCTTGTCGTCAAAATACGGTTTTTTGACAATAAAAAACGGGATTTACTCGAAATCTACGCTGTAGAAAATTTTTTAAATTGAAAATTCGGATTCAGCACAACATAAAAATACTTAAGGCAAGATAGGTTTAGTCCTTGGTGCAGATTTTTTTTTGTAGACCTGTGTTATTGTAGAAGAACACACTACCGGGCGTCAAATTGACGCCACACCAATTTATTTATAAAGGGGCGCCAGCCACGCTCTGCCCCGTTCTTCTACTCCCAGATGGATTCGATATAAGATGCACTTCGATAGCCGAGTAATGGATCATTAACGACGCTCTCTCAGGACGTGATTTCCTGTTTTAGGGTTTTGATACTTTCTGATTAATTAAATTTTGCGTTTTTATCTGCTAATAACGGACTCTACACCGGGGGATTTCTGAGAAAAATGCATAAAAAAATCCCTATCAAACCCCCGTAAGGCAACCAGAAGGTCGACTGTTAATGTGAGTTAACTCGACGCGTTCGGTCTTCCAAACGAAAGTTCCAGGGATGGTAGACTAGCAAAAGTCTCAAGATCAATTAAGATGCAATTAGTTCAAAGAATCCGTTTATTTAACAGATATGGTAATATACAAAATGGATATAGCAACATGCTTATATCAAGAATCACGCCTCCTCCAACTAAGGCAAATGACTCTCAAACCATACAAGTGAGAGCGCTTACGCTAACGATCGATTAGGTAGAAAAGATTCATGCAATCAGATGCAAGCCTTTTTAGAAATGTCTGAGACTTTTTGTAATTTGGTAATTACAGCTGACTGATTATAACATAAAAATGTTTTACTAAAAAAATTTAATTTCGCTAGAGACTACTTTGCTTTAAAGTTCTCGTTTCGTGGCGGTTCACGTACTCAAACACATTCATGAGGACTTATGCTACATAAGTTAGATAGCGTTCGGTCAATCCACAACTTACTTGCCCTTGATGTAGGTGTTCAATATTAGCAAAATTGCGAAGACCCACCTCCGAGCGACTCTTAGACAAAATTAAATTTTTGGACTTTTATACACAAGGCGTTTTCCTCTATGACTTTATTATTTGGAAAGCTCTGCTATTGTCTTTCCTACCATCGCTTTGTATGGACTACTCAACGCGCTCGACCAAATTGCGAGCCGCTGGGTGAATCCAAACTCGTTTTATGCGAGAAACCGGCCTTGTGCATGTTCATTGATTTTTATCAATTTTTTGCTTATCGGTGCTACGTCGTCTTTGTCAAGTTTCGGTTTCGCCTTTTAGATGCATTGCAAATTTTACATTCAGTCTTTAAAACTGGACATTCAACGATCTGTCAATGTCTTTGGCGGAGGGATAAAATGGAAAATATTTTAATATTTTTCAAAGTGCCTTTTTGGAGTACTTTTTAAACTAGCTTCGGCGTACTTTTGATAAAAATTATTTTCAAGTCCAATTTTGGCATACTTTTAAAAAAAATTATTTCTTCAAAGTCCAACTTTGTTGCACCTTTGAAAAAGTATATTATATTTTTATCCTTGCCACTATATACTTTCACTCTCATATCCTGAACAAAAACATATTTTCCTAAGTGAAAATTCGGTGTTTCTTCGAATTTTCACCTGGTTGTTTCTAATGCCTTATGGAACTCATAACGGTCCTTATGGACTAGTCTGTGGCTCTGAAGTCCCTCAGACTCTTGAAAATGTCCTTAATTGAAATTTTTGCTTAAGTCGAATTTTCCTTTTGCTTTCGACTTAGGTCGATTTTGGAGGGAATGTTGCAACATTATCAACCCGCTTGATTTTTTGCAAAGCAAATGTAACTAAAAATCGGTGATGCCCGACATATTTTTTTCGAGTTTTTTTTAGTTCATTAGTATCAGATACAGTACTACTTGTTCCATATAATACAAATAGGGCCGACATTAATAATTTTTAGCACTTCTAGAATTTGTCTCCTGCTCGGGCCATTTGGATAAATTTGAATTTCAAAATTAAAATTAACTGTGCACACAACGCGACGTTTCAGTAATGTTATAATAGGACCGTAGTGAAAACTAAATTTTGGACAGCGTTAAGGTGGAGGTACGGTGAACGCAATTCGACAATTTCTCCTACATCCCTGAACCGATTAAAAATATTTTTTAATGGAGTTTTAGAGACAACTTTATAGAATGGTACTAGGCTATTGAAAACTAAAGAAGCAAAAAAATTTTTTTCTCGTGCGAAAATCAAAAAAATTTTTGTTTCTTGATTTCAATAGTCTGGTATCATTTATTCAAGTTTTCTCTAAAAACCCATCAAAGAATTTTTTCAATCGGTTCAGGGATATAGAAGAAATTGTCGAATTATGAAAATAAAACAAGTCAGCCTGGATTTTTTTGCCAGGGCTCAATTTTTTAACAGGGCGTAGCTCTAATCACACCTCGGCTCTGCAACGACGCCAATTAACAAGTACCTATTTGTAGCAAATTCAAATAAGATGAAACGTTTTTTAACTAAACTAGATTAAACTTACCCTCTAAATGTATCTAAGGATCTAATTCTTTCTTTTTTCACTACCTTCTCTTGTTTTACAGATTTGCCTTGATTGATCCATTTCTTTCCAATTAAGCAAATTCCATAAACACAAATAAATAATGCAAGATATATGAGGGTTACAGTTAAAATAGCTGAAAAATTAGGAATCAAAATTAATATTATACATATGAAAAGCTACGGATAGAATATCGCTACAAGGTAAAGAAGCGTGACGATAGACTTTTCTAAGCAACGGTGGAGGAAACATAACAAACTCAAAATAAACAGATTAAATACTTGTAGTGTAGGCCAAGCAACATCAACCTCAAATAGAAAAGTAATAGTAATTTATTAAAAGAGTTTTCAAAATTAAACCAGACTTCCCTAAATATCAGTTAACCTGGAATTAGGCTCAGGTTGTCAATTATATTAATACTTGACATCCATTAGAATGCTTAACCTTTGAAAAGTTAAGTAAAAAAAATAGTATTTTTACTGCACCTTGCAACAGATCAAAGAATTCAAACTAAATTTAAAAAATACCTAACCTATACCTAACCTATACCGAATCCAGCAGCGACCTTGATTTGGAAGTGACAGCAATGTGACAGCGTGGTGAACAAGCCTATTCGAGAAATCTAGAACGTGATTTACATAAGTTGTTCGAAATAATCTCCATCTGAATCAATACACATTTCGGTACGTCGATCTAAGGACATATGCACTCTTTTGAACACTAAACACTCGAAACTATCAACTAACTTTGTCAATAAAGAAAAAAGAAAGAAAAATTTGGTCCAATATACAAAAAGCAACACAAAAAGAACGAACAAGTAAGTTGTGTCTGTACGTAACCAAGTACTTAACGACTTGAGCGGTAAGTCAATGAAATAAATCTTAACTATAATACAGTGGCCCAAAATTCAAAAAGAACAAAAGCAACAGAAAAACAACGAACGGGTTGGTCGTGTGTACGTACTTAACCAGTAATGACATAAACTAAAATATTGCTTGAGAATATCATAAGGGAGAGTATAGTTGTCTTCAGATCTACTAAGCACTCAAAAAATATCGGCGTCTTTGATCTTTACCGCAGCGTCAAAAACGCCGACATTCTTTACCTATCTGCACAAATATCACAGTATCATGCGCGATCAGACGCGACTATAATAAAGCCTACCCCAATATTCCAACAGTTCTCAAACAATATTATTAAAAATTTTAGATTCTTTTTTTCTCAGAAACTATGGGCTTTTGAACCCCTGCTATATAAGGTTTTTTTGTTTGTCTAGTCGTTCCCCACCACCAGTTTTTTTAATGACATGAAACTAATTACACCCTCTATGTGGTAGATTAAATCACATCAGTGGCAACACAAGTGTTATCTATTTGGATGAGTATTACTCCCATAATTCAGTGTGACCTTCTTACAGGTAAATCGTTTGTTCTTATAATTATTTATATATAAAGAGTGTCTTTACTTACGTGAATAAATATTAACAGGTTCTTTTAGTGTTGTGACATGGCAGCCTTTGTTACTAACATCTACATTATAAATACCAAATTGTCCAAAATCATTATTTATATCACAGATAATATTGCTGGTTTGATCCTGAGGAAGATATTCTTTATGTTCTGAAGCAATTCTAAATTTTACATTCGTTGGAAAGACTTTTTCTGTATTGTCTTCTTCGAACAAATTACTGTCGTCATCAATTTTGGGTAATGCTGATAAATAGGGACACTGAAATTTCAATTATCAAAATCAAAATATCACACAAGGATATATAACTTAATTAGTGGCGATGAAGCCGTTTCCACAAACACCAAAAGCGTCAATACTACACTTGAATGCTATCACTCGACGCGCGTTTCGCCAACCATGTTGGTATAATCTGTGTTTTGGTGGGCTAAAACTATTTTAATAATCTCCAGATGATGCATGGTTTATTGGGTAGTATTCGAAGTGTTTTGGTATTTATGGAAACTATTTTATACTCTTCAGAGGTAATGCCACACCAAAGATTAAAACCCTCTGCAAGACTTAGATTAGGGTTCATGGGCTTATTGGTACATACGGGAAGTACAGGAGTATGATAAAATTAAATCTTCACGATAAGGATAGAATCATTCACATATGGGGTTGCCACCTTTGGGATTGCAAAATATATGCAACAACATAGATGCTGTTAAACGTGCTATGAAGCAAACAGAGGTCAACTAGAACAATGCATGAGTACAAAACTTTGTGATTAAAAAGAAGTTGTAATTTTTTGTAAATCATTAAATTCGTTACAGTAAAGGACTGGAATAAAATGTCAAGAACCAGAAAAAAAACTAGACGAAATCACGCGTCTGTGTTTTCTCAGGTTCTGATGATTTGAAAAGAATACTGAATTTCCATCAAAATATTTTAATGTTTACTGAATGTCATATTTCCCAAGTCGTAGATTATGCAGTTCCACAAAAAAGTACCAGAAATTGTACCAGAAACCAGACTATCATACTACAAGCAATGGGGCGAGCGTAGAAGCGTCTTGACTGTGTATGCAATTCGAAAAAAAAATTGTATTTCGATACTCCAGTGAAGCAACGTTCAGCGCGGTTAGTACTTGGATGGGTGAAATCCATCTTGGGAAACACAGCGATCTCGTCCCACCTTCTAGCGGCTTGTATATCAGCGTATACGCGGAAGCTATGTAATTTTGAGACGAGAATTACGTAGTGTATATACCATCTTTCGCAGTCGCTGGCATAATTAATCGAAAAAAAATTACTGCTTACTGTCGTACAAATATCCTTGCTTTCTTATGAAAGATACCTATTGAACCTTTTCAAAAACAGGAGGGCACAATACAACGGTGTGCAGTTTTAAAATATTTTGAAATATACATGGTGGTCTATTTAACCGTGACCAAAGGCAAGATTTAATTCAAAAACATACGATGTTAAGGATTTGTTTTGTACTGCCTCGATTTATTCAGTTTAATTAAAAGATAAGGGATACCATATATGAAGTATATTCAAGAAGTGATTGTACGTATATAAGCAGGGTTATGCGATTTATAAAAAATGACACGATATAAGTTAATTTGGACCGCCAAAATACGTGGGGGTATGATGATCTGGTTTCTGGTACAATACATTTTTTGTGGGGCTGTGTTATATTTATATTTACCTTTTCATACACCAAGAGCTGCTGAATCTTTTCGGTCATATCTGATAGCTGTCTTCAGGCCTCCCGCATTAAATCATGGACCCCGGTACCAAATTCACTAGCGGGCCCCCGCGCCTAATAATTGAAGAGCGGGAAATTTTTTTTTGTCAAAATCTCTGGCGGGCCCCCACTACGGGCCCCTCGAAAGCCAACGGGCCCTCGCGCTTAATAATTGATGAGCAGGGGGGAGAAATTTGAAAAAAATGTTTTGCCAAAATCTCTGGCGGGCCCCCGCGCTTAATAATTGAAGAGCGGAGGGGAGAAATTTGAAAAAAAAATTGCCAAAATGTTTGGCGGGCCCCCGCTATGGGTCCCTCGGAAGCCCGGGTCCCCCAACTCAGTACCCAATAGATCCCCCCCCCATACGGGGGGGCCTGGCTGTCTCTCATGATGATGATGTACCTGTAGTCTTTTTAAAGACGAACAGAGTGGGCCTAGTCTGGGTCCCAGTCCAGAATCGGAATTTAAATGGCGTACAGACCATTTTTAAAATTTAATTTTTGCATATCTAATAACCTTGCACCAAGAAAAAATGAAAATTTACCTTAGGGAGAGTTGCGCTATACATATGTAAGAAGTTTTTAAGGAATCGGGGGCTGTGGAGAAAACTCAAAATCATTGTAATGGATTTATTTCAACTCTTAAGACAGAAAAAATAAGTACATATGCAAGAAACTGTCTTGGAAACAGTCAATAGTTATTTGAGTGCTCTTGGGGGTTAAAATCGTAATTACTTCCACATCCAGTGGAAGTATAGTAACGACAAAACAATTTAAAAAAATTTTTATTGTTCAAATAGGCTTAGAATGTCATGAAACGTCGAGATTTTAACTTTGAGCGAAAAAAAATTTTCTGTCTGTCTGTCGGTCTGCCGGTAACTTTTTTTGTGCGCACGTTTACTCTGGAACCGTTTGAGATATTGACTTGAAATTTGGTACACGTATGTACTTTAACGAGATCTAGAACTAGAATTATATTTTCAACTTGTTCCGTCGGAGGGTTGGGAGGTAAATTGGGGTAAATTTGGGGTAAATAGGTAAATCAAGCAGGTAAGAGTCCATAAACGGATATATCTTATTCTGATACTCCTGTTAATAAAAAGCATCAAAGACCCGGAATCATAATAAAATTATAAGTCGAACTGATGATATAATAACACGAAAATCTACTAATGAAAAGGAGGCACGAGGCACCAACTAGATATCACAAAATTCTGCCCGAAAAATGAGTAAAAAAATTTAATAATAACGGATGAATATGGTCGGTAGGTAAACAAGATGATTTTTAATAAACTAAAAAAAGTTCTTATCAAATTGAAACAATAATTAAGCCAGGTGCTTCTTTACAGCGAGTCACAGAAAATATACACTTACTCACAAGAAATTACACTAAAGATGCCCATGTAATTATAATTGCAGGCTATAATAACTTCAACAAAATAACTAAATATTCACTTTTTAGATAGTGAAAAAATGTTCAAATACAAAGGACCCCGCACACAATACATGGATTTTGCGGCTCCGGTGAAATTTCGTGAAACTCTGGAAAATGGTAGTCCTCAGTGAGTAGAAAAAAAGTCTAAATGGGCGCGAAGTTCCAAACCGCATTGGTTCCGAGATAAGACCAGCTGAAGCTCTAGAAACAACCCGTACCAAACTACAAGTGAGCTAATCCAGAACAGAGTTTAGTCGCTTATTTTTCTTGAAATTATTGAATTTCATACCACAAGCGGCATAACCCACCTAACCACCAACCCCCTAACCCACCTAACCCCTAGAAACCACCTCTACCAAACCACCAGAAGGCTATTCCACATGACTCTCGGAATAGTAGTACAAAAGTCTGAATGGGCGCCAAGCTCAAAAATATATTGGTTTTGAGCTAGAGCTGCTTGAACGCTGCGATCAGCCAATATTCTGTTCGCTAAAAATCGCGAATATTCACATACCGTTTTCATGGTTTAAAATCCGCCTATACTCGTCCCAAGAATTTTCGAAGACGCTGAGGTCAGATTATCGATATGGTGACCCATAATTGGTCATTTGTTTCCTAAAATGAATCAAGGATCTCCTAAAATGGATCAATTTTCCGACATCTCTAAGAAACAGCCGAAGCTCGTATCAGAGAGTTTTCAATTATAGTGATCATAAATCTGGAGTCAGATCCCACCCTCCGGACACCCTGGCAGTGGGGTAGTTCGATTGCTCTTCTTATTTACAATCATTTGTTATCAAAAAACCAACCTACCCCCCAACCCCACCCCCTATTGTGTCATAAAATATCGACGAGCAACATGAATTATACTCAAATGCAGTAAAAAATGACCTACAAAGAAAAACCATAAACAGTGATAAGGTGTTTAGACAAAACGTCAGAGGGAATTCCCAACAAAAAACAAATACAAACAGTGTAAACAGATATAAACCAATAATAGGTAATGGAAAAAATAGCACTACTGTGTTGAAAACTGTTCCAAAAATGGGATACCTTCACGTATACCGTTGTGCTCCAGATGTAACCTGTGACGAATTAAAAAAAGTCTTAACGGAAACAGCACCAAATATAAAATTTAACTGTGAAGAATGGAACAAAACTGAAACGGGACAATCATTTAAAGTATCTTTCCCAATTGAATGTTGTAAGGAGGTTTATAGCCCAGATTTGTGGCCAGCGGGGGCTGCAGTTCGCCGCTTTACCTTTTCTAGGAGATCAAATTTTCAAGAAGGACGAATGACGCAAGAAGGCAACTAGAGTCTTTTGAAGACGCTGACGTAATACATGCGGTGGAAAGAAATATCTTTAACATAGGGCATGTTAATGTACAAGGTATCGCAAATAAAATTTATAATGTTGACATTTTTAATACCAACCAAAAATTAAATGTATTATGTGTCTCAGAATTTTGGATGCAATACGATCAACTGCAATTCCTTAAAATACCCAATTTTGAATTGATTTCATCTTTTTGTAGAGACAAACATCAACATGGTGGCGTAGCAATTTTTGTAAATACCCAAACAAATGTTAAATATAAAATAAGAAATGTAAATGTTGACAAATTTATATCAGAAATGGATATTGAGCTTTGTTCTATCTCTGTTTTGATAAAAAACAAAAATATTGCTATATTGACAATTTACAGACCTCCTGCAGGTAATATGGACATCTTTTTTGTAAATCTGACAGAATGTCTAAATTTTTTGACACAAAAGTTTGATTATATTGTTTTATGTGGAGATCTTAACATAGACTACTCAAGTAATTCCTTAAATAAAAAAATGCTAGCGGACTTGCTCATGACATACGAATTAGTAGTGAAATTAAATGAACCAACGAGAATCGCTAAGAATTCAACTGGCAGCATTTCAAAATCGTATATTGACTATCTAGTATGTAATTTACCAAATGAAAGTTACGATTCGTTTATTTGTGATCCATGTATTGCGGATCATTTGGCCCAAGTCCTCTCATTTAAGTACACGCAAAAGAACACAGGACACGAAAATAGACAATTAATTACTTATAGATGTGACTCAGATAATAATATGGAACAATTAAAACATTCATTAAGTATTGTTGACTGGTCGGAAATTTACACGAGTAATACTGACAAAGCGTTTGAAAATTTTATTGCTATTTTTTTAAAATGTCTTGATTTGTCTTGCCCTCTGATCTATAGGTGTGGTAAGGAAAATATTAATTTTAATAGTTCAAAAAAATGGGTAACACCTGAAATAATTAAACAGGGAGCTGATCTGCGAGATCTGTTCTTATTAGTAAAATCATCACAAAATGTGGATATTCTAGAATATTATAAATCTAAAAAAAAGTTACATAATAAATCCATTCAATGTGCAAAAAGGCAGTACAATTTAAATCAAATAGCAAATTCCAAAAACTCCTCTCGAGAGATTTGGCATATAGTAAACTCAACAAGAAAAAAAATGAGAAAGTTGTTATAAATATAAATGGAAAAATCACAGACAACCCAAAAGAGGTCGCGGATTATCTAGCTTATTACTTCTCCCATGTAGCTGAGGATAATATTAAAAGTTATTTTGTGGACAACATCCCACTCGAATGTACTACTAGTAATATGTCCGAGAGATCGTTTTTCATGGCACCCGTCACCACTTGGGAAGTACGGGACATAATTCTTGAATTAAATAATAAAAAGTCGAGTGGTGTGGATGGAATATCTTCTAAGTTTATAAAAAATAGTTGTGATTCTATAATCGAACCATTAACTTACTTAATAAACGAATCTCTTGAAGAGGGGAAATTTCCGTCAATCCTAAAAGTAGCCATTGTCTTACCAATATTTAAAAAAGGTGATCCAAATAATCACGAGAATTATAGGCCAATATCTCTATTGTGCATTATATCGAAAATTTTGGAAAAAATAGTTTTCAATCGAGTTACAAAGTTTTTATTAAAAAATAATTTATTATCAGATAGGCAACACGGCTTTAGAAAAGGACGATCAGTGGAAACAGCTTCAATACAATTTTTTCAAATAATCTATGATGAATTGGATAAAAATAATTACGTAATTGGTCTATTTTTCGACCTAACCAAAGCATTCGATACAATTAGTATACCGTTTGTCATTAAAAAAATGTTTTCCTTGGGCATCAGATGCACAACACTTGAGTGGATCGAATCCTTTTTAACGGACAGAAAACTTAAAGTAAAAGTTGACGATGTAATATCCGAAGAGTTTGACGTCAATATGGGAGTTCCCCAGGGCTCAGTCTTGGGGCCCCTTATTTTTTTGCTATTTATAAACGACCTGCCCAAAAATATACCCCAAACAACGGTAACAATGTTTGCCGATGACACGTCGATGGTAGTAACAGCAGCTGATGTTGAAACCCTACAAATTATGGTTAATATTATAGTGAGAGAGTTTTATGAATGGTGCAATAAAAATTTGTTAATATTAAATTTGGCCAAAACTGAATCGGTATTTTTCTCCAAGAGAAAAACATTACCCGACAGCTTTACAGTCAATATTTCAGACTTAAATTTAAATCCATCAAAAGAGGTTAAATTTTTGGGAATTTACTTAGATAGCAAGTTGTGTTGGGACTACCATATAAATGAACTATGTAAAAAATTGAATAAAGCACGTTTTGCAATAAACCAACTACAATCTACAATGGACATAAAACATTTACTAAATGTGTATTTTTCCTTGGCCTATTGCCATCTGTCATATAACATCATATTATGGGGCCAAAGTGTTGACATTCAAAGGGTGTTTGTTTTACAAAAAAGAATACTCAGAACCATTTTTAAAATCAATCCAAGAGATAGCTGTAAGCAATACTTTATTAATAACAAATTACTAACTGTTCCATCCATTTACATTTTGTCTGTATTGAAATTTGTTAAATTAAATTTAACTAAGTTTGTACTAAATGGAGACCAACACTCTCACAATACAAGATGTCGAAAAATGCTAAGGCCTCCTCATCACTCAACAGCTCTGTACATGAAATCACCATATTATAATGCAGTAGCTCTCTATAATAGATTACCGGAGGATATTAGGGATGTTAATTCTTTGTAACGGGTAAATAGTACTTTTTGGGGCGAACCCTGTATGCATGGTTCCTTTTTGGTATACCTTACCTTGTCCTGTACGTAAGTGGTAGGAACATTTCTTCATTGAGCGCATAGGAGCGACACAACGCATTTATAATTATATCTTTATGGTGTAAAGTTTGATTCGATTAATTTAAGGAAGTAGCATGTTACCTTATTATTACTATACCTATTGGAAGAATGTCGACTCCCTCATGGTACTAGGAACCTTCAGAGTTTGTTTGGTAATTAATTTGTTGATAAATTGTTGGCGTATGCGGGCGTCTAAAACAGGGCAAAGCAGTAGTGAAACCTTTTCCCAGTATTGTAAAAATGTAGGCAGTAGGTGCCGCGTAACGTTGTATGCGTTTTCCATCACTTTATGCCTGGGATTATTTACATGAAAGTCATAAGTTTCTCAGTTAACATTTGTTTACGCCAATTTTCGGACAGAAACAGCCATGTTAGTTGTTTACGTTTAGTTTAGAATTAGGTTATCGGCTAAGCGCACTGCCGGTATAGGGTGAGCGCGTCATTGCGCGATGTATGAATTTTAAATACCAATTGTTTTTCACTACGGGTTTCCAACGTACATGGATTCGGTTGTGGAAAAAAGGGTTTGGAAGGAAGTAACGGCCATTTAAGAAGCTGTTGGGGCACCGAGCACATGGCTTAGAGAATTTTGTTAAATTAAATTTAAAAGAAGGGCCATTCTGCGAGAAGGTACGTCTAAATTTGTTTCGCCGTGTAGGCAGTTTGTTAATTGTTCCTCGTTTGCAGTAACGATAACAATATTTCTTGTTTTGTAGATTTGCCGGCCTAATTTACGTATAGCTAATTTACGTATAGCTAAATTACGTATAGCTAATTTACGTATAGCTAACTTACGTTTGGTTAATTTGCACATGGCTAACTTGCATTTTGTAATTTGCACCTTGGAATTTTCGAATTCATAACTCGTATCCTGTAGACTTGCTGTTTAATATTTAATGATTGTATGATCCTGGATCTATGTAATTTGAGCTGTAATACGGTTATATGGTTGGAAGCGCTGTGTGATTCAATTATTCAACCGGCTATTGGATAACCACGGTCGCACGTGAAGCATACCGCCCGGCCGCTGAGTCGCTTACCCTGATGAGAACACATGGTTGTAGCACATGGTTGTAACACGTTATGTAAATAAGGAATTGCCCTGGATGTCCATGGTACTGTGAGGTGTCGACAAATTAAAAATAAGGTCAGACTGTTTTTTCTATTTACTCAGAAACGGCGACGTGAAATTCCAGCCTCTGATTTTACAATAAACGTCGTGTGAGACGACGGCGTTGAACTATAAAATTTACCAAGCTTTTCAAAGAATTTGTTTGCTAAATTACTAAGCCAATTTTACACCTAATTTAAGTCAGATAATTTCGTTAATATTACGATTTTAATAAGTTCCACAGTTACTGTGAACCGAAAATAGTACTATTTGAGGGGGCCAAAAAGCGGACCATTTGTGAAATTAAATGAATTAAGTATTAAGCATTTTGATGTTCGTAGAGCACATTCTTACCCCATAAGGATACCTTATTGTGATACATTTTTATTATTAAATCTAATTTGAGGACCCAACCTTGACTTTATTTTTTTGCAACACCCGCAAACCCAAAAGGCTAGGATAGGCATTTTTTCTTGGTCTTAACTAAAACAAGATTAAGTGGCGCCTATTTAAATAATTGAAGACTTTAAAATCAAATTTTCCAAAGATCCTTACCCATCCCCAATGCTCCCGACGAGAGAGCTGCCGCCTAGCAAAGTATAATCCCCGGTGGGGTTATATCTTATAAATTATTTAAGGACAAAGTTAAATTATTTTTAATTGAAAATTGTTTTTATAGTGTAAACCAGTTTTTTAATATGTAATTTTATATTTATTATTGTCTATGTTTTTATCTTTTTAAATATCTTACTCGTATTGACATTCTCGCCAATTTTTATACAATAAAGTGTAGTATCTACATTTTTTTTTTAAATGTATCGTCTGTCTCTGATATGTTTTATATTATATTTTTTCCAACTTGTAACTGACTTACCATATATACAACTTTGTATCATTAGTGGTTAATAAACATTATTATTATTATTATTATTATTATTATTATTAATACTTTGGAATATTATAAAAATATTTTACGGACGTTAGCATAATAACAGAAATGTCTACATAACCTACACTTCATGTGTTCAAGTGTCTGCATATGCTACGTTTGATATAATAGTATATTTACGCCTGAGGGTAATAAAGAGAAAGGCTATCTCTCTTTATTCCCGAGGGTTGTATACTATTTTTTTTTTCACAGTAGCCTTTAAAATAGCAACTTTCTATATCCGCCCCGGGCATAAAGTTGCCACTTTAAAGGCTTCTGTGAAAAAAATATACTTATCGATTGGTCCAAATTCAGCTGGTCTTATCTCGGAACCAATGGGGTTTGGAGCTTCGCGCCCATTTAGACTTTTTTTCTACTAACTGAGAATTACTATTTCCCAGAGTTTCACGAAATTTGACCGGAGCCGCAAAACCCATATATTGTGTGCGGGGTCCTTTGATATTATCTACAGCTTCTTATAACTCGATAAAAGTGGGCAAATTCATCCAAAAACACAACAAAAAACTTAGTGAGTTTATGGTTCTCCTTGAATATGGCATTGGCAAAACAGGCTTCTTGATTTAACCGATGGAAGAAACAAAAATTTATCAACAAATAAAATTGCTACAGACCTAGTCGAATTAATTTTAAATGAGCAAAGAGTCAATAATTTAAAAGTAGTGCCTAGGGTAGTGCAAGTGAATCCTACAGATGAAAATAAGTACTTCGCCATTAGTGTTCATCGATTTAATCAATAACTGTGACATTGAAAACTTAAATAAACCAAAGAACGACACACATAACCAATCTGATATATTAATATCAGAACCACCCCCTAGACGGCTCAACTTCTCCAGGCAGTAAAATTTTCCTGAAACAACCAGTGCTGTAATAGTGACCTAGGACGAGTCATCGACAAATGTTATATAACAAAAAAAATTGACTTTAATTCATCTAAATGTGTAATGCTTGCCAAACAAAATTAATTACCTAGATATGCTTAAAATGACAATATAAACTCTAACTTTTTATGTTTGACTGAAACTAATTTTAAAATAAAAAAATGCATATATTCAGGATTTTAGGATGATTTTCCATTTTTGCCACATTAATTCTATACATGGAGGTGCCGCAATTTATGTTAAAGACAATTTATTACTCAAATGTAAAATAATCAAGAATTATCTGTGGAGCAGTGCCAAATGTACGCATCATAGCATTGTACAAACCTCTAGGAGGTAATTATGATATATTTTTTTGCTAAATTAGAAAACATCCTTATCTATGCCAATAGTAAATTTAAGAACACTAAATTTAAGAACACTATCTTATGCGGGGATTTAAATATAAACCAAATAAGAGTAGGAAACATACTGGTGTCCAGTTAGTGCTCCCTCGAAAGATTGTGCAAAAACGGCTAACTTTATAGAAAAACTTTCTTAACAAAACTTCCAAAGTTTCATCTCTACTAAAACAAAATTATTTTCAATTGTACAAGGTGTCACAAAAACGAGTTATGCATGAAAGTATAATTTTTTTAAACACCCTATATTCTTTTGGCACCAGTTAAGCCTCCAAGTGTCCTGTATTACATCCTAAAATATTTTTCCAATCGGATGCAGCGTTACCAAGTTATGATTTTTTCCTGTTTTTTTTTGGCAATTTACAAACATTTTTTCGACTGCCATATTTCCGCGATTTGTTAATTGTATTTTCTAAAAATGTAGGATGTTGTTTGATAATGATGTATTTACTGAAAAACATTTTTGAAATAAATTATTATTATTATATCGGGTGTTTATAATATTTTTTTACATTTCTTGATATTTAATTATTATTTCTCTCAATTTTTTTAAATGGAATGCATTTAATTTTTTCACATGGATAAATAAAGCATACATTTCCACAAATTTTAATATTATACACTTTATTTTTATTTCAAATGGTTTTTGAGATTATTTCAAATAATTTTTGCGTAAACTAAGGCACTCTTTATTTTAGCATTAAAATCTAGGATGGCTTTGTTCTTCTGTTTTACACTTTCTTTTAATAATTATGGTTTTTGAGAAATATTTTTTTTACGATATTGACTAGCCTAACAATTGCTCAAAAGTTTCACCATCTTGACCCACGCAACACTAAAGTCTCTTCATAAATGAGCAAGCGCCTTACAATGTATAACATAAGAGGAACTATTAATGAGTGGATCATGTCATACACTAGTCTATAGAAAGGTAATAGACAAAATAGCAAATGCAAAATCAAATGAATTTGATGGGGAGCTAGGAACACCTCAGAGAAGTGTGCTTGTATGCAGATGACACCACCATACTAATATCTGCTACCACTAAAAAAGAATTTTCCGAAAAAGTACAGACTACGTAGCAAGATTTTGCCGAATAGTGCCTGAGAAATCACTTAATAGTAAATGCTAGTAGAACTGTAATAGTGAAATTCACAGGTAAATATTGAAGCCAAATCGAACAATTAAATTTTAATATAGAACATACTGAGCTAGAAATTTTAAGTTCCACTAAATTTTTAGGAACCTATATTGATTGCAAATTAAGCTGGAATGAACAAATTGATCATGTATGTAAAAGGCTGAATACCTCTTCCTATGCTTTATTTACACTTAAACAGACTTTAAATACCGATTAATTATTAAATATATATTATGCATGTGTCTATTCGGTAATCAGTTATAATATTATAGCATGGGGGCAAGCTACAGAAAATACTCAAGTATTTACAATACTGAAGCGAATTATACGTCTCATATTTAATTTGCCAAAGCAACATGCAGAGACACTTTTAAAAGGCATAACATACTAACTTTCTCTGGTATTTATCTATGTAAACTGTTAACATATACGCACATAAATAAAAATAGTTTTATAAAACACAACGATATTCACAATTACCCTACTCGAAACAGAGATAACATACAAAAATGACTTCGCTCATAGCTTGTATAAAAAATCCTCTATCATGCTGGATCTACTCTGTGCAACTTACTACCACCTAAATATAAGGATATAGAATCGATATATTAGTTTAAGAGCAAAATAAGAAGTTTACTAACAGACAATTGCATCTACACCATAAAAGAATTTGAAACCACCCTAAAACCCTAAAGGCAAAATTTACGAAAATAAATTATTATAAAAATAAAAACATGACGTTAAGAATAGTTCAGTTTAAAAAATAGATTCATTATTTTTACTTCAACATTCAGTGGAAATATAGTAACACAAAAAAAGTTTTGAAAATTTTTATTTTTCAAATAGGCTTAGAATAATAGAAGAATAAATATAGAAGAATAAACTCTGTCTGCCTGCTTGCCTGCTTGCCTGCCTGCCTGCCTGCCTCTCTGTCTGTCTGTCTGCCTGCCTGCCTGCCTGCCTCTCTGTCTGTCTGTCTGTCTGTCTGCCTGCTTGCCTGCCTCTCTGTCTGTCTGTCTGTAACTTTTTTGTGCGACGATTACTCTGGAACCGTTTAAGATATTGATTTGAAATTTGGTACACGCATGTATTTTAACGAGATCTGGATTATATTTTGATCTTATTCCGTTGAAGGGTTAAGGTAAATGGAGGTAAATAGGTAAATCGAGCCAGTAAGAGTCCATAAAATTGGTATTTAGTATATATAATAGAAGCTAATGTCTCAAAAAATTTGTTGGCATTCGCCATCCCCATCCATCCCCACCTATTATTGAAGGGGGTGAAAAAAATAAAACTGTGATTTAGTGTGTGTTGAAGAAGCAAAGACCTCAAAATTTTTTTTTACTTCATGCAAAAAATGGCCAGCATACCATTTTGATAGAACTACAAGTATATCACAGTGCAAAAAGTTATTAGATATGACTGAAAAATGAATAAGCTCTTGGTAGATATATCATTAATATCTATGATTTAAAATACTTTCTGTCTACGACAAATTTAAGAGAGTTAGTTTAGGAATCACAATTTTTAATACTGACCTCAATGCATTCCTGGTTAAGTGTATATAAAAATACATTTTTAAAGTCTGATGAATTATTTCTAAAACTCATATAAAATGTATCCCTCTTTAGTTTAGCCATATCGTAGCCCATAATGTGTCGTTCATCGTAGTCATCTATAAATGACCACTTCATCATTAACACCTAAAAATAAAATATTTTTTTAATTAGCATAAACTGCATACTGAAGTACTAAAATGTAATGTTCAGTTAGAGTAGTTTTGAATGAATGAATTTATTGATTTGTTAGGATAATACCTAATATACAGTGATTTTTTTTTCTTACAATTAATATTAAGCAATAATAATTATTCAAATCTTACTAATCTAACTATAAACTAAAAAAAAAAGAACAGTAAGAAAATATGAATAAAAATAATAAAATATAAAATATGAGTAAAGTAATATACACACATGATTTTACATCTAATTCAAGATATCTAGTAATAAATTTAATTATTTACAATATTTTCTGGTTAATGAAAATTACTAATCTGTGTTTAAATTCTCGAACTGTAACTGAATTTTTTAAAGAGTCAGGTAAATTATTATACTGGACAAAGCCCTTAAATCACAAGGTTTTCATATTTAATTACATATTTTCTCTATATATATATATATATATGTAACTGTTGGTTATTTCTTGTATTATGCTCATGCATCTGATGGTTATTAAATACTATATATTTATTAAAATAGCTGGGTAAATGATTATGCAACATTTTGTAATCAAAAACCATCGCTAAATATTCCAATCTATCTTTCACTGAAAACCACTGTAATGATGAAAGCATTAATTGTATCGGTGTATATCTGCTGCATTTCAAAACAATTCTCATGGCCTATTTTGAAGTTTTTGTAATGCTGATATTTTATTTAGATCAAAAGTATGCATAATAGTAGCGCAATATTCAAAATGAGGTTAAATGATTGTTTTGAGCACAATAATAATTTTAGAGTTTATAGGTAAATGCTGGGATACCCGAGAAAAAAAATACAGTTTCTTAGTAATCTTTTTTTTGTATATAAATAAAATGTAAATTAAATTGTAAAATTATCTGTCATAACTCCTATATATTTAACTTCTGTTACTATATCAATATTCATGTTGTCAACTGTTAGAATAATCTGATCACTATATATGTTTTTGTATTTGTATGGTGTTGTAATTATCATACTTTTTGTTTTACTAACATTTAGTTTTAGTTTGTTGATTTTTAAGTAAAGTGATAAGTTTTTTAATGAATTATTCATTTTAGCTATGGTAATGTCTAGATTTTATCACTTACTTAACTACTATAAAAGGGTGTCATCTGCAAATAAATGTATTTAATCACAATCATGATAGTCTTGAATGTCATTAATATAAATGATAAATGCTTCCTTGAGGTATTCCATGTTTTATGACTTTAGCTGGAGAGAGTTCGTTTTTTACTTTAGTGATTTGTTTACAGTCATTAAGATAATCAGTTAACCAAGCCAATACTTTTTCCCTTATACCATAAATATATAGTTTTTTTAACAATATATTATGATTAACAGTTTCAAAAGCGCATTTTAAATCTAGCAATACTGCAACTATAAACATACCTTTGTCCATATTATTTTTCTATTCCGTTATAGATAACTGTAATGCTGATTCACACGAATGATTGCTTCTAAATCCAGATTGATTAATGAAAAGTAGATTATTATTATTAAAAAATTGCATTAATTGTTGATAAACAGCCATTTCCAGAAGTTTTTCTGGACTTGGTAAAGTGTTTATTGGTCTAAATTCCGAAAATATATTTGTATTAACTCACTATGCTGGTTTTTAAGTCTTCAGGAAATTTGCCATACTCTAAAGATGTATTTATGAAATACAACCAGACATGACCGATAACCTCGAAAGAACTTTTTATGAATTTACTGCTTAATATAGTTGAAGATTCCTTGTTATCCAAGTCATTTACCAAATGTTTTAAATCATACATATTTAGTAACTTGAAATCAGACATAGTGGCATTATTTGGAATGATATTGCAATTAAATGTTATATTATCAATACTGTTTACAATTTCCTCAACACTGTCTACAAAACAATTATTAAAACATTTTGCGATTTCTGATGGCTTTTTCACAAAGGCAACTTGCTCATTTATTTCGAATTGTATACCATTTGTAAAGGAATTGTTAAAATTTCTTGGGTTTATTAATTTTTGTAATGTTTTCCATATTAAACATGGTTTATTTGTGTTTCTATCAATTTGATTGTAATAAAACATAGCTTTTTTTATTTTTTATCATATTAACAACATTTTTACGTTTTTGTTTGTAATATTGCCAATTCATACATTCTTAAATAACTTAAATGCTTTATCTCTTTCTCTACTGATTTTTCTATGTTCATCATCATACCAAGGCAAATAGTTTTTATGATAAGTCACTGTATGTAATGGTGCAATATTATTTAATATATTTTCACATCTTTCAAGTATATTTCTGTAAACTATATTTACATCTGTACTGTAGAATCAAGCATAAATTTGGAGCTAATCAAATTCAAATTGATATGATGTAGATTTTTTACATATTAGTTTCTCATCTTAACTAAATTAGCAAAACTAATATGTATAGTAGAATGGTCTGTTAACTTTGGTTCGTCCAGATACTTATATCTTCAAAATTTGTTAACACATAATCAATTAAAGTTTTACTACTATTAGTGCATCTTGTAAAAGTTTTAATATGTTGTGTAATGCCATATATATTTAGTACACTCTTAATTCTATTAACATAAAACGTATCTGACATAAAATCTAGATTAAAATCCCCAACTAACATGGCTCTAATGTAGTTACAAAATATTTCTTCAACAAAGTTTTCAAAATAATCTATAAAAATAGCGTCACTTTCAGCAGGTGAGTGATAAAGACATCCTATCAAATATTTTATATCACCATAATTAATTTTTATAACCTTACACCAATAGTTTTCTTTGTGGAATGGAAAGTTATTTAATAAATAATATATTAACTTGTTTTTGTTTAATATTTTCGAGAAATATAAGATCTTATGTAGGTACGTACGTAGTTGTAAAAAACCAGAGTTTTATATCTTTTGACAGCTGAAAATCGACTACTCAACTATCTAATTGACTATAACCATGACATCCATTCATACTTTGTTACATCGTCCGTGCTCTTAGTACAGTTACAATGTCAGCAACTCATAAAATTCTTTGAAGTATGTACTGTTCTATCCAAATTCGTCATATCGCATCGGAGAAAAGTTTTATTTATAATTTTTTTTGTGGAAATGTAATCTGTATATAATCCCGAAGTTACAGTAAAGTTTTGACCAATCTGGGAGGTGAACATTTTTTGGAAATTAAGTTTTAATTTTGAAAGAAGTGTTTCGTTCTCTTTTTAATATCTTGGTTTATATTCATCCTACATCCGATCTGCCATTTGGTTTTTTCACAAAAAAAAAACCACGAAAATTTTTCATTCTACATAAACCTAAATTGCTAAAAAAATAATAGAGTCTTTTAATGAAACTTTGTGATATTATAGCTCTTATAAATATAAATATAAACTGTTACTGAAAAATTTTTGGAGCTTCATAGAGAACTGCCAATCGGTCACACTTTCTTCATTGAATCCTCCATTCATTTCCAGTGTTAATTTTATGGATTGCACGGGTTCTTTCGGAAAATAAAAATTTTGTGATATTTTAGGTTCACTTATGGCAAAATTGTCAGTTATACGAAAAAAAAATGCATAAGATCCTTTTTTGGGTAGAATTTTAAGAGGCACGCTGTTCATAATAGCCTCCGTTTATGATATCTCTAAGCGTTCTCCAGTTACATCCATGAAACCGTTTTGGACCACCTTTCTCACTTTCCCACCGCGAGCACAGCCAATAAGTCTTAATGGCTGTGACGACCCAGAAAATCTAAATTTTTATTCGGGACGTCAAAATGAATATCTCCCTAAAGAACCACGCATAAAATGATGGGATTTTGGGCCTCACCGAAAATATCTGAATTTTTGATATTTGTCAGTTTATGACCTCCTGATAAAAGTCCTCATGGGTGCAAGGCTGAAAAATGGACAGTTATTGCAATATACAGGATGAAAGGTCACCGATCGCCATTTCTGAGGCAACTAAACATGCATGAATAAATTATGATTAAAAAAAACTTTTTAAAAACAAGCTTTTAAAAAATAACTGGTCCGCCATCTTTGGGAGTCCGCCATGTTAGATTTAGAATGACATCACTTAGCTAACCATGCATTGTCATCCAAACTAAATGTGTATGCAAAATTTCAAATTCAGTTGCAAGATTTGACCCATACTAACAAGGCAAGTTAAATAGAAGCTTGTAAAAATAGATGTCCGTGAAGATAAGTTGGGATTGCTGGGGGGGGTATGTAAAACCAAGAATTATAGATCGAACCAAAAGTTGCGTAATTGAAAATAAAAACCAATCTGTCCAAGGGTATTTTTATACAATCAGTACTTTAAAAGTTTCGGTCATATTTCAATACTTTTTACACATGACCGTAACTTTTAAAATATTGATTGTATAAAAAGACCCTTGGACAGTTGCTTTTTATTTTCAATTACGCAACTTTTAGTGCAATTTATAATTTTTGGTTTTGTATACCCCCAACCCAACTTTTTTTGTTCAAATAGCAACCTACCCTTTGTGATACTTTGAAAGAAAGATATTTTAATAGGTTATTCAACGGTCTAAAAAAAATCGAAATCCGTTACACAAATATCTGTTAATCTTCATGCATGTCTAGTTGCCTCAGAAAAGGCGATTGGTGATCTTCCATCCCGCGTATTGGGAAAACTGTCCCTTTTTCGGTATTACATCCATGAGACCATTTGATCACGAGGTTATAAACTGACACAAATAAAAAATTCAGACATTATTTAGTGAGGTCCAAGATCATTTTGTGAGGGGTTCTTTTCAAAACTTTTCGAATTACTTCCGATAACTTTCCTTATATGACTGAACGTATAGGAATACCACTAAATACATGTGGATATTAAATAATTCAAGTTAGTTAAACTAAAAATACAGATAGATACACGCAATAGTCGGCGAATACAAATAATAATTTAGTTTGTAATATTTCGTCAATACATGTAATTTTCGACGGGTATTAGAGCACAACAAAATTGAGTTGATGATCAAATGAATATTAAACATTTTATGCAAAATAAATAAAAGCATTGTAACAAACATATTGAACATAAGTAAAAGTAAACAATTTTTTTATCATCAATAAATAATACAACTGAAAATAATGATAATGATCCATTTAATTCTGTATAAATATACATATATAAACCAGTGACAAACGTATAAATTCTCTATTTATTACTTCCACATCCAGTGGAAGTAAGTATAGTAACGACAAAAAAATTTAAAAAAATTTTGATTGTTCAAATAGGCTTAGAATGTCATGAAACGTCGAGATTTTAAGATTGAGCGAAAAAAATTTCTTTCTGTCTGTCGATTTGTCTGTAACTTCTTTGTGCGCACGTTTACTCTGGAACCGTTTGAGATATTGACTTGAAATTTGGTACACATATATACGTTAACTAGATCTAGAACTAGATTATATTTTTATCTTGTTCCGTCAAAGGGTTGGGGGGTAAGTTGGGGTAAATTTGGGATAAATAGGTAAATCAAGCAGGTAAGAGTCCATAAAATTGGTATTTAGTATATACAAGAGAAGCTAAGGTCTCAAAAAAAATTTTGGCAATTCATCATTAAAGGGGATGAAAAAAAATAATTGTGATTTAGTGTGTGTACAAGAAACAGAAACCTCAAAATATTTTTTTACTTCATCCACCTTCACTACCACCCCCTATCACCACCCCCACCCCACTACTGATGTGTGGTATCGTTTTATGGGTTTTTGGGGTAGAGGATTTCAAATATTATATTTTTTAAGTTCCATGAACAATTATTTCCACATACAAAATTTTTTCGTTGTGAGTGACTTGGATAGAAAATCTGGATGTGGAAGTAGTGATTCCTTGGGCAGCGGTTTCTTTCCATGGCTATTAATATACTGTCGTTACCATTGTTGCATTTAAATTTTTGCAGTAACAAGCATTTTCTTCATTAACCTTCAGTGTTTGATATTTGTGCCTCATATTCTCCAGGTGGTGATGATTCTTTTTTCATATATTCTTCATATATTCCAAAACATTCGAGTAACCATTGATTGCTTCCAATACATTTTCTTGCATATCTATTTCTCTGTGCTTACAGTTGAAATGAATTCATTAAAATTATTTTGAACGAGTTATCAGATATGTGTTTTGATTTTGTAATTTTTTTGGTTTTTTCGATTTTTGAACTTCTTCCACGTGTATGGAGTAACTCTAGTTGAGGTAAATTTTCACTTTTTCTTGGTGCAAGAAAGTTATCATATATGAAAAAATTTAATATTAAAAATAGGTCATACGCCATTTTGCTTCCGATTCCGGGGCTCAGATTAGGCCCATTCCTTTGGTTTTTAATTGGACTACAAGCATATCTTAGTGCAAGAAAGTTGTCAGATATGATTGAAAAAATACGATAGCTTTAGGTATAGATGTTATATAGTGATTTATTAATCTCTCTTGATAAGAAACTGACTTTATTGGTGGACAACTGTGGTAACGTGGTACGACATTGCATTTATCAAAACTAATTTTGATCAGAAAACACGGTAGGTAACGTAAAAGAGATCGATTGCATTAATTTAATGGTAGGCGGATTACATAGGTAATTACTTTGTTATGAACAATAAAAATAGATAGCAACTATCAAAACGAGTAAAAGTTGCAGTCGGGCGTGGTCGACCGCGAATATCTCTGATCTGCCGCCAAGTGGCTTTTTGCTTGCGTTATCGGGACAAAGCCTCAAAGTAGGTAATTTTGTTCATTAACGAGAGGCAAATCTACGCATATACGTACCTACTGTATAGCAGCTGCGTTAAGAAGCAACATGCCAACCAAAATATAAAAAATATGAGTTAACTTACGTCATTGGGGCAGAGCTAAATTTTTGAGTTTTTGTTGGTATTTTATTTTTATTGTTGCGGAAAAAACGGTAGCCAAAAATTCAACCTTTCTCTTGTCATTAGGCAAGTGTTTTTTTCTGGTTCAATCGTCAATTTTTAAAGTAAAAAATACGGGAATTATTGGCAGACAACTATAATTCAACTGCAAGTAATTATAAATGTTCAATTAATAAAGTTAAAATATTATAACATGAGAATTTATTAACAAATTTGAAAATGTATTTTAGGTTAAAAAAAACATTTATTATTATTAAGTTACAAAATGCAGAAAAAAGAAGCATACATGAAATTATACATTTATGCTTCATTACGGCAGCTAAACTAAAATACTATAATTAGAGAATTAATTCGGTGTTCAACAAAATAAAAGAATCATGGAAAATTATAAATGAAAACTTAGGTAAACAAAAAAGTCATTAGAACATCTCGATGATGAATAATAATCACATTGTCACTGATAATAAACAAGTGTCTGAGGTTTTTGCAAATTATTTTTTTGATATTAAGAAAATTATTGAACATTTTGGTTAAAATATTTTTCCTCCATGTATTTTGTCCGTCAGTTCTCTAAACTCAAGTCACCTTTCAATACGTACTGAAGATGATATTGATGGTATAATCAACGGGACGGAAAACATACTATTGTGGTATAGATCATATATCTCCCAAATTAATAAAGCTTATACAGAATTATATTATACAAAGTGTAACTAGTTTCATGTTATTAAAAAAAAACTGATAATGGGGACTGACTAGACAAACAAAAAAATCTATATGGCTTTTTCCTCTAGGGGCAACTGACCTAGATTAAAAATTTGAGTGTTAAGGTAGGACACATTTGAGAACCACTGCTTTTCTGGATCAATGGACTCATAGTTCCGAATCATAGAAGTTTCTTACTTACTTTTAATAACACACATTAATAACACTTCGGACTAACTTATTACCCTTTATTCTACGATATTGTAACAAATACACCTTTAAGACGACTAACATAAGCGCGTGGACACTCATACATAAATCGCTGTCATCTTATCTATGGACTTGGTTAAAAAAAACTTACTCTACAAAAACTGTTAAATATAAAAAACATTCCTTAATTACCCTATATAGAATACATTACAAGGTTATAAAAAAGTGTAATGATTACCGACTTATCTCGCCGCGACGTGGTATCAAGCAAAGAAGCGCGGCATTTTGATGAGACCGCATTAGCGTGTTTGATGGTCAAAGGCGCCGATATACGCGACGATAATAAAACCTACCCCAACATTTCAGCAGTTCTTAAACAATAAAAATCGAGATTTTTGTTTATTTTTTTTCTCCAAAACTATGGGCTTTAGACCCCATGTCATATAAGATTTTTTGTTTGTCTAGTCGTTCCTCACCACCATTGTTTTTTAATGACATGCACCGTGCATATCCTTTAACTAGAATTACAAATCTCTCATTTAATTGTAAAGTGGTGAAATTTTCGAACAAATAAAAATTAATTGTTTTTTTTTTCAAGATGTCTCACAAGGAACCTACCACAAATTCAGTTGAGTGTATACAGAGCTGGGCAAATACTTTGAAAAAGTATTTAAATATTAAATACTAAATACTTTCAGAAAATTGAAAGTATTTAAATGTTAAGTATTTTCAAAAGATAAAAGTACTTAAATAATAAATAACAAAAGTAATTAAATAGTTCAAACTTAGTATTTAAATACTTTCTGAATATTTAAATATTTTGATAACACTGAAATATTTTGAAGCATAGTTAAGTGTAAAAACAGCCTTTAATGGCTAAACTTCGACAAATTGTATTTTCTATTTTTGTAGAAATCAATAAAGACATTATATTAAATACTATTTGACTGTTTGAGGGTCAAAATTTTAGGTTTTATGACTTTCATGAACTTCTACAACACTATTTTAATACCTCTATACTTAATCAGATCTAGTTGGGTATGAGACTTTTACTTATCCGTAGAACTAGACCTTTGCGTCTTCTGCAAATACCCAAATAAAGCACAGAGACTATGGTACTAGTTCAACTGTTCTCTGTCACAATCACAAAACATATACATGCAGAGGGAAACATGGGTTTACTTTCGGTTTATTATAAATTTTTAAAAAAATCATAAATGGTATGATCCTTAAAATAGTTTCAAATACTCCCCATTGCTCTAAGGAATACAACCATATACAGTTTTTTTTCATAAACTTTGTATATAGTTAAATGCCATACTTTAATAATGAAATTAGGAACTATTTTTATTGACAAACTACGATATTCAAGTATAACAGAAATTTACAATAAAAAAAATATATAGTTGTATTCGTTACAACAATAGCAATTATTTAAAATGGTTTTAAAGATTATAGTATATTTGGTTATTTAATTATTTATAATAAACCGAAAATAAACGCATATTTCCCTCTCACTCTGCAAAAGCCTAACCTTAACAGTTAACACTTACTGTCTATGTCTGCTCTCAACCAACTTTCTGGGAATTAAGACGTGAATGACTGAAAACTGAATGATGCAATGTGTTTATTAACTACATAGTATAACCTTGATTCTTGACGAGTATCTGCCTGTCTCCCTGGTGTATTTGATTATATTTATTTAAATATTTTTGAGATTCAAATACTTCTGAGAGTATTTAAATACTGTCAAAAAAGGATTTAAATACTTTTTTAGAAGTATTTAAATACTTCCCAGTTATTCAAAGAGTTTAAATATTTATAAATACTTTAAGATCATGTTTGGGAATTAATTAAAAAAATGGTTTCCCAGCGTTGCTTAAACAGTAGAGAAAATGGACTGAGTTACGTGGCTTTTCAATAATATACGCGAAATTTAAAACATAGAAAAAAGGATAAAATGCATGTACTCTATAACACATTTGAGGTGGTCTCTTACCATACAAACTTGCTGAGGTTGTCTTCAGAGGGCCCTCTTTTTTGTTGAAACCAGGACTGTGGCACAAGCTTGTTGGATGCACTTTTATGAAAGTTTATAATGCACGTCACAATGTACAAAAAATAAGTTTATAATAAGCGGTTGTGAATAATAATTAAGACTCAATGAAAATATGTTCAAAAATGCGAAGCGATTAAAATGTCTGTGTTCATACAGCAAAGAACTACTGCTATATTCTTGTTTTTTATCGAGAAATACCTCAAAATTACATGCGCATTAATATTAAGTGACATGTGAGCAATTTAAAAGTAAATTTGGTGCGAAAATTAAGGACTAAATGTAATTTGAAGAATGATTATTAATATATACACACATTTATTAAAGAATACATAAAAAAAAATAAAAAAAAAATAATAGTTTTAATGAAAACTAAACAGATCATTTTCACAAATACTAAGTAGTAAATATTTCAGATAAAGTATTTGCAAGTATAAATACAAATACTTGTTGCAAGAAGTATTTAAATACTTATGTGGTATTTGTAAGTACATATTTGCCCAGCTCTGAGTGTATAAATAGAAATTGCACTGGTTTTTCTATTATTGGCATTTAAATGTAGAGTTTCTAAAGACAAATACATATTTTTGTCTAAAAACGACGATTTTTAAAGCCATGTACTTTGAACAGAAGAAAATAATAAAATTAAATATGCTTCAAGTTTTGCAATAGCCATTTTCACACAAATCAAATGTACTGAGCGCTCGTTTGACTAGATTTTCCGTTTATCGCGCTTGAAAGTGCGCTCAGTATTATTGACAATACTCGAGAACTCGAGTAATGAATAGAAACAAACAAAGAAGCATTTACACGTAACACCTTCACAAATTTTCTTGATATCTAGACTGAAAAGTATATACCGAGAGTCACCGGAATCATTAGACAAGCCATAGTTTCCAGAATTTTCAAGATGTAAGCCAAAGGTAATATATACGAAAAACGGCAATTTTTTCGTAATTTGATATTTTTCCGTCACTTCCGATTTCCTCAGAAATGACCCTAACTTTGAAATTTTAAACAGAACAACCTGTATATTTTTACGTTTTTGTATTCCGGATATGATTTTAACTACGACTACGTAGTTTTAAAAATTTTTTGAGACTACTTGATTTTTTAGGACTATTTTTATTTGCATCTAGAGGACAGTGAATGCACTCAAATCAAACAAATGGACTAAAACAATAAGAGAAAAATGTAAACGTGAGATTTTTCGAATTGTTTAGTAGCTACGACAAACCAAAATTTCCGAAATCACTAATTTGTAATTATATCAACTTTTTCAAATGGCAACATCTTTTAGACACCCAGTAGTTACATACTAATTTTCACGACAAATGCATTAATACCTTCAAATCGACAATCGGTTTGATATTAACCCAAATACACAAGTCCTTTGTGGATAATAATTAAAATATCGAGAAGATATATCTACTCTTATTAGGTTATATACTAATTAATGAACTGCTTTTGATCAATTAATAGTATCCATAAAAAAACAGCGTGAGTTATAATGCGTGAGTTATTATAACTCACTAGGTACAGAGCCAATCACCTTTATCTACATGCCTAGCCTGTCCAATCAACGTAGCGCGCAACACAAGGAGCCAGAGAGGTAGTGACAGATTATTCGCGTTAATATCTATAAAGATTTTCTGAAATGTCACAAAATGCTACTTTTGATTCGTTCGTGCCAAGCCGAATTTTTGAATTTCGCCGTGCAATTTACGATCAGGTTTATCTGGAAGACTTCCCTTTTACGCCGCGACATCGTACTGCCGCCCCAATGGTGTTTTTCGAAAAATATGAACGTGTCAAGATTGCATGTTTTGCAATTTTTTCGACTCCGAAATGTAAGCTGTTTTTTGTTATTTTTCGCAGATATCTCCGAAACGGTGGGAGTTAGCTTGAAATAAAAAACGATTATTTTCCATTAGGAATCTTTTGCTACTATCAGAATTTTGATTTTTTTTTCGTTTCGGAGATCACTACTGAAATGTTGGCCATGTACGGCAAAAAATCGAAACTTTTGAGTTTCTACAGTTGGCAAATTTTTAATCTTGGCTCCTATGCCAACAGACTACTTTAGTTAACTTACATAGAATTAAATTTGCTAAAACTCTTTTTTTTATTTTTTGAATTCCAACAACAATGAAGGAATTAGAGGGACTTTTTTTTTCGGTAAAATTTCTCCATTTTGTCACCGTAATTAATCGGTAATTAACTGAAGTCGATCTCATATACGATGTACACTTAATATTATGTACTACTTTGACACTCCGTTAATTTTGGCCATTCGAAACAAAGGTTTCTGAGAAAAATTATTTTTTTAAGATTTACATACACTCTATAGGAAAACGTGTAATTTCTTACATTTGCTCGAATATCTCGATAATTATCGTTTTTTTAGAAAAAATTGTAGACAACTCATGTAAAGAGAATTGATTGAGCTTTCAGACGCTTTTTAAAATTTTTTCTCTATCATAAAAAACAATATGCGCTCCGGGCTATTGCAGTTTGCGGAGAAGTTTTGCATTTTCCGCCGCGTAATATTAATCTACAAAGCTGATTTTTTGTCTACAAGCAGTTTATGCATTATTTAGATTAAAAATCATATTCTACCCCCGCTTAAAGGTGGCTAAATCTTTGAAAACAACAAATATAAAAGGGTGAACAAAAATTAAATTTTACAGTTAATTATATTAATAAACAAACTGAGTAATTTAAACAAAATTTTCTCAATTTAATATTTATTGTTATAATCGTAGATAAAGTATAGTATTCAACATGCAGTAATGGTAATATCTCACTTGATGAATTACAGCACTCACCTACGGCTCGTGCTGTAATCTTTCATCTGCGTGAGTTATTACCTACATTACCGCTCGTTGAATAATATACTATTATCAAGTAAGTATGCCGAGGAAATTGTACACAACTAGATTCAAAACATTCATTTTGTCAACAAAACAACGCTGCAAATAAAAGAAGTGTGCTGTAGAAACAAAAAGAAGTTTGACAGATAATAATGCGTGTGTATTGTTAAGTTAATAAGCTTGCTCCTTATCTTTAAATTTGCTGTTGTTTGTTGCTTGTTAATTATTGTTATTACTGCTTAACATGTAGGTATACGAGGGATGATAAAGTGGACATGTTATAAATTTTTGGAGAATGCCACAAAAATTTCAGAAACGCCGCAGATTTGTATACCCAAAGGTATCCGAACAGACATCATGTCTTCAATATTTTCCAATTGTGGAAAAACAAATCAGGAAAGG
This sequence comes from Rutpela maculata, assembly GCA_936432065.2. Classification (NCBI taxonomy): domain Eukaryota; kingdom Metazoa; phylum Arthropoda; class Insecta; order Coleoptera; family Cerambycidae; genus Rutpela; species Rutpela maculata. Next base: position 81,616,229 of record OW386286.2, on the reverse strand, counting down.
AATTGATAACAATCATGCAGCTTATATCGTTGATGAAGTAACAGAAATTAATATGTTGGCTTTTGTAAAAGTGAATCCTATTGCTTTTACTAGAAACTGGTATAATGGGCCAGTAACTGCAACATATGGATCTGTACGTTGGCCTGCCCGCTCACCAAATCTAAGCATTTAAAATTTTTTTGTATGGAGTTACGTGGAAGAACGAGTTTTTATACACTCCCTCAAACACTTCATATTTTACAAAATCGTATCCGCGTAAGTTTTTGCAAGTATAACTCCTGCTATGTTGAGAAATGTTATGCGAAGCACCACTGACCGAGCCAGGAAATGTCATGAAGAAGGGGGATGCACTTTAAACATTTGCTACCATTTAATTAATCTGTTAATGTTTTTTATTGTTAAAATAAATCATTTCGGGCAGTACACTTCTTTTATTTGCAACGTTGTTTTGTTGACAAACTGAATGTTTTAAATTTAGTTTTATTCAATTTCCACGGCATACTTACTTGATAAGCGTATTTCCTCGATATTTTAATTATTATCCACCAAGGAACTTGTGTATTTGCGTAATAACAAACCGATTTCGATTTGAGGAATTTGAGGATATCAATGGATTTGTAAAAATTAGTATTTAACTAATCTAATCCAAGAGATGTTCCCATTTGAAAAAGTTGACATAATCACAAATTAGTGATTTCAGAAATATTGGTTTGTCGTAGCTACTAAACTAATTCGAAAAATCTCACGTTTACATTTTTCTCTTATTGTTTTGGTCCATTATTTGATTGATTTCAGTGCATTCACTGTACTCTAGATGCAAAAATAAAAATAGCTATAAAAAAAAAATCAAGTAGTCTCAACAATCTACACAGTCTTATTTAAAATCGTCTCTGCAATAAAAAAATGTAAAAATATACAGGGTGTTCCATTTCAAATTTCAAAGTTGAGGTCATTTTCGGGGAAACCGGAAGTGATGGAAAAGTGTCAAATTATGAAATATCTGCCGATTTGGTATATATTACTCCTGCCAAATTTAAGACTTATATCTTGAAAACTCTGGAGACTATGACTGGTCTAGTGATTCAATTGACACCCGGTATATATTAATGGTTAACAATTACCTATATTTGGGGCGAACAATTACGTTTTTTATCCAACTTTAAATGGTTGCAATTTTGTCTAGAAGCAACCGATTGACACGTACAAATAAGCAAATTCAAGATAATTTCATCAGCTTTAATTAAGGTTAAATAACCTATATTCATAAAATATGCATTTTTCGAGGTATTTGTGAAAAATTCAGAATTAAGCGAAATTATCAAAATTTCTTCAAAAAGTGATTTTCAAAAATGTGTAGCAAAAGAACAAAGCGGTAAAAAAAAATCCTCCGTGATCGGTTAGCTGCAGCAGTATACTTCAAGAACCTACAATAACTTTTTTTAGTACGCCTTAAAACTTGTTTTTGAAAATAATTACAAAATTTTTATTCCCATAACTTTTAACAGATTCAATTGGCTATAGAAGGCATTATACTAATGAACATGATTGGTTCCATTTTAACGACAGTTGAATAAGCTTTATTTTGTAACAGAAAGGACCCCGCACACAATACATGGGTTTTGCGGCTCAGGTCAAATTTAGTGAAACTCTGGGAAATGGTAGTTCTCAGTGAGTAGAAAAAAAGTCGCCCATTTAGGGCGCGAAGCTCCAAACCCCATTGGTTCCGAGATAAGACCAGCTGAAGCTCTAGAAACAACCCGTACCAAACTACAAGTGAGCTAATGCACCTAACCCTGGGAACAGAGACATTTGTCGCTTATTTTTCTTGAAATTATTGAATTTCATACCACAAGTGGCATAACCCACCTAACCACCAACCCCCTAACCCACCTAATCTCTAGAAACCACCCCTTCTAAACCACAAGAAGGCTAACTGATCTGACCCTGGGAACAGCGAGTTTATATAATCGCTTATTTTTCTTGAAAGAATTAAATTCCACACCACAAGCGGGCTAAACCACCTAACCACCAACCCTCTAACCCACCTAACCTCTAGAAACCACCCCTACTAAACCACCAGGCTAATCCACATGACTCTCGGAATAGTAGTACAAAAGTCTGAATGGGCGCCAAGCTCCAAAATATACTGGTTTTGAGCTAGAGCTGCTTGAAATACCGTTTTCATGGTTCAAAATCCGCCTATACTCGTACCAAGAATTTTCGAAGACACTGATCACGAATCTGGGGTCAGATTATCGATATGGTGACCTATAATTGGTCATTTGTTTCCTAAAATGAATCAAGGATCTCTTAAAATGGATCAATTTTCCGATATCTCTAAAAAATAGCCGAAGCTCGTATCAGAGGGTTTTCAAATTATAGTGATCATAAATCTGGAGTCAGATCCCACCCTCTGGACACCCTGGCAGTGGGGTAGTTCAATTGCTCTTGTTATTTAAAATCATTTGTTATCAAAAAACCAACCTACCCCCAACCCCACCCCCTATTGTCTCATAATACTTTGGAATATTATAAAAATATTTTACGGACGTTCGCATAATAACAGAAATGTCTACATAACCTACACTTCATGTGTTCAAGTGTCTGCATATGCTACGTTTCATATAATAGTATATTTACGCCCGAGGGTAATAAAGAGAAAGGCTGTCTCTCTTTATTCCCGAGGGTTGTATACTATTTTTTTTTTCACAGTAGCCTTTAAAATAGCAACTTTCTATACCCGCCCCGGGCATAAAGTTGCTACTTTAAAGGCTTCTGTGAAAAAAATATACATATCGATTGGTCCGAATTCAGTTGGTCTTATCTCGGAATCAATGGGGTTTGGAGCTTCACGCCCATTTAGACTCTTTTTCTACTCACTGAGAACTACTATTTCCCAGAGTTTCACGGAATTTGACCGGAGCCGCAAAACCCATGTATTGTGTGCGGGGTCCTTTGTATATTTTGTTTCTTTAAAAATGATTGTTTATAACAAATTCGGATAAAGACACGTTTTTTTTTAAATGTGTATTTATCAGTTTATGAGATTCCACGACAGCAGTTTTCTGCAAAAAAATTCTGGTCGCATCGGTTTCCAAGTCAAAACCGAAGTGCACTCTATTAAAACAGAAAGTTTCACATTATTTCTTAAAGAAGAATCATTAAGTAACTGAAATACCTGGGTATTACTATTTAAAGTTATTAGTTTTGACATATTTTTGGTGCATAAGTTTAGTCATATTTTATATTTACTCGAATCTCTACCAATCTACCAAAATACGTATCTTTGAAATAAATATAATATTTGAATCAAATGGAGAATTTTTTAATTACTGCGATTATTTCATAGAAATAAGTTAAATTCATATTTAAAATAGGTGTTCCTGATCTATTTAAGTACGGTGGCACCTATAAAGAATTTAAATAAAAATTCCCCACATTATCTGTAAATTTTATACATTAAATGATCAGTATCTCTATATAAAAAGATAAACGGATGTAGTGCTGACATGTTTTAATAACCACATTTTTCCAAAATCTGTAGTAGTAATTTATAAGCCAAATTAAACATAATTTCGTCATAATAGGCGACATAAGCACATTTAAAGATTTAACAAACAGAAATTTGCAACCTTGTAATATCTAATTAAAACTTTAAAAATACATATAATTTAAAAATTATGTACGTTTCAAGATATTTAACTCACCTTATAATTTATTTGTATTCCACTAAGACTATTCCACCAGAAAACAGAAGAGGTTAAGTACTTGTGCAAATAATTCACAAATAAGCAACAAATCAGCAAGTCCGTTAATTGTCATCCACTAACAATGTTTATTATTTATGGAGAGAATAACTTATTAAAAAAAAAAAATCCTGTTGTCTATCTGTTATAATAATATAATGAGATAAATAAAATCTGATAACGGGTGTCATGCACTTGTGTAGAGGCTATTATTATTATTTATTGACTACATTACATCATGTTTGTGTGAGGTATTGAGTTGAACAGATTTGGAAATGAAAGTAACTTAGCAAAGCGAGTATAGCGTTTCCCCACCTGTTATATAAAAAAACAACAATAATGAACTTAATTTCAATGCGATTATGTGTGCGTATCACATATTTCGTAATATGTAATATTATGAAAACAATAAATAGCTGAATTAAATATTGGCGTTTATATTCGCTTTAATCACGTCTAGTATACACTGTGTGCCAACGAAAATGCAAGAGGTATATTCAAAATATTTTATATCAATTAGGAAGTTTCCATTTTTCTCGTAATAAATAGTCCTAAAAATCTAAAAAATATTTATAATTTTTTTTAATTATCTCCATAAATAAAAAAGTTAGCGCTCATCTGGGCTGAGGCTCGATTACGTCACAGTACATGATTCCGTCAACAGCGAGAGGGCGCGGGCACCGGCAGTTTAGTTCATTCAGTGTTATTCTTACCAGACACAGCGTAGATATTTTTGTAGTTTGACTTATTTAAGGTTTTAATCGTTTGAAGAAGTAAGTTATGCTGGAAAGTCCAGCATTTTGGAGTACTGTTCAGCATTTACATTGTAAATGCTGGACAGTACTCCAAAATGCTGGACTTTCCAGCGAAATTCCGGACGTATGGTCACCCTAGCCTAAAATAACAGCGAGTTGTGTACTGTGACCTCACAGTCGAACGCGAAGTATTCAAATAAGAAATTAAATAAGTTCGTGAGTTTTTCAGATAGCGAGATGTTTTTTTTTTGTTTGACTAGTTTACTGAAAAACTACTAAATGAAGTTCTGAATGTACATGCTAATTCCAAAACAGGAAACTTCCTAATTATGCTGATATTAACTATGAATTAATTAATTTAACCTCATTATAGCAAATATCGAAATTATATTAAAGTTATCTACATTAATATCGGGGATGTTTATTCAATATGATTTCACCATGGGAATGAAAAAATAGTCTATATTTCACAGCAATTTTTTTATTCAATGCGCCACCGATTTCATAATTAAAAATACACCAGTCACCTTTTAATTGAAACACGAAGATTCTGTCTAGAGCTTGTCATACTCTAGTTTCATAGAAATATAGTCTAGGAAATGTATATACCGTGTGTCAATGGAATCATTAGACAATCCGCAGTTTCCAGAGTTTTCAAGATATAAGTCTTAAATTTGGCAGGAGTAATATATACCAATAACGGCAAATTTTTCATAATTAGACACTTTTCCATCACTTGGTTTCCGGTTTCACCGGAAATGACCCCCAAGAAACAAATTTGTTTTATAATTGTTATTTCTACAACAATTTTGTTTTATTGGTATTTTATTACATTTATAAAATTGCAATAAAACAAAATAGTTGTATAACATTTAAATTTTGCTTGTTGGGCCCCAACTCTGAAATTTTAAATGTATATTTTTACATTTTTGGATTCCGGAAACGACTTTAAGTACGACTCGACTGCGTAGTTTTAAAATTTTTTTTGAGACTACTTGATTTTTTTAGGGCTATTTCTATTTTTGCATCTAGAATACAGTGAATGCACTCAAATGAATCAAATGGGCCAAAACACTACGAGAAAAACGTAAATGTGAGATTTTTCGAATTGGTTTAGTTGCTACGACAAACCAAAATTTCCGGAATCACTAATTTGTAGTTATGTCAACTTTTTCAAATGGCAACATCTTTTAGACACCCAGTAGTTACATACTAATTTTCACGACAAATCTATTGATACCTTCAAATTGAAAATCGGTTTGACATTAATCCAAATACACAAGTTCTTTGGTCCTTTGGTGGATAATAATTAAAATATCGATAAAATACGCTTATCAAGTAAGTATGCCGTGGAAATTAAATAAAATTAGATTCAAAACATTCATTTTGTCAACAAAACAACACTGCAAATAAAAGAATTGTACTGTTCGAAATGATTTATTTTAACAACAAAAAACATTAAAAGATTAAATAAATGATAGCAAATGTTCTTTTTGACATTTCCTGGCTCGGTCAATGGTGTTTTGCATAACATTTCGCAATATAGCAGGAGTTATACTTGCAAAAACTTCGCGTTTACGATTTTGTAAAATTTGAAGTGTTTGTGGGCGTGTATAAAAAACTCGCTCTTTCACATCACTCCACACAAAAAATCCAGAATGCTTAGATCTGGCGAGCGGACAGGCCAACGTACAGGCCCATATGTTGCAATTACTGGCCCATTATACCGGTTCACTAAATGGGCCATAACTCGAGGGGCATTATGAGGCGGAGCCCTATCTCATTGGAAATACATTTGTTCAGACTGCAAGTGGTAAGTCCATCAACATTTCTTGAATATCATTTCTAAATATCTCTCTTCTGCTAAAGATCGTTGAAAGAAATTAGGTCCAATAATTCTTGTCCCAGTCACCCCAGTCCACATATTTACTTTAAATCTTTCTTGAAAATTACCTTGCCTCATTAAATGTTGATTTCCCTGCGCCCAATATCTACTGTTTATTGAACAATCCATTGTGGGTGAATCTCGACTCATCAGAAAACAATAACAAATAAACAAAATTCGGGTTAGCGGTATTGTTCTGAAATAACCAGTCACAATAACCTAATCTTCGGTTGCCATCATTTTCGTACAATGCTGGTGCACTTGATATTTAAACGAGCGGTACCATTTTTTTTGAGAATACTTCTTGCTGATTCATAATTAATTTACAGTTCGTGGCCAATTTCTCTAGTAGCTGCAGGATTGTTACCAACTCCTCTCCTGATTTGTTTTTCCACAATTGGAAAATATTAGTGTTGCCGCGAGACTCGTCTCGTAGAGAAATTGGTTTTTCTCGTCTCGTCTCGACATTGTCGGGACGAGATCTTTCAGCCATCTCGTCTCGACATATTCTCGTCTCGACGTCGAGATCTCGTCTCGTCTCGACAAATGTGAAATTTCCCATTTTTTCCATTTTTTTCACAAGTGAAATCTCTATTTATTTAATTTATAAAATTACACTTCAATTTATATGAATATTTGACTTTTGTTTAATTTTTAAACGTACCTCTAACTAAAAGAACTATTTGAAATATTGTGAATTTTAATTTTCTCCATATTTTAAGATTTTTTTTGCCTCTGTACAGCCCCCCCCGTATGGAGGGTACTGAGTTTAGGGGCCTGGGCATCCGAGGGGCCCGTAGCGGGGGCCCGTTCGAGGTTTTGGTAATTTTTTTTCAAATTTCTCCCTCCCGCTAATCAATTATTAGGCGCGGGGGTCCGTTGGCTTTTGAGGGGCCCGTAGCGGGCACCTGCCAGAGATTTTGGCAATTTTAGCGAGGGTCCGCCAGAGATTTTGACAAACATTTTTTTTCCCGCTCGTCAATTATTAGACACGGGGGCCTGCCAGTGAATTTGGTACCGGGGCCCATGATTTGATGCGGGGGGGCCTGCTTCTAGACCGTATACTCTAAGAAGATTTAATAATTCAAATTATTCAAGTTTGTATTATACTGAAAATATATACGTTGTTGCTAGTTTCTATGGTAAGTAAATAATTAAGATTAATTACAAAAATTTCTAAGGAATACGGAAGTCCATTACACTTGCCTAAATTAAATTCATTTCCAAGACGTAGCACTAGTAGAAAATGGCAGGGCGTAATAGTAATACGATACACACGTGATTGACGAGTCTGTATTATTAATTTTTGTAAATATTTATATTCTCTATTTAATTGAAGTTTATATTATTCATTCGAAGGTCAAATGTAGAACAATTTAACAATAAAAAAATGTCGAGAAATTCTCGTTCTCGTCTCGTCTCGGCGAGATCTCGATTTTAAAAATCTCGTCTCGTCCCGATTTTTCGAGACGAGAAAAAAATTTGGCCTCGTCTCGACAAGTCGAGACGACACGAGACGAGACGAGACCGAGAAATGTCTCGTCTCGGCAGCATCACTGGAAAATATTGAAAACATGGATGATCTCTGTTCGGATACCTTTGGACATACAAATCTACGGCGTTTCTGGAATTTTTGTGGCATTCTCCGAAAATTAATAACATGTCCACTTTTTCATCCCTTGTATACATGTTAAACAATAATTAACAAACAACAACAAATTTTAAGATAAAGAGCAAACTTATTAAGTTAACAATACACACGTATTATTATCTGTCAAACTTCTTTTTGTTTCCACAGCACACTTCTTTCCTTTGCAGCGTTGTTTTGTTGACAAAATAATTTGCAGGTATCAATGGATTTGAAGTAAAAATTAGTATTTAACTACTGGCTGTCTAAAAGATGTTTCCATTTGAAAAAGTTGACATAATTACAAATTCGTGATTTCGGAAATTTTGTCGTAGCTACTAAACCAATTCGAAAAATCTCACGTTTATATTTTTCTCTTATTGTTTTGGTCCATTTGATTGATCCGAGTGCATTCACTGTACCCTAGATGCAAAAATAAAAATGGAAATAAAAAAATCAAGTAGTCTCAAACATTTTTTAAAACTGCGCAGTCGTACCTACTTAAAATCTTCTCCGGGATCCAAAAATGTAAAAATATACAAATGTTCCATTTAAAATTTCAAAGTTGAGGTCATTTCTGGGGAAACCGGAAATTATGGAAAAGCGTCAAATTATGAAAAATTTGCCATTTTTAGTATATATTGCCTTTGCCAAATTGAAAACTATGGAAACTATGACTTGTCTAATGAATCTGTTATATAGTAAATTGCCATGTAATTTACCAAAATAATTCTGGCTTCCTAGATGCCCCTCTCCTTCGTCTTTAGGATGCTCCATTGAGATGTGCTGTAATTCCGTGCTGTTTTGTTCCATCCGACACAAGTTTCTCACAGTATCCTAGCTGTTTAAAGTCTTCGAAGTAAATAACGTCTTTATATCGTTTCCTCTGTCCTCCCCATTTCTACGACCCTCAATCACCTCTCCATACAAATGACACCTGAGAAATTGACTGTCCTCTAACGCAGATGGGCTTTTTTTATTGATACCTCCGCATCTTCTCTCCCAGCTCTCTTAAGAATTTCAGAGTTAGATGGTATCATCTAATTCCATCTAATTCCCAAGAGCCTGATCTAATAATAATAATAATAATAATACACATATTTTCCAACCACGAACAAATGTTGTTTTACAAAAAGAAAGTAAATATTTTTTTATATATACAAGTGTAAATTTATATGACAAATAAATGGAGAAAGGGGCATAAATTCAGTTCGGCTATTTAATAGCCATCTGTTCTTCCATTTAGCCCAAATAAAAACAGATACAATGTGAAACAAAACCTGATTAAATTCCTCCAATTTTTCTACGTGTCACCTATACGGAATTCAACTGTTTTCGTCTTTATATTTAGGTCATGGTTGCAGAAAACTCCGTTTTAAGCCTAAAGGATGCTCTTGAAACAGCACTTGTTTTGTTCTGTATTTCCTCATCTATGTTGCCTCTTTCATTAAATGCACTAGTATAAATATTATGGTGCAGGGATTCTGAAGGAATGGGGTATTTTACAATTTTTTTTATGGCATAATATCATAGAATATGTATAAACAAGCCTCCCAATATAGATTTCCGCGAAAATAATTATCAATTTTTTGAGAAAACAGAGGTTAAATAAGTGGCGCGAAAAGCGCGTTGCTGACGTAAGTAATCTGCCGATGACGTAGGTAGTCTGTGTTAATTTGTTGATAGAATGGTTTTATACAAAACAATGTGGTGTTGCCAAGTTGAAATCTCTTCTCTAGTTCTAGTAAAGATAATTGAAGGAAACAGGAGCATTATAACGCTTATTTATTAAATCAACTTTAATATATTCATAAACATAAACAAAATTAATTTTCTTATATAAAATATGGCAACAATGTAAATGGCCAGTCAAATGACAGATATGTTCTAACCTAACGTCGCGTCGTGTTAATTTGAAGTATTTCAATTTCTTTTATCGAGGTATTTGCTGTAATTTACAAATAATAGGTAATGCCATTTAAAAGGTGTTTTATAAAAAGTTGGGGAAACACAAATATAAGTGCTCCGGAATTTTTTTTTTAACTGTTCCGAAAAATAATGGATATTCGTAGAACTCGGTGGCAAGCTTCCACTACTTCTGATCCCATCCCTTCAAAAATACAAATTTTGTTTATGGAAAGAATCTATCGGCAAATTGGATGACTCTCATTTCACAAAATTCAACTCTATTGATAAAATATAAAATCAAACGCCACAAAAACAAACAACAAATAAATTTAACCAATGCGTATTTCACTTGTATTTTGTCAAGAAGTGACAACTGACAGCACGCAAGCAACGTTGGAAGAGAGCCGTTTTTATACAATGTTGCAACATAATCCTCGCCGTGAGTTTTGTTTACATTTTTAAGATAACTTCTAAATAATAACAAACATAAATACCTTTCAATTCCTTCTAAATACATGTATATAATATTTATTGATTTTCAAGATATTGAGCAAAATAGAAGTGTTATAGGTAAAATAATGTAAAGTAAATACACAATTTGGCATTCATATAAGATAGTTAAAATCCAGTCATATAAGGTATAAAAAAGGGTAAACCTCGGAATGAAAGATAATAAGTATAAATCTTTGTTTTGGCATTTTATAAGTTGGCTCAAAAGTCTCATAGAATCTCGTGTACGCGAGTCAAGATATTCATGGTCAAAGATGGCAAGTATCGTTTTTTTGTAAAGATCAATTGTGGAATCCAATAAATAATACGGTTTATAAAGTTTTTTTTTAATCGCGTTTCTGGAAAAACAATTTGAATGTTTTTATTTCCTTGAATTTAAAGTTTCAAATTGTGGCCATAAAATCTATCACAAAAATTGTTGGCACATATCTCAAAGAATAGGAAGAAAAATTATAATCGTCCTTATCAAGTACATTTTCCAATACATGTAGAAATTCGGACTTAGAAGCATGGACCATATTTCCAAGATTGTCAAACAAAAACAAATCCGTTACTCCATTTATGAAATATCCACGGTTAAAGTGAAGGCTCAATACATTTAAATTGTATATTAGTAGCACACGCCTTTGGACGAAAATAGCTGTGTCTCTCTTATTTTTAGAGCTAATCGGGTGGACAAAACGAGATGTTGTAGCTAAAATGTGGGACTACAACTTATATTAAACAAATATTTAAAAAATATATAGAATGAGAAAAGGTGGTTGTGATTAAACAAATTTTAATTTTGAATTTTTACTTCTTTTTATATTAGTTTTAACTCTGTATTAAGATACGAAAAATTTCATAAGAGCTTTTATCTTTCAGCGTAAAATTTGTAGTTGAACTAAAAAATGAAAATTAAAATCGGATCAGCGGTTGCGGAGATAGAGTGCACATCCAGTTTGGCATAAAAACCAATATGGCGGACTTCCTCCCACTTTCCGGGATGTCCACCTCATGGATTTCTGACCTACATTTGTCCCAAATTAAGATTCTGAAGTCAAAGTCCGTACATTCCATGGGTCTATGAAATCCTTGTCAGGGGAAGGACTACATATACGGCTAAGCGCTCCCCCACTCTTCGCGCTCTATCTCAAGAACGGTTGAATGTGTAAAATATTGCTTGATACAAAATTTGTAGAGAATTTTATGCGCTACAACTTTTATAATGAATCAAAACGTCATTTAGAGCATAGAAAACGAGATATTTACAAAAAACCGATTCTCGCCATCTTTGACCATGAATATCTTGACTCGAGTACACGAGATTCTATGAGACTTTTGAGCCAACTTATAAAATGCCAAAACAAATATTTCTACAAGTTTACAGCTTATTATCTTTTATTCCGAGATGGAATCCTTATATGACTGGGATATTACAGTCTAAGTGAAAGTATAATTTTTTAAATTATTTAACTCCAAATAAAATCATTTGAAATCTGTGTCTAGACGGGCGTATTCTAATTTATTATTTTTATTTAAGAAATTATTGTTTTGGTTTAAATTGATTATGCAGTAATTGTTAAAATAATAACATTACTTGATATATATCACCAAAACTGAATTAAAAAAAAAACAATGGAAAATATCCCATTTGTATTTTGGTCTTGGACACATTCAACGGTAAATCCAGCTGTACATATTTAGAATTTCCTACAGCTTGTTGGCAAAGTAATGTTTTCTTTAAAATATGAGAGCTAGGACTAATATCTTAATGAAAGTTTGTATTTAGAGAGAATTTGACAACAAATAACGGAACAACCTAAGTAATAAATAATATCGTAATTTTTCAGAGTGATTATAAAAAATTCCTAGTAGTATTTTCAGTTAAACATAACCAAATTAGACAGTAGGTTCTGTAATAAAATCAATCATTCCCGATTACAAAACTGCACATAATATTATAGCTAATGATATAATATAGTTGTAATATCTGTAGATAGTTCCTTGGATTCAATACCTATATGAAAATGTAGAAACCGATCTTTAGATGGCTACATACATAAGTGTTTAAATAATAGCCTTTTGTGTACACTTTTAAGCAAAACTAAATACATCATTTTTATTATATACAAATATCCAAAAGATTATAAAACTGTCGTTACTATTGATAAAATGATATTACAACAACCCAAAACAGAATCCAAAAGACAATTCACTGAATTCCTGAAAGAAAGTAAAAGTTATTTGATTGTTATCCTTGTAGTCCGTTTTGGAGAAATTCCCACAAGAGTACTTCTGCGTTCTTATTGAAATATACGGTACAGAGGAACAAAAATTGAAAAACATTGAATGCTTAAAAAAAACACCAACAATTGCGAAATAATATTTCACCGTCACTCGATTTAAAATACGTTTGATTTCGGCATCTGTTTGTTTTTATACCGTCCTCAATATCAATATTAGATAATAAAGTTCAATTAACTGTTTAACTCTTTTTCATTCTTTCTTGAAGGCGGTTCAATTTCTTTCAAAATTTTCCTTTCATATTTTTTAATGGTCTTCTATTTAGCTATACATAGTAATAGAAAATATCCGTCGCATTAGTTAACATCAAACTCATTACCAAAAAATTATGAAATCTCCATGTACCAAATTTTATGTAAATCTACTAAAATTTTACAATTATAGCAGCCATATTGGATTCGCCATTTTGAATTTTTTACTTTTGACATCAGATTAGGTGTCAGCTACTCCTAAAATAACTAACCATCAATTTTAATGCAATTCCGACGAAATTTGAATTTGTATAGTTTTTGAGAGTCCCGCCTTCTGTGCACTGATTGTAGCTTGACAAAAACTTACAATGGGACCACCATCAACTAATAATACCTTATAATTTGTAAAGAAATATTATTATAAATCATTTTACTTCCACATTCAGTGGAAGTATAGTAAGGACAAAAAAATTTTACAAAATATCAAAAACTTTTTATTGTTCAAATAGGCTTAAAATGTCACGAAACGTTGAGATTTTAAGTTTGAGCGAAAAAAAATTTCTGTCTGTCTGTCGGTCTGTCTGTAACTTTTTTGTGCGCACGTTTACTCTGGAACGGTTCAAAATATTGACTTGAAATTTGGTACACATAATATACCGGGTGATTTTTTTAGTTGGTACAGCACCTTTTCCTCGCTTATTATTAAAGATGGAGTTTTGAAATTTTGCAGGCATACTTAGTGACATTTTTTACATCTAATACACTTTTTTAAATGTTTCTGCTGTTTCCCGTCTAACCGATTTTCAAATGAAACACTATAGTTTTTCTTTTGGATTTCACAACTAGATTTTTTTCTGAGTTAGAACATGTAAAAAAAAGTATTAGATTAGAAAGGAAAGTTTTTGAGTTAATGCGATTTTAAGGTTTCAGGTGTTGAGAAGCACTAAAAATCGAGTTACCTATGGAATGATTTTGTGGCAGATTAAAATTGCCGTCGAAACGCGTAGTAGGCGCATGTCAAGTCAATAGAAGTTTGCGTTGTCGTCTTTGAATTTTTAGCATTTCAAACAATAAAAAACAAACAAAACAATAAACATTTTTATTTCAGTGACAAAAGTTTAAACACGAAGCTACAATAACAAGGAAATTATAACAAATAATTTTCAGATAAGCCACCATTTTGATCTAAACACTTTTCAAATTTTCTCTTGACACTTTCTGTTGTGTTTTCAATAAACTGAGGGTTCGTCTCTTGGCAGATCACGAACACGTGCTTCCAAAGCCGCTCTTGTTTCGCGTTCGAATTCATAAATATTATCTTAAATGTGACTCCATAAAAAATCCAATGGATTGAGATCCGGGTACCTCGCTGGCCATCTAATCGGCCTGGAGGTTCCGATTCACCTATCCTCAAGAATAACTGTTAGAAGACCGTCCACCATGTAAGGTGGGGCTCCGTCTTGCATAAAATAAATGTCTCTAAGTGCTGCCAAAGGTAAATTATCTAGATAATTTTCTTCCAAGAAAGGCAATATGTTTTGGGAATAAAACGCTGCGTTGAGATTTTGATCATAAGCAACAGGTCCAATCAGTTGGTTGTTAATAAACCCAACCCAAACATTGAACTTCCAAACTATCTGAAAGTTGCTGGATTTAGTTAAGTGTAAGTTAACCGTGGACCAGTAGTGTGCGTTATGTCGATTGAAAATGCCGTTATTGGTAAAACTGGCCTCGTCACTCCTAATTACTTTGCGCCAAAACCCCGGATCTTCTTGATTTTTTATCATGAACCATTCGCAGAACGCAGTTCGTCTGGAAAAATCTCCAGGAAGTAACTATTGATGCATCGAGTATTTGTAATGATGCTGCCTGTATCGTTTCAATATTTTCTGGATAAATTGATAAACTTAAATCTAACAATTTGGCGAACTAGTTATAGTTCGCCAAATTGTTAGATTTAAGTTTTTTGTTCCAAAGAACAGGAGTTCTAACCTTATAATCCTTCATTTATTGTTTAAGCCGGAGTTAAACCCGTTTCACCCGACCACCCATCTACCACGACGTTGCACGCCGTGGTGGTGTGGTCGGCTCTGAATCGGGACTTGACTCAGGCGCACTTTTGTATTATTAACTGTAATAAAACATTTTTGAATTGAATTGAATTGAATTGGATAAATTGTCCAGAAGTTCTTAAATTTGTAATTATTTTTTTTTTAAATCGACGATCAAGTCTTCTTTTCTTGGGATATACTGCATTGAAACTACGACAAGTTGGTAAATATCTTTGACCATTTTGGTTAAAAATCATAAGGAAGTTAAAGAAATCTTCGTTTATATAATCATTTTCCATTTTTTTCACTAATTTTTTGTGAACTGACGCCAGAAAATTTTGAAATGCTAAATTCAAAGACGACAACGCAAACTTCTATTGACTTGACATGCGCCTTCTACGCGTTTTGACGGCAAATTTATTCTGCCACAAAATCATTCCATAGGTAACTCGATTTTTAGTGCTTCTCAACACCTGAAACCTTAAAATCGCATTATCTCAAAAACTTTCCTCTCTAATCTAATACTTTTTTTACATATTCTAACTCAGAAAAAAATCTAGTTTTGAAATCCAAAAGAACAACTATAGTGTTTCATTTGAAAATCGAAAGTTGACGTCACTTTCGGTTAGACGGGAAACAGCAGAAAAATTTAGAAATGTGCATTAGATGCAAAAAATGTCACTAAGTATGCCTGCAAAATTTCAAAACTTTATCTTTAATAATAAGCGAGGAAAAGGTGCTGTACCAACTAAAAAAATCACCCGGTATGTACTTTAACGAGATCTGAAACTAGATTGTATTTTCATCTTGTTCCGTCGAAGGGTTGGGGGGTAAATTGGGGTAAATTTGGGGTAAATCAACAGGTAAGAGTCCATAAAATTGGTATTTAGTATATACAAGAGAAGCTAAGGCCTCAAAAAAATTTTTGGCACTAGCCACCCCCATTACCACCCCCACCCCATTATTAAAGGGGATGAAACAAAATTGTGATTTAGTGTATGTACAAGAACCAGAAACCTCAAAATATTTTTTTACTTCATCCACCCCCACTACCTCCCTCCTGGTGGTGTGGTCGGCTCTGAAACCTCACCACCCCCATCACCCCATACGATACCCCACTAGCGACGTGGGATATCGTTTTATGGGTTTTTGGGGTAGAAGATTTCAAATATTGTATTATTAAAGTTCCATAAACAATTATTTCCACCTACAAAGTTTTTTCGTTATGAGTGACTTGGATAGAGAATCTGGATGTGGAAGTAGTGATTCCTTGGGCAGCGGTTTTTTGTTATCACTAGCGGATTCATCTTTGCAAAAAATAAAGTTGCTCCAATTTTTACTCATCTTACACTAAACGTAGCCTTGACACGATAACAAATCATAATCTTCACGTTTGCTAAAGATTTCATAGAAGTCGCTCAAGACAATCCAGAGTATTCATTGAACCTATACAAGGTGTTTCACTAGTAATTGGTCATATGCTAACTGAAGAATCCTTAGCCCAAAATATGAAGATTTAACTAAAAATACTTAGATAAAATGTGTCTCTTCACTGAGATACAGGGTGTTGAATTTAAAAATTAAAAAATATTTTCACGTATTATTTTAAAATTACTTAATATTTCTTTACCATATTTGGTAGATAGTGTTAGTGATCCAAGACGCATAATATCAGCGAAAGAACTGGTTCCTCGCTATTGCGAGGGGTGCACGGTGGGGTGGGGGGGATTTGTACTCCATTTGCAAAATATTTGTTTTCTTGGTTTTCTTTTATTTTTCAATAATTTTTACGCAAGAACGGTACTTAATACATTGTTCTAGAGTGCCTATTTCTCGAGATATTTGAATTAGAAAAAGCCTTAAAAATAAAACAATATGTTTTGCACAGGGACCGAAACCGAAACTTACTTACGACTTTAAAGTTCAAAAAATATGGTTGAAATCGAAGATTCAAATCTTTAAACCATGATGTAGAAATACCAAATTGTATGGTGAAAGCCATATCCAAGTCGATTCGTCCATTATAAAGATTATATAAGATAAAAGGCAAGTAAAAAGCCAAAAACCGAAATCGAAACTGAAAACCGCACGGTAATTACTAATTTTTTCTAACAGAAGCCGAATTGCCGCGGGATCTGTAAAACCGAAACCATAACCGAGAACCGAATTGTTGCTGCCTTGATAACCGAATCCGTAAATGAAAACCAAATTTTCGCTGCTGTGACAATGGGGAAAATTTTTTTAAATTTCATTAAAGTGTGTATTTATGTCTAAAAAGACGCCACACCGAATATCAGCTCTTAAATCGCAGTACTTACTTTGCAATAAATAATTAAAGTTGAAATCCTCGTCACGCCTCACAAAAAGTGACGTTACCGGGTGAAAACTGGTCTCGCGTGGTGTCCAACAGATGGCGTACTTTAGCCATTCACCCTAATTAATAGATTGGTCGGCGGTTGGCTTTGAGACCTCCGCAAATTCGGTCATAAGTCTTTTGTTTTTTATGTTAGAGAAAAAATAAAAAAAACTGTCGGAAAGCTCAATTAATTCTCTTTACATAAGCTGTCTACAAATTTTTCGAAAAAAAAGATAATTTTCGAGATATTCGAGGAAATGTAGGAAATTACACGTTTTCCTATAGAGTGTATGTAAATCTTAAAAAAATATTTTTCTCAGAAACCTTTGTTTCGAAGGGCCGAGATTAACGGAGCGTCAAAATAGTACATGATATTAAGTGAACATCGTAAATGAGATCGATTTGAGTTAATTACCGATTAATTACGGTGACAAAATGGAGAAATTTTACCGAAAAAAAAAAAAGTCCCAAATCCCGCCCGCTCTAATTCCTTAATTTTTGTCGGAATTCAAAAAATAAAAAAAAAGTTTTAGCAAATTTAATCATATTTAAATTAGCTAGAGTAGTGTTTTGGCGTAGGAGCAAAGATTAAAAAGTTGCCAACTGTAGAAGCTCAAAATTTGCGATTTTTTGTCGTACGTGGCCGACATTTCTGTAGTTATCTCCGATACGAAAAAAAAAAAATCAAAAGTCTGGTGATGGCAAAAGATTCGTAGTGGAAAATACTCGTTTGACCTTATTTTTTATTTCGAGCTAACTCCCACCGTTTTGAAGATATCTGCGAAAAATAGCAAAAAACAGCTTACATTTCGGAGCCGAAAAAATTGAAAAAACAATGAATCTTGACACGTTCATATTTTTCGAAAAACGCCATTGGGACGACCGTACGATGTCGCAACGTAAAGAGGAAGTCTTCTAGATAAACCTGATAGTCAATTGCGTGGCGAAATTCGAAAATTCGACTCGGCACGAACGAATCAAAAGTAGCATTTTGTGACATTTCAGAATATTGAAGATGTTTTTCCAACGAATTTTAGGTTAGGTTGTGTCCACACTGCTAGTTGTTTCTGACAAACGAGCATGCGAAAGCAGAATCGGTGTCGCTTGACGCCGTCATCCGACTTTCACCCTCTGACGTCACGTTTCAGGAGTGGGTAAAATCCGGCAGATTTTAATCGCTTATATTTCTGGAGGATTTTTTTTTTAAATTTTTTGTTGTCTATGGGGTTTTTAATGTTGTTAGTTTACAATTTTGAGTATTTTAATTCAATTTTATTTTTTGGGCAAGTTCCCTATTGAAAATGATATACGTTATTTAGCCTTAACCGAAATTAATTTCAGTTTCGGTCCCTGGTTTGGCACTGCAAGTAGTTGACTTCGATGCACTTTCTTAATCTTGTGCTAAAAGATCTCCTTACTTTAAAAAAATATGTTGGTCTGGTTTCTGATAAAATTGGCAGCATTCTGTACTTCTTGCCATAATTCCTGACGATAGCTTGCGCATAAACTAATGGTTTCATATGCCCCAAAAGTATAAATCTAACGAGTTTAAATCTAACGGGTTTAAATCTGGGCTATCTGGGCTATTGAAATTCGCTTCCTCGGCCAATCCATCGATGGGGAAATTGTTCATTTAAGTAATTGCGGACTACAATAGAATAATGAGGCAGTGTCCCATCTTGCATGAACCAGATATTCCTCCTTAAATTTAATGACAAAGTTTACAGCTCATGAAAAAGATGAGTTTGAAGAAATTCTAAATTTGTTCGTAGATCATATGGATCCAACAGACGATCTCCTAAAAAGCCACACCACACATTAATTTTAAATTCATGCTGGAAATGTGATTCTCTGGGTAAATGTGGATTCTCAATATCCCATATATGAGGATTTCTCCAATTAAAAACTCCTCTGCGGGTGAATGAGGCTGGTCGCAATTTTTCTTTCTCGAGAATTCTAAAAACTAAAGCATTGCTTATTCCAACAGTTGCCGATAAACGTCTTGTACTCAGATGGGAATCTTCAGCAATTATTACTAAAACGTTATCCTCTTGATTGACACTAATTAGTTTTGGGCGGCCTACATCACGTTTAGGACGAAATTTGCCAGTCACCTTTAACTACACGTAAACATTTCAAGTTTTGTGACTCGGTCGAATTCTGTTGGGATATAATTCCAAACATCTTCGAGAAGCGGCACGTAATTTCTATCTCGAGAAATAGGCACTCTAAAGCAATGCATTAAGGGTACCTTTTTGGAGTAAAATTAGTAAAAATTGAATAAAACCAAGAAAACAAATATTTTGCCAGAGGCGTACAAATTGAGGAAGGGGGAAAACTCCTTCACACCACCTGGCAACAGTGAGGAACCAGTTCTTTAACTGATATTATGCTTCTTAGACCACTAACACTATCCACCGAATATGGTAAAGAAATATTGACTAATTTTAAAATAATAATTTTTTATTTTTAATTTCAACACCCTGTATCTCAGTAAGGAGATACATTTTATCAAAGTGTTTTTTGTTAAATCTTCATATTTTGGGCTAAGGATTCTTCGGTTAGCGTATGATCAATTATTAATAAAACACCTTGTAGAAAAAAACACATACGGGTCGAATTCAGAACTTCCTCATTTTAATTTTTTTAAAAGCCAGTTAAAAATATATACATACTCACGTATAAACAGGATTCGTAGATACATTTTAAATTAGCCTTTGTCTTGCGTATTTAGATGGGAACAATAATAATATACAGTGTGTTCTAGAATGGGGTACCGCATTCTTGTAAAATTTCTTATTTCTGATTTGCTGAGAAAAAGTCATTCTTTATAAAAAAAGTTTTGCTCGTCTTAGGAAGTCGTAAACAGTTGTCAAACTTAAGATAAATTATATAGGGTATTTAAAAAATGTGAAATCGACTTTGAGCAAACTACCTTTTTTACATTTTTATTGAAAAATTTATTTAACTAAATTTTTTCAATTATGAAGAAAAGCTTAAAGTTTAGTTGCAGAATAAGGAAATAACAATTTAAAAACAAAAGAAATAACATTTTATTTAACTAAGTTGAAAACTTTTCCACATGTAGACCTCTTACTAGTACACATTTTTTTAACATTTTTCTAAATTCTTCATATACAGATGAGATCACATCTTCATTTATGGTTGCAACAGCATTAGCAGTTTTTTGCTTTAATAAATTTGTCGTCTTCGAAATTGTTTGTGCCTACTTTTTGCTTTAAATAGAAGTAATCCAACTGGCGAACGGGCTGGTCATGCTGTTGGTCCATAGCGGCCAATCCACCTGTTGTGGAAGTGATTGTCTATCTATTCTGTAACTATAATTGTAAAATATGCTGGGCATCCATCTTGCTGGAAAACTATTTTTCTTCTAAATTCTAAATTTTCATTGTCCAGTTCGCCCAAAATAAAATTATTTAAAATTTTTAAACAAGCATTTTGATTTAAATTTCCATCCACATAGTAAGGACCGATTATTCTGCCGCAATAAATTTCTCCTTTTTAAACTTTTGACTATTAGTGGTAATTCAGAAATTAGGATTTTCCTGAGCCCAGCGCCTACAATTTTGAGAAGAGACTACCCCATTAGTCGTAAAAGTAGATTCGTCCGTGAATAAAATATTTCGATGAAACGATCTATCTGCTAAAATCTTCTCACCCATAGGTAAATAAAAGTCCAAACGACGAGCATCAACTTTAACTTGAAGTTTGTGAGTAAATTTAGGTTTGAATGCATAAAATTAGTTGCTGATTAAAATCATCTGAATATGAGATTTGCTAATACCTAAATTTATTGATCTTTTTCTTAACGTCCATCTTGAGTGTTCCTGTACAGACTCTAAAACTACAAGGGTAGCAGCGTTATCTTCAATTAACTGTTTTTTTTTAAATATTCTATACTTACATCCCCAGTGGAATCAAATTTATAAATTAATTTACTTATTGCTTTGCGAGTCACTTTAACATCTGGATACTTCTCATTAAAAACTTCTACGGCGTGTTTATAACAAACATTTCCGATTCCATAGCATTTGACCAAGTAAATTCGTTGTTCCAGGGTTCATAATTCAATAATCAGCAATTAATATTTTTATAGAAAATACAAAACACGAACAAATATCTATTTCACTAATATTGATATTAATCCATGGCATTACGTGATGTAATCTCATCTGTCTATGAAGAGTTTAGGAAAAGATTAGAATAATGTTTTCTACCATATAGGAGGTCTACACGTCGAATAGTTTTCAAGATAGTTGAATAAAATGTTTTTTTTTTTTTGAAAATTGTTATTTCCATATTTTACAACTAAACTCCATATTTGTGGAGCATTTTTTCAAATGAGAATAACTCCATTTCCATTTCTATTAATTAAGGGTCCGCAATCCTAAGAAAACTCCGAGATGGTTATGACCTAAGGACATTTTTGACATAGATACTCTTAATCAATAGCTAATTAATTGAAAATATAAAGCGTTTTAAAGAATTCTAGGGCCTCACCAAGCTATAGGTTTACATAACTTTACTCAGTGTTTTCTAAATCTAACTTATTCCCATTTGAAAAAATGCTTCACATTTAAGCTTTTCGTCATAATTGAAACCCTTTGCTAAATAAAATTTTCAATAAAAATATTAAAAACAGTAGTTTCCTTAAAGTTGATTCCATATTTTCTGAATACCCTGTATAATTTATCTTAAGTTTGTCAACTGTTTATGACTTTTTGAGAGAAGCAAAACTTTTTATAATACATGACTGTTTCTCGACAAATCAAAAATAACAAAGTTTACAAGAGTGGGGTACCCCATCCTGGGCAAACTGTATCTCTACTACAAGATTAACGCGACCTAATTAACGTAAAATTGTTTTAATTATTGATCATATGATCTGATTCAGTGCAGTTTGGTAAAACTAATAAAGGCAATATTTCCTTGAAAACATAAAATAATTTTTAAAAAATGGCCATGCTAATATAACGCTTTGAACACTTTACAAGTATCCAAACCAACATATGTAGGTGTAGCCTACTTTTACCTACTTAGTAAATGCGAAATTCCGTGTCAATGTTTTAGAAGATGTCAAGGCCGCCTTCGTCGGATTCCAGTTTAAACATAATATCTCATGAATCATTTAATATTAATGATAAATAAGTTGTCTGCATAAATTGTATGCAGAAGTAGTAATATGTCTAATAGCAATATATATTGATGTATATTATGTATGTATGTACATTGATGGAAGATAAGACAAGACAACAACAATTCTTATTTAATTTTGTTATTTTTTTCAATAATTGTCTTCCATCAATATATTGTTTTTAGACATATTAATGAACCCGTCCAATAGATTGGAAGACTGAAATTATGGATTTAGACCTACTTTTGACTATTTTGAATTTGAGCATTCAATTTGTAAATTCTGGTGAACATTAAAGTAGCTGTATAGAATTGTCTACCATGTTGTTTTTGAAAAAAGGACATCCAAATGAACAATATCCCCCAAGTTTGGTCAAGGACCTCGTTACTTTATTTCGGTCCTTATTTTGAACTTCGCTCGCGCGCGCGCCACAGATGTTCGGTGTTTTCCATTTATTTTTTCTGCACATGGAGCTAAGGGCCTAATAAAAAAAAGTGTTCATTGTGCCTATATTTCATGCCACCGAGCGGAAGACGGAAGCTGACTACCTTACCAAATTAATGCCAGCTCTCAAACTAAAGTTTTATATAGGTATAGGTTAATAGAGGACGGCATAAATTATTTAAATAATCTCTTACTGCATTATGCTTGACTTCCGAGTTGCGATAGGTTTTTGACTTTTTGGAAAAATCTACCTATACCTTAGCCGGGAAAGGAGGACAGTGATGAATTGAACTGTCAATAGTGTCACGGGCGCATGTCAATAATCGACGTTGATTTGATAATAACCCCTTGTAAAA
Organism: Rutpela maculata; assembly: GCA_936432065.2. NCBI lineage: Eukaryota > Metazoa > Arthropoda > Insecta > Coleoptera > Cerambycidae > Rutpela > Rutpela maculata. The sequence goes on along the minus strand of OW386286.2, from coordinate 81,592,959 downwards.
CTGATTTGGAATTACTTCAAATTTAAACGTCAATAGGATCTGTTGCACAGTCTGATCACGTGCACTTATTACTATCCTCCTCTTCCGACTAAAAAGTGCAGGTAAGATATCAAAAAGTAGAAAACTAGGAAGTCTATTAAAAAATGGGGGTTTGTAAGGGGGTCGGTGGCTCACTGGATTAGCGCAAGACAACCCCTCCAAATAATACGTCAAAACAAGAAAACGTAACTAGTCTCGCTCGAAAAATCAATTTTCATCATCTCATCCCTCCCAGAAAATCACCAAAAGTATTAATCACCCCCACTGAAATTGAAAAAATTCCCAAAACCCTTCCAAACCCAAAAGCTCCCAGTCCCGGTAACATTTCCAACATCCTCCTCAAAAATGTACCAACAAAAGCATTAGTACAGTTCTCCTGTATCCTAAATGCGATGCTTAAATCGCAGTATTTCCCTCCATCATGGAAATTGGGAATAGTGATCCCTATCTTAAAGTCAAACAAACCGCCTCACGATCCGAACAGTTATCGCCCCATTTGTTTACTAAACACCATGGGAAAGGTTGCTGAGAGGGTCGTGTTGCGGCTCTTAAGCAAAAAAATAGTTAAACACCGCCTATTACCGGTGCACCAGTTTGGTTTTAGCGAAAGTCATAGCACATCACTATCGCTAGCAAAAGTGGTACAGGATGTCATTGGCTGATACAATAAGAAGCAATGTACTGTCGTCATGTTACTTTTAGGGCGCTTTTTCACTAGCCGACACGATCCCCATTCGTCGTAAACGACACCGATACAACGATATCGGGGCAGCACAAACGTATATAATATAATTAGATGGAAGTCTTTTTCACTTGCCGATACGATACCGTTTTGTCGGCGCCGTGTTATTATATGCTATTCTTCAGTATCGGTACGACATTGTCGGTATCGTGACGGCCAGAGAAAAAACGTCCTCAGATATTGAACGCGCCTTCGATATCGTGTGGCATAACGGGCTAGTCTACAAACTACAATACGTTTGAGAACTGCCCGGGTACTTGGTAGTCCTCAACTACCTTTCGGACAGGCAAATAATGCTAAGACAAAAATAAAAGTTATAAGAAATCACATGTATTTCCCAAAAACAAATTCATGACAACAATTGAGTCGAATTTCGGAGATATGAACTTTACTTTGGCTCTTTAAATGGAATACCCTGTATATTTTTACACCATCTGAAGGGCCATAAAAAAGACTTTTAATGATATATAAAACATAGTATTTTTCTTAAAAACTATACTGCATATTAAATTTTATATTTTTTTACCATTAAGTCCTGGTAGTCCGAAAATATATATCAGTCATTCAAATTCTCCATTTTACTTAAAATAAAGTGAAATTACCTAGGTACCAACAAATATCTTGACAGAGCTAACGTATCGTTTACTTTACATTACATACTTTTGTCTTCCACGGCTAATTTGGTAAATTGTAAATTTATAGTAAATTAGACAATTTTTTTTAAAAGCTTTTATTTAACTTGCAATGTTTGTTTGTATGTTTGTTTGTTGGTTTAGGTCAAATCTTGCAAGCTTTGGGGGTGGTCAATTGAGCAAAGTAACTATGCAATATCACTATATGACCGCCCCCAAAGTTTTTGGTTTCCATGTGTATGAATTTAAAAAAAATTATTTTTACTTTTTAGTAGTTTTTTCAGATAAAAGCTTTTTCTTAAAAATACTTTTTTTATATAATTTTATTTAAGATAAATATTATGTTTTGTACTTATATCATTAATTTTTTTATGGCCTTTCAAATGGTGTAAAAATATACGGGATCTTTAATTTAAAAAAGCCAAAGTAAATTTCAGATCTCCGAAATGAGACTTTCAATCGCTTTTCTGAAATGATTTTTGGAAAATACATGTGATTTTCTATAACTTTCATGTTTGAAATTTTTTATGTTCGGACGACCACCTTGTACATGTACTGAAACATACACATACGCGGCTGCTTATCCAGTAACCCATCGTACATTAGAAAATTGAGACTCCCTATAGAGCTTGCACCAAATTGGGATATTTCATTTAATGTCTGTTTATACCAATTAATCAAGAATCTAACATATGCTTAGATAAACATCAACTAAATGAAGTTATTCTAACGTCACAATATGACGTCTCTGGACTGTGATATAATCACGTCATTTTCACTTCATTTTTACGTCTTTGTGGAGGTCAAAGTACGGTATTGTCTTCTGAGAGTTTTAATTCTTAAAATTATTGCTAGAATTACTTTATGCAAATAGTAACAGATTATTGTCTGCATCCCAGCTTGCTTAGCTCTATGAAAACCATACAAAACGAAATTTAATTTGTCACCGACTTACTTCAATCTCAAGTTAAATTTTTTTGTATGTGTAAATAAAAAATGTATTATATTAGTGTTCATCCCATTATTTTCCACATGACAGTAGGAGCGACAGTGATATGGGTCTGATATCTCAAGAACGCCTCTTTGCGTGAGGTCTCGAAGAAAAAATTTATTAGTTCAGTTAAAAAGACAAATTTGCCTTACCTGCATGCGAGCAAGAACTAACGAGCAAAGGTAGTTTGCAGATTATAATAGATAATTAATCTAATAAGCAAAAATAATTGAATTGTCAAAATAAATTTGTAGCCCGTTTATTTTCTGTATATTTTGCAGCTCCATTTTCATTTCATCCAAATTGTCGTTTATTAGAACAAAATAAAACACTTGATACGTATTAAGTATTTATTTTAAAACATCTATTACTAGAAAATACGTGCTTTGTACAACAGTAATTCTATAAATAATATGGCTCGTCATTCATTCACACACTGCCCAATTCCAGGCAAAAAGTCGTGGAAAGGACGGAAATCAACGACTTCTTGTCAGAAATGTAGCTTATTAAAACAATCTTTGGTTTTACCAATAATTCGAAACGTTTATAGTTTGTCAACTTCAAATTAATAGTAAAACACACTTAATCTAAAATGTTCGTGACAATTAACACTTCTTTCTAATTGTCAAAGTGTGTAGTAGGATGAGGTCTCTGACGGTCTGATTCAAATACGTGGTCTTCTCTCTATAAAAAGGAGATATTTGTTATAAAATTATATAACTTCTTATTACAAGGAAAAATTTGATACATATAGTTCATTTCAGAGATATAATAAATGTATTATATTACAATCTAAATAGTAGCACTGAATTACAAATATACCGATGGACACCGGGACGGGACGGCTATTCCGTATTGATGTGAAAGCACGTTCTCGCGACAAAAATCTTGGAAAATTATGAAGATATGAGCGAACTGGACTATTCTCGCTTAAAAGAGAAAGTATATCCTCATTTCTTTGGCGAACTGTTATTTTATTTGTGGCTTGGTATTTGTTTAATATCTTGTAGCTAGTTTTAAAAGTCGAGTATATTAAGTGTAAGAAGGGAGCTGGATATTACCGATGTACTTATTGCCAATCAGGTACTAAGAGATCTTCAGATTGCTGAAGAAAATACTCAAGAAGAACGATAAAACTATAACCACTGAATTATTTATAAAGAAGGAGAAAACGCACAAGAAGAATGCCTGAATGCGTTTCGGCAATATGCCGTCATAATAAGTAACCAAATAGTTGTGAATCATCTCGGCATACCATCGATCGTTATGGTTTGTTCCACGCGTAACGTATTGTGTAACGACCGTAGACACAATTATAATGTAAACCAAGATATGCAAGAATCAAATACACTGTTTGAAATGTCAAAAAATTCATAGCAATGAATATATTCAACGGTAAATAGTCCAGTCTCTATGTCGTGAAACAATTAGTGGTTATGAAAATTAATTAGATACCATGCCGTTTTGAGGGCTTGCAGGTGGGTCTATCTTGAGCATGTACGCAGGTTTCTGACCTCTGTTGTCTCGGTGAAAACGTCGCCATCTTGAAAAAATCGTTGTTTTGGTTTTTTGAAATATCTCGCTATTTTTAACGTTAAGACTTACCAAAGACACGAAAAGGAGAAAAGCATTTTTAAACCCATATATTTTTACCTTTCTCTCGCCATAAAAAGTTCTCACGAAAAAAAGTAAAAGGACCAAAATTATGGAGAATTTTAAGCTCTTCAAAATTATGCCTGTATTTTTTTTTCATAACTTTGACAGGAGAAATATATGTAAAAAACCAAGCGCGGATCTAGAAATTTCAATAATTTTTTTCTCGTCCGTGGCGCATGGGACCCATACGAAATATGGGAAATAACATCTCGAGAAGCACTTCTCTAACGACCCCTAAAAAATTTTGAAAAAGCAGTTTGCGAAAATTTTTTTCAAAATTCGATTACCCCCCCCCCCCAGGTCCAGGGACACCTGTTTAAAATTATTTTTTTTGTCATGTGCATTTTACTTTTCATAAAAATACAGCAACACGTTCTGAAGTTTATGAAAATATCTTCATTACTAACTGAGATACAACGAATTGAAATTTTATGATTTTTTAAATTGTAAATTACAAAATTTCAATTCGTTGTATCTGAGTTAGTAATGAAAATATTTTCATAAACTTCAGAATGTGTTGCTGTATTTTTATGAAAAGTAAAATGCACATGGCAAAAAAAATAATTTTAAACAGGTGTCCCTAGACCTGGGGGGGGGGGGGGGGGGTAACCGAAAAAAAAGTAAAAGGACCAAAATTATGGAGAATTTTAAGCTCTTCAAAATTATGCCTGTATTTTTTTTTCATAACTTTGACAGGAGAAATATATGTAAAAAACCAAGCGCGGATCTAGAAATTTCAATAATTTTTTTCTCGTCCGTGGCGCATGGGACCCATACGAAATATGGGAAATAACATCTCGAGAAGCACTTCTCTAACGACCCCTAAAAAATTTTGAAAAAGCAGTTTGCGAAAAATTTTTTCAAAATTCGATTGACCCCCCCCCCACCCAGGTCTAGGGACACCTGTTTAAAATTGTTTTTTTTGTCATGTGCATTTTACTTTTCATAAAAATACAGCAACACTTTCTGAAGCTTATGAAAATATTTTCATTACTAACTGAGATACAACGAATTGAAATTTTATGATTTGTTAAATTGTAAATTACAAAATTTAGGGGTCGTTAGAGAAGTGCTTCTCGAGATGTTATTTCCCATATTTCGATATTTCGTATGGGTCCCATGCGCCACGGACGAGAAAAAAAATTATTGAAATTTCTAGATCCGCGCTTGTAAAAAACGAAACTCGACCATTTTTTCAGGATGGCAGCGTTTCCACCGGTAATAGAGTTCAAAAACTTGCATACTCTCTTAGAATAGAGCCCCCTTCAGAATATGCATTCATATTTAGAATGGCCTGAAAGTGGCATGGGGTCAAATTTATTTTCGTTGGAGTAAAAATGGTCATAGCATTTTGGTTTATAACAAATAGTAGACTGTTAATTGAGACAATGTCGGAAAACTGTTAACGCGTTAGTAAAGAGTAGTGCAAGCATAGAGGTAGATTAAGCTGACAGTCGAGTATCGTGGTTTGGAGTCCATGTTAAACTGTAGATCCTTAAGGGCCAGTTGTACGAACTATGTTGAGCCAAGTTCAGCTTGAACCAAGATCAAAAGCCAAGGTTACGATTGTTACAATAATCGTAACCATGGCTTTTGATCTTGGTTCAAGCTGAACTTGGCTCAAATTAGTTCGTACAACTGGCCCTAAGTACAAAGGACCCATTGCAGCCTAGTTGAATAATAAAAAGAAGCTATCCACTATGTCAGGTTCTGGTTTCATGTCCATTCTGAAAAATAACTTACATATGGCCTATTCGGCGCAGTCAATCTCGGTGAAAGTGAGTTTGTCGGTGGCGCTCTGGATGGCGGTTGTGGCGGATGAGGTGGAATATCGAGGAGGGCTGGAACGTATGTAACTCCTGGGAGGCATTTTGAACACTGACGGCGAAGAGCCGGTCGTTGTCGTGATCCTCGGCATCTCAAAGCAAAACACAATTCGCCACCCATTTCTGAGCAAAGTGATTGATGAGGTGCACTTGCTGATCTCTAAATTAAAAAAATGGTTTTAAATAGGCATCTTACAGTTCAGGTACACTGGTGATACGATAGATAACACTTTTACCTTTATAAATAACAAAGACTATAGTTGTATAAAGTTCTATAACAGTCTGTTCTTGCTTTATGTAAACTCTCCAACGTCGAATAATAGGAAATTCTACATTTGAGTTTAGTTTAGTTCACACATGAAGCGAATATGCACTTTCAGGGGATGTAAACAGATAAGAGAATCCGCCCATTGGTTACAGGAAATTGGGCATTCTAAAAAAGGGAGTTATCGCAAAACAACGTATATGGTAAATGTCATCATCTGTCCTTATTCAATACCTTATCTAATTAAGCATTGTCCAAAACGAAAATTATCGCATATAAGGAAGGAAAATCGCGCCATATACCCTAAAGAAGAAACACCAAGCAACTACGGACACGTGTTTCAGAATTATTGTTCCTCATCAGCGTAGCGTAGCATCAAAAAGGATCTGGAGAAGACAGATAGGAACAATTACTAAAGGTTGAAAGTACAGTACATAGTACTTTTGTATACTCATTCATATATAGAATGGCCTAATTTTAGGCCACATTGCTCTACGTGCCGACTGGTGAAGGCCTAAAATTAGACTGATCTAGATATGAATGCATACAAGAGTACTGTGTACTCTACTTTCAACCTTCAATTATTACTGTTCCTATCTGTCTTTTCCAGATCCTTTTTCATACTGATGAAGGACAATAATTCCGGAACAAGTGTCCATAGCTGCTTGGTGTTTCTTCTGAGGATATATGGCGCGATTTTTCTTCCTTATTTGTTTTTACCCTACTAATTCCTTTTTATTATCGCATATGGTGATTATATTATTGATGTGAACTATACTAACAGCTCAACTGAAACTAACTTAATCTGTTAATTTGAACAGTTTGCTGAACGTTTCTAAAATATCAGTTAAATTGTTTTTGATTTTTTGGATACAATTTTTTGCAGTTAATCTAACGAATTATCTATGCTGCATATAATAAATCTCTAAAGTTGGCGTGTACGTAAATTGAAAACATTTGCAAAAAACTACCGAACCAATTTAAATAGGGTTTTCACAGGTACATTTATCTAAGCTTGGCGTAACATTTAGTTCTTATTTCATCGAAATCGGCCTACCTTAAGAAAAGTTTTATGAAAATCGGATTAGTAGAACCGGAGATACAGCTTAATCTCTACAATAAGCGTATTTGCATGGCAACTTTCGTGATTAAACTTCTGAAATATTCCAGAATATTCTGTATTGTTCCAGAAAATTAGAAAGTATTCTGGAACTTTCCAGAAAATTTTTGCGCCTTCTGAAATATTACAGAATGTTCTGTAATATTCCAGTAAATATGACCATTAACAAAGCGCAGGGCCAGATGCTGCACGTAGCGTGTGTGGACTTTAGTGTCAGTTGCTTTTCCCACGGCCAGCTCTAAGTGGCTCTCTGCCGTGTCAGTGATGCAAACATCTCTTAGTACATATCCCTGGTGATTCTACCTTAAGCGGCCAATATTCTTGGCTAAAGATATCGTCTCGGATGACGTTTATAATGAAGTTTTCTAGTTAATTTCAAAATTCCACGCAAACGTAGTCGCAAGCACAGCTAGTATTTTATAAGTACCTACATCCGGCGCGGTAGCTCAATTGGTTAAGCCGTATTGAGTGGCGAATGTGCTGATCGACTGTTTACCGCGCTCTGGGTTCGACCCCCCAGCCCCGGTATTGACAATGTTGTAGAACTCTCCAAAATCGTCCTAAGTTGAAGATAGAATCAAAATTCGACTTAGGTAAAAATTTCATTTAAAGACACTTTTAAGAGTCTGCAGAGGCACAGATCGGTCCATAAGGACCGTTTTGGGTTCTATAAGGCGTTGGAAATGACCAGGTGAAAATTCGAAGAAACACCGAATTTTCACTTAGGAAAAATGTTTTTGGTTCAGGATATGAGAGCAGAAGTATATAATGACAAAGATTTATGAATAATATACTTTTTCAAAGGTACCACAAATTGGACTTTGAAAAATAATATTTTTGAAAGGGCGTCAAAATTTGGCTCAAGAATCGATTTATCGAGAGTACGCCAAAATTTCACTTGCAGACTAATTTTTCAAAACTGCGTTGAAATTTGGTTTGAAAATCGATTTTTCAAAAGTACGCCAAAATTTCACCCGCAGATTAATTTTTCAAAACTACCTTGAAATTTGGCTTGAAAATCGATTTTTCAAAAGTACGCCAAAATTTCACCCGCAGATTAGTTTTTCAAAAGTACCTTGAAATTTGGCTTGAAAATTGATTTTTCAAAAGTACGCCGAAATTGGTCAAAAGTACCACAAAGTCAGTTTAAAAAGTACCACGAAAATATACTTTGAAATATTTTTTATTTTTTATTCCTCCACCAAAGACATTGACCTTTGATGTACGGTCATTGAAAGCCCAATTCTAAAGTATGAGCATAAAATTTTAGCGATGCACTGCATCCAAAAGACAAAATAGAAGAATTTGACAAAGCCGGCGTAGTGCCGATAAGCAAAAATTGATAAAAATCAATGCACATGTACAAGGCCGGCTTCTCGCATAGAAAGAGTTGGGATTGACTCAGCGGCTCGCAATTTGGTCGAGCGCGTTGAGTGGTCCAAACAAAGCAATGGTAGGAAAGCCAATAACAGGGCTTTCCAAATGACAAAGTTATAGAGGAAAACGCCTTGTGCATAAAAAACCAAAAATTCAATTTTGCCTTAAAAGTCGCTCGAAGGTGAGTAGCTGTAAGTAAATCGTGGACTGATCGAACGCCATTAAACTTATGCAGTTATAAGTCCTCACGAATGTGTTTGAGTACGTGAATCTCCACGATACAAGAACTTTAAAGCTAAGTAGTCTTTAGCGAAACTAAATTCATTTAGTAAAACTTTTTTAAGTTAATTTCAGTCAGCCGTAATTATAAATTACAAATAGTCTCAGATTTCTCTAAAAAGCTCGCATTTTGATTCTGAGAAGGTATGCATGAATCTTTTCTACCTAATCGATCGTTAGCGTAAGCGCTCTCGCTTGTATGGTCTGAAAGCCGTTACCTTGATTGGGGAAGGCACGATTCTTATCTTGAGAATTTTGTATAACCATTTCTGTTAATTTGTTTCTTAATTGATCTTGAGGCCTGTTGACGGTCTAAAATCCCTGGAACATTCGTATAGAAAGCCGGATGCGTCGAGTTAATTCACATTAACACTCGACCTTCTGGTTGCTTTACGGAGGTTCGATAGGGATTTTTTATGTGTTTTTTGAGAAATAGAGTCCGTTATTAATAGACCAAAACGTGGTTTCCACGTACAAAAATTAATCCCTCCGCAGAGAAATTCTTCGGTTGGGATTTTTTTATGCAAAAATTCAGGAAATTAAGAGGTAACTAAACCCCCTAACGAGGGAATTCAGGTCCAGAGAGAGCGTCATTTCCGATCTGTTGTAGTGCAGCCTTGGTCCATTATCCGGCTATCGAAGTGCATCTTATCTCGAACCCGCCTGGGAGGTAGAAGAACGGGGTAATACGCGACTGGCGCCCCCTGAGAAATAAATTGGTGTCGCGTCATTTTGACGCCCGGTAGTGCGTTCTCCTACAACAACACCGGTGGGTGTGGATGTATGTCTGCATTTTTCTAAATTTTGGCTTTGGATTTGGGGGTTGTTTACTATCTGTGGTGTGATTATCATGTTTTTATTTACTAAGACTATTCTCATTGAATAACAAAGTCTCTTTACCATAGATGAGATATTGGAAGCTTTGTCGTATGATGATATATAGAAGATGTAATTTTACTTCCACATCCAGTGGAAGTATAGTAACGACAAAAATTTTTTAAAAAATTTTTATTGTTCAAATAGGCTTAGAATGTCATGAAACGTCGAGATTTTAATTTTGAGCGAGAAAAAAAATTTCTGTCTGTCTGTCGGTCTGTAACTTTTTTTTGTGCGCACGTTTACTCTGGAACTGTTTAAGATATTGACTTGAAATTTGGTACACATATGTACTTTAACGAGATCTAGAACTAGATTATATTTTCATCTTGTTCCGTCGAAGGGTTGGGGGGTAAATTGGGGTAAATTTGGGGTAAATGGGTAAATCAAGCAGGTAAGAGTCCATGAAATTGCTATTTAGTATATACAAGAGAAGCTAAGGTCTCAAAAAAATTTTTGGGATTACCACCCCCACCTCCTTATTAAAGGGGATGAAAAAAAATTGTGATTTAGTGTATGTACAGGAACCAGAAACCTCAAAATATTTTTTTACTTTATCTACCCCCCACTACCACCCCCCAATCACCACCCCCACCCCACTACCGATGTGGGGTATCGTTTTATGGGTTTTTGGGGTAGAGGATTTCAAATATTATGTTATTAAAGTTCCATAAACAATTATTTTTACACACAAAGTTCTTTCGTTGTGAGTGACTTGGATAGAGAATCTGGATGTGGAAGTAGTGATTCCCTGGGCAGCGGTTTTTCATCATATTTTTAACTACGGAGAGATTAAGGCAGGAAACAGAGCAGAACTCTATAATCGATTGAACTTAAACGATATACCGTCAACAGATGTTAGATTAGATTTTCGTTTTAGATATCATTAAAATAATGTTTGATGTCCATTTATTGCTTATCATGGGTTTATATTAATTTATAAGTGACATAAAAAGCTTTTTAATGTGTTGTTTACATAAACAATATATTTCTATAGAGAACGATACATGTTTTCTCCATAAAATAGATAGTAAGCATACTAGTGGATTGTATGAGTCGGACGAAAACCCGACTATTGTCTGATGCAACCAGATTAGCCCCCCCCCCCTCCCGTTTTGCCGAACATCGTGGTGATGGCAGAATTTCTCGCTGGGTGATCCACCCCCGCAAACGGTCAAAAACCATCCCCAAACGGGGGGATAATTGTCTGAGGAAGTCTTACTTGGTGATCCCCCGTTTTCAAGGATGCTGAACACCGTGGTGGTGGCAGAATTTTAGAACTGCAGAAAAATTAATTTGTCTGTTTGACAAGATGTAAGAAAAAAATTATTTCAGAATATTTCTATTTTGAGAAATAATTTTTTTGTTTCCTTCTACTCTAACTATTCTAAAATTCTAAATCTAAACGTTATACTACATTTTTTCTAGGTATGTCATAACAGAGTTAAAAACGTAATTTACAGCAGCAAAGTAATAAAGTGCTTAACATTCTAAAATACGAATGAATCTTTTTTCCAATTGACCTATTTGCCGTTATAGAGCGGGAGCTAGGTGGCTTTTTCGGCAGCTCATCGTTTTATGTACTTTGAGATCTTTTTATGGTTTAATGGATGATAACGATTCATAAAATCGACTTCTGGCGGGGCACCTCCTGTCAGGAGCGTCACGAACAGTGTTTAAAAGTCGGTGAAATAATGTCATCGTTACAAGGCTCATTTTTTGTGTGTGTACATATTTTTTGTTTAGAATAAATAAAATATGATCGCCAGAAAGTGTGGGGCGTCAGGAGGCGCAGCCAGAAAGGTAATAATGATACAATACATCTGAGGCACGGTACGGAGTCAAGTTACCCGAAAGTGTTAAATTCCTGTATATTTAAGAGCCTATGGTACTTTTGTTGACACTAAGAACTTTACGGGGAGGCTATTCTATTGTTGAAGGAGCTTATATTTACGTTTCAAAAAGGAGCCAGAACTTGTAACGATGAGTTTAGAGTTCTGAGATGAAATATGCAAAAAAAAATCCAATTTTCTTCAAAAATCCTAAACATTTTCTTTCTGGCTAACCTTACTGACGGGAGTTTCTTTCTGGGAATGTTTTTCTGTGTTCAAAACATTTAAATAAACATGCTCAACCTTAAAAAAGTTTGTAGGTAACGATGATGTTATATAACTCCGTTTTTTTACCTCTTTGACCTTTCTGGTTGCGCCCCTGATGACCCACACTTTCTGGCGATCTTATTTTATTCTTTCTAAACATAAAATGTGTACACACAAAAAAAATTGGCTTTGTAACGATGATATAATTTCAATGATTTTTATATCTTGAACCATGGCCAACTCGACGGCTGACATATGCCAGAAGTCTATTTTGTCGTTATTTAAGTTCGATAGAATTAATCAGCGCATAGAAAATGCTTGTAACGATGAGTGTCCGAAAAAGCCACTTAGCTCCCGCACCATTAGAAAGTTTGGTGAAAACTAGGTTGGTATCACTGAAAGTAGTCAAAAGCCATGTTGACCAACTCATATAATTTTCAAACTTTGTAATATTGAAATACCTATAATATTTCCAGTATCTTTATTGTTAAACTTACTAAAATAAACTTAAACCCAAGTGCTGAAACTTACCAATGTAAGCCTAACATTAAAGATACTGAAAATAATGATATAGTTACTATATTATAGGTATATCATTATTACAAGTTGGTCAACATGAGTGCAGTGACTTTTTACTACTTTTAGTGGTACCAACCTAAATTTTACCATGACATTTTGTACCAAACGTTATAACGTGAAATAGGTCAATTGACTTAATCAATGCTTTGATTACATTTTGTTGCCTCCATAATTTGCTGCATTTGCTATCTCTCAATTAACCTCATTTTTAGTTTCTCTTCTACCAGTTTTAATCTTTATACCTCTTTACATATACACACAGGATGTCAGATGAAACAATGCTATTCTTGAATACGGAGGTACAGGAGGTCATTTGATATCTATACGATCATACCTATATGAAAAACCGCTGCCCAAGGAATCACTACTTCCACATCCAGATTTTCGATCCAACTCACTTACAATGAAAAAAATTTGTGGAAATAATTGCTCATGGAACTTTAATAATATAAAATTTGAAATCCTCTACCCCAAAAAAAAGTTACAGACCAACAGACAGAAATTTTTTTTTCTCTCAAACTTAAAACCTCGACGTTTCATGACATTTTAATCCTATTTGAACAATAAAAATTTTAAAAAATGTTTTTGTAGTTACTATACTTCCACTGGATGTGGAAGTAAAAAGCTACGGTTTTCTTTAGTGCCGATTTTGCACTTTTCTTTTTAAATCTCCATTTTTTATCATTTACGTGATAATTACGCACATAGTTTAACTTTTGATATTCTGAAATTCTTTACTCGAAATAAATAAACTTCCAAAAGATAAATAAATTAAAAGTTTCTGCTGGTTAGAAAAAAAAATACATTTATAGGAAAAAAATGTAATGTGCTAACTCCCGTTCACCAGATATTCTCTCAAATAAAATCAAATTGGTAAGCGGAAAGAGAAAATGCTTTTGAGACATTATATAAACTCACTTAAAATAGGGAAATCATTTTAAAATTGAGACAAAATGAGGAAATGAACTAAAACAGTAATCAAGTTTAAAAAAATAATACTGTCAAGGATTTTACTTTAAAATTGGATTTTAATGAGTTACCACGCATTGATATGGAAAAATAAAATGGTTGAGATATTCGAGAACTCAGTCTCGCACAAAATTTAAAATAATACTGGTATTAAATTAAATATCTACATTAATTCTAAAGTGGTAGTTCTAAATGTGGAAAATTCGTATATATGCATAAATTGATTAATATTTAAAATCGTTCATTTTACTTCGCTGGTAACATTTTATAATTTACCTCATGGTTTGTATAAAAAACCGAAAACTTGTATAGTAATTATTTAATAAGATATAATACTCAGTAAATTCCCAATTAAAATTAATCTTTAGTGAGTGAAATAAATGCATAGAACACGTTTTCTAAAATCCGATGTTTACTTAACAAATTAATAAACTTAAATGATACCATCGTTGCCTGAAATGTTGTTTGGCTCCCTTTACAATGGTTACGATTTGTTTTTATTCCTCTTGCCAAGTTTTATCTTTCTTTTCCCTGAGACTTTTATTTTGTGATTTACTATTATTGCTGTGGGGGCATAACCCTCTAAAACATTATTTCCGTCGTAATTATCTTTGGTCTACTTGCCATGATACCGTCCAACCAAATTTCCTACATATGCATAAATATCGTATATTCACTACTTTATTTACGATTTGGATATGGATTATAACGGAATAGTGGTTTCATCGATTTCAATCTTAGACTAGAAATATGTGAGAATAGGGACTTGTAACGGATTTTCACCACGCAGCCGAAGTGTGACCGAAATCTGTGTATACGTCATTGTTTTGGTGGCAAACGAACTGTTAACACCAAAGTGAATTTTTGCGAAATACGAGTACTTCTATGGTGATGGAATGCAATTTATATTCTGTGCATAATGGTAGTCTGCTATAAAATTTGCAACGAAAATAAATGAGATTTTAACTTCCCCATATAAAAATGGAGATGTTAACTACAGATCTTCCTATTTTGAGATTTCAGAAAGTGATTTTAAAAACATATAGTCTATTGTCCATGTACTGTAGAAAGGAACTAAAACGTTAAAGGGTTTTTATTGTTTATTATGTTCAATTGACCTCAAGATATGAAAAAACCGCGGAGAGAATTAAATTTCTAATTGAAATGACACCTTCAGAAGTCAAAAATTTTTTTTTTTACAAAAAAAAAAAACAAAAAAAAAAAAAAAACGAAAAAATGCAATTTTTTATTTTTTTTTATTTTAGCCTGTAACTATTTTTCGGGTACATTTAGGCATAGACATTGCTGCATAACAAAAGAAGCTGGCGTTTTACCCGTTAAAATGAGATTTTGTAAACAGTTTTACGATTAATAGTGACCGAGATATAGCGTTTCAAAGTTTGCAACTTTTAACTTTTTTTGCTAATTTTTACTATTTTTCTTCAAATTTCGTCCTGTAACTTTTTTCTGAGTGAATTATTATATTAAAGTGAAAGCTGACTTTACGCCTGTTGAAATGGTGGCATGTAAAAGTCTGTACGACAAATAGAAACCTAGATACAGCGTTTCGAAGAGTGTTACTTTTGTTAACTTTCTTCCAATTCTTACGTTCTTTTTTAAATTTCGGCCTATAACTTATTTGTCAAATACAGATATTGCTACATGGAATGTACTCGCAGCATTCTTGTTTAAATGGTATGCAATAGAAGTTTATGTGATCAATAGTAACCAAGATTCAGTCTAGATATAGTAGATTATTGTACTTAAAAAATAACTTTTTACATTTTTCCACTTCTGAACTTTATTATATCACGTGTTTTTTTTTTGTTCAAATAACTTAGATTAATAACTTACATTATGAAATTATTCAAATGCTGGATTTAACATATTTTCAAAATCAAAGTCGATTTCTTCATCGGTATCTATGTAAACATCGTCTTCCGTTATTTGAGGTACATCAGCGTTTTCACAGGTCATTCCCATACATTCTTTGCAAAAAATGGAGCAACTCATTCCCAATTTCCTGCAACCACAGTTTCCTCTGCATCCTTTGGTGCATTTACAGGCTATTTTTTCCAGCAAAACTTGTGGTGCGGGAGGTTTAGTTGTCAAAATTGGTACTAGTCCATTTTCTGAACTTTTACAACCCCAGATGGGAGGATTTACAATATTTCCTTTCCAATGTTTGCATTTGCAAGTAAGTTCTTAAACCATGATGTTTAGCAGCATCAGTTGTTGGAGGCAATTGGGACAATGAGAATTTCGCACATGTTGAGTACTTCTGAAATAACTTATAGCGACAGGTGCTTTGGCCATCAATTTTCATACCGTATAGTAATGTTACAATACATTCAGAAGCAGAACCGATGGCTGCTGGACTTGCATTTTCACACAAAAATTCATTTAAATACGTTTCCAAAAGCAAAATATTCTTATTAATGAAATTCAAGAATTTCTTTTTACCAATACCAAAAAAGGAAGCCACTGAATGCATGGGCGAAGCCAAGGTATTTTTGTAGATGATTAAATTTGAAACTATTATGGTTATATAATTTGGCAGTTACATTTCCTATACTAGGTTTAAAAAAATATATATTTTCATTTTCTTCTGGTAATAATGATAGGATAAGAAGATCGACATCTTGACCAACTATAACAACATTTTCTGATTGGGATGCCTTATCTTTTGCAGTATTTACAATTAGTACGTCTGCATCCTCTTCAGCTTGCCCAGTCTCAATATTATTTTCTTCAAATTTTTGTATTAAATATGAAATAATTTTTTTTTAATTCTTTTCATTTGCCAAAAATTTATCAGGTTTTGATAATGGCTTTGAGTAATTGTTAATCTGAACTCCTGGCCCAACTTGCTTGGTTCGGCGTAATCTTTCTGCAGATTTCATACCTGTATTATCGTAATCACTAGGGTAGCCATCAAACACAACAGTGCAATTCGTGTAAAAATGTTCTAAGTGTTGAATATATTTTTTACTGATTTCTTCAAATGTATCGTTGGTATTCCAAACTATTTTGTGCAATAAAAATCCACCATCGATAATGCAATAAATGTTAGAGAGAGAAACATCATTTATAGGTTCGAAAAAATCATAAAGATCCGATTTTTTATTTTTTCTCATGATTCCCTCTTGAAAGATTGACGTTGGATATGGAGATAATTCAAAATCAAAATACTCTTCCAATTCTGAATCAGTTGGTTTGAATAACAGCATCCTTCTAAATAGTGTATCCGCATCAACGACAACATTGTCTTTTGCTACTTGGATTTTGGAAAGTATAAGGATAATAAGGAGAAAAAACAACACT
Source organism: Rutpela maculata (assembly GCA_936432065.2). Lineage (NCBI taxonomy): Eukaryota > Metazoa > Arthropoda > Insecta > Coleoptera > Cerambycidae > Rutpela > Rutpela maculata. The sequence goes on along the minus strand of OW386286.2, from coordinate 81,576,185 downwards.
TTAAGATGGGTTAAACTTCTATTGCAGACCATTTAAACAAGAATGCTGCGAGGTCATTCAGTGTAGCAATATCTGTACTTAAAGCATTTGACAAATAAGTTATAGGCCGAAATTTAAAAAAGAACGTAAAAATTGGAAGAAAGTTAATAAAAGTAACACTCTTCGAAACGCTGTATCTAGGTTTCTATTTGTCGTAGAGACTTTTAACAGGCACCATTTCAACGAGCGTAAAGTCAGCTTTCACTTTAATATAATAATGTCTACACCTAAATTCACTCAGAAAAAAGTTACAGAACGAAATTTGAAAAAAAAATAGTAAAAATTAGAAAAAAAGTTAAAAGTTGCCAACTTTGAAACGCTATATCTCGGTCACTATTAATCGTAAAACTGTTTACAAAATCTCTTTTTAACGGGTCAAACGCCAACTTTTTTTGTTATGCAGCAATGTATATGCCTAAATGTACCCGAAAAATAGTTACAGGCTAAAATAAAAAAAAAATAAAAAATTGCATTTTTTCGCTTTTTTTTGTTTTGTTTTTTGGACGTATTTTTGTTAAAAAAAAAAAAATTTGACTTCTGAAGGTGCCATTTCGATTGTAAATTTAATTCTCTACACACTTCTCTATTGACGTGTTTATAGAAAAAATTCATAGTTTTCGAGCAAAAAAAAAAATATGAAAAGTGGCCCTTTTTACTTCGATCTCAAAAACGCACCACTTTAAATGGTAGCACTCCGCGGTTTTTTCATATCTTGGGGTCAATTGAACATAATAAACAATAAAAACCATTTAACGTTTTAGTTCCTTTCATCTTTTTTTGTACATAGACAATAGCCTAATATGTGGAAAGATAAAGTTGAAACTAGGGATTCGATTTGATGAAGTTTGGCACAATGGTGATAAATAATATTGGTACCGTATATGACTCCTAAGCTTTTGGTGTAGATCGGATGACGTTTAGTACCTTTTTGGCACACACTTTCTTTCAACATAATAACCATTTTGTACTTCCCTCGCTTACCGAAGGGAAGTGTTGTGAAAAAATCACCCTACGAGATTTCCCCGGATTTTTACGTTTCAGATACGTGGATTACGAAAATTAAAGCCATTTGATTTCGTTTGTCGGTCTGGGGTCTCTTGACGTTATATCTACAAAACCACTTGACGGAGAAGGATAATATTTGGTAGGTAGTTGACGCTACTACCAACGAAGAACCTGACACAGTTTCGTTGAAAAATATGCAGGGAGGGTTCCATAAAAAATATAGTTAAGGAAAAAAATATGACGGAAAACAGTAATATTTGGCATGTAATTAACACAACTGTCAAGGAAAAAACATATGCAAAAAAAATATACGGGGTATCGCCCTCCGCCACATTAAAAAATGTGGCGGAGGGCGATAATATTTCGCATGCAGGTAACACAACTGCCAAAGAAGAAAAATATGAAAAAATATACAGGGTGGTCACACAAAAAAATATTTTTAAGTGTGACGGAGGACGATAATATTTCGCATGCAGATAACACAACTGTCAAAGAAAAAATGGAAAAAAGATATAGGGGGTGGTCGTCCATAAAATATTTTCAAAAATGTGACAGAGGGCGATAATATTTCGCGTTCGGTTAATACAACTGGCAAAGAAGAAAAATATGAAAAAAAATATACAGGGTGAGCACCCCAAAAAATTTTTAAAAAATATGACGGAGGACGATGATATTGTAACATAACTCTCAAAGAAAAATATGCGAAAAAAAATTACAAGGTGGTCACCCTAGAAAAGATATATGAAAAGTGTGACGTATAATATTTCGCATGTAGTTAATACAACTGCCAGGGAAGAAAATATACAGGTTGGTCACTATTAAACATAATTATGGTGGATATAATACTTATACTGTAGTTGGCAGAATTACCACGGAAGAAATCTGACATCTTTTAATGAGAAGTATACAGAGAGGTCACTTTAAAAAATCACTAAACGGAAGAGGAAAATAATATTTGGAATGTAGTTGTCACTTGCTAGGAAGAAAATCTGATATATTCTTAATTAAAAAAAGTATACAGTATACAGTTATTGTACAGAAAAAATAATGAATAAATGAAAAGTTAAGAACTTTTATAGGTCGCTATCGAGACTTGAATTTAGCCGATTATTATATCCCATTAGAAAATAGATATTGTGATTTCAACGATATATCACACTCCATATTTTTCCGTTCATTTTCCGTCAAAAAAGAATGGTCCTAGTCTCGGTCATTAAGGATAAGTATAAGTTATAGTACTAGCGGAACGGAGGCCTGCATCGCAATTCTCAATGTTAATGGGCCCGGTTATTGACTAAAGTAAAGAACTTTCGCAAATATTTGGTGGTGAGGTTCCAGTAGCTACCAATTCAGAGCAGTGCCGAACACTAAGCACTAAGCACTCAAAAGAGTGCCTTTTATTTTTCGAGCACTACTAAGCACTCTGAAAAGGTTGCTTTAAATTCACGAGCACTAAGCACTTTTTAAAAATTTAAATTATGAGGTATCTATTATTCTATTGAGGCTATAACTTTATTGAATTTATGTGTTATTTGTAAAAAAAGGACAAAGGCCAACAAGAACGACCCGACCTAGATGACAATGTAGGAAAAGAATGTGACAATTTGCTGAATGCAGCACAGTTTTTTATTTTAGCGATAATGCCAATAAAAATAAGATAAAGATAAATTAGCTGCTCAATGAAAAACTTGCTTGAGTGTAAAAATAAAAATGGTGAAAACTTTCTCTGCAAATGGAATAATTTCAGTTTGTTTGAAAAAACTTCTTTTTTGTCAAAATAAACAGGGTGGATCATTACTAATGAGCCATAGAGCAATGACATATTTGTGGAACAAAATATGAAATTTAGCCTAATATTCTTTAGTGAAATGTTGTGGATTAGATGCATGGTGTCAAAGTGAAAATTAATTTTTTGTCTTTTTTTAATCACCTTATTTACATTAATGTCCTGGAGGAGTTTAGCCGTAGGCTATTCTACCACTCAACCAGAATGGACACAAATGCACATAGACAACATCACAACACCCATTCCCTGCGACATTGCCATCTGTCGCAGCTGAGACTCGAACTCAGGAGAGGAGAGCGACTAGGCCGTGTTGTCTCTCACACAACCGCAGTCTAGCCCACTGCTGTGAAAAAAACCACTACATATCCATACCCTAGCTAGGATTCGAACCTGGGACCCCGTGGTCGCAAGCCTAACATTTACCATTTTATTTTTACCAAGCCTTAACATTAAGCACTGCGCTACCGAGCCGGTGTCCTTAATTACTCAATAGTCTCTATTCTATTCCGATTTTCACCAAAGGAGTGAAATTATTTTTTAAGGAAAGAAACAATTTATCATATCATACTTTGAGGAAGAGGGCACCACGGAAACTATACATCTGGTGATGAATCATTTAGATACTATTTTATACGAAATATTTGGACTGTTCTGACTAGATAATATGATTTAGGTATCATTTTTACGTGAAATTGGTATGCTTGTGATTGTAATGTAATATAAGATAAAATAATGTGTGAATGAATTTGATAATCCCAACCGTTTTTGAGGAAAGAGGAAACCATCGTTAAATATTTGGGCTCACATCCAATTTGGAAGAAAAATATTAGACTATTTTGAAAAAAGTTTTGAATGAAAATGTATTTTAAAACATTTTCCTAAGAATTATTACATGGGATATAACTGAATGTAATTATATATACAGTGTGTCCCGGATGGGGAATCACACTATTGTAAACTTTCTTGTTTTTGATTTGCTGAGAAAAAGTCATTCATTTTAAAAAGTTTTGCTTGCCTAGGGAGTCATAAGCAATTGTCAAACTTAACTAAAAATTAGAAAATATGAAATCGACCTTAGGCAAACTATCTTTTTTACAATTTTATTGAAAATTTTTTTAAACAAAGTTTTTTCGATTATGAAGAAAAGCTCAAATACAGACTTTGGTTGCAAAATAAGGAAAAAACATTTTATTGTTGAAATCTATTCCATATGTAGACCGTCTATTAGTACACATTTTTCTTCTAAATTCTTCATAGACAGATGAGATTACATCAAGTAATGCCATGGATTAACGTCAATGTCAGTGTAATAGAAATTTATTCGTATTTTGTATTTTCTATAAAATTGTTAATTACTGATTATTGAATTACGCTAATCCTGGAACAATGAATTTATATGGTCAATGCTATGGAACCGGAAATGTTTCTTACAGATACTTACGCAATAGAAGTTTTTAATGAGAAATATCCAGATGTTAAAGTGACTCGCAAAGCAGTACTATCTTTAAATGGAACACCCTGTACATATTTCTTCCACATCCAGTGGAAGTATAGTAACGACAAAAATTCAAATAGGCTTAAAATATCATGAAACGCCGAGATTTCAAGTTTGAGCGAAAAAAAAATTTTCTGTCTGTCGGTCTGTAACTTTTTTTGTGCGCACGTTTACTCTGGAATGGTTTGAGCTATTGACTTGAAATTTGGTACACATATGTATTTTAACGAGATCTAGAACTAGATTATATTTTCATCTTGTTCCGTCGAAGGGTTGGGGGGTAAATTGGGATAAATTTAGAGTAACTATGTAAATCAAGCAGGTAAGAGTTCATAAAATTGATATTTAGTATAGACAAGAGAAGCTGAGGACTCAAAAAAAATGTTGGCATTAGCCACCCCCATTACCACCCCCACCCCATTATTAAAGTGGATGAAAAAAAAAAGTGATTTAGTGTGTGTACAAGAACCAGAAACCTTAAAATATTCTTTTACTTTATCCACCCCCCACCCCCACCCCACTACCGATGTGGGGTATCGTTTTATGGGTTTTTGGGGTAGAGGATTTCAAATATTATATTATTAAAGTTCCATAAACAATTATTTCCAGATACAAAATTTTTTCGTTATGTGACTTGGATAGAAAATCCGGATGTGGAAGTAGTGATTCCTTGGGCAGCGGTTTTTTTACATATTTGGATTCAAGGCAACATTCTAGTATACCATGAGATTTTCGCGAATTTTTGAGTCTATGTTCAGTTTTTTAAGAATTAAAAAAAAAAAGTTTTCGATAAAAAAGTGATTTGTTCAATTTTGGAGGCTTCGTAAATAGTTATTAATGAAATTAAATGAAAAATTATATTTTTCCCTTGGATTTTACCTGCCGGAGAACAAATTTTGGCATTCCAAAGCACTCTAGACGAATGTTTTGAAATGCTTAAAAAAACTGAACATCGACTCAAAAGTTCGCAAAAATTTCATGGTATACTCAAAATGTTGTCTTGAATCCAAATATGTAAGAATATACAGAGCGGTAAATTTAAAAATCAAATTGATAAGTTAAAAATAAAGGAAATATAGGGGGGAGCCACCAGCCTGTGGCACCCGGTATATTAATTTATAAATCTTATTCCACTGGGGATGAAAAAAATATAGAACAAAAAACAATTAAATGAAGATGAAGCTGTTACCCTTGTAGTTTTAGACTCTGTATACTTCTGAATACACAAGATGGACGTTAAGGAAGAGATTTAGGTATTAGGAAATCTCATATTGACAGGATTTTAGTCAGCAACAAATTTTACGTATTCAGACAGATTTATTCACAAACTTCAAGTTGGAGATGATGCTCGTCGTTTGGACTTTTGTTTAACTATAGGTGAGAAAATTTTAGCAGATAGATCATTTCATCGAAACATTTTATTTACGGACGAATCTACTTTTACGAGGTAGTCTCTTCTCGAAATTGTTGGTACTGGACTCAGGAAAATCCTAATTACCGAATTACCACTAATGGCCAAAAGTTTAAAAAAAGTAAATGTTTGGTGCGGCATAATGCATCACAGAATAATTGACCCTTATTTTATGGATGGAATTTAAGTCAAAATGCTTTGAATAATTTTGTTTATTGCGAATTAAAATTTAGAATTTAGAAGAAAAATAATTCTTCAGCAATATGGATGCCCAGCACATTATACAATAATTCTAGTTAGACAATGATTACAGTATCACTTTCACGACAGGTGCATTGACCGCTATGGACCAACAGCATGACCAGCCCATTCGCCTAATCTAACCCCGTTCGATTACTTCCTTCGAAAAAAATTTTGGATGCTGTTGCAACCATCAATGTTGATGTGATCTCATCTGCCTCTGAAGAATTTAGAAAAATATTAGAAAAATGTGTACTAGCAGAAGGTCTACATGTGGAATAATTTTCAGCTTATTTGAACAAAATGTTTCCTTTTTTTGAAAATCGTTACTTCCTTATTTTGCAATTAAACTCCGCATTTAAGCTTTTCTTCATAATTGAAAAAAATTTGTTAAATACAATTTTCAATCAAAATATAAGAAAGGTAATTTATTTAAAGTCGATTTCATATTTTCTGATTTTTAGAATACCCTGTATAATTTATCTTAAGTTTGACAACTGTTTATCACTTCCTCAGAAAAGCAAATCTTTTTATAAAAAACGACTTTTTCTCGGCAAATCAAATATAAGAAAATTTACAAGAGTGCGGACACATATATTTTTGGTTATAATACTTTTTTCAAAATAGTCTCTTTCTAATATATTTTTTTCTAAATTGGATGTGAGTTCAAATGTTTAACGGCTTTTTGTACCCATGTCTAGTAGTATACAAATTTCATGTAAAAATGATGCCTTGCTCACGAGACTTCTAGATTACTCGCGAGCCACAAGGTGTTTGGGAGTTTTAGGAACACTAAAGTGTTTGCGAACCTCTTCGAGTGCAAGCGAGCACTTTTCGGGATTACTAAGCAGTAAGCCCATTCGTAAGGTGCTTAAAGCAATAAGCACCAAGTACCGATTTGAAAAGGGTGCTCTAACCACAGTGATCCAGAGCACAAAAAGTACTTAGAGTATTCAGATGAGCAATGAGCACTGAACAAAGTGCTTTGGAAAAGCTCTGTTCCAGTAGCTAGCCATTTTTTTTTATATCAAAGGGCTATATTAAGGAAGTTTCTAGGAGAATTGTGAACGAAGACTAGATAATCTGTAGGTAAAACAAAATTCATAATTATTTTCCAAAATTTTTTTAGTGTAAAGTTGCAGTTTGTGAGTGTTTTCCAGTTACAAGGTTCATTCCCTATATATTCTGACAAGTTTCTTTTTTTTAGATCGTTAATTAATTTTTACGTCAAAATATTTCTTTTTAATTTGAGTTTTTGTATTTAATTTCTTAGTGTTATTGTAATATTGGCAATTATAGGAAAATGATCTATATTATTAGGTATATACAATTATAGAGTTGATTTGTTCTATAGATTCCTGAGTACTAGAATATTAATTTAATTTAAACTTTCTTGCTTGATTGCTTTTTTTAAATTATTCTCTAAAAATAAAGTCGACATTCGATATAATTTAGAGCTATATAAAGAAAAGCTAAAGCACCATCCAGGTGAGAAAATAATTACCAAAGTGTTACTATTTAGTTACCTCGCACATCCCCTTTTCTCCTTTAGTTTTGAAAATGATTGATTGAAATTTGGGATCTCCTATATAGATAATAAGCGGCACTTTAGGCACACAAGTGATTTCTTTTTTCACTTCTGGTTTCGACGGAAGTGACAGTAACTTTCGATTTTAAAATGGAACACCGTGTATATTATTGCATTTTTGAATTCTGCATAATTTTACGGATCCAACCAATACCAAATAAGTGATATTTCAAACGTCAATATTTTTTTTGTCATTTTTAGCTTTCCATTTAAGTGTGCCATGCCGGTTCCTATTTGTTCTAAATGACCCGTGTAATGCTAGAAAAATCGAAATCCCGTCAAGAATACTAAAAACCGCTGCCCAAGGAATCACTACTTTCACATCCTCTATCCAAATCACTCACAACGAAAAAACTTTGTATGTGGAAATAATTGTTTATGGAACTTTAATAATATAATATTTGAAATCCTCTACCCAAAAAACCCCTTAAAACGATACCCCACATCGGTAGTGGGGTGGGGGTGGATGAAGTAAACAAAATATTTTGAGGTTTCTAGTTCTTATATATATATATATATATATATACCAAATCACAATTTTTTTTCCCTTTAATAATGGGGTAGGGGTGGTAATGGTGGCTAATGCCAAAATTTTTTTGAGACCTTAGTTTCTCTTGTATATACTAAATACCAATTTTATGGACTCTTACATGCTTGATTTACCCATTTACCCCAAATTTACCCCAATTTACCCCCAACCCTTCGACGGAATAAGATGAAAATATAATCTAGTTCCAGATCTCGTTAAAGTACATATATGTGTACCAAATTTCAAGTCAATATCTTAAACGGTTCCAGAATAAACGTGCGCACAAAAAAAGTTACAGACAGACCGACAGACAGACAGACAGACAGAATTTTTTTTTCGCTCAAACTTAAAATCTCGACGTTTCATGATAATCCAGGCGTTTTAGTTGTAAAATTGACTTCTGTGCTAAATTCGTGCCCTACGAAAATTTTTTTCTTTATTATGTTTATTTGGACGTCTTGAATAACACTTGGTAGTTACGCCACGAAACACCTGGAGGATTTCGTGAAAACCACGTCGGAAGGTCGCGAAAACCGCGAATTCGCGATTAACTCAGTTTTTATGGCCCAAACGGAAACAACACCTGTTATAAAAGTTGTACATCTGTAAATTCTTTACCTTAAAGGTCCTATACATTTTTTTCGTACGCCTAACCGTTTTGGAGATACGACGCGGATTAAGTGGAAAATGCAATTAGTTCCACCAAACCTCTTTCGCACCACATATTTCGCAATTATCTTGCTTTCCATGTTTCAGAATAAAATCGCTGCCCAAGGAATCATTACTTCCACATCCAGATTTTCTATCCAAGTCACTCACAACGAAAAAAGTTCGTATGCAGAAATAATTGTTTATGAAACTTTAATAATGTAATATTTGAAATCCTCTACCCCAAAAACCCATAAAACGATACCCCACATCGGTAGTGGGGTGGGGGTGGTCATAGGGGGTGGATGAAGTAAAAAAATATTTTGAGGTTTCTGGTTCTTGTGCACACACTAAATCACATTTTTTTTTCATCTCCTTTAGTAATGGGGTGGGGGTGGTAATGGGGGTGGCTAATGCAAAATTTTTTTTGAGACCTTAGCTTCTCTTGTATATACTAAATACCAATTTTATGGACTCTTGCCTGCTTGATTTACCTATTTACCCCAAGTTTACCCCAATTTACCCCCCCAACCCTTCGACGGAACAAGATGAAAATATAATCTAGTTCTAAATCTCGTTAAAGTACATAAGTGTACCAAATTTCAAGTTAATATCTCAAACGTTTCCAGAGTAAATGTGCGCACAAAAAAAAGTTACAGACAGACAGACCGAGAGACAGACAGACATACAGACAGACAGACAGAAATTTTTTTTCGCTCAAACTTAAAATCTCGACGTTTCATGACATTCTAAGCCTATTTGAACAATAAAAATTTTAAAATTTTTTTTTGTCGTTACTATACTTCCACTAGATGTGGAAGTAAAATTAAATATTATCAAGTTCAAACCTGGCTGGGAAAAGACATTGATCCTGAGCAGTGGGGCTGGATTAGGAAGAATGATATTTTGCAGCCAGTACCAACGCAGTTACCACCAGCACCAGACATAGTGTTAAATTCAATTTTTTGTAACTGCACGAAGGGTTGTGCAGGAAAATGTAGCTGTAGGAAAGTAGGACTGAATTGTTCAACAGCTTAAGGCCATTGCCACGGTCACTCCTGCTTGAATACCGCACCTATAATTGCTATGAATGACGAAATGGGTGACATAGAATCTTATCAGAATGAAAGTAATGACAACGATTTGTCATTGGACGATAACGTTTCAGATACCGAAGGAATCAGAAATATTGACTAATTTAAGATCCGGCATGGATTAGGCCTCCTGGGAACCATGTAAAAAAGCGCGCCGAGCATTCTACCTCTAGAGTGGTGCAGAAACGAATGCATTTTTTTACTTATTCACTGTAAATAAATGTAAATAAAATCTATAAGACATTCTGGTAGAGAATAAAGATCACCGAGCTCTATAACAGCAATATTTAATTTTCATTCTGAGTCATAGAAAGCAAGATAATTGCGAAATATGTGGTGCGGAAGAGGTTTGGCGGAACTAAATGCATTTTTCACTTAGTCCGCGTCATATCTCCAAAACGGTTAGGCGTACGAAAAAAATGTATAGCACCTTTAAGGTATAGAATTTACAGATGCACAACTTTTATAATGTTCCAGTTTGGGCCATAAAAACTGAGTTAATCGCGAATTCGCAGTTTTCGCGACCTTCCGACGCGGTTTTGACGAAATCCTCCAGGTGTTTCATGGTGTAACTACTAAGTGTTATTCAAGACGTCCAAATAAACATAATAAAGAAAAATTTTTTCGTAGGGCACGATTTTGGCAGCAAAAGTCTAATTCGCCTGGAGTATGACATTTTAAGCCTATTTGAACAATAAAAATTTTAAAAATTTTTTTTGTCGTTACTATACTTCCATTGGATGTGGAAGTAATTACGTGATTTATGATCAAATAAAGTTCATCAGATGGTTTTTGGGGCAAAACTCAATTTTTTCAAATGGAACCTTATTGGTACCGTGGTATCATTTATTAGTAGTATTAATAAGGCATTTATTCATATATCGTATTAAAATGTGCGATAAATACAAAAAAGTTACAGCTAAAAGAAAATAAGAAAATACAATTTTGTTGTAATTATTTTGTTTTACATAAGGTGGCTTTGGAATATAAAAAATGAACACAAAACATTACAATTGTTCAAAATGCTGCCCATTAACTTTAATGTACTTCTGAACTCACATAGCTGTTTCTCGAAAAATGTTCGCCAATTGCTGGGCCGTTAAGCTATTAATTGCGCGTCTTACTCGTAGCTCCAGGTCTTCACGGTTGTAACGGCGGTTGCGTAGACAATATTTTTTAAATGACCTAAAAGAAAGAAATCAAGGGGTGTGTGACCACTAGTCGAAATTACGTTTTCTCCGATTCTCCGTTGAAGGTAATCAATTACTACCCTTGAATTATGGGGAGGAAATACATTCCCTGTCCTAAATCCAAAGGTAACTCACCTAAAATGTCCTCAATCTCATTTTGCAGAAATCTCAAATATCTGGCACCAGTCAGGGGTTCTTCAAATATTATTGGACCAATGATTCTACTACCGATAATTCCAAACCAAACATTGAAAACGAACCGCAATAAATGTTGATTTTCTTGTAACCAATATTTTGTATTTTGTCGGTTAAATAATCCAAAATTTGTAAACCTAAACTCGTCCGAAAATAAAATAATTCCCAAAAAATCATTGTTTGGCTGCACGTTATTCTGCAAAATCCAATTGCAATATTCCATCCTATGTTCGTAATCATTTTCGAACAAGTGTTGTTGCAATTGGTATTTAAAAGATTTATAGTGGTATTTGTGCAAAATTCGGCTTACTTTTGGTGACCGATTTCCAATTCAAACCCAATTTGCCTTAAAAAAACAGTCTTATCAACTTCTATTCGACCTAAAACATTATTTTCCGTTCCCTCGTCAAGAATGAATTTTCATCGAGATCATTGTTGGGCTCTCTTCGGAACTGATTTTCAAGACGTTTAAAATAATTTCTCGCTGGACATTGTCATCAGGATATAGTTTGGCATAAAGGTGTCTAGCCGCTACGACATTTTTCCTACATTCCCCATAAATAACACAGGCACACAAAAAAATATCCAGTGCTAGAAGGCAGACCTATGTATTTCCATGCATTTCGACCCACTGAACACGAATGCGATGTCCGTTTTGCTGGATTGGCTCTTGCATTTTTGCTAATTTCAAAAAACACCTGAAAAATGACCGAAATATCATAAAAAGTTTAAATGAGCTGATCACTATATCAACAGGTAATTTGGGGCGCTGAAACTGAATACGAGATCAGAATTAGTCGATCAGTTAGGAATTTTGACATAACCTCAAAAAACATCTAAAAAACCACTGCCCAAGGAATCACTACTTCCACATCCGGATTTTCTATCCAAGTCACACAACGAAAAAATATTTTGAGTTTTCTGGTTCTTGTACACATACTAAATCACATTTTTTTTCATCCCCTTTAATGATGGGGTGGGGGTGGTAATGGGGATGGCTAATGCCAAATTTTTTTTTGAGTCCTTAGCTTCTCTTGTCTATACTAAATATCAATTTTATGAACTCTTACCTGCTTGATTTACCTATTTACTCCAAATTTACCTCAATTTACCCCCCAACCCTTCGACGGAATAAGATGAAAATAATCTAGTTCTAGATCTCGTTAAAGTACATATGTGTACCAAATTTCAAGTCAATATCTCAAACGGTTCCAGAGTAAACGTGCGCACAAAAAAAGTTATAGACCGACAGACAGAAAATTTTTTTCGCTCAAACTTAAAATTTCGACGTTTCATGATATTCTAAGCCTATTTGAACAATAAAAATTTTTTTGTCGTTACTATACTTCCACTGGATGTGAAAGTAAAATGACCAGAAATCCAAAAAAAATAAATTAAAAGCTTAAACCAAGAACTTTAAAACTAACTTAACCTAAGGCAAGAGCATTACACCAAGAACTTTGAACCAAGCGGTCTAAACCTAACGTAACCTAAGGCAAGAGCTTTAAACTAAGAACTTTAAACTAAGAATTCTTAACCCAACGTAACCTGAGACAAAAACTTTAAACCAAAAACTTAAACCTATTATAAATTAAGATACGACTGTTAAGTTTCTAAGGCAAGAACTATTAAGGTTCAGAGTTCTTGGTTTAGACTTCTTTGTGTAAAGTTCCTGTCTTAGAACATGTTACATTTAGAGTTCTTGGTGCAAAGTTCTTGCCTTAAATTTGGTTTAAAGTTATTTGTGTAAAATTCTTGCCTTGTTTTTAGTAAATTCGATGTTCCGAAATATCGGAAAAAAAACCAACGATAAAATAAAAATATATTTATCTGAAATGTTATAGTATGGAAATAGTCAATAAAGGTTTTCCATGGTACCTTGCATCATATGTTATAAGTTGTTGGACAAATGGAAAGAACGTTAAAAAGTAAAATATAAAAATCCAACAATATGGAAGGAGCCTGGAATCCGTGAAAAGTATTATTTTTTAACAATATAAATGTTTCCGGAATTAATGCTAAGAATGGGTTAATGGAAACTGATTGTTCCGAAAGTCAAGAAGATGACAGTGCATATGAAGATAGTGAATGTGAGTGTTCGATAAGAACTAAAACTCCCAATATTTGGTGAAATGATAAACTTAATAATGTTATTATAAATCTATCTAATAGTAGGGAAGAATATTTAACGGCGATAATGGAAAAGGCAATTTAGTATCATGTGATATTCGTTCTAGCTCAGAAAAAGAGAAAAAGACTTTAGAAAATATTTTACACAAGGAAAAGAACACTTTCTCTTGTATTGTCATAATGAAGAAGGGTTGATGAAGGTGCCACCCCCTCACAGGGGGTGGCACTTAAAAAAATATATATTTATTGGAACTGAAGTAGAATCAAATTTTAAGAAGAAAAGGTTCTATGCAATTTTTCACATAAATTGATAGTTTTTAAGTTATAACGACTTCAAAATTGCGATTTTGGCTTAAAAAAAAGATATTTCCAAACGGCTTTCGTCAAGTATCTCGAAAAGTATTACTTTATCGAAAAAATGTGACAGACCAATTACAGAAAGTACAAACTGGGAATTCATTATATTTTTTGTTTATTGATGTAGGATTAATAATTTCGGAGATATTTAAGTTTACATTTTGCATCCAACAACGTCGCCATTTTGTTACTGTAATTAGCCAGTAATTGAAAAACAGGAATTTCAAACACTGTTTCTCATTAATATATAGCATGGCGTAGATGCTCAAATTTTTTGGTTTGTATATATCACTTGCTTTAGAAAAAAATACAGTTTAAACTATAAAGGTATTTTCGATAAAACATATTTTTTTTCCTTTTATAAATATCTCAATAAATATTAGTTTTATTGAAAAATGGGTAGAGACCAAAAATAAAGTTTATAAACTGACAATGAATTTCGCTTGTTTATTTATTTATATAGATTTAACAGTTTCGGAGATATGAAAGTTTACAAATGGCGTCCGAACGTTTATAAGACGAAAAATGCAGTTTAAATGTTAAATATTTCAGAAATTGTGACACCTACGTCATGCAAGTTAAGAAATGAAATTAAAGACAATTAATTGCGCTTTCAAATTATTTTTTATTCGTTCCTGTAACATAAGAAATAAAGAAGTTATGACGGAAAAATATGCGTATTTATATTTTTTTATATAAAAAAGCCATTTTGTTACTCTAATTAGCCAGAAATTTAAAAAAATTATATCAAATACAGTTTTTCATTAAGATGTAGCATTACCAAGATGCTCAAATTTTTTTGCTCATTCAAAGCACTTGCTTTAGAAAAAAAAAATGCATTTTAAACATTAAAGGTAATTTCGAAACCCTTGGATACCAAATATAAATTTAAATATCTCCCAAATTATTAATCCTACATCAATAGTGGTCTGTAACATTTTTTCGTTAGAGTAATACTTTTCGAGATACTTGACGAAAGCCGTTTGGAAATACTTTTTTTTAAGCTAAAATCGCAATTTTGAAGTCGTTATAACTTAAAAACTATCAATTTATGTGAAAAATTGCATAGAACCTTTTCTTCTTAAAATCTGATGCTATTTCAGCTCCAATAAATATATATATTTTTTATGTGCCACCCCTTGAGAGGAGGTGGCATCCACCTCCTATAAATTAGCAAGCCTCCGCACAATATAGAAACTTTTCTGTGAAGAATTTACTATTATACTGCCAAAATGAATGAAATCCGTTCAATATGACATTATTTCGAAGTTAAAACCTCTAGTTACTGTACTAAGAGCAAACTTTGTCTGAAAATTTTTTCCTAAAAATGTCACTGTTCAGTAATATTTTCCTTTAGATACTTGAGAATTTAAAAGTTACCCATCTCCGCTTACTAGGGTGGATGAGAATATATGTTGAAATGATATTTCTCTATAAAGTTTGCAGATTGCGCTTTAATTCTGACTACGGTATTGTGTTCAGCTCGTGAAAATACGTCGAAAATTATATGTTCAGATATTGTGTAGAGCAAAGTCAATTTCGGGCTATGATACAGTCATTTTTGGGTGGTACGTTTTCATCCTAAATATGGATTTTACAAGATATTCGATCGTCGCGCATAAATTCTGACCTTAGATTTGGTTTCAGTGCTCCAGATTACGTATAGATATAGTGATCGGTTCATGTAAGCTATTTATTTACTTGTTTGGGATTTTTCGGTCATTTTTCAGGTGTTTTTTGAGGCTATGTCAAAATTCCCAACTGATCGGCCAATTCTGACCACAGATTCGGTCTCAGTGCCCCAAAATCTGTATGAAAATGGTGGTCAGCTCATTTAAGCTTTTTATTTACTTGTTTGAGATTTTTCGGGCAGTTTTAGAGTGTTTTTTGGGGTTAGGAAAAATGCAAGAGCCAATCCGGGAAAACAGACATCGGGTTCGTGTTCAGCGGGTCGAAATTCATGGGAATACATAGGTCTGCCTTCTAGCACTCCACATTTTTTTTGTGTTTGCCTGTGTAATAATTAACATATCTACTTTTTCATCTCTTGTATAAATTTGCGGCATTTTGAACACAATTAACAAGAATTTTAAATAATTTTTAAAGACACAATAAAAACACCGGTAACACCGGTAAACCAAATGTTTGACAAGCTAACTATTTCATTGTTTTCAAAGCCACCTTAGTTAGTTACTTCTTAATATTTAATTAGAACAAAATTGTATTTTCTTATAGCTGTAATTTTTGTATTTATCGCACATTTTAATAGACATATTACATATTACTTATTAATAGTACCAATAAATGGTACCACGGTACCAATATGGTTCCATTTGAAAAAATTGAGTTTTGCCCCTAGAACCATTTTGATGAATTTTATTTGCTGATAAATCACGTAATTTAGTATTTTTGACGAGATTTCGATTTTTCTAGCATTACGCGGGTCATTTAGAATAAATCGAAACCGTCAGGGCACACTTAAATGGAAAACTAAAAATTATATTATAAAAAATATTGACGTTTGAAATCTCATTTATTTCGTATCGTTGGATTCAGAAAATTATGCAGAATTCAAAAATGCAATAATACACAAGGTATTCCGTTTAAAAATTAAAATGTCACGTCCGGCGAAACGAGAAGTGAACAAAAAATCACTTGTGTGTCAAAAAGTACCACTTATAATGTGTATAGGATATCCCAAATTTCAATCAATTATCTTCAAAACTAAAGGAAAAACTGTTACACCCGGTATATTTAATGATAAAACTTACCTTTTCCGTTAAGGCAGTCTTCTTAGAATTATAGCAAAATTCAAATATGGCTATTATAACAGCAAAGGCAAGACCGCAGAGTAGAACCACGAACACTCCTCCGATATTATCAACACCCAACGAATTTGCCTTTGATTCTTTTCCCTTCTCATTTCTAGTACATGTTTCTCCAGTGTTCTTCCACCACTTATCATATAACATTTGGATTTCTCCTTTTTCTTGCAATTCTAAAATAGCTAGGGATATCTTATCTCTCCAGGGGCTTCCCATCGGTGTGGCAATACCGTAACCTTTTGAATCTAACAAGCCGCCGATTTGTGTTAAATTACAGTCACGTTGGACAATAAAATCTAACATTGTGGATTCCATCAGAAATGCATAATTTCCTTCTAGGACTCGCTGGATGCCTTCCTCGTAGGTCGGCACGAATACCGATGGCTTCCGGTTTTCCATGAAGCGCCACATTTTTTTGTAAGTTTCAATCATAGAATCCTGCAAATACAATCTGCATGAATAGAACTGGATTTAGTTACTGCTGGAATACGATATTAAGGCTCGACAAAAAAATACCAACAAGTTTTCCCTATAATAAAATTCATCTCAAATGATTAATTCATTCATACACAGTAAAACATAAATATAAAAGCCTAAATGCTTTCATGCAAATTATACGCAGTGGTCTAAAATTTTCTGCTGGTTATATCTGTGACTGATAATACGGTTAAAAATGAAGGTGCTCTTTTATATAAGACTATTTCCGAAAATGCATAATAAGGGAGCTATAACTCTTTAAATGGAAATAATAAATATCAGTTTTTCTGCAATAATAAGAAATTCTTATTTTAAATTTAGATATAGACCGTGGACACCAGTTTACACAGTCAGTCAGACTCTCTTAAGGGGCGTTTTAGAGTATAGCTGTCAGTATTTCACCTCTAACTTTTTATTTTTAAAATATTTCTAAAAATATTCTTATTGCATTTCGATAAATCAAACCGTTGTCAAGTAATTTATATTTACAAATCAACATGCATATATAACATTTTATTAAGAAATTCTTTTACGCAAAGAAAATGCTTTGAAATGTTAAGTACATACAATAATTGAATTAAACATAGAAAACGGCTAATTACGCAGGCCCACAAAAAAAGTGGTCAGTGCTGGGGTACTGACCATCACACTCATCCCTTGTATTTTGAACGCCGCTGAACACGAATCTGACCTTGTTTTTTTCCCAGCACGTCAAGTTTATTTTAACACTAAAGAATTCTGTTGGATCATAATGCTTACCCAGCTCATTTAAATCAGACTCCAAAAGTGATTCAACTGTAAAACTTTAACCTAATAACATTGTGGTACTTCAGTATTAGTCATATGTATAACTCAAAGGAAACCGTAAAGCCTCATAACTCCTTAGCCCCATAACCTCTTGGAATCCGATGAAAACAGTGAAGAATTTTGGTTGGGGAGTTAATGAGATTGTGACCCCGGATTCTTGTGCTTGAGTATTATACATCCACAATCACATGATCCCATAACCTAAGCATCCTATAACTCCATAACCCTGAAGATTCAATGGAAAACTGGAAATTCTAAGTAGGTTGATTCGTGCCATTGTGATATTAGAATCTAGGAAACATACACTCTATGGCGCTATAACTCTTCAACGGCAATCCCTCTATCCTCATACCCCATAATAATGAGGATTCAATGAAAAAATAGGAGGCTCTCGATTGAGGAATTAATTAGATTGTGCCCTCGAAACCTTGTCACCAATAGGGTCATTTAGTGATATGGCAGTTTCCTACTTTTTCTTCCTCATTTTAAAGTATAACAAACCAATAGCCTCAGAAAAAAAAAATTCAGCTCAATTGAATCAATAGCCACAGAGATATTCGCATTTGAATAGAAACACGCTCGGCCGGCCAACAATCCGTAGAGTGACGTCACTTGGCGTGCGCCGATACCTATAAGAGCAGCGATTTCGTAAGTCTATCGTGTCGTTTTTTTTTTGGCGTAGAACCAGGTCAAACATGTTGAGTATGTCACCGGGCATATGAAATCATATTTTACGACATTTTTTTGTGGTCTCGAACTTTTTAAATCAATAAAAAGTGAAAAAAATGTATTTTTAAATAAAATAGTTTTTTTTGTTTCCACCGCCATATCTTTAAAACTATTAAAGGTACCGAAATTTGTTTTGTGTCAAATTAAAGCACACACTGTAGCGCTTTTACCAATATAAATGGTTTGGGCACAATTCGCACTTTCATTTCTCTAAAAATCAGATAAACTAAAAATATATATTTTATGTATTGAAATCTTCACTAATCGATAAACTTTTTTATTTTTGAAAATATTTACATACATGCAGCGAAGAAAATAAAGCCTAATAATCACAACAGTTTTTGAAACAATATATTTTTTCCTGGCAACAGCGATTTTTTTATCAGCGGTAAATGCGACATTGGGACGCAATTAATACACCTTGCATGCAGGGTTGGTCAGATTAGTCGCGTAGAAGTGGCGGTTGTCGAGAATCATTAAGTATTCATTGTTCGGATAAAAATTGTGACAATCGAAAATGTGCTTGTTTTAAGGAAGGCCTAAAATGTTGCAACGAGTGCAAATGTCGTTCCTGTAACAACATTATTAAAGATTTCGAGGCAGACATGAACGAATTCGAATGCTATTGATGTAGGGCCTACATAAACTACATACTACATATTTATCTATCCAAATAGAAAATTTATTTCAACAATAAAACTTATTTTATGCGTACGTTTTTACTTTCATTCATTTAAAAATGTCTAATAAATTTACTAATTAGGTGGGTAGTTAGTAACACTGATTGATATTTATAGATTAGGTATTTATATCTACCTACCTGTCTTTTTATTATTAAAAGGAGACCATTTTATATTTATTGTGCAATTTCTTAATATGATCAATACTACTGTACAATATATGAAATATTGAACAATAATATTGATCCCCTAGATGCTTTTGATCACTATTGGTTTTGTATCTATTGATATAAGTTAAACTACTACATACACCCCGACCGGGACCGTGAGATCGTTGCAGTCGGCAGGGTTGCTATAGCCGAGCGCACAAGAATATGAATTTGGCCCGTTAAAAAAAATCGCTGACTCAATACTATGAACGGAACATGAAAAATTTTTATCCTAAAAACTTTTTTCAACTATTGACTTCAATTTGTACGCAGCATGTATATACAAATTTTCATAAATAAATTTTTTTCTGGATTGTCTAAAATTACGCTACTGAAAATAACAAGTTTGAGTTTCCATATTATTTTTCCAACTTAAAAAAAAATAAATCGGGTTCACGTGGGACGTTGTTCGAAGCACTATTGTGTCTACTTTAATCTAAAAAAAAAAATATAGCTTGATAGCACAAATATTTTCAGAGATATAGCGGTGGAGACGTTAACAAACATATTTCGTTAAAAATCTATTTTTTTGAGTTTTTCCGAAATAAAAAAGTTCTCAACCACCAAAAAATGTCGTAAAAAATGATTTCGTGTACACGATTACCTTACTAAAGAATCCCACTAAGTCTGGTTTGGTTCTACGCCGGTTTTTCTCGAAAACTGAGCGACTTTACTTCCAGATTTTACTCTACTAACTTGCATTCACAGCCGTGTTCACTGGGCGGTTCAGCCATCTGACGTCACAACTCGACTACATGGTTAGTTATCCAGAGCGTTTTTAAGCGCGCCGACTTTAATAATTTTTTTATACATGAAGGCGGCGTCAGTAAATTCTAATTTTTGGCATACTTACTATACTCACCAAGCTCTTTCAGAATATGTAATAATAAAAAATTGTTAAATGAGCCTATTGAGCCTATTCCAGCAGAATATCGTTCTACCACATAACCCAGCAACCCCGTAATAACTGCATAACTCTGGGAATATAATAAAAGAATGTGAAGAATCTGAACAGGAAAATTCATGAGACTGTGTACTTGGAACCTTGAAATCGAGTAGCCCGTGACCCCTTAGCTCTTGAACAGCAGAACTTTTATCCGTTTAACCCCATGATTCTGGGGATTCAATAAAAGCAAATTACGGATCCTAATTGGGTATTCAGTGAAAATGTAACTCTGGAAGTGGAGTAGCCTTTCAGATGATTTCTGTTCAGATGACTTCATTTGATATCTTGCCTTTGCGAACTCTTTTATCTTCAAACGACTTATGTAGCGGATTTCATTTGTGCTTCTTGCTCTACATCACGTGTTCCCTCTTCAGCATCCAACAAAAGTCTGCCACCATATATTCAGCCCACCTTCCTTCATATCGTAAGATAAAAGAATTGCAAAAGCAAGAGATCAAATGAAGTCAACTAAATCACCTGAAAAGATACTCCACTTCCAAAGTTACATTCTCATTGAGTGCTTAATTAAGATTCCCTAATTTGCTTTTACTGAATACCAGGAATCGCGGGGTTCATGGGGTTACTTTTGCAGTAGAAGCGTTTGTTGTTGGAGCGGTATAGGCTTACTTTTTTTTTGGCGAGGAGGGGAAACCCACATGGGCTGCCCATCCCTACTTGGAATGGGTCTGAGTGTCAGCCTCCAACTGACTAAAACCCCTCCTTCTAGGGCTCATTTGTAAAGAATACTCCGAGGGCACTGCAGCCTCCTGGGCTTATTGTGCTCTCCCTGTTTTTAGTTTACACTGTCCATTTTAATATTCCTGTATCACTGACAAGGTGATACAGGTCTGAAAATGGATAAGTTTTAATGATTTCCAGGTCTGTTTGTGTTTGCCCTTAGATATTATACCTTCTGCGGACCAACGCCTTGCAGTCATGTATATTATGTTCTACAGTCTCTGGTATCTTACCGCACAGTCTGCAGTTAAGGTCGCCAGCAAACTTTCCAATTAAATGCAGGTACTTCTTAACGGGAAAGTGTCCCGTCAAAAGACCTGTTATGGTTCTCAACTGGATCCTGTTCCTTGTGAGCAGTTCTTCAGTTTGTTTTGAACATGGTCCATTGATAAGTGTTTTCCCATGTCGATTTCCTAGAATATTTCTCCAGTAGTGGTTGTGTTTACTCTTGATCCAGTCTTTAATCACCCTTCGGGCTGAGCCTTTTGTGATACGCAGCGCGGGTTCTGGGCCATAGAATATATCAGCTGCTCCTTGTCTAAGCAAGTTCGTCAGCTTTCTCCTTGCCCTCTATACTGGTGTGTTTCGGCACCCAGAGTAGTCTTACTCTGTTCCGCTCACCCAGAATTTTGAGATCTTCGTGGCACTTCCAAACCAGTCTGGAAGACACCCTGTTAGAAGCTAGTGCCTTAAGTGCCGTCTGACTGTCTGTTGCAATTGATATCTGCTGGTTCACATATCGTCATTTAACATTCACGCGTACACACTCAAGTATAGCCAGAATTTCTGTCTGGAATACAGTGAAGTGCTGTCCAAGAGAGAGACTTATACTCGCTCTTGGCACTTCACCATGTATTCCTGCTCCAGCTCCTGATTCCATCCTGGACCCGTCAGTATACTAGGGCAGGCCTCTGCGTTCTCATGTGCCCCGGATTGCCTCCAAGAGGGGTCGGGTTCTGAGAATTGTGTAGCCTGTAAGCTCCTAATCTGGCCTCCCCCTGAATCACAAGACTCATTGGAGGGAGGTCTGGTAGGGTCTTCATGGCTGCTGTTGGGGTGCTTTTTATTGCACCTGTGATTCCCAGGCAGGCCAGTCTTTGCACCCGGCTCAGCCTATTAGCTGCCATGGTTTGAGTGACCTTAGGCTTAGGCCGCCATCGCATTATCAAACCAGGGGTGCGTATGTGATGGTGGGTCTTATTATGCTGGTATAGATCCAGTGCACCATACCAGGCTTAAGCCCATATGTCTTGCCATACAATCGTCTACTTGGTAACAAGGTAACAAGGTTCTGATTGCACAATCTAATTGATTCTCCAGTCGAGGGCCTCTCATTTTTTTCATTGAATCCTCGGGGTTATGAGAATAGACGAATTGTCGTTGAAGAGCTATGGCATCATAGGGTGCTTGATTCCAAGTTTCTAATGTCACAATGATACGAATTCCCCTACTTAGAATCTTCATTTTTTCCGTTGGATCTTCAGAGTCAAGGGATTACGGGGTTATGGGATGCTGAGGTTATGGTATCATGAGGTTGTGAATGTATGACACTCAAGCACAAGGATCCGAGGTCATAATCGCATTAACTCCCCAATTAAGATTCCCCACTATTTTCATCGGATTCCCAGGCTTGTGGGGTTGAGAGGTTATGCAGTTTTAAGTAGTTAGGAGGTTTTACGGTTTCTTTGAGGTATGAGGTCAATACTGAAGCACCACAATGTTATTAGGGTGAGGTTTTAAAGCTGAATCACTTTTGAAGAGTTTTAGTTACCGCATTTGAGAAATGTTTATATGAAAAGAAATATTTATACGATTTCAAACATTTTGCTGTTTTGAATCAAGAGAACAAAGAATCAGATATAAATTACCAGAATGCATGCTACACTTGATCTTATGCAATGAGAATTATCCACCTTATACAAGATTTACATTTAAATTGATTTGAATTGAATTCACATTAAGAATTAATTAATTAAATTAAATCAGAAAATTGTGTGATAGCAAAACAGAAAATGAATTAAAATAGGTGAACCATCTTAACTTTTTACAAATTACTACTAATACTGAACATTATTTAAATTCGTTCTAAACGGATTAATTTAGTTATGAGAAATGGAGAACTAAAGATCATGAATAGATGAATAAATTAGTCCGCTTTCTTTTGTGGCACTTTAATAAATTGGTTCGAATTATTATGCCACTGACAAACGATTTCATTAATTTCATTCTATATAGTTGGGAATCTACGATCTTGAAATCGACAATATGTGGTCGACTAAAATGGTATCCAAAAACGAAAGCCAGTCTCTGGCATAAAATTTTCTACCTGATTCGAATTTCGAGTTCGTCAGTTCATTCGGAATTCCTAAATTGGAGGAAAAAGCATTTATTTGCAAAAATTACAAAAACATGAAACTATGTATTTTTTTATTTTTCACTCAATATCCCGGTTGCTTGTTACGGTCGATTTTCACATTTAATAATGGCCAGAAATTTATGTACTAATTTTCGTTATTTTCCCAAATTTTATTGTGCATTTGAGCCTATTAGTACCGTCCCTCGCCAATAGATAATAATAGAGTATAACTGGTTGCATAATAGCCCTACCTGATGGTTCATGTCGGCCATTGAATGTGTTTTGTTACAGGAAATATGGGTGAGTGCGTTCAGATATTCATTAAGAGAGTGCATTGCAAGAACACCCTTTTAAAGCTTCTACAATGGCTAGTATTGTTGATTAAACCTTCTTTTGGTGGGTAGATTTATGAGGGGACGGCTTTCAGAGTATATTATGATAATATTTGTGGATATAAACGAAGTTAGGAAAATCTATTCTAGTTGTGGGGTACGCCGCGAAGTGGAAATTCTGAACGTACTGTGACGGAAGACAAGAACATGACATTTTGATAGGGGACATTTTCTTGATCATTTTTCCTTTTGCTGCTAGAAGATTGAGTCATCTGGATACAAGTTTTAGCAATATTGTAGGTTTTGCTCCATTTATGGGATTTAGTATTCATCACGACAAGATTAGTCGTATTTCCATTTGGTTTTGAGTATCGTTTTGGGGAAATGCAGCTGCGGATTTCCGGATAAAGTCAATTTTCAAAGCACGTGACGTCGTCTGAATGCAAGACTTTGGAGTGCCATTTTGACGGCAAAGGACCTCTTTCAGCCCACATCACATCTCAGGTACGTCTCTGAAAACCCACTTAAAGTTGAAATAGATTTGTAATTTAGGTTATTTATTTTATTGCAGGGCTGTTTGTTCATTTGTTAGTTGTTTCCTTGTTGAGTATGTTACAAGTATTGGGATCTATTTGTTAGTTTATGGCTATTTGGATTGATACCTTATGATTTTACTTGGATCTGTTACTCGTATTCTACTTGAGCTTTTATGTCACATTCTACACTTTACGAGGGACTTCCAGCCTGACTCTGGTTTCAACTTTTAGTCCAGATTTTGGTGTCTAGATGGTGGATTATTGACTGACATCTTGTGTATGTATGGTACTGGGGATCTCGGTACGTTACCTTAGACTCCACGTAGATGGTCTACCACCTACGGCTGTTATCACCTGGAATTATGCTACCCTGGTAGGACGGGAAAAGGTATTTAGACACTACCAATGGTAAGCGGAATCATATTCTCTTAACGACGGATCCGGTACATCAACTCAACGTCCACGGGACAGTAAAATAAATTTTCAAGGAATATTGGTAATATTTTGCTCGTAACGTAAATCTCAGTAACATTTTAGATTTCAGTAATATTTGGTATATTTTGTGTTGTGTATCGTTACTTCACTAACTGAATAGTTTTGCCTTATTTTACAAATAGATGTCAATAATTTTAAGTAATTTTATGTTTTACGTCACTTGTAAGTTTTTTTTGTCATGCTTCTGGCATATGACCTTTTGTACATTTATCGAGGATTTATTATTTTGCAAGATATGTTGTGTAGGTATATTAGGTTAAGCGTGTGGGCCCCACTCATTAGTTCACTTATTAGGGTATATTGTGATACTTGTACTGCGTACTGAGTTATCGGTGAAATATTTTGTACTACGTACCCTGATATTTTATTAAATGTTTAATTAGAACGACGTTGTCTTTCATATCTGACCACCTACACCACGCCAAATATCGAAGCCACCCTCAAGGACCTGACTAGTCGGCCGTGTGAGACTCCCTCCTCACTAGCGTATTGCAGAGGGGGTACTGCACGTAAAATATTAAAATTTTGTTCAGGGCACAGGGTGACTACCCTACCCTGCGTTCGAGGTTTAGCAGCCTTTGAAAATGGTTGCAATTAGTCATAGGGAAGTACTTAGAAAAAATGTTCGTTTTTCATCTCTACATCACATCGCCGAAAAATATACAGGGTGTTTGATTTGAAAAAAATTAGAAAATTTAATTTAAAAAGTTTTAAATTGAAAAATAATTTTTGGCCACCCTGTACATTTTTAAGAAGTGAAAATGATTCAAAAACATTAAATAGATGTCTCGTAACTAGTATTCACATAAGTTTATTTTTAAACCCATAATTGTGACTTTGGTGGTTTTTCAATATGCATCTGCAGATTTCAACAAAAAAATTAATTACATCCAAGTAGTTGGGAGATAGTCAATAATAATACAGGAATGAACAGAGTCTAGAAAGAGGCTTCAGAAAATGTACTGGTATAGATAGCATTCCATTTAAAAAAAACCGCTGCCCAAGGAATCACTACTTCCACATCCAGATTCTCTATCCAAGTCACTCACAACGAAAAAATTTTGTATGTGGAAATAATTGTTTATGGAACTTTAATAATATAATATTTGAAATCCTCTACCCCAAAAACCCATAAAACGATACCCCACATCGGTAGTGGGGTGGGGGTGGTGATAGGGGGGTGGTAGTGAATGAGGTAAAAAAATATTTTGAGGTTTCTGGTTCTTGTACATACACTAAATCACAATTTTTTTTTCGTCCCCTTTAATAATGGGGTGGGGGTGGTAATGGGGTGATTAATGCCAAAAAATTTTTTGAAACCTTAGCTTCTCTTGTATATATTAAATACCAATTTTATGGACTCTTACCTGCATAATTTACCTATTTACCCCAAATTTACCCCGATTTACCCCCCAACCCTTCGACGGAACAAGATGAAAATACAATATAGTTTCAGACCTTGTTAAAGTACATACGTGTACCAAAAAAAGTTACAGACAGACCGACAGACAGAAAATTTTTTTCGCTCAAATTTAAAATCTCGACGTTTCATGACATTCTAAGCCTATTTGAACAATAAAAATTTAAAAAAATTTTTTTGTCGTTACTATACTTCCACTGGATGTGGAAGTAATAGGCACTTGATCCTGTAATTTCGTCTTGGCTCGCCCTGTATATTAGAAAATAATTTTCGGTTATAGACTTCTTTACCTAGTTTACTTGTATTTTTTTTTTAAATTTCTAGCTATCGTAGAACTCGAGATATCGAAGTCCGACGCACTATTGCCCCACGCTGTATATGAAAAAGAGAGGCGTCTCCAAATAATGCAGAATTACTTTTTTTAAGAACAAAGACAAAAATGTTTATTTACACTGTCAATATAAAGATGTGCTTTTGTGTGACAAACACAGTGATTCAAATGAAAATAGGAAATTTTTCCCAGTTAATGCCTTTAACAGACAAGCTCAAAATTTAAAAGGAGCTAAAGATATACAAGATAATTTATTATTAGATTTATTACGTGTATAGATACGATAGCTCATGATATTATAACCATTGTATGACCAATTTTGCCAAGTTTATAAGATTTTATTTAACTTCATTATTTTTAAATATTGTCTAAATATTGAT
This sequence comes from Rutpela maculata, assembly GCA_936432065.2. Lineage (NCBI taxonomy): Eukaryota > Metazoa > Arthropoda > Insecta > Coleoptera > Cerambycidae > Rutpela > Rutpela maculata. Next base: position 81,549,217 of record OW386286.2, on the reverse strand, counting down.
TGTGGCATTTTCTTAATTTTTCTCTGTTTCTTATTGGGATACTCTACCACATGTATTTTCTTCTAAACAATGTCGTGAAATCTACAAAATAATACAATTAACCAGTATTTTACTGGAAAATAACCTCTACGCCTATGACTTTTACGTCAGGATCAGTTAGAGGGTGGTTTTGACATATAATGAAAAAGAACAAAAATATAAAAATAACGTATTTTGCTGACGTTTCGGAAAACTGTTTCCTTTCTCAAAGCGTATTATAAATGTTTGCGTGCTGTGTATATTAAATACACAACTTTCAGAATATATTTGTTATATTCAGTATCCATAGATACTTACTGCTTACACAGAACTGTTGATATATCTAGTTGATAGTTTTATTTTTTTAAACAATGTTGAGTTTGTTAAGTTCTTCTTTTAACATCGACAACCAGGTTGTACAAGCATCTACGGAACAATTCGACACGCATTTATCCTCATTCAATAGTATTATAGCTGCTTCTTTAATTTTTCTTTTCTTGCTATCTGTCTCTTTTGTTAAAATCTTTGACGAGTCCCAGTTTATTCTATGTCCGTTCTCCCAAGCGTGTTCGCAAATCTTCGATTTCTGAATCTCATTCTTCCTAATGTAACCCCTATGCTCACCCAATCTAATACTAAATGACTCACCTACATGATGCTTATTACACTCACACGGAATTCTATAAATGCAGTTTTTTGAATTTTGCTCATGATTTCGCGGTTTTGTTTTTGTTAAAATAGATCTCAATGTATTGCCAGTTTGAAGTATAATAATAATAATAATAATAATCTATTGCCTATACGGCGTAGCTTTTCAGATAATACGTGTACATAAGGACTTAACGTTGTGTACCGTTGTTCAGGTTTTTGTCGTACATGATTATTATTTTCTATATATGTGAAAGTTCTATCAACAAAAGCTTCAGGGTATTGATTGTTTATAAGAACCTCTTTTATAAATCGTTTCTCATTGTCTAATATTTCATCATTAGAAGAAATTATTTTGGCCCTATCATATAAGCATTTTATGACACCCTTTTTAACATGCATCGACTGATTTGAGTTAAAATTCAAATACCTGTTGGTGTGTGTTGGTTTTCTACAGGGTGAGTTATGAGGAACTGTACATACTTCTACCGTAAGTAGAGGCACCTAAGACGAATACCAAGTGACCATTAAAAAGTGTTTGTTCCATTTCTTTACTATCATACAGAGTGATTTATGAATTTTGTTCAAAAATTGTTTTAGTCATAACATTTTAACGGTAATCCGATTTGCCTCATTTTTTACAACAATGTACACTGTTGCCTAACAACCATCATACATATCCAAAATTAAAAAAATCCAGAGACGGTTTCAAAAAAATTTGTTGGATTGCTTCGTATACGGTAGTTCACCCTGTATATGATTTATCTAAAACTTGATATGAAATTTGTATAGGTCACAAATAGGTGGTAAAACCTGAGTATTTGAAATATTTGTCATACTCTCAACAATTTTTTTTATTAACGATCAATTTTCAAGTGAAATGAAAAGTTTTGCAAAATGGAATATTTTAATGTATACTAATATTTATTAATACAAAAATTTAGCTAAAAAAAAAAAATAATATCTACATAACTCGTGCCTAGGTTTAATAAGTACCATCATTTTATTAAATTTCCAGGTCAGGTCTTAAAAATGTGGCTGATGTGGTTCATCTAAAAAGTTGTCTCTGTATGTGATTTCTCCAATTAGTCAAATTGCTTCCAAAAAGGACAGAAATAAGTAGTCTAATTTGTGTTATCTAACTTTTCCCCATTTAAAGTGTCCAACCTAAATATTCAGTTTAAGATCAATTTTAACGATAACTGTAAATTTTTCGAAATATTTTTGAAAGCCATCATATTCAAATGCAAGCATTGAATTTAAAATAAATACAACATACGGATCTACGTCCTTTAGTGCTTATTATTACGTAGATACTTCCATTTTATTTAATTTTCAAGCAATGAAAATATCAAATTGTCACAGACGTCTATGATCTCCATAAATTCAACAAAAATGGATGCATAATGTCTGAAAATTAAATAAAATGGAAGTACCTACATAATAACAAGCACTGAAGGACGTAGATCCGTATGTTGTATTTATTTTAAATTCAATGCTTGCATTGAACAGGATGGTTTTTAAAAATATTTTGAAAAATTTACAATTTTCGTTAAAATTGATCTTAAACTGAACATTTAGGTTGGACACTTTAAATGGGGGAAAGTTAGGTAACACAAATTTGGCTACTTATTTCTGTCCTTTTTGGAAGCAATTGGACTAATTGGAGAAATTACATACAGAGGCAACTTTTTAGATGAACCACATCAGCCACATTTTTAAGACCTGGCCTGGAAATTGATTAAAATGATGGTACTCATTAAACCTAGGCACGAGTTATGTAGATATATATTATTTTTCTAGCTAAATTTTTGTATTAATAAATATTAGTATACATTAAAATATTCCATTTTGCCAAACTTTTCATTTGACTTGAAAATTGATCGTTAATAAAAAAAATTGTTGAGAGTGTGACAAAAATTTCAAATACTCAGGTTTTACCACCTATTTGTGTCCTATACAAATTTCATATCAAGTTTTAGATAAATCATATACAGGGTGAACTATCGTATACGAAGCAATCCAACAAATTTTTTTGAAACCGTCCCTGGATTCTTTAAATTTTGGATATGTATGATGGTTGTTAGGCAACAGTGTACATTGTTGTAAAAAATGAGGCAAATCGGAATAATCGTTAAAATGTTATGACCAAAACTATTTTTGGACAAAATTCATAAATCACTCTGTATGATAGTAAAGAAAGGGAACAAACACTTTTTAATGGTCACTTGGTATTCGTGCTTCTACTTAGGGTAGAAGTATGTACAGTTCCTCATGACTCACCCTGTATAAATGCTTGTTTCAACTGTATTATTATACTCTTCGCAAAAACGAAGAGTATATTGTATTTGATCGGCATATTTCTAAATCAGTAAATATCGCTCGTAGAGAAAAAATTTTCATTCCATTATGTTAGTGAACGAATTTTGAACAACTTTCAAAATGTCCGTCCGTCCGTCTGTCCTTCTGTCCGTCTGTCCGTCCGTCACGTTTCTTGTAAGCACGATAACTTAAGAAAAGTCCGATTGTATTGAAGTTTGGAAAGTAAGTTAGCGCTAGCTAGAGGAAGAACCCTATTGTTTTGAAAAAAATCAATCAGTAAATAAAAAAGTTATTAATCATTTAAATTAAAAAAAATATATTTTCTTAATTTTTATCATTTGTACTTAAATAGACATCCTGCGAAATTTTATTCTCTATATTTTTTTTTGTTTATACATTTTACTAATGTATATTTGTATATATTTCATAATAATATATCTAATTCGTTGAAATATAATACTCGAATGATATATACTGCAGACATTCAATTTTCGTAGTGATGTCTGATGGTCCAGTGGCTTAAGCTTTGTCTGGCCATCGGATGAAGGTTGTCATTTGTTCGAACGGGTTCTCTTATTGAGTTTTCCCCGTACCAATAACTCAACTTTAAAACAGTGCGCGTGTGCGTCAGTGCGCGTGTGCGCGCCTAAACAAAACTTATTCACCCATTTCTATTTATATTTTCAAATAGTTCTAAATATTTTAAAATCGTTTATTTTTCAATAAATTGTTAGGTTTAAGTTTTTATTTATTGTTAAAACAGGAGCCTTGACCCATACCCATTCCACCCGTTGTTCTAGCCGAGGTTAGACCCGCTTCACCCGACCACCATCTACCGCGACGTTACACGCCGCGGTGGTGTGGTCGGCTCTGAACTAGGCCCTAACTCAGGCGCATTTTTGTAACCTAAATATTAATAAACCTGTTTGAATTTGAATTTGAAAGCGTTGTCTGGCAATCCAAAGGTCGCGTGTTCGAATCCCGGACAGGGTGTTTTTTTTTCCATTTTTTTTCATATATTTCTTTTTTACAACAAAGTTGGAATCACAAAATTTATAATGTCCAAAAACTAACATTATTTACAAGAAAACTGCGAAGAGTATCCTATAGAATGTGTAACAATTATATAAAAAAGCTCAGTAAATCGGCGAAGAGTATAATGCTTTCACTAGTTTACTCTTTTAATTAAAACATCTAAAAATGGTAGATCATTGCTATTTTCTACTTCTAATGTGAATTTAATAGAGGGTTCTTTATTATTTATATTTTCTAAAAAATTATCTAGCAAATCGACTCCATCGACTGATGTTCGCCGCGCTGTGCGGTTTCTTATATATGCTTGGGCCTAGAGCGCGCATGCGCGACTGGCTACGTGTTATCGGTCCTAGACTGTATGTGGGAGGTGTAGCGGGTGCCTAAGCTAACCCGGCCAGTGGCCTCGGTTAAACGTCACGTTTCACGTGACCTCTCGTTGATGGTCGTGCATCCTCGTGTCTATTGATCACCGGGGGTTCTCAACTGAACTGTTCGAGCAACGAGAAGCAGCAGTAGGCAGCTTTTAGCGAGAACCTGAAGATGGCAGATGGAATTCTGCCGAAACGTCGTTTAGACAGCCGTGGCCCCAGTAGAAGCCTGTCAACTACGCGGGAAAACACCCGGAAGTACAACAACACTTCATATATATATATATATCTCCTTTTTGAAGTCCCTTGGCTTCCATGGTTTCTTACACATTATTTTTCCAGGTTCTCGGTGGTCTTCCTCTCTTTCTGCATTCTGGTTGTATCCAGCTCCATACTCTTTTGGGCCATCTATTGCCTTCCATACGTTGGAGGTGCCCATAACATATTAATCTTTTGGTTTCGATTGTGTCTAGGATACTTTCTTTTGCGTTCATAATCTCACGTATTTTATCATTCTTAACGTGGTCTAATTTAGAGATACTTGCATTTCTTCTCCAAAAGTCTGTTTGGAGGGCTAGTAATTTCTGATGATCCCTTTTATTCAGTTCTCATGTTTCGGAGCCGTATGTGGAAATACTCTGCGCAATAGTTTTGAACAAGGTAATTTTAGTTTTCTTGTTTATATTTTTGCTCCATAACAGTGAGTTTAACTGGCGGATTGCTCTTCTTCCCTGTCCTATTTTATTTGAAATATTCTTTTTATAAAAAAAATGATCTGGTAAAGTAACTTTGCTTCACAGAGTGTACAAGAAGAATACCAGAGGAAGACATTCATAAAATTTGACAGCAACATCTCTAATAGCGCACGAGATACTGGATGAGAAATAGAAAAACATTTATAATAAAAGCTAAATGCAAATGCAATTCCCTACTTCATAAAAGTTCTATAAAATAGAATAAGGAAATATATTACCGGAAAATATTAGTAATTATTTTAACTTTTACAAAAATGTTATCACATAAGTATAAACATATATCTCTCTATTAAGAGAAAGACAATATGCATATATATAGGTACAGTACGACTGTCACAAAAATATAATTTTTTAATATAAACTATTCTGTTCAATGAAACCAAAAATAAATAAAACAAGTTTATTCTAATCTTTAAAAGAACGGCATAAATGTGGAAACACGTGTATGTAAATGTTTTAAAGTTTGTTGTAACTGCTATTTTGGTATATGTTTTTGTTTTATTTATTTTTAGTTTCACTGAACAAAACAGTTTAATTTAAAAAAATATCATTATTGTGACAGTTGTACTGTACATAATGTGGATATTGTCTTTCTTTTAAGGGGGCGGTGCTGTGCTTAAGAAAATGATTTCGTAATTCTACAATTTCTCCTACATCTCTGTTCAAAAAATCTTTTGATAGGCTTTTAGAGACAACATTATAGAATGGCACTAGGCTATTGAAAAGTCAAAATGAATTCTTTTTTGATTTTCGCACAAATAAAAAAATTTCGTTTTTCTTTAGTTTTCAATAACCTAGTACCATTCTATAAAGTTGTCCCTAAAAGCCTATCAAAAAATTGTTTCAGTCGGTTCAGGGATGTAGGAGAAATTGTCGAATTACGCCTACCTTAATAAAAGGATATATGTTTATACTTATCTGTGTGATAAGAATTTTGTAAAAGTTAAAATAATTACTAGTATTTTCTTGTAATATACTTAGGTACTTATTCTAAAAAAATAGTATATTATATTATTAGGAGTAGAACGCACTCTTTTTTTGTCTTGAGCCCAGGATTTGCGGCTGAGGCGAAGCCGAAGCCGCAAACTGGGCGAAACACAAAAAAAAGGCGTTCTACTCCGTGTAATATATACTATTTTTTCTTCAAGCGTATTAAAATGCAAAAATTCATTTATTTATCATAAATGTACAAATATTCAAACTACAGTCTTACATGTTGACGCAATATGACAAGTGGTTAGTGGATAGCGCGCCACCAGTGTTGTATTAACATTATGTTACTAGTAAAACAATACCCACTGCGGTGGCGCTTTCGGAACTAACATTATGTTACTAGTAAAACAATGTCCACTACGGTGGCGTTCGGTACTAACATTTTGTTACTAGTAAAACAATGTCCTACTTCTACTTCTGTTTTTGGTGACATAATTTAAACATTTTAATACGCTTGAAGAAAAAAATATTTATTTTCATGTTTTTTGCAGCTTTAACAAAAATATTCGTTTTTCTCCAATTTCGCAATCGACGAACTCGAATTCGAATGTGGCAGAAAATTTGACGTAAAAATCTAGTTTTCGTTTTTGTATGAACTTTAGTCGACCCCCCTACCTTTAAAATGAATCCTAGCGAACCCTACATTCCCTACTAATACATTTATGTGTTAAGGCACAAAAGCAGTAAACCTACATCGACTGCGGAAAAATTAAATGAATAAAATGCTATGAATGTTTAATTACTTACCCTGAAAAAAGTCATTGTTGATCCACTCTCCAGTGTACCATAGGGGATGTCTGTTTGTCCCGCGAGATCTTCTGCGTTCTCTATAGGAGTTATCATACGCTCAACGGTGAGAAATGCCGCTAAGTTAGCTGTGTATGAAGATATTATTATTAAGGTAAAAAACCACCAGATGCCGCCTACAATTCTAGTTGAAGTCGCCTAAATAAAGCAGAAGTGTTATTTCATATAATATTATTATTGACTTCATTTAACAAATAAAAAATAATTCATTTAAAAATATGCTTATCTCCATCAGGGTTAAAAGTTAAACTAAAATATTGACATAGTGGTTCTCAACAGATCTTAAGTTGCGTATTTACTTGTAACAGATACCTGAATTGTAAGTTCTTTGGATATTTGAGATTATTATAGGTAGAATATAATTGCAAAATAAATTTCCATTTCATCTAGAATAAAGAATTGTATTTGCCTACGAACTCGTTAGTCGGAGAGCAAGCGACAGGTATTTCGAGTGCACTTTATATTTCTACCACATTTGATTTTATTATGTGTCTATCCACAGATAGACTCATAATAGTGGAAGTAAGGAGTAGGGATTTTCTATAAAAAAAAAAGCAAAATAGTGCTAAAGTTATGAAACCTATTTCATCTCCCCGTTTTCGAAGGTACTGAACAAGGGTGAAAAAAGTGCGCACCCCCTGAAACGGACAAAAATCACTCCTTTTTGCTTATTTCGAATATAACAGCTTGACATCTACTATTTTTGCAGGGATTCTTTGTTTTGTTCATGGAGATATAACAGATGGTGAAAGATGATGTCAGATAGTAGACCGCAACCGCTCTTTGGGGTGGAATCTACTCTGTTTTCTTTTCTTGTTAAAGACATTTACCCCCATTTTCGAGGATGCTGATCAAGAAAAAAAAAGTTTTACGCTAGCGACTTGCCTCATATTACGGACTCGTAGTATCATTTTATTTCTTTTTGCCGTCTTTACTGTTTTCTGGGTGAATCTTGTGTCTTCGACGTATCTATAGTCCATCAATTGCTCTAGACGTACATCGTGAGCAGAGGGTTAGCGCGCTGAAAACCCCCCGAGTCTAACACCGCGCTGTCGACTATGGAAGTCAACTAAAAATTCTTTGGATATTAAATTGTTTAATCGCCTATCTAATAACTTAAAAAATTTGATTAATCCTAATAAATTTAACGTGATAATGAAAAAGAATTTCCGTACTCACTGCTTTTATTCAGTTGAGGAATACATGCAAACCCCCCCTTTGATGTAATTTACCGTAATATATAACGCAATACCTAATGAAAACGCTTACCGTCATCACCATTCCATAATATAATTATGTAATTGTATGTTTTTTATCATGTTTTTATATAAATATTCTTGTTGTTAGTAGGTCTGTACCTGTTTTTTTTTAAATTTTTTAAATTTTTAATATGTATGCGACTGCATGCATCTCTGAATGCATTCAAAGACTCTAATATAGATATTTTTTCCCTTGACTTGCCAAAAATATTGTAATATATAACTTGGTCAAATAAATTTCTATTCTATTCTATTCTATCCATTTCTCTGGGAGCAATCAGTGTGTATTAGGGATTGCAATTTACCGGAAGTTTTAATAACCGGTAAATCGGTAAATAAAAATGTAAATAACCGGTTAACCGGTATTTACCGGTAATTTTTAGAATGAATGATTAGTGTGGCGAAAATGGCAATTGTCTTTTTCCATGTACAAAATTATCTAAATTTAACAAAAAACATTTTTATATATGTATATTTAACATAATGAACAAACAAAAGTTTTTTATCAAAAGGAAGAAATATAAATGAAATAAATTTAAATAAATAATTATTCGGTAAATAACAAAAATATCAATTTAAATAACAAAAATTATAAACATAAACTCAAATGGGGTATTTACTGAATACCTAATCTAAAAATACAATATTTTTTAAAAATAGCTCGTTAAAAGGTTAGTTTTTCAAAGCTATATCTGTTAGTCGTCTGATATTTGTTCATAGAATACCACCAGCTGAAGATGCCCTTCCTCAATCGATATTGATGGTACGATAAGTTAATAAGAATTGATAATAACATACTTCTAAATGTATTCCTCGGATATTTGCGGCAGTGAAATATTCAATTTCCTGTCGCAAGATATTGTCAATGTCTCTCTTGTATTTCTTAGGACTTGGTGTTTGGATTTTACTTTTTATAATATTATTTATTTATTGTTAAAAGTGCTCAGTGTTGGGACAGTCACTCTGTATTTAGTGTATACTAGTCACTGACATACATAGAAACGTTGAATACATGACATATCGTAAGTTCAGAATTTACCGAAATAACCGGTAAAAAATTAAAATAACCGGTAATTATCGTCATGTGCTTTTTGTCCTGATAACCGGTTAACCGGTATTACAATCCCTAGTGTGTATGCCGCTGATGTAAGGAACTCGTACTATAATTTTATTTGTTTTCGCCGCCTTTACTGTTGTGTCCTCGAGGTATCCGGAGTCCATCCATTTCTCTGTAGGTACATCGTAGGCATAGGATTAGCGCGCTGATATCCCCGAAGTCTGTCCATTTCTCGGAAGGAGATATGTGCGTTTCACCGTAAATACCACCGTTGCTAGGTTGTCAACAGGCTTCACTAAGAAAGTACGTCGCAAATTCGAGCGTTGTTGATTATACTAAGATAGTTTTCCGGGGTCTGAAAACTCGTTGAATTAATACATTTATACAACGTGATCTACCATGACATGCGGAAAATTTAACAGTAGGTTGTCCCCACCGAAAGGAGTTAAAAAAATGAAAAATTAAAAAAAATGATCAAAAAAATTACCTTATTTTCTTTGTAGAAATACGCCGCCCATGACTAACTAATCTAACGTAACGCGGTACAACATCACTTTATCAGACTTGGGATTGACACTATTGACAATAAAGCTGGATAGGATAGAAGTGACTTTTTGGTTTTAATCAAATCACACTACCAAAATAGCAAAATAAATCGAAATAAATAGAAAAGATATTGACCCTATGCTGAAACAACAAGCAGATATACGAGATATTTAGTTAAACTGGTCAGTAACACGGCGGTGTCCCGATTGTTCAACCGAAAGCAAAATGCGCGACTCGCTTTGATGTCGCTGGCCGGCTTCACTCTTTATGCCAATTAAGGAAATGTAAACAACTCGAATACGTTCCTTCACGAGTAAGTTCGTCGTATTCAGGAGTAGGTCAGGACCCACTCAATATCAGTAGTGTATCTTCACAAATTTACTAATAATTTAATATACTAAATTACCTCAGAACCCTCTAAAATTTTGCAGGGGCTTTCTCACATTGAAGACTAGTACACCATTTTATTTTCCGCATATCATGGTAGATCATGGTGTATATATTATAATAACAATAGGGTGCTTATCAGTTACAGCAAATGTAAGTATATTAATTAGTGATTCAAATGGACAAATGGTGACTTTGAAACCACTCCCACTACAAATTAGAAAATTAAAAAAAGTACATCCACCCCCTGCAGGGGGGGATCAACCCCCTGAGGTTGTCACAATTCATTCTTACCATTGTCCTTGATCAGCATCCTCGAAAACGGGGGTAAACGTCTTCAACAAGAAAAAAAAAAGAAACAATTTTACACAACCTTTACACAACCTTACAGGGAGATTCCACCCCCAAGAGCGGTTGCGGTCTACTACTTGACATCACCTTTTACCATCTGTTATATCCCCACGGAAAAACAAAGAATCCCTGCAAAAATTGTCGATGCCAAGCTGTCATATGAGAAAAAAGCAAAAGGGGGTGGTTTATGGTTATTAAAGTGGGTGCGTATGACTAAATACTATTTTTACCCTGTTATTTGTGTTCAGCACTCTCAAAAACGGGAGGGGGGGGGGGGGATAGGTTTAATAATTTTAGCAGGTTTTGCATACTCTTCCGACTCCTTACTTCCACTATAACATAAAAGAGGCCGTGAGGTAAGTGGCACACATGCTAAGTATAGCCCTCAAGGTCTAGGCTTCTAAACGGTACGCACAGGGACTAAATGAAAATTTTTACCATTAGAGAGTTTGGTAGTGGCAGAAATGTAAGGGTGTAGGCTAGGCAGAAGAATGTTTGTGTACTCACAATTGAGAACATTTCATACTGCCCAAAATCTGTCTTAAGTTAAAGTTTGCAATAATTATTGTAGCGTTCACTTTCCCGTGAAACCTACCATAAGCGCGTAGTATGCACATTTAATGAAACCGGCTATAGATATTAGCTCTGTGGTAAAACGCGGGATTTGTTTACCTCCCACTGCGATAGAAAGAGAGCCCGTGACCGATGAGATCATACTACCATATAAGGTGTAAGAGATTTTTATTGATGACCGTTGACGCTTTTGTGACCCCTACAGGGGAAAATATATAAACAAGATTTGTGGAACGCCATATTAGATTTGATGGGGACTGAACTAAAGAAGCAAGTTATCTTATGGTGCCTTCTGAGTTTGTAATCAGAAAGTTTGTATGAGATATTGCAAAGTTTAGTGTAATCTCCAGTGATTAATGTTGTTGACGTCTAATGTTTAAACTTCCTAATCACTGGTGTAGTCCAAGTAAATCTGTGTTTAAACAACAATTTTCCGAATTACTGATGCCTGTCATAAGAAATTGTGGTTATTTTCTCCGTTTTTTGTTGACGAACATAATAAATGTGTTGTGCTGTTAACTTTAATGGAGAACTATTCCAGCATGTATTATAGTGTTTGTGATTAGGAGGCTGGTTATTGTAGAAGTTATACGGTGTGTTGTAAAATCCCAGCCAGGACAGTAAGTGGTACAAGGGAACAAAACTGTAAGTTTTTTTCTTTTTAAATTACCTTGTTAGAATAGCCGGCTGCTACATATCTTACCGTAGACATTATCGGTTCGTGACTAGAACAATTAAATTCTTTACTGATGTTCTTTTATGGCAATATTCATGCGGGAGAAACTTTTAGACAATTATCGCCATTTCGTGTAATTCTCTGTTATTTAATTAGTGATATAGACTAATCTACCACTCTTAGGATTTTTTCGAGCCCAGCTATTGCATCATTTTTCATGTTTATTATTGATAGGCTTGTAATAAATACTCAATTACATTTGTTTGTATTAGAAGTTTAAGTCCATGTTTAGCATTATTTGTTTCGTTGCATTACTGATTCTGTCATATTAAATTGTAATGACATATTTTATGAACATCCCGTGGAGTCAAGCTCGATTTACGGTATTTTGCATTTATCTATTGTGAGTTGTAAAGATTTTTTATGTACACTGTACAACCAATTTTGTTAATATATTGCTCTTTTTTTGTTATACGGTATTGTTATTAATTAGTATTGATTAAATTTCATCAACATAAAATAACCCGGGTTTCCTCGTTTTTCTAGGTTATCAATAAATATATATATATGTAATTAATCTATATTCTTAAATAAGGTGGCGCCCATTTTACCTGTAGAGATTATCTTTTGAGCACCACAAGTATTTATTTATATCGTTTGATGCTGTAGTATAGAGAGCAACTAATAAGGTAAGAGTAATTACTAATCTGCCAGTCTGCAATCACATACCTACACCCAAGAGTTAAAGTCTCAGGCTCGGGCAGTAACGTAGTTCACGTGAATCTATAGTGACTAAAATTTAACGTTGTATTATTTCTAAAAGAATAACATCTTTACGCTCAGGGGTCGATCAGGAATAGTGCACATATCATATATGTGCCGAGGTCTGGGAGAGATATGGTCCGAGATCTATCATAACCTCGGATTGAAGATGTTTTTAACATTAGCGAAAGACAATAGTGTTACATACACTTATTAAGCAAAGTACTTCTGTATACAAACAAGCATATAAATTAATATTTGTTTCTTTTAGAAACTTTATTAATGCCTTGTGGATTTTCATACAATATTTACTTAAAAGAGTAGTTATATTTATAGGCAACTGAACTTGTTCCTTAAGTAGTACAGATATCAGTTTTGTGGTAGCCGGATAGTCATTTTAACAATTAAGAAATATATGAATAAATTCGCCGATTGATATGTTATCACAAGGGCAATAAAGAGTAGACGCGATTCCAATACGACGGAGATGGTTGGGGGAAGCGTGCATGATATAGTTTTAATCCAATTTTTGTTAATGTGTAGTATTTAAGAGTTGTGTTGTCAATGGAAGTATTGGAGGGTGAATTAGTGTGTAGTGATTTGCTGGATTTTGCAACGAATTCCATTCATACATTCTCCCACTTTAATTGAATGTGTTTTCTAAAATGACGTTATAGATCAGTTGAATGAAAATATTGCTGTTCTACTCCTGCATCCTTAAGTGCCTCTTTAGTTAGTTGATTAATCATCTTATTTAAAAAAATTCCATTCCTGAATGGCCCTTTACTGAATGAATTTCAATACAAATGCTAAATTTCCTATTCTGTTATGTAAATCTGTGATATTAGATATGGTTTTGTTGTTATAATATTTATATGAGAAATGTGCTAAGGATGTAGGACGAATTTAGAGTCAGACATAATGTTGATATTCTTCAAGTTTTAGTAATCCTTAATATAACACTATATTACTCAATACAGCCTTTTTTCAATGACGGTTGTTTCAGCAGTATAAATAGAACATTCCCTGAGAAGCTTTTACTGCAAACATATGTATTTTGATTCTTATCCTGGGCAAAAGTTTGCAAAAATATAACTAAAATTAACACTACAAATTTGTTATTGGGTCAATCAAAATTTGACCGACTTTTACGATGGATAATATTTTTAAATGAATTATTTTTTGTATTAAGGTGTGTACTAATGCTTAACATGTATTACAATTTAACTCAACACTGAACAGGTCTTCCAAAGTTACCATGTTTAATAAGCACCCATATTTTTAGCTAACAATTTTTATGATAAAGAGAAAATTACATTAATATAGAAGATGAAAGGTACAGTAAAAAGTGTAGGAAAATAGGTGCTTACTGAACATGCAGGCAAATAGTAGAAAGGTTAAATTGTAATACACATTAAGTAAGAAATATGGGTGCTTATTAATTTGTATATTGTATTTTTCACTTAGTATATTTCTTGAAGATTAACATCCACAAGTTTTGCTATATTATAAAAAATTAATGATTTGTGAACCACTTTGTGCGGCCAAACTAAATGGGAGAAAACCTCTTGCCTCTTACTCAGAATGTTTGTATATGTATCTGATGTAAATCTAAGAACATCGATGGGGATTGGAAACTGAATTAAGATGATTGTTGAGTTTGACTATATAGTATTATTGCATTTTTTATAGTTAGTTATTATTAATATCACCAAACTCAACAATTATCTTAATCCAATTGTCAGGTAGATTTAGCTATAGTTAGTTCAAAAAGTATCAAACTGTATCTTTTGTGGAGATTAAGGTCTTAAATAACATGAATTTTGTGATCTTGAAACCAACTAGTAGATCAGTGGTATTAGATGGGTTTAACATAAGCTATTGCGACTTTTATTAATCTTTGTGTTGAGACATAATTTGTTTTCATACCTAAAAATCCTCAAATATATTTGATTTTACTTTTCTGCTACGCACAGCTCAATGATCAATACTCGTTTCAACACCACCTTGAGGTAGAGTATATGGCGTGTTTTTTTTACGTGGTTGTCCCCTATAGGCCTAGCGACTAGCCTGCTTCTTGAGGCGTTTTAGGTGCTTGATGTCGAAGGTTCAGGTTCGTTGTAGTCTTCAACAAAACTTTCTTTGAAAATTGCTTCCGTTGCGCTGTCAGTAATAATGATGAATGATCCTTCTTCTGAAAAGATACTTAAATTTCTTTCCTGTAAATGCAAGAAAGGGTGCAGTGCAACATGTGGTTGTAAAACGACAGTGTTAAAATATTCTGTAATTTGCAAATTTTGTAACGGACAAAGCTGCGACAATGCACCAGCAACAGTCGACGAGCTTCATAATGACGAGGAAGTCGACTCTCCAGTCGAAACATTTCTAACAAGCATGGAGAACAATCAATACGTAGTCTCAGTGGACAGCGCAACGGAAGCAATTTCAGAAGAAAGCATTGTTGAAGACAACAACAAACCTGGACCTTCGACATCAAGCACCTATAACTCCTCAAGAAGCAGGCTAGTCGTGGATTAGGCCTATAGGGGACAACCACGTAAAAAAAAACGCGCCATATACTCTACCTGGTGTGGAAACGAGTATTGAACATTGAGCTAGGCGTAGCAGACAAGTAAAATCAAATATATTTGAGGATCTTCAGGTAAGAAAACAAATTTTGTCTTAACACAAAAATATTCCTTCATAAAAGTCGCACTAAATCGAGAAATTGCAAAATATCATAATTTTGTCAAGAATGCTTGACTTCGATCGGCTGCTGCACCGAAACTATTCAGTTTAGCGAGAAAATGATAGATTTTGTAGAAAATGTAATGCTCTTTTATTGTCATAAGAACATTTTTTGCCGTATGAGGCACATGAAGCGAGATATTTCAAAGAAACTGATTTTGTGCGACATTTTTTCAATATGGCGGTGCCGGCGGCTGAGATCACATTTTGCATTTTTTCTTATTTCATTCAGGGCATCGAAATCTACAAATGCCCAAAGTTTCAAAACTTTCGCACTTATTCGGATAAGAATCTACCTATCGACTGTACTAAATAGGGACTGATATTTTGTTTAGAACCGTAATATCAATTTTTATACCAAAATTCAGCTTTCCGGGAATTTTTCCGAAATTTGGCCTTTTTTTGTCTAATTTCTCTGGATTATTTATTAATAAACCCTTTTTTGCATTATTCGGATTTATTGAATATTTCATTAATGAATTAAAACTGAAAAGTTGCAATGCACGTAACTCAGTAAGGGTTTGTTTGCGGATCTCTCTTGATTGGAAGTTTTTTCATTATTTTAATGCGTACTTACTCACCCTTAAAGTAGGGCATACCTTTTTTTGTTACACCTTGCATTTTAAGTTGCGATACAGACTGAATGTTAAGTGATGAGATGCCCTAATCAACCAACCTATCCTAGACATTTGTACACGCCTCTTATACTTGATTTAATTTATTTCGGTTTAAAAATTGAATACAAAATCCACTTCCGCAATATTTACCTAAGTTATAGTGAATGATAAGCGGATCAGTTTAAAATTTAACATTCTGCATTCGAGACCAATATTAAGATAAAAAATACAATATACTTTTATTGAAGTCATGGTACCTTCGGATTCAAGTCTGATCCCTGCTGCATCAAAGTCCCTATAGTAAACCAAAACGAATTTGCTAAGGAAAATTGATTTTTAACAAGTTCGTTTTCTATCTCACAGGGATGTGGGTTGTGCCATTCATAGGGTGAGAATCTGGCCACAACAAACATTGTTATGGACACCAGCACATATGCGGATAATACATATAGCCAAATATCCATTGCCAGAGGATTCATGAATGAGAACAGCCGCGCCTGTTGGCTTTTTGGCACCTTTAACAAAATTAAAGGTCTCGTAAAGATTAATAATTTCTTGCTCGTTGAAATTATTACTTGAAATTAATATACAATATAAATGTAGTCCCCATTTTAACTGTGAATATCTCAAAAACGGAGGAGCGAAAAATATTAAAATGATTATCTTATCTTTAATGCAAGATGAGTCAATGAGTCAATATCTCTTCACCCGCTTGAAATTTGAAAAAATATCTCAGTTAAAGAATGTGAAAAATCAAAAGAGGCATATTATATAATTATTTCAAATTCTACAGGGCGCTTCACAGAGTGGTGACAAGCTAATAATAGGATTTTTAAATAGAACACCCAATATTTTTATATATTTGTATTTGACTCATAACTCTATATCCAAGCACAGTGCGGAATTGATGCGTTTTGATTTTTTCCGAGAATAAATGCATTTACAGCAGTCAAGAGTTTCTCGTTAAACATTCGAAAAGTTATGACATTTCAAAAAAGTGAAAGTTTGAATCATCATGGAGAACACCCTGTAGAACTGGGTTTGACTATAATATATAGTATATGTTTTGATAAACATTCAAAATGAAATGACGGTCAAATCTATGAAAAACGTTCTTTGCAGATATTAATCTTGACCACTGCAAATGCATTTTTTTTTCGAAGAAAGTGATAACGTGGCAACGCGTAAAGCCACAGTGTAAGTTAGAAAATAATATATGTCTAGATACATAATTAAGAGTCAAATTACAATTATGTAAAAAAATATTGGGTGTTTCATTTTAAAAAATTCTAGTATTGGCTTGCCACTACTATGTAAAACAACTTATTTAAAATAATTTTAGAATATGCCACTCTTGATCTCCCACAATTTTTATCTCAGACATTTTTCAGATTTAAAACGGTGGAGATACTGACCGTCCACACGCACTATTGACCCACTCTGTATATCCATTGTTCATTGCAAATCACTCGAAGATCTGCTAAGTTACGTTGAAAAATGTTCCACTTTTTAAGGAGGTCTTGACCAAACCAGCTTTTAATTCGTCAGAATATGCATGTTAAGTGAATAATGTTTTAGGCATCATTAAAACACAGCTTTTCTCGTACAGTTAAATTTTTTCATAATTTTTCATTTTAAAAGAGTGTAGCCGGATAAGCATATGAAAAATGCCCATAAAGGAATTTACATGAAATGAGCATCAAAATATTCCCTTGACTGCAAAAAATATTTGTTACAGTATTATTCCAGAAATCCAAGGGGGAGCTGAATTTTTGCAAAAAAAGCAATTATTAATTAAAAATTTGTTGCAACTTACCTAATGGACGAAAAAATTTGAAAAAATTATCGACCATAAAGATCTTCCAGATGAACTCAGAAAAAAATATTACGTCGTATTTGGAGCGAAATTCAAATTTAAAATAAATAAATAAAAATTCAAAGTGCCCAAAAGTGCATTTTTTGAAAGGGTGCTATCATGACATTTTTCAGACAGACGCGCATTTGTGTTATTAATACCCTCAATTTTATTCAGAATTTTTTATTTGGTGGCACATGTTGAAAAAAATAAAAACTTCAAAACAAATATTTATTACATTTTTTAATAAAATATTTTTTAGCTAGACATAAAAAAAAAATTAATCCTCGTTACTTTTCTCATCTAGCACCAGCTGCACATTTGCGGTATCAAAAATAGGTACCATAAATTCAACTCGATTAATAAATTCATGATAGATATCTTCTTCCTCTTGTTATTCACAACGTCTTGGCAGACACTTTGGCATCCATTAATTGTTCTAGCTGTCTTCTCTTTGTTATATGGCACGTCTGACAGCATCACACCACCTGCCGCGGTTCCCCGTTAGGCGCACAGCCCTGCCAAAGCTCTTTGGTAATATCAGCCCAATGTTAAGAAGGGCGTTCTATATTGTCTTCTCACCGGTTGATGTGACCAAAAAATGAGGGAATTCGGGAAAATACATTGGAAAGTCGCTTTGTGGGACGTACTTCTTAGAGCATTGAGATTGTAAGATGTCCATGGAATTCGTAACAAGCGCCTTCAGGCGTAGATCTCGAAAGAATCAATACGTTGTCTGTCTGTCTCCTTAACGGTCCAGGTATCAGAGGTGTATAGAAAGATGGAGAGGACTAGTTCGACAGCAGGTCTGATCTTTTTGCGTCTCGTGATATTTCTGTCAAGCCAAATTTTGCCCAACTTGTTGCAGATCCAGATAGATATCTACCGTTTGATGAACAATAAACAGCAACCGCAACGTGTGAGCAACATGCCACTGTTCGTAGTTTTTTTATTGCCTTATTTAGATTAATGTCCTGGCGGAGTTTAGCCGTAGGCTATTCTACCACTCAACCAGGACGGATCGACACACATAGACAACGTCACAACACCCATTCCCTACGACATTGCCATCTGCCGCAGCTGAGACTCGAACTCAGGAGAGGAGAGCGACTAGACCGTGTTCTCTCTCACACAACCCCAGTCTAGCCCACTGCTACCATCTCAGCAACACGTGAAAAACGCCACTACACATCCATACCCTAGCTAGGATTCGTACCCGAGACTCCGTAGTTGCAAGCCTAACACCTTAAGCATTGCGCCACCGAGCCGGTAAAATTGCAGAAATGACGTACTCCAGTATATCCATCAGAATTTGGCCTGTAGTCTATGGATCATTTGCGGGTTTTTCTGTTAATGTGTCGAGACCTTATCGCATTTCACTATATGCAGATTTTTAAACTTGCTATATAGCAACTAACGTTTATGAAGTAATGTACAACTTTGTTGTCATGGTAATATTATAGGCTACATCCCCACCTTTGTGATGCCAGATTTATGATTACAGTTACATGTTTATGTCCATTTGCGTCACGTTTGAGTCAGCAGTAGCCGCATCGTAACAATATTTTCGTCACTTCCATGCAATAGAGAGAAACTGAAAGAAAATAAGAACTCCAAAAAACACAGATCGTACTGTATTATATTAGTAGAAATCAGTGATTGCAGAAACTAATGAATAGTTTTTGACGAGGTTTTTATTTTCTCTCAGCATGTGCCACCAAATAAAAAAATCTGAGAAAAATTAAGTACATTAGCAATGCAGAGGCGCGTCTGATAGACAAATATCATGATAGCACCTTTTCAAAACGGGGGTGAAAACGCCTGAAGGCGCTTGTTACGAATTCCGTGAACAGCCCATCGTACCATCTCAATGCTCCAAGAAGTACGTCTCACAAAGCGACTCTCCAGTATTGTATTTTCCCGAATTCTTTTATTTTTTGGTCACATAAACCGGTGAGAGGACAATAGAGAGCGCCCTTCTTAACATTGGGCTGATATTACCAAAGAGCTGTTGGAAGAGAGACTTAGCGGGACTGTGCGCCTAACACACAGGTGGTGTGATGCTGTCAGACGTGCCATATAACAAAGAGAAGACAACTAGAACAATTAATGGATTTCAAAATGTCTGCCAAGACGTTGTGAATAACAAGGGGAAGAAGATATCTATCATGAATTTATTAATGCAGCTGAAATTCTGGTCCCTATTTTTGATACCGCAAACGTGCAGCTGGTGATAGATGAGGAAAGAACGAGGATTAATGATCTTTTTGATGTTTAGTTAAAAATTGTGTTATTAAAAAAATGTAATAAATATTTGTTTTGAAGCTTTTATTTTTTTTCAACATGTGCCACCAAATAAAAAAATCTGAAAAATATTGTGGGTATTAATAATATAAACACGCGTCTGTCTGAAAAATATCGTGATAGCACCATTTCAAAAAATGCACTTTTAGCCACTTTGGATTTTTCTTTATTTTTTAAAATTTGAATTTCGCTCCAAATACGACGTAATATTTTTTTCTGAGTTCATCTGGAAGATCTTTATGGTCGATAATTTTTTAAAATTTTTTCGTCCATTGGGTAAAGTTGCAACAAATTTTTAATTAACAATTGCCTTTTTTGCAAAAATTCAGCTCCCCCTTATATTTCTGGAATAATACTGTAACAAATATTTTTATACAGTCAAGGGAATATTTTGATGCCCATTTCATGTAATTTCCTTTATGGGCATTTTTCATATGCTTATCCGCCTACACCCTTTCTAAGTTGTCGAAAACGTAACGTGTCATACTTATTCGCTTATTTTTAAGGTATTTAAAAAATTGTTGATAAAATGATTGATAAGTAAGTAAATAAAATATAACATAGACTCAAGAATCAATTTATATAATGTTGCTCTCAGTGTGTTAACATCACTCTGTAAATTATTATTGAGACATGTTAGTAAACGTTTGAACAATCAACAGACCTGTGCGCAAAATAATATCATTATATTTGAGAGCACTTTTACGATTATTCTCCAATAATTTTTTGAAATTATTGATTGATCCAATTTTGAATTCTACGAAAAATCAAGTCAGCTGGCTGACGTATTTTTTTAAATTAATTTCATGTTCTTTTTATTATTCAAAATATATTAATGACATTTTAAAGTAAAAAAAATCTAAACGACGTGGAGTTCGTTCGAACCTGAGGCTACACACTGCAAACTAGTTTTGACATCTTGTACATCTTCGTAGTATTGTGTTCTTAATTAAAAATAACATAATAACATTTTCTTCTAAAATTATAGTAAAATAATTTATACAAGACATGATACGTCTATAGCGATCACCCTGTATGAGGGATATGGCCAAAGGCCATGGCAGGTTAAGATGAGTGTCCGTGCCTTTGCAACCTTTTTGCTTGTGGTTCCTTCCAGTGATGTACATTTACGTAAGAAAAAGTTTTGACCTCAAAAACTTCATGTCTTGGAAATTTTTTTTTTCGAGAATCCGAAAAATTTTTTTTTCTTAATCAAGTGAACCCATTTGTTTGTATTTCACATATATTATAAATCTACTCTTGACAATATATTAATGATATTTTCAGGACATCTTTCCATGAAGAAAAAAAACTTGATGCCTTTAAATTTTTTGAAAAATTTAAATACTTACTTACACGTTAGAGACACCCACCATTTTTTTATTAATTATACACCATACAATAAGCTACAATATATATATTTCACAAAAGTCTACCGAATGAGTAAAGAAGTCAAATTTGAAATGATATCGTCAGGAACATAAACAGATCTTAATGCCGTGGGCGTATGAAGAACTTTATGAAGCTTTTAGCTTTAATTCAGTTTCTAAACCCTTAAAATATATTTTAACGTTTTATTTTGTTCAATTTTCCGTTCTGAATTAATCTTTTAATATTGCACAAAATGGATTTATTGAACTGATATTTCGAGGTTTTGCCGGAAGTGCTGCGTGTGACAACACGTCTTTAGTTTTCGTGTTTTTGAAGTTCATGATATATTATGGAGCTATTCAAAAAATACGTTCGCTTTCAGAGGGGAGGAAAAAATGTGATAAAATGAACGATAGGAGGGTATATGAAAAGTTCTCACAAAAAAATGAAAAATAAATAATAATTAATATTTCAATTTCGTTCTCTCGTAGAAATCTATTCAACAATTTTTAAGTTTAATCGGAAGGTTTTATTTGTCATAGTCTTTGTTTCTATTCACCTATTAGTAATTATTTAACGACAGTAGCGTTAAAGTCAATGTCATGTCATTAAAAACCAATTTTACACAGTTTTTGAGTAGTTTTTAATTTTTTAGTTTCTTTTTCTTAATCAAGTGAACCAATTTGTTTGTATTTCACATATATTGTAAATCTACTCGTGACAATTTATTAATAACATTTTCGGGAAACTTTTCACGAAAAGAAAATTTTATGCTTTTGTATTAAAAAAAAAAAAAAAATTAAATACGTACTCACACACGTTATGATTTTTCATTTTGAACTTAAAAACAACGTTAAAGTCGGCCAATTAAGAACGTTATTACTCCGATTAAACTTAAAAATAAATTCTGTTGAATAAATTGCCACGAGAGAACTAAATTGAAATACTAAATATTGGTTGTTTTTCATTTTGTTTGTGAGAATTTTTCCTATAGTTCATTTTGTCACATTTTCCCCTCCCCTCTGAAACGCATTTTTTGACTGACCCCATAATATATCATGAACATAAGACATGAAAATTAAAGATATGTTGTTACACCCGGCGCCTCCGGTAAAACCTCGAATACCAGTTTAATACATTCCTTTTGTGCAATATTAAAAAATTAATTCAGAGCGGAAAATTGAACAAAATACAACGTCTAAATATTCTTTAAGGGCTTAGAAACTTAATTAAAGCTAAAAGCTTCATAAAGTTCCTCATACGCACATGGCATTAAAATCTATTTATGTTCCTGACTTTATCATTTCCAATTTGACTACGATAGAGCTTTGTGAAAAATATATATTGTAACTTATTGTATGGTGTATAATTAATAAAATGGTGGGTGTCTGTCTCTAACGTGTAAGTAGAATTAAATTTTTCAAAAAATTCAAAACCAACAATTTTATTTTCTTCATGAAAAAATGTCCTGAAAATATCATTAATAAAATTACCAGATATGAAGTTTTTGAGGTCAAAACTTTTTGTGGTAGTATCTTACGCAGATATGGAAGGAACCACATGCAAGAAAGTTGCAAAGGCACGGTAACTTATCTTAACCTGCCATGGCCTTTCAGTGGGGAGTATTCTAACGTAGTACTTATTCTAGGATTCTTCGGTCAGTTTAAAAGAAAATTATGTTTTCTTACGTTTCGGTTTATTAACCATTGTCAGAGAATTTTCTCTGACAATTTTGGTTTTATAGTTAAAACTTGCTGCACTACTTACTTCCACATCCAGTGGAAGTACAGTAACGACAAAAAAATTTTTGAAAATTTTTATTGTTCAAATAGGCTTAGAATGTCATGAAACGTCGAGATTTTAAGTTTGAGAGAAAAAAATTTTCTTTCTGTCTGCCTGTCGGTCTCTGTAACTTTTTTTGTGCGCACGATTACTCTGGAACCGTTGAAGATATTGACTTGAAATTTGGTACACATATGTACTTTAACGGGATATGGAATATTATATTTTCATCTTATTCCGTCGAAGGGTTGGGGGGGTAAATTGGGGTAAATGGGAGGTAAATAGGTAAATCAAGTAGGTAAGGGTCCATAAAATTGACATTTAGTATAAACAAGGGAAGCTAAGGTCTCAAAAAATTTTTTGGCATTAGCCACCTCTATTACCAACCTCACCCCATTATTTAACACATTCACTGCCGGAGCTCATTAGTGACGATTGATCGTATGCCACCTATTTTCTTTTGCAATTTGTTAATTTAGTGTTTGTATTAGCTAGTGATTAGCTAGTGGACACTCTACGAAGTTCAAATTTTCCAATTTAAAAAAAAAACAAAATTAGTTTTTTTTTTCTTTTTTTTTGTTTAATTAATTACAATTTAGTTCAACCCTGTATTGAGTATATAGAAGAACGCCTCTCGGGCGGTCACGGCATTTTTATCAAAATCGGATGAACGCCCACTACCTACGTGGGATATCGTTTTATGGGTTTTTGGGGTAGACGATTTCAAATATTATATTATTAAAGTTCCATAAGCAATTATTTCCACATACAAATTTTTTTCGTTGTGAGAGACTTGGATAAAAAATCTGGATGTGGAAGTAGTGATTCCTTGGGCAGCGATTTTTTATATTTTGCGTCTATTTCGCTTCAGTGTTTTAAAGTAGCGACAATCTAATCTACTTATACATATTTGAAATAAGAAAAAGTTTAAAGAAGAAATGAGTTACACATGTAAACATAGACAATTTTTACTCGTAACTTGAATTAAGCCTCCTATGAACAATTTTTTTTTCTCTACAATGATTTTATTAAACATTTTTCATCATAATCATATATATTTTTTTTTAATCGCCTTGTTTGTATTAATGTCCTGGCGGAGTTTAGCCATAGGTTATTCTGCCACTCAACCAGGACGGACGGACACACATAGACAGCATCACAACACCCATTCCCTGCGACATTGCCATCTGCCGCAGCTGAGACTCGAACTCAGGAGAGGAGAGCGACTAGACCGTGCTGTCTCTCACACAACCGCAGTCTAGCCCACTGCTACCATCTCGGCATTAAATCAAATAAGCATAATAATGAGTTCCCATTATATGGAAGATAGAATATTGTCGAATGAAATTATAATTCCTACAATATTAATTTACAATATTTTTATTTAAATAAACGAAGAAATTCAATGCTCTCATTTAGCCCTCATTTTATTAACGAGATATATGCTCTATATATTTCTATTCATAATATGTACTATATGCTCTTTTGCAGTGTTATCATAAGACAAATAAAAAAAAATCGTGTAAAAAAATTAATTCGCAAAACGAAATACTTTTTGTAAAGTAATTATAAATTCAATTGTTTGTAGTACAATATTATACAAATAATTAGGCTAATTAACGATAATTAATTTGTAATATTATGTTACACTGTGGAATTAATAATTATAATATTGCTGTGTGACAGGCACTGGCGCTCGAAGCATTGCCAATGGCGAATTATTATCACATTTTAGTGTGAAATTTTAAAAATTCATATAACAGTAATACATACACAGGGTGTTAAAGAAATAACTCTCGTCTGTTTAGTAGCTGATTCTATAGATTAAGAACCGCTGCCTAAGGAATCACTACTTCCACATCCAGATTTTCTATCCAAGTCACTCACAACGAAAAAAATTTTGTATGTGGAAATAATTGTTTATGGAACTTTAATAATATTTGAAATCTCCTGGTGGTGGTGGAAGGGGCATGGTATGGTGAATGAAGTAAACAAAAAATTTTGAGGCCTTTCGTACTTGTATAAATCACAATTTTAATAGTGTGGTAGGGGTGGCTAATGCCAAACATTCTTTTGAGACCTTAACTTCTCTTACGTTTACTATTTACGTTTACTAATACCAAATTTATGGACTCACCCCCATTATTAAAGGGAATAAAGAAAATTGTGATTTAGTGTGTGTACAAGAACCAAAAACCTTCAAATATTTTTTTACTTCATCCACCCCCACCCCACTACCGATGTGGGATATCGTTTTATGGGTTTTTGGGGTAAACGATTTCAAATATTATATTATTAAAGTTCCATAAACAATTATTTCCACATACAAATTTTTTTCGTTGTGAGAGACTTGGATAGAAAATCTAGATGTGGAAGTAGTGATTCCTTGGGCAGTGGTTTTAATACCTATTTTACATACAATTTCATAAGTAACAAAAAAAGTAAATGAGTAGTTCTGATGTAGCTTTTACGGTTCTCGATAAATCACCAACATTTAATTTCATTGTTAATAATTTTCGAACATTGTTGCATAAATTACGTTTGTCAACTATCGTCAACTTTGAAGTAGTCAAAGACAACATTTTGGAACCATATTTCTCCAGTTTCTCGTGGCTCTAAGAGGACGACATATAAGAAGCTGAAAATAGGTATATAATAGACGAACCCATTAATTTATTAGGCACGCAGTAGACCTTCAAAATTTCACCGTCAGATCGAGCTGAGATTCAAAAGAGATTCTGAGAATATCAAATAGCAATTGCTTCCAAACAGTTTGGTACTCTTTATGTATTAAAATTTCTATGTTGATTTTAAGTATTTAATAAGGATTTCGTTCCACATCAATTCTCATTATGTTACACATTCATTTTGGTAAGTTCAACTCCTAATAGTCTCTGAGTCACTATATATGCGTTACGCGTTACGACAATTTAGTCGGCAGTCCAGGCATTTGAGAAGTATAAGCAGCAAAGGAACCATATAAACTATATAAAATCTAAATATATTTTAGTACAATAATAAAATGAAATAATCATTACATATGACGTTATTTTCAAATTTTGAATATTTCTTACCTTTAGATACTGTACTATAAACAAACAGAAGGTAGTTTCGCTCAAAAACATAAAACTATTTATTATAATAGTCCCGTGTCAAGTGTATAAAAATAAGCTCCCGTGGGCTCCCTGATGGTGCAAGTGTGGTAGTAGTTTCAATCTCTTTGTTTAGACTTGAAGAAACACAATTTTGTCGTTGGCACTCTCGAAAATGATGCGTTTGAGTGCTGCGTGCAGGGGTGTCGATATGGGGGGAATGCGGGTTACTCCTCCCCCCAATATTATCGTCGAGTTGGGAAATTTAGGCTCAAGTTGGGAGAATTCGGGAAAAATGTCACCTCCCCGCTCATCAATTTTTATTTTCGAAGGAAATTTTTTTATTGTGGTTCGAGTTGGGCAATTCAAGCTTGAGAGAAATCGAGAAAAATGTCACCCCTCCCGCTCATCAATTTTCATTTGGGAGAAAATTTTTTTGAAAGGTTGAGAAAATTCCTGTAATGAGAGTTAGGAATTATTAACCTCCCCCACCCCAAAAGAAACTCTAGCGACGCCTCTGGCCGCACGCGAAGAATAAAATGGCCGTCATCGCAAACACTTTTCCAATTTATCCAATTAAACATTGGGATTTATTTACGAAAAAGAATGCTATACAAAAAATATTGTTAAATCAATTCTGCACAAAAAAGGTTATTGCAGATTTTTATGCAGGACTAACCATTTTCCTAGAAGCTTAACTAATAATTTTATTGAAACGTGTAAGGCAATGAAGAAGTTAAAATTACCCTCATAAAGACAGATTTATCTCTTATTTCAAGAGTTTTGATAGCATCCAGAAGTAAACCTGATATCGATTTGAGATACAATTTGAGCAATTACGAGTTTGCAGCACTACTTAAGTCATTGTTTGCAGTTGCCGGGAGTATGCACCATTGTCTAGCTAAGTAAACACTTATGGATGCTCTTGAATCAACGCAAGCAATACCTGGCGAAGAAAATGATGATGATCATGCTTCTACCACATGTGCAGTTTTAGAAGAAAATAGAGAGCTACAGGAAAAAGTTGCGATGGATGGCATAGCGTTTATCACACCTACCACAAACCGAACACAATGAGGACATGCCGTGACCTTAGGTGTAAGTCTTAGCAAAATTCAGCAATTTTACAGTGAGACGTGATACCCATGATGTTTTTGACTCTTACAAATGATGTTTTTGACTCTTACAAAGAAAACTCATTGAAAAAAGCGATGAGAGTGATTCAGCAAAAAGGCTCAGATCCAATCCAATAGAAAATCGGAGCAGAAACGAAAATTGGAAGTAAACCAATGAATGAATTATTTGCCCATGACAAGACAAATGATGAACTGACAGCAGAGTCGAACTAGCTCGATTTGGCCCCGGCGCGCAGTGGGGCAGGGAACCCGAAAATCTGGCCAAAAATCTGAAACTTGGCTGTTGATCCAAAAATAGGTTCAGGTTTATAGAAATTTTTTTTTAATAAAATCATTTCTCAAAAAGGGGTGGGTTATAGGGGATGGAAAAATTATATCAACAGAAAATTACGAAATTTTGTATTTTTATGTATTCTGTAATGCTAGTGATGAGAGAAATATTTTACAAAATCTAACTTATAAAGGTTTTATAAGTATCGAAAAAAACATTCGATTATATACTTGTTAAAAAGCGTTTTAGGCTAGAAATAATTTCAATTTTAAAAGTGGAGGGCAAAATATGTGCATAAATTTCAAACGCAATATATTTATTTAATAAATATAAATATACACCCATTTAAAAAAAATGTCTTGGTCGCACTTGGAACCAAACTAAATGTTTCATTATTACTAAGAACAATTAAAATTTTATATTGACGACTTTAAATTGGCATTTACTGCTTATCACAAAATTATAAGTACTAGAAAATGTAATACACACCTGAAGGCTTCATAGCAAAAAACTTGAATTTTAATACAGTAATAAACAAATAAACGAGCACAAAGATCTAATAAAACCTTAGGAATCGAAAACAAAAGACAGGACGAACTACGTTGATCCTTTTGTCGACGATTACTGAATGTCGAAACTATCGAAAAACAATTGAGAAATACTTTAAATATTTCGGCTCCTCCTACAGGACGGCTTGAAGTACATTTATAGTATAGTGACGTACTTAACCACGTCTATTTGCAATTCAAATTGAGACAACCTGTATAAATAAATAAATAAATAATGTTAGTTTAGTCTTGAGGAATCGCCGAGACAGCAAACGCCGAATAAAAATCTCGACGTTTCATGACATTCTAAGCCTATTAGCACAATAAAAATTTTAAAAAAATTTTTTGTCGTTGCCTTTCCACTGGATGTGGAAGTAAAACTGCTAATAAAAGTCTCTTGTGTTAATACTTTTAATCTTAAAAATATAAATTAAATTAAATTCTTTGAGATTCATTAAATAAAAAGTTAACACAAAGTTATTGTGCTTGAACCACGACAGTCCACAGACAAAAACAAGAAGCCCAGGAAAAAGTGAACCCTTTAACACCCGAGTTCCCAGTGAGTGGCTTTTATAAAAAAAAATATATAATTTTAATTTTGTAAAATTAATAAAAATATATGTTTTTCAGTTTATTTCGAGATTTGGCCCCGGAGTCTCTGGACTCCTAGTCCCCCTGTCCAGTCCGACACTGGCTAACAGAGCTCCTTTCCGGTCAAATTCAATTTGGCGTAACAAATAATAAAATGTTAGTAATCAGTTGGAGGAACTAAACAGCTTCATCACATGGCAATGATGTATCCACTATCCCCTCTTTCAAGTACGCAGGAGGAGGCGGACGCAAATATCATATTACGTGCAGCGTATTGAACACAGGAAGGAATTAAAACTACTCATGTGTTTATCTCCGGATACTGATGTCCTAATTTTAGCACTAAGACGGTATCCTTGACCATGGTATGAAAAGGTTCGTTCAGCTAGGTTCAATTTACAGAGCACATGCACTTTCAAGAGTAAATGTAACGGGATCATTTGCCGGCAAGACTAAAATAAAGTGGTGAAAAACTTTCAATTCTGCAAGTGATACGCTGCTAGAACCCTTGGCTAAATTTGGGACTACACTGTCTCTCCCTGTAGATGTCATGGCTAACTTGGAAACGTTCATTTGTCAGCGTTATATCCCCAAAAAAACACTGACCGACATGGAGCTGTGATGTGGTTGTTGCTCATCCTGAAGCAATATCAAGATGAGAACCTGCCTCCAACAAGATCTGCACTGGATCCGGCTTTGCTAAGGGCGCATCTTCAGTGTATTGAGTGGAATCAGGACCTCATTCAGCATCCCAATAACTCACCATACTCAGATTTTGGATGGAGGAAAATAGGGAACATATAAGAGCCAGTTGCTTGTGCCAAATCTCGTGCTCCAGAGCTTGTCTTGGAACTACGTTGCTACTCATGCTCCCAAAGGCGTTGATCTCCTTCATGTACGTGTCAGCCGAATGGACTCCGGTATACCGAAATGTGTAAGTGTGAAGGTAATCTCGATCGATTTGATAATATGGGAGAGTGCGGGGCAACAAGATAATGAAGATTTGGGGTTAAGTGAGATTTGCATTGAAAGTGACGACGATTTCAATTAAACATATCATTGTAGGAGTGAAAAGTATTGCTCTTCTGTACTCTGTTTATATAAATCTGTAACCACTGTATTTCTTGAAGAGTTTTTTCATTAAACGTTAACATTACATAGGTACTTTTTATCTTAGAACTTTCTATGCCTACCTAAACTGTAGAACATAGGAGAGTATTTGTTAATTAATGCAATTCTTGCATGTGCCGTATATTTTAAATTAATTTATATATATTAATATAGTGTTACTAAACATCACCAATTATCAAATCTGTTTTCATAATCTCTAACTGGAAAGTATTTAAATACCGACTAATATCCGGGAGAAGGGGCATATCTGAAAAGACACTCATATTGGAGATGACGTCATCTGTAACTACCAATATCTCATCTCTGTTAGTGTAATGATTCGGACATATAATTCGCGTAATTTGCAGTTATTTTCTAAAAATATTTAGTTGTATTCGGTCTGTGATATTAAATTATAGTGTGTATTTAAGTGTACCATATTTAAAAGGGTTTAAATTATTTTAAACATGGTTATTTCAAAAGTCAATCAGATAATTTACGCCGTAGGCCTACCGGGTCTATGCCATATGCTACCGTGTCACAAAAATATTCATAAATAAAAACTATAAGTCCTAGATGAAAAAATTTTTTTTCAAAAACTTCTCCTGTATCTTGGCATCAATCGCCTTGCTGCATATACAACGTGATCTACCATGATATGCGGAAAATAAAATGGTGTACTAGTCTTCAATGTGGCAAAGCCCCTGCAAAATTTTGGGGAGTGTTCTGAGGTAATTTAGTATATTAAATTATTAGTAAATTTGCGAAAATACACCACTGTTCTTGAATAAGTCAGGAATAGGTCGACGAACTTACTTGTGAAAGTTGTTTACATTTCCTTAATTGGCATAAAAAGTGAAGCCGCCAACTGCGGTCAAAACACAGATCAAAGCGCCGCGTTTTTTGCTTTCGGTCGAACAATCAGGACACCGGCGTGTTACTGAAATATCTCGTATATCTAGGTACTTGTTTCAGAGTTCACCAGCATAAGGTCAATGACTTTTCGATTTATTTCGCTATTTTTGTAGTGTGATTTGATTAAAACCAAAAAGTCACTTCTATCCTCTCCAGCTTTACTGTCAATAGTGTCTATCCCAAGTCTGATAAAGTGATATGGTTGTACCGCGTTACGTCAGATTAGTTAAAGTCATTGGCGGCGCAATTTCTACAAAAAAATAAGGTCATTTTTTAAAAAAATTTCATTTTTTTAACTCCTTTCAGTGGGGACAACCTACTGTTAAATTTTCCGCATGTCATGGTAGATCACGTTGTATATGAAAATTTTCAAAAATAAAAAAGATTGTCGCTTAGTCAACTTATCACTACATTTTTATCGAGGTAATAGTCGAGTAATAAGTTCATTGTTGTTTAAAGAAAATAATAAACAATTATCGACAGAAACAAAAATACCATTGGAAGCGCTTATTTGTGTACTTGAATTTAAAAAAAATATCAGATCGATAGCTCAATTAGATTTGAAGATATGGCAGTGTAAATGTTAAAAAACACGATTTTTATAATCAATCAATTTCTCAAGTTTTTTCAACAGTAAAATCACAAGAGATTTTTTTTTTATCGGATAAATTTCTCTTTGTAACGAAATAATTTTGCCAATCAGTGATTTTATGAGAAAAACTGACATCGGACCGGAGGTCGAGCGATTTTGTCAAATGTCAGTTTTTCAAGCAAAATTACTGATTGGCAAAATATTGAGTTAAAAAGAAATTTATCCATAAAAGAAAAGCTCGAGTGATTTTTGGCAAGATAAATTAACGACAGAATATGTGAACGAACAACAATTAATTTTCTCAAAACGACTCATATCGTACAGTATAGTTTCCACAAGACTTAAAAATTATAGCCGACAGTACAGATTTTAAAATGACGTGCGACTACTAGATATACTCTGCTTTTGAGGAACAGGCATTTTTATCGTGATAAAAAACGATGCACCTTTTTTATCGCTGTCAAAGTGACAAAATGTGACTGTCAAATAGACTTTTTTATATAGGAGTTAATTTATCGAAATAAAAAAATATCTGTACCACAAAAAATATCGTAAATACCCATTTCTTATGTAGAATTGTTCATTTCATAAAAACTATGGTCTGATTATATGCTGATTTTTTTTTCTCGAGAACGGAGAGATTTTTATGGTCTATTTCGCTCCACTATCATTACAAGGGCAACGTCCGACGTAATGCTGTGGTGGCTGATGACACACGACGCCACGCGTTGTTTGCGCGCCTAACGGATTTATTCAAACTTTAATGTTGAATACCGTCCGTAGAAAAAATAAGAAAAAATCCTTTACACACCGTGCTTTGTGTTAAGTAAAGATTCTAACAATGCTAAAATTATATTTTGTGCAAGAAGCCTACATACTTAGATGGATGTTTATTTAACTACCTTACATACAGCAGAGTGTGTTTGTAGTAAGTCAGAAACTATTCTAGTCAATGTAAAAAAATAACAGTAATAATAGATAATAATAATAGTATTAGTTCAGGAACGGCGTAATCGACAGGAGGTTCTAGTTACTTTAAACGAGGTAGTAGATTTTTTTTTATCTTATATGTATTGTAGAGAGTATGTAGAATCCAAGTTTTAGACCTCCAAACACTTGGCAAATTTTTGTGTGGACGAAAAAACCACGAATTTTTGGCACTTTTTTCAGTTTGTGGCCTATAACTTAAAAACAATGCATCCAATCGAATTATCAAAATTAAAGAGCATTAAATTTCGCGAATGAATATCTCAAAGTTGAAATTTCATCAAGAGGTATGGGCGTAATTGGCAGTCGAATAAGAACAATTTTTAGCAACTTGTAAAAAATTCACACTGGGTAACTTTTTAAACGTCTTTAGCTCTGAAACGGGTAATCTAAATGAAAAAATCCATAGAATGAAAGTTGTGGAGCATGTAATTTTAAGTTCATAGATTACCATTAGTTTTCCAATTTCGATCAATATTAAGTAAAAAACACTCAAAATCCAAAATGTCCTACGTATAAATATATTTATTATTTTCTTTTATTCCTTTTTATCCACATTAGTTTGAGAAAACCGCTGCCCAAGGAATCACTACTTCCACATCCGGATTTTCTATCCAAGTCACACAACGAAAAAATTTTGTATCTGGAAATAATTGTTTATGGAACTTTAATAATATAATATTTGAAATCCTCTGCCCCAAAAACCCATAAAACGATACCCCACATCGATAATGGGGTGGGGGTGGCAGTGGGGGGGTGGATAAAGTAAAAAACATATTTTGAGGTTTCTGGTTCTTGTACACACTAAATCATATTTTTTTTTCATCCCCTTTAATAATGGGGTGGGGGTGGTAATGGGGGTGGCTAATTCTAAAATTTTTTTTGAGACCTTAGCTTCTCTTGTCTATACTAAATATCAATTTTATGAACTCTTACCTGATTGATTTACCAATTTACTCCAAATCTAGCCCAATTTACCCCCCAACCCTTGGACGGAACAAGATGAAAATATAATCTAGTTCTAGATCTCGTTAAAGTACGTATGTGTACCAAATTTCAAGTCAATATCTCAAACGGTTCCAGAGTAAACGTGCGCACAAAAAAGTTACAGACCGACAGACAGACCGACAGACAGAAATTTTTTTGTCGCTCATACTTGAAATCTCCACGTTTCATGACATTCTAAGCCTATTTGAACAATAAAAATTTTTAAAAATTTTTTTGTCGTTACTATACTTCCACTGGATGTGGAAGTAAAATGGGTTGTCGAAATAAAAGCATAATGTAAAGAAAGGCCCAAAGCTTATTAACCAAAAATAAAAATTTGCCCAGTAGTAATACTACAACAAAGTGTAAAAAAATAAAACAAATGCAAAGTGCAAGAACAATACAAGGTGTAAGAAAAAACTGAAATGAAGTAAAAATGAGTTTTGGAAAAAACGAATTATTTGCGTGTAGTGGTCTTAGTAGTCGAATCCGTTTGGATTGGGGCTGACTAATGTCCTCGTACTGCATCCTATCTTCCTGACCCATTGCAGCAGCACCACCAACTTCCTCAAGCTCGAAGCAATCTTCGTCGTCGTCTTCATCTTCATCCAACTCAGTCTCAGGAGCGTTCTGACATGAGAGGCCAGAGAAGTGTTTACAGGTCAAAGAGCAGTTCAGACCTGATTTCCGACAGCTGCATGCTGCAGTGCAACCGTTTTTGCATGCACACAACTTAAACGAGGGAGAAGGGACGCGCATGGCTGGCGAAGTCGGATTGAAGGGAGGGTAAATACGCCCATACCTCTTGATGAAATTTCAACTTGTACCCATTCGAAGCGAAATTTAATGCTCTTTAATTTTGATAATAAATGACTTCGATTGGATGCATTATATTTAAGTTATAGGTCACCAACTGAAAAAAGTGCCAAAAATTCGTGGTTTTTTCGTCCACACAAAAATTTGCTAAGGGTTTTGAGGTCTAAAACTTGGATTCTACATACTCTACAACATATACAAAAAACATTTACTACTTCGTTTAAAGTAACAAGTACCCCGTTATTGAACTATAAAGCAAAGTATAAATATAACTAGTGGATGCATTATACTCTTCGCCGATTTACTGAGCTTTTAATATAATTGTTACACCACATTCTTGTAAATAGTTTTCTTGTAAATAATGTTAGTTTTTGGACATTCTAAATTTTGTGATAGCTTTTCTGTGAAAAAAAATACATGAAAAAAAAAGGAGAAATACACTCTATCAAGGATTCGAACACAAGAACCTTGGATTGCCAGACAATCAATCAACAGTATTTATTTAGTATTAAGAGTACAGCATATGTGCCTCCTCGGAGCCCAACCCGGAGCCAGCCACACGACCAGGACAGGTGACGTCGAGGTGAGTGTGGGGCTGGGCGGGGTGGGCCCGATTCAGCTTAGAGATAGTTCGAGTGGGGGGGCTAGAAGCTCCTGTCCACGGCAGGTGGACTTAAAAACTAGGTTAAAATATTTTATTGTCCACATGGACCTAAAAGTAAATTAAAAATAAACACAACACTAAAAACATTGGCGAACGCACACTACACAATTTTGGTTATTGACACGGGAAAACTGAACGAAAAAACCCGTTCGAACAAATGACGGCCTTGCGGTCTGATCGTCGACAAGGAAGGTAAGATGGAAAGATAAAAGCTGTGATTTAAAAAATTAGGATTTGGATAAGTTTCGGCCTGAAGGGAATTTAGGGACAAAAAAAAATTACAAAAAACAACAAAAAGGATAAAAGAACAAAATTGCACAAACATGAAAGGTAGAGAGAAATAGGTTGAAAGATAAAGATAGGGGAAAGGTAGGTTATCGTAGGAGAGACTGTGGCTAAGGGAGTTGCCGGAAAATGGGCAACGTCTGGTATGGTAGGGGGTGTTTCATATTGAAAAGTATGGCATTATGCTGTCTGATTCGAGTGATGTTGCGGGTAAGCGGACTACCGTCCAGTTTGAACTGATAGAATTTTTGAGAAGTTTCTTGGACATAGTCCGCTAGTGGGGTTATGTTGTGGCAACGTGCATAGAGATCTCTGAGGGAGGTGTACCAGAGGCTGAAATGAGGCGCATAAGTTTGTGTTCTAGTACTTTTAATTTTCGCATGGTCGTGGCCGGGATGCTGCACCACACAGGCGCCGCGTATGTGATAGCCGGCCTGGTTACCATCGTATACAACAACCTTTTATTGGTCCTGTTGAGCCCACTACCCCACGCCAGGAGCGGGTACAGACTCCTGGACATGGAGTAGACATTGCGTATCGTCTCGTTAATGTGAATGTTGAATGTCAGTCGTTTGTCTAGGTTCACCCCCAGATATTTCACGCACCGCTTAATTGGAATTTCTCTACCCCCGATCGAAAGTGGCGATAAAATACGGTTTTCAGTGAAGCGGCGCGTAAATAGGATCGATTCCGACTTCTCGGGGAATGTCTGTAATATATATCATGTTTTATTTCAACGAATTAGATATATTATTATGAAATATATATATTAGTAAAATGTATAAACAAAAAAAATTATAGAGAATAAAATTTCGCAAGATTTCTATTTAACTACAAATAACAAAAATTAAGAAAATATATATTTTTTAATTTAAATGATTAATAACTTTTTCATTTACTGATTGATTTTTTTTCAAAGACAATAGGGTTCTTCCTCTAGCTAACACTAATTTAATTTCCAAATTTCAGTACAATCGGACTTTTCTTTCTTAAGTTATCGTGCTTACAAGAAACGTGACGGACGGACAGACGGACGGACGGACGGACATTTTGAAAGTTATTCAGAATTCGTTCACTAACATAATGATATGAAATTTTTTCTCTACGAGCGATATTTCCTGATTTAGAAATGTGCCGATCAAATGCAATACACTCTTCATTTTTGCGAAGAGTATAATAATAGCTGTTTATAAAGTCAAACAGCGTTTTCATCAAATGACGCATTATTCTATTAAACTCATTTCATTATTTATACGGTCACGGTATGTGAAATTTATTTCTATATTCACCATATACCATTCATTTACGAGAAAACATAGCCACGAAAATAAATTAATACGGAGCATTTATAAATATAAAATTGCATCAAAATGCGAATATCTGAATATATAGAAAATATTTTTGTGAAAGGTATTTCTATGTGAATTGCAGTATTTTTATTATACCTATGGAATGAGCATCACATTAATTACATACATTGGACAATTAGATATCGAGGTATTGAATTGTGAATTTATTTTTCCTGTTAATAAATTTTTTTTAATGTAGAATAGTTTCAGATTAAAAATTTGATATATTTTGTATTTTTTATATATCAGGTCAAAGAACCCACTACAATACTATTGGACGCTTCAGTGAAACATGTAACGAACAATTATTATCTTACTTTCTAGTTTTACAGTGATTTTGACACTTCAAATTTTTTGGAATTTAATTTCAGGAGATATGGAAAATATGAAAAAAATTAGTCCAAATCTTGAAAGCTAGAATCTTAAAATTTCAAGATTTTGCTTATGTGTTCAACTTAATGGCTTGGACATAGATTTTTCTCGAAATTTACTAAGGTGGTGTTAAAGTTTGACGAAAATATTAAAAAATGTTCGATTCCAAATTTCCCTTTAAACGTTAATTTAGAATGTTAACATCAGTTCTGAACCTATTTTGGTTTGCCACAACCAACACATCATCCTAAAGAGATTGAGGGAAATCAGGATTATCTGAGCGAAAAACTATGATGTCGACGCTGTGTTACAGATGATCGAACAAAATGTTTACTAGCAGACGAACAGAAAGAGGTCTACAACAGTTAAAAACGTTGGTGATATAATAGTGATATAATAGCGAGTTTTGTATTGATTAGTTATTTGAAGAAGAAATCGATCTCACGATTGAGGGAACAAGCTATTTTAACAATAAAAAATGTATACTAAAATGATCTTTTACAGTTTTAAATACACTTTGGTATACTAATAAAATAATTTTTTGTAACTTAAATGACATTTATTTCACAGTTTCAATGAATCAAAACAATGTCATTATTGAGAAGTGTAAAATAAAGAAAAAAGTGTGAAATAATAGTTATTTATTAGGCTAATGGGTTATATTACATATAAGTCACGCAAGAAATTTTTAGCCCGCGAGCCTGAAGGGCGAGTGGGCTAATCTTCTTAAGTGACTTATATGTAATAACTTACGTGTCTAATACAACATTTTATCCAACACTTTCATATAAATGCTTTTTCAGTGACAAACAATAAAATTATTAAAATGTCATGTCATCGATTTTTTGTCAGTTGTCAATGTCAAAGTCAACACTGTTTTTCTAAAAATATAAAATACAAGTAGCTTATTGCTAAGTAGATTCTGAATGGATGTACCGAGAAAGCTGTGGTTGTTATCCATTTTGTTTGTAACCAGGGGTTTGTTTAATAAACATTGTGTAATTAGCATCAAAATGGAAAATTGTGAAAGATATATGGAAATTCCGACCGATCTTTTGCAAGAAGCCAAAGAAGCTACAGCCAATTTAATTCCAGAAAAGTCCATTTTAAAGAATATCTACAATTTGAAAATTGGATGAAAAAAAGAGGAATTAGTGCTGTAAACAAAGAAGTGCTTCTCGCTTACTTTCTACATTTGAGTAAAAAAATTGCACCTTCTTCGATGCGGACTAAATATTCTATGATAAAGGCGACTTTAAAAGTATACAGGAACTTTGATATAACAAGATATTGAAAACTTGTGGCATACTTAAAAGGCCGATTAAGAAATTTCAAACTCAAAAAGGCCAAAATTTCGAACAATATCGAACAATATTGGATGGATGTTCCTGACGATGAGCATCTTATGTCAAAGGTAGGTGTTTATTATGATGTTCTTGCTTTTATGTATGTAATTGTTTGTGTTTTTTTTTTAGGTTGCATTGATATTGGGAGTTTGCGGTGCCTGCCGTTGCGGTGACCTACTTAAACGTCGAAGATATAAAAGATAAAGAACAATATCTATCCATACCAGATACCAAGACGAATAAATCAAGAAGTTCCACAGTTTTAAATGAAGGATTTTCTCACTTGATTTGATTAGGAAATATGTGTCTTTAAGACCGCTAAATGTGTCTCACAAAAGATTTTTAGTAAATTTTCAAAGGGGAAGGTGCACTGTCTAATGCGTTGGATTAAATAAGCTCTCAAAAATTCCAAGAATTGTAGCTGATTATTTGCAATTGCCAGATGTATATTTGTATACTGGCCATAGCATGAGCCGTTCCTCGGCAACTCTTTTGGCCAATGCTGGGGGTGACATTACCACTCTTAAACGTCACGGTGGGTGGAAATCATCCACCGTGGCGGAGGGTTATTTGGAAGATTCAGTCTCAAACAAGATTATTATTGCTAAAAAAATTTAGGGAGAGCAAGCACAACGAGTCAGGCGATACATACGTCGTTACCAGTATAGAGAAAAATTGTGTACAGGAGAGCAGTTTTCTTTGTGAAAAATCGAATATGATGACAATAAATGATAACATAAATATAACTAAATAAGTGTTAGTGCATGGATTTTTTGTATTGTTAATTTTCCGTATAATAAAGACAATAAATAAATTGCTGGGACTTTTTTTTATATTAAAATTACTCTTTAGTGACTAAATCACTTTACCTCACTAGTGATCTAAAGTATATTTTAGTTCACTACTTTATCTCAATAGTGATTTCTGGGCCACTTTATACCTTCAAAATCTCGTCAATAAAGATAACTTTATATGAAAGTGTTGAATAAAGAAATTTTATCTCACAGTGTGAAACGAAACTTATTGGTTTCTATGGAAACAGCTATAGAATTTAGTCTATTTTTAAAAAATTATATTATTTCCTAATTTCGAATGGCGATACAAAAAATTTTGTATATAACTCGAGACTAAAATGTGTTTTTTTTTCTCGTGTGGTTTATAGCACTCGCCCTCGGCTCGTACTATAAACGCCCCACTTGTGAAAAACACCATTTTATCCACTTGTTATATAAAATACTATTATATATGAATTTTCAATAAAAATAAAATCATCCGCTTAGTTTCGGAGTAATCGATTCTGAAAATATGCCTTACTTGACATAGTAGAACTCGGATGCACGCTAGGCTAAATTAATTTTCGCTCTTAATACCACATGTTTTTAGAAGTATGCTTCAAAACTAGCATAACATTAAGTAGTCTCTTATTAACACTTGTTAAAACCCTGAAAAAATCATTTTTCTAGTATAAAAGTTATTAGAAGATTAATCAGTTTTAAGTTCTTTTGTTAAATTTGTTATATAGAAATAAAGCAGCTGTTGAAATTGATTTGCAACGCCGCATATTTCGAAGGTGGTGCGAATATTTAAATTTTTAAACAGTATAAAATGAATTGTAGTAATATCATTGTATGTGTGTTATTATACTCTTCGCAAAAACGAAGAGTATATTGTATTTGATCGGCACATTTCTAAATCAATAAATATCGCTCGCAGCCAAAAAAATTTTCATATCATTATGTTAGTGAACGAATTCTGAACATTTTTCAAAATGTCCGTCTGTTCGTCCGTCCGTCCGTCTGTCCGTCCGTCTGTCCGTCCGTCCGTCTGTCCGTCCGTGCGTCACGTTTCTTGTAAGCACGATAACTCAAGAAGGAAAAATCCGATTGTATTTAAATTTGGACAGTAAGTTAGTGTTACTTAGAAGAAGAAACCTATTGTTTTTGAATAAAATCGATCAAAATGTTATTAATGATTTAAATTTGAAAAAATTTTTTTTTATTTTTTTATTATGTTTTTGTAATTGAATAGAAAACTGGTGAAATGATATTTCACTTTAATATCTAAATATTTATATATTTTACAAATATACATTTCATAATGTAATATACAACCGTGAAAATATGATTTTAACTCGTGTCTTATAATGTAAAAATTTACATTTTTTTACGTGTAAGGCGGTGGTGTAGTTCTTACGCTTTTGACTTGGTATACAAGGGTTCCGGGTTCGAAACCCAAAAGGGGGTTTGGTATGTTTTTTTTATTTTTACTTTATTTTACCAACTAAGTTTGTACTATAAAATTAAAAATGTCTAATACTAACACTATTTACAAAAAACTGCGAAGAGTATCCTATAGAATGTGTAACAATTATATAAAAAGTTCAGTGAACGTGCGAAGAGTAAGTTTTTAGCTTGTTTTTTATTTGTTTTTTATTATTTATTATCCATTTCTAACTTAACATAAACTGAAAATACATTTTGCAAAAATTAACAAGCACTGACATTCGTATTTAATACAGTGTTGCCAAATCTTTTTATTCCCTCTCAAGCTTTAATTTAGTAAATCCACCACTAAGTTCGCTCTTATCAGTATACAAGTACCTTAATGTAAAAAAAATACTTTTTAAAAACAAGCTTTAATTGTTAAGGCGCGTTTGCATGCATCGAGTAATTTAGTCGAGTCGTTTAGTAATTTAGTACTCGACCAGTACTCGACCAATGCGGACAGCGTGTTTCAGTCGAGTGACTTAGAGGAAAGCGCTGTCCGCATTGGTGGAGTACTGGTCGAGTACTAAATTACTAAACGACTCGACTAAATCACTAGATGCGTGCAAACGCGCCTTTATTTTGGTGTACTAAAACGAAAAAAATAAGTTATGTTGAATTAATTATCTTAAAAGCTTGTCGCGCGCGACAAGTTCATACAGCCGCTAATTTTGTTTGGCAGATATTGTAAGTACCTAGTTTTTTTTTCTATTCACGCAACAAGCTTTTAAGGCAATTAATTCATCATAAGTTATTTTTTTCGTTTTAGTACAATTATATAATAATAAAAGCTTGCTTTTAAAACATTTTTTACATTTAATTTTATTATTAAATTTTTATTTACATCTTAAATAGTTCTATATTCATTGCGGCGTCCTTACTTAAAATAATACCAGATTCTTCGCCATTTCTTAGAATACAACGTCTGAGTGATACACTATCCGATTCAATTATAGTGTTAAAACTAAAAAATACACTTTTTGGTACTATATTATTGTACCGACACCAGAACTACACGTGTATGCAAAATTTCAGCTCAATGGGCTCATTTAGTGATATTTAATTTACAATTTATTTTTGCATTTTCTGTAAGTATTTAACCCTTTAAGTATATAGTGAAAAAATTAGGCTGCTAGCGTTAATATTAACTGTAACACGATGTTTTTGTTCGCAAATTAGTTCCGGATTTTCCTTCACTTTCGAAAATTCTGTTTCTCTATCTCGCTTGAATAAGGTGTTATCTTTGCATTTTAAAAATGTCTAATGGATGCATGGCAATAGAGACCAACCTGATGGGTTATCCGCAAGGAAGTTGCGTATTTACAGTCTATAGGAATTGTAAAAATGTTTGTGGTCCTTGAGAAGTTATAGTGCACTGAAGGACATTTAAAAATTCAATACTTATTGCATACACTAATAAAAAAACGGTGCCCAAGGAATCACTACTTCCACACCCAGATTTTCTGTCCAAGTCACTCACAACGAAAAAATTTTGTATGTGGAAATAATTGTTTATACTTTTCACCCCCCGTAATAGTGGGGTGGGGGTGGTTAACGCCAAAAATTTTTTTGAGGCGTTAACTTCTCTTATATACACTAAATACCAATTTTACGAACTCTTACTTGCTTGATTTACCTATTTACCCCCATTTACCTCAATCTACCCCCCAACCCTCCAACGGAATAAGATAAAAATATAATCTGGTTCCAAATCTATACATGTGTACCAAATTTCAAGTCAATATCTTAAACGGTTCCAGAGTAATCGTGCACACAAAAAAAGTTACAGACCGACAGACAATTTTTTTTGCTCAAACTTATAATCTCTTCCTTCGTGAAATTTTAAGCCTTATTCAACAATAAAAATTTTCAAAATTTTTTCGCGTTACTGTACTTCCACTGGATGTGGAAGTAAAATGGAGATCTCGTATATAGAGCTAGATTTACATGTTATTTTCCAACGAATTGGTTTATTATATTTCTCAAATGTACATTTATTTCTATTAATCAAAAATGTGTCCCAACCTTTAGTTGTTAGAGGTTCTGAACATGCCATGACTAAATGAAACGTAATAAGAAAGAAATCCGCAATTTTACTTTATATTATGATATAACAATGACATAAGTATTTTAACAAAATTAAAGTTCAATAAAGCAAGGCATATTTTATTTAACTGTAATAATGGTTGTCCTAAGATATAACTGTTAGGGCTGGTAAAATAATGAATGTAAATAAATTGAGTAATTTATAGGATAATAACAGCTAGGCTTAAAGCGCGTGATGGAAATCCCAGTTTTTATTTTTTGCACTTACTATTCATTATTTTGAAAGAAATACAATCTTTTTATTATTTTGCTAGTCCTGGGGGCATTTGAAAAGGAAATTTTTGGTTAAAACTAGAGTTTCTCTGCATTTCCCGGTATATTACGACTTAAATAAAGTATACTTACAAGTAACAACAATTATAAGAAGACTTTTAATATAGATTTTATGGTTTACTCATATAGAATATTTTAACCATCACATCTCCATTTTGACATCGTATTAATTAAGTTTATCGACTATAGACAACAATCTAAGCTAAACTAAGTTCTTTAAGTCCAAATTGTTTTAATCGTTTCCAAATGATGCCAACATGGTTGGCGAAACGCGCGTCGAGTAATAGTACTCAACTGCTTTGGTGTTTGCGAAAACTACTTTAGAGGTATTTTATGTATAAATTAAATTAACCCTTTCAGGACTGATAAAAAGCGACAATGGATACGATTATAGCCTCTATGAACCTTATAATTTTCATCAATATATGTAAGAATATCAACTCTTAGAGGCTTATTATCTGAATTGGAAAAAAATTCATGGTGAAGGTATTGTCTACCAGTACTACTATTATCATTATCCATTCTTTTTCCAATGGACAGTTCGGGATTCAAATATGTTTTACTAGTGGATCTTCAGTGTTGCATACCTCTACACGTGGAACCCTGAGACATCATTGTTCTACCGAACACATAAGATCAAACAAGTTTTGACAAACGATTCTCAACATTATTTCAAATAATGAAAAAGAAGATAATTTTTTTTTGTTACAAAATTCACATAATTTCATTATTTCATTAATTCATTATTTGTCATAAGTTCATTTTTGCGTACAGGATAGCCACTAGTCTGCAAAGGGTTTTAAGAAATAAAATATTAGTATTTAATTTTGTCATGTATCGACTAACTTTATCATGTTTCCCTGGCCTATGTAGGGTAACTATAAATTTTTAAAGTTTTATCCGCAGTTTCCGACCTAAGTTACAATTTTCATGCGTTTCGACGTTCTTTTTATCTATTTCATGGCTCATTTTACGCTCTCGTACTGCAAGCAACCCAACTCAGGCAAGTGCAAATAAACTAAGTGATGTCTAAAGCTGTTGGTAAACTGTTAGCGTTTGTGTAGAAGTTAGTTGTCAGCTAGATCAAGAGATGTTCAGGATTGCTAATATTGATCACGCTAACACATTTGTTCGCTAACAATGTCCCTGGCGGTTTACCACTTTACACAGAGCTTATTTCTTTATTCTACCATGTAGGTAGAAAATCAATCATCGAAAAGAATATTTTATAATACATGGTCCTGATCTAGTGGTGTAAATATTTATTTTACTAACACAATGTGTTCAGTAAAAGTTTTTTGGTAATTCTTTTCCGGCTGCACTAGATATATTATACAGGGTGGACCATTAATAGTGGACCATAGTTTAAGAGTAGATTATTTGGACCAAAATATAAGGACATAACCAAATATGTTTTAGTAAATTGTTCCTGTGAAAAAGAACTCTCTTCTCCAAATTTGGTAAAAAAAAAAAACATTTCTTAAACTAAGAAACAATCATTTATGTATCATGAATAGGTCGTAGAGGGCGCTATATGAGCCTGATACATGATGATGAATATTTTTCCTACTTTTCTTTGGCAAGAAAATCTTTTGCAGGCGCCATATCTACATAAAAAAGGCACACTTGATAGAACTTGATAATTCCAACCATTTTCAAGAAAACTACCATAAAAGATTTAAATAAATATTTGAAAACGAAGTCAATTAGAGAAAAACATTGTATTTATTGAAAAAATTGCATAACGTAAGTCTTTACTTAGTCTTTACTAAAGTGTGATAATGTTATAAAACCTCCCAGAATCGACCTAAGTCGAAGACAAAATAAAATTTCGACTTAGGTAAAAATTCATTTGAAAGCATTTTTGAACATAACGTACAAGTTTGGAACGCATCAGAGCCGAAAACTACCACAAAAGGACTTGTATACGTTTGTTAAAATGTTAAGGCACAACCAGGTGAAAATTCGAAGAAACACCGAATTTTCACTTAGAAAAATATGTTTTTGTCCAGGTCATGGGAGTGAAAATATATTGTGGTCATGGGAAAAT
Source organism: Rutpela maculata (assembly GCA_936432065.2). Classification (NCBI taxonomy): domain Eukaryota; kingdom Metazoa; phylum Arthropoda; class Insecta; order Coleoptera; family Cerambycidae; genus Rutpela; species Rutpela maculata. Next base: position 81,504,229 of record OW386286.2, on the reverse strand, counting down.
GTACCAAAAATAAAAGTATAATTTTTGGTCAATGAAAAAGAAACAATATACTTTTTACGAAGTACTTTGAAAATATTTAGGAACATTTTTAACTTTTTAATAGCTTCACAAAAAACAATAAAAGTGAAGATACAGTCATTGTAAATATCATTTAAAAGAACGAATGTAAAATTTTAACGATGCGCCATACCAAAAGGGAGAAACCGACAAATGTGGCAGAGGCGCATATCATCTATATGCAATTATTTAGCAAAAAATAATAAAAATGGACAAGGCCGGTTTCTCACATAAAACAATTTTAGATTCATCCAGCGGCCCGAAATTTGGACTAGTGCGTTGAATAATCAATAGAAAGCGATGGTAGGAAAGCCAAATGCAGGGCTTTCCAAATAATAAAGTTATAGAGAAAACCGCCTTATGCATAAATATGACAAAAAATAATTTTACCAAAAAGTCGCTCAAAGCGAAGTCGTGTCAAATCCCTATATTGAACCTATGAGGACCGGTACGTCGTGAGACTGATGGAAAGTTGTATAACTCATATATAGTTGAACTTACTTTGAACTCCGTTCTTTGAATGATATAATCACGATCAAGAACCTTTAAGCTAATCACAAGCGAACCAAAATTTTTTAAGTAAAATATTTTTATATTATTTCGAATCAGCCACTAAAAACCCAAATATGCTTTCATTAATTTCTAAACAATTTGTATGAATCTTTTCTACCAAACCGATTGTTAGCGCATGCTCTCCATTGCATGGTAACAAACAAACAAATTTTTTTTTACTATTTATTTAACGTCGGCCTATTTCCGCTACCAGGGCTTATCACCGACGCCAGGAGACGAGCTACCCCCAACTTGGAAATTTTGCAGAACCTCTTCTCGTAAGAAGAGTAGGGATCTTTTACTTGCCTAACATTTAATAGACAAGGAACCGCCTACTTTACATCCCCTCCGAAGGATGGCATATCCACTACGTAATCCTCGTCTTGAAATTACAGAGCTTCCGCGTATATACTGATATACAAGCCGCTAGAAGGTGGGACGAGATCGCTGTGTTTCCCAAGATGGGTCACCCATCTAAGTACTAACCGCGCTGCTGCACTGGAGTATCGAGATATCAATCAATCAACATTATTCATTTAGTATTAAGAGTACAGCATATGTGCCTCCTCAAAGTCCAACCCGGAGTCAGCCACACGACCAGGACAGGTGACGTCGAGGTGGATGTGGGGCTGGGCGGGGTGGGCCCGATTCAGCTTAGAGATAGTTCGAGTGGGGGGCTAGAAGCTCCTGTCCACCTCAGGTGGACTTAAAAACTAGGTTAAAATATTTTATTGTCCACATGGACCTAAAAGTAAATTAAAAATAAACACAACACTAAAAACATTGGCGAACGCACACTACACAATTTTGGTTATTGACACGGGAAAACTGAACGAAAAAACCCGTTCGAACAAATGACGGCCTTGCGATCTGATCACCGACAAGGAAGTCCGCTAGTGGAGTTATGTCGTGGCAACGTGCATAGAGATCTCTGAGGGAGGTGTACCTATCAGAGGCTGAAATGAGGTTCATCCCTCCGTTTTCGTTTAAAAGACCGGAATTGAGTAAATTGGGCGTCTCTGGACCCAACAAGTTTAAAATCTCGATATATCGGTCACGTTCCGGAAGCTCGAGAGGGATTTGTTTATGAAAATATCTCAGAAATCTTTAGGCATAAAATTCATTGCCATTAGGTAAATAAGTGAAATTCCGTCAGAGAGAGAGAGAGAGAGAGAGAGATCCATTTTTATTAGAAAGAGAACGTCGTTGATACTCTACGGTAGTGCAGCCTTGGCATATTATTTATTCTATCAAGTTGTATCTTATCTCGAACCCTCCTGGGAGTGGAAGAACAGGGGAGAACGCGACTGGCGCTCTTAATAAATAAATTGGTGTCACGTCACTTAGATACATGGTACTAAGTTCTTTTACAATAACTGCGCAAACTATCTCTCACTGTTTTATTAGCTAATTGCTGCAGATTATAGTAAATGCTCGATATAGTCTCCACCTAATTTATGCATTTTTCAATTTTCTTATTTTGAAAAATACATTGTGCTGTCCTCCAATAAAACTGGCTGCAACTTGTATTTGCTCCCAGAGTTCTTGTCTTGAATTGATGGCATTTGCATGCACTAAGAACTGTATGCATACACATGTCATCACAAATATTTGTTTAGGCGATTCTATAGAAAATAGTCTTTATGTCAAATATGTGTATTTCTTTCTACAGAAATTAGTTTCATAACATGATGAAATCAAATATCGAATAATAAAAAAATGTCTCTGTTTATGCATGCATGTACATTGTGCATATGCGAACTGTTTCATATTGACGTTCTAACTTCTCTTAGACTCAAAATTTTTATTTCAAAGTTGCTATGTATATAAAGTAGCATAGTAGAATAATACCTAAAATGGGCCATATTCGTCATCAGAGTGGTAGCCAGAGGCACGCAAACTGTCATGCTTTACTTAAATTATATTCTACTATAATTTTGGAGCAAAATGTTATTAATGTTTTTAAATAAGTATACAAAAATATAAGATATACAAGATATTGAAACTGTAAAAAACTAGTCATCTTTCAGGTTTGAACGAACTTTACGTAGACTATGTGATATATCAACTTATACTTTAAAGTATTATTAAGGTAATGACAGTTTAAATTTTTGATCTCAACAAAACAGTTTTTTATAAAATGGGCTCTATCATGAATATTTCAATGTAAATGTAACTGCATTCCAAACTTTTAGAAATTAAAATAATTACAATACAAAACTCAAATTTTATCCCAATTTCTCCTTACGAAGAGTGAATAATCTAAAAATATTTCTTTGAGATATCCTCGGTCATCTTCAACATCTTGTGTTTCGGTGCTTTCTTAAATACGTAAGTACATGATTTTTTTTCCATAGGGTGAATCACCTAGAGTTTATAGAGAACTCTGGAAACAACAGAATCCGTCAAAATACATTAAATAAATGTTCTTGGATAGATCTCGCCAATTTGAATTAGACAATTTTTTGCCGATTCAGTGTTGAGCTAATTGCATTAGAAGTTTTTCACAGTTTGGGGGCATATACCTGTGGGTTGACGCCAGAAGTTTGCCTTAGCAACGTGCCTGTAGCAAACCAAAAGCTGTTGGATATATTTAGTTGATTAACAAGGTAACCTGAATGTTTCCAAGGTGTTGGATTTACTAATTCGTATGGTGTAAATTTAGCTAAGGTGAATATGGTAAATCCAGCCATAAAAAAAGCGCCAGCAACAAATATCCATACGTCTAATCCCAATGGGTCAAGGAACGTGAAAAATGCGGATTCTTTGTCTGTGGGCACCTGTAGATTATTTGTAAATTGGTACATTTCTAGTATTGTCACAGCCTCATTTACTTTGTTAATATATTGCCGTAAAGATGAAAGCAAGTCATAACTCATAACTAACGTTTATACCAATATTTTCAATATTTTTTAGAAATATGAATCAATACTATTTGAATTCATTTTTATATTTTTTAACACACACGTTCAGAAAATGTAAAAATCAATGTCAAAAAACATTGACACTCACAAAACGCTGATGAGCCATTTGTCGGGTGTTTAAACAAGGGTGGATAGTGTCTTGGGACTATTTGTGGTGCCTACTAATCTCCCAAGATAATAATATCTAATAATAAAGTATGGAAAATATTGGTATGAAATTTAGTTATAACTTGTTTCCATTTTTACCAAAATATATTAACGAAGTTTTCAGTGTGTCAAATTTAATGCCTAATTTATTTCGGTAATATATTATCTTAGTAAATTAGCCTTACATTTGACGGTATGAGATGATTTACTAATATATACAATTGACTCTATATATAGAATTTTTAAAATAATTTGAAATATATACATACAGAGCGCATACAAAGTCAGAAGTCCGAAGTTGTTTGAAGTAATTGGTATTAAAAAATTGGAAGAGATAAACTAAGTACTACTCAGGAACAATTGAATAGAGATTATTGCAAAAATTGTAGAAAAACATACATTTTTATCTTTATCTTCAAGAGCTGCAAATCGTAAAATATTAACAATAGAGAAAAATTATAGTTTCGTAGCTTTTTTATTTCCTACAACATTAGTAATAACTAATTTTAGGATAGAACTAATGGAAAAGGGGATAATCGAGAAAATCCATTTGGATCGTAATTTTTCGGTAATTTTTCTATTGTAATTTGGCGGCTGTCATGGCAATGATATTTTTCAAAACTTATTAATTAATTATTGTGACACTACCCCCCTACCCCACTACCCCCCCTACCTTATATAAAAAATAATAGACTAACTATATTATACACCACTTAAATGAAAAGAAAACGATCCTTCTAATAATGTGAAAATTCAATATGGCCTTCATAAAAAAAAAGGTCAACTGTTGGAGAATATACAGTTTTTTCAGGAATTAGTCTTAAAAATTCGAAAAATAACAATGGGAAAAAGTAAGAAATAAGAAATCTAAAACAAATATTTGAACTTTCTTCAAAACTGCAACAGAAAAATCATATTTAAAGTAGTTCTGATTTTGTCAAGAAAGAGTGACCCCAAAAAATAGGCCCATTTTCTAGCGAATTTTTTTTCAAATTAAGTGCTAAGTTATTGTTAATAATGAGAACATTCTGAATACAAAATTTCAAGATGGTTTTTGAGATATGAGGGATTGATTGAAGTTGTGAAATGCAAGATGCTATCAAAAAATACACAGCCCCACAAAAAATGAATACTCATCAGCTTTGGCAGAGCAATCAAGATATTCTTAGAATTTTTGATGCAGAATTCATATCTAATATCGACGAATCCGTATATCTATTGATTAATTCAGAAGAGAAGAACATGCCCTATATAAGAATGAAAATAGGGAAAAATTATGCTATTGAGTTATAGAGCTTCCGTGAACAAAAATAAGTCTATTGGCTGAATGCATGAACGAAGGTGTTGACTAGGGCTTACACAAGATAATTGAGAGACACCTATAAGAGAGTGAAAACTATTATACAAAACTGCATAAAAGCTCCAACAACTGGCGAAAAAGCTTTATTAATAGGATGAGCCATAAATCTGTTACGACCTAGTACACGAAAACAATCCTTTACAGGGCAAGAAACTACCCTTTATCTTGAATGAACTTGAGCCAGGGAAAAAATAGTGAATGTACCAGATATCGCATTTTGATTGGAGTAGGCATGAATGTTGGACGATAACTAGAATTTTTCTGACTATTTTATGACACACCTACGATGGGGTAAGAGAACGAGACGAAAATTTATTAGTGGGTCTTCCCCCTCTGACCCCCGTCGGGATCATTTGGGAGATGAAAAGGAATCAAGATACCCCGACATAAGAGAAAAGCACTCTTGGAAACCGCTACATCAGTATTTTTTTTATGTAATGCAGCGATTACGAGACTGCTCCGCTATTCATCCCTTCGCACCCTTACCCCCCTCATAAAATCCACTTAAAAACGGACTATGGCGTTCGGGAAAGGTACTTATCTTTATGTCAGAATATTTTTCCATACAATATAACGATTGTAAAATTGCTCAAATTTCCACCCTGTGAATTTCTCTAGAGCGATGAGAAAGGATCACGAGGCCATGACATTCCTAAAGAGCACTCTTAAAACCCTTGCTACAGGATTTTCGCTAATGTGATACAGTGATTGCGATATCTCTGATATTCACCCCCTCCCATCCTCACCTTCTTATAAAATTCACTTGAAGTTTGAAAACAGACTATTAGGACATTAATATTATGGAGAGCACCCTTTAATATCCTTGTGACAGAATTTACTTTAATGTAATATTCTCACAGCGAGATCGCTTATATAATAAATATGCGTTGTTATCTCACCTCTGCATAGATGTGTAAAAAAACTATTGCGGGAATATTGGTTATCGTTCCAGATCCAGACACACTGCAATCAGAATGAAATATCTGGTACATTCACTATCTTTTCACTGACTCAAGTTCATAATTCAACATAAGAGTTAGTTTTGCACCCTGTGATGGGTTGTTTTCGTGAACTAGGTCGTAACAGATGTATGGTCATTCCTATTAATAAAGCTTATTAATAAAGCTTAGAGGGTTTAAGCTTTTTTGCCAGTTATTGGAGCTTTTATGCAGTTTTGTATAATAGTTTTCACTCTCTTATAGTGTCTCTCAATTACTTTGTGTAAGCCCTGGTCAACACCTTCGTTCATGCGTTCAGCCAATAGACTTGTACTATATTTTTGTTCATGGAAGTTCTATAACTCAATAGCATAATTTTTTCCTATTTTCATCCTTATATAGAGGACGTTCTTCTCTTTAGAATTAATCAATGGATATACGGGTTCGTCGATATTAGATATGAATTCTGCGTCGAAAAATACTACGAATCGATTACTCTGCTATAGCTGATGAGTTTGCATTTTTTGTGGGGCTGTGTATTTTTTGATAGCATCACGCATATCACAACTTCAATTCCTCATATCTCAAAAACCAAACATATGCTCATCTTGAAATTTTGTATTCAGGATGTTCTCATTATTAACAATAATTTAGCACTTAGTTTGAAACAAAATTTGAGGGCTAGAAAATGGGCGATTTTCGGGGTCACTCTTTGTGAAATCTTTCCCATTAAATAAAATCTGCATCTTTCATAATGCCAATAGTGAGTTGAAATTTTGGAAAAAACTATGTAGTGAGTAATACGTATCTTAAAACATTGTAGCAGATTACTGAACTAATTACTGCAAATCAAGAAACTTCTGTTGAATATTAAATTAAATTTTATTTACAAAACAGTTATTCACAAAGTAGATATAACGTTTATCTTTAGTGAATCCTGCATACTAAACATGTAATTTCATGTTGCTGATAATCTTTATGCTTGAGAATATAAAGCAAGCAAAACACCGTCCGAAGGATTAAATAGTAAATTATGCAGATCCTGTATATGACGTTTATCGATTTAAAAATCATCCATCCACTTTTTCCCCTTTTTCAATATAGTTTGATGAGAAATTCTCTGGAAAATAGTTAAGCAACCAATATGCACGTCCGGTATTTACTCACCTTAAATAGAATGCTGATTCCGAGGTTCATGAAAGGCTTCGTGAAGTCTATGACGCTTTCCCTGGCATAGTTTATGGTCATCGATCCCACTGCCAGATCGGCTTTCTGTGAAAAAATTAGTGCCTTGTAATTGAAATTGGATAAAAACAGTTATTTATGCGTTGTATGCTTAATATAAAAATATTTCAAATTTACGAGGACAAAAGCAATGAAATGATAAGATTCTTAAATCTATTTAAATTTTAGCTATATAAAACACTCAATTAAAAATAGTGGAGAAAATAGACCAGTATAAAAAATTATAACTGAAATAACTTGAGAGCAAATATGTAAAAAAATAAGGGAAATAGTGGATTCAAAATAAATTTTGAATGGAATTCTTTTGCTGTAGCGATTTTATTACACATCACGTTGAGTGTGTGCTCTGTTCTCGGTCAGCAGTCAGTTTCGCAGATAAAAGTATTTTTTCTTGTTTAATTCTGCAAAGAATTCGAATTTAATTGTAGATTTTTTAAAAGAAAATATGCCATTTATAGATTGTTTTGAACTTTTATTAAGGTTTAAAATTGTTAATGAAAAATGCCATTATAAATAATTATTTAACACAGTCACGATTTGTCGCAGTACATTTCTCTCGTTTTCGGTGTCTGTTGGATAAATTAAGCAATTATTTTTTCTCTTAACTCGCTCTAACTCAAAAACGAAAGAATGAATTTATCTCAAATTTTGTTACCACTACATATTTGTTAACAAAATTTGTTAATATAAAGGTGAAACTTTAATAAGAGTGGAATTATTATTTTTTTCTAAAGCTGTGTCGATAAAGTGTGAGAATATGTAGGAGTAAATATAGTAAGCGTGATACTTTCTTATTTTTCGAAATAAATATTAACCATATCGAGAAGAATGGATGTAACTTTTTTATTTGAAATTTTTTGTCCTAGGATTAGCAGTTTTAGAGAAAATTTTATACCAATCATTATTAGCCAATCGGACACGTTTATTTTGTCATTGTTTCTATGACAACCATCAATTTTTTTGGAAATCTTACCCATGAGCACCTACCTATATAATTAGTAAGTGGAAATTTCCCTGGTTTGACAGCAATGATTAGACAATGGCTTTTATATTATAAAAATACTGTAGTATAAAGATTGCATACGAAATAAATTATTATGACTAATATTAATTCGCTATATTTTATTTTTATGCGGCTAGAGCGTAGGGAATATAAAAAATAAGTGTACTAAACTTGTTTTAATTTCACTTCACTCTCATTATTCCATATTTTATCTACTATTAAATATTTCATTTTACTAAGATATGAGGAAACCACATAAAAAAATAAAAACCAAAAAAAAACCGCTGCCCAAGGAATCACTACTTCCACATCCAGATTTTCTATCCAAGTCACTCAAAACGAAAAAATTTTGTATGTGGAAATAATTGCATATGGAACTTTAATAATATAATATTTGAAATCCTCTACCCTATAAAACGACACTCCACATCGGTAGTGGGGTAGGGGCGGTGATAGGGGGGTGGTAGTGGGGGTGGATGAAGTAAAAAAAATATTTTGAGGTTTCTGGTTCTTGTACACACACTAAATCACAATTTTTTTTCATCGGCTTTAATAATGGGGTGGGGGTGGCTAATGCCAAAAATTTAGCTTCTCTTATATATACTAAATACCGATTTTTTGGACTCTTATCTGCTTGATTTAGCTATTTACCCCAATTTACCCCCCAACTCTTCGACAAAACAAGATGAAAATATAATCTAGTTCCAGATTTCGTTAAAGTACATATGTGTACGAAATTTCAAGTCAATATCTTAGATGGTTCCAGAGTAAACGTGCGCACAAAAAAGTTACAGACAGACCGACAGACAGACAGAAAATTTTTTTCGCTCAAACTTAAAATCTCGACGTTTCATGACATTCTAAGCCTATTTGAACAATAAAAATTTTTAAAATATTTTTTGTCGTTACTATACTTCCTCTGGATGTGGAAGTAATGAATCTAACACCGGTACCAGCCTACAAGATTTTGCAAACATTTCTAAAGTTTTTTTTTGTCAAGTAATTTTGGTCTAAAATTTGCTTACCGAATCTCCCTCGCTCTTGAATTAAAAATACGGAAATTTCCGGAAATAATTCAAGCACTAGGGAGATTACAAGTGAAAACTGTATACGACTGATTGTTGGTCCGGTATTGCAATTAGTTGCTAATAGATTTCCACGTTCTTCGTCCTTAAATAAGTTTTGCATATATTTCCTTCACAGTTTTAGCTTGTCTTCAATCTTCAGTAGTGTCACTCCTTCACTGTTGGTAAATTCTTTATAACAACAAATTAACCACAAAAAAAAAAACAATTGTCATTATATCATTATTTTTGCCCAATTTATTGAACTTTTAATATGGCACATTCTATAGGATACTCCTTATTGTTTTTTGTAAATAATGTTAGTCCCAGTTTTTTTTGATTTTAGTAGGTGAAGCATTGGTCAGTATAATATGGAATAAAAAAAGTAACTATATCCAACGTATTTATGTTTTGAGCCGCCCCTCCCAACCCTTCTATTTCGAGTCAAAAGTGTAACCACCTATTATGCCTTAGGTACCTATGTAACCATACACTTCTAATATAATCTGTCTAGATGAAAATCATATCGATTTAATGTTGTATTATTATTATTATCAAATGTCTCAGTAAAATGCATAAATAAATCATAGGAAATAACATTTCAGCACTTCTATCCATTCCTCTAGCTAACATTCAGTTACTGTCAAAATTGAGTGCTTACAAGAAAAATGAGGGACGGATTGACAACTAGAGAGACGGATATTTTAAAAGTTGTTCAGAATTCGTTCACTAACACAATGATATGAAAATTTTTCTAACGAGCCAAATCTACGGTTTTAGAAATGCAAAGATCAAGTGCGATATAGTTTTTTTTTCATATTTTGAGAACAGTACGTTGGTTCTCTTAACAGCCCTATAAAACATCCTGTTTTTACATTCATTTAGTGGCTATGGTTGCAATACCATATTAGCCCTCTTTAACCAGGGTAAAATGAAATTTTGCAACTTACTCCGGAGAGATCCACAATGGGGTCATTTATTCAAATTTCATATTGCACTTTTTATTACAATTGTGCGAAGTAATCATCAAATAATTATTACACTGAAAATTTGAGGTCGATCCGATAAGTAGTTTCAGAAATATACTGCTTTAAAACCTAATTCTTCCTAAGATGAAGCGGCCAAATCGCTGACGGCAATCTCTCCCCTACCTCGCTTAATAATCTTTCGCATTCCACAATCGCAAGTCAGTGTAGTACTATCAATAAGGAAACGTAGGATATTTTACTATGTGCAAATCTGACTATTTAAAATCAGATTCCTCTAATTTACCAGAGGTGGATGTAATTATACTGATAGAATATTTTAACACAAATCACCAGTTTATAAGTGCCGAAATGGGAGGAGTAAAAATGAAACGGTAAGTTGTATTTTTAAAATCGTAAATAATGAATATCATGCCAGTTTTCACTATCAAGATGATATATTATTATTTTGCTGGTAATATAGAGGGTGTTTTACTTTTAATGACATAAAATCTTATTCTAAGAAAAAGTTACTAGTAATAAACATCTCTAAATCTCTTTATTTTTAAGTAACATATCTTAACCTTGTGGTACACTGCCTCTTTGAACCACTCTATAAAAAATATGCAATCTCTACAAAAAAAAAAAAAACAAAACGGTTACATTTTATCTACCTGATGTCCTTTAAAAGATTTAGTATTTAATTTAGTCGTATATATATTTTAATTTAAAATCAAGCGTATCCTATAGTATGTAAGCACATACATATATTTTTGCATTACATTGTTTTTATACAATATACTACTTACATTAAAATGACCTTCACACACATATTTGTTTTTTATTTCTTAGATGTATATCGCATCTCATCATTTTCTGCCACATTTTCTCCTAACAGGATCCTGAGGTAGACTAATAAACAGTTTATTGGGGGAATTCTTACTGTTGTGTTTGTATATTTGGGCACACACAGAACGTTTTGTTTTAGTTTTTCCATCACCTACGGTATTTGCACTATTCATGATAGAAAGGGAACTTTCAATCCGCAAGACGCATCTGCGGCATTTTTAAATACTGTTAGACATCTAGGCAATCGGCTGCGTCTACGTCTCCGGATGACGTCACGCAGCTATAACACGAAAGCGCCAAGATGTTCTTGATTAATTTTGAAGCCTATAGAGACCCCAGAAAATTCTTTTTTTTTTGCATTTCGCTCTAGAATCAATAGCCCGGCCTAGGCCGGGAAAGTAACATTCCCGTACGGTTTTTTATGTATATTTTAGACGGTAAATAAATACATGCAGACAAACCAACTCACATTAAAATTGCAATTATTAGTAAGCAGTTAGATTGTAATGAAGAAATGTTATGCATTAATACAAATTCCTTAATTTATAATAATATTGATTGTGATTTCAGAACAAATAGTATGTGTACTTCGGTGTGAAAGCACATTCCCGGACCTCGATGCTTGTTGATGCTTGAAAATTTGCATCGTCGCTCGGGAATGTATTGCCTTCACACCTAAATACACAATATACTATTTCGAAAAGTGCACTGGAACAGATAGAGACATTTGCAGAAAAATGTTTTTACACGTTTTTTGAGACATTTTTTGAGTTTCTGGCAGTTACTTTTTGTCGCAAAATGTGACCTCGAAAACAACTCTCAAGAGCTATTAAATTAACTAATTTCCAAAACTCACGCAAAACTTTCTAGCGAAAACTACTTATTTGCTGAACTATACGGGAATGAAAATATTTTGCATAAGAAACCACACATTGGAAATAGGAAACTTTGAGTAACACATAATCAATTAACAAGAAGTGTCAATGCAGCTAAAACACAATAGTAAAGTAGTCCGCTACCAAGATTTTCGAGTTACTTTAGCGAAGATAATTCCAGCGTTTCTCATCAGTTCTGGGAGAGCTGAGATGAAAAGTACAAGGTGACGGAACGTTTTACCTGTCCTAAAGGGTTCAAATCGAGCTTTGAATATGTAAAGAAAAGTCGGTCATCTCGGTCTTCGCGGCGAGGCAGTTTCTTTTGTCTTCTTGTCAAGGAAAGTAAATATGATGAGGAAAAATTGAGAACTGCCCAAGTTACAAAGACCGAAATAATGACAAATAGCCACTAGCCAAAATTCTGGTTACCGCGGTGAGGCAGTTCTGCTCATTATCGAGTAGTTGCGATGTCTCTTGACCACAAAAAAGTTCGAACGGAACTTTTTGCTAGTTCAGTTATGCGTGATTACGTTGCTTAATTTTGAGGGCTGATCAATTCATCGCGGTGAGGCAGTTCTCCACTTCAGGCTATTCCAAATATCATTAAGAAGACGAAAAAAACATGAACTGAACTTTTTCCCAGTTCACATTTGAGTAAAATAATTTCCGCCGCGACAAAAAAAAGCAAATTAATGCTGTTTGTAAGCACAAGTTCTCAGAGAATTTGTTTAAATGGAATTAGGCAACGAAGCCATCCGGCCTCTCCATGTATTTGCGCACCGCCGCGTCATTCCGGAGCACGCATATATACCAAGAGACTCAGATACGAGCTGCCCGGACCGAGGATGCTGCGTTGGCGCTATACATCTCTGTATAACGACAACGCAGCATCCTCGGCGGTCCCAGCAGCAGACATTTACGTATACACGCGTTCTATACCTTCTGCTGGAGATGCTACATGGCTTCGGAAACACTCCATGTCGTTGCATAGGCAACGAAGTCATCCAGCATCTCTATGTCCTCCGCGCGCCGCCGCGCCAGTACGCTGAATGTATATGCGACTCCATTTGATTTCGCACAGCTACGGCCAACGGGAAACGGCAGTTCGCATTTTTTTATCGTTTTATACACCCCATTCTATAAATAGAAAAAGTTTTAGCCTCGCTGCTTTGATAATTTTAGCCTCCAATTTGATACAACTTTGATATTATTGGAACTCAGACCAATGAAAAATGGCAGTTCTCGATTAATTCATGTCTTGTTCATCATTTTTAACGAGAATTAATCGAGAACTGCCTCGTTGCGGTATAAAATTTACGACATTTTTTTCGACAGACGGAAAGTCGTTTGCCAGCCGCCCGTATCGTTTTTCGAAATTTTGTCGTATGAAAAAGTGTCTTAGAATTTCATAATCTATAGAGTTTTTCAGCGATAAAGCTCGCTGTTTTGATGGGGGTTTTTGGTAACGGGCTGCCGTACTACAAGCATAAGAGTACAATTATGGCGTTGCAAAACAAATGACAATCCGTCAACATTTCGTTCGAAATTCATAGCCACTTAAACTGGTGGTTAAACTAACATTGGAGGTTATTGTTCGTCAGTGTTATGGTTTTTAGAATGCAGTTGAACAAGCAGATACGCATATCTCACGAATTATTAAATTTAGATATAGGATATTATGCACGAAGTATATTCGGAATTTTGTATTAGAATTTGAATTGAAATGCATCTGATTCAAATTGTTGAGATAATGCACAAATTTTAGAAGGACCCTGCTCAGATCTTATGGAAAGTAGCCCCCGGTGAAATTGGCTGAATTTTGAATATGTTGTAGATTTCAACTTTCTGATCAAAAGCTCTCATAGGTCCAACTCGATCCTTTGACTAGTTTCCGACATTCAACTATAAATTCTTCTAAAATTCTGTATCTTGTCGAACACTTAATTTATTGATGGGGTATTGGAGGTCAAAGGAGCAATTTCCGAAAGTTTTTAAATTTTTTAAAAGTTTTTTGATCAGGAAGACGCATACTTTATGTACAAAATGTTTTAGCCAATTTGACCGAATATTTTTTACACTTGTTATTTTTATATAGATTTCTCGGGGCCTTCGCCAACATTTTTCAAACTTTAATTTTTTTCTACGTTATTTTTATTAAAATAACAAATGTTTTTACTGAAAAATATTATAAAGATCTATTAGAACGTATCACAATATAAAATGTATGAAGAAAATCACGAATTCGAAATTTTCTTATTGTGCAAGAGGTAATTCTTGTATATTTCTTGAGCTGTACCTCGGAAACTAGTCATAGGATCGAGTTTGGTCCAGGAGAGTTTTTGATCAGAATGTCGAAATTTACAATATATTAAAAATTCAGCCAATTTCACGGGGGGGCACTTCCCATAAAATCTGAGCGGGGTTCTTTGCGTGAAATAAATTATAACTTTTCTACGCAATAATTTTATTTTTTCTGTTTTTGTTATTGGGATGCTCTGATACATATATTTTCTTCTATACAATGTCCGTGATGTGGCAGATCATCCCAATAAGAAAAACAGAAAAAATAAGAAAATGCCACAACCAACATTTAGACAATATTTATAATTTTACTGTTGTAATAATTTATTTTTTATAACTATATTTTGAGATAATCGTTCGTAACCTAAACAAAAAGAACTATTTCAATGTAAGTAATTAATGCAAATTGTGCAATTTATTTGAAATTAATAATTTCAAAAATTTACAGCGAGCCTTCGAAAATGAAAAAATAAATGTCCCTAAACATCGGTATGTAATTCAACAAGGATTGTTTTATTTCATTGGACCAATTCAATTCAATTCAAAAAGTATTTATTTATAATTATGTTTACAAAGATGCGCCAGAGTCGGATCCCGGTTCAGAGCCGACCGCGGTGAATGTGCAGTCGGATGAAGGGGGTTCGACTCGGGCTTGAACGACAATTAATGGGTGGGTTAGGGCTCCTGTCTAGGAAAAAAAAAAGACTAAAACTTGACAATTTGGAAATTTATAACTAAAGGAAGTTTAAAAACACTTATAACTAATTAAAGCTAAATTAAAAACTGTGGTTAGGGGCGCGCGCACAAACACACGCGCACTGTTACCTGTGCAGTGTGCACCCACTAAAAAAATCATCATAAGGAAAACTAGTTCAAACCGGCGACTCCGCCATAAATTAAAATATCATCTGCTTCGCTTAATTGCCATTCGATAGAATATGGTGACAAAGATTTATCTTTATCAATTGACAGTAAAGTTGATTTTTCTTCGATTTCATCATCAAGAGCTTGTCTTATCGAGCATATTAAAACCAAACGCGTATGTGGCGATTAGCCGACGATGGTATTCACAATATTCCAAAGCCGGAATGATTTTATGGATGGCAAGAAAATGTAGAACCTCTTTGGTGTTCAGTAGATAAAATACTGCCTCAATGATTATTGAAATTCTACAGGAGATGATTACAAACCAAATCAAGGACCGGGGGGGCTCCCGTAGAACAATGTTTGTAAAAATTCCAAGGCATTTAACAGAAGAAGAATAACTGTGGGCAATTGCTAAATTAGAAGAAAACTGGTCGATAGGTATCATTGCCGCAGAATTAAATGTTAGCAAACTTTACATTTTCAAAATAAAACGACGCTGGCGGGAAGGAATAGGTCTGCAAAGACCGATCTGATTAGGCCTAAGAAAAGTGTCAAATGAAGTTAAAGATAACGGCTCTCATTAGTTTTATTCAACAAAATCGTTTTTCAACTGCGGTGCAAGCTTGTCAAGCTTATCAATTTTTCAGCACGAAATCAAATAAAGCAAACTGTTTTTAAAAAATAGTCTGCTTACATCATTGTTAAAAAATATTATTTTGGGTATTCAGCAGACAACTTTCAAAGAAACCATTCGTTACTTTCATATACTGCATTGATCCAAGTCTGACCAAGTTAGCATATCAACAAGAGTTCCCCTATGAAACGACTTGTCGACTTCTTTCATGACTGGGTATAACTTTTAGCGTGAAAAACAATATAGCAAACATTCTTTCTATATATTGAAGATCTAAGTCTGATCATGCCAATATAGTATGAGAGCCTAACTTACGAGGAACTCTTTTTAGTATCTCTAGCTCTACCTAGATGATGCTTCATTATAATAAAACATCTGTTGCATTTCAAAGCTAAAAACTACTAAAAAGCACAAAGAAAATAAGTATAAAATTTCGCTCACCGCATGCATGTCTTAATAAATAAAGTAGGTATATCATCTAGAGGATTAGTCAATCGAAATAGGAACAACGATACGGACAAGAATATCTAACGTAAAAAAAGACAAGTATGACCCTTACCTATTACAAGAAACAGAAACGATAGAAAGATTTGGGATCTTGGTGATCACCTTAACAACGCAATAGATTCCATAGATGAAAACCTATCAATAGCAAAAAATAAGAAGCATGCAAGGAAAGAATAAAGACGACTGCAAACAATGTCCTAGGAATCGGACGACCATAGGCTGCCGTCGACTGGTTCGACGATGAGTGTCGCGAGATTACCCCAAGAAAAAAAAATGCATATAAATGTAGCAACAGCACAAGATATGCGTAGCCGTTGAAAAGTATAAAGAACTAAGAATAAAAAGAAGAGATTCGATAACAACATGTTAGAGGAACTAGAGACACAACGAAATCAAAACGAAACAAGGAAATTTCATAAAATTATCAATAATATGAGGAAAGAATTCAACCCAAGGCTGAACATATGCAAAGACAATGATAGCAACACACTTAATAATACAGATGGGTCGAACACTTCAGCGAACTGCTTGGGATAGCGATGGGACTAAATGATTACATACGTTCTCAAGGTTTACAAAATCATAAACGAATTGAACCGCCTATACTACAAGAAATGAAAGATGCAATCGAACGTCTAAATAACAATAAATCTCCAGGTAGTGATGGCCTCCCTGCCAAACTGATTAAAAGTAGAGGACAAAACCTAACCACTCGAATACATAAAATAATATGCAGGGTGTGGATGGAGGAACAAAAACCAGAGGAATGGCATGTTGGTATGATATGCCCGCTGCATAAGAAAGGCGGCAAGCTTGAATATAAAAATTATAGAACTAGAGCTAGCATGCCTTGTATTTAATATTTCCCTAGAAAAAGTAGTAACATATGCAGTTTTGGTAATAGAGGCACTATATATATTAAATCAACCCAAACACTGGTGTATGCAGATGACATAGATCCAGTTGCTCGTACTTTACGGAAAACCAAACAAACATTTAGTACATTTTAGAATGCAGCGGAAAACAGGCTTGAGAGTCAATGAGGAAAAAACGAAACTGATGACATCAACACCAAGCAATAATGGCGCTCGAAATATTGGTCAAAATATTACAATTGGAGACTACAATTTTGAAGTGGTTAACAACTTTACATATCTGGGATCTCTAGTAAGTAGTGAAAACTCAATATCAGAAGAAATAAAGAAAATAATAATTTTGGCCAATAAATACTATTTTGGACTTATTAAACATCTAAGAAGTCATAGCTTGTCATGGAAAACTAAAATCATGATCTATAAGATCTTAATCCTTTCGGTGCTGACATATGGATCTGAAACATGGACAATTAGTAAGTCAGATGGAAATCGGCTACTAATTTTCGAACGAAAAATTCTTCGAAGAATATACGGCACAGTATTGGAAAATGGTATATGGAGTAGAAGATATAATTTTGAATTATATTCGATGTAGCAAAGAATAAGGATTTAGTAACACACATTAAGACTGGGTGTCCTAGATAGGCAGGACACATTGTAAGGTCCAATGAAAGCCGAAAAGAATACTCTTTTCAGAGCCGGCAGGAACATGAAGAAGAGGCAGACCTATTATGATGGAACGATGAAGACGCAAGTAAAATTGGTGCACCTAACTGGCAGACTGGCAAGGGATAAAAACCAATGGTGGAACACACTAGGGAAAGTCGGGGCCCACTAGGACTGTAGAAACACTACTGATGATGATGACACTATCGACTTAAGTACTTTATAAAGTGTGATTTAAACGACCTGAAACGTAGATGGTATATATCTAATTCGTGTTTATTATAAGATTATTGTACGCACAGGAACATCTTATAAGTGGAGAATTTGATAAGAAATGTGTATTATAGCGGTTAGTAATTAACGTGTTTCTAATCCATATAAATGTGGATTGCAATTTAAGTTAAAATAGTTTACACAAAATGAATAATCAATTATATTATTAAAAATTTTATAAACAACACAAATCAAAGTAAACTCTTCTAGATGATAAGGAACGTAAATTGTAAAAAGTTAAATTATTTGTATACCTGTGTCATCAGTCTATATTACATCTATAATTCAATGCATTAACAAGTTTACTTTGATTTTTTCTATTCTAGAAATGTATTTGTAGTACATTGGTTTCCATGTGGTTTAAGCATATTCTATGATTAAAAAGCTGGTAAAATTTTGTAAATAATCGTTGATTGAAAAGACGGCTTTCCTTTTTCTATTTTATACGTATGTGTGTGCAATCTTCTTGCAATATTTTCCTTCAATTTGTAAAATTTAACTAAACAAGAAGTTAGTAGCCCCTTTCTTATACAGGTTGTAATACAAATGTAAAACTGCCAAAAAAATAAAAAGGATTTCTAAAGAGTATGAAATTTATTAATTTTAATCCAGCACAAGTTCGAATCATCCAAGTCAATCAAGAAGAAAAAATTCTATACAAAAGTGAACCAATAACGGAATCTGTTTGAACGTTTCTAGAATTACACATTTTGTATCGACATCAAGGATTATTTAGGTAATTAGGTACACTTCTCTGTAGTCTCTCACTAATAGAGACATGACCTTATAAACTAGTTAATAAAAATTCTACTTCATGCTCTGAAGTATTACGATGCTTTTAGTCGATAGTTAATTGTAGAAAATCCTTTGCGATATACCAAAAATCTATATTTAAATACAATAGGTTTGCGCTTGTTAACAGTTTTGCATGTATTTATTGTTACCACAAATCAGGAATGATTTACCTTATTTTAGGGTTGTTTATTCGCTAAAGGCTCAAAATTTTGAGGGCACATGGGCTTTTTTGACATCGGATTCTAACTCAACAAGTTCAAAACGCCTAAAAATATAAGTTCAGAATTTAAATTACGTATTTCTTCAACTTTTTATTTCTACACTGCTTTCAACCACTAATTTGCTTTATTTTCAACTTAAGAATTACGTATTTTGTCAAATTTTAATTTTTCACCCATTTCAACCCCTGTGTTACTCGATTTCCACCAAGAATAAATTTGTGGCTTCTGGCATGTTGAAATTTGAAATCATCAACCTCAAAAACCACCAGAAATATAAGTTTAGAATGAAAATTACGTATTTTGTCAAATTTTCATTTTTACACCTCTTTCACCCCCATTTTATTCGATTTTCACCCTAAGAATGAAATTTGAAATCATCAACCTCAAAAACCTCTGAGAAATATAAGTTTGGAATGAAAATTACGTATTTTGTCAAATTTCCATTTTTATATTCCTTTCAACCAATTTACTCGATTTTCACCCTAAGAATGAAATTTGAAATCAGCAACCTCAAGAATCCTAGGATTGTACATTAGAAGTACTTTTTGCATGTACTTATTGTCACCATATATGAGGGGTGTTTTTTTCGCTCCAGCTCAAAATTTTGAGAGTGTTTGGGCTTTTCTGAGATCAGATTCAAATTCAGCGTCGAAAAATATATTGGAATACTCGGGTTCTACAAGTTCCAGGATCAGGACTTTTATTTGCGGCTAGGTTGTTTTATTGAATTTTTCATCTTTTTGCTTCTTCTGACCCAAGTTGTGAAGCTGCCATATTGAAAAAACAAATATCTGCAGCAAAACTGAATTAAGCATATCCAAATACTTAACTCTACCAAGTTTCGTAAATTTTTATCGAAAATTGGATGGGTTACCGATTTTTTACGCCTATTTTCAATAAAAGCTGTGCGGCGGTCTAGTGGTCTTTTATGCCACATGTTTATAAGATTATTTTAATTTATTTTGATGGACTCTACACACTGTGGAAGTTTGGAATTCTATTTTAGAATCGCCCTGTATATATAGATTAAAAATGAATTTTATTGATTTTTTTATTTTTTACAAGTACAAAATAAATATTTGAAAGTTAATTACGGCAATTGTAAAGTGTTCAATTACAGTATAGTACTTTTAAAAAATATAATCATTGGATGTTATATAATAAGTGAGGTTTCAATGTATTTGATGAACTGGAAATATCAGTATATTTTTGCAGTCAATATTTACTGTTTCACAATTTTTTTGAAATATACATTTTCATTATTGTTTCATACATTTCATTTCATTTAACATGACTTGATTGACACAACTGATCGCATATAAAGGCTAGTTACCAAACGAAATTGATGTTATCGGTCGACGTATGGGAACAAAATAAACCTGAACGTAGGCGCGTTGGTGTGTTAACAAGGCAAATATATTTAAAAAAATAATTAATTATTGTTACGTTTTCCATTAATATGTTGTTTGCAACCTCCGATCAATAAAATACCGCGTTATTTTTTATAGTATAGTATGTTCCTGACGCGTGACTTAAAAATGTTATTAATAATAATAAGTACATCAGTTTTAATGCACCTCTAATATAGATGTAATAAAATAAGGTTTTGGCTTTTGTACATGCAGGGTGTCTCAACCTCGCGTCCTTCAACTATTCTGGCTCTCCTATAAACGATATAAAAATTTTCAAAAATGATGATGGTGGTCACAAATGTGTATCGTTTAGAAATATTTTGAATTATACAGGGTTATTCATTTAAGTGTGGCACCATAAAGTTGTGTTATGGTAAAATTCGAAATTAATTAAAAAATGACGATCAATCTTCTATTTTTTTATGAATTTTCGGCTCTTTTCAATGAAAGAATTTCGAAAATAATGATATTACTTTGTCTGCACTTCTTCTTTGCAGATAACAAAAATAAAAAAAAAGGTAAAATATTTCCATTTTACCTAGTGCGCAGCCGTAAACGATTTTGAGTTGTTCTACGACATCGGTTAGTGTAGCTGCGCTAGCAATACAGAATGCTGCAGCAATTCTTTCCGGAGGCTTACCACCAAGGAGAATATGCCTCTACGTCTCTACGTCCGATTTACCTGTTTTGAAAAACATTATGGAAATAATTTCTGACCTTCTAATCCAAAGTGCTGAAACGAAGAAAACCTTTGTCGTCGGGATAAGGATCACCTATTATAGAAGCAATATTTTGTATTAACAAAGCGTCAATTATCTCTCCATTGTTAAATGTCCCTGTATAAAATAGTTTCCATTCATGTGATTACCGGTAACACCTACCCAGAAATTCACTATCTGTGGCATTTTTTCCCATCATAGCGCCTTAACTGTTTCGGTCTCACATAATTTTAAGCTCTTCGTGGCATACCAGTCTGGATGATACCTTAAGAGCTAATGCCCTTAATGCCGTCTGATTGTCCGATGCAACGGAGGAGATCTTCTACGTATCTTCTACTTATGTTCTTGCGTACACATTAAAATATAGCTAGAATTTCTGTCTAGAATATAATGGAGTAGTACTCCAGAGAAAGAGACAGACTCGCCCTTGGTCTTTCTCCGTGTATTTTTTGATGATCCAGCGGCAGGGAGCCAACATTGTCGGTACGCTTTGAAGATAATTGGAATTCCAGCGGACGAACAATAGGGACACCGCCGTGTCATTGACCGGTTTAACTGAATATCTCGTATATCTGCTTGTTGTTTCAACATGGGGTCAATGTCTTCGATTTATTTCGCTATTTTTGTAGTGTGATTTTATTAAAACCAAAAAGTCACTTCTATCTTATCCAGCTTTGCTGTCAGTAGTGTCAATCCCAAGTCTGATAAAATGACCGCGTTACGTTAGATTAGTTAAAGTCATTGGCGGCGCATTTTTACAAAAAAATAAGGTAATTTTTTTGGTTATTTTTTTTTAATTTTTCATTTTTTTAACTCCTTTCAGTAACTTACTCCTACTCTTAAATTTTCCGCATGTCATGGTAGATCACGTTGTATATTGATTTTAGATTAGAAGTACCTTCAAAACTGATTTTTGCCAAGAAAAACCAAATTATGCATTGCGACTTTTTAACACTACAAAGAGTGGTTTACATCCATCGACAAGAGCTTTGGAGAAAGGCAACGGTTGGTGACTTCTTGCAAAATTAAATAACTATCATAAAATAAGAAGACAGACGTCTCGTAAGGATAACATGAAAGTGGATCGAAATCCTGTTATCAGTAATGGGTTATATGCCTCTAGTATGTTTGCAAAAGTGAGAAAGCCTCATACAACTCATATATTTGCTCTAAAGAGCATTTCCAAGTGTTTAGTCCTGACGAATTATATAATTGACCATAGGGACTTTTGAATGTAGTGATAAGAGAACCAAAATTTTTTATAAATATATACTACTGTCAATCTTTTCAACCCCCAAAATCAAGGTTGTTAAATGTATCATTTGGATAATTACTTGGATTTGTTTGTACCAGTCGATTGTTATTATCACTCTAACAATTTTATGTAGTTGAGACATAACATCTTCTGGGGGATGTGTCCCTAACGTATCATGCGTGGTATGCAGATTTAATTTGTCTCACACATAATTAGTTAAACAATGAATCATTTTACTTTATGTAAATTGAATCGTATTATTTGAATTCCAACCTTATAACTGAACCAATTAGCTTTGAGATAAACGAAGCGTGTTATTCTGTGTGTTGGATTAGCAACTAATTTTTGGGGACGTCTGTTTAGGACCTTCGAGCATTAAAAGACATAGAATAAAGTGCAATGAAGGCAGAGATAACGGAGGGTTTAGAATTTTTTCCTTCTCGTCTATCGCAGAACTCCTAAATCATCTTTTAAAAGTTCTAATGAAGCACTCTGACAGGGGAAAGACATCACCAAAAGTTGCCTGGCGCCCTCAGTAAATACATTTTTAGACTGGTTGTAAGATTGTTCACTATCTAGAGGTTCGTTCCTCAAACCTCTATTAGAATTGTCGATGACGACAAATGTCACTGATAATTGCCGAATACTTTTATAAAATTGCATCCTCGAGCAGTAGACACTGCTAACACCACTCAACCAACGTTGTTTTTTTAAAATGTAAGTGGCTGTAATAATAGTGTCTAATGGCAACAACAACTAATTGCTGCAGCCGACAGTTAAGTTAACCCATTTCTCTAAGTTATTCATTAATATCTAATTTACGAAATAAAAGCATTTATTTTTATAAAATCTGCTTTATTTAATAATTTACATTCTTGTTCGTCATATAAGTAAAGCATAACTATTCCTTCATTTTCACATTTAGCACGGAAGCTCGCCTTTGCCTTTGTATAAATGGTCTAACCAGTTCTATCAGATTTATTACTAAATTTTTACTTAACCTAAACACTTTTATAAACTGCCGATCGTGAAGTTTAAATGGATTATATATTTTTTAATACCTTCGTCCATAATATTGATCTGCATTTTCCTGAAATTCTAGGTTTCCAATTGCAGCAAGCTTATTTGCTTCGTTCAAGTTAGACATTTTTATAAAACTTTGCTACTCTCATTAATTCCATAGGAGAATATAATGTCGGCTGATCTTTACCCACTGTCAAAAATTCTGCTGAAAATTGTAGAATGCGACATTCGAAAATGCAAATTTCGGTAGATACTTTCCCAAAGTATTATGTAATGTTTGCTAGTAAAGATTCGAGAATAGACCCCCAGGTTAGTTTACAATAATAATTCCGAGACGTTTTATCTCTCCCGATATCTAGGCTGTGTTCTTGAAATACTAGAAACGTCTGTCTCTCCATGTTTCCTCTTCGAATAACTGGAACGGCGTTGATTCTTCATGAGCACCCGTCCAGCCCATCTTCCTTGATACATTTTTTTACCAAGTTCAGTGCTCTCTGAAAACGTTACCTATGTTGTTAAACTTGCCCCTAAGTATGATGACTATATAGTCAGCATATTCTTTGGCTTGAGAGTATTGTTATATATTTTTACCCCCAGAGACATCTGTGGGTAGTTTCCTATAAGTTCTATAAGTAACAGAAACTAAGCTAGTTAGTTAGTTTGGCAATCGGCCCAGAGATGGCGTGCGGTGTCAGAGTCTGGCAGTTGTAAAGAGCCTACTAGAAAAATTCCAGAAGGATTAGAGAACATTCATCTTTGGATACATAAAGGCATGGAGAAACCCAGAGTGGACAGTTTAGTTCAGATGGTGAATGAAGAAACATTAAGAACGAATAAGCAAAGTGATCAAGTGACTGAAGTAATGAATTGTAGCACTTAGTATAATATTAGTAAAGTAATTAATTGGTGAAATTAGTACGTAAGTTAACAAATTAGTTATATAATTTCCGGATCCACGATACAGGGTGTTGACAAAAGGGATGTAAACACGTAACAATTGGTGTCAGAAGCGGGATTATAACAGAAGATTTCTGGATTGTTCGAGAACGTATCTACAGTGTTCTTCTCGGGAATTAGTGGTGACACGGAGAATTGACTTATGGGACGTTG
The DNA here is from genome assembly GCA_936432065.2 of Rutpela maculata. Taxonomy (NCBI): domain Eukaryota; kingdom Metazoa; phylum Arthropoda; class Insecta; order Coleoptera; family Cerambycidae; genus Rutpela; species Rutpela maculata. The sequence goes on along the minus strand of OW386286.2, from coordinate 81,479,592 downwards.
TGTAAGGACTATTTTCGAATTGAGAACTGTGAACAGTGCGTTTTTCCGAAAATTTCCAGAACATTCTATTCGGGAACTAATGGAGATAATTAAATTCTTTCAACTGGAAAGTGATAGAGGCACTGAAAAAGACTCATTTCTGTTAGTTTGCGAAAATTTCTAGAACATCCTATTCGGAAACTGGTGGAGATAATCGAATTCTTTCAACATGACAGGGATATAGACACTAAATAAAACTTATTTGTGTTAGTTTAAGAAAATTTCTAGAACATTCTATTTGGAAATTACTAGAGATAGTGAAATTCTTTCAACTGAATAGTAACCTATACTTTAAATGAGACTCTTTCGTGCTGTTTTAATATTTTTCTAGAAAGTTGGAATATCAACGAGATACCTGGATTTTCTTAACGTTATTGTGCAAACTTGGTTAACGTCATCGTATGCCCATAACAACAAGAAGCATGGCAGCTGAGAAACAAATACAGGACCTACTTGCCGAGTTTAGGAAGATGATAGAGCAGCAACGCCAAGAAGATAAAGAGGAACAAGAAAAGCGGCGTCTAGAAGATGGTGAATTAAGAAAAATTATGGAAGACCCAGAAAGAAGGCGTCAAGAGGAAGAAAAGCGACGTCAGGAAGAAAAAGATGATCAAGAAAGAAGACGTCAAGAAGAAAGAGATGAATTAAAGAAAATGACGGCAGATCTAGAATTAAGACGCCAAGAATAAAAAAGAAGAACAAGAAAGGAGACATCGAGAAGAGAAAGAGGAACAAGAAAGACGACGTCAAGAGGAACAAGAAAGCGAAGTTAAGAATAAAAAGATGAATTCAGAAAAATGATGGAAATAAAACGTCAAGAGGAGCATGTAAGACGCCAGGAAGAATTAAGAATTCTTGATGAACAAAGGAAATACAACAGGATGCTATCATTTCCGCCAATGGAGAATCAAAGAGGGAAATCAAGGAGTATATGGGAGTTGTAAAGGCTGAAGTCAATAAGGTCGCAGGAAAAGTAGATAAGGTAGAAGAGAAAGTAGATAAGTTTGAAGAAAAGATGAGTGAGGCCGAAGGAGCAGTGGAGTGCCTTAAGCGACAATTGAGAGAGAAAGGAGGCCAGCTAGTAACATCATTAGGTCCTCGATTAAAATCTCCCTCATTTAACGGCCAAATTTCATGGACAACGTACAAGAGACAAATCGAGGCAGCTGCGTCTGCGAATAACTGGGATAATGAGAAAAAGGCCATGGCATTAGTTTTAGCACTAAGAGGCCAAGCATCGGAGTTACTACAGACTATCCCGGTAGAGAAACAAAGGGACTTTCAAATGGAAGCTGCTTGGAACTTGAGATATGACGACCAGCAGTATTTTCTTTGTAAGTTTGTAAGTTTCTTTAATACACCACCAATTACCAGGTTTCATAGCAGAATACTGGATATCAACCTTCAATTAACGCGTTTACATTTTCACCCTTATTTTAGGAATATCTGATAATTTTATTTCAGTAAACGAGAAAATCCCATGACCTAAATCAAATGCAAGAAAATAAAAAGAAATAAATGAAAACTGCTTATGTTTTATGTGCTTGCGTTTGATAACTACATTAATCCTATTTATATAACCTATGGATTACAATTTTTAAAAAGTGTTTAATATTCATCCAGTGTATATCTATGCATTCGAACAGGTATTCGTGCGATAGGTAATCAATAAATTACATTGGATAGTCCTTGCACGATCTTCTTCAATTGCGACTACACAAATTACTTTATTTTAAATAAGGGGGATATTAAAGGATAAAAGCTAAATGAACTCTTCTACTGTTTTATATTGACCCTCTGTTTGCTGTGTTTTAATGAAGTTACTTAAATTTAACGTGGTTAATTAAAAATTGTTTTACTCTCACAATATTTTGTAGATTTAATAAATTTCAGGAGGAATTCTAAAAACGCACATAAAATTGACGATCAAATTTGATGTATTTTGGCTGGCAACCTTTTATTAATGTTTCATAGTTTAGTGAATAAATCTGAAAATTTTTTATTCGTATTTGCCTTTATCTCTTAATTGTCGCTTTTGGCTAAAGCCACAACAAATAAGGGCCCTTTTGTTTACGCTAGTATCTAATGTAAAGGGTTGTTGGAAATAAAAAAAAGAGTTTCGCACATGAGTTCCGGTATGCGAAATAAATATATATATTTTTTTGTTTATGTATTATTGCATTTTGAAATAAACCTTTTTTCCTAATTGTAAATGTATGGTGTTGTGTAAGTCCGTCATTAATACTTTCTGATGTAGGTAATGGACTTTTTTAGAACAGCAGAGGGCTAAGAATGTCAAAAGGTGAGTAAAATGAAAATGTTAAGGTAGTTTATGAAAACAATGACTTTACTTCTGATAACACATGCTGTGGAGATATCCAAATATCTGGTAAATTACAACAAAACTAAAATTTTGAGTGTAAACTGAGCAAATGATAACCACCCAAATAAGAATACATGACTGTGAGGCAGTAAACAAGATGCTACGTGGAGCCTTTGTGGACAATACTGGCAACTGCGGGTATGAGATTCAGCGATGAATATAAATGACAAGATCGGCAACTTGCCAGTTGACCAAAATTTGGCGTGGCAGAAATATCACGAAACATACAAATATCAGACCTACTAAAGTCCTAGTTTTTTTTTCTTTACGCTTCTGAGACATGAACCATTAGGAAAGCAGACAGACGGCGTATTGATGATTTCGAAATGTGGGTCTGGAGACACTTGCTACAAATTCACTGGACAGCGTCACACTAAAAACTCGATTTTAAAAGAAAAACGTCTCCAGCATCATATTTTTTCATATCCTCTCATTTTTTTATCACGTTAACTAGAGAGAGGATATTATAAAATAGTTGATAGACCAGGGAAAGAGAAAACGTTCTCACTTTTGTAAAAAATAATAAAAATAAGTATGTCGCAAGAGGAGGTTATTTTGAACATGAAAAAATAGATGTGTAAGTATAGAAATAGACAGAACTTATTATTTTAAATTAGTTAAGTATAAAATTAGAAAGATTCAGGAAATTATTGATGACAAAAAAAGATTCAACAATACCATAAGTTCAATAACTTTTTAGGCACGTTCTACAAAACATTTATTATACTTATTTGCTAGTATCATGTTCAGCTTTAGAGGCATATCTCTCCTTAAAGTTTATTTTGATAAGATGTTTAACTGTTCATAGTTTAATAAATTAAGAGGTTTACAGTAGTATACAATTATTAAGTTAAAATTAACTTGTAGTAATTTAAGTTATTACATTAGTATTTAACTACATTTGAAATTTGTAATATATTATATAATCTATTATAATTTGGCCTTATAGTTTATTTTTTAAACAACAGAATTCATACTAAGTCGATGATGACTTGTGGCTGCATTAGGGTGGCCCTTATTTATACTTGACCGAAAAAAAAAAAATCGAATTTAGTTTACCACACCCTCCATAATGGTTCCAATTCCTAAAAAATCTGAGTCAAATCTAAGCCAAATCGGTTAAGGGGAAAACATGCCTCAAGCACCCCCAGGATTTTGAATTTCTTGAAATACCCCATATTGTGAAAATGACCTTTTCTAAAAAGTAAACAAGAACGTAAGTATGGACAAGTATGGACAAATATAATCGGACTCTTTTCCCGAGAAAGCGGAAGGTTGTTGCTAAAGGGAGTAACAGTGAATCACCTGGAAGGACTTGTGGTAATGAGAGTACGGCTTTAACAGTATCTCACGGTTTCTTGTATCGTGATGAGTGACTGCGAAATTCAGCGATTTTATATTGAATATTTTTAATAATTTAATTTCGATATGACGGAGGTTACTTTGCTTCATGATGATCGAGTTTATCTCCTTGGACATTATTCTCATGCGATGACTGGAAGTAAACTTCTATCTACTAAATAAGTATTAAGTGTGTTATTTTTTAATCTGAGACCAGTGAAGTTAGACCTACGTGAAAGTGCAAAGCTTGTGATTAAAGAGGCATTAATTTGTTGGGAATACGCAAGAATTCCAACAAGAATTGAGAAAAAACTGCATCATCAAGTTGGAAAACCTTTACCACGAATGCAGAGAATTGCAAAAGTGCTCTAAGCAGACAACCGAAACCCGACGGCGGAATGATGAAGACTTGATAAGATTTGATAATTTATTTGATATAGCACATGTAGAAGAGTTGCAATTGATGACCATCGAGGAAGACAAACAGTTTCTGATCCGACAACGTGAGAAAGGCAGACCAGGCTTCATGTATGGCATTGATCGGAAATTAGCGGAAGAGTAAATAAGAATTAAAGAACGACAATGGTAAGCTTTGCTAAGAAGCGAATGGAGTATAGCAGATATAGAAAAAGCAGTAAATACTACGTAATAACTATTTATGCAACTATTTTTGAGCGGGTGAAAGTTAACTTTTTTGCAAATTATGTAACGAAATTATTATGATGTTACAGTATTTAGCGCGTTCTAAAAAAGTGAGTTTTGTGCAAGGTCATATTAAAAAATTTCATTATTAGAGATTTAATTAACGCATTTTCAATTTTTACGAAAAAACGGTGGAGCTGCAAAACTCGTCTAGTAGCGGCAAAAGCACGCCAATCCCTTCCACTTCGACTATAGAATTGGACGATCGAACCTGGAAGTTCTAGAAAGGCCTGCGTATTTTCAATCCGGGTAGAAACCTATGGCGGAACCTGGACGGTCAAGAATTAAGCGAGCACTACGGTAAATTTCGACACCAAATTTAGTGGCAGTATTGGATAAGTACAAAATCAGCGACAGAGATGCCGATAGGCTGATTTTCACTATTGGAGAAGCTCTTGGAGAAAACTTTAATGATATTGTACTTAACAGAACCCCATTTGGAATTACAGGAGGTGCTTGCGCAAAGAATGAGCCGAAAATCTAATAGCAGCATTTAAAGAATGTGAACTAAAATCTGTTGGGAGAAGTTCCCCCGCGAGATATATCCTTTCGTGCTCCAGGAGCGATGCATCATGCCCAATAAATGGCAAAAGATTACCTTGTTTCGGAATGAATTCTATTTAACGGCTTCAGAACGAAAAAATATTTTTTAATTATTTCCATTCCTATTATTAAAGATTACTTTGAAGATTGGTTCTCAGCAAGAACCGTAAACAGAGGAAGGATAGCCAGTTCCCTATAACGTTCGCCACTTGCCGGCAAAGTTGTGACGTGACGGCAAGACCTAAATCTGTTGTTTACGTTTCTGGCAGCATTCTCTCTGCGTTTAGTGGTATGATTATTAAGTTTTGCCTACTTATTTACTAGTTTTTCTTTGTAAATCTCATATGTACATCTTCGTGTGTGTATTTCTTTGATTATAAAAACATTCATGATTAGTGATTGTGTACAGAAACAGGGACATATTGTTGCTTGCACTATTTTGGACCTTTATAGGATTTAAAAGACAATTATTATTATTAGTGTTCTATGGTGATTTTGTATATATTATAGATATATATTATAGAACGTAAAAGAAGCTTAATAATTCATGTATTAGATTTACATATTGTCATTCAAATAGAAGTGAAGAAAAATGCCGGGAACAAGGTTTGCAGTGTATGACTGTAACAATACGTAATCTACTGGTCAAAATATCATTTTACACGTTTTTCCAAAATTTAAAGGTCTGGTGTCCAAAACTATAAGAGGAGAATGGATAAACAAATGCAAAAGGCAGGATAAAAATCTAGATAAAAGTAGGATTTGTTCGGTTCGTTTTATGGAGGCCGACCATGAACTAGACTTGATATGATTTGAAATGATTTACTAGGTAAAAATACGTTTTTTTTTAAATTTTATGTGTATCCACTTTTCCGAGTTGTTTTGTTATACTGGTGTTACTTTTTATAACACATTGTAACGGCCTCTAGTGGCCATTACATCAAATTGAATAAATAACTATGAATAAAGATCGCAGGGATCTCTAATATCAAAACGTTAATCAAGTTAACTTCATTTCAATAGTTCTGATATTAGTATGTTTTCCGTCTCGCGAGGGCGTGGGCTGTCATTTTCGGTTGACGACGGCGATATGAATTTTAAAATCGCTCTCTCGAGTTTAAGATTTCGACCGCTAAACACGTGTTGGCGAACAACTCCGCCAAATAAATTTTACAATCACTTAAATGGATTAACTAAGTAAGTTAATAGTTTATTAATTACGATTCTCGTTATATTCTAAACAAGGTTATTTTATTTTAGATACCGATTGGATTTTTTTTTGTATATCGATTTATATATTGGTTTATATAATGATTTATATAATTTTTTTGAAGTTCTAAAAATTTAAAGTTTGAGAACTGAAGAAATTAAAAGTTATGGAGTAAAATCAATTTAAAATCTATGATTTACGATTTATGGTTTATGGGTAATGATTTATAACTATATCTTCACATCTTTACAATCTTGAATTCCCACGTTTTCATTTACGATGAAACTTCGGACGTAGAAACGTGTCTGGTTATCGCCATTTAAAAAAAAAACAAAAACCTCTTATGATCGTCGAACATTGATGGACATCATTATTTCTTTATGATTGGGAATGGGAAGTTAATCTCACAATTAAACTAAACTGGAACGATTATTATATCACCATTAGGACGTACCGAGGTATTAAGAAGAAATAAAATTTTACTATTTTTGCATGGAAGCCATTACCGGCAGGTCAAGGGCGTAAAGGATAGCGAATGTGAAGCCAAGCGGTCAGGTGACGTTAGCCGGGGAATTTTGTTTCGTGTCGACAGTGGCAACCCATGTAATGTGCTAGTGCTGTCTCCTACCTTCTCGGCAAGCAGGGAAGTGTCAAATTTCCACCTGACATCCATAAACATCACGTTTGATTTGGAGGATCTCTCGAATTAAGACTGTACAAAAGTCTTAATCTTAAGATAAGTTAATTTTCTATTACTCATTTACTACCCTTCCAACAAGTGTTACGGTTGTATCCTAGTGACTGCTGCCTTAAGCAGGATATAAAGTTGAAAGTAAACAAAGTGCTGTAGAGCCAGTTTACTATTAAGTTGCATAGTTTGTTGAATGTTTTAGCTAGTATCTCCTTTAACGTGTCGTGTATTATTATAGTATTGTAGCGATTACTGCCATATGCAGGATATAAACAAAATGTGAAAAATGCTATAATACTACTTGGTGTTTTCAACTAGAGAGCCAATAACGAATCCAGATCGTGGGTGTATTGTATCGTTGTGTATATGGTTTTGACCTTTGGGGTCGTGTACACTAGTGATCTGGATTGTTTTTGAAAATTTCCGTAGTGTTTTGGCCATGTGGTCGTATACTGTATAGTAAATCAGTAGATTTTCTTTATCTTGTAAATATTGTGAAGGTCCCAAGTACATCTATGCTTAATTCCTTTCGTGTAACATTTTAGCGTACCCTGTGTACATATACTTTTATTACGTAAATTACCGTTATAGTTAACGCTATACTTATTGCTTGCCTAATATAGGTTAGTCCTACGTTATATTTTTTGTGATAGAATTTTTTGGAGTCATAGGAGTATCTAAAATTTATGGTGTTTTAGTGATAAACAAGTTTTATTAATCAGCTACTAGGTTGTGATTCTTTTAGTAGTGTTTTGGCCTAAGTACTATAAATTTCATAACGTAACTTCTGTTATTCCAGTAAAGTTGATCACCAGGTGAGGTTACCCCTTTTTACTATAATTTTGTTTGCCAGTTTCGCAAAATAATTAACAGTGAACCTTTACAAGGTAATGTCAATGTTTATAGTGGTAGGAAGTTTGCTTCTGTTTGTTATTTAGTTGGGAATTTGTCTCTATTTACCTCGACTTTGACGAGTAGTTCACTATAAATATTTGACCTTGCCATATGTAAAATTTCCCTAAAAGTCTTGTTATGGTTGGCCTTATGCTTAATAACATTTTTGTTGATTACCATTTTTCTTGGAGAACTATTTTGTAAACTTGTAATAAATTTAAATTTTGCCTATCTTTTGTTAATCAAATCATTGGAGGATTTCAACTTTGAACTTCAAGCATTGTAACATAGCCTGGGCAACTTAAATTATTTCAGATCTAATTGGCCGAATTTTACTGGAATTTTGATTATTGACCACTAAGCTAGGTCGTTATTTCGTGTTTTTATAGTTTATGAAATTGTTTATTGCTAATCTCACCCGTGATTCTAAATTGGGAATATCATCTACTAACCTCAAAATTTTGCCTGTATATAATAGTTTTTTGAATTTAATGCCGCGAGATTGGCAAGTACTAACCATTAATATCATTAGCTAACCTGTTAAGTCACACTGTTGACTAATAGTAAATTTGTTATTAAACTGTTGTCATTTTAAAATTTTGTTGTTTCTTTAACGTGTTTGTTGTATGGTACGTTTCCTTCTGGCTCGTCTTTTGAGCCTGGCGCCCAAGGTAACTCTTGTAATTTTTGCTTTCGAAAACCAAATTCTTTGACAAAAAAAAAAGGAAAAAAAATTTTTTTTATTTTTTTAAATTTTTTAAAGAATTTTTTTATTGGCCTCATTGGGACTATCGCTTACACTTACCCATGGCCCTTGCCTCCTAAAAAACTGGCTAGCCGAGCCTAATTTGTTTTGGGTAACAGATTATAATTTTGTAAGTTTGAACAATTTAAGTGTCCAAACAAATTAGTTTTGTGTCATACAGGGAATATGATTTGTCTAATAAATACTATAAATTAAATCGTAAGTGATGATGTCAGTTTGGGCTTATCCCATTTAATTTTGTGGTAAATCTCCTTAGCCAAGAATTCAACCATCCAAGAGTTTTTTTAAAATATTACCCTGTAGATAGAAGGACATTACAGCGGCGCACAACGCGAAGCGTCGTAAAATTGGAGGCAAGAGTGTCAGTTAAATTGCAAAAATTCAAGAGTCCAAATTTTCTATTCTTTCTTCTCGAAATTTTTTGTCTTTTTTTAGTATTTTACCTTTTTGTTTCTTGTTACTAATTCGTGTTTTCCCTAGTGTAGGAATAATATAGTACGCAGTCATGGAGCCAAACTATCTGTCAGTAGAGGAGCTGAACTTCGAACTTTATATACGAGGTACGAATATCGAGGGAAACTGTGATGTCAAGAGGGCTAAGAGGGCTAGAGTGAAAAATGTCAACCAACGTCTCATCCAAAGGTTCCGTTAGATAATGGGATGGAAAGAATCATCTGCATTGATAAGGTCAACACCCTAGAAAGTATGGTAAACAGATTTACATTTGATAAACGTCATCCTGATTATAAAAGACTAAAGAGTAAACTTTTACATGTCAAAAATCGAGTAAATTATTTCACAGCAGAGTATCAGACAGAAGCTGATTTTAAAACTGAACTAACCACAAAAATTATGTTGCTTTTTGATTTGCTAGAGAATAAATCTGGTAATGCGCCAGATGTAAATTTAATTGAGTTCAATAACGCAAATGATGACATTTTATCTCCCGTGGTAACTGTTAGTTCACCATTAATAATTTCACAGGCCAATGTGTCGAATCAAACATCGACCAGTCACCAATTTTCTGTTACCAGCTCAAGTTTTGTTCCACCAGTCGCTATAAATGTCAGTAATTTAAATTCGTACCATGATCCAAATGTTAATAATTTAAGAGCCTCAATTAATAGCAATGTCACTGATGTAAATTTGCAGAGTAATTTAAATACCCACAATTTTACCTTACAAAACAACCCAAATGTTAATATTCTAAACTCACTATACAACTCAAATGTCAGTACGGGCAGTTTACAGCATAACTTAAATTTTAGTACCTTAAACTCACAGTCTAATGTAAATTTTTGCACTACAAGTTCTCAATCTATAAATAATATAGCCCCGAGGACCTATCAGGTTTCAAGTTCTTTGCGTGTGCCTGAAGTAAATTCTACTAATATATATAATAATACACCTATACCTAGTCACCACGTTTTTCACGAAACTGTGCCTAGAACAAATTTCAACTTGTATCAACAGCGGTATAATGTAAATGAGATCAATCAATTTAATGACAACCCTTCGACATTACCTCGGCAGTCAACACAATTATTTAACTATGGACCTCTGAGAGAGCCAATGGTTACTTCAAATACCAACGCTCGTAATTTATATGTTCCTAGGCCGGAAAATAACTTACCTTTCAGAGACACTGTGTACAGTGGGTTGCATACTGCACCTGGCGTAACGCATAATCACTCTAATTTTGATTATAGTAAAGCCTTCTTCAGACTTTCGCAAGCTAATAGAAGTTTATTGAAATTTGATGGTAGAAACCAAACTTTACATAATTTTTTAGAGCGTGTGGACGAATTTTCTCTGTCCCACAAAATTAGTAAAAACGATTTATTAACCTTTGCTCACGAATTCTTTGAAGGTGATGCCTTAATTTTGTTTATGTCAGTACGTTCAAGTTGTCATACTTGGCAAGATTTAGAAAATCAATTAAGATTAGTATTTTTACCCTGTGATTTTGAGAGCGATTTGTGGGATGCGATAAGAGACAGGAAACAAGGCGTGACAGAGCGGGTTTTAATATATATACATATATATCGCTGTTATGGAAAATCTGTTTGGGAGATTTAGTTACCCTGTTAATGAAAGTACCCAACTAAAAATCATTATAAAAAATTTGAGACCATATTTTCAAGATCGTTTATCTTTACGTTACCCTTACAATGTTTCAGAATTAAAACAATTGTGTAAAACATTAGAAGACGTTAAAATAAGTAATAGTAATTTTAAAGAGTCGAGTGGCGATTTTTCAAACATCATAGGGCCTGATTTGTCATTTTCTAAAACTAATACCCGTGGTATCACGCATAAAGGCCATATTAGTGAAATTTTAGAAAACTTGCAAATGTCTGATATTAAAAGTTCTGAGGGTGTCGCGGACGCTAGTAAACACCCTGTAAGTTCAGCTGAAAAGTTGAACGTGCCCATAGATGCTGTAAAGTCTATAAAATGTTGGAATTGTGATATACAGGGTCATGCTTATAATAAGTGCCCTAAGAAAAGAACGATTTTCTGTTTTACTTGTGGGAAAAAAGGTGTTATTAAAACCAAATGTTTAAAGTGTAATCCAAAAAACGAGGTCACAACAGATCTGAGGTCGGGAGATGCTGTTTCAGACCCAGTAAATCCGGCCGCACCTTAAATAAAAATTTCAGTCCTAAAACCGGCATAAATAAAAATTTTAATTATCATCATGAACAAAACTTAGTACCCACCAATAAAAATTGTACCTATACTCGCCGTAAATCAAACTGGGCTTTCTCAAATAAAAATTGTAATATGAGGTCCCCTATACCAAAGTCAAAAAATAAGATACCTAATAAATTCTCCTCACAAAATAAAAATATTGATAATAAATGGTCTGATTGGCTATTAATAGTCCAGGATTTTTATAAAAAGAAATTGATTTCGCCATTATTTGTTAATAAACTATCTGATAATAGACCTTTTCTCACCATATCTGTCGATGGTATAAAGATGGATGTTCTTTTAGATACGGGGGCTAGTCAAACAGTTTTAGGAAAAAAGGGTCTTAACTTTATTCTCAACACAGAGTTAGATATTGAATACAACAACACACATTTCAATGTCTCCACGGCGGATGGGCAATCTCAAAAGGTTATCGGTACCGTATTTCTACCTATTACCTTAGAAAATAAAACAGAAATTGTGAAAACTTTAGTAGTTCCCAGTATTAGAAACGATATTATCTTAGGGGTAGACTTTTGTAAAATATTTGGGTTAAATTTAGACTTTAACAATAAGTCCTTTGCTATGAGTGACCTTCCATCTGACTTATCTTTTAACCAAGAAAATTTTCTGTGTTCTATCATGAGTGAGGCTGATTTAAATGAGGCCCAAGGCAAAAGATTAGAGTCAATTATGACTAAATTCAAGGAAATAAGTTCCAACTCTACTATATTAGGTTGTACCACACTCGTTGAACATGAAATCGTTTTGACAGAGTCGGTACCTTTTAAGCAAAGAAATTTCTCAATGTCACCCTATATGCAAAAACACCTGAATGCAGAGATAGACAAAATGTTAAAACTTGGAGTTATACAACCGTCTAAAAGTCCATATTCCAGTAACGTCATTTTAGTTAAAAAGCCCTCAGGGGAATATCGCCTATGTTTTGACGGTAGGAGACTTAACTCAATAACAAAAAAAGATTTCTATCCTTTACCAAATTTAACTCAAACCTTAGACAAAGTTAGAGATGCCCATTTTTTAACAGCTATAGATCTCAAACATGCTTTCTGGCAAATACAATTATCACCGGGTTCCTGTGAAAAAACAGCCTTTTCAGTAGTTGGTAAAGGACACTTTGAATTTACTAGGATGCCTTTTGGCTTGTGTAATTCTGCTCAGCAGTTACAAAGACTCATTGATAGGTTGTTCGACCCTTCCCTAGAGCAACATATTTTTACCTATTTAGATGATTTGGTCGTGGTGAATAAAACTTTTGATGAACACATGAAAACACTTTTAAGGGTTTTTGATAGCTTAAAGTCAACAAATTTAACTATAAACGTTGACAAATGCCAATTTTGTAAGTCCAGTTTATCTTTTTTGGGCTACGTAGTAGACAAAGATGGCCTTCACACAAACCCTGATAAAGTCAGGGCTATTGTCGATTATCCCCGACCTAAAAATACTACCGAAGTCAAAAGGTTTCTAGGAATGGCGTCTTGGTACCGTCGTTTTATTGGAGGCTTTTCGGAGTTAACTGCTCCTATAACTGAATTGATTAAGGGTAGGCAAAAACGTCAAAGTATCCAGTGGTCTGATGTTGCGCAAAAATCATTTCTTGAATTAAAACAGCGTATGATTACTGCCCCGGTACTAGCTAGTCCAAATTTCGACGAGCCTTTTGTTTTGCAATATGATGCAAGCACACATGCCGTCGCTTGTGTTTTAACACAAGGGGAGGGAGAAAATGAGAGAGTGGTGTCGTACGCCTCACGTACTCTAAGCAAAGCCGGACGTAACTATACAACGACGGAACTTGAACTTTTGAGTTTGATCTTTGGTATGTCTAAATATCGTTGTTACGTACAGGGTGTTAAGTTCAAGGTGATCACTGACCATTTTGCGTTGTTGTGGTTGACAAAGTTACAGAATCCTAGTGGCCGTTTAGCACGATGGGCAGTACAATTGTCCCAATATGACTTTGATATCGAACATCGTAGTGGTAAATTAAACGTAGTCCCTGATGCTTTAAGCCGGGCGGTTACCAACATTGATAGTATTCAAAGTAAACCTGACAAATGGTACGCTAAAATGTTAGCCAACGTAAATAAAAACCCTGAATTATACCCGGTGTGGCACTTAGAGAACGATAAGCTTTACAAGTTCGTTAAGAACAAGTACAAGTTAAGAACGAATTTTAGGGAATGGAAGTTAGTGGTACCGAAAGGTGACCGTTTGAATATTTTGAAAGAATGTCACGATGACCCTCTGTCATCCCACTTCGGTTTTAATAAAACGTATTACCGTGTGTCGAACTGTTACTATTGGCCCGGTATGAAAGCTGATGTCAAGAAGTACGTATACAAGTGCGAAATCTGTCATGCACAAAAGGTATCGCAACTGGGCCGAATGGGACTCATGGGGTCTCCTAAAAATATCAATCAACCATTTCAACTCCTTTCATGTGATATATCAGGGCCTTATCCCAAGTCTAAGTTAAACAATTGTTACCTTTTAGTCGTAGTCGACTGGTTTACTAAATTTACTTTCATACACAGAATGAAAAGAGCTACTGCCAAGGAAATATGTAACTTTATTGAAAACCAAGTTTTTCTAACTTTCGGTGTACCGCAAATTATGGTCCAGGATAACGGGTCCCAATTTACGTCAAAGGAGTTAAAGGGTTTGTTAAGCAAATATTCTATCTCACATGCGTGGTACAATGCAAAATACCATCCGCAGTGCAATAACGTAGTAGAAAGGGCCAACCGTGTGGTAGGTACTGCGATCAGGTCTTATTTAAAAGAAAATAATCACCGAGATTGGGACAAACTTATACCTCAAATCGCAAATGCGATCAATACTTGTGTTCACGAGGCTACCGGTTACTCCCCAGCTATTTTGACATTTGGAAGGGAACTCCCTACCTCTGGAAAATATTATGGTGAAATAACTTCGAAAAATAATGCTCCTGTTCAGTTTGAAAAGAGAGATAAATTAGCTTCTGAGCTGCAAAAGTTGCAAGACTTATACAAAGATGTCGCCAACAATATTTCTAAATCTTATCAAAAGAATAAGAAACATTACGACCTTAGAAAGAGAAATATTGAGTTTGATGTTGGAGACACTGTGTATAAGAGAAATTACACGTTATCGGATGCCGCAAGTTATTTTTCAGCAAAATTTGCTCCTAAATTTATCAAATGCACTGTAGTAAAAAAGATTTCCCCTATTATCTACGAGCTGGTAGATGAAATTAAAAAAGAATTAGGTAGATATCATTTTAAAGACCTTAAGCAAGCCCCTGACGATGAGCCCCAACGTATATAATGTTTCTTAGTTTGTCCTTACCTGAGGGTAAAGAATCCTTGACTAGATTAGTAGTAAGAACCATAGATTTGTCTCCCTGATTACCTACCTATATATTGTCATTATTTGTCGTTATCTCTTTTGTAAATTTTAAATTGCTGTATTTTCTTAACTCTTTTGTGTACCATTGTTTTGTATATTTTATGCCTAGTATTTTGTTCGTTACGACTTATGTTAGTGATTAAGTTTTGTATATGTAGTGTTATCTCTGGTAAAATTGTCTAAGTTTAGTATAAGTTGTTGAATACTGAGTGTTGGCAACTCTAGTTGAAGTAAGCTTACGCTTAAAAAATTTGTTGGAAGGGGGTATTTGTAACGGCCTCTAGTGGCCATTACATCAAATTGAATAAATAACTATGAATAAAGATCGCAGGGATCTCTAATATCAAAACGTTAATCAAGTTAACTTCATTTCAATAGTTCTGATATTAGTATGTTTTCCGTCTCGCGAGGGCGTGGGCTGTCATTTTCGGTTGACGACGGCGATATGAATTTTAAAATCGCTCTCTCGAGTTTAAGATTTCGACCGCTAAACACGTGTTGGCGAACAACTCCGCCAAATAAATTTTACAATCACTTAAATGGATTAACTAAGTAAGTTAATAGTTTATTAATTACGATTCTCGTTATATTCTAAACAAGGTTATTTTATTTTAGATACCGATTGGATTTTTTTTTGTATATCGATTTATATATTGGTTTATATAATGATTTATATAATTTTTTTGAAGTTCTAAAAATTTAAAGTTTGAGAACTGAAGAAATTAAAAGTTATGGAGTAAAATCAATTTAAAATCTATGATTTACGATTTATGGTTTATGGTTAATGATTTATAACTATATCTTCACATCTTTACAATCTTGAATTCCCACGTTTTCATTTACGATGAAACTTCGGACGTAGAAACGTGTCTGGTTATCGCCATTTTAAAAAAAAACAAAAACCTCTTATGATCGTCGAACATTGATGGACATCATTATTTCTTTATGAATGGGAATGGGAAGTTAATCTCACAATTAAACTAAACTGGAACGATTATTATATCACCATTGGGACGTACCGAGGTATTAAGAAGAAATAAAATTTTACTATTTTTGCATGGAAGCCATTACCGGCAGGTCAAGGGCGTAAAGGATAGCGAATGTGAAGCCAAGCGGTCAGGTGACGTTAGCTGGGGAATTTTGTTTCGTGTCGACAGTGGCAACCCATGTAAAGTGCTAGTGCTGTCTCCTACCTTCTCGGCAAGCAGGGAAGTGTCAAATTTCCACCTGACATCCATAAACATCACGTTTGATTTGGAGGATCTCTCGAATTAAGACTGTACAAAAGTCTTAATCTTAAGATAAGTTAATTTTCTATTACTCATTTACTACCCTTCCAACAAGTGTTACGGTTGTATCCTAGCGACTGCTGCCTTAAGCAGGATATAAAGTTGAAAGTAAACAAAGTGCTGTAGAGCCAGTTTACTATTAAGTTGCATAGTTTGTTGAATGTTTTAGCTAGTATCTCCTTTAACGTGTCGTGTATTATTATAGTATTGTAGCGATTACTGCCATATGCAGGATATAAACAAAATGTGAAAAATGCTATAATACTACTTGGTGTTTTCAACTAGAGAGCCAATAACGAATCCAGATCGTGGGTGTATTGTATCGTTGTGTATATGGTTTTGACCTTTGGGGTCGTGTACACTAGTGATCTGGATTGTTTTTGAAAATTTCCGTAGTGTTTTGGCCATGTGGTCGTATACTGTATAGTAAATCAGTAGATTTTCTTTATCTTGTAAATATTGTGAAGGTCCCAAATACAGCTGTGCTTAATTCCTTTCGTGTAACATTTTAGCGTACCCTGTGTACATATATTTTTATTACGTAAATTACCGTTATAGTTAACGCTATACTTATTGCTTGCCTAATATAGGTTAGTCCTACGTTATATTTTTTGTGATAGAATTTTTTGGAGTCATAGAAGTATGTAAAATTTATGGTGTTTTAGTGATAAACAAGTTTTATTAATCAGCTACTAGGTTGTGATTTTTTTAGTAGTGTTTTGGCCTAAGTACTATAAATTTCATAACGTAACTTCTGTTATTCCAGTAAAGTTGATCACCAGGTGAGGTTACCCCTTTTTACTATAATTTTGTTTGCCAGTTTCGCAAAATAATTAACAGTGAACCTTTACAAGGTAATGTCAATGTTTATAGTGGTAGGAAGTTTGCTTCTGTTTGTTATTTAGTTGGGAATTTGTCTCTATTTACCTCGACTTTGACGAGTAGTTCACTATAAATATTTGACCTTGCCATATGTAAAATTTCCCTAAAAGTCTTGTTATGGTTGGCCTTATGCCTAATAACATTTTTGTTGATTACCATTTTTCTTGGAGAACTATTTTGTAAACTTGTAATAAATTTAAATTTTGCCTATCTTTTGTTAATCAAATCATTGGAGGATTTCAACTTTGAACTTCAAGTATTGTAACATAGCCTGGGCAACTTAAATTATTTCAGATCTAATTGGCCGAATTTTACTGGAATTTTGATTATTGACCACTAAGCTAGGTCGTTATTTCGTGTTTTTATAGTTTATGAAATTGTTTATTGCTAATCTCACCCGTGATTCTAAATTGGGAATATCATCTACTAACCTCAAAATTTTGCCTGTATATAATAGTTTTTTGAATTTAATGCCGCGAGATTGGCAAGTACTAACCATTAATATAATTAGCTAACCTGTTAAGTCACACTGTTGACTAATAGTAAATTTGTTATTAAACTGTTGTCATTTTAAAATTTTGTTGTTTCTTTAACGTGTTTGTTGTATGGTACCTTTCCTTCTGGCTCGTCTTTTGAGCCTGGCGCCCAAGGTAACTCTTGTAATTTTTGCTTTCGAAAACCAAATTCTTTGAAAAAAAAAAGGAAAAAAAAATTTTTTTATTTTTTTATTTTTTTAAATTTTTTAAAGAATTTTTTTATTGGCCTCATTGGGACTATCGCTTACGCTTACCCATGGCCCTTGCCTCCTATAAAACTGGCTAGCCGAGCCTAATTTGTTTTGGGTAACAGATTATAATTTTGTAAGTTTGAACAATTTAAGTGTCTAAACAAATTAGTTTTGTGTCATACAGGGAATATGATTTGTCTAATAAATACTATAAATTAAATCGTAAGTGATGATGCCAGTTTGGGCTTATCCCATTTAATTTTGTGGTAAATCTCCTTAGGCAAGAATTCAACCATTCAAGAGTTTTTTTAAAATATTACCCTGTAGATAGAAGGACATTACAACATATTTTTCATAATTTAATATTTTGTTTAGGTCATCTTTATCAGATTTTTCTGTTTCTCTTTTATTATATGTGTACCAACTTTTCCAAGATGTCTTGTTATACTGGGTGTTAATTTTTAGAATATATATTTTTCGTAATTTAATATTTTGTTTAGATTATCAGATTTTTCTGCTTTTTTATTATATGTGAACCAACTTTTCCGATGTTTTGTTATACTGGGTGTTAATTTTTATAATACATATTTTTCATAATTTAATATTTTATTTAGATCATTTTTATCAGATTTTTCTGTGAATTGAATCAGAATAAGATAATTTTTTATTAGATTCTTTGTGAATCAAGAATCAATATCCGCCGTGTATGAAAACAAAAATGTATGTTTCCTTGAACCAGGCATTTCATTTCCATGACTTGCTTTTAATAAATTTGACATAAATTTTGTCAATTTTTAGTCAGAAACTTCCACGCTTTGCCTGCTGTGTAATTCGCATGAATTTCAGTAATTTAGAAGCTAATTAGGTTAAGGCAATGAAGCGAAAAAATACAGATTTTAATTCAAGCAGAAAAAAAATTGAAAATTAGTAAAATAACAAACTGAATAATCAACAATATATTATAATTTGACATTGAGTGGAAAAGGAAAAAATTGCTACATTCTTGAAACTTTCCACACATGTTCAGTTCACGATATCTATATACAAAGAATACTGAAATTGTTGTATGCCTCAATTATTTCAGTAAATTGTGCGTGTGCGTTAATATTATTAAAAAAAATATGCTCCACACATTGCATTTTAAACGGCAGTGCGCTGGAATAGGGCGCGCGGCTGCGTCATAGGTGGCACCGTGCGGTCAGACTTGCTTGGAGTTTACGGTTCTTGTGTTCTTAACGCCACTGGCAACTTTAGCTCCATACCAAGATTTGTGTTTTTAAAAAAAACTTCATAAATATAAATCTACTCTCGACAAATTTAAAAATATCTGGTACCTTGCTCCAGAGACAGTTGCCTTATCTTCATTTGACTCAAGATTGTCGCAAGAAGCAAAAATTAAACTGGTGGAAGCCAGGCAATCTAGTGAAGATGAAGACAGCAGTAAAGCGGTTTCAGTTGAGTTCTGATGGAAAAACATTTCAGATGAATAGTAACCTAGAAGATTTTGTTTCTAAGGTAATTAAAGGTTTTTTTACGAGGTTTCATTTAGATTAACAATTTTTGGAGTTACTTTGGGAGTATAAAGTTATTTGAAATGTTGTGACTTTGTAAAAACTGAAAGACGTCATTGATGTGGCGATTATAATAGTTTATTGACAAGAAGACGACGAACAAAAACAGTATGTGCTCCAGGTAGTGTCTGATAATAGGAAATGATTCTCCGACTTAAAAAAATAATTTGTCCAAGCAATGTGTAAGGTATTGAAGTTTTCTTTTCAATAAAATATATGGTATTCGGTGTTATTGTTATTTGTTTGTAAAATGTGTTGCAAGGAATTGATAAAAAAAAAATCGATTCAACCTGAGGGCGCATTAAACCTATAAGAATTTCATTGTCTAAAAAGGGGGGCGTTGCAGCACCCCTTAACGTAATCCGATCGAGCTAAAATTTTACGAAGAGTATTTTTTTATAGAATAGAACCATTCTGGTTACATTGCAACGTGCAAGTCTGACAAGGCCTATAAAGTATAAGTATGCAACAAGTTTTACCGAGAACAGTAATGCCAGAACTCTTTAAAAGTAATAAAACAGCTGTGTTAAAATTATATAGTCTAAGAACCAGTTACTAAACTAGTATCTTGACTAATCGTGACATAAAACTCAGATTTTCTTTCAGTCCCTTTTAAAGGTGGCGGCGCGGTGCTCAAGAAAATGATTTTATAATTCGATAATTTCTCGTACATACCTGAACCGATTCAAAACATTTATTGATAAGTTTTTAGAGACAACTTTATAGAATGGTATTAGGATATTGAAAAATCAACATTTTTTTTTTAAATTTTCGCACAGGTAAAAAATTTCTTTCTTTCTTTCTTTCTTTCAATAGCCTTGTACCATTCTATAAAGGTGTTTCTAAAAGCCTATCAAATTTTTTTTTAATCGGTTCAGGGATGTAGCAGAAATTATCCAATTACGTTCACTGCACCGCCCACCTAAAACTGATGTCGTGGACGCAAGCTGAATGATAGGCGATGGGCGGATGTCGCAAACAGACAAATAAGAAATATTTATCTTTAAAGCCTGACCAACAGATGTATTAGAGCGGGAGTAGGTGGCTTTTTTGGCACATCATCGTTTTATGAACTTTGAGATATTTTTATGGTTTAATAGATGATAACGATTCATAAAATCGACTTCTGGCGGGGCACCTTCGGTCAGGTGCGTCACGAACACTGTCTAAAAATCAGTGAAATTATGTAATCGTTACAAGCCTCAATTTCTTTCGTGTGTACACATTTTATGTTTAGAATAAATAAAATAAGATTGCCAGAAAGTATGGGCCGTCAGAAGACGCAGCCAGAAAGCTAATAATGATGATAATAATAATAATAATAATGATACAATACATCTGAGGTACGGTAGGAAGTCAAGTTAGCCGAAAGTGTTAAATTCCTGTATATATAAGAGCCTATGGTACTTTTGTTGACACTAAAAACATTCTGGGGAGGCTATTCTATTGTTAAAGGAGCTTATATTTACGTTTTAAAAAGGAGCCAGAACTTGTAACGATTAGTTTAGAGTTCTGAGATGAAATATGCGAAAAAAATCTAATTTTCTTCAAAAATCCTAAACATTTTCTTTCTGGCTAGCCTTACTGATGGGAGTTTCTTTCTGGGAATTTTTTTCTGTGTTAAAAGCATTTAAATAAACATACTCATACTAAAAAAAAGCTTCTAACGATCATGTTATATAACTCCGTTTTTTACATCTTTGACCTTTTTGGCTGCGCCCCTTTCGGGCACACTTTCTGGCGATCTTATTTTATTCATTCTAAACATAAAATGTGTACACACAAAAAAAGTAGCCTTGTAACAATGATATAACTTCACTGATTTTTATATCTTGAACCATGACCAACTCGACGGGCTGACATATGCCAGAAGTCTATTATGTCGTTATTTAAGTTCGATAGAATTAATCAACGCATATAAAATGCTTGTAACGACGAGTTTCCGAAAAAGCCACGTAGCTCCCGCACCATATGAGCGAGGATGGAATCAAACGCCTGCTGGGCAGGGTTCACATAATACGCTCTAAATATGATTTATGTGTAAAACACAGCAATCGCCAAATACGTTGAAGACTGTGAAATGGTAAACAAGATGGTATACCGTGAAGTCCTTGTGGACCATACTGGCAACTGCTAATAAGAGATTCGGCGAAAAGTAACGTAACGGCCAGACTTGCTAACGCTCTAGTATTCTCCATATTTCTTTACGCCTCTGAAATATGGAGAATTAGGAAAACAGACAGAAGGCGTATTCATTTTTTCGAGATGTAGGTATGGAGATGTTTGTTACGAATTCCCTGGAGTGGCTATCGCCATTGTCCAAGAAATGGGTCTTCAACAGCGACTCTTCAGCATCGTATTCTTCCGAGTCCTCTCATTTCTTGGCCATCAACAAAAGAGGGAACAATATAGAACAGCTGATAGTTCAGGTGTCAGGAGGCGAATAGGATTCCTCCAAAACGTTGGGCTGATATCACCATGGAGCTGATGGGAAAGAAATCCAGTGAGGCTGTGTGCCTATCAGGTAACCGCGAGATGACGTGGATGCTATTAGGCATGCTATACAGCCAACGGAAGCCTACTAGAGCGATTTATGGATCACAAAATGTTTGGCAAGACGTTGTGAATAAGACGAAGTGACATCCTGATATAAAAAACGCAACCAGCTTGAATAGATTTAAATTATTGCTAAAAGAATTTCTACATCAAAATATGTTTAGCACAACAGAAGAATTTATCACTGTTATACAATGTACCTACCTAAATTTCCTGTACAGAGTGATTCAAAAGAAAGTACATTAAATTCAACTGTAGATTGCCCCGCCCCAGAGATGAGGATTTTTCTGATAAAAATTTTTCCTGCCGCGCCTCATAACCGAGTTTCAGCCCCTTAAAGTGGATGCCTGGCAACCAGTTTTCTTCAAGCGGATTGATGTACGATGATCAAATTGTGGATCCGGCTCTTTGTTTTGATAGGCTACATGCTCATTAGAGCAAGTTCGTACTGATATGCAAGATGTGTTCTATCAGGGTGGTCCGGTAAAGTTCAAGGTCAATAAACAAATTTATTGTTTTTTACTTAAATAGGAATTGGGCTAACAAAAAAATACACAGAATAATTGAACATTAACTTTAACATAATTAGTGCTAAGAGAAATTTAAAAGTTATCAGCGAATAAACTGGTCAAAATGTTCTCCCCCCCGTTCTCTGCAAAGGTTAAACCGTTTAAGTAAATTAAACGGTATTCTTAGAAAAACATTATGCCCGTTTCTGATAGTGTTTGCGGCATCTAGAATTGAGTCCCGCAACTGGTCAATGTTGTCAATGGGAACTGAATATACAAGTTCTTTTATCTTCCGGGAAATGTCCTATCCAAATAATTTCTTATTGAAATTACATTATGGATCGGGGCTCCATCGTGCATGAACCACATGCCTCTTCGGGTCGTCATCTAGGAGCTCCGGTAGGTTTTTTCCAAAAAATGTAGGCATCCATTGACTCTACTGATTAAAAAGAAAAGGACCAATCAAGTTGTCACCCAAAATTCCTGACTAAACATTTACAGAAAATTTTCTATGACATCTAAACGTTTCGATGTTAAATGTATTTTCTTGAGCCCATGTATGACGATTACGGGTATTGAATACACCGTTCCGAGTGAAAGTGTCTGTCCAAAGTATTTTCTCTAAGAAAGTGTTGTCACGGCGATGTTTTTGTAATAACTATTGGGAAAAATCTACTCATGGTTGAAAGTCGCTGGGTAATAATTCTTGCACTCTAGTGGGGTGATAAGGATGCAACTGCTGATCATGCTAAGTGCTAATTTCGGGGTCTTCCTCAACTGCCTCCAATACCACCTCTTCAACCTGTGGGGTTCAGATATTCCTTGGCCTTCCTAGTCTAGGCGTCGTTATTAATACTTGTCCGGTTTCACGTAACCATCTTTCAACCCCAAGAAAAGTTCTTGAATTTAGGACAAGATGGTTGGGATATCGTCTACGATACTCCTTTATTGAACTTGCTGCATTCCATTGGCATTATGTCAAGATAAAAAGCATATTGGTATAATTTTCAGCAGTATAGAGTACCATTTTCACATCAATAAGTATCAAGAAATTGCACTACTTTAATTAAACAATTGAAAATCTGACAACTCAGAATCTGACAAACGCTGCCTTTGTTTTTGAATAAAATTTTTAATAAAATTGCTTCAGCATGCCTCTGATTTTTTGCAATTTGCTCGAAATCAGCCTAACTGGATGAAAAATAACAAGAGCAAAAAATGTTTCTAAATTTAATAAAATATTCAATAAATAATCAAAATTCTTAAGTTGACACAAGACAAAAAATATTTGACCTTGAACTTTCCAGACCACCCTGTATAGGACACATCTTGCATACCAGTACGAACGTGCTCTAATGAGCATGTAGCCCATCAAAATAAAGAGCCCATCAAAATGAAAAGCTGGATCCACAATTTGATCATTGTACGTCAATTGACGGTTACTAGGAGAAAACTGGTTGCCAGGCACCCACTTAAGGGGCTGTAGCTCGGTTATGAGGCGCGGGAGGAAAAAAATTTATTAGGAAAATCTCCATCTCTCCATCAATCTACAATTGAATTTAATGTACTTTCTTTATTTTAACTACTTATATCTTATTTTATTATAGATTTATATATTTGTTAATACGATAACTAGTTCCAAAACACTTTGTATTTATTCTGATATATTTATGCATGTGGGTTCAATGTTCATATATTTATATTTTTATAATAAAACTTGTAAATTGGTTAAAGATCAATAAATCGCAATCAGTAAATCCAATACTGATTTTGTTAAGCATGTATCTTACCTTATCCATGAGCTGCTTGACAATACCATTCCATTCGCCTGTTTCAAAATCAAACGCCCCATACTTCCCGTCAGGTACTAGCACTATTCTATATTCAAACCCTACCATCGAAGCGATTTCTCTGAGCAAGTCAATGCAGAACCCTTCGAGACGAGCATTGCCTACTAGATTGGTTTGGGATTTTAGCATTACGTATGGTTGTTCCTAGCAAATTAAAATTCAAATATTGATGCCATCAAAGTATATAAAAATATTGGTGCTATACTTAGTTAAAAGCTGATGCAAAAGTCATGCTACATAGTACGAATATTAAAAATAACCTAAAGCTAAACATGCACTATGACTAGTTCAACTAGATTTACAAAATAATTTTCAATATTTAAGCACGTATCTCTAAACTCCTGCTGAGGATAGTGTTTTCCCAAGATTTATAGAGTATAAGGTTACCTAATAACTCACGATCCCCGCCAAACAATGCCATTAGTTAATGAACAGTTGGTGTGAAATCACACCAGATGCAGGGCCTTATTCAAAATATAGTAAGAATTTGTGTAATGTTAATTAAGCAAAGAACTCGTAACTGGAACGGGTTCACAATGACCCGCTTTTGAGGTCGGGGGTAATTATCCTCGCATTTTGAGTCATTGTTTTGCATGCCGGTAATGAGGATACATTGTAGTGTAACACTACATATTTCGGGCCAGTATGGACGGTTCTTCTAGAGTGAGATAACTGCGCCGCTACTGCGCGTTCGAAGAACAAGGATAGTCTTACTTTTCATCTCTCGCCTAAAAGCTGTATATTAGGGAACCTCATACTCTACAGATCTCGGTGTTTTCCAACATCTCAGGCTCTGACCTGGTTTTCTAGACCGTGACACCATTATCATATCTTTCTTTTTTGGCATATGGCATATGTTTCTTATTACAAATTAATAATATATAATATCGAAAGGAAACACAGTACTTGGCAACATATGAGTACAGTGATTGACTTATATACCGACGGCAAAGTGCTTTAAAAGACAGGGATCATGAAATATTGGAAGAAACGTGAAAACATATAATAGTATGAAAAAAAAAATTAAAAGAGAAAAAATTAGAAAGCCAACGAAAATTTGACTAGTGTAAGTTTCACGATTATTTACTAATTTCGCAGTGATACTTCTAATATTTTAACGATTATGTCTAAGCAAAAAATATTAATTGATTTTTTTGCAATAACGGTGGATCAAATTAAAAAAATGTCTTGAAAGTATATGAGAGAAAAAACAATAAAAATACAATAGGTGGGTATTCGGATACTTCATGGAAAAACAAAAGATGCTTGTTTTTCATTTTTCACAAATACGCAGTAAATAGAATAAAATAAATTCAAATTCTTAATATGAAGACCTATCTTAACAATGCCATTTGATTGGTCAATCATCACTTTCAGTTCTAGGTTGTCAAAGATTAAGAGAGAGCAAGGCGATCGAATCAGAGGGGAGCAGGCGGCAATGAGCCAATGTGAAGAGAGATCTTCGTAATAAACAAATTTTAACTAAAAACTTTCTTCAATAGAAGTGTAGTATTCATTTACTTACAAGAATATCTTTTTTTTCAGTTTAATAACGCCAGCCGTTTGGCTAAAGACTGCTTTCTCACATTAAAGATTTTTCATACAGTGCTTCTTAATAGATGGTGCCACCTACTTACAGCACTACAATATGGCGTCTGCATCATGTTGAAAAACTTAAAATTCAAGGTTATGTTGGTAACCTTGAATTTTAAGTTTTTCAAGTTTATTCTCATTTTTAATGTTTGTATACGCATTTTTAGCTTGAAGCTGTACTGGCTCCAAGCGAATATTTAAAAATTCACGTAAATAGTTTTTCAATATTGTTGATTAATAAAAATAGACTGTTAATTACAGGTTAGATTTCCAACCTACAAAAAGAGTCCTATTTTATTAGGACAAAGTATTTAGAACTTCATAAACATTACACTGAACTAGATTTTAACATGGCGTGGTGGGCAAACATCCGGCAAACGTTTGTTTTCATTCGTTAAACGTTTGTTAAAGAGTTTGTTTTTCGGTTGCCTTGGCTACGTTTCCGCGAGTTAATTAAAATAAACCCCGTGTTTGACCACCACGCCACATTGCCAAAATAATTTGACAGGTTGTTGGATTGCCTAATAGCTACACTGCCTATCTTTCGCCCTACTTCAGCTTTAGCTTTACCGATGAAACTTTGTGATTGGCGTTGTCTCCTTTTAATATCAATCACAAATCGTGATGTACAGTAAGTAAACACGGAACCGTCATATATGTGAAGTGAGCTTGCAATATCAAACAACAGATATTAAATAAAGAACAGAACTTCTTTCTTATTTTATGTGTCATTATTTATTTCAGTACTCATGAAATCAATATTATCCAAGTAAAAATTATTTACTATGTCACTATCAACTGATTGTAGATTACTATAATCTGCCTTAGCGAAATCTGATTTCAGTTTCAACATAATGCTAATTTTATTTGTGTTAATAGAGTGCGTGCACCATTTGACAGCCGACGAGACTGGAGGGCACACAACTTCAACCATTAAATTTACAGATGAAAAGCAAAAAATGTATTTCTTTTAAAAGAAAACCTTCTCACATAGTGAATAGAGTAGAATGAACCTACGTAGTTGATTGTTATACTCTTGTAATTAAGGAAGGAACCAGCGGCGGCTGGTGAAATTTCAATATTTTTTTCTCGTCTATGGCGCATGGAACCCATACGAAATTTGGGAAATAACATCTAGAGAACTACTTCTCTAATGACCCCTAAAAAATTTTGAAAAAGCAGTTTGCGAAAAAATTTTTGAAAATTCGTTAGCCTCCCCTGGGTCTAGGAGCTCCTGTTTATTTTTATTTTTTTTTGTCATATGCATTTGACTTTTCATAAAAATACAACAACAGATTTTGGAGTTTATGAAAATATTTTCATTACTAACAGAGATACAACGAATTGAAATATTGTAATTTGTTAAATTGTAAATTACAAAATTTCAGTTAGTAATGAAAATATTTTCATAAACTCCAAAATCTATTGTTGTATTTTTATGAAAAGTCAAATGCATATGACAAAAAAAAAATAAAAATAAACAGGAGCTCCTAGACCCAGGGGAGGCTAACGAATTTTCAAAAATTTTTTCGCAAACTGCTTTTTCAAAATTTTTTAGGGGTCATTAGAGAAGTGCTTCTCTAGATGTTATTTCCCAAATTTCGTATGGGTCCCATGCGCCATAGACGAGAAAAAAAATATTGAAATTTCACCAGCCGCCACTGGAAGGAACTGTAGGAACTTAAATTGACATCCCTTTCCCCTCGACTTCGACAACCAAATACCGTACAATACGACTGCATTTTGTCGTCAATTAGAAACCCTATTCTATCAACAAAAAAACCTTCTGGAGCCAGGCCTGTAGCTAGGGGAGGGGGGGAGCAGGACGGGCTACGCCCGACCTATGGCG
This sequence comes from Rutpela maculata, assembly GCA_936432065.2. NCBI lineage: Eukaryota > Metazoa > Arthropoda > Insecta > Coleoptera > Cerambycidae > Rutpela > Rutpela maculata. Next base: position 81,452,086 of record OW386286.2, on the reverse strand, counting down.
ATCGCAAGGGGGACAATTTCAACTATCATTGTCCATTTTCGCTCATCAAAAAATTTTTCGGACCAAAAAATCATTTTTTTGGATTTCTCCCTCCTGCTCATCAAAAAATTTTTGACCCACGGCCCCCCCCTGAAAAATAATTTGCCCGCCCTTAAAGCACTTTCTAGCTACAGGCCTGTCTGGAACGGAATGCTCGTATAGTACATATTAGTCTCATTTTAATAGCTTTTTAGAACAAATAATTATGCATATTGTGGCTATAATTACATCCTCATCAGTTACCATTTTTGAACAGCTCAAAAATATTTTTCAATTTGCTACCTCTGTCTGGATGCGTTGTCATTAAACTTCGGTATTAACAGTGTACATACATTTGTTAGTAACAATAATTCAATATTTACATACCTGGTAATATCCGCCATCAATATTTTGTCAATCAATATTTCAATCAATATTTTTAATAATATAATTTAATATAACTTTTCGTAAGTTGAGGAGAATGGTTATACACCTCCGTTAGATTAATTAGGACGTCTTGCATACAATATAAATAAGTATATTTTCCAATTTTAGATATCTTTTGGTAAGCTCATTCTTCTCTACTTTATATTTCATCATTAATTTATTTTTATTTTACTCTAGATAATGTTACATACCACCAGTGAGAATAATCAATAAATTTAATTAAAAGTAAATGCTTTGAACTGTAACACTAATCCTCGATTAGTATAGATTAAATCTGCTTTCTGTATCTTTATATGAGATAGAAACTCCGAAACGGAGTGTCAGATTTGAAATATGTCTTACTATCTACTAGAAATTGGCTTGTCGATATGGTTGATTAGCAAGAATCTTTCTTAAAGAAAAATATATTCTTTGAAATACGGACTAAACTTTATTATTTACTATGATTTATTGTACTAACAAATGTCAGAGGTCAAGTTTGACCAGCTTTGAAATTAATGTTATTTAAGTGGAGTAAAAAAGTTAGACAGTATTGAACACAACAATTGAAAAAAATTGTTGACACAATCACAGATTTAGTCGTTAAATTAGAACATTATGTAGTTATATCTTCTATAAATTCCTTATGGCTGATTTAAAGCAATGACTGCATATTTATGGAAACAACCGATATAATAATTAAGTCGAAGGAGTTTTCTGAAGAAAAATGTAAATATTTAGAATATACGTCTATACTCACGAGGTGGGTATAAAGTTATTACTATAGCAATACTACTTATCACGAAAGATATAATATTCACGTACTTGCTCGAACGGACATCCACACAATTATTATGCCCAAATGGGAAAACTGGTCTGTCAGCCTGTGGTAACGGTCCTTCATAAACTTAACAAGGCGCTGTTTCTTTTCCTCAACGGTGCCTGAAAGGTCGACGGGGAATTTGCTTAACTCGGTAACAAGCTGTTTTTTCCTTAGCTTATAAATCCAGATTAAGCGGAAATCAGCTGATTCTGGTGGGTTGGCACCCTCAGGATGTTCTGTCTGAGTTCTGCTGTCCTTCGGTGGCTGACATGTTTGTGTGTGTGGGGTGACTTTAAACAATACGGCACGGAAAGGTGTCGGTAACGGTGAGCGGTAGCTGCGACGGTAGCGGTAACGGTATGTGAGGGAACGGCGGTACACCGTAGTGCTTCTTCGGAAATGTTCTTCCCATTCGAGTTGCTAAGAAGAACTGCCTCTTTCTACTTTTAGTAGCTGTATATAAGTGGATGCAACTATTTACAAAAAATTTTGCGTGCTGGAAGTCAACTGGTGGAGATAGTCACCAATCCAGTGTAAAGCTGGAGTAACTACGGTGGAGAATGGTGTATCCTCTCCAGGTAACGATACTAGCGAAATCTGCTTAAGTGTTTTAGAAAATCAAGTAGATTCAAAATAAAGGCTCAAAACAAACCCAAACAAATTTAACTTTAGTAAGTAATCGTAAGAATGTTTCAAAAATATAGTACATGAAGAGAAAGAATCTTTATTTCCTCAGAAATCGCCCGCCAAAGTCAATAAACAGTGGATTTTGGAGTATGAAACTGAACTGGGAATGAAACTACAGATCACTTTGATAAATATGGTGGAAAATCATCAGTCATTGTACCACTGAATCGTGGAACAAGAAAATGTTAGAGAATAAGAAAGTAACAAGATGAAGAAAGATTCTATTGGAGCTCAGTTCAATGAGAGGGAGGCGTAAAGAAATGTAAAGAAATTGTTCGTAAAGAAAAATAGGAGGACAAAATTAATCAGAATTAAGAATACTAACAGAACAGGGCATTGCCTATTGAGATACCATCTCATGTAATGGTGCGGGAGCTAAGTGGCTTTTTCGGAAACTCATCGTTACAAGTATTTTCTATGCGTTGATTAATTCTATCGAACTTAAATAACGACAAAATGGACTTCTGGCATATGTCAGACCGTCGAGTTGGCCATGGTTCAAGATACGAAAGTCAGTGAAATTATGCCATCGTTACAAGGCTATTTTTTGTGTCTACGCATTTTATGTTTAAATTGAATAAAATAAGATCGTCAGAAAGTGTGGGCCATCAGGAGGCGCAGCCAGAAAGGTCAAAGTTGTAAAAGAACGGAGTTACATCAATTAATCGTTACAAGCTTTTTTTTAGGGTGAACATGTTTATTTAAATGTTTTGAACACAGAAAAAGATTCCCAGAAAGAGACTAGTAGTAAAGAAATGACAGTTCTGTGACAATCCCCCCACCACTTTTCAATCCCCCCACCACTTTTCAATCCCCCCTCCATTTTTCCCCAGGCCCCGCCCAATCTCCCCACCACTTTTCAATCCCCCCTCCATTTTTCCCCAGGCCCCGCCCAATCTCCCCACCACTTTTCAATCCCCCCTCCATTTTTCCCCAGACCCCGCCCAATCTCCCCACCACTTTTCGATCCCCCCTCCATTTTCCCCCAAGCCCCGCCCAATCTCCCCACCACTTTTCAATCCCCCCTCCATTTTTCCCCAGGCCCCGCCCAATCTCCCCACCACTTTTCAATCCCCCCTCCATTTTTCCCCAGGCCCCGCCCAATCTCCCCACCACTTTTCAATCCCCCCTCCATTTTTCCCCAGGCCCCGCCCAATCTCCCCACCACTTTTCGATCCCCCCTCCATTTTCCCCCAAGCCCCGCCCAATCTCCCCACCACTTTTCGATCCCCCCTCTACTTTTCTCACAATCCCCCCACCAATTTCTCAGAAACCCCCTCCATTTTTTCATAAGCCACACCCATCACCTCCCTACCTCATCGGAAATGTTATAGGTTAGGCAGTACATATTTTACCATTGCTCCAAACACTTAATTATTATGCCCGTCTGTGTATGGATATGTATCAGATGTAAGAGTGTATTAAAGGAATACAGTACGTTCAAAAATGAAAAAATATTCACCGTGTGTGACAATTGTGATATACAACCTATCAAGGCACCTGCTGCATAATTGATTTCACATTTCATACTAATAAGTGAAAGTAGTGGCGGATTTTCAACCTCCCCTCCACCATAATTTAGGATCATTCCCTCCCTTCATATCATATATATGATCATCATCATATATATGTATGGTGAGGACCTCCCATCTCTCCCACCACAACTCAAAACCTCCCACCGCAATTCAGCACCCCCACTATATCAAATTATTCTGATTATAAAAAGAGACGTACACAGGCATTGTAACAAAGTTTTTTGTGTCAACTAGTTAAAGAAATTCAAGTGTTCACAATGGCTTACAGTGGTAGTTTATTTAGTTTACCTGAACTGAGTATTAATGATTTAATTAATAATTTACCTCCAGCACCGCAAGACAAAAATGAAATAGTAGTACTTGGTGAGCGAAGGTACCAACTGAATAAATCTAGAAGTAAATATGTGACAACGGGATTATCACATGACTTCTGTTATAACCCATGTGTGAAGCTAAGTGGAAACAAACTTGATGTAATAATTTTTAACGAAAAGGAGTGGCTTCATTTTCTCACGTATCAAGGTGTAATAACTAATTATGTATACTCCAATGATAAAGTTGAACCAGTAGAGACTGATAACTTTCTTATAAAATTTGAGCAAATTTCCTATTCCAGAGTTATAAAAATAATAAAAAATAACTCTTACATTTACTTGGGATATGAATCGATTTGCAAGTTGTGGGAAGCATTACCACTCATTAAGGCTAACATTGAGACCTTAAAAAGATTGCAATTCCAAAGTTATTTCAGGAATGTGGTGAGAGAACTACAACATCAAGAAGGAAATGTATTTGAAAATGCAGTAAATCTTATTGAAAAGAATAAAAATGGCTATAATGAAAATACCATTATGCTTATGGAGTTAATTTATATTTATCCAGATATATTGGAAGCTGAATATTGTGGTAGGATCTAAAGATGAAGAAAGTGACATTTAATTTAAGAGACAATAAGATTAATTTTATGGTGGTGTGGAATTTTGCGTATAAATTATCAAGAAAGAGATATTGGGAAATTGTAGCCCTCGATAGAGTTCGGTTTAATAGAAGAATAAAACAAACTTCAAATATTATAAACCCCATTTTAGACAGTACTCATAGATATAATGTATATAATGAGAGATTTTGTAATTTATATGATACTTAATCATATATAACCACATAGGTAGTATTTTTGTATTTATGTATGTGAAATAGATATATAGAAATAAAACATATTTATGCTTGAATATTTGTTTTATTAGGTAAAAATATATTATAAATTAAATAATACATGAAAAAAGTAATAAAATATAGATTATATTCATACAATGCTATTATTTGAAATCCATGAATTATGCTTATTGCTTAATCCTAACCATTTAACATAGAGCTTGTTATTCTTTTTTCTTAAAATTTTTTCCACGAGATATACATCGGGATACTTTACTTTCTGCATTTCTTCCTCATAAAAACTCCCTAAAATTTCCTCTCCCATTTGGTCTTGTAAAAGGTAAGTTCTAGGATTACCTTTATGAACTTTCCTAATTTTGAAAATTTCATTAGACCAGTTAGGCATATATCCCTTTGAAAAAGCTTGTCGATATTTACTAATCCTCACATAATCATTTACTTTAAATTTTTTTTTCCTTGGATCGACTGTTTTCGGGTGGTTATAGACAGTTTTTAATAAGCGTTTTTCATCTTTCTTTTTAACATTTTTAGGTTGCATCCCAATTGTCCTATGTTTAGTGTTATTGTATTCAACAACAATATCCGGTAACAAATTTAACCACTTATAGTTTCCGTTTAGACTAAAAAGTTTCCACATTTTATTTTTTAAAGTCCTATTAACTCGTTCCACAACACTTGCTTTGAGATCTGTATAAGAGCTATAATGGTTAATTTTCATCTCATCCATTAATTTTTTAAATTCTTTATTGTAAAATTCTTTACCCAAATCTGTTTGCAAATTTTTCGGTACAGCTTTGATATCTGATAAGATCTTTTTCATTGCTTCCGTAACATTTTTTCCGCCTTTAGTTTTCACAGGTTCACACCAAACAAATTTTGAGAATACGTTAATAACTACTAAAATATATTTATAACCTTTGTTTACTTTAGCATAAGGGATCATCTGTACAAGATCTGCTTGAAAAAGATCATTAATACCTTTAACAATAACTCTTCTTCGTTTAAAAGATTTTCTAGCTGGTTTATGAAGTTCATTTACTATTTCCTTTTTAATGTTACTCATCTTTACTTATCGATAGGGTAAATGAATCCTTAACTTCCCACATACACTATTTATCTTATTATTTTAGCCTCTTTTAATTCCTCTATTATTGAAATTATCTCGTTATTATGTCCCGTATTTCCTGCCAACTGTGAAGCTATGAGTAGTCTTAATCGGTCTATTATTTCATTATAATCATCAAAATGTTTATATTCAATTTTTTTATTATCAAGTTCCATCAGTGTTAATGCACCACCTTTTTTTTTTTCATTATTTGCCTTCCTTATTTGTTCCCTTGTCTTTCTCATTTGTTCAGGTGAAGAAAGTGAACTCACTCTCGATCTCGTCACGGGTGGCTTAGCTTCTGAAGAAAATGTATTTATTCTTGGTCTTACCACAGCAGGTATTGCCGATGCACTTTTTTTATTAGCCCTTTCTTGACTCATCGAGTGCAAGGTAGAAACACGTGGTTTAATAATATCTATAAATTTAGACGCATTTGATGTAGATAGACCTCTCTCCGGATCATAACCTAGGTAATGAGCATTACTCCTCCTAATTATATCAATATACTGATCCACATCAGATGCTCGATGCCCTGCTGGATGCTTTTTGAACATTAATTCATACAATCCTGGCGTACCTTTGTATGGAAACTGATCATCAATAATAAAATTAGCACCATCAAAATCAACAGTTGCAGTGCCAATAGCGAATTTCTTCTTAAATGGGTCGAAGTAAATACCAAAGGTATCATCAAACTCGTTTTGTGAATCCTCAATTTTATCTTGTATGTATGCTCGCGGTAGAGGTGCATTAAATTGTTGCAAGTATCTCTCATTTTCTGATAGTACGGATGGATCTACTACCTGTGATGGAAAAGTTTCATCAAAGAAACTCCCTACATATTGAGGTCTTTCTTGGGTAGAGTCAAAATGAAATGTTTCATCTTCCAAATTAGTGGGTGCTGTGTGATAAAATTCAAGAGGGACTGGATCAATTGATCGCCTGTTTAAACTCTCATTTTTTATTTCTGTTTTCAAAAAAGATTTACGTGGATCACTTTCATTATTAACGATAGTTGTTACTAATTCACGAAGAGGTCGCGTTATCGGTTTATAAGTTTCCTCCAATGCTAACTGAGATTTAGCAATATCAGTTTTCAAACTTCTATACTTTTGCCTTAAGGCATCTCGCGTCTTTAACAGCTCTGCTGCCACTCTACTATCCATGGTGAATGGTTGATAATATTAATGTCTCTATTTTATATATGAAAAAATTGATCAAAACCTTTTCGATATCTCCCAGAGTTGATTGGACAATCTTTATCGATTACAACGAATCCATATTTATCATTCCAACAAAATGCACAAAGTTCTTTGAAATCTTGGAAACTCATATCAACGTTTACATGATCATCATAGATATGTTTGAGATTGGTAAGGTCCTGAGGAAATATCACAAGAAGATTGGCATTGTCTCTACATAATTGTTTAGGGATAGCAGCGTAGGTTTGACATAAATAAAAACAATCAGTGTTTTTATGACGCCCAAAAGAAAAATAGCTTTTAATAATACTTTGATCACATGATACCAAATCATCGAATATTATGACTGAATTCGGTTTTATTTCTTCTGGAGGTATCACTGCATCCCCGTCATTATATTCGAAATATCCAATTTCATTCATAGGTTTCACAAGCATCCTCAGATATTCATATTTCGGTTGGTATAGAGATTTAGAATATAAATAAATATTTTCAAAACGTAAACCGTTAGGATGTTCCAACAAACTAAGCATTACATTTGTTTTTCCAGACCCAGAACTTCCAACTAGAAGTCCCCGTTTCGACTGTCCACCAAATAAAATACCATGTTTTTGAAAAGTCTTTGTCTTGGAAATTTTGTCGTGATTGACTATTGGTAAAATTGTTGCTTGCTGTTGAATCTGCATTGTGTTCAAATAATCACATCACACTAGTGTGAAATCGAACTGCATTAGAAAGAGAACTGCTAAAAACTGATCAAGCATAACCCTCTACTCTATATAAAAGGGTATTCTACAAAACCAAGAATCAGTTTATTCCATAATTTGGGATATAATGGGTCGAACCAAAAGTTCACAGCTTACTTGTACTAGAAACTCTAAAAAGAGAGGACGTGGTCTGCTCAATAGTATAATAAATAAACTTCCCGTGGAACTACATATACCTGGTTATAATTATTGTGGGCCAGGAACTAAACTCACAAAACGCCTAGAACGAGGTGATAGAGGAATTAACCCATTAGATGAAGCGTGTAGAGAACACGATATAGCATATTCCAAATTTGAAGAGGTTGAAAAAAGGAATCAAGCAGATAGGGAATTAGCTGAAGCTGCATTTAAACGTGTAAAAGCACCCGACTCTGGTTTTGGTGAAAAAGTCGCTGCATTGGGAGTTGGTGGGGTAATGAAATTAAAGAGTAAATTGGGAATGGGTCTTAAGCGACGAAAAAATCGTGATTCAACGAAGAAGAGGAAGAGAGGTGGACAAATAAATGTAAAGGTTGCTGTAAAAAAAACATTAAAATCAAAGAAGCGAGGGAAAAGAATTCTCAACACTCCAAAAAGAGGGGGGGTTCTTCCACTTCTGTTACCTCTTTTGGGAGCATTAGGAGCTGTTGGAGGGGGTGTAGCCGGTATTGTGAAAGCAGTTAACGATTCCAAGTCAAATGGTAAGGTGATAGCTGAACAATTGAGGCATAATTTGGCGATGGAACAGGCCGCTAAGGGGAAGGGTTTATATTTAGGCCCTCATAAGAAAGGTTCTGGATTATATCTTAAGACGTATAACAGCAAAAAAAACTAATTAGGCTACCTCACCGTCCACTTACTAACATAGATTTAATGAAATACTCGAAAATTCTAAAAATTCCAAATTTTCGAGGTATTTTCATGAGAGATACACTCCCCAAAAAAATTAGGAAAAAAGAATCTGGTATAGTAAATCTGGATATCAATGATGGAGATGGAACTCACTGGATTGCATATATAAAGAAAAATAAGGAAATAGTTTATTTCGACAGTTATGGAAATTTAAGACCCCCAGATGAGTTGAGAAAATATTTTTTAAGTGATGGTAGCCTGAATGAAATAAAATATAATTATGATTCTGTACAAAATTATGATTCATATGTCTGTGGACATTTATGTCTATTATTTTTATATAATCAATGTAAATAAGTTTTTCTTATTCATTTTCTAATAAACGTTCAAAGTATCACTATGTCTTTTACATTCGCTCTCAGTGGAGAATCTTCTGTATTAAATTACAATTTCAATCCACCGATATATTTAGATGATGAGGCAGATTATGAAATTGGATTAACTAATTTTGATACTTATAATATTATCCCAAATATTGACAACAACAATAATAAATTTGCGTGGGGAAGAAATAATGAACATATAGTTCAAATACCTGTAGGGTGTTATGAAATCGATGATATTTTAAAAATCATGACAAATAAAATAGTTCAAGAAGATGATGAAGCAGTTCTTAGGATTGATATAGATATTAACACATCCAAAATTATTATAAGAACAAACAGGATAATTAATTTTAACGTGGAGGATTCGATAGGTCCAGTATTAGGCTTCAAGAAAAGAGAGTTAAACGCTAATGATACTAATATTTCCGATGATCCAGTAAAGGTTTCCAAAGTGAATGCTATCTGCATTGACTGTAACATTGCTGTTGGTTCTTTTTTTAATGGAAAACCTGTTCACATCATTCATCAGTTCTATCCAACAGTTCCAATTGGGTATAAAATAGTAGAATCACCTCTAAATATTATTTACTTCCCAGTGAGCGTTAAAACCATCAACAACATCACAGTTAAAGTGATTGATCAAGAAGGACATCTTGTCAATTTTCAAAAAGAAACGATAACTGTTAGACTACATCTTAGAAAATCAATTCGATAATAAAATGGTGTTGATATTTAATTCAAGGTCTCCCATTCATACACAAAAACCACACTATAAAAGGATACGTAGGAAAAAAGTCAACAGTTCTAAAAACACTCTCAACAGAATAACATCAGCAAATCGACGGTTCTTAAAATCACTTGGATTCGAAGTATTAGTATAATGGAATTACTTAATATAACCGAGCAACCCATAATTGACAACTCCGTAGTAGAATATCAGTATCATTCATATCAACCCAATATATCTGGAACTCTAGATTATAATGATGAAACGAGAATTACCATTCAGGATTTAGATACCTATACAGCACCATGTTATAGCTATTTATACATCGAAGGAAAATTAACAAATGAGGATGGAACTTCACCTACCAACTTAGAGTTTATCAATAATGGTGTTGCGTTTTTATTTCGAGAAATTAGATATGAGTTAAATGGAATAGTAATAGATTCCGTGAGAAATGTTGGCTTAGTTTCAACTCTATTTAATTATCTATCACTGAATCAAAATGAAAGTGTTTGTATGGAAAATGCTGGATGGTTCCCAAAACAGAAAAAAGGTAAAAAACCTAAAATTTTGATAGATACAAGTGGAAATTTCAACGTCTGTATTCCATTAAAATTCCTGGTTGGTTTCTTTGAAGATTTTCAAAAAATAATCATTAACATGCGACAAGAATTAGTACTGGTACGTAATAGTAATGATTTTGACTGCATTACAAATACTAAGGATGAAGTAGATAAAGATGGTGTTGCTATAGATGAAAAGCCGAAAATCACGATTTCTAAATTATTTTGGAGAGTTCCACATGTTACCGTGGGTATTTCAGAGCAGCTTCGATTAAATAAAATTATAAGTAGGAATGTGGATCTTCCTATAACATTTAGAAGTAGGGAACTGATTGAATATCCATCTCTACCGGCCTCAAGCAGACATACGTGGCCTGTCAAGACATCTACTAAAGTTGAAACTCCTAGGCATGTAATAATAGCATTCCAAAAAAATAAGAAAGGAAATATTAGGGCTGATATGAGTAAATTTGATGATTGTGATCTTAGAAGCATTAGAGTTTTCTTGAATTCTGAAAGATATCCATACAATGATTTATATCTAGACTTCAAGAATAACAAATTTGCAACTCTCTATCAAATGTTTGCCGATTTTCAAGAATCCTATTACCCCCACCAAATAAATCAACCCATTTTCAATCCCACTGAATTCAAAGATTTTGCACCAATAGCTCATATTGATTGTTCTCGTCAAAAAGAAGCTTTACAAACAGGATCGGTGGTTATGAGAATAGAGTTTGAGACTGGCACCCCTACTACCACGGATACTAATGCATATTGTCTCATTCTGCACGAGAAGCATTTCACCTATAATCCTCTAACAAAAATCGTTCGTCAGCAGTAAAATGCGCATGACATATTTTTACCTATATATAAAAAAATTATAATGTAAATTATTAGTATGAATATGAGATCAGACTATATTCAAAAGTTAAAAGAACACAGAAAAAAATTACGTGACTTAAGAAGAGCGATTGAATTATACTGTATAAAAGAGAAGATGCTAAGAGAACTACAACGTTTAAAGATATGAAAATTATTATCGATGTTCAAGGATTTCGAATCGAAAACAATAAGTTTATTGTTAAAGAACTGGCAGGATATGATGGAATGAAAACGTGTCACTATATATTTAAACCACCCTACCCATTTAAGATGCTTTCACCAGACTTACAAAAACAAGTGTGCTGGTTAACAGGAAATTATCACTGCATTAAGTGGTCTGATGGCTTTACACCACTACACATGTTTGGAAAGATTATTGATAATTTGGTCACATCTGATGATTGTGTTTACATAAAAGGAGGAGAAAAGGCGAACTACATTAGACAGTTCACTTCACAACCCGTTATTGAATTTGAGGAGCAGCCACCTTTACGAAAATCTAGTGCAAAATGTTTTTATCATTTAAATACTAATTGTATGTGTGCACTTTCTAATGTATATTATTTGTATGAAAATTTTATAATGTCATGAGTAAAACAATAAAAAAACTATAAATGAATTTCTGTTGTTTTTATTTAAAAAATTTTATAACAATACAACTACTAACAAATACAATTCCAATTTAGCTACACATCTTCACTACTATCAGTCAGAATCCCCATTACAAGCTATTACCTTGCTGGCAAGATCCGGCTCCAAAAATTGTTTTATCCGATCCAAATATGCGCATAGATTCAAATCTATCAAAGATTGCACAAAGCAGTGCTGACAGATCGCCCTCTCCAGAAAGTTGCAACATTTTCTATATGCTTCATCAAATCTCAAGGCTAGATCGTTACACGCATCCTCTTCGTACATTACCATTCCATAAACTATTTTGTATTTCATATTTGAAAATATATGTCTTAAATAAATCACACCACTTTCTAAATCAACAATTTTGATTTCTTCTTCCAAATACGCCAACATCTTGAAATTTACTGTTTATTTCTTCCCGAACTAAATTGATAGTCACTAAAGTGTCCGTGTTTTATAATGAAATTCCCACCTAAATATATAATTTTATCGTTGCATATACTCAATTTAGCTACACATCTTCACCACTGTCACTGTCAGAGTCCCCATTATAAGCAATCACCTTGCTGGCAAGATCCGGTTTTAAAAATTGTTTTATCCGATCCAAATACACACACAGATTCAAATCTATCAAAGATTGTACAAAGCAGTGCTGACAGATCTCTTCATCCAGAAACTTGTCACATTTTTGAAGACCTTCATCGTACTTCTTGGCTACCTCGTTACACTCTTCCTCTGTATAAAATCTACCCATTCCATAAACCGCTTCATGTTCCGCATCGAATCTCAAATTTGAAAATAATTGTCTTAAATGATTCACACCACTTTGTAAATCAACAATTTCGATTTCTTTCACATACGCCATCCACATTTTGAAATTTACTGTTTATTTCCCCCCCCCCGAATTAAATTGATAGTGACTAAAGTGTTAAATTAATGCTCCAGTTTTATAATGAAACTCCCACCTAACCATATACCCCACCTATTTCTTAAATGTCTATACAAAGAAAACAATTTTATCACTTGATTTACCTACCCAGCTGCACAGACAGCAGTTCTATTTTCAATTAGCAAATCAGCATTTGCATAGTTAACACTTTACAATCAGAATAATGTTATTATTGTATTATCTATCCACACAGTCAGCAGTTCTATTTTTAATTACCAAATCAGCATTTGCATAGTTGACACTTTACAGTCTAGACATAAATGTTATTGCAAGTTCAGCAAAACTATTCCTCCACTTAACCCAGCTAAAGAAAATATACAACTATAAAAGGAAACCTAAGCTTGTGAATGGCAGTTGCTTAATAAAATTTATATAACCCAAATTAAATTTAATATCTGAAATGAGTACAGTGTGTGTATGTAATATGTTCAGGAGTCCTGCAGTAAATTATTGCACGTGGAATTATAAATTGGTGCAAATAATTAAAGAACGCTTCCCTGAAGAATATGAAGTTTTGAGAAATTTACCAGGTCAACGTTGGGTAATAGCTGGCAGTTTTATATGTTTGCTATTAAAATTAACTAACACCAGTGGGGGTATGGACATATTTTATTTCAACAACGAATTTAGTGAGAAATGTGACAAAGCTGATTGGCATCCATCCTCAAGCTACCGCAATGTTTTTAATGTATTCAACCATCGAAAATATAATATACAAATTATAGAATTTATAAATGTAATACCAGGGATACATCTGAGCCATGAAATATTCCAATTGCTGTGGTGTTTTGATTGTGTCTTGGTTAGGAAAGCCCTACATTTAAAAAGTGCTTTATTTGTTGACTGTAATTTTGGTCCTGTGAAATTTGGAACTCCTTTTCGACAAGAAAAATATAAAGATCGTCTCCTGCAACCGATTATCACTCAGCCCAAAACACTGTACCTAATAGCTTATGAATGTATACACAAAATCTAATAAAAAACATAATCAGAGTATTAAAGTTGTTTCATTATATTGTACACACACATCCACTTTCAATTCATATATGATTTAACTGTAATAAGATGGGATGATTAAACGATAAAAAAACACAAAATTTTTATAATAGTGTTTTATTAGACAAAGTTAGTGATGTTATTCATATTATTTACAATAAATCAAAGTCCATTGCTAAATTTTCCTGTTCAATAATTTCATCGGCTAGCCTTAAAAGAATTGTGAGGTTATCTTCAGCGGTATTATGGTCAGCGTTATTGTGTAAATTACTGATAGAGTAATGCCCCCACGCCAAAGTTTTTGTACTCCCGGGTACAACATATCGTTTGTCGTCGTGTGCTGAGAGTGCAACCTTATTTTTTAGTTCGGTATATAGAGTATGCAGATGTGATGAGAATACATACATTTTTCGAAATATCAATCCACCATCCTCAACAATTTGTTTATAATCGATCAAATGTAATTGATTTTTTACAATACTTTTTGAGACTCCTTTAGCTTTCTTTGTGACGTCACCATTTGCTTGAACACAGTAAGCTTTTGCTCCAGTGCCAAAGAAGCTATCTATTGGTACACCTGCATATTCGTCTTTCATTTTGCCTACAACTGATTCCGTTTTTGGAATGTTGTGTATATTTGGAATAGGAAAATTTGATGTGTCGAATAAATCTATATATTTCTTAATGTCATCGTAAACGTTATCAGTGTAAATCTCTAGAATTAAAGAGTCTGTATCGGTGTAGCATAGAGAAGCTTTGTCATCATATTTCTTTTTTATGAAATTATAAAAAAAATCATAAACTATAGTTTTAGATATATCTAAAATGGTAAAACCTACATAGAGCGGCTTATCGTATAGTATTTTTAACAAAGACATTTGCACTGCTACTAAATTTTCCGAAAACACTGTACAGGATTTGAAATTTGGTTTTGCAATTAATCCTTCAGCACCAACACTGCCTATACTATTTGCCCAATGCGATACTAGCCTCACATCAGTTCTATTGTCTACATTTTCCATAGTTTTGCCAAATATTGCATTATTAAAAAATGTAAAAAGATCTCGCTCGAATGCATTTTTTGAACAATTTCTAAGTTTAGTATTCAAATCTATATAAGTTTTTAACCAAGCAGATTGTGAAAATTCAATGACTCTATGTATTTTTTTAAGTATTAACCCATGTTCAATGCATTGTTTTAAATTTCTGTAATGGATTATATATTTATGTTTATCATGTAAATTTAATAGTAATTTTGAATTTTTAGAGTCTGGAGGTATAATATTTTCAGGGCAGAAAGGCAAATCATTATGTTTATCATGTAAATGTTGTGGGTATTCCAAATCTACTTCAAGTACATAACCCTTTGGTGAATCATCACCAAGATTAGTACAATCAAAGTTTTCAATTTCACAATCATTTAACCATCTAAAATTTCCTGTGGGCATACATTGACTCATCGCACAACCGTAAAGGTTTGTGGCGTCTAAATATAATATATATGATGTTGGTTCTAATGGATTATAATTTAAAATAAATGGGTTGTTTGCCACAGCCTTTCTATTACTACACTGACTGACACCACCACGTATTCCCTTCCTAAAAAAATGTAGCATATCTATATCAGTTAATAGTTCAAGTTGAATACCAGTTTTTCATAACATAGCATCCCAACTTAATGACGGAGCCGTTAAATATTGTGCAGGATCTAATTTATATGTTTGCATGCATATTTGTCTGAAATTTTCAAAAATATCAGCAAGAAGCAGCACGTCCGATACCAAGTAAATGTCTGAATATTCACCAAGAGTTTGACAATTAAAGGTTTGCCACACATCACAAGCACGATTATAATCCTCCTGAGAAATTGATTCACCACTCAAAATATTAAAAAACTGTTCAAGTGATGGTAATTCAATGTCATTCAATTTATCCATGGATTCAACGTATGAATATGGGAAAACACCTTTTCGTCTTATTAAATTGAATTGTTTCTCATCACTGTAATATTTTTTCACTTCGAGGCATTGATGTGGTTCCAATGTTTGACTTAATTTATCTAATGAAGCGGGTAAAAAGCGAAATGAATCCACAAACCTCAATTTAATGTAAATATTTTTCGGTTTTTCATCATTAGATTTATCAACAAGAATGTGTTTGGAAAATGTAATATATTTTTCTTTATTTTGTGCAATAACTTGTATTTTTTCTTTCTTTAAGGCTAATGTCTTAATAAATAGATGAGAATCATAATTTGTTAAGTTGTGGAAAAATACTGGTATAAATTTAGGAATTTTGAAATTTAGATTACAAGAAGAATGCGCAGCTCCTCTAAAATTACCAGAAACGTGGCAGTGATCGAGGACCTTTCCTTCATCATTCTCAAATGGTTTATCACAAATATGACAAATTTGACTGTTGTCGAAAAATGTTTGTTGACTTTCTGTCAATGGCTTCATTTCGACTATATTTTTCAAATGATTCTGATACAATTGTAAAACATGTTCTTCCAATTTTTTAACAAAAACTTCCGCAACATCAGTACCTCGATAATATTCAAGTGTGGAAAATTTATCATCAAAATTACACTTTATATAGAAACAAAATGAATATGGTTCATGCTGATATGTTTTAACAGTAAATGATTTACTATCGCATGGTTCGTTGTGATGAATCGGTTTTAATAAACTTTCAAAGTCAGCATATATCACGAAAGGAAGGGGTAATTGTTTTTCAAAATTTGTAAATTTCAGGATATTCCCAGCAAGCCTTTCACCACACTTATTAATTAGAGGTTCTGGGTTTGGTAATATGGTACATAAATGGTTACAATCATTGCTTTGGTGGGTCATTAATTTCTCACGAGAGTTAAAAAAATATAGGCAACCATCACAAATATAATTTCTACCATCATGTTTTGATCTCTGAGAAGAAACTAATCGCGATAAGTCTTTAATAAGTGTGTAGTGACTGTTCCCTTTATTATCCGTAATTAGTAATAAGTTCACATGTGTATTTTGTCGACTATGTGTAAAATATAAGGGACCTACAATCTCACTGACCATTTCACCATTTTTAAATTGAGTATCTATTCCAAATACATTTATAGATATATTATTTAAACTTTCAAATTTATGAATGTCTTTAAGTTTAACAGGAAAATCTATACCTTCAAAATTTAATAATGTAGAATAATGAGGATAAGATGAAACTCTCCTTGGATTTCCATTGGCTGGGAAGATGGCGGCGTTGACAGCCCAAGCGAAACATTTTTCATCCCCACTCTCGATATTTAAAACAGCTTTTCTATTTTCTATTTGCCTCGGCAATTTAATGTATGATGATGCAAATAGTGGATTATACTTATTAATGTTGACCTCGAGAAAACTAACATGTTTCAAAGCCCATCCTGAGTCTCGCTCCTGAAATGTTGAGGCTTTCTCTAGTATCTCCTCATTAAAGTCATTATATAAGTTTAATAAATCGGTTGAAAGTGTTACAACTTTATTTCTTGTATTGAATGATTTTATTTCTGACAATTCTTTCTCTTCAATAACATATAACCCAAATAATTCCACATTAATTTTTAAGCTCGAGTACATTTTAATATATTCCTCAATCAAACGGAAAACTTTCTCTTTTATTTCATCCAAAAACTGGGATATATCAACACTGCATTCCTTTGAAGAAAAACGAAAACTTGCAATACGATTCTTAAACGCATTCTGCAGCTTTTCAATTCCGTCTCCAGACATATCAATCCCTTTATTGTGTGCAGAACTTCTTAGATGACCAGTTAATTCATTTTTTTTCACTTTTTTATCACATACTGGACAACGAGTCTCTTGTGAATTTGTAGGAAACTCTATGCTAGATGAGGAAGAAGGGCCAGGTTGATTTACTGATTTATCCTCAACACATTGTGAATTTTTTACTTTCATTTTTTTGGTTGTATGACTTTCACTGATCTCTCTATAGCGACAACTTTCCCGTTGATGACGTAATAAATTACCTTTTAAAGTAAACATTTTCAGGCACTGAGGACACTGCATTGTTGAAATGTACGTTCCGATACAAGAAAAACTCTAGTATTAAAAATCAGAAATGTTCACATCTCTTTATATCTCTCAGAAGAAGTGGTGGGGGGTACCTGCAATAGCATACTAAATTTACATAGGTCACCGTGTAAAAGATGTGCATCTGAAGTTATCTATTGTTTAAACGCTTCATTGCATAGTGGAATAAAGTTATATTAATCATTTAAGATTTCATTGTAAATAAATTTCATTTAATTAATAATAAATTTATGCTGTAATAAAATAAGTTTTATCATAATAAAATACTTTTTATTTACTTATGTGTTATTTAAATAATATATGAACAGTAACTGATAAATTGCGAAAATAATAGCCCATTGTTCTATTTATAGCTGGTTTTTATAATGAGGAAGTATTTATTATCTTGAATGAAGAAGCCTTTGTTTGTTATATGATTACACAACTGTGCTTTGATATTTTATCTACGGTGTTATATTTTATTGTCTTGATAATTTTATAAAGGAATGTTATTATAATAAATTGTGTAATAAGAATGGTATATGGACTGTAGGTAGTATACATATTTGTGGTAAGTACTTTTGGGGGGGGGGGGGGGGGGGTAATTTTTGGGGGTATTTTTGGGGGGGGGGGGGGATTTTGGGGGGGGGGATTTTTTGGGGGAACTTTTTTTTGGGGGGGGGTAATTTTTGGGGGAACTTGGGGGGGGGGGGGGTAATTTTTGGGGGGCTTTTTTTTGGGGGGGGTAATTTTTGGGGGTAATTTTTCTGGGGGGGGGTAATTTTTGGGGGGACTTTTTTCGGGGGGGGGGGGGTAATTTTTGGGGGGAACTTTTTTGGGGGGGGTAATTTTTGGGGGAATTTTTTGTTGGGGGGGGGGGGGGTAATTTTTGGGGGACTTTTTTTGGGGGGGGGGTAATTTTTGGGGGTAATTTTTTTTGGGGGGGGGGGGAATTTTTGGGGGGGGCAATTTTTGGGGGGACTTTTTGGGGGGGGTAAATTTGGGGGGTATTTGGGGGGGGTAATTTTGGGGGGTAATTTCTGGGGGCAATTTTTTTGGGGGGGGGGTGATTTTGAGGGGAGACTTGGGGGGGGGGGGTAATTGGGGGGGGGGGGGGGGGGTAATTTGGGGGGGTTGTGGTATATAGTGTAAATACAGTGAGTCATATCAATGAATAATACAAATTATGGTACTTCAATACTTGCTGACTACTTCTATTTATACGAACGTTACATGTTTGTTTCATTCCCATCAAAGTATATAACTTGATAATGCCTCGAAAGAGGTGATAAATAACAATGTAGATAAATAAGGAGCCTACATATTTTTTTATCTATTCATATCAATTCTTTACAAACAATACCCGCTTGCAAGTTCAGCACATTATTTCCTTACTTTGTAGTATGTGTTTATAGTTTCTGTATGACTTGACAATGCTTCTTTCATTATTATGATAAATAACAATGTAGATAAAAGACGCTTACATATCTTTTTCATTTCAATGAATTCATTTAGTAAATTATTACCGTACTCATCTATTCTTATCAATTCTTCACAAACAATATCCACTTGCAATTTCAGCACATTATTTCCATATTTAAAGCTTGACTTTATCAGAAATACATTTAGTTTCAGTCTCACTTTTCTTGCGTTATTTATCTACTATAAAAAATCATTAAAAATGTGTGCACAAAAAAGTTTCTCAAGTAACAAACGTTCGGCAACTCCTGATGAATTATATGAAGACATATCATTTGAAGAAAAAGTGTGTCAGCGAATGAACTCAATTCGTTCAGTTGAATCTGTAGATTCTGAGTTCTGCATTACTGAAGGTGATCTTGGAACTCTTCGCCCCATTTTTGAAGCAGTCCCATCAGCCCCATCAGCTCCATTAGCCCCATCAGCTCCATCAGCCCCATCTGCATCACATCAAAGAAGTGAGGTTGCTCGTCGTAGTTCTGAGGAAAATGAGGATGACTCGGAAGATGAGCTCTTCACAAATTATATTCATCAAGTTAAGAGGAAATGTGATGCTCATGATGATGAAATGAAGGGAGCTAGAACTAAATTCCTGCACGAGGTACGGAAGGTATTAATTGTTGAGTCAGGGAGGTATACTCGACACTGCCAAAATCAGCAAAATACTTTAAATAGGGAACTTAAAAAAATTGAAAAAAAACAACGAGAATTAGCCGATTTACACTCCCATATAAAAACGAAGCAAAATGAAATTGAAGGAAGTTTGGAATATGTGAGAGACTTTGTAGTAAATTTTCCATTTAAATAGAGTATTTTTTTATTGCTTTTTAAATTTATTTTAATTATTATTATTATTATTGTTAATACTCATTAATATATGCATATTCATAAATTGTATTTACAAAAATAAATGTATAAAATTAAATGTGTATTTTTGTTTTCTTATTACAACTCTAATTATACAGGGTGGTTCAATGAAAAATTAATTTATTTCTTAAATAAAAGGACACACATTATTGTTTGTTTTTTTATTATTTCACCACATAAAAAGGTATTATCATAAATATTTACAATTATTTAACACAGCATAAATCACCCACATTTTTGAAGCCCCCATTTACATACATTACATCTGGATTGCGACTCTGGTGGGCCATCCACATGACTATGCCATTCTGGTCGGTTATGGTGTACAAAGCAAGGTAGTTGAACCATTAGTTTAAAATCTTGTGTATATACTCTTGGTAATTTAGACCATGCATAAAGAAGTTCAATGGGTTTGACTTTTTCAATCAGATATATTAATGGGAAATGTTGTAACTCTTCCTCAGTAAAATCATACAAATTTTTACCATGCTGGTGCTCTTTTATTAATTCACTTCTTTGACAGTGTGGGCAGCTCAGTGCTGAATCCATATTTTCCGAAAAATCCTTACAATTGATCTGGTAACTAATCACGAAGAACACAGTGTGATGTAGTAAACTTTTACATCCGACACATTCATACACGATTAGTATAATAATGTTAAGGTGTTTAGAATTGTGGTAAAATATGTACTGATTAACCTATGACATCTCAGATTACCCTCTTCCATGGTAATTATGGGGGGGGGGGGGGGAATTATAGTAGGGATGTGAGGTGGGGGGTTTGAATTATGGTGGGAGAAAGATTTTCATGTATTCCTTTAATACACTCTTATCTGATACATATTCATACACAGACGGGCATAATGATTAAATGTTTGGAGCAATGGTAAAATATGTACTGCCTAACCTATAACATTTCCGATGAGGTAGGGAGGTGATGGGTGTGGCTTATGAAAAAATGGAGGGGGTTTCTGAGAAATTGGTGGGGGGATTGTGAGAAAAGTAGAGGGGGGATCGAAAAGTGGTGGGGAGATTGGGCGGGGCTTGGGGGAAAATGGAGGGGGGATCGAAAAGTGGTGGGGAGATTGGGCGGGGTCTGGGGAAAAATGGAGGGGGGATTGAAAAGTGGTGGGGAGATTGGGCGGGGCCTGGGGAAAAATGGAGGGGGGATTGAAAAGTGGTGGGGAGATTGGGCGGGGCCTGGGGAAAAATGGAGGGGGGATTGAAAAGTGGTGGGGGGATTGAAAAGTGGTGGGGGGATTGTCACAGAACTGTCATTTCTTTACTACTGAGACTCCTGTCAGTAAGGCTAGCCAGAAAGAAAATGTTTAGAATTTTTAAAGAAAATTGGATTTTTTTTCGCATATTTCACCTCTAAACCCATCGTCACAAGTTTAGTCTCCTTTTTAAAACGTAAATATAAGCTCCTTTAACAGTAAAATAGCCTCCTCAGAAAGTTCTAAGTGTCAACAAAAGTACCATAGCCTCTTCCTACCGTGCCTCAGATGTATTATATCATTATTACAAGGTTATTTTTATATTTATGAAGTAACTATAAGTTTCCTGAATAAGGAAGTGTGCATCTTAAGACCAAATTACCGTCAGAAAAATTTCTACACGTATTTAAAAACGAAGAAATGGACGATTTTGCGAGAAATTAACGTTACCGTCGCGTCTCGGAAGTTATAAGTCATTGTTGAAAGTTTTGTCATTTTCTTGGTATCTTAATAGAAGTCTCATTAACAAAAAAATATGCTCTACAGAACAAAATGACCGTCAAACAAGATTTTACGTTAAGATGTAAGGACCGCATCCTGCTCATTTCAGTCAATTTCCAGCTTCAGTTATATCTTGGGGTTTAGATGTCACTGACAGATGTTCTGTCACTCACTTGCCAAGGTTGATAAAACACCTCTTAACAAATAAATATGCTCCTCAGAACAAGGTGACCGTCAAACAATTGTTCACGGGCATATAAAAGGCATTGTATCCTTCTGATTTCACGAAAATAAATGCGATCTCCAGCTTCCGTAGTATCTCCGACTTCGGATATCGTTGTTAAACGTTCTGGCTATCTTTCGCTATGTTAATAAAAGTCCCTTTAACAAAAAAATGTACTCCCCAGAACGAGATATCCGTCAAACAAATTTTTACCCGCAGGTAAAATGTAACGCAACCCATTCAAATCAGCCAAATGTTATTCCGAGCTTCTCTTGTATGTTAGAGTCCAGATATCATTATTAAATGTTCTGGTTCTTCTTTGTTACCTTGATAAAACTCCTTTTAGCAAACAGAAATACTCGTCAGAATGACGTGATCGTTATGCAAATTTTCACGTACATATAAGAGGCACTGTATCCTTCCCATTTCACCAAAATTAATACAATTTCCAGCTTCAGTGGTATCTCAGACGGCAGATTATCATTATTAAACGATCTGTCTCTCTTTTGTTACGTTAATAAAAGTTCCTTTAACAGGCAGACATACTCACCAGAACGAGGTATCCGTCAGGCAAATTTTTACGCACAGTTAAAAGATAACGTATCCTGCCCATTTACCCATTTCAGCTATATCAATATGATTGCGAGCTTCCGTTGTATCTCAGACTTCGGATGTCACTGGTAAACGTTCTGCCCCTTCTATCTTATGCTGATAAAAGACTAATAAACAGATTTACTCACCAGAACGGGGAGAGAGTCAAACAAATCTTTAAACGTAGAAAAATATAGAATTTTGCAATTCATGGCTAATTTAATATGATTTATATTATTTCACATTATTAAAACGCTTAGTTATCATTGTCAAAAAAATGTTCTGGTGGGTTAAGGTAAGTTAGGTTAAATTACTTTTTAATTACGTGAATACAAGTTCTCTTAACGATAAAATTAATTCTCCAATCGGACAGTTTCGTTAACAACATTCATTATCTTGTCAGTGTATTAATAATTTATTTTCTATCTATCTATCTATACTCGTAATATATGGCTGTGGCTGCAAAGCCATCCGCACAACACCAATGTATCAGAACAGGAAGTCCATAAGGTCGGCAAATATTAACAATAATGATAACTATAAAACTACTAACATTCAGTTAACTAAATTAAACAATTTCTTATACATAATTATATACACATGCATTTGAATAAACATGAAACAATTTTTTTCTTTCGTTTTTTTTTCTTTTGTATTCATTTTCTTTTTCTTATCTATTTGTCTTTTTTTTCTTTTTTTTTCTGTTTCCTTTTTTTTTCTGTTTCCTTTTTTTTTCTCTTTTATCTGTAGATTTTTTTTGATTTTTTTTTTGTTTTTTTTTGTTTTTTTTTGTTTTTTTTTGGTTTTTTTTTTGTATTAGGGATTTTAACGAGGACCAAAAAATCTGCCAAGGGGCCCGTCATGGCTTCTACATCACAACACTGGACCACGGAAAGTAAAAGGATTTTATACATAGGATAAGAACAGAGGAGACTTAAATTTATAATATTACAGTTGTGTGTTTCTTACATTATATTTTTATTTTATTTTTTTCGATGTATTCAAATAGAATTAAATATATTTCTAAATTATTTGACCTTAATATATCGACTAAATTAAATGGCTGTGGTATATGGTTGTTACTTATTTTTTTCATAAATTCATGTACCGAGTCCTGCCTTAAATTACAATTTAAAATAATGTGTTCAGCATCGCCCCTTTCACCGCATTCGCAGTTTTCATTTTGTGCCAAGTTAATCCGGTATTTGTGGGTGGGAAATAGTCCATGATTTATACGCAGTCTAGTCAGTGTGGAGACAAGTTTTTTATTGACAGGAATAGCCGCGAACCAAGGTTTATTGTTTGGACTAGGGTTGATGTATTTATAGTATCTTCCTTTTCCACTGTTTAAATACTCTTCTCTCCATTTTACTAGCTGCCGATTTTTAATTGTAGTCATTAGGTCTTCAGGGGTAATAAGGTAATCCTTAATTTCTCCATTATGTGATGCTTCTTTTGCAGCATTGTCCACCATCTCATTATTTTTTATACCACAATGGCTTTTCACCCATACCAAAACTATTACTTTTCCTTCTTCATATAACGTGTGTATTAATTTGATGATGTTCAGGATTATGTAGTTTATTTTCGAATTTCCTTGTATGTTGTTAAATGTGTCCAAAGCGCTTTTGCTGTCGGTAAAAATTGTATATCTGCTCTCATTCAGCTCTTGTATATGTTTCATTGCTTCTAGGATTGCAACGAGCTCAGAATTATATATACAGAATTCAGGTGGAAGTTTTATATGCTTTGCTATGTTTTGTTGGGGATCAAAAATTGCACATCCAGTATCTTCTAAATTTTTTGAGCCATCAGTAAAAATTTGATATGAATTAGGCCAAAGTTGCGATACGTCAAAATTAAACATATTATTACGTAATTTTTCGGGAAATTTGCTGTAATCTCTTAGATATGCGATATTTATTTCTTGTTTGATTTGGGATATATTAATTTCATACGTCAAATTTGTTTGTGTGATGTATAGTTGGTTTTCATAATGTAATATATCTTCATAGCAGTTTATGTATATAAGTGACTTTTTCTGAATCCAATATCGATGTGTTAAATCTTGAATATATAGATAGTGTACTTTTTGTATTAGAGGGCTATTTTTGGAATATGTCCTGATAATAAATCTAGAACAGAGAATTTTTCTCCTATAGCTAAGTGGTAGGATATTACATTCTGCTAACAAGGCATCTATTGGCGTGCTTCTTAGTGCTCCCAGGCATAATCTTAAGCACTTGTTTTGGATGACATTTAATTTATTTAAAAATGTATTTGATGCTTGAGAGTAAAACATAGATCCGTAATCGATAATGGATCTAATATAACTCTTATATATCAGCAATAAAACAGAGGGATCTGCACCCCACTTGACGTGTGATACGGCTCTAATTATGTTTATGGCTTTTTCTGATTTTTTTACTACGTATTTTATGTGTTCATGCCATAGTAATTTTTTGTCTATTATCAGACCCAGAAACTTTATGCTGTCCTTTACCTCGAATTGTGCACTATTTAATGTGATTGAATTCGGAAGTAATTGTCTTTTCCTAGTGAAAATACATATTTGGGTTTTTTGTATAGAAATTGTTAAGCCATGTCTGTCCGTCCATTTATTTAATTGCGAGAATGATTTTTTTATATTTGCTACACCCTGCTCTAACTCGCAGTTATCGCTATATATACATATATCATCTGCATATTGTAGTAACTTAATATTATTGTTTGTGATAATTGTTTCTATATCATATGTATAAATAATATATAGCAGGGGACTTAATATTCCACCCTGAGGTAATCCAATGTTAGTGTTTTGTGGACCAATGAGATTATTATTTACTAAGATAAATATTTTCCGATCTTCATATAAAGCTATTATATTTTTAGCAAATAACATGGGGATACCTATTTTAATAATTTTAGAGTAAAGTATTTTTAGATTAATGTTGTCATATGCTCCTTCAATATCTACGAACATGGCTACCATGGATTTTTGGTTAGTGAATGATATATTTATATCCGTGATTATGTGAGCAAGACTGTCCGTGGTTGAATGTCCCTTGCGAAATCCAAACTGAGAACTTGGTATTTTTCCCCTGATTTCCAAAAATATTTCTAACCTACTTTTAATTAACCTTTCATAGGTTTTTAAAAGGCACGATGCTAGTGCAATTGCTCGGTATGAACTTGGTGTATTGGGCGTTTTATTAGGTTTTAGGACTGGGATTACAATATATGTTTTCCATTCCGTCGGTACTTCACCGGAAGTCCATATATTATTATAGATATTAAGGAGTAAATTTTTCCCAGATACGTGTAAATTTGCCAGCATGGAATAATGTATGGAGTCTATGCCAGGTGCTGAGTTATTGTTGGTTTTTAAGCAATTTTCTAATTCGTATAGGTCAAATTTCTTTAATAGTTCAGGGCAGTTTAAGTTATCTGCGTTATATATAATATTTTCTTTCGGCATTGACGGAGTAAGTCTATTTAAGTATTCATAAATCCAGGCATCCTCGGTCAAAAGAATATGATTGTTATTAAAAGAGTTTTTTATTTTTTTAATTTGTGTCCATATTTCTCGTATTGGTGTATTTTTGTTTAATTTTTGACAATATTCTTTCCAGGCAGTTCGTTTACTTTTCAGAATAATTTTTTTTGTAATTGCCTTCATTTTCTGATAATTTAAAAAATTTTCTACTGAAAAATTCTGTTTGTATTTTTTTAATGCCTCCTTTTGACGGAGGATGGCCTGGCTACATTCATCATTCCACCAGTTTTTTTGGTATTTTTTATTGAAAAATTTTTTCTTGTATGGGATTGATGATTCGCAACAATTTTTTAAATGAGTGTAAAATTGGTCGTAATTAATGTCATTTGAATTTAGTAAATCTGTGGCAAACTCGTCCACCAGACAAGAAAACAAATCCCAATCTGCTTTACAAAGGTTAAATTTTTTATTAGGGTTATATGCATTCACTGCATTATCAAAATTATAATGAACTATGTTTATAGCGTAATGATCCGACCCTATAGTATCCTCCATTATATTCCAGGTGTACTCTGGAGCAATATCCGCAGAGCATATAGTTAAGTCTATTGCCGATACATTAGCGCTGTGTGGACGACGAACAAATGTCTCGCCACCTGTGTTTAGTAATGTTAGACCACAGTCTTCTATTGCATGGAGTAGATTTTCTCCCTGTTGGTCGGTCCGACTACAACCCCACGCCAAATGGTGAGCGTTGTAGTCACCACCAACAATGAATGGCTTTTTCAGACTTGTTAAAAATTTCAACCAGTCTCTTAATGAAATATTTGATTGTGGTTTTACATAAACAGAATATACATGAATATGTTTGTTTTGTTTTTGAAATATTTTCACAGCCACAACCATTATACCACCAATATTATGATAATCATTCAGAGGTACATAACTAATATTATTTTTAAGGAGGATGGCTACTCCGCCACCTCGTTGGTCTTGCCTATCAGTACGAACTATGTTATATCCATGAAAATTCAAATTTTGAGAAGGTTTTAGCCATGTTTCTGATATTAAGGCTAAGTTAATATTGTTTTCAAACAGGAAGACTTCTAAATTACCTTTATTAGATATAAGAGAACGTGCATTCCATTGTAATATATTAAGCATTGTTAGTAAGTATTGAGAGTATAGTTCCTCTTATATCTTGAATCGTTTCCTGACTATTTTTATTTAATGAAATATCTTTTACCAAGTTACTTATATATTGGGATATTAGTAGAACAGCGCTATCTACGCTTATTAAATTGTGATATTGGGGGGCGGTTCTATAGGACGTAGTTGGTTTTTGTATATTTGGTCTTGAAATAATATCTTTATGTGCCTGGGCTAATGGATTTCCGCCTTCGATTCTTTTACGTTTTGGGGGACTTTGTGTTACATTTGGTACATGTGAAATAGATTGTGAGGGTTGTGCTGCTTGAGAATATGGTATATTATTTGTAGTTATTGCGGAATAACTGTTATTATATTTATTCTTGGCATCTCTGAAACTGATGTTCTCTGTACTCATTATAGTTTTTATTGTTTTTTGTTTTTTAAATTCAGGGCAGTTTTTAAAATCTGTAGCTAAGTGTTCCCCCGTGCATAGAATACATTGCGGTTTTTGGGTTTCGCATATATGGTCTTTTTCTCCTTTTCCACATTTTTTACACCTTTCTGTTCCCTTACACTGAGTACTCAAGTGGCCATACCTCAGGCACTTAAGACACTGTACTATTTTTGGAATATAAGGTTCCACTTCTAGTGAAACCTTATGTAAAGCAACCCTTGTTGGTAACATTTGGCCCTTAAAAGTTAAAATAACCGTTCCTGTAGGAACGTACGTGATACTGTCATTTTCTGTTTTTCTTCGGTTAATTCTTCGAACCTCTAGAAGCTCAAAGTATTCCCCGAAAATTGGTTTAGTGTTTTTTAAAATTTCTTCATCGCTTATTTCACTGTCTATAAATTTTATGACTCCTTGCCTGCGGGTAAGATATGAAGGGACGTATGCCTCATATTTATTATTTTTTAATAAAGTGTTATTAACCAATTTATTGGCACAAACATAATTATTAAATTCAACCTTTATTCTGTTCCTCCCTATACTAGTAATATTTACAATATTTTCAAATGCATCTGGTATATAGCTTTTTATAGTTTTAGCTATGGTAATTGGATGCGCTTTGCCTATATTACCCGTACTATTTTGAACGTAAACAATAAAGGGACCCTTATCATACTTATCGTATAAAACAACCTTGCGACTTTTATTTATATTTATTTCTTGTTCACTGTTTTTTTGTTGTGTTAGGTCAACTATTTGTGCTGTTTGATTTAAACTAAAATTAAATTTCTTACTTACATTTTCCAGTTTCTTATTTGTTACCTGATCGATGCCAATATTCAAAGTCCTATTACCGTTAGCAGTTTTTTGTATATTATCCGTTTCCATTGTTTCATATTTTCCTCTGTCTGGAGGATCCTTTCCATTTCCACTCATTCTGTTGATTAACTTATTCACTATAATTCGCGCTCTCGATCGATACGTTCACTCTTAATCGAACCTAGGCCGAGACTCATAATTTATTTTAGATATAAATATACTAATAAAAAGAAATTTGTATAGTATATTAAAACGGATACCTCGTTCTGGTGAGTATGTCCGTCGGATAAAGGAACTTTTATCAACGTAACAAAAGAGAGACAGAATGTTTAATAATGATATCTGCAGTCTGAGATACCACTGAAGCTGGAAATTGTATTAATTTGGGTGAAATGGGAAGGATACAGTGCCACATATATGTACGTGAAAATTTGCTTAACGATCACGCCATTCTGGCGAGTATTTCTGTTTGTTAAAAGAAATTTTATCGAAGTAACAAAGAAGATACAGAACATTTAATAATCATATCTGAACTCTAATATACAAGAGAAGCTCGAAATAACATTAATTCGGCTGATTTGAACGGGATGTGTTACCTTTTACCTGCGGGTAAAAATTTGTTTGACAGACATCTCGTTCTGGGGAGTACATTTTTTTGTTAAAAGGACTTTTAACAACATAACGAAAGAGAGACAAGACGTTTAACAATGATATCCGAAGTCTGAGATACCACGAAAGCTGGAAATCGTATTAATTTGGGTGAAATGGGACATTTGTGCACGTGAAAATTTGCTTAACTATCACATCGTTCTGGCGAGTATTTCTGTTTGTTAAAAGGAGTTTTATCAAGGTAACAAAGAAGAGCCAGAACATTTAACAATGATATCTGGACTCTAACATACAAGAGAAGCTCGAAATAACATTTGGCTGATTTGAATGGAATGCGTTACCTTTTACCTGCGGGTAAAAATTTGTTTGACGGATATCTCGTTCTGGGGAGTATACTTTTTTGTTAAAGGGACTTTTATTAACGTAACGAAAGAGAGACAGAACGTTGAACAATTATATCCGAAGTCTGAGATACTACGGAAGCTGGAGATCGCATTCATTTGGGTGAAATGGGAAGGATACAGTGCCTTTTATATGCCCGTGAAAAATTGTTTGACGGTCACCTTGTTCTGAGGAGCATATTTATTTATTAAGGGGAGTTTTGTCAACATGACAAGTGAGTGACAGAACATCTATCAGTGACAATCTAAACCCCAAGATATAACGGAAGCTGGAAATTGACTGAAATGAGCAGTATGCGGTCCTTATATCTTAGCGTAAAAACTTGTTTGACGGTCATTTTGTTCTGTAGAGCATATTTTTTTGTTAATGAGAAAATGACAAAACTTTTAACAATGACTTATAACCTCCGAGACGCGACGGTAACAATTTCGCCCAAAACTGTCCATTTCTTCGTTTTTAAATACGTGTAGAAATTTTTCTGTTGGGAATTTGATCTTAAGATGCATACTTTCTTATTCAAGAGACTTATAGTTACTCCTTGGATATAAAAATGACCTTGTAGTGATGGTACAATATATCTGAGTCACGGTAGGAAGTCAAGTTAGCCGAAAGTGTTAAATTCCTGTGTATTTAAGAGACTATGGTACTTTTGTTGACACTTAGAACTTTCTGGAGAGGCTATTTTATTGTTAAAGGAGCTTATATTTACGTTTTAAAAAGGAGACAGAACTTGTAAGGATGAGTTTAGAGTTTTGAGGTGAAATATGCGAAAAAAAAGATCCAATTTTCTTCAAACATTTTCTTTCTGGCTAGCCTTACTGACAGGAGTTTCTTTCTGGGAATTTTTTTCTGTGTTAAAAACATTTAAATAAACATGCTCACTCTAATAAAAGCTTGTAACGATCACTTGATATAACTCCGTTTTTTACAAATTTGACATTTCTGGCTGCGCCTTCTGACGGCCCACACTTTTTGGCGACCTTATTTTATTCATTTTAAACATAAAATGCGTACACACAAAAAAAATGAGCGTTGTAACGATGGCATAATTTCATTGATTTCTAGACAGTGTTCGTGACGTACCTGATAGGAGGTGCCCCGCCAGAAGTCGATTTTATGAATGGTTATCATCCATTAAACCATTGAAATATCTCAAAGTTCATAAAACGATGACGTGCCGAAAAAGCCACCTAGCTGCCGCTCTATAAATGGGTAAAGTTGAAGATGAAATATGCAGTTTTAATTCGTCAAAATTACAATCCTTAGAACAAGTACTTAAAACATGCTTCAGTAGTGGAAAGATTCTATGTACATATATTTAATAGTAGGTAATACATGTCAGGTCGAGGTTGATAAAAGCGGCGCGACATATGCATTAAGGGTCAAGTCAAAATTGATGCTCTACTAGCTAATTTAGTACTGTCGAATTAATTTAATTAAATTTTTTTCAGCGACATTTCACTAAAAATGTTATTGTTGATTTTTATGTATTATGACCTCCTGATTACGAAAAAAATTATTTACTCCCAAAAATTCCTGGTTGCGCCAAAAGTAGTATTCACTTTTTGACACGCTTTCACGGATTCTCTACTTATCTGCTTATATTTTACAGCACGTGCTAACAGCCAAGTCTTTCTTCAGCTCCTGTTTTGCTCGTGGTCATGGTGCTTCAACAGGTTTTTTCGTTTTGTCTCTCTCTGAGAGGCACAAATCTCGCGAATTTAAGATAACCTGACAAGGACAATAGCCAACATCCCAATATGGCTGCCCATTCTCAGGATCATGTATAGAGTACAACTTTTTTTGGGGAGGAATTTAGTGAATTTCAATTAGAAAGCTAAAAAGAATATGTCTACAAATGTTTATAAATTTTTTTAGAAAAATGTCAGTTTTAACATAGAATAATTAAGACTAGAACAGTAAAATCCATTTCAATATCTCTAATAATTAAAATAATAAAGGTATATCGATTCTTATTAATACGGTTAGTAGTTAGCAAAAATGGGAGTTACTCGTGAATAATCCTATAAGAATATTTCCCTTTTATAATGTAGTACTATTCATTAAAGCTTTGCACAAAAATATGTTTGCTGCTACTGCCGCCAAGCTGGAACAATGACGTTCAAAATAAATTTTTCCCGATTATCTCCTTTTATCTTAGTTTTACCATAAAGATAGTTTACTAGTTGCCAATACTGCAGAGAATAAAAAGCTATAACTTTTACTTAAACAATTTTTCTTTATTATTAATACTTTAGGATTTAGATGGTGAAAATTTGTGTTTTACTGCAGCTTTTGCAATTATCTCCATATCTGTTGCTCTTACGTAGTAATTAGTTGTTATCAATATTATAGATTATAATTTGCTAAAACTTTTGTTTAAACAATTTTTTCTTCTATGTTCAGATGTACAAGTACAACAGCTCAAAATTTGAAAAATGATTCAGCTTTTTCTAAATTAAAGTTTCCTTGTTTACATGGCGGGAATGAAAACTGTAAGGTATTGAATTCGCTTCACTATATATGTTTCAGAAAAGCTGGGAATAAATTTAATCTGACGTGTCTATCTCCGACAAAAGAAACTGCGCGTCAACTCCTGTACTAGATGTAGGTCTAATCGTGGTACAGTGTTCAATTGGATCCTCAAAAATGGGATTGAAAAGAAAGAAACGGTGACATTTATCCGGTTGCCACCGCGAAAGATTCTGCTCACTCAACTTTGCTGAGGCTCATATCATGTAAATATAAAGAAAAGTCTGGTACAGGACGGGATAATATGTCTACTTTAGACTTCAATCTGTACATAGAAGCAAAAATGACTGAAAGGAGTTACGATGATATTGAGGAAGATGTTGCAACTATTGATAAGAACGGTGAAGAAAGTATGATTGAAACTGACACCCGTGATGTAGAAAACATAATATTCAGCTGGCCTGAATCATTGATGAAATGCAAAATACGTTAATCGATCGATATCTTGCAGTCGTGGATTATGCCTATAGGGAAACCACGTAAAAATGTTCGCCGTGGACTGAAAATGACTCGACAGATCCATGGAGATTAGAAAAAAATTCAAATTTCACTGTTTTAAACAAATAACACTACTTTAAATAAACATCGATTTCAAAATTAATAATGAGTATTAATGATGTCGGAGCAACGAGACCAGATTTTTTTCCAAAACTTGAGAAAATTTTTCAATCTTCAAACTGCTGTTATTTTTAAACAATTGACACAGGATGAAAATTACTTAAACAAAAGCTTTTAGAAATTTTATAATTTACAATATTGATAATAACTCATTACGTAGGCATCACGGGAACAAAGATAACACAGCCCCACAAAAAAAGTCCGCTGTCCGGTGGCTGAATCCGAATCCGAAGTCGTCCAATTGGCTCGTTTGTTATCCCTAGTCCCAAAAAAACACCCCTAACGCCTGTCCGGCGAATCAGACCCATGTATCTTTATGTATTTTGACCCGCCGAATCCGAATCAGTTTTCATACTGGCTCGCTTTTCATCCCCAATCCCGAAAAATACCCTTAACACAAAAAAAAAATGGTCTGCTCGGCGGACCAGACTAGCCTATTCTTATGTATTTTGACCCGCTGAATCCAAATCCGAAGTCAGACTTGTCGTTTTTTTCGCCTTTCACACTCAAATGAGTAGTTAGAATTTTGTTTTAATATGTTTATTTCATAGCTCTAACGCTTTAAACTCATACCATTGTAACCTCCATAACCCTACAACTCCATAACACTTCGAAGGGCGAAAAAACAGTTTTTGCGGGTGTTTCTTGAGATTAGATACGAAAACTGAGCCAATCTGATAATTCTGACTTTGGATTCGGATTCAGCAGGTCAAAATATATAAGAATATATTGGTCTGATCCGCTAGATATACCACATTTTTGTTTTATTTTGGGGGCGTTCTATTTTGGGTTAGAAATGAAAAACGAACCAATCTGAAAATATGACTTCGGATTCAGATTCAATGGTATGATCTGCCGGACAGACCACTTTTTTTATTAAGGGGTGGTATTTGGGGTTAGGGATGAAACACGAGCCAATCTGAAAATTCTGACTTGGTTAAGATTCAGCGTATCAAAATACATAAGAATACACTGGTCTAGTCCGCCGGACAGACCGTTTTTTTGCAGGGATGTGTAAATTGCAAAAACTGTAGTGAAACACGAATTTTCACATTTTTGGCCGCTATAAATTCTAAGGAGTTAACAATAGAGGAAACTGGTTAAATAAAAGTTGCAAATTTTATTTGCTACAATATCTGTAACAACTATTTTTAGAGTAGATTGAGAATTGGAACATGGTGGCCGTTGCAGCAACATACTTTTGTGGAAAACTTTAATTATAAGAATGTGTTTCTTTATTCACGGGTAAAATTACAAATTAACTGAATTACACATTAGGAAAATTTCAGATGAACTAAATAAAAATATTGAATACTTAATAGTAATCGTGAACAAACTCTAAATGTATTTATTCTTTCAATGGTCTAAATAAATAAATCAATCAATAACAAGCCTACATACATACATGCTGCATAAGCTGAAGCACCATGCCGTTCCAAAGGCCCGTATTATGATCACGTGCTCCGTACTTCCTATCGGGCACTAAATCAAGCAGATAGTCGAAACCAACTTCTTGTGAAACACGCTCTAAGATGTCGATGCAAAAACCATAAAATCGGCTATTTCCAGTGAAATTCTTTCCCGTGTGCATCATGACGTAAGGCATCTCCTAAATATAAACTCAACTTCATGCACATGCAATGCCTATACTGAGAAATTTATAGCCACTTAAGAATAAAGAATATAAGCGATCAAATTTTCTGTGGAACATTTAAGCCAGTGTGGGTTTATGAGGAATACATAATTATTATTGTGGTAAAATTGGTTATAAAGTTGCAAATTTGCTCCAAACAGATTTACTGTACTGTTAACATACTGGTGAAGGTACGAAATAATTTTCATATTAATGAACTCATATTTAAATCAAATTTAATATCTATTGGACCGAAATATTGAGAGGAAAATATTATCGTATATTTTAAACACATCATCGTTTTATTAAAGATAATCTTTAAAGTCAAAATGATGTGCATGTCAATATTACGTTCCCAATTGAGTTATTTTAGGAATGAAAGTTTGGTAAAAAGTAGCAAGGCGTAAACTAGATCGGTATTACTAAAGGTCACTTGACCAACTTTTGCAACTTTCAAATTTTGTAAAAAATAAATACCTGCAAAATAATAATAATATCGTTGCTTTCATTCTCTTTAATGTTAGGCTTGCTTTGATTGATTAGAGATCATTATTATTAGTTTGTTTTGTAGTTTATTCACAATCAAACATCAAACAGAAATAATCAAATTGTCTTACATGTCAAAAGTTGAAAAGTATGACATTTCTACTTCATTCGACATTTGAATTGAAATGTGACATTCCAGATTGGATAGTAGCCACTTTTTTTTACCAGTTTTCGGGTTAGAAAGTGAGCATTTGCCAACCTGGAAAAAAATATATAAAATGCTATTTAAAAATTTAGTAAACAATTTTTTGGGCTTTTTGATCTTTAAGGGAGATGGTTGTGAATAGAATAGTATACAAACCTTGGTGGAAAGTTTCATTGCTGACTCGAGAATTAGTTAGTAACTATCTCATCTCTCGACAACAATGACACACTTCCCACCTCGGTATGTAATATACTATTACAATATTAAAAAAAAATTATACATTTTATAATTTTACCAGACACATCTGCCAGCTGGCAGTTTAGAAGTTGGTCAACCTATCAACTATCGTTGTTATGTTTGTAAATGATGAGAAAGACTGCTAGTTGTTATGATTTAGAGATGTCAGTCTAGTTTGTGCCATGACACTTTCTACAAAACTGAAATACGCAAATGGGACTGTAGAAACAGATCCATAATTCTCGCCTATTATAGTTCAGTTAGTGGGGGAGTTATACGATACCCTAGAAAAGGTGGGGAAGAAATTATTTTAATATATGTTGTATAAGTCGAGACCCTGATAAAAATACAAGTTTTAGAACATGGGCGAGGGAGACTCGAGCCGCCATCTTGAATGAAGGGTGCAAAAAATAGTTTTTACAAAATAACTCCGCAGCGGTAGATCATACGAGAAAAATGTTCAAAATAAAGTTGAAGAAGACAAAATTTCTCACATTTTTTGCATATACATTTTTAATGTAGAAAATTTTTTCCCAGTCATTTTTTTTGTAGGAATTATTTTGAAAAAAACTCTTTTTTTCATTCAAGATGGTGGCTCGCGCTTACCCCCTCTCCCCAAGGTAAAAAACTTGTATTTTTCATCAGGATTTCGACTTAAACAACACATATCCTGATCATTTCAAACCCACTTCTTGAAAGGCAAATATCTTTTTTTGTCCATACTGACTGGATACTGGATTACTATTGGACACATTTTTTAAAATAATACCCATAACAAACATTAATGATGCTATTTTTAAAACCGATCCTAAAAGCAAAGTATTGATTCCTGCTATATTCCTTGGGTTTGTAACTTCATGCTAAGATAATCTACTCATGTTACTAAATTAGTTTAAAAATATTATGGCATATTAAACATACATAGGAATATGTTTAGTTTTGATATTAAGCTGATGGGATTCTTTGATTCTTGTTCATCTTTCTTATTCTTTAAAATTTGAAAAACGTCTGAAATCGATCCACACTTCGGCAAAAAAATCATGCATGTGATTTAGAACTTCCAGGAATTTTTAAAAATTTTACAGAAAGTTTTTTTTTTTTCGAATGTTAATTAAGCAGCTGGGCCACTCGGAGAGAGGTGCGATAAACTGTCATTTTCACATTTGTGCGCGAGCGCCTGTAACTCGTAAACTACAATAGGTATAAATGTGTTTTTGTAAACTCTAGAACATTCAATGCTCTATAAAAAAGTCCAGTAAATTTTTGCTGTATTTATTATAGTTATTTATATACTAATGACCATGTTTACGCGAAGATGTTAAGAGTTCTAACGTCGATATTAGTAGTAGTTTTTAAGAGCGTTTATGTGTGGTTCTTGTGCGATTTGTTTAACATATGTCAGTCCATTACTAAGGTAATTTGTTAAATTTCTGATTTGATTTTCAATTATTTAGAATCAGGTGTATTCTGTGTGTTTTTTAGGTTAGGTTTTCTACTGGTTCAGACCTGACATGTGCCGTAGCGTACACTAAAGCCCTTATCTCAGTTTTGCTTAGTTAGATGTGTTAATTTAACACATTCAGTAAGGCTTGACAACACTAAGCCAAGTAATTAATATTAAAGCGCGTTTACGCACAAGAATTTCAACATTAAGATCGTTCTTAATAGTTTTAACGTTAGCTTAACTCTTCTCGTAAACATGATTAATAATATATAAACAACCTCTTTAGTGTTTCCTTAAATTTGTTTATTATAAAAAACAAATTGTCCTGACAGACACCAGAATGAGAAGTGTATATCTTTGTATCTCTCCTTTATTTACTTTTGGGTTCTCTGTGTCTTGTCTGTTACAAAAGGAGATTAAATAGAAGCCAATTATACCCCACAAAAGTTGCTTGTGTTCGTCTTCTTGTTAATTCGATAGTAATCTCAATTATACGGGGTGCTTTCGTCTTCGTAACTATTTTTAGTATGTTTTTTCTTAAATGATACCCCGATCATTTTAGTTATTCCCGATCCTGATCGGAGATATATCCAAATGTTTATTGTTAAATACAGTGGTATTTAGTTAGTCATAGTTTTTAATAATATTAATAATACTTGATTTTTCTCATAATATCATGCACTACACCAATTGAATATTGTTTTTAGGTCCTTAATAATATATGTGTAACAAATAACAAAAGGGGAAAACTGAAGTATACAGATTACAGGGAGTTAACACCCCTATACTTCTTTATTTATTATTTAGTTAGAGATGACACTGACCTGCGAAAAAATAAGCTTTGTCGCGCTTTTAATTTTTATCGTTATGGTGTATCAGTATAATTCACTGAATTCAAGTATAATTACAGTTTTCTTCTATCACATAGAGTTCTCTTGGAATATTGAAAACTAAACTCTGCCAAAATATTGAAATTATTGCAGCCATATTGAATTCGCCATTTTGAATTCGTAACTTTTGACATCGCTATTCGCTACTTCTGAAACACCCAACTGTCAATTTTAATGCAATTCTGACAGAGCTTTATCAGAAAATTAAATTTAATGAAATTAAATTATCATCGTTGACATCACCAAATTCTCGACTGAAAGCATAATCTTATTTCCAACTTTTGTTCATTACTACTAGATGTGATAAATATAAGCTATCGTTTTACACCCTCTGTGGAAGCCTGGTTCTCGTGTGACTTAAAATAAAACACAAGCCGTTAAATGTACGACTTATATAGAGAGCTCGGGAATTTTATCTCTGTGACGTCAAAATCAGGGTTGGCTCTAGGTCAGCGGGGGAAGATTTTTATGCAAGTATGACACAATATATCAAACTTTTTTCAGGGAATTCCGTACTATCCAAAATTAATATGATCAGTTTATTATAAACACTCACTGTCACTATTAGTAGAGCTACTAGCACTCATATACTTTTATGAGGAAATATGTCTATTAAAATTTATTTTAGATGTCCAAGAAATTGTTTTGTTCTAACTACTACAATAAAATCTATTCCATCAAATTGCAGTTCTGGAAAATCGTGAACCCCAAGTATACTGCAGCCTGAGAAGCACGAAACATTTTTATATACCCTCGACTCTGTATAGTTTCACGCTAGGTTTGTAGATACATACATATGGCTAGACTTGTACTAAACTGCGACCTCAGATGGTCTACCCTTTACTTTTATTAAATGGTAACGTAAATGCCCACAATGTAAATGCCACAGTGTAGGTATAGTGTAAGGGATTTTGTCAA
Source organism: Rutpela maculata (assembly GCA_936432065.2). Classification (NCBI taxonomy): domain Eukaryota; kingdom Metazoa; phylum Arthropoda; class Insecta; order Coleoptera; family Cerambycidae; genus Rutpela; species Rutpela maculata. Next base: position 81,413,549 of record OW386286.2, on the reverse strand, counting down.
AGCAATGTTTCAAAATTTGGGTGGCGTCGCCTAATTAAAGAAGATAATAAAACCGAGTTAGTAAAAAACATATAAAAGTATTGCCATACACTGGAATTTAATGTTGACACTCGGTCAGGGTCGAATGCCTTTAACACTGCAACTGTAAAAGAATCAACTACGTCTTCAGGTAATTGTTAGTACGTTTTACAAATGTAGTAGATTTCTGATAAAAGTAGATTATGTATTAACATTTTAAAATGAAATAAAATTCACTTTATCACTTTGTACGTTTATGATGTACACGGTACATGGCATTTTTATACCACTAATCCTTAACTTTGTTTACTATGTATGATTTAATATTATATAGAAATGGTTAACTTTATTGGGAAAAAATGTTTTATATTGCCAGCAGCTTATTGGGTTTTTATTTTTAATTACTATGAAAATAAACATAATAAACACGCCACACATATTAAATAGAACAGGAAAATATGTATTTGATTCAAAATTGGTTTTTATTTGCTAGATATGTATTACATGTTTTTGTAAGAACCATTACCGTTTTTAGGTTAAATTTATTACCAAAAATACATTGTAGCTGGCAGTGATGAATATTTCACCATTTCGTCGTTTTTCTAAATATTTCAGAAGGTGTTGGCAATATAATATTATGCCTATATCCCCATGTGAGAGCCACTTCTGTTGCCGATATAAAATTCCCGAGCCCTGCATACCAAACGTACAAACCACTTACATACTACGTAACGCTATAAACAAAGCTTTATAGTTTTCTTAATAAAAATAACAGGTTAAAATTCAATAGATCGTTATTCAAGCGCACCTTTCGTTGTTATGTTTTTGAGTAACAGCTAACACTGAAACACCACACTCTCGCATATGCGCATGAGTTAATGACGTAGGTTCAGCGCGAACAGAGGCGTGCTATGTTATTTTATTTTCTACACTAGATGTAGCTAGATGAAATTAATATGGGACCACCTCCTGAGCCATACTTTACTTTGAGAAAGATTTCATAGAAATCCCTTACTTTTCTAAATTTTTATGAAGTCAGTTTAAAAATTTAAGAAATATTTGTTTTTCTTCAAGCGTATTAAAATGTTTAAATTATGTCACCAAAAACAGAAGTAGAAGTAGGACATTGTTTTACTAGTAACAAAATGTTAGTACCGAACGCCACCGTAGTGGACATTGTTTTACTAGTAACATAATGTTAGTTCCGAAAGCGCCGCCGTAGTGGGTATTGTTTTACTAGTAACATAATGTTAATACCGAAAGCTACCGGTGGCGCACTATCCACTAGCCACTTGTCATATTGTGTCAACATGTAAGACTGTAGTTTGATTATTTGTACATTTATGATAAATAAATGAATTTTTGCATTTTAATACGCTTGAAGAAAAAATAGTATATATTACACGGAGTAGAACGCCTTTTTTTGTGTTTCGCCCAAATCCTGGGCTCAACACAAAAAAACAGTGCGTTCTACTCCTAGTAATATAATATACTATTATTTTACTACTGTTTACTAGTCACTGTTATAAAAAAATACTAAATATATAGCCACAAGAGTGTCACTCGCTGCCTTCATAGTGCCGTAAATGCTTCTTATGTTTTGCAAAAGATTTTGCATTATACGTGATAGAAAAAAAAAATCGAATTTTACACAACAAAATTAACTTAAAACGATAGTTGCTTTTAAAAGCACCATTTTGTTGCAGGCCTGTGTAATTCATATCTACTTATTATCACGAAATCATTTATGTGCTTCAAGAGCAAAACCACCTACCATGCAAGATGAATAATAAAAAAAATCATTGTAGGTATTTAAAAAAAAAAGTTTGGTAACCAAAAACGTTCGGGATTATCAAAATGGAGAACATTTTAAAATTTTGTTAAAAGAAATTACCATTATTGTACGATTTTTTGTAATTATTGAAGGAAGTACAACTTTTTTCATCAGTTGTGACCTAATTATATTAGAAAAAACTATTCATATTTGATATTTGAATAATGATTATGACGTTTTTTAATATCACTTATAGTTATTTATGTATCAAGGATCGTAAGTGCACTTTTTTTTGGTCTAGAGTACCGTTTGCAACCCAAGGTCCGTACGGCCGAGACTTGCAAGTATTCTGGACCAAAAAATTGCACTATACGATCCAAGATGCATAATATATTTTTCGTCATACCCATGAACCATTTAAGTATAGAAAAACTTGAGAAAAATTAGTGGAAAACTATAATTATTTGAGTAAGATTTTGCTAATGCTCCAGGCGATTTAGACTTTTGCTGCCAAATTCGTGCCATACGATTTTTTTTATTGTGTTTATTTGGATCTTGAATAACACGTGGTAGTTACGCCAAGATACACCTGGAGGATTTCTTGAAAATCGCGTCGGAAGGTCGCGGAAACCGCGGATTCGCGATTAACTCAGTTTTTATAGCTCAAACGGGAACAATACCGATTATACAAGTTGTACATCTGTAAATTTTCTACCTTAAAGGTGCTATACATTTTTTTCGTACGCCTAACCGTTTTGGAGATATGACTAAGTGAAAAATGTATTTAGTTCCGCCAAACCTCTTTCGCACCACATATTCGCAATTATTTTGCTTTCTGTGTCTCAGAATGAAAATTAAACATTTCTGTTATAGAGCTCGGTGATCTTTATTCTCTACCAGAATGTCTTATAGATTTTATTTACATTTATTTAAAGTGAATAAGTCAAAAAATGCATTCGTTTCCCCATCACCCTAGAGTTAGAATGCTCGGTGCGCTTTTTTTTACGTGGTTCCCCAGGAGGCCTAATCCATGCCGAATCTTAAATTAGTCAATATTTCCGACTCCATCGGTATCTGAAACGTTATCGTCCAATGACAAATCGTTGTTATTACTTTCATTCTGGTAAGATTCTACGTTGTTCATTTCGTCATTCATAGCAATTATAGGTGCGGTATTCAAGCAGGAGTGACAGTGACAATGGCCACAAGCTGTTGAACAATTCAGTCCTACTTTTCTACAACTACATTTTCCTGCACAACCCTTCGTACTGTAATGAAGCATTCTTTAAATTCCTGCTCCATTACTAAGATTCCGGATTTACACACGACACCAATGTGCACATGGCCCGCAAACCTACCCATCTCCCGTCTAGAGGCATGGATTGGCACACGACACTAAACTATACGCAGTTCTACGTCACCAGTAAGCGAGGATTCTCGGATATAAAAGTCCGGCCGCAAATCAACATAATTCAGAGTGGATAATTCTGCCAATCTGTCTACGGCGTGCTGAGCTGGACATATTGCAGTTTTGTGCATCTCCCGACGCAAACACGACGGAACGAATGCAATCTGACCCTGGGAATCCTACAGCGTGTTGAGCTGGGACCCTCTCGAGTCGTTAGTCATTCCCCGGCGCCGTTTCGCCGTCAAAACCAGAGCGAATGAGCCTGACCTGGAGACCTCCTACAGCGTGTTGAACTGGGAAACTTCTTGAGTCGACGATATTCACCCGACGCCCGACGCTACTCCCATAGCAACAATAAACGTCGCATCGCAATCGTTACACTCTCTCTCTCTCTCTCTCTCTCTCAGATAATAGAAAATGTTGTCCTAAGAACCGTAAAAGATACGGACGTATAACCTGTACCTGTATGTTATGTAACACTGCCACACATTACCTGTTTGGAAAAGTAAATAAATTGTTTATATCTTTATTGGGCTGTCTTATTAACTAATCTGGACCCTGATTAATCTCCAAACCAGCTACCCGACAACAAACCGTTACAGTACAGTTGCAAAAAATTGAATTTAACAATAGTCTGGTGCTGGTGGTAACTGCGTTGGTACTGGCTGCAAAATATAATTCTTCCTAATCCAGCCCCACTGTTCAGGATCGATGTCTTTTCCCAACCAGTTTGAACTTGATAATACACTCTACACAAATGCTGCTGAGCTGCTGAAGATGTTGGAGGAAGTGATGCATTTTTCGCTTAGTCCGCGTCGTATCTCCAAAATGGTTAGGCGTACGAAAAAAATGTATAAGATCTTTAAGGTAGAGAATTTGCGGATGTACAACTTTTATAATAGATGTTGTTCCCGTTTGAGCCATAAAACTGAGTTAATCGCGAATCCGCAGTTTCCGCGACCTTCCTACGCGACTTTCAAGAAATTCTCCAGGTGTATCGTGGCGTAACTACCAAGTGTTATTCAAGACGTCGACTGTTTTAGAAAACCACAAATAACGCACAGTAGCCATGACTCAAAACTGTCATTTTTCACACGATGTATGCAAAAATCCAAAAAACACAGTCCTGTCATGTTTTTCACACAGTCCTGTCAAAAACAGAACTGACACCTTTTATTTGTATTTTTTAACGTAGGCTAGCCTAATCAGTTTCATGGCAACCGACTCATTCAACGACTAAACATCAGTTTTGGAGTCTTCAAACCACACCACTTTTAAAGAAGTTTATTAATAATAGTTGATTCTGCAGCCGTAGAAAAAGTATTGTAAACAACATGTTTGAAAACATCTTTTCACACTCATTCGACTTATCGAACTCACCTTCGGCTCATTCCACCAAACTGTCTGACTCGTGTGAAAAGGTTCGTTTTCGGAACATGTTGTTTAAAATACTATTTTCGTATGGCACGAATTTAGCACAGAGGTCAATTTTACAACTGAAACGCCTAGATTGTAAGCAAATAGAAAAGGTAGCGATGCTTGGAATATCCATGGCAACCGCCAATAAAATAATTTTTTTCTACGACTGCCTTCGAAAACGACAAATAAATCACAGTAACCATGACTCGAAACTGTCTTTGTTCACACGATGTGTACAAAAATTCAAAAAACACAGTACTGTCATGTTTTTCACACAGTTGTCAAAAACAGAACTGACCCCTTTTATTTGTATTTTTTGAAGTAGGCTAGTTTATTCAGGTTTATAGCAACCGACTTATTTAACAACTAAACACCAGTTTTGAAGTCTTCAAACCACATCACTTTTAAAGAAGTTTATTAAAGATGGTTGATCTGTTTACTTATAAAATTGTTTGTTTTCCTCGCAGTGTAGAAAAAATATTGTAAACAACACGTATGAAAACATATTTTTCTACGATTGTGCTGAAAGTCAAATTTTCTAACTTCAAAATGACTGTGGAAAATGTCACTTTGCCGCACGCCGTGCAGCAAAGAATTTGCTACACGCCTCGATGACATCTTCACAAATCTAAAATTTTGTAAAGACTTTAAGGGAAATAACTTCACAATTGTAGAAAATATAGTATGTAACACACATGTGGCAAGCTTCATTGCAAAACTCGAACACGAGCGCAGCGAGTACTTTCATACGTCGTTTTGCAATAAAGCCCTTGCCACACTTGTATGACAATACACTATTTCACACTCATTCGACTCATATAATATTTAGAGTGAAAAACCACTTTGGCACTAAAAAACATATATTAGATGAAGCCCGCAGCCTAATTTTTGTAGATAACGCAAAATGATTGAAATATCGTACTTTAGAGCGTGGTAGCACATTTTAAAATTCATTTTTTTTTTTTAATCAAAAGAGCATTTCTTCTTTTACATAAAAAGGAACATTTTTACAGGGTGAGACATAAAATATGACAAGATTTTTTTTTTTTGGGTTGGTCTAGTGTGTACATGAACCAGAAACCTCAAAATATATATTTTTTTCATCCACCCCCACTACCACCCCCGATGTGGGGTATCGTTTTATGGGTTTTTGGGGTAGAGGGTTTCAAATATTATATTATTAAAGTTCCATGAAGAATTATTTCCACATACAAAATTTTTTCGTTGTGAGTGACTTCGATAAAAAATCTGGATGTGGAAGTAGTGATTCCTTGGGCAGCGGTTTTTTATAGTTGTTGTGAATTTCAAATGATTTAGGTATTTTGAATATATTTTTTTGCTTTAAAATCTCGATATTTCATGACAAAATTTCAATTTTTTTTACCGTTTCTATACTTGCATTTCACCACGTAGATGTGGAAGTGAAACTACTAGCAATCACTGAATGCATGAGGTTTAGTGACCACATTTACTAACATTATAAAGGAATAAGTGAGTTAATTGTTATTTTATCGCGTGCTAATATCTCAGATTTTGCAGTTGGTACACAGAAGTTCCTGATCCTTATGAACCTTACAAACTTAAATAAGCTTAACTAATGAGTTGCTTTGCATTCTATATTTATACATATTAAACGAGGTCATTAATTAAAGTCTTAAGTGTTTAGAGAAAGACGCAAAGTACAGTTAAAAAATTTAAATGCCCATTTAAAAAGAAACAAAGCAGGGCAATAAAGCGTCTAAACTTTCTGCTGAAACATTTGTTTATTAAAGTTGAAGTCAGACGGTTCATTTTATCTTAAAATACAGCTCGGAGATACTCTAGTTCTTAAATATTGCACAAGCCTAGTTGGATGCTTCCAGCATGTTAACGTTTTTTATTTCGCAAAATAACGGGGAAAGTATATTTTTATTAAATATCTAACGAGTTGCGTGTTTTCTGGATCGTAAATTAATTTTCTAAGCTTATTGTTTTGCTGATACTTATTGTTATATAAGAAAAAAAATATTGTTTCCATGCACGATATATATTCACTCCAAATGTGTTTTAAACAATTCTTACTAATTAGGCTTATTAAAATAATTACAGTGTGATTTAGTACTTCAGCAGGTCTCCTATATTAAAAATACGTCCTTGTCTTTATGTGTCTATTTTGGATGTACAATGGACATCGTAAACCTCACGTATGAAGTATGTAATTCCATTGTACATCCATTTTTAATACTTCTTCAACTTAGAATATTTGAATGCGTCCACTGAAATAGGCAGAGACGAAAAAAGGCCTCGATGGAGGAAAAAGCTGGAAACTGGTTTAATCGCTTTAATTAGACATACAATATAATATATCGAGTTTCCTACAATGAGACCGGAATATTTCGAAATCTTATAAAATATGTACCAAGGCAATTTTTTCGTTTTTAGTAGATTTTAGAGTAAAAAAAGGTTATATAAAAAAATGAAGAAGACAAAATTCTCTACAAAATATAATATGTTATATTGTAGGAGCAATAGTCTCGAAGCTACAAGCGTGAGAATTCATGAATCTCATTGCAAGTATCGAAGAAACTGATACTACCGCTCCGTACAACTAACTTCAATAGTTTTATTGAACTATTATTATTATTATTATTGTTACACTTTTACCATCATACATCATGATCATACTACTACGTGTATGTGTCAAAGAGACAGAGATCGAATAGTATCCGGCGGTTGAAGCATCAAGTAGCAGGAACTCGGTGCTCACCATCGGTGAAGACGTTGATCTGCTTGTGTTGATGACGATCTTAGCTACGGACGTTTTGAACATTTATTCTTTGAAACAGAACAAGGGTAAAGTTTAGCAAGTAGTTTACACTCCGGTGTCTTTCAAATACCGATAAATTGTGGAAAAAGTATTATTCGTTCAGGCGCTCAGTTGCTGTGACACTAACTCGGTCTTCTTCAGGCAATGAAAAATACAAGGGCATAGCAGGATAAGCATGTGTTAGCTGCCCCTTTACCAATCGGGTCGAAATTTTGAGTACAAGTTGATAGTAGTGTTAGATGAAATTTCCCAAAATATTATTTTTGGAAAACCATTTTTACGGGAGTTATGGGGGTAAAAAGAGAAATGGAATTTTTTTTTCTCAAGAACGGAAAAACCGATTTTCATGAAAAAAAAATATGATGGCTTTTGATAGCACAAATGTAATGTAGAAAAAAAGTTTATTTGTTGAAAAAAATGGTGAAAAAAATTTTTCAAAATAAAAAATAAAATTTTTTAGGGAATGTTCTCGAGGTACACCTATCATTTCCTTTCAAATAAATGCTTATACGCCCCTTTAAAACATATCCAATTTTCAAAGCGATCGGAAGGGTACAACATATTCAAAATTGATAATCACGGGCATACTGCGGGCGGCGCGGTTTATTACTACATCTTACTACCACGATCACTGGCGGCCATTACTCCCATATCGTTTACATCAGTATCAAACTTCAAGAAGTGTGGTGCAGATATTTTCAAATTCTCTGACGTCAACTATTGGGTCAAACAAAATGTAGTCTGAAAATTTGAAAATTTTGCAATAATGACGTCTGTAGTCAGCCTACGAAGGTGCTTCTCACTAGTCAGGGTGCCTGTTTATTGTGAGTCCCTTGCCTCTCACTAGTCGGGGCACTTGTTTATTGTTCCCCCTTGCCTTTCACCGGTCGGGTTGACTTTTTTCGTGAATCCTCTTGCCTCTCACGATTCAGGTTACTCTATATCGTTGAGACTTCTCTTAGTATTCATTTTTGGAGAGCATCCCATGAGAATTTTTTTTTTTGTTTTGAAAAAAAATATTTCAATACTTTTTTGAAAAATTTTGCAAAACATTTTGCAATGATGCCGTTTGTAGTCAGCTTACTAAAGAACTGTAGTTCCCAAGGTCCACCACGTGGAGGTTACAATACGATTTTGGTCCACTTATTATGGGGTGTTTGTTTATTGTGACTCTCCTTGCCTCTCACGAGTCGGGATGCTTGTTTATCATGAGTCCCCTTGCCTCTCACTAGTCGGGGAGCTTGTTTATTGTTAGATCCCTTGCCTCTCACAATTCGGGGAGACATTTTTGCGTGAGTCCTCTGGCCTCTCACGAATCAGGTTACTCTATAGCTGTTGGCTACTGCTGGCACATTGCTGCAATTGTATACTATCTGTCCCACGCAACGTTCTGAAGCCATCTGATATTCTTAGCGACATTTTTTCTCAGAATAATATTATTCCTGTAATTAAGAACACTAGCAATGAAGACTAAGAGAAGTCTCATCAATATAGAGAGACCTGATTCGTGAGAGGCAAGAGGAGTCACGCAAAAAAGTGACCCGAATTGTGAGAGACAAGGTTACTCATAATAACTAAGCACCTCAACTAGTGAGAGGCAAGGGGACTCACAATAAACAGACACCCTGACTAGTGAGAGATACTATAATCTCCTCGTAGTGGATTTTGAAAACTAGTTCTTTCGCAGGCTGACTACAGACATGATCATTGTAAAATGTTCAGATTTTCAAACTGCCAGTGACCATGGCAGTAAGATGTAGTAATGAACCGCGCCGCGCGCCGCCCGTAGTATGCCCATGATCATCAATTACTTCCACATGCAGTGGAAGTATAGTAACGACAAAAAAATTTTTAAAAATTTTTATTGTTCAAATAGGCTTAGAATGTCATGAAACATCGAGATTTTAAGTTTGAGCGAAAAAAAATTTTCCGTCTGTCGGTCTGTCGGTCTGTAACTTTTTTTTGTGCGCACGTTTACTCTGAAACCGTTTAAGATATTGACTTGAAATTTGGTACACGTATGTATTTTAACGTGATCTGGAACTAGATTATATTTTCATCTTGTTCCATCGAAGGGTTGGGGGTAAATTGGGGTAAATTTGGGGTAAATAGGTAAATTAAGCAGGTAAGAGTCCAGAAAATTGGTATTTAGTATATTAAAGAGTAGCTAAAGTCTCAAAAAAATTGTTGGCATTAGCCACCCCCATTACCACCCCCACCCCATTATTAAAGGGGATGAAAAAAAATTGTGATTTAGTGTGTGTACAAGAATCAGAAATCTCCAAATATTTTTTTACTTCATCCACCTCCCTACCACCCCCTATCACCACCCCCACCCCACTACTGATGTGGGGTATCGTTTTATAGGTTTTTGGGGTAGAGGATTTCAAATATTATATTATTAAAGTTCCATAAGCAATCATTTCCACATACGAAATTTTTTCGATGTGAGTGTCTTGGATAAAAAATGTGGATGTGGAAGTAGTGATTCCTTGGGCAGCGGTTTTTTGAATATGTTGTACTCTTCCGATCGCTTTGAAAATTGGATATGTTTTAATGGAGCATATAAGCATGTATTTGAAAGGAAATGATGGGCGTGCCTCGAGCACATCCCCTAAAAATATTTTTTTTATTTTGAAAAATTCCTCGTCATTGCAAAATGTTTTGCAAAATTTTTCAAAAAAGTGTTGAAATATTTTTTTTCGACAAATGGACTCAATAATTTTTTTCTACGTTTGTGCCATCAAAAGCCATAACACATATTTTTTTTATAAAAATCGATTCATCCGTTCTTGAGAAAAAAAAATTTCCATTTTTCTTTTTACCCACATAACTCCCGTAAAAATGGTTTTCCAAAAATAATATTTTGGGAAATTTCATCAAGCATCACTATCAACTTGTATGCAAAATTTCGACCCGATTGATGCGGTGGCAGCTAACACATGCTTATTCTGCTATGCCCTTTGCCAAAATCATCGCAAACAGTACGAATCTGCAGACGATCAGCAAAGTCTTCAAAAACTCGGATGCTCACTCGGACTTCGTCGATATTACAGAGCAAAAATGCATTTTGGCTCCGTCCGGGGCAAATTGTTCGACGAGTTCCGTTTCCAATGTTTCGTGATATCGCCCGAGCGAGACAAGTCAAACTTGGCATCCGTGCCGCCAACAGAAGCAGCAGCTCACGAACGTTCTCTTCGCACATATCATCAAGTACAAACGTGGTATGGGAACGCTAAAATTCCGCAGATCTAGGGCTGGACCAATTTGAAGAAAGGCTTGTTGCTAGTCACGACTAAAAAAGATCCGGCTCCAGATTTCCTGTTAAAAATGATTCCATGCAAATGTACGAAAGGCTGCAAAGACGCATGTAGCTATCGAAAAGCAGGTCTCCGATGTTCGGCTATATGTTAGGATTACCGAGATCACGCCTGTACTAATGTCGATGCCTGCGACATCATAAATCTAGAGCATGGCGATGATGCGAATGCAAAACTCGAAAAGTTTTTCGACTATGATCCGACAAATTCCGAGAGTGTTATAGATTTAGCCCAAAAACGGCAAAAAATAAATTGACGTGTTTTATTAATTTATATTTGAGTAATAATTATTGTTATACAACCCTTCATGTATGTTTAGTTAATAATAAATTGATAAATATAATTTAATAGATACAGTAAAGCAAGGGGCACATATTCATAACGTTATTATCAATACTTGAAATGAGGTTATCGACTTCTTGCGGTGCTAGCTCCGAAACCACTGCTCCTACATTAAAATATAAAATAATGTTTTTTGTAGAGAATCTTGTCCTCATGTTGCTTTCTTTACTGTAAGACCCATTGAAGATGAGAAAATTGCGAAAAACTGATTTTTTGCACTTGTTTTGGAAATTTTCTAAATGTTTCAGCCCACTCTCATTGTGGGAAACAATATTTGAGAGGTACAAAAACTGTCGTATGGTTTTATTCTTTCCAAGTTTGTAATAGATGTTGGTAGGGGGGATATAATTATAAAACACTGACTTAGCCCTACCACTGGTTTACAAGTATTCGCCTGGCAATTCATATAGGCAATGTAAAATATAAATCCTCTTTTGTGATATTTTCAGGCAGAATCTTCCAAGAAATCTGCCCTGCACTCACTCTGATGATACTGATGATAGCCAACAGTTGGAAATTGGTAGTTGCGAGCAATTGTTCTCTCTTGTTGCAGTAACTAATTTTGCTCAATTGGCTGCTGGCGCTGTTTCTAAATAAGTTGGCCTGTTTTAATCTGAAGTCAGTAAAAATCGTCCGTTCAGTTATGGACCGATGAAATTATGTTCGCTGGGGTACATCTTACCTAGATCTTTATGCACCTATTACGTCTACAAGCCCATCGTAATTTTTAAGGTATGAATTATGTTTAATACGATGTTGCTACATGAAACCATAACTTTAGGCACTATGCCGTCACTTTTGGGCGGTACAGGTGAGTACAAACGTAAATTGAATTTTTCATCCGAAAGTGCGCTCTTCAGACAAAATTTTCTTGTATGGCATTCTTCTTGTTGATAGTTCATAAAGAAATAATCACCTAGAACCTACTGCCGTACAAAAATAATGGGACCGGAAGCCAGAAGGATTTTTGATTTTCCGAAAATTTTTCCAGGCATATAGGTAATTTAATACTGTACGGCGTTTGTACAGTTAGATTTGTATGCTTCATAGATTCATTATTCAGCAACGCCGTACATATTTGGTGGTTACGGGTTGAGAAATCCCTGGGCGCAACCCCTTCCTAGACCCGTAGGGTGCAAGATCATTGCAAAATGTACGGCATCGATTCTAAAGTATTATTCAACATCTACAATAATTTTTAATAATTGTGCAGTCTAAAAATTATAGTAACTATAAATATAAATAAACGATTACCTGCGTTTGGGGGTTGAATTTCACTTTTTGGCAATAAGATCATAAATTCCCGTACGGCAACCGATTTTTTGACATGATGTAACTAAATATTATCGTTGTACATTATTATAGCCGGTTATAATTAATGGAACCAAATGAAAATGAATTAAAAAAATAAATAAAATTTTCAAAATTTAAAAGATTTTCAAAATGCGCTGTGTATTAAAAAAAGGAGAAATATTTCTAAAATTATTGCTATTCTGAATTCTTTAAACTTGGAAATATAAAAGAAAATAGACGCCGTACATTTTTACTTTTAGAATTTTTCACAACTGATGAGACCGGCCTTTAGGCTCATCAATTTACTGTACGGCGTTTACAAAATGTTATCGACTATATCAAATAGTAATTGAAAATTTTGCTGCCGTTCATATTAGCCCATTCAGTGTGACAGCCAAATTGATTTATTGTTAGCTTGAACGGGGCAATTATATATTAATCATTGAATGTGGCGGGCAGTTTATCTTTCATAAATAGAGCTCGAGAATTTTACCTCGGTGACGTGAAAGTCAGTTTTAGAAAATAGTTGCAGAAATAAAATAAAATCTTGGGGTGACAAAATACTTTTCCATCCATCTGTAACCATTCTTTTTGTACAGCATTTAGTTTTTATTGATTATTGTTTGTTTTAAGTATTAATACACTATGCTAATGCCGTAAATAAATTTTTCACCCTAAAATTGCTCTTTTCAGAGGGAAATAAATTTTCCTGCCGCAGCCATTGTGTTTCATGAAAAATGTCTTCGTTTAATGAAAAAGCATTAAGATCATTGAATTTGATGTTGGTTCAAATCACCATCACTATACTAGTAGGGGTAGGAGGCTGCGCCCGGGATTTCTCAACCTGTCACCACCAAATATGTACGGCGTTGCTGAATAATGAATCTATAAAAGCATACAAATCTAATTGTGCAAATGCCGTACAGTATTATGTTACCTATATGCCTGGAAAAATTTTCGGAAATTCAAAAATTCTTCTGGTTTCCGGTCCCATTATTTTTGTACGGCAGTAGGTTCTAGGTGATTATTTTTTTATGAACTATCAACATGAGGCTTGTCGTACAAGAATATTTTGTCCGAAGAGCGCATTTTCGGATGGAAAATTCAATTTACCTGTGTACTCACCTGTATCGCCCAAAAGTGATGGCATAGTGCCTAAAATTATGATTTCATATACCAGCATCGTACTGAATATAATTCATGCTGGGTCACTTGACTCTTTAAAAATTACGATGGGCTTGTAGTATGCATGCCCGTACATGGGACGTAATTAAGACTTATTTTTAGGTACCTATTACCACCAGTGGACGTACATTACGTACATGAAACCTAGTTAAATCCACATACATGCTCTGCCCATTGCAGTACCATTTTAGTACGATTATATATACACTGGATAGACACTGGATGTACAAGTACGTACATACATCCAATAGTCGTCCAAAGTTGTGATACTGGGACATAAACTGGAAGCCAGTTGTGTAAAATTTGAAAGAGAGGCAGACCAAATGTACGTAATTTTTACATCCGCTGGACATTGAACTTGTGCTGTTTGGGATAGTCTATTCTAAGAATGAAGCGTTAGTTTTAAATAAGGAGTTTATGCTTCTCATTTGACAGAACTTCACATAGTAGAGCCGATGAGCTGGAACCGGACCAACAAGGATGAAATTAAGTCAAACATCTTGCAACGTGTTATTATGGTAAAAACTGTAAGCTTATAAATAATTAATTGTTTAAATAAATAAATAAATAATGATCAATTTGCGAAAGTCCTCTTTTCCTCATAGTAGGGCGATTCCGCAACAATTATGTTTGATGCTCATTCATTTTGCTTCTCGATTGATCATTCATGTTTTCTAGGATATTAGAATCTGAAAGTTTTCACTGTGGTCCCCTGTAATGTATGTACTTCTGCTTTGTACGTTTATCTGGAACACGACCTAAAACTCTATGTAGAACTGTGTATGTAACTGAAATTAGGTTAATTACAACTGAGATTCGGTGACAATTTAGCTACAAGGCAAATTTAGTGGTGTTGCTTGTTGTAGTTTTTTTTTGTTATTAACAGTGGTATGCATTTGTAATATACCACTCGAAGTAAACACAACGTATTATTTTTACTGTGTTAGTTTTCTTTCATTTACGTAAGTGTTCCATTTTAATTGTTGTCGTGGTTTTATATCAACTATTTACATAGGTAATGTCTTGCAAAAAAATACGGGATTAATATTTACATACTTCATTAGACCTACGATTCCAAGATATTAAAATGCAACCAAATAGTGTGTAATTTTCTCCTCCTATTTATGCGTGCTTGTACAAAAATATAACTAAAAGTTCCAAAACACATCTATATACACATAAATTTAGAGACCAATTTATTGTCACATTTTCCTGGGAAACGGTTCACCAAATATGGATATTTGGGTATCATTCGATTCCTTTTATTGAAGAGAACAATTCGATCAGAGAAAATGTATTCCTGTTAAATAAAAAATAATATTTATTTTTCAGTTCTTTTATTAGCTGTCTAGGGATCCCCTAGTAAGGGAAAGGGCGATATGTCACTAATGAAAATATACAGAATGTAAATAGAATAGGTCTACGTTTAAAAGTTTTAAAAGTTGTTTTGTTTCAATAACTTAATCAACTAAATATCAGGTAGCATTTTTGTAACTTATGATTTATAAACACACAGAGAAGAAGCAAAACATAAATAATTAGATTAAATACTAATTTAATGTTTATTTTTCTTTAAGCATTGCAAAATTTTGAACATAATAAATTGGAAATATAAATACGTGGTTTAATTAATTATAGTTTTTTTTTTTTAAATCCTTGTTTTTTAGAATCAAAACTATTCTTTTTGGTATTTAATTTATGTACAATTATAGAAATATCCAGCTTGGGCGTGAAACACTGCAGCAGAAGTTAGATATTATGTAAACTTTCTATCTTCTCTGGGACCTTCTTTCCATCTCCTTGATATCCTGGCGAATCCTTGAGCTTGCTCCTCATTTTCAGCTTCTTTTCTGGAAACTAGTCCAAGTTAGAGTGGAGAAAATGACCCTTGAGGTCATGTCGTAACATAGCTGTTGAAATTTGTCAAGCGTGTTATAATATCTTTATAATTTGAATCCTCATTATTTTCGAAAACTTGCTGATCACAGCTTTTAGAGTTGTTCACGTCTCTCTCAGCCTATTTCATTATTCTTCTAAATGTATTTTTATTGTTTCCTTAATTCGAGGGCCGCAAGCATACGAATACTTAAAACAGTCTTTGTGTTTGTCTTTATAAACTGCTTCATGAAAAGCTAGTTGTATGTCAAGTGGTGGGTGGAACACTTTTGTGGATAAACTAATTTTTTACGTACAGTATTTTTAGAACTTGTTGATTCTTCAAGGCTATTCTGCTCTACATTCTCACTTATACGGAAAACAGGAATAATGTAGTCACATTATTCCCCTAATAGCGCAAAGACAATCTATAAGTGGTCAATAAAATGATGTCCCTGGTGACGGCAAATTTTTAATGCGAAGTCTCAATACAAGAATTTGAAAGAGGTTAATAGAAGATCCAAATCTCTGACCATACCATTTAGTTTATTTTCAGTAAATAGTTGTAGATCATTTAAATTTATCGGTTGAAAGTAATCGGTGATGTTATTTATTTGTAGTACTCTCAAAGCCGAAGTCATTTGAAAGTGTCCTACTCCTCCATATATCGCGCCCATGTGTAACGGGTTGTATAGCAAATGTAAGGTGTCGATAAACTATTTAGTATATCCTTATATACTGAAAAAAATATGTCATAGATTTATGGTAAGTTTCGAATAAGTACGCAAGATATACTTCAGAACCTGTAAAATAATGCACAAAAAATTATCTCACTCTTTGGTTAGAAGCTTATAATGCAATGAATCAATGGTTACTGAAATCCAAAATTTTACTTCGTGAAAATATTGTGCGTACTGGAATTGTTTAACACTATTTTTAGTGAAATCAGTACCCAAAAATCTTTAAAAACCAGTCATTAAATAACTTTTTCGTACCACTAGCTCTATAAGTGTCATTTTTTGACGTCTGTCAGTGTTATGCACTTACAGCTCATAGGCAAAAAAGCACAAAATCTACTTTTATGCCCTAGGGCAAAAAAGTAAAGTAATAAGGAATGAAATTCTGGCACCAACAAAGCACACGCATTTTTAGCTGCCTACTGAATGTCAATACTTTCATCTTAATCCATATTTTTATTGCAAAAACTGACGTACTATTAGCCCAGTCGATGAAGGTATTTGCCTACAAAAATTCGCAAACTGAATAATTTTTTTTTAATAAGTTCGTGAAAGTGTATAGAATAATATCCTGAAAAGTTTACATTTCGCTCGCATGCAGAACATAGAAAAAAGTGAAAACAAATTTTTTTCATCCATATTTTCAAAATTTTGAAAATACAGATGGTTAGATCAAGTATTTATGAACAAAAAAAATGTCGCTAAAGCCATGGTTTTCCCGGAAAGAAATAGTTAAGTGTAACGTTATAACTCGGAGCGAGATAAATGCGTGCGCGCGCTTGAATACGCATGACTGTGTCACCGACGCACTGAATTACATGTCACTTAATCAGAATTTGTTTAATCCATATGAGTGTGGGTTCATTTAAAAGATGAAAATTGCAGCTTCCTGATGCTTTTTTATTTTAAACAATTCAAGCAAAGGATGGATGGGGCAAATATACTTATATATATTATCACGCCCGAACTTAATCGTCACAATAAAACATATAAAAAAAAATAAAAGTCCTTCAAAAAAATTCGTTCTTCATTGAGAACTGTTAAAAAGTATGTACACTTCATTATTATTATGGTTTATTAAGTTGTAGTAACGTGGATTCAAAAAAAAGTACATCTAAAATCATTTTAACTTAACTGCTTGATGATTTTCTTGATAAATATATATATTGGAGGCTGCAACTTGCTGGCTGCGATAAATTTTATTAAGACATTTTTTGTTCAGAAACACGTGGTCTATCCACCTGTATTTTTTGTTTTTTTCTGCCCTGACTTAATTTAAAAATTTTGAAAAAATGGATGAAAAAAATTTTTTTTCACTTTTTTTTTATGTTCTGCATCTGAGAGAAATGTAAACTTTTCAGGATATTATTCTGCACACTTTCAGGAACTCATTAAAAAAAATTATTCAGTTTGCAAGTTTTTGTGGGTTTCACTATAAAATGTTCTGTGTCGTCTGGGCTATATGAAGTTATCAATTTGATAACTTATTGACAGTAACCATAGCAGAAAGCAAACACTATTCAATTAAAGTCTAAGCCAACTAATGAACGAGTTCGACAAATCTTCAAATATGATAATAATTATAATTATAATCATATAATACTTTTTTATTTACCTCTTGGAACTGAATATTGCCTTAAAATAAAAAAAAAACATTTTCGATTATTTTTATTGACATTTATGCAAAGATCTCACAGCGTAGTTCAGGTATGGTATAACAGACATAGGCTAAATTGAGGTATCTGAGAGTAACCCTAAACTCCAAATTGTCGTCGAAAAATCAAGTGGAAGTTCAAACGAGAAGAGCCTACATACATATGTCTACGGATGTTTAAACGCATCTTCCGTTTCAAGTGGAGATTAAGTCCAAAGATCACCCTTTGATTGTATAATGCCTCATAACATACGTGGCCCTGGTCTGGTGACGCCTCCAGGAGTGTTCCATAGTTAGGTCTGGTCTTTGTCAAGTTCAAAGGTCTAGGAATAATAAGATCAAGCAAAACCACTTGAACACATATGAACCCAGTGTTGTGGAGGGCAATGAAGGAGTAGACCGCTTGGCGGGAGAAGGACCAAAAATTCCTTTCCCTAGTCCTGAGCCAGCCTTATGTTTGCCAAGAAGTTTGATTCAATCAAAGCTACTAACCTGGACAATGATGCAGTTCAACAACTATTGGGCTCAGGCGCCCGGAATAAGGAATTCAACTGACTCTATCGTAAATGGTTCTTTGAGCTTCATAAAGAAAGAATGAGATGGATAGTAGGCCTGATAACGTGACACTGTCCTCTGAACAAGAGGTTGAAGAACGATCCTATTTGTTGAATGTGTGGAGTAGGGGATGAAACCGTCACTCACATTCTGTAGAAATGCACACCATTAGGAGCGCTAAAATAATTAGGAGCGCTAAAATATAGACATCTCCAAAGACAGATTTTATAACCGGATGAAATCCTACATGTCACGAATGTACAATGGCCCGACAGGCTTGAGATTTGCGGATCTTAGAATCAGGTCGCTTTATTAATAATAATACAAGATTGTGAAGTTACTATACAGAAATTTCATATCCTAAATACAAATCCTAGGAGGTGGATTAAACCTAATTTAATTCAAAACTTAATATTTCCCTTTAAAATAAAGGTTTTGTGTAAATTACCGTTTTTGCTTAAAACTTTATTGCTCCAGACAAATAAGAAAAAAATGAGGAAATAACTAGGTAATACAGTTTTGATACTTAATAAATTAAGGTGTCCCATTAAACATACTAAAAGTTTTGAACACTATTGTGTTGTGATCAATTCGCCATTTTGGAGAAATGGTGCTCCGATTCACTATTAGCGATATCGAAATTATATTTCATGTAACAAGTAAAACTTATACAATTCTCTATAGAAAATTTTACATGGATTTTTTCCGTACATATTATTATAATCTTCGGAAATACGAAAATTGCTCTGATCGACACATTCCTAAAACTGTAAGTATTAGACCAGGCAACGAATGATTATAGAGGCAAATTTTAGGGACAGAAAATTTGACTTCGGAATTTTGTTTGAACTAGTTTGGAGATGAACATATCAAAAGTTCTCACTCCTAGGTGGTGAGCGGAGGGGAGTGAGGCACTTTAAAGGTCCCATTTTTTGGTTTTTCGCTTATATCTCGGAAACTATGCGTCGTAGCTGCTTGACCATTCTATATAGAAGGTGACAAAATTTGCTACAGGAATCACTACATTTGTCGATATGTTGTTCTGTTCTCGAGATATCCGCCCTCAAAATTCGGAAATTGCGGAAAACAGAACAACATATCGACAAATATAAGTACTGATTTTTGTAGCAAATTTTCAGCTTCAATTTTGTATAGAGTGGCCAAGCCGCTACGACGCATAGTTTCCGAGATATAAGCGAAAAAACAAAAAAATGGGACCTTTAAAGTGCCCCCCCCCCTCTTACCACCTAGCAGTGGGGACTTTCGATATATTCATCTCCAGACTAGTCCAAACAAAGTTCCGAAGTCAAAAATAACATTCAACATTTTTAGCCTATCAAAATATAAGGACTTAGCTTTAATCTATAATTTTTTTTGCTGAAAGCGACCGTAGATTGGATCTATAGAACGCCAACGTACCCATCGCATTATATCGTGCGTCTCAGAGCGCGTATATCATAAGATGCTATGCATCGCTCGATATATTGGCGAACTGTTTTAAGCGTTACCACCGGCAAAGTATTGAGTGGTGTAGAAAATGTCCCGCTCTTTGCTGTACAATAGATTGGCAATACACTAAGTACATATATGACTACTAATATTTTGGCACGTGCAATGGAGTTGGAATAAAGAAAAAATGAAAAATACCAAAGTTGAGTTTTCTCGCGATTTCGGACAATATACTAAAATGGCTATGGTAATATGTATTCTTGAAGGAAATTCAATGCTCTACAACTTCTTTTCTTACGACTTTTTCGTGGGATCAACATTTGAAGAGTTATCTTAACAAAGAGAGCAAAAAATGTGAGGCGAAAAAATTGTTTTCCGCAATTTCCGAATTTCTAGAACGAACGGAACAACATATCGACAAATGTAAATAGTGATTCTTGTAGCAAATTTTGTCAGCTTCAAAGAATAGTCAAGCCGCTACGATGTATAGTTTCCGAGATATAAGCGAAAAAACAAGAAATCTTTAAAGTACCCCCGCTCACCACCTAGGAGTAGGGACTTTCGGTATGTTCAGCTCCAGACCAGTCCAAACAAAGTTCCGAAGTCAAATTTTATGTCCCTAAAATTTCCCTCTACACCCTTTTTTGATCATTCGTTGCCTGGATTAATATGGCTTGTCTTCAGATCATTATGTTATATACGTCTGCCTGTCCACCTGTCCTTTTGCCTTTCCGTCCGTTATGTTTTTGTAAGTATGATAACTTAAGAGAGACTTTTTATCTTTTTTTAACTTCGCAACCTTTCAATCCTCTCTATATCTCATTCTGTAGGTTTTATTTTGTTCTTGTTTTTATCCTTTTTGTTCTTTTATACTATATTTATTGTTCTAAATTCCCCTCTCGGTCGATAAATTCTAAAAAATTCAAACCTTTTAAAAAATAATTTTTAAACACCACATTTTCCTGACTGCAATGAGACCACCAGGGTGGTTATCTCGAATGAGTTTTTTCGTTGAGCTTTTTCCCGTGCCAATTACCAAAATTCTTCAGTGCTACGTGTTAGTTTATAAAGTGTTTTTAATTATTTTTAGATCTTTTTATACAACATTCCTAATTTTCTTATTAGTTTTAAATTCGCCTGGGCGAACAGGAGAACTGATTTGTCTAAACCTGTTTCCGTTAAACCGAGCCGAACCTGCCCAGTATAGCCCATCAATTGCCAGGGCACGCAGCGCCGTGGATATCTGGCTGGCCCCGGTCAGTATCCGGCAAGGCACATTGTTGTAATTTAAAATTTAATAAACATGTATTGAACCGAAAAATTGCTTGAAATTTGGAAAGTACGTTAGTATTAGCTAAAGGAAGAACCTTTGAGTTTTGAAAAAAATTGATCAATAAATATAAATGTAATGAAACATTTTAAGAAAAAAATGCACGTTAAGAGTGTTGTAACACCTTTGATACGATTCTATAAACACAAAGATACTGCATAAGATACTAACCAACGGAACGACAATCAAGATGACCAAAAATCGAGAGATGACTAAAAATTCAAGTATAGCAATTACAATCTTATCAAATGTTACCACACTCTTTACATGTATTTTGTTCTTAAAATGTTTCGTAACCTTTATGTTTACTGATCGTTTTTTTTTAAGGGATCTCCCTTTAGCTCACTAACTTACTGTCCAAATTTCAATAAACGAACTTACCTCTCCTAATAGCTCAGGAAGCAGCGATAAAAATTTTTGGCCGATTTTGTTAACATTGTTCTACTATTTCTGTGACATAAATAGTGAATATGGTTGTCTAGCAGGATACGCGCGACAAGGCTCGTTAGGAGCGTTTGAACTATGTAAAAAAAATTAGTGTCGTTGACCGAAATCATTAACGATAAGATTTTTTTTATGAATTATGGACATCATGAAATGCTCGAAAAAATCCTGTCTGCCATCATACTTGTGGGACAAAATGCAACTGCCACTTGAACAAGTATGTCAAAGAAAAGAAATAGTTAGACTTGAGAATAGGATTTTGCAGAGTGAGAAGGAAATATGCGTTTATTTTCGATTCATTATAAATATTTAAAAAACCAAACAGCATATATTTTTTTTATTGTAAATTTCTGTTGTACTTGAATATTGTAGTTTGTCAATGAAAATAGTTCCTAATTTCATTATTATATATTTGACCATTTAACTATATACAACATTTATGATAAAAACTACATATTGTTGTATTCCTTAGAGCAATGGGAAGTATCTGAAACTATTTTAAAGATTATACCATTTAATATTTTTTAAATATTTATAATAAACTGAAAATAAACGCATTTTTCCCTCTCACTGCAAAATTCTTTCCTTAAATCATTAATGTTGAAACTTCTTGTATTAAAAGTTTATGGTATAGAATGCAAGAAGAACATAAGATACCAGTCTTTTATTGACAATATATTTTTTACATAGTTGAGACGCTCCTGTCGAGCCTTGTCCCGCTACTCGCATGGCATGCTCACCATTCATCAATTAACAGGACATATACACCACAAAAAACAAATGTACAAAGTTAATAAAAACCAAAACTGTCGCTAGCTTCTGGTCCATAAGTTATCGTGCTTACAATAACATGACGGACGGAAAGGTACACGAATAGACGACGGACATTTTGAAAATTGTTCAGAATTCTATGATTAACACACTGACATGATTTTGTTTTCTCTACGAGAAATATCTACAGTTTTAAAGAAGTGTCGATCAAACGCAATTTTCGTATTTCAGAAGAGACAAACATGAATATAATACACTTTGTTAATGATTAACGAGAAATAAGCAAAAGAATTAATAGGGCCACCATTTTCTCCTCGAGCGCAACAGATTTAGTTCAAGACTTTTAGTATGTTTAATAGTAGACCCTAGTGAAAATCTTCGTCAAGTTTCAAGACTTCATCAGCTATTTCCGCAAATGTCGAAAGGCCATGGCAGGTTAAGATAAGTGTCCGTGCCTTTGCAAGCTTTTTGCGTGTAGTTCTTTCCAGTGAATTATCTTTGTGTAAGGTACTACCACAAAAAGTTTTGACCTCAAAAACTGAAAAAGTTCTTAATCAAATGCACCTATTTGTTTGTACTTCACTTATATTGTAAATCTACTCGTGACAATTTATTAATGATATTTTTAGGAAATCTTTTCATACAGAAAAAAAATTGATGTTTTTGAGTTTTTTGAAAAATTTAAATACGTACTTGCACGTTAGAGACACCCACCATTTTCTATTAATTATACACCATACAATAAACTACAACATATATTTTTCACAAAACTCTATCGAAGACGTAGTCAAATTGGAAAAGATAATGTCAGGAACATAAAAGGATTTTAATGCCTTGGGCGTATGAAGAACTTTATGACGCTTCTAGCTTTAATTCAGTTTCTAAGCCCTTAAAAGATATTTTGGCGCTTTATTTTGTTCAATTTTCTGCTCTGAATTATTTTTTTAATATTACACAAAAGGGATTATATAGAACTGATAATTCGAGGTTTTGGCGGAGGCGCCGCGTCTAACATGTCTTTAATTATCATATTTTGAAGTTCATGATATATTATGGGACTATTAAAAAATTACGTTCGCTTTCAGAGGGGAGGGGAGAATGTGACAAAATGAATGAATGAATAGGAGGGTATATGAAAAGTTCTGACAAGAAAATGAAAAATAACTAAAACAAATAACGTTATAAATAACGTGTATAGTTAGTTGTTTTCAGATTTACTACGCACTCAAAAAATGTCGGCGCCTTTGATCTTTATCACGCCGACATTTTTAACGAATAATAGGCGTGTAATCAACTTTAAGTACGTATTTAAATTTTTCAAAAAATTCAAAAGCATTAAATTTTTCTTTTATGAAAAGATTTCCTGAAAATATCATTAATAAATTGCCATGACTAGATTTACAATATATGTGAAGTACAAACAAATTGGTTCACTTGATTAAGAAAAAAAAAATCTTTCGAATTTTCGAGAAAAAAAATTCCCAGATACAAAATATTTGAGGTCAAAACTTTTTGTGGTAGTATCTTACGCAAAGATACATCACTGAAAGGAACCACACGCAAAAAAGTTGCAAAGGCATGGACACTTATCTTAACCTGTCATGGCCTTTGTTCCTATTTGACTGAGGTAAATGTAATTTGTGTATTTCCATAATTGTTCGAAAAGATATAAAAGAGGTGCTACAAGGGAAGTTAACTTTTTTATATTTCCTACAAATAACTATGCTAACAAATTAATACATGTTTGGCAGAATTCAGCAGTTCACTTCAATCGATGATTGAAGGAACTGAGAAATAGTAATAAAATACAAAAAAACTGCAACATCTTGAGACATCGTTGACTTTGTGTTTCTTATTTTTTAAATACCGCCCACCTGTCCTATCTACCTCAAATATCATGAGAGGTTTAGAAGTGCCAACAGATTTTACACAAAAAATTAGAACCTGAAAAATCTCGGTAAAGAAATTTAAATATTTTTTACCCCCTCTCTCTTTTCAAATAAAGTTTGTACTCTTTTCATAAACTGCTTTTGATATAATTTACAGCATACATTTTTTTCAAAAAATTAGGCAAAGTCATTCATTTTATGTTTAGAATGGAAAGTTGGGATAAATTAATATTACATTATTAAGAACTAATAGCATCAATATCGACTTAAATTTACACGGAGGCAGTTTACCCTATACTTATCCTGCTACGGCCTTTGTGAATTTAAGTATGATAATATAGTTTCCTGTCTTTATTGTGTTGGATCAACAAATTTCATTATCCACCCTAATAGCAGTGTACAATTTTCCAAGTTTACGGACTGAAATACTGCTAAAACTTAAGTTCAGGCTATTTATCTAAAGAAACTATTGATTATCTTATAGAAAAAGGTAAATGAACTGATTCAGCAGTCTCGACTATTCTGGATTTATCTGAATTCAGAGCAAATTTGTTTTCCTCCAGATATACTTATCATAAACCAACTTTACTTGAAGTGCTTCCAAATTGTTAAAGTTTCAAATGAGTAAGCTAATAATTCAATTCTGAATTTATTGGACTAGAAAATTTTAAAAATAGCGGGGAAAGCTGAGGATGATAATTTTTCTGTATTAATCTGTCAGATATTGCAGGAGTTGCAGTGAATTAACGGTTTTCAACAGATGGAATTGTTAGATTTTGAAAGAATTATATTCACTTCTTCAGTAGTAATTATTAATTTGAATACTCTTGATCAATCAACAAGGTGTATAATATAAAATGTTTCTTACAGTCCTCCGTTACTGAGTTACGGGCTCTTAAAATGACGGCCTGTAAATGAATTTTTATTTATAAATTTTAAACTATAATTTGTATCGAACTAGCAGGAGCTCACATTGAGCATTTATTGTAATGAGTCCATCGTTGCTGTCTTCCCGTTGCTGTTGTGCATAATTCCTCGTTCCCAAGTAGTGCCGTAATGAATTATTAGATCCTCGTGTAAATTGATTTTATAGAGACTTGAGAAATACGAGAAATAACTTATCTACGTAGAGCGACAGTATTCGAGTGTAATGCACGTGTTAAAACTATCTCTAATATTATTACTCAATATCTAGCAGAGTATACGAGATATTTTTATGTAAATTTTTAACAAGGTATAGAAGTTGAATGTTTGCAACAAAACAAATTAGACAGGGGCGTAGTGAGTCAACTTTTTTGGGGGGTTATTTTTCAAATTTGCCAACTTCATAAGACTTAAAACAAGCCAACTCTTTATATTAATTAAATAATAATTCCTCAAAAAAAAATTGATCAGCGGGGGGCAGAAATTCTAAAAAAAAAATTTTCGATAAAAATTGGCAACTTACATCTCGAATTTCCAACTTTTATCCAACTTTTGCCAAGTTCCGCCGAAATAAAAATTGATGAGCGGGGAGGAGAAAGTCAAAAACATTTTCAATAAAAATTTACAAAATTTCCACAACTTTTGCCAAGTTCCGCCCAAAATTGAAGTTGATGAATAAGGGAGGAGAAAATCTTTAAAAAAAATTTCAATAAAAGTCTGACAAAGTTGGGGGGTAACGTACCCCCCATACTCCCCTTCGCTATGCCCCTGAAATTAGGTATATTAAGTAACTTTATTTCGAACTCTACTAATAAGGTAATAGTTGGATAGAAATTAATACATTTCAAAAGGAACTCGCAGAATAGCAATAATCCTTTTACTGAGTCTATCATAGAACCTTATGTCCCAAACAATTTCTTTGTCACAGATAGTGTTTAAGGCACGCGACGCGAATTTGTCCACAGAAGCAAAGTTGAGATAGACAACACGTCAAATGTTTAAAACACGATTTTCGCTACGTGTGTCATTAGACAACTCACACTTTCCAGAGTTTTCAAGATATGTCTTAAATTTGGCAGGGGCAATGTACAACAAAAACGACAAATTTTTCATAATTTGACACTTTTTCATCATCTCCGGTTTTCCCGGAAATGACTCCAACTTTGACATTTTAAATGTATATTTTTACATTTTTTGATTCCGGAGACGATTTTAAGTACGACTGCGTAGTTTTAATATTTTTTTTTGAGTCCACTTGATTTTTAAGGCTATTTTTATTTTTGCACAGGGACGGCGCCAGACTGGCCAGGCCGGGGGGCACAACTTTTTTTTTTAGGTTTGTAGAAGGGCACAGAAACAAAACTTTTACTTAATAACATAATAACAAAGAACGAAAACATGATGATTGGTTCCCCAGTCCGAAAATCCAGAGAGGCACTTGTGTGGGCACAGTGCCCTTGCAGCCCCCTCCTCTGGCGCCGTCCCTGTTTTTGCATCTAGAGTACAATGAATGCACTCAAACTAAGCAAATGAACCAAAACAATAAGAAAAAAAATGTAAACGTGAGATTTTTCGAATTGGTTCAGTAGCTACGACAAACCAATATTTCCGAAATCACTAATTTGTAATTATGTCAACTTCTTCAAATGGAAACGTTTCAGACACCCAGTAATTAATTAACTAATTTTCACGACAAATCCATAGATACCTTCAAATCGAATATCGGTTTAGATATTAACCCAAATGCACAAGTTCTTTGATGGATAATAATTAAAATATCCAAAAATACGCTTATCGAGTAAGTATGCCATGGAAATTGAATAAAACTAGATTTTTTTTATTGGTACCCTATTTTGCTTATTTAAAGTACGCCTCAGAGTGTTTAAATCCAAGTTTTAAAGACGCACGTGTTTTAAAGTTACCATGGCAACATCAAAGGTAAGCAAGTACAACTCGTTCATCTGTATCTGTTACCTTTTGCTCTTCCATCCATTTGATGAACTTGTCGTATTCTTTTTTATAAGCGTCTTCCGATTTTTGCGGTATTAACCGCGATTCTGCTTTTCTATTAGAGTAATCAATGTTAGAACTCATTTTAAAGCAATATACAATCAGTGACAACTGTAGTGACAATAATTAATCCTATGTGACAGATTGCAAATTAATTTTTGTTTTCTCATTTTCATGACATTGACAGGTATCCTGATGTCACATCACGAATTCAACCATTTTACATTGTTAATTCTTATTTCCATTTTTTGTAGTAATAATACCAGTATTTATGATTTCGAAGTGTACCAATAAAAAAAAATAGCGTAAAGTATTCGTGGATAACTGGTCTTTAAAACACTTGCTCTATTTCGAAAAATCGCGCGTGTTTTAAAGACCTTAATATCCACTTATACTTTAATATACTATAAAACATTCATTTTGTCAACAAAACAGCACTGCTGTGGAAACAAAAATAAGTTTGACAGATAATAATACGTGTGTATTGTTAACTTAATAAGTTTGCTTTTTATCTTTAAATTTGTTGTTGTTTGTTCTTTGCTAATTATTGTTATTACTGTTTAAATGTATATAAGGGACGAAAAAGTCGACATGTTATTAATTTTTGGAGAATGCCACAAAAATTCTAGAAACGCCGCAGATTTGTATGCCCAAAGGTATCCGAACAGACATCATCCATGTTTTCAGTATTTTCCAATTGTGGAGAAATAAATCAGGAGAGGAATTGATAACAATTCTGCAGCTTTTATCGTTGATGAAGCGACAGAAATTAACGTGTTGGCTTTTGTAGAAGTGAAACCTACTGCTTCTACTAAATAAATTGGCCACGAGGTGCAAATTAGTCATGAATCGGCAAGAAAGATTCTCAAAAAATATGGTTACCGCTCGTTTAAATATCAAGTGCACCAGCATTTGTAAGAAGATGATGGAAACCGAAGAATAGGTTATTGTGTCTGGTTAATTCAGAACAATATCGCTAAACCGGAATTTTGTTTCTATGATAATAGGTTTGTTTCTACAGGAAATCACAAACTAGTCAGAGCCAATAAGCTCTGTCTAACGTGGTCAACTGACCAATCACGAATTGTTTTCAACTAATCGTGTTATGACTGATCTGAATAGTCCGTGATTGTTGCAGGAACAGACTTATTATTTTCTGATGAGTCGAGATTCGCTGACAATGGAATATTCAATAAACAAAACAATAAATATTGCGCGCAATAAAATCAATATTTAATGAGTCAAGGTAATTTTCAGGAAATATTTGGAGTAAATTTGTAGGCTGGGGTGATTAGAACAAGAATTATTGGACCTATTTTCTTTTAAGGATCTTTGACAGGGGAGAGATATTTAGAATCCCTACAAAGTGATATCGAAGAAATGTTGATGGACTTACCACTTGCAGTTTCTGAACAAATGTATTTCCAACAAGATGGGGCTCCACCTCATAATGCCACTCGAGTTACGGCCCATTTAGTGAACCGGTATAATGGACGAGTAATTGCAACATATGGACCTGTACGCTCTCCTGCCCGCTCACCAGATCTAAGCATTTCAGATTTCTTTGTATGGGGTTATGTGAAAAAATGAGTTGATGCAAATAAAAACAGCGGCAGATGGCAAGTGACTAAATTGATATTTTCAGTTTCTACATGCATTTGTAGAAATAAACTATCTCATAACTACTTCAAATGTAGCGACCCGGGCTCGCTCACTTAATTAGCAATCGAAAAAAAAAAGATGAAGAAAGTTTTTGAAAACTTGTTAAAAATTCATTGAGCTCCTAAATCGCATGTTTTGGAGAAGTTTGGATCGACTTTCGACATTTTTCGAATTTTGGCAATGTTAAATTTAAATGCAATACTTTTATCGCGGTTTATTTTTAAATTACAATTTTTAAGCTACCTTAACTTAAAAATTGGTGATTTCTTCCTGATGCATTTTGTTTGCTCTTCACGATAGCGTCCTTCATTTTTCTCAAATATGTATTTCTTAACAAAAAACATTAAAATATGGAAGTTTGGATTCATATCATATTCATTATTTTTTCCTACCAAAAATACGTCTTTTATTTTTTTCTGTGTCTCGCCTATTTTGTTATGACGATAATAGTTACATTTGTACATTAACGTTGAATGACTTGTCATTCGCAATCTTCATGCTTGTAATGAAAAATATCTAGAGTTCTGTGCTTTTATCCTACAAACAAACCTCGCAATTTCCAGTCACTAATAACTAAAAAACATATTCAATCAGAAATATTTATAATGGTCGTTCTCAACCTTTATCTACTAATAAGTATATTTATAATTAATTACACATGGGCATACCCTCCTCAGCAAATCGAATTAAAGACCTTTGTTTACTATATCACCACCAAAATTTTGTTTTTAAAATTGTACTAATATTTAGTAATAAAAAAAAATAACAAAATTCTATCAAATCTAGGAGTACATCTTTGAGAACAGGGTGAAAGAGGTGGTTTTTTTATTTTTTTTTTAATATACGTCAAAAACTAATCGAAATTAAAAAAAAATTTAAAGTACTTTTTTGTAGAAAATTAAATTTCCCATCTAAATAGCTTTTTGCAACGTTGAAAAAACCATTTTTTATACTAAATATAAGCATAAACAAATTTACAAAAAAATATGAAAAACCGCGAATTTCTTTTTTACATCTTCGCTTATAACTTTCTTGTAACCGTGTAATGACGTCACGCTCCTCTCAAACTGATGTTTAAAAGCGGCAAATTTGATTTTAAATATCTTAAATAGCTATGAAAAGAGCTTTCATCCTGAAATTTTTAGGGCAGAATAGGTAGATCTAATGATGTAAGAACATGCAAAAAAATATATTGAATGCATTTTCGTAAATGATCCTATTGTAAAGAAAAGGGTATATACGCGAAAGCGGTAAAAAACGACAAAAATTAGCCAACTTTGAACGGCAATATCTCAGTCAATTTTCATCATATAACTTCATTTTAACGGTTGGAATCTCTACTTTCTTTTCTCTGAAGCAATTCCTATACCTATATCTGCTCAGAAAAAAGTTATAAGCGATTTTTCGCGTTCTTTTGCAGATTTGTTTATGCGTACATTTAGTATAAAAAATAGTTTTTTCGAGGTTGCAAAAAGCTATTTTGGTGGGAAATTCAAGTTTCTACAAATTACTCTTGTATTTGTGAATTCCGCTTAGTTTTTGAGTTATATTGAAAAAACTAAAAAACCACCCCTTTCACCCTGTTCTCAAAAATTTAATAGCACTTTATGATTTTATTATATAATAAACGGATGAACGCAATTGTTCTTTACCATATCACATGGCATCTTATAAATTTCATTTTTTTTTCACTTTATCCTACAGTATCAAAATGCGAGAATTATATAATTATTTCTGGTAAAAGAGGTTATTAGTCATTTCTTTAAACAAATATACTAAATATTATTCTTAAAGGGGCTGTGAATATGCCCATCTAATTTTGTACCAATTTCCGTAAAAAATATTTAGGAAAATATTTTAAAAACATACCTAATTAGTCGAATAAAACTGTTTTTTTCGACGATTGTTTAAGCAGGAGGAGGAATTTTTTTATGGATGTGCATTCTGTATGTTATCAGCAAGTTAGAGTAAAATTTTGTCCAATCTAGAAGGTAAGCGTTTTTTGAATTTAATTTTGAAAAACGTGTTTTTGTTTCGATTTTTTTTGTATCTCGAGTTTTGTCAATCAAATCAGGCTAGAAAAAAATCTGTTTGTTTTACATAAACCGAAATTAGTAAAAATTGAATTAATCTTTTTTAATGAAACTTGGTAAAATCATAGGTATCGTGTGTAAATTACCAATGAAAGTATTTATGATTTATTTCTATAAAAAAAAACGAGAGTTTAAAATTTTTGGGGTAACACAAAACCTGTCATTTGGTCACATTATGTTTAGTTTTTCTTGAATTGTAGCTCTTTGAATGTGCTTTACAATTATGATAAAAATCAATATTTTACATAATTTTAGTTAAGCTTTTTAGTTATATCTCGTGCATTTTTGTAAAATGCATTTTTTTGGAATGCATTTTTTCGTTCACAAAAACTTCAATCTGAAAAAAATTCTAGTGTGACCAAATGACGGTATTTTATGAGACTCCAAAGATTTCTCGAAAATCTCGTTTATTAGAGAAAATAATAAGTAATTTTATTTTTAATTTTGCACAATAATTTATATCTTACATGACCTAAATTTAGCCTAGTTTCATTAAAAAAGATTTACTAATTTTTTAGTAATTTCGGTTTATGTAAAATTAGAAATTCTCGCAGTTTTATTTTTTTTGCAAAAAAATGACATGACACATCGGATTTGGATTTAAACTGTTTTATTCTAAATTTATTTCTAAACATTTTAATTTTCTCTTTGGCCTGATCGGATAAACAGAACCCGAAATATTAAAGAAAAACGAAACAAAAACAGGTTTTTCAAAATTTAAACCTAATTTTAAAAGACGCTTACTTTCCAGATTGAACAAAAGTTATCCTCTCCACCACCAAACAATCATTGAAATCCTACTTTTAACCCACTTCATACAAAATACAGATATTCGCCATGTTGCAAAACGACGGTTGGGAGAAAATCATTATTAATACGTTAAAAATGGAAAGTTTTCATTTGGTCAGTACGTCTAAGAATGTTCTCCTGATCATAGCTATTATTATTTAACACTTTCTACTAATACGAGTAGCTCGCATTCTAAAAAGTATCAGTATAGTTAAATATTCTTCTAAAATACTACGTCAATGCCAAGAAAAACATGCACACGCAAACAACTTCCTTCTTATTCTGTAATTCACTTACTAAAATTGTAGTAACAACGAGGGTGACATTCATCGTTCCTGGATCAAAGAAAGCGGCCCGGTCTGTGATGTTGACCCCTGCCCCTGGGTGCCACTCACCGACCTTGACCAAGGCGTGCTGTTTCAGCTTCAGTAAGTCGAGTTTGAACTGAATTCGCCTTCCCTCTTTGAATTCTATAGGACCACTGAGTCCTTTGAACTCCACCTGAAAATAACAGCGTTGTTTACTTTTCGGCTGTGTTTTTTATAATTTGATTTATTTGAGATATTGCTTCCTTATTGGTTAATGTATCTTACGTGTCATTTAAAGAGACGCATTTTTTTAATAGTAATAATTTTCCTACGCATATAAAATCTATATTGAAAATATAATTGAATTCATTCGTATCAGGTTTTCTTTGGTTACTGAATTAAAAAATTAAATGTAAAAAAATCTTTTAAAACAAGCTATTATTATTATTTAGGTGCACTAAAACGAAAAAAATAAATTATGTTGAATAATTATCTTGAAAGCTTATGTCGCGCGAGAAGTCTATACAGGCATTAATTTTGTTTGACAGAGATTGTAAGTATATACCTAAGTAAGTTTTTTTTTTCTATTCACACGGCAAGCTTTTAAGATAATTAATACAACATAACTTATTTTTTCGTTTTAGTACCCTAAATAATAATAAAAGATTGTTTTTAAAAAGTTTATTAAAATTTAATTTAATTTTTAAATTTCTAGTTATGTTTTAATTATTATATATCATATATTGATTGCATTGTCCTTACTTAAAATATTACCAGATCCTTGGCCATTTTTTTGGAATACAACGTCTGAGTAAAATACACTATGCGATCAAATAATAGTTTTAAAACTAAAAAACACACTTTTTGCTACTATGTACTACTTGTATAGTCACCAGAACTACACATGTATGCAAAATTTCATCTCAATTGGACGTCGTTAAGTGGTTCAAAATTGACTTTCAAGATTTGAACTAAACATACTAACTAATATACATATGAAGCAAATTAAATAAAAGCTTGAAGAAATACAGTGTTTATCTTTTTAATACTTAAAAACCGCTTCCCACGGAATCACTACGTTCACATCAATATTTTTTATCCAAGTCTCTCACAACGAAAAAATTTTGTATGTGGAAATAATTGTATGGAACTTTAATAATATAATATTTGAAATCGTCTCATAAAACGATATCTCACATCGGTAGTTGGGTGGGGGTGGTGATAGGGGGGGTGGATGAAAAAAATTATTTTGAGCTTTTTAGCTCTTGTACACACACTAAATCACATTTTTTTTTCACCTACATTAATAATGGGGTGGGGGTGGTAATGGGGCTGGCTAATGCCAAAAAATGTTTTCAGACCTTAGCTTCTCTTGTATATACTAAATAACAATTTCATATACTATTATTTGCTTGATTTACCTATTTACCCCCAATTTACCCCCCAACCCTTCGACGGAATAAGATGAAAAGATAATCTAGTTCCAGATCCCATTAAAGTGCATACATGTACCAAATTTCAAGTCAATATCTTAAACGGTTCCAGAGTTATCGTGCTCACAAAAAAGGCTACAGACAGACCGACAGACAGACAGAAAATTTTTTTTTTGCTTAAACTTAGAATCTCGACGTTTCACGGCATTCTAAGCCTATTTGAACAATAAAAATTTTCAATTTTTTTGTCGTTACTATACTTCCACTGGATGTGGAAGTAAAAGGAAAATGTGTCATGAAAAAATTAATCTATCTATTTATCTATACTCGTAATATATGGCTGTGGCTGCGAAGCCATTCGCACAACGCCAAAAAAAAATTAATAAAAAAGAATTAATCCTTATATATTCCAACGATATTTTCAGTCATTAAATACGTAAGCAAGTTCTCCAATACCGGGTGTCAATTAAAGCAAATGGAGTATTCAAGTAGCCGGTTAAATCAACTGATACCACTCCGCTGAATGTTTATTTGTGAGGATACTTATAAAATAAGGTTTATAAATAACCAATAAAAAAATGTATTCTAATGTTGCAGCCATCAACGCTTTTCAAAACATAGAGTTGGATTGCAATAATTTTAAATATCTCCCATGAGTTAGTTTTTAAGTTCGTCTATTTTTCGTTTTTATAAAACGATAAAAGGGTACTGTTTTATTATATTATTTTATTAATTCCATTATTGCTAAACTGCTATATTTATATTTGAAAAAATCTGTGAATATTATTTTCTACAATATTTTGTATTAAAATTCCATTTAAAAATCGAATGTAGTCACTTCCAGTTTAACCGGAAGTTGTAACATCTTAAAATATTAGGTAATAATTTATATTGAAAATTGAAGCCATTTATACATTTTATGGACTGGCTTTTATATAATTCATATATTTCTATTAATTTACAAAATATCTTGAGTGGTAGTTTTTATTGGCACACCCTATATACATTTATTTGTAAAATTCAATCAAAATCAAATCAAAAATCAAAACACTTCAAAACAACAAAAACGTATTAATTTTGTTTTCATAATTCCTATTTAAATAAAATTAATTTTTTAAAATATTGTTTGTTGATTACGAAGTAGTAGTTAAATATTTTAAAAAACATTGTTTGATGTTAGTAGTTAAATAATAATTTTAATATAAATGTAAAAATTTATAAATTAGCCAAGCAGTCTTCCTATAAAGACATAAAGTTGATTAATTTACTTTCTCTTTAGTTTGGTAGGCTATTTAAGAGGATGTTTCAGTCCTTATAACAACAAACTAGGCAAAAGTGAGAAAATGAAGAGAAATGGGAGAAGTTTGATCAGATAGCGCAGCCATGAGTACGACATGTTCAACGAATTTCCTTTCCGATGTAAACATATCTTCTTAAGTTTGTGCTGACGTGGTGAGGAATCGGTGTATCTCGTGCGATTGCTTCTAGCCAAATATAGAGCTGACAGTTTCAACTGTCATCCCAATTTCGTTTTTATTATTAGCCGTTATTTTATTTCCTCAATACATATCTCTTTAGATAATTTGAAAACTACTGAAAAATATATTTACTCTGAATACAGAGTTATAGGTCAATCGTGAGGTAGATTAACATCGTTTTAAATCGGGCAAAAGATTTTACTGTTGGGACCAGTTCATTATAGGCTTCTTTTAGACTTGCTAGTTTTCCCCGTCGCCCGCACCCCGGAGCACCCCCAATTTTGGGGCAATATCGCTTAAAAATCATTTTTTTGTCAATATCTTGGTTTAGAACGGTCCAACAAAAAAAAAGGATGGTTATCTAGTCTAAAGATAAGTAAATTCTCTATCAAAATGGTTCAGACACATTCTTGCGTAGTATTAATATTCTTGGAGTTATAGGCGGGGAAAATCAAGCATCGTATTGCATCCGCGCTGCGCTGTATATCGGCTGAAACTATTATTGCATGTGAAATAGCAGTGCACTTCGTAGTCCTCTTCTTTTTGTCCCCGTGCTTGTTTTTACACATAATCGTTTGAATAAGAACATATAGATTGTCCGGTATGTCATTCTCCACGTTTTCTAAGAAAGCATCTGATGCGGGGTAACTTTTTATTTCATATACACGAAATCTAATATCTTCTAATATTATTGCCCCAACCGCTCTTACAATTCGCAATTGTTCTTTTTTTGCGATTCTCGTACCAATTTGCTAAAATCTTAAAACCGGTATCCTGACAGATCTGTACGGAGGAATATAACCGTTATATTTGCGAAGTATGTCTATCAAGGAAAACTGACATATACAGGGTGTAATCAGTTTCATGTCATTAAAAAAACTGGTAATGGGGACCGACTAGACAAACAAAAAACCTTTATGACTTTTAGGGGCACTTTGAAAAAAAAACTGACCTAGGTCAACAATTTCAATATTAGGGTAGGAAACCTTTGAGAACCACTGCCTTTCTGGGTCAATGGACGTGTAGTAGTTCCCAATTATACAACTTTTAAATCGTCATAAAAAAGTGCAAAGTACCGACCGACTCGTTCCGCCGGCCGGCGCGGCGCGGCGGATAATTTTTTATGGTTTCTAGGCACATTAAAATACCACACTAAACTATTAACTGTCAATAAAGAAAATAAAAATAAAAACTTTGTCCAAAATCCACAACAAACACAAAAGGAACGAACAAGTAGAGTCTGTATGTAATCAAGAACTTAACGAGTTGAACGGTAAGTCAATAAAATAAATCTTAACTGTAAATACGTGGTCCAAAATTCAAAAGAACAAAGTAACATGCAAAACAAGGAACGGCTTCCACGTGTGTACTTAACGAAATGTTCACAGAAACTAAAATACCGCACCACTAAAGACCTTACTTACCTAATTTTAAAAAGCCATAAAAAATGTGACTATCAACTCGTGTCCTCGTCGACGAGCGGCCTCTAACAAAGAAACGCGGCAGAGCCGTATTAGCGTATTTGATGGTTAGAGGCGCCGACATACACGAATATAAAAGCCTATCCCAACATTCCAGCAGTTCTCAGACAATTTTACTGAAAATTTTCGAAATTTTTGTTTATTTTTTTTCCCTAAAACTATGGGTTTTTGACCCCATGTTATATAAGGTTTTTTTGTTCGTCTAGTCGTTCCCCACCACCAGTTTTTTTAATGACATGAAACTGATTACACCCTGTATAAAACTGTCGATATACAGCGCGGATGCGATACGATGCTTGATTTCCCCCACCTATAACTCCAAGAATATTAATACTACGTAAAAATGTATCTGGACTATTTCGATAGAGAATTTACTTACCTTTAAATTTGATAACCATCTTTTTTTTTTTGGTAGGACCATTCAAAACTGAGATATTGACAAAAAAAGGATTTTAAGCGATATTGTCCCAAAATTAGAGGGGACGGGCGAGGGGGAAAAATTAATATGTCTAAAAGAGGCCTATGATGAACTGGTTCCAACAGTAAAATCTCTTGCCTGATTTAAAACGGCATTTACGCATCCTGAACTCCCTGACGACTGGCTTATTATACAGAAGTAAAGACTAAATATATATTATTTTATTTAGTCTTTGACAGAAGTATATTTTCTGTTGCTTCAAAATATTGAAACTCGTATCAACAGGTGGAGTGTGTTATTACCCTCATGAAAAATATGATCATAGAAAATAGTAAAAATTGAACCGCCATGTGCCATAGAACAAAAATGTCACTAAAATTACGCAATTAAAGTTTTACTCATCTAGTCAATTGAATCTTATTACTTTATTGATATTGAAGATTGTTAAAAACAAGTTTTACGTTACACTTTTATTTTGACACCGACCGACTTTAACATCAATATTATGTAATTAGGTCCAATTAAGTCGATGGTCATTCTGCCTGTCCTATTCGACATTCTTCCATTATTTATTAAGACAAGATTTTTGAATTCATAAGAAAGTATATGAGTTGTAGTTATTGAAAAGTATAATTTATGGATTTTATGAATTTAATGTTCTATATTACTTTGGGAGTATAGTAACGGTAAATACAAATTTGTTTTTGTTCAAACAGGCTTAGAGTGAAATGAAAGTCGAGATTTTAAGTTTGCGCAAATAAAAATTATGTCTGTCGTTCTGTCGGTTTTTCTGTAACTTTTTTGTGTGCATGAGTACTCTGGAACCGTTTATGATTTTGACTTGGAATTTGGTACACCAAGTTTTATAAGGAGATTTGCACCAAGATTATATTTTGGTCTTCTGTTGAAGAATTGGGGGTGAATTGGGGGTAAATGGGTAAAACAAGCAAGTAAGTGTCCATAAAATTGAGATTTAGTGAATGCACGATAAGCCAAAGTTCAAATTTATTTTGGCATCAGTCACTCCCACTATCATCCCCATTACTACCCATACACCATTATTAAAGAGGATAAAAAGGTAAAATTATGATTTAGTGGATGTACAAAAATCAAATACCTCAATTCTCTTTTTGGTATCAGAAACCCCCACCCCATTATTAAAAGGGGTAAAAAAATAAAATTGTGATTTGATGTGTGTACAAGAACCAAAGAACTAAAAATTTTTTTTGGTATTAGCCATCTCCTCTACCACCCCCTTTAATATTGGGGTGACGGTGGAGGACTTGAATAGGAAATCTGGATATAGAAGTAGCATCGTATCTTTAATGTTCTAAGCACGAATTAACAAATTATCAGTTAAGGAAAATTATTTTTAGGGTCTTAAAATTACCGGAAATATTTTCTTTTAAATTTGAAATTAACATTGCTATAAATCAAAACAAGCCGTCATTGAATTTAGGAAATTATAAGATGATTAAATATACATGTTATAGTATTAAAAAATGTAAAGCAAATTTCATACAATTAGGATTTACATGCATTAATTCATACATTCAAGAGCTTTAGCACTAATAAATTCTATCATGTCGGGTGTCATGTGCAAAAAAAAACATTTCCCGCATTAATTTATCTCTAAAAATACTACAATTTATTATTTACATCTCACAGCATAATCATTATTATTTATACGAAAAGTTTTATATAAGTATTTCTTCACCAAAAAACGTACTTGCATATAAAAAAATTAACAATTTGAATTAGTATTTTCAATTAACAATCTTTTTAGTACTTTTGAGAATTTCCATGTAAGGGTTTTGGGATTTTCTTCTCGTTATGTTCGCTTCTCTCTGCATTAGTTCGTTCTTTGGGGTCTTTAGGGAAGGAAAAAAACACCAACATCTCATCACTCTCTTTTGTTGCTTTTGAATTGTTTTGACATACAGCTACACTACAAGCCTTTCATTCAGATATCTATTATTCGTATTTAATAGCGTTATTAAGATCGGAAAATTATAAAATAACTACTTGCCTTAAAATTATATTAGCTATATTAAATGCACTCTGATAAATATAATGTTTTTTCCTTTAACAGCTAAACTATATATTAAATAAATATAAAAACAATAAACGTTTCCGTAGAACTCAAGAAAATGCTATTTACATCTCAAATACATACAAACATTTAGGCTGTATCAAGCAGGATGAGGCGCAAGATGGCCGCCTCCGATGTATCTCTTCTACAAAGTTCAGTTACGATGCAAACTTTTAACCTTAGCAACCCTAATTTTTGTCACTTTTTTTGAAGATTATTAAAAAAAAATGTTTTGGTCGTAGAAGGTTGAAAAGTCCAAATATAGAGATGCCGAAAACTTCACATCAAGATTCGTTTATTGAAAATAATATATAGTCTAAGAGTTAGCAAAGGTTTCGTTACGTCATTTTTAATCAGGCTAGAACTTTCATAATCTGTCCCTTGTAGAGTAACAATAAGATAATCGGAAGTCTGGCAACCGTCCGGGGGTGGCTTTTGCGCCCCTAGATTTTTAAAGGGTGAATCAAAATTCACAAAATTACATTATTATAATCAGTCTGGCACTTTTGGGTATCAAAGTTGAAAATATTTCAAGTGAATAAAAAAATCGTCAGACCGGTGAGTGGGTGGAAAGTGGGTGCAAGAGGGGGTTGAAGTGGAATAGCTCGGTGCATAAGGTTCTCGCTTGGGATGCGAGAGGGTCCCGGGTGCAACTCCTGGACCCACTGATTTTTTTTTACCGATTAATATATTTTTTTACTGATTCCGGTTTCATTTGACGGCAGAAATAATATTTTCCTTCCTCTTTCTTGTAATATAATAATTTAATTTTTTCATGTGATTTGTTTAGGTTAGTAAAGTTATGGATTTTCATTTTGCCATTTAATTATTATTTTCGTGAAATTATTAAATAA
Source organism: Rutpela maculata (assembly GCA_936432065.2). Taxonomy (NCBI): domain Eukaryota; kingdom Metazoa; phylum Arthropoda; class Insecta; order Coleoptera; family Cerambycidae; genus Rutpela; species Rutpela maculata. Next base: position 81,373,738 of record OW386286.2, on the reverse strand, counting down.
TTCTCTTTAGCCTGGAGAAACACGCACTCATAGTATTTTATACCTGGAAAGGCCACAAAAGGGATCGATCGGGGACCCTTGTCACATTACTACGAGAGGTTAAAAGCTGCCGACAGCTACGGCAAAATTGTCAGTTATAATAGTTATTTTGTAAAAAAAAAGGCGGTAGGACACCCCCGTACCCCACTTCTTTGTTTGCTACGCTAATACTGCCTGCGGCGCTGATGATTATTAATAATTAAATGGCAAAATAAAAGTCAATAACTAACCTGAACAAATCACATGAAAAAATGAAATTATTATATTACAAGAAAGATGAAGGAAAATATTATTTCTGCCGTCAAATCAAACCTGAATTAGTAAAAAAATATATTAATCGGTAAAAAAAACATCAGTGGGTCCAGGAGTTGAACCCGGGACCCTCTCGCATCCCAAGCGAGACCTTACGCACCGAGCTATTCCACTTCAACCTCCTCTTGCAACCACTTTCCACCCACCCGCTGGTCTGGTGATTTTTTTATTCACTTGAAATATTTTCAACTTTGATCTCCCAAAGTGCCAGATTTATTATAATAATGTAATTTTATTACTTTTGATTCACTCTTTAAAAATATAGGGGCGCAAAAATCACCCCCAGACGGATGCCAGACTTCCGCTTATCTTATTGTTACGCTACAAGGGACAGATTAGGTTCTGAAACTATTCTCTATGGTAACGAAATCCGTTGCTAGCTCTTGGCCTAATACAGGATGAACTTAACTATAAGTGCTTGTACATTTTTCTGTGTTTGGTTTTTGATGAAAACGTTTATAAATATTTTATTCTGAAAAGTCTTTGGCCATTCTCACAATTACGATTTACTGTACAGGGTGTTCAAAAATGAAGAAAATATAAAATTTCATTCACAGTAAAGTATTTTTCTTTTAATGAATATAATCAAATATTATGAAGAACGTTGTAAATAATGCCAAGAACAATTCGAATATAAAGTTTCAGTCACATAGTCAATAATTAATTTTCTTCCAAAATTAATGATTATTGACTTGACATTGATGTGTATGAAACTTTGTATTCGGACTGTACTCGGCATTGTTTACAACTTTCTTCATAAGATTTGATTATATTCCTTAAAAGAAAAGTGGTTTCCTCTAGAGTTCTTCATTTCCACACCCGTTACAATAAATCGTACTCCTGAGAATCACTAATGGGTTTTCAGAATAAGTAGAACTTTGTATGAAGAATGACTTTTTATCAAGAAACCAAAAATAAAAAAAATTACAAGTATTAATAGTTAACACGTACACCGCCACCATGAAATGACCAAAATCACGCCCCCCAGGCCACATTTAGATTTTTCGTATTTCCGATTTCTTTGACGTCTAGATGGCGTGAATGTGATAAAAAATAACTTAATTTTTTTTTGTTGTTATTTTGCATTTTTTTGTGTGGCACAGTATATGTGCTTCGATCCCCCAAGAGCAGTTTTATCCGCTCCACGCCACGAGGCACAGATGCCAAACACTTGGCTGAAACAAAAGTAGTGTCAAGTCACGCGAATCCTGAAAGAGAAAACCCCAAAAAGTTGTACATTACAACGATTCCAAGGCGTTCATTGATTTATCTGATCAGCACAAACCACTTAGACGTGGTGTAAAGTGGTATAGAAAGCTTGCTGTAGAGCTGATTTTGGGGACTGCTTTGGTAAATGCTTGTTGTCTAGAAAGAAGTCACACAACAAAAATTAACTATAACTGATTTCAAAACGCAAATTCTCAGAAGTATTCTCAAAAAACGAGAATATCCACCGACGGCGCAAGAAGCCGAGACGCCACCATTTGCAAAATATAGCTCAGAGAAAAACGCCAAGATCAAATTGGCAGTGCACGGCTTGCTGTAAGTCTTATTGCGTAAACTGTTTCTTTTGGGTACATAAATGCATCAAAATAAATAAAGATTAGTTTTTTTATATACGCTGTATTTTATAAGTTTCAACTAAATTATACTTATTTCATAAAAACGTGCTATTTATTTCTGATGAACCTGTGCTTTTCTCTCGATTATTTGCAAACCTCCTGTCTAAATTGTATCATTTTCGACATTTCTCTTATATTATGAATGTAGTATGTAATATAATCGATTACATTAAACATTTGCTCTTAAAACCCAAACCAGAAGTATTTTTCACGGGGACATTATGTTTTCTAACCTCCCAGGCCACACACAATATCGTTCCATATAAATACATGCAATCCGTGGCACTGCGACGGAACCACAGACCACTAAAGCATGATACATAGTGAGGCACATAAGACGTGACACGGTCCCTAAAGAGTATATTTTCTGAGGCACTAAACGTGGTACTCATGGCGGTGTACGTGTTAAATCGATCCGCCGACACTGTATTATATGTAGACTTTACATCCTAATAAATGGCGGAGGAGCCGGTGATAATTAACACTTCAAATTTTTATTCCTCTCTTCTTACCTACCACTCGACATTAAAAATCTAAAATTGAAAAATAATCTCAAAAATCCATCTTTTAGTGGCAGGTTAAGTAATAAAAGTAATAGATCTCATTTTGCAGCCGCCTCACAGTGGCGCGAAGCATCACCGTGTCACCAAAATCAGTTTACAGGTCGTCAAGTCAAAATTATCACAACTTTTTTTTTAAATGTTCGTTTTGAAATTCTCTATTAAATCTGTCAAGCCGTCGACAGCAATTTTGGCAGCTACCAACTAACATAATATTTTTTTAGATCAATTTCGTATTCAAAACCTATAGAAAAATGTCTGTTTAGTACTTTGATTTGTTGAAATATTATTATATGGTATTTTCATTAAGTTAACAGAAATTTTAACAGCTGCCAAAAGTGAAAATTTTATTTTAATATAAATTTTGGAACTATAAAGTTTTAAAACACTTTATATTTCTTCTATGAAAACTCATATTATTTTCAAAATTACGAAAGACACACTTGTACATTTTTTAATTTCACAGGTATAAAAAGTCTAGATATTGTTTATAATTTATTATTTGTGGCATATTCATGATTTCTTAGTTTGTTGGTTATTTTGCCACTGTAAAAATATTTAAAAATTTTGATGAAATAAACATTTGCGCCAAAAGGATCAGACAGAGGCTGGTTTTCATACTTCTAGACCTTTCAACGTAAGGCTTGGTGAACACCGAGATTATGCTAGATAGAAAGGGAGAATTTCAAAAATCAAAAATTTGTGAACACGCGTGGAATAACAATCATAGAATCCAGTGGGACGCCACGAAAATTTTGGAAAAAGAAAGCAACTCATCTAAAAGAAAACTTAAGGAATCCGCTATTATTTTGTTAAATGAGGATAAATGTGTTTCTAATTATTCTATAGATTTCTGTACCAGCTGGTTGCCGATCCTCAGAGACGAAGTAAGTAAAAATAAAATAAATATAATTTAATGTCTCACGTCACTATGGAAATACATACACAACAAACTGTCTTGTTTAACATTCTCAAAAGTGAAAGTTTTGATAAAGGAAAAAGAACTATTTTCCGAAACGTCAACTGCCTTCGTTTTAATTTTACTTCCACATCCAGTGGAAGTAGGAAGTATAGTAACGACAAAAAAATTTTTAAAAATTTTTATTGTTCAAATAGGCTTAGAATGTCATGAAACGTCGAGATTTGAGCGAAAAAAAAAATTTTGTCTCTCTGTCGGTCTGTAACTTTTTTTGTGCGCACGTTTACTCTGGAACCGTTTGAGATATTGACTTGAAATTTGGTACACATATGTACTGTAACGAGATCTAGAACTAGATTATATATTCATCTTGTTGCGTCGAAGGGTTGGGGGATAAATTGGTTGAAGTAAATAGGTAAATCAAGCAGGTAAGAGTTCATAAAATTGATATTTAGTATAAACAAGAGAAGCTAAGGTCTCAAAAAAAAATTTGGCATTAGCCACCTCCATTACCACCCCCCAACCCATTATTAAAGGGGATGAAAAAAAAATGTGATTTAGTGTGTGTACAAGAACCAGAAACCTCACAATATTTTTTTACTTTATCCAACCACCCTCCCCCCCTCCCACCCCCTGTCACCACCCTCACTCCACTCCCGATGTGGGGTATCGTTTTATGGGTTTTTGGGGAAGAGGATTTCAAATATCATATTATTAAAGTTCCATAAACAATTTTTTCCAGATTCAAATTTTTTCATTGTGTGACTTGGATAGAAAATCCGGATGTGGAAGTAGTGCTTCCTTGGGCAGCGGTTTTTCTATTTATCATTTAACAATTTTGTTTCAGTTTATATATTTTAGGGGTGAGACATTTTGTGATAGAAGTATAAAAACCAGCCTCTGTCTGCTTCTTTTGGCGCAGAGGTTTATTTCATCAAAATTTTTAAATATTTTTACAGTGGCAAAATACCCAACAAACTAAGAAATTATAAAAAGTCTACTTTGGCAGATCGATTATATATTTGTAAAGTAAAGATTTAAAACTGAAATTATGCGAATCTTTATATATTTGTGACCTGTAGACTGATTTGAATTGAAAAGAACGATATTTTTTGGTAAAAATTCAGTTTTAGATCAAAATACAGCTAAAGATAAAAAAAGATCTAAAAGATCTGCTCGCCAGATTGATTGAGAATTTCAAGACGAACATTAAAATAAAAGTTTCTGACAACATTAACTTGACGACCCGTACCTAGACTGATGTGGGTGGCACAGTGATGCTTCATCCCACTGTGCGCCTCCGATGTCCGAGACATGTTGAAACATGTTAATTAACAAATTGTTTGACCACTTTGCGTGAGAAATTGCAAAAATCCTAATACTGTTAATACGTTGGCTGCCGCAATGTTAAAAAAAAAAGAAAATCCCACTGGCCACCACAATGTTTTATTTTATTTTTTGATATAGGGAGGCGCAAGATGGGAACAACTTTGGATACAAGTAGTTAATAAATTTTCCCTGACTTTTTTTTATACATTTATAAATTCCCTGACTTTTCCCTGATTTTCCTGACCAAAATCAAATTCCCTGACTTTTCCAGGTTTTCCCTGTTTTCCAGCTGTTTAATTTTGATCCGAGACTCCTACGTGGGTACATGCGGCAGGCAACGTGTTAATAATGTTCAATACAGTGCGATGTATTAGATTTACAACCAAGGTATTTGTTAATAACTGTTTGATAAAAATATAGAAAGTGCTGCAAACTCGTAGAAAACTTTTGTAAATATGAATACGCATTAATTTATATAAACAGTGCCGACATTGTTTATTTTATTTTGTGTATCTCAGCGAAAATAATTTTATTGTTTCGAGTCAGGATGCAAATTTTGGGCCCCTCTTTCGCTATGTACTATTTAATTTACAACCACCTATGAGGCAACTGTAGAACTGTAGAACAGTCTATAGCTCCTGATTGGACCTTAACACTGTTGTCTAAAGAAGGAAGGATTTGCTGTGGCGCAATAGCCTCGCTGAATTTCGCCACAATAAAAGCCATATTTATTACAGTCTTCGCAAAAACGAAGAGTATATTGCATTTGATCGGCACTTTTCTAAAATCGTAAATATCGCTCGTAGAGAAAAAAATTTCATATAATTATGTTAGTGAACGAATTCTGAACAACTTTCAAAATGTACGTCTGTCCATCTGTCCGTCTGTCCGTCCGTTTTCTCGTTAGCACGATAACTTAAGAAAGAAAAGTCCGGTTGTATTGAAATTTGGAAAGTAAGTTAGTGTTAGCTAGAGAAAGATTGTTTTTGAAAAAAATCAATTTTTGTAGTAATGTGTGATGGTCCAGTGGCCAAAGTTTTACATTAACAAGACGATACGCAAGATCTACTCCATATCCAGAAGTCCGCATCCGCTCCCGGCACGGGGTAGCGGACTTAACAGGACTAATTAAAAGCTAATGTACAAGATGGTGATCAGGGACATCACATACGCGGCGCCGGTGTGGTGCAGCATCCCGGCCACGACAATGCGGAAGTTGAGAGTATTAGAACATAAATTTATGCGCCTGATCTCTGACTCTAGTAGGTACACCTACCTCAGAGATCTCTATGCACGTTGCCACGTCATAACCCCACTAGCGGACTACGTCCAAGAAATATCGCAAAAATTCTATCGGTTTAAACTGGGCAATAGTCCACTAACTCGCAATATTACCCGAATTAGACAACATAATGCCATACTTTTCGATATCAGACACCTCCTACCATACCAGGCGATGCCTATTTTCCGGCAACTCCCTTAGCCACACGTCCTTCTACGATAACTTACCTCCATCCTTACTCTTTGTCTTTTCTTAACTTTATATCTTTCCAATCCCTCTTTCCCCCTTTATTATTATGTTTGTATTAATTGTTTTTATCCTTTTTGTTCTTTTTGTCTCCTTGTTTATTTTTTCCAAATCCCCTCTAGGCCGTGAACTTCTTAGAAATCCCAATTTTTTAAACCACAGCTTTTTTAACTATTCTATCTTCCTTGTCGACGATCAGACCGTAAGGTCGTCATTTATTCGAACGGGTTTTTTCGTTTAATTGTGTTTCCCGTATCAACAAAGAAAATTCATTAAGTGCGTGTTTCGTCCAGCGAGTTTAGTTATTTAGGTTATATTAATTAGTTTTAGGTCCACGTAGACACGTGTTATTACTTTTAATTTAGATTTAAGTCTTCCTAAGGCAGGCAGGAGCTCTAACCACAGACCATTGCCGTTAAGCCAAATCGGACCTGCCCCGCCCAACCTTACACCCACCACGGCGCTGCGCACCGTGGTTATCTGGCTGGCTCAGGGCCAGGTTCCGACGAGGCACATTACATGTACACCCAATTGCTAATAAATTCTTTTTGTTGTTGTTGCAATCCAAAGATCGTGTGTTCGAATCTCAGACAGGTGATGTTTTTATTTCAATTTTTTTTTCATTATTTTTTTTCACAACAAAGTTTGTATCACAAAATTTAGGATGTCCAAAAACTAACATTATAACAAGAAAACTGCGAAGAGTACGTTTTTAGCTTGTTTATTTAGGTATTTAAACACAAGAGGACATACGGATACACGGGCAACTGAACTTGAAACTTCCCTATTACAGTAATTGAAATTTACTGTAACGAGCAAAAATTGCAGTTGGACTTGAGCTAATGTGATTGCCTATTTACGTTCAAACATGGTGCAAATCATTTTTTATTGGAAAGATTGGAAATTAATATTTCCATAGATAGATTTCATTTTATTTTTGAGAGTATAATTTACCTACTGTTTGCGAAGTCCTGTACAAATATTTTTTACTATCACTAGAAGCAAGCAAAAAATAATCCACTTTAATACATTTTAAAATGAAACTGACACAACAACTAGTCTTCCTAAAGCCTGTTGCAACCTGAGAAACCACTGTATATTACAGTTTCAATATCTTGGATATTTACGTATTTGTGTAATTGTAATTAAAAACATTAGCAACATATTGCTCTAAAATTATAATAAAACATGATAGTTTACATGCACCTGATGATCACCCTGTATGAGAGATATGGCCCAATTTCAGTGGGGAGTATTTTACCAAGCTATTAGCATATATACTACAATTCAAATAAAAATTATAAGTCTGTGAAGTTACCATCTATACAATAAATTCTCTACACACCTACAAATACATACACAAAAATAGACACATAGGCATTTTTATTTGAAATTTGAGTTCAGCGTGTCATGGAACGAATTTCCGTACAATTTTTTTTTCTACAATAACTTAAAAAAATTCTGTGGTTATAATATACCTATTTGATTATCTTCAGTAAATAGGTATACTAAAATTAAAGTGTACATATCTAATTATCTCATTCAGGTTTTCTTATAACTGTGTTGTCAGATAAGTTGCGACATGCTCTATAAAGAGAAAATAAACTAAGAACTTCTCAAAAGAAAATTTAGTAGTTTAATTGCTGAGGTTTCCATACTCACATTCCCACACGCAAGTTGTGTTAAAATGTAGTAAAGAGAAATTGCCATCATCATACCTTAGAAGTCTTAAGACATTAACTGTACATTAACTAAACAAGACGAGGCATTTGCAATTTGCATGGTAAAGGAGATAAACTTCAGTTTACAAAGTTATTTTGAGGTTTCATAAAAAATAACCTAGAGGGAAACTATGCGCCGATGCTATATTTGTTAATAGATAAAGATACCGTGGAAATTTATTATCTTAGGTAAAAGAAAACTAAAATCGGCTATCACGTGAAACCATCAGAAAAATCGTCAAAAGGCTTTGCATTTATTTTTAACAGGCTTCACAACAATTTAAAAAAAGGAGGCGGTTCTCGATTCGACCCGTTTGTATGTTTATGTATGTTAGTTAAATTATTACTCTGGATTGGCTTAAGCGATTTCCCCAAATTGCAAGATATGGCTCGGCGATGGTCTCATAATAATTTTATCAAGCTACGTCTAATGTAATGTATGGTGAACAAAAATTGAAAATAAGAAAATACCATTTCGTCGGAATTGCGGCATTTTAGGACTAGTTGATAAAGAATCTGATTGTTCGTTGACGATTGTTTTAAAAAAATATGTAAAAATTGATGTCACTATTGTTTTTGTGATCGTTTGTCTGACACGGTGCAAAATACAGCGACGCGTTAACTTTGGCTTATAGTGATGTTTTAGCATTTATCTATTTAATAATTCCATTATACGCAACAATTTATAATTTTCATGTGTTATAAACAATTTTTGAAAAAATTTTGTTATAACAAAAATAATGAAATAATGAAAAATTATTTATTTTTTTGTTGGAATTTATAAAAGTATGTAAAATTGAATTTAAATTAATTAATTGGTTTAATTTTTTAAACTTGAATTGAAATTCGTAAGCAGCGACCCCGAAAACCCCCGAATACCAATTTCCAACTGAAATGATGAACTTTTCTCAAATTTTTCTCGCCATATTGGAGCCGTCATTTTCCTTTTGAAAAAACTATTATAAAATTAGTAATCAACGGTCTCGAAAACCTATGAGTACCAATTTTCAATTGAAATAATTAGCTTTCTTAAAATTTTTGTCGCAATGTTGATAAAGAATCTGATTGTTCGTTGAAGATTGTTGTAAAAAAATATGTAAAAATTGATGTCACTGTTGTTTTTGTGATCGTTTGTCTGGCACGGTGCAAAATACAGCGACGCGTTAACTTTGGCTTATAGTGATGTTTTAGCATATATCTATTTAATAATTCCATTAAACGTAACAATTTATAATTTTTATGTGTTACAAACAATTTTTGAAAACATTTTGTTATAACAAAAATAATGAAATAATGAAAAATTTTTTTGTTGGAATTTATAAAAGTATGTAAAATTGAATTTAAATTAATTAATTAGTTAAATTTTATAAATTTGAATTGAAATTCGTAAGCAGCGACCTCGAAAACCCCCGAATACCAATTTCCAACCGAAATGATTAACTTTCCTCAAATTGGAGCCGTCATTTTGCTTTTGAAAAAACTATTACAAAATTCGTAATCAGCGGTCTCGAAAACCTATGAGTACCAATTTTCAATTGAAATAGTTAGCTTTCTTCAAATTTTTGTCGCAATGTTGGAGCCGTCATTTTGTTTTTGGCGAAACTATTATCAAGTTCGTAATCAGCGACCCCGAGTACCAATTTTCAATTGAAATGACTAACTTTTCTCAAATGTTTGTCGACATGTTGAATCCGCCACATTGTTCTTGAAAAAAACATTACCAAATTCGTAATCAGCGACCTCAAAAATCAAATGAAAATTTTCAAACCCAAAATTCAATTTTTTGAATTATGGCCATCTTTTCCAATTCTGGCTCACTGTGGCGAGGGTGGGGCAGGAATTCGAAAACGTGGCCTTAAATTGTATCATGAAATGAACTAAAGGACTATATGTTGCTGACATATGGCAAGAGGGCATAACATTGTTTCATTTGACCCACCATCTAACTTCAGTCAAGGTCATCTCGTGAACTACCACCTCCATGAAACAGTTGTTGTTACGTAGTATCTGCGTGTGATCGATGGGCTAAATTGGTCATAGAACTTTTAAGTGGTTAACCTTTTGAATATCTGTAGTTTTTGGCATAATTAACTATGGATCCAGTACGGTCATGCGGTAGTAATTATAATTTCAAACATAAGCTTAAGCAATTATGTCAATAAACTACAATATATGTTGTAACCATATATTCACAATTCACATTGTGCATTTGATATATTACCCACATAGCACAAGGACATCCTATGTATGTACCGATGATATACACACATGGATAATGGACATCATAGGGACGTACATATAAAGCATTGTGTACGTCGTATGTACGTACATAGTATATCCGTTTGTCCCGCTCTGACAGGTCCCACACATATCCGTGGGACGTACATATGTATACGTATGAACTACCTATGTATATACGCTTGTAGCCTGCATGAAGTACACATGTACATTATATGTATATTCATAATTGGTTCATTTGATGTCCATAATACGTTCTGATGCACATGTTTATATATTTACTATGGATGTGTTATGTACATTATTTTCATATACATGTGTGGTTCCTATGAATTGCACTTATCACTTTGTAGCGACATTGAGCATCGCGACCCCTCCCACATAGCATAAGGACATGCTATGTATATACCAATGATGTACTCACATGGATATCGTAGGGACGTACATAAATAGCATTGTGTACATCGTATGTACGTACATAGAATATCCGTTTGTCCCGCTCTGACACGTCCCACACATATCCGTGGGACGTACATAAGTATATGTATGAACTACCTATGTATACGCTTATAATTTTTCTTTTTCATATGAAGTTCGTTCAAGAAAACATTCGAAACTTCAGTTATATTTCATTTATCACTTTAGAGTGACATTGAGCGTCGCTACGTCTTTTACATTTTTATCCACGCGTACCCATTTCTTATAGCATATTTATGAAAGACCGCCTTAAGAGTAACAACTTTTCTTAATATTATAAGATGTTTAATCTGTTTTCTAGTCGGTTAATATAATTTAGTTATACTCTGTGACCTAAAATAAAATAAACTGAAATTGCTGAAAAATGTTATTAAACATTCTACTTACTAACTTCCTTGTCGACATGGATAAAAAAATTATTAAAACAAAAAAATCTATTTAAAATTTATTAATTTTTTATTTCTGCAACTTTTGTCCTCGCATCGTGTCAAAGAATTTGGTAATTAGAATACTTTGTTTAATAATATATTCAAAATTTTCAAGTTGTAAGCTCACAATATAAATAGGCTCTGCTCATAACTAGAGAATAAACGAGCAAAAATAAAATTAAAACTAACACTTGTTATTTTATTCTTTTTTATTCTTAAAGAGTGATTTTTCTTAAAAAATATACTACCAAAAAATGGGTATCTGTGAAATAGTTATTTACGTATAAAGTCTCGAGAATTGTATTTTACTGGACAAGTAAACAAATTCTAGGGCGAGCCGCCAAGCAAGTTCTGGGGCTCGATTCTCGACTTAGTAAGAGAAAGGAAAGAGAAGTAAATAGGAAACGTAATAAAATAAAAAATAATAAAATACCTATTTCCCATCGGAATAATTTCGAGAATTGAGCCCCTGGATTGCCCTGGAAGCTTGACAGTATGCGAATCCAGTGAAAACATTTTCGACACATGATACGTAGGTAAGTACACTATTTCTTTGCAATCGCCGCTGTAATCTAATGTGATTAATGTAATTATACTGAAATATAGTTTTTATTTATTGACATAATAAACACAGAACACTCAGAAACATGAAATAAAGCAAACTTGATCGAACAACCCCAATGCAAAACTCCAACGCTGAAAACCTCTAACCTTAAAAGTTAAAACTGTCAAAACCAAAACATGATTTGTCTGTCTCTCTTTAGCTAAAATGAATGATGAAGATGCCATCATTCAGATGGCATCTTTTACTTCCACGTCCAGTGGAAGTATAGTAACGACAAAAAAATTTATTAAAATTTTTATTGTCCAAATAGCCTTAAAATGTCATGAAACGTCGAGATTTTAAGTTTGAGCGAAAAAAAAATTTCTGTCTGTCTGTCTGTCTGTCGGTCTGTCTGTCTGTCTGTCTGTCGGTCTGTCTGTAACTTTTTTTTGTGCGCACGTTTACTCTGGAACCGTTTAAGATATGGACTTGAAATCTGGTACACATATGTACGTTAACGAGATCTAGAACTGGATTATATTTTCATCTTGTTCCGTTGAAGGGTTGGGGTGTAAATTGGGGTAAATTTGGGGTAAATGGGTAAATCAAGCAGGTAAGAGTCCACGAAATTGGTATTTAGTATATACAAGAGAAGTTAAGGTATCAAAAAACAAAATTGGCATTAGCCACCCCCATTACCACCCCCACCCCCGTGCATCTATTACACTGACTTCTCCATGCAAAATTTGTGTTGCCACAATCGGGGTTGGGACATTTCCAATCTCCCCTTATTAAAATGGATGAAGAAAAATGTGATTTAGTGTATGTACAGGAACCAGAAACCTCAAAATATTTTTTTACTTCATCCACCCCCCTACCACCACCCCCACCCGATGTAGGGTATCGTTTTATGGGCTTTTGGGGTAGAAGATTTCAAATATTATATTATTAAAGTTCCATAAACAATTATTTTCACATACAAAGTTTTTTCGTTGTGAGTGACTTGGATAGAGAATCTGGATGTGGAAGTAGTGATTCCTTGGGCAGCGGTTTTTTTAACTGTGACAGTGCGTACCACAGATAGTTCAACGGATTCGTAGAGTAATATTACAAGCATGTTCAATTATTCCATCATTTAAATAATTTATAATTATAAGAATTAAAAGTATAGAGTTTAATAATATAGCATAATATACCTATATTAAAATAATATACTATGAGTTAATTAATGACAAATATGATTATAGACTTTACCTACATAAAGAAGTCTTAAAACCTCTGTTTCTTACCTAAATTTAAAGACAACTAATAATAAGATTATATTCATCTTTTTGCCATATAAACTAAGACAATATATGAAGTCACAGATGCCCTTGGAAGTTGGAAGTAAATATAGTTATACAAAGGGAGTTTTTTATATTGGGAGCCTTCTACAATTGACTTGTATTTCCTTGTTACTCCATTTTTTCCATAGTTGACGGTATTTATCCTTAATATAACATATATGGTGTGTACTAGTAGTGTGTACAATTATGTATGTGGTAGGTACGTCCATGCAAGGATATTCCTCCGTAAGAATGTACATCGTTGGAATGTCCATTACATGTATGTCGCTGGTACATGTACACCATGGACATCCATATGTGTACATACCTAGTATCTTCAAGATGTACAAAAGACATACTTTTGCATATTATGTACATTTTTTACATATACATAGGACATCCCGTGCTATGTGGGTATTATAGGAGAACTATTTTGGTTTAAAAATTAAAGTCAAACTAATACACATGTGCACTCTAAAATTTAAATTGAATTCCTGAAAATGTATTTCATGGATTTTTTTGAAACGTATAGTACAGTCGAATTGAGTTATTTCAATTTCTTTCAGCGACAACATTCCACTAGAAATTTTATTGTTGATCTTTAGGTATTATGATCTCCTAATTACGAAACACATATTTACGCCCAAAAGTTCCTGGTGCGTCAAAAGTTATATGCACTTTTTGACGCACTTTCATGGATTTTCAACTTATCTGCTTAATATATCTTGCACTAGTAATCGAATGAAAATTTTAAAAAATACTGGCTTATTTGAAATAGAATTCTTAAAAAATATAGACCTGCCCGATATGTCAATCAGCCATCTTGGAAAAAAATGCAAGACACTAAAAATGGCCGAAAAAGTTGAATATCTGTTTTATAAGAAGGAGTAATTTCACCAATGTTGACAAAAATAACACTCATCTATATTCAAATATAATGCACCAAACCTGGACGCTGTAAGTCCAGTGGATGCTCAAAGATGGCGGACGAAATAAAATTTTTTAATTTTTCGTCAAGTATCAAGGAGGTATTGTGCGTCACTATATTTTCGATTGTAGGTTCTTTTAGGTATAGTGTGAGATCCCAGAGCCGCCAGACCTAAGTCATTTTAGCAAAGCGAATATTTTGACAACAAATAGTGTAATATCTAGTTAAGAACGTATGCGTATTTGCTAGTTTGAAAGCGGGGCCCTTTTGCAGAAAACAGGTACAAAAGGTACATAAAAATTTTACTCTGCACGTTAAAGTATGATAGCTGGATTATTTTACAAGTAACACGCTAACTACATGGTGTAAGCATCAACCTCCAAATCTTGAGGAACTCCACGCCGCCGGTGGCGCTGGAGGAACTCACATCCGACCACAATCCCATCTTTTTAGAGTTGGCAAATATGTCGAGAGAAGACACGAAAAGTTACTTCCTATAGGGACGCCAACTGGCGTCTCTACAAGACACATATTAACGCACACTTAACACACACTTAACACTTGGAAACAACATCACCACAGCCGCCGAACTGGAAAATGTAGTGAACGAGTTCACAAGGGTACTGCAGGATGCCAAACAGAGTGTTACTACAACGATAACGATAAATCCATACAAAGACCGACTCGACGCAGCGGTCATACAAGACATTCGAGAGAAAAACAGACTGAGACTACTTTGGCAGCGAAATCGCGATGTCGACGCCAAGGCCGAGATGGGCAGGCTACAACGGCGGATCAGGATCGCCATCAACACCGCAAAAAACCGGAAATGGCGCGATAAGCTGGAAGCGTTGAATCCTCAGGACAACTCGCTGTGGAAGCTAGCGAGGGCCATGAAAAGTACGCGGGAGGCCATACCCGCTCTGACAAACGCCAACGGACAGACAGCTTTGACGGACTCGCAGAAAGCGAACGACTTAGCAAACCATTTTGCGAACATACATAACGTACAAATACCAAACAATGTCGAACACGACCGCATTGAAACTGACATTAACGAACTAATTGGCCATGACGTCCAATTGACACAACGAGAATTTTTAAAGGTCATGGCCAAGCCCTCGGAAGTGGCCAGCATTGTTCAGACCTTACCGAACGACAAAGCCCCGGGTTCGGACGCCATCGATTACAAGCTGCTCAAATATCTCTCGAGGAAAGGTATTGTGCAATTGACGTACATTGTCAACGCGATCCTGCGACTGCAACACTGGCCTAGCCAGTGGAAATCCGCCGTGGTTGTGCCGATCTTGAAGCCGAAAAAGAACGCGAAGCTCGCCGGCAGTTATCGACCGATCTCGTTACTGTCGACGATCTCCAAGTTGATAGAGAAGGTCATCCTGATCAGATTAGACTCTGCTCAGGATAAACTTCACATCAACGACGAGTGCCAGTTCGGCTTCAGGAGAGGTAGCAGCACTGTGCAGCAGGTCGTCAGGATCGTGAATGACGTCAAGGTGCAATGCAACCTTGGGAAGAGTACCGTCATGGTGCTCCTCGATGTTGAGAAGGCCTTCGATACCGTATGGATCCCGGGGCTTCTTCTCAAACTGAACGTACTGAACTTCCCTATGCACATAACCAAACTTATTCACTCTTTCCTAACAGGTAGATCGCTACAGGTCAGGGTGAATAATAAACTATCAACTCGACGGGAAATTCGCGCGGGCGTCCCACAGGGATCGTGCCTGTCACCGAAACTGTACAACTTATACGTCTCCGATTTCCCGGAGTTCCCGAATACGAACCTTGCCAAGTACGCCGACGACACGGCCAAGTATGCGCATTCACACAACGCACAAGCGGCAAATATGCTACTGAAAGCGCACTTGACCCGTGCCACGGCGTATTACGACAAGTGGAAGATTCGGATCAACGCTGAGAAGTCTGAGTCGATTCTCTTCACGCGCCGGTTCACAGAGAACCGCAACTTAACGCCAATTTCGATCAGGGGACAAGAAATTCCAATCAAACGGTGCGTGAAGTATCTGGGGGTGAACTTAGACAAACGACTGACGTTTAACGCCCACGTAAACGAGACGGTACGCAAGGTCTACTTCATGTCCAGGAGTCTGTACCCGCTCCTGGCCAGGGGTAGCGGACTTAACAGGACAAATAAAAAACTGTTGTACACGATGGTGATCAGGCCGGCCATCACATACGCGGCGCCGGTGTGGTGCAGCATACCGGCCACGACAATGAGAAAACTTCGAGTTCTCGAACATAAATTTATGCGCCTCATCTCTGGTTCGGACAGATACACCTCCCTCAGAGATTTATATGATCGTTGCCACGACATAACCCCACTAGCGGACTACGTCCAAGAAATTTCTCAAAAATTCTACGAATTCAAACTGGGCGATAGTCCGCTAACCCGCAACATAACCCGACTCAGACAGCATAATGCAATCCTTTTCGATATTCGACACCCCTTACCATACCAGGCGTTGCCTATCTTCCGGCAACCTCTCTAGCCACACTTTTCTATACGACAACTTCTTATTTCCCCACTTTTAACCTTTACTAAAAACTATAATCAACTTTCTCCATTCCCTTTATATGTTCTATTTGTTTTTATCCTTTTTGTTATTTTGTCCTTTTTGTTTCTAAATTCTATCTTGACCAATAAATTTTCAAAACCAAAATATTTCTTACCATATCTTTTAAATTTCCACGACATTTTCCTGGCGGTAGGAAGACCACCAGGGTGGAATTGCTTCGAACGGGTTTTTTCGTTGTGTTCTGTTTTCCCGTGCCAGCAACCAAAATTAAATAAGTGCTTCGTCTAGTAAGTGATAGTTTTATAGTGTTTTTCTCTTAATTAGTTTTAGGTCCTTGTGGACACATTTTTAATGTCTAATTTAGTTTTTAAGTCTGCCTGCGGCAGACAGGAGCACTAACCTACATATCATCTGTCGTTAAGCCAAACCGGACCGGCTCCGCCCAGCCCTACAATCACCACGACGCTGTGCGACGTAGTTGTCTGGCTGGCTCCGGACCAAGTTCCGGCGAGGCGCATACATGTATACAAATTATTAATAAATTGTTATTCATTCACTCATTCCAAATCTTAAGGTCCTAGGTTCGATCCCTGAGCGTTCTTAGTTTTTTTTTCAAATATACGTACTAAGAAAAAAGTTATGGCCAAAAATAATAAATATTTCCCTATCGGTTGTCTCTTTCTTGGTAATCGATATCATAAGTTAATATTTGTTGAAAAAAAAAAGCTGAGAACCCGCAGGATCGAACCTCGGACCTTAAGATTCGGAGGTTTACACCACGTCGTTAGTGTATCACATGGAAAATAAACTAGCTATCATACTTTAACGTAAAAATTTGTATGTACCTTTTGTATCTGTTTTCTGCAAAAGGGCCCCACTTTCAAACTAGCAAATACGCATACGTTCTTAACTAGATATTACACTATTTGTTATCAAAATATTAGCTTTGCTAAAATGACGTAGGTCTGGCAGCTGTGGGATCTTGGACTAGTACTTTAAGGGGATAAAGTTCAGTTTTTTTATTTTGAAATGGCATTTTCCACAATTTTCAAAAATGCATTTTTTTTATCTTTCTTGTTTTTTTATATATTATTGTTATTACCATGCGTCTGCTTAATAAATTTCCTTTTGTAATTAATGAAGTTTCATTTTGTCGTCGTCTTTAATGGTACAAGTCTTTAAAAGAAGTGTATCTCGGGCGACTAAAATTATGAAAGTGCTTTTTCTATTCAAGGAAAACATTCAGAATTGAAGAATTGAAGAAGTAGTAGAAATTATTTTAGATTGCAATTTAAGCAAACAATATTTGAGTATACGACATGGAGCTAGCTGTTTTCAAAATTTATAATATCTATCTGGACTAAAAAAGTAGCTTGGAAATGTAAATCTAATTGTAAGCAATCTGATATTAATGTAACTATTATTGTGGCATCAATTAGATGTAATAGAATTAGAAAATGAAACGTAAAACCTATAAAAAAATAATAATTTTTCAAATATGTATTAAATGTTGAAATTTTTAAATCAAATGGCTCAGTAGTTCTATTTTCTGCTAACAATCCCTCCATGTCACTTTAGGAAATAATTAGATCGATTATTTTTTTAACACAGTGTTTTAATAAATTTTTACCAAAAACTCCAGGCCCCAGAAACCACTGTGCGAGACGGCGTAATTTTATTGCATAATTTTTAGCGACCAAAAATTTATTTTGCAACTAAATCTAATTTTAGTTCTCTTGTAGATAATAAAAAATAGATGAAACTGATATACAAGAGCAAAAATAAGGCCAGGGAGTGATAACGTTTTTAGTTCTTTAATGTTAATTTTATTTTTCACCCCTTTAATAATGAGGTGAGGATGGTAGTGGTTGGGGGGGGGGGGGGGGGTTGGCTCACGCCAGAACAAATTTTGAGGCTTTTGGTTATTACACACACTAAATCACAATTTTATTTCTTTACCCCCTTCACTAATGGGGGAGGGTGGCTGATGGCAAAAAATGAGATTCTGGCCTCTCATACATACACTATATACCAATTTTATTGACTCTTACTTGTTTCCTTTACCTATAATACATACCAAATTTCAAATCAATATCATAAACCGTTCCAGAGTAATCGTGCGCACCATAAGAAAGCTACAAAGAGACAGACAGACAGTATATTTTTTTTACTCAAACTTAAAATCTCGACGTGATAAGATGCAAGCTTGAAACTTGCAGCATGTTAAGATGGCATAGATTACGTCAGGAAATTATTAGAAATGAAGGTGAAAGATAATACGCCGCACAGTGAGAAAAATATGCCCTTTTTTGGACAAAAATCTGCCGACAGTAGAGATTTCAATCAAATTAAGTAAAAAAAATGGTAAATATCCTTAAGACATTGTACTTTAGAGTAGTGCTGCGGCAAAGTGGCTTTGGGTTAACCTAACCTAAAAATCGTAGATATTATTTCCACATCCAGTGGAAGTATAGAAACGACAAAATTTTTTTAAAATTTTGTATTGATCAAATAGGCTTGGAATGTCATGAAACGTCGAGATTTTAAGTTTGAGCAAATAAAAATGTCTGTGTGACTGTTGGTAACTTTTTTTTTGTGCCCACGATTACTCTGGAACCGTTTAAGATATTGACTGAAAATTTGGTACACGTATGTATTTTAATGGGATCTGGAATTATATTTTCATGTTATTCCATTGAAGGGTTTGAATTGGGGTAAATGGGGGTAAATAGGTAAATCAAGCAGATAAGGGTCCATAAAATTGGTATTTAGTATATTACAAGAGAAGCTAATGTCTCAAAAAAAAAATTGGCATTACTACCCCCCACCCTATTATCAAAGAGGGTAAAAAAAATGTGATTTAGTATGTGTACAAGAACCAAAGGCTTCATATTTTTTTTTCTTCATCCACACAGGTACAAATAAGGATAGTTTTTTATCCACATGATTTTATTCCTATGCATTCAGACTAACCTAATTAACAGTTTTAAACCTAATATAATCTATAAGTGAAAAATTGTATGCATTAAATAACAGTCGTAAACCTAAAAGTTTTAACCCTAATATTCATTGGTCATGAATGTTGTTGGGCAGCTGAGGGTCATTTCCAAGGTAATTTTTCGCGCGGAATCCGAATTTGGCCTCAGAATTGGCCCATCATGTCAATAATAAAAGTGTGTTTTTTAGTTTTTTAAACTAAGTATAAATTTTATTTTGTAACTTTTTACTCTTAAATAAACTTAGAGTTTTGCCCATATCAAGAAGGTTATAAAGAAAAAAATAGTCCGCCATCTTGGCGACAGACGCCATTTTAAATTTTTGATGATGTAATATAACCTATGTTGCATTGTCACCTGACTTACCGGCGTATGCAAAATTTCAAACCTCTAACTTACCAAGAAGTGGGTTTGTGCGCTGTAGATGAAAAACCCTGTATATATAGCAACGCTACAGAGCTTATTGTATTTTACTCGTCAAGCCTTTTCATTTGATATCCCTATCAAGAAAGTTATAAAGAAAAAAGTAGTCCGCCATCTTGGCGACAGCCGCCATTTTGAATTTTCTATGATGTAATATGGCCTACGTTGCATTGTCAATTAACTTATGATCCCATAAAAATGAATTTGGTACCCAATATACATGAACACTAGTTCGTTTGTTTGTGACTCTCGACCAGGAAGGAAAACGAGGAACAATTTTTAGGTTAGGTTAACCCAAAGCCACTTTGCCGCAGCACTACTCTAAAGTACAATGTCTTAAGGATATTTGCCATTTTTTTCATCTAATTTGATTGAAATCTCTACTATCGGCAGATTTTTGTCCAAAAAGTGCATATTTTTTCCCACTGTGCGCCGGTAGAAACAATGAAAGCTGCGGAAAATTGATGAAAATTACCGGCGCGGTAACTTAGTCAACTAAGGTGTATTGTGTGGCGAATATGCTAGTCGTACTAACTATCGCGTACAAGGTTTGAGCCCCAGCCCCAGTACTGACACTGCCAGTGGAAAAGAATGTATGTTTGCGTTTGTTCGAATGTCCCGACTTTAGATTTGGGGGTTGTCTACTGTATGTGGTGGTATTCTTATGTTATGTATATTATTATATCACTTCCTACATAGTTGAAATTTACTTTACATATTATTTAAACAATTAGCAGACAATATCCAAAATGCCAGACAGCAAAATGGCGAATAAGACATCGGTAGATACTAATGAAAAGCACTGCACGTGGGTAGTGTACTAAGTAAGCGGCCATGCTTATCAACATAAGAATTGTTGTTGTGTTGATTTATCATTGAACACGATAAGTGGCATTTTTTTTTGTACAGTTATTTTTCATGTGTTGAGTTAACTATATGCAAAATAGTGGACGCGAACGTGGAAGATAAGACCTCATCAGACGTTCACGAAAAGCGCGCTCTGTACAGAGCATCAACTCTAAATGACCGGTTGGCACCAGCGGTTAATTCTTTTAACTTATTGTATTGCATTATTAACTCTGGTATTTTGTTTATGTAATACCTTATTCGCTGTTATACAAATTCACTAAAAAATCATTTCAAAATATCAGTTTTTGCTTACTTTTTAGTTTAAACCCCTCGTCAAATTTATACATTGAAATTTAAGAACGCCCTGTATATAGCGAAATTAAAAAGAAAAAAAACGCCGTTGCTTAGAGTATAATTCATCAAAATATTCCGTATATTCAAATCCTATCCTGCCCGTGTAGATTATGGGACTGCAAATATGAATGACAAGTTAATGTAAAGGAATACCTTGTGTAGAACATTATAAACAGTCAGTTATATTCAGACTTGAATATTCTAGGGATTATGATGCACCTTAATGGTAAATGGTTTGGTTCACTTCACGAGATTATCTCATCTGGATTTAATGTTATGTACATGAGCAGAAGTAAAACTAATTTTGATTAAATAATTATGCGCTGCACTTCCCAGTTTTAATTAATTTATCGTTACCATTAATAACTGATATTTGCTTATATAATTTTTTAGAAAACCTTTTGATTGAAAAATAGTCAGAATACTGTTAACGTCAAAAATAAATGAAGAATTGTGTTTATAATTTTCTGTTTGTGGATTAAAAATATAGAACAGGTAGTTCAGAGAAAATCATATTGTAAGATACGACATGTCAACAATAAGATGATGGGAAAGATCTCTCTCTCTCTGGTGAGGTTGTCCGCCCAACAGGCAACTGTGTGACAGCTGGTGTGATAACTTCAGACGTCAACTAGAATAATGCATGGATCACAAGACGTTGTGAATCTGAAGAAGAAGAAGAAGAAAATTATATGTTGGTACATAGTTGGTTCATGTTGGGAAGTTGAGATTCACGCAAATACAGACGATCTAGTCATTCTGGTAACGGGGAAATCTGAAGAGGTAGGTCTTCAAAAGGTACTAGACACAGTTCACATTTGGTGTGAGAGG
This sequence comes from Rutpela maculata, assembly GCA_936432065.2. Classification (NCBI taxonomy): domain Eukaryota; kingdom Metazoa; phylum Arthropoda; class Insecta; order Coleoptera; family Cerambycidae; genus Rutpela; species Rutpela maculata. The sequence goes on along the minus strand of OW386286.2, from coordinate 81,351,757 downwards.
GAGCAGATGTCTGTTAACACCCACAAAACTGAAACCAGAAAAAGAAAGCTGGATAACTTAGAACCGCCTTTCTTAACAGGTGAAACTATTTCATTTGCGGGGGAAGTGAAATACCTAGGTGTTACATTAGATAAATCACTTAACTGGAACTCCAATCTGGACATGTCGCAGAATTTATGAAAAATCCTGGGGCATAGGTCCCTAACAAATATATTGGGTATACGTTACGGTCATGAGACCAATGGTTTGGTGGTCGAAAGAACTACAACAAAAGATCAAAGCCAAACTCTCTCGGTTACAGAGACAAGCATGCGTGGCAATAATTGGTGCAATAGGTACCACACCGTCAGCTGCTCTGAAAATCCTCGTGGATCTACTCTCTCTCCACATCTACTTTGAGACCAGGTGGGCAGTGGTGGGCAGTGGTACAGACTTTAACAACCGGTCATTAATATGGAATGCAGCAGGCTGTCAGTTGACATAGATAGTCACGATATCCTGGAAATGCTTTCAGATGTGATACCTACCATGACCAACTATGAACTGCCTTTAAACGTCCTGTTCCTGGAAGACCCGTAGATCGGAATAAAACTGACCTACAAAGAGCGGGCAGCTGTTGATATACAAACGAATCCAAACCCCCTATATAAAGGAAGGAACTGGAGCCGGACTATACAGTTGCAACCCAAAGGTATAATTTTGAGCCTGGGTAATAATGCGGCTGTCTTTTAGGCGGAAATTCACACCATTGAACTGTGTGCAAGGAGGCTTGAACAGACGCATCCTAGACACAAATCAATAAGAATCTTTTCGGACAGCCAAGCGGCTCTTAAAGTTCTTGGATCATATCGTTGCAATTCTAAATTGGTCTGGAATTGCCAAAAGGCTCTAACCCGATTGGGCAGAAACAATAAGTTGACTCTGGTCTGGATACCGGGCCATCCTGACATGGAAGATAATGAAATAGCCGATTTCTTAGCCAGGGAATGTGCGGTATCGAAATATTGGTATGGATTGTGAGGAAAATTTTCTCCAGTACTGGCAAGAACTACCAGGATTAGTTCATTCAAAGGAGTTTATTACATATCCTTTGAAATAAAGAACTAAAAAACTATTAGACCTAAGAACTCTAGTTGGCACCAGGGACAATCTTTCACCCAATGAGCTTTATTAAAAAGCTGAACCTATTGGGTGAAATATAATTAGGAATGAACCACAATGGACCAGATGGTCGCAGTGGAGAGTCTGTATATTAGCCCACTCACATATCAACCCAACCCCAACCTAACAAAGTCCGGCTATTCTATATGAACGTGAAAGTAGGTACTCATGAGAAAGTGGACGAAGTTCCCACAAGAACCAAAATAGCGTATTTTCTGTAGAAGCGCTCACATCAGGACAAAAATCGGAAACTTGCTCTTTTCCCGACAAATTATGGAAGAACCGGGTTGTTTTCTCTTGAGCGGAAGTACAACCTCACTTCTCTATCATTTCGTTTGTAGCTTGGTATTTGTTTAGTATTTTGTAATTATTTTTAAAAGTCGAGTCTTGCGCTACATAAGTGCAGGAATTAAAGTAGGGTGGACATTACCGATGTACTTATTGTCAATGAAATACTAGGAGACCTTCAGATTACCGTAGAAACTGCTCAAGATTAACTTTTATTCTGCAGCAAAGAATTTTTTCCGATGCACCCCCCCCCCCCTCAAAAAAACTTTAACTTCGTCATAAAACCAATCCTTTCAATTTAGAAAATGGGGCTTTTAAGAAAAATTCTAGTGAAAAAAGATCTTGCTCGGGTTAACAGATACAATTTGTCACCTCATTTATGCAAGCCTAGCCTAGCCTAGCTCAGTGCGACTTATTTCGTTTTTTTCAGCTCACACACTAATTTTACATATTGCGCGTATGCAATATGTCATAGAAAATGTACGTCATTTTGACAGGATGGATTTATTGCATTCACACTGTATCACACGTGATCTTCGATCGCGACATTGTGGCTATTCTATTGGTTCAAATGTGAGAGCAAATGTTGGCAACTCAGGAGAGATTACATAACATCAACGCATGGTCACTGTCTTTAGAGAATAGTGCTTTTGCATACTCTGCGAAGGGAATGCTCTCTTCTCTCAAATACTCACTTTCACTTTTCTAGTTGGAATATTTGTTGTGATAATGCCTATGAAGTAGTTTAGAGATAATTAATATTAAAAACTTTTCCAGATGATGCTTACATGTTTCCCGAAATGAACGTCAAGTGTAGTATTCAAGTGTAATGTTTTGGAGTTTGTTGATATATAAATAAAAATCCGTACTTAGTTAAATTCATGATTATAAATTTCTAGAAACGTTTATTTTAACGACAGGGGCGACTCAAGGTAAAATTTACACCCGAGCGAAAGCACTATTTGGCTTCCCTCCTTGAAATAATCACGGAAATTTCATAGACGTACTACGTACGTACTACGTACTAAAGTTCAAGGATATCCCCCCCCCCGATCTCTTCTTTTCTAGTTAACACATAATTGTCTCTCTATATTTATGTGGCTGATATTGCATCCAAAAATAAAGGTCCTCTCAATGAATAAGAAGGAAATTATATAGCTTTAAATATCAAACAATCAATGTCAGTTCTTCTGCAATATCTTCCGACCGCCTTAAAATATAAAATTCCTATTTTAAATTAGATAAAAGTTCTTAAAAAAATAATTTTCAGATCATTAGAAATAAAAAAAGATATTCTTATTGCATTTCGATAAACCATTCCAAGTATTTATGTTTACACATCAATGTGCATTTACATTTTAGTAATAACACAGGTCTACAAAAAAAAGTTTTGTCCTAAGGTTCTCATCTAACTTTTTTGAAATATTTTGATGCGCTGAAACTAATTTTGGACAAAAATCGTGTCAGTTTCCCTGTACCGCCCCCCTTTATCTCCTAAAAAAAAGGCCAAAGAAAGGTCTTGTTTGTCCTAAGATTCTGATTCAACTTTTCTGAAGTATTTTGACGCACTGAAGCCAATTTTGAAGAAAAAAATTCACCCCTTTTATCCCCTAAAAATGAGGCGAAAGAGGTCTTGTCGTAAGGTTCTGATCTTCTTCTCTGAAGTGTTTTGAGATGTTGAAGGCAATTTTGGACGATTTTTTTTCTATCATATCAGTTTCCCTCTTATCCCCTAAAAAAATAGCAGAGGTTCTGACCTAACTTTTTTGAAGTATTTTGATGTGCTGAAACCAATTCTGCACAAAAACAAATTAGGCAACAAAGGGGGTGGTCAGCGCCTCAAAATACTTCAGAAGAGTTAGATGAGAACCTTAGGACAAGATCTTTTTTTTTTGTAGACCTGTGTGTAATTCATTTCTGTGTAATTAATTGGTAATATAACATTTTTCGTCTACACCTTCTGAACGCTATAATAATGAGAGGACCACCGACAGAAGTTTACTTAGAGGTTTTAATATTTCATACAAAACAAATTGCCAATTATTTGCACCAGTTCAACCGGCAGTCGACGAGTGCAAACCACCTAGTAGTGTGCAGTTGGGGATAGTGCGAAGCGAACTAGTGAAGTGGAGGCCCCACAGTGATTTCAAGCGGAGAAATATTAGATGTGTTTTTGAAGGCACTAATATAAAAGATAAATAAAGTCCCCCGCCTGGGGACAATTGTGTCTTTACCTATCCCTATCCTATATCCTATTCTCTTGCAGGCGAGAAAATAAGAAGAGAGGACGACATGACGAGGCGAAAGAACTCCGACAAGAACTTAGATATGGAGACGGACGACTCGTCCAGAGCGTCAACACCAAGGATGACGACAACACAGGCGGACAGGAACAAAGATGAGGACAACAGGCAACTGAGGGCCCGAATCGAGCAACTCCAGACCGAACTAATGGAAATCAACCACCAGATGAGAGCCCAGCAGGAACAAGCTGAACTCCAACACAGAGAGTTAATGAATGCCCTCCTAAGCAGCAGAACCCACCCAGAGGCCCCCGTGAAGGAAACCCCGAAACGGAAAAACATCCTAGACAGCGATGACGAAGTCCCCCCACAAGCGGCGAAGAAAAAGTCACCGAAAAACGAAGGCAGGCCGTCCACGAGCCAGGAGGACAGAGACCAGAACACCATGGACACGGAGGCCCCAGAAGAGGCCCTCAAAGCCCTCCGGATGCCCCAGTCGTCCTAAGAAACAAGGAGTCATGGACGGCAGTAACCCAAAAATTACGTGAGACCCGCATTGACTTCAACAAAGCCAAGGTGATCGGAGACGGCATCGCTATCGAACCCTCCTCGACGGAAGACTACCGCAAGATGATGTTCGCGCAAGAAAAGCGCGAATGTCACACTTATTCCTTGCCCGAGGAAAGGTCACTGAGGGTGGTGATCCGAGGAATACCTAGCGGCGTGAGCAGCGACGAAGTCAAAGCGGACCTCGGGATACGCACCCATCTCCGTCCAGCAAATGACGTCCCGGGGGACAAAAACGAAAATTCCCCTGATGTTTGTCCTGGTTCCCCTAGACCAAGAAAACATCCTGGCAGTAAACCGTTGCTGCTACCTGATCATCAAGACAGAGAAACAGCGAGCCAAGCAGATCATCTCCTAATGTCACAGATGTCAGACTTTCGGCCATGCACAAGGGCGGTGCACGGCCCACCAATCCAAGGACTGCCAGAAATCCAAGGACACCCCAGCCAAGTGTGCAAACTGCCAGGGCGCGCACCCAGCAAGTTACAGAGGATGCCCCCGGTGCCCCAAGAGGACAGCCGGACACCCCCAGACGCCTGCCCCTCAGCCACCAGCAGGACAACCCCCGGACTAAGCTATGCCTGGGCAGCCCAAGGTGCTGCAGGGAAGCCCTCCAGCCCTGCCCGAACACCACAGGCCCCCCCAGAGGCTGGACAACTCGCTGCTGTACTGGCCCAGATGCAGCAGATGTGTACAATGATGGGGCCCTGTTCACAAGCCTGCCTCATCTCACCCCTCAGTGAGCACCCCGCCGATGGAGAAGCAACCCGAAGAGACATGACGATACCCAACTACCCACCCACGACCTTGCGGGTACCGAACAATATACCGTCCGGTACCTGTAGCCCCCCTAGCTCCGGGCAGACCAAAATTGCTACCAAAGCAGTTAGGTCTGCCCTTCCTCGAGCTACACAGCTCATCCTTACCTAACCCGACGATCCGGATAACAGGATGTCAATTGGCATTCTATGTATCGGCAGTCTCTCCAGCCAAAACTCCCAAAACCCCAAACAGACCGATGACTACTCCCCGGGGGGAGAAGCTGGCGAAGAAAAGAAACCGAAGGCAGAAGAACGCCAGAAGAGGCCTTAGCCAGCAAGGTTCAACGAGCCAGGCCCCAGGGAGGCCGAAATCGTCTGCACCGCTCACATTTGTGAGTGGGGCCGACGCAAAGTAAGTTCGCCCGCCCTGCAAGGGGCTGGTCCCCGGTCTACAGTGATGTACTGGGGTAAAGGGCAACAGTCCTGCCCGGCCCCAGACATCCGAGACCGAGAATATTGGCGACATTTATTTGTTTTATTTATTTATAAACAGTAAATTAGGTAAGATATGAAATACAAACAGCTAATGTTGGTATAACAATTTTCTGAGTATTCTGAATTTTTCCTGAATTAAAGTGCATATTACCGGCCTTTGTTTATGCAAAATCTTTAATGATCGACTCCGTGTCAGTCAATAATAGGCCGGGAAGCTTGGGGTATCAGTAGTGAGTTATCTCATAGCTAAACAAAAATGTTTGTATTACATTTTTGAATTATTTTGGCGGTCTTAATGTCATTCGACTCTTCTGCATTATTACCATTTTAACTGATGTAGATACTGATGTTATTTGATATTATCTTGCAAAGAAAACTAATAAAAGTGTACCTCAGTTTGGCGCCCTGAGCCGGCGCACCAGGCAGTCGCCCGAGTCGCCCGACCCTCAAGCCGCCCCTGTTTAACAAATTTAGTGCAAGTACTCTACATATATTTTCCAAAATTCATTCCGTCTTATTACATGAAACGAATCTTACAGTGCATAACAAATAGGTCGTAGATTAAATTTCTGGCTCTATAACTTTTCCAATAATAAAAATAACACGAGGTACTAGTTACCTTTTTATTATAAAAACATGAAACAGCAATAACGTCTGCTGTGAAAAATATTCCCTTTCTAGCTACGTAACATCACACAATTATTATGATGTGCAGACAACAGAACAGATAAACAATGTCCTTAGATTGTATTCACAGGAGTTTTCTCCATCATCCTTACTCCCTTATGATGTTATATTTTTAAAAAACGATTACTGTATGAGTCTAATACGCGCTTTCCTCTCGAAACCACAACAGTATGTAACACAAAATATTGTTATATAACAATATATTTCAGAATTTACGTCGCAATGTAATGAAATTTCTGTAAATATGTTTCATGATATGAATATTTGGATATTCTTTGGACAATATTTTCTTTAACTTTTTCTTAGATAAACATGTTTGTTGAACAAAGTATATTTGAAAGATATTTTTAAGAATAGGGCATCCCGAAATTAACAACCTTACTTTTAGAAGATAGTTTTATATCAAAAAATAGTAAGGAAAGTTCCTATAAACGTATGTGTTATAATGAGGCCCCTAAGGGAGCTACAACCGTCTGAAGACAAAGCCTAATCACGGAGTTAACTCAACAGAGCTGCCTTTGGCATTTTGGCCGCCAATGGCATGGATACCGATCTACAGACAGGAATGGAGTGGAGTTCCTTAAGAAAAGGCGGTTCGGTACTTTCAAGATTGCCAATTATCAAGACTACCAATTTAATTACAAAATCTATGTACATTTTTAAATTATTCTTTGCATTTATTTCTTTTCTGGATTATCTTCGTTGTAAACATTTGTCTCTCGTGGACAAACCAACTCAATAACATACAATCCACTTTCAATTAAATTCAATAGTACTATGTCTGGCTTGGTAGCATCTATTTTTCGGGTTGTTGCGAAGGAATAATTCCAATATATTCTACACTTACTGTTATCTATGACTGTTTCGATTTCTTACAGCACGTATGGCACGATGGTAGTGGTAGTAAAGAACCTTAAGAGTTACGTTGTGTCTGAAAATATAAGATGACACTGGAACATACTGGGAGTGTGTATGTTATGGTTTTAGGATGTGAATTACAAACTCTGCATGTATTTTAGACATTTTCTTTAGAATAACACTCATCTTGTATACCCGCGTATTTATTACTCATTCTGACACGGCGATACAAAATTCTTGGTCTCCGACCTTAACCTACCGACTTGGAGATAGCAAATGTTAAGTAATTAGACATTGTTTATAAGAGAGAGAGCATTTGCTTGTCCATATGCTGCTTCAGCAAATTTTCATACTCTACAATCATCATTATGATAATCGTCATTAAGTAGTGAGGGCAATTTAACCTTCCAATCTCATCCCGAACAATGGCAATATGAGACAGTAGTACCAGCTCATAAGACGGAGTGAACTTAGCAGACATGCCTTTTGCTTTTTTGCCGCCAGCGTTGTGGAGATCGATCTACAGACGGGAGTGGTGTGCAGTTCCTTAAATAGGGCGGTTTGATACTACCAAGTCTGCCAATTATCAAGACCACCAATTTAATGACAAAACCTGGATACATCTTACTAAATTCGAACAGCAAATCTTTGCATCTATCTATTTTCTGGATTTCTTTTGTTGTAAAATTTCTTTCTGCTGAACAAAATAACTTGATAACATATATTCTCATTTCAATTAAATCCAGAAGCACTATTAGTCGGTCGGGTAAGCAGATCCATTGTCAATGTTAAGGAAGAGGAGCCACCTGAAATCTATCCTCCTAACAAAATGGCAGTTATATTTCCTAAATGGGCCCCTTGAAATTTAATGTTTTAAAGCTATTTTAATATAATAAACTTAGGTATCGAATTATATGTTTTTAGGGATGCTGAATTCAAAAAAAGGCTCCAAAACGTTGTCAAAAGTCCATAGAACGAAATATCTACCATAGGAACCAATATAGCCACAGTATAATAACTGTAATGCGATAGTGTTCTTTTTCTTTCTTTTTCAGCTGATGAATACTATTTAATATTTTTGTATAATTTTAAAGTTGTATGATGAAGATAATAGTCAACTCCTAATGAGAGGTAAAGTAAATGGAGTAAATGAAAGACGAATATTTTTAAAGAAACACCACCATAATTTTGAAAATACTGTTTTAATTGAAAATGCAAATAGAATTGTAAAATATTTGTTGATATGCAATCCAATCAAAATCCAGATTCTTCCACATCACCTATGAGCACACCGTCTATGACCACATCATAGTATTTAATATGTACCGCTATCAATTGTGAAATCAATAACATTGGTTTGTTTCAGACTTCAAACAAAGAACCTACCTAATCATGTTGCAATTGACACATAGGAGAGGCACACATCTGCACCTCACAAGTTCACAACAAGCCTGCGATATTGAGGAACAGATGTCCACTACACTAGCCAGTTTTAAATCATCTTCCGCCCATCCCCAATTATATGGACTAGGAATGTCCGCATGTGGGTTTGTGCACTAACTTCAAATATGGTCGCCCTGATAAGCAGCTCTCAATGCATGCTGCAGGACTTCTTCTGATGTTGAAGGGAGTCTACCAAACAGTTTCTCATCGGAATTAGAAAAAAAATGTGTCTCGCCTTCAGACTCATGCCCAAGGATTTTTTGTGGTACATGTAAACTACAAATTGTTCTAGCTTTCGGAGCACATTCTTTTGCAGTTCTGGAAGACAACTTAAAATTGCACTAAAGGCAGAGTTAGCCTCGTCGAAATGAAATGCAAATACTGAAACAGTGAGACTGTTTCTTGGGAATGCGTGGAATCCCCTCAGAGCGACCGATTTCTCTGAACCAAGCTCCAGGATAATGGTATGAGCAGGGATGTGTCTCTATTTCTAACCAAAGTTCAATGAAATCCATAGTTCCTCAACTCCCAAAGCTCTCAATATAAAGAAAAAAGATAATGCACGAACCAGAACAGCAGTATTCACGGTTCTTATGATAACTGTTTCATAACGATTTCATTTCTTATGCGCACTATAATCCGCCTATCTGCATCCTCAAAAGGAGTGCAAGTAAGTCCAACAATAGATGTTGAAGCGGTTTCAACACTGACATATTTATCTCCAATGTTAGTGACGACCTTGGCAGTTTTACGTGTCAAACCATATCAAGTTTTGTAATTTAGACACTCTGGATACATTGCAATGCTCTGATGGAATTCCTGAATGCAGTACCGTCCAAAGGTACACGACACAAGTAGCTGAACTGAATGAATGAGAGCAGCTCCAGCATATACAATAGCATCACACGTTACTTGGAAATCTGCAATCATCTTCATTCACTATTTCCTCGAGAGGATCAAGTAAATCTGCTTTTCCAATTGCACGTCGAAGGTGACCAGCAGAAGACAAACTTGGAGGATAGGAATTGTTTTCATTTCAAGAAATTGAAAGTGAAGTTTTCTATTATTACTAACTCTGAAAGAGATGTACGTTACTCTGCAGATTCTGGGTAGTGCTTTTCTCAGTACCTACCGTTAATTTTCTTAGACATAAAAATTCTCAGGTTATGTGCCTTCATAGGTGTAAAGATTCTCAGAGTGGATCCTTGAACTAGTCTTTCAGAAAAAAATGATTGATGCAGTTCAATACATTTTAGTTCAGAATCTCTAAGCAATTTTATTTTTGAGATTTTGCCATAATGTTTGTCCTGTGGTTATTACAATAAAAGTTTGTGTCATACCGGGTTGCGAGTCGAGAAAATTGATTTTTTTTACGACTATTGAATAATTAATTTATTATAGATACAATTTTGAACATGTAATAGGCCTCGGGTAATAATTCATTACTCAATAGGCTAGGACCAATCACAAGAGTTCATATTCATTATTCAACAGCATTAAACCAACCACAAGAGATCATATTCATTATTCAATAGTTTTCGTGGAGCAATCGCAAGAGACGATTTAAAGTTTAAAAACATCGCGTGTGCAATTTAATCTGTCATAATAATTAGGTCATCGATTTCGCCGAAAGTCAAAAAATGTCACTTTTCATACACTCCTGTAGGCTAGAATTATCGATTTCGCTGGTGCGATTCACGATGTGCATCACTTGCAATTCTTCCTCTTTCCATAATGACATAGTATGGCCCTTCAACTCATATATTAAAAAAGATTTGAACGTTCAAAGATTTCGTGTTTTGCCTTCTTTGCAGATTGCGAGAACGGACGCCTCAACACGGTTTTTGTCAAATAAATCGAAAAGTATCACTCCTAGCAAAAAGTAAAAATTTCCAAGGTATAGATCATAAACCGAGAAACAATTTACTGTTTTTTAAATCTCCGTAACTTTTTGTTTTTTCGGAGATATGGAGGTTTAAAAATGGCGTCAAACGCTTTTAAGTCAAAATGCCTCTTTAAAAGTTAAATATCTCAGAAACTAAGGCACTTGTGCCAAAAATGTTAAGAAACCAAATTAAAGATTATCGATTAAGCTAAAAGTTTTTTTTAAAATTTTCTCTCCTGCTTAAAAAATAAAGAAGTTATGACCGATACAATTTGCGTCTTCGCATTTTCCCTAAAAATCTCAAATTTACTTTAAAGTGCAACTTCCTGTTGAGTAGTCGTAGAAAAAGTATAGTATTCTACTTGCGTGCAATAGCTACTACTCACTCGGATGAATTACGACACTCGCCTTTGGCTCGTGCCGTAAACATCATCTTCTTGAGTGATAGCTATCATTACGCGCTCGTTGAATAATATACTATTATCCAACAAGAAACGACAGTCGATATTGTTAATATTTATATTGAATAGATATTTTGGATATATTGGAAATTAACACACGTCGAGTCTCTAATGATTCATTAAAATCAATGTACTAATCCCTCTTGGTAGGTAAACACTATCTTCCTTTAAAAATAGGTACTTTAAGAACTTCCTCTGAACAGATTCAATATCATTTATAGATATTAGATAGTAAGGGTACCAAAGAGATTGCACCATATTCTAATTTTAATCCAACATACGCAATAAACCAATAATATTAGACTGGAGGTTTTAAAACATTTAAAATTCTTTATTAATAGTCATTTTTGTGAACTAAAAATAACATTATCGATGTCAGTTCTAAATGTTAACTGGCCTTCAAAGAAGATACCTAATTCCTCAAAACTGCTCATACTTATTGAATTTATTTGTAATCATATTAAATGAATTTCTTTTTTTTACAATTAATTATTTTTTATTTATTTGCTTTTATTATGATTAGAGAATATTATTTAGGTATTATGCAAATCATAACTTACACACTTTTTTATTTATTATGAAAATACCTACTTTCTATATATTGTTGCCCTAATCTGGGCACGCTAGGTAAATACTTTAAAACACTTATTATTGGAGAACCAATCAAAACAACTACTCTCCTAGTTAATACTGACGAAGTATTGAATTACATGATAGGATTCTTAGCATTTTAAAGAAAAAAATATTGAAAATACTTAAATCATTTATTTACATTTAGTCATTCACACTTTTTTTATTTAATATGAAATTATCTACTTTCTATATATTGGTACCTTAACCGGGTCACACTAATATACTACTTAGGAAAACACTTTAAAACACTCATTATTGGAAAACCAATCAAAACAACTACTCTTCTAGCTAATACTGACGAAGTATTGAATTACATGATAGGATTCCTGGCATTTTAAGGCAAAAAAATATATTGAAAATGCTTAAATTATTTATTGAAATTCAGTCATTCACAACAATTATTATTGAACCTTACATTCCATTTCAACTCTAGAAAAGTTGTACAAGTTTTTTCGAACTCGTTAGTTCTCATCAGTAGAGTATAGAAACATTTATTCATTATTTACAAGCCTATTCTTTTCTAGAGTTGAAATGGAATGTAAGGTTCAATAATAATTGTTGTGAATGACTGAATTTCAATAAATAATTTAAGCATTTTCAATATATATCATGTAATTCAATACTTCGTCAGTATTAGCTAGAAGAGTAGTTGCTTTGATTGGTTTTCCAATAATGAGTGTTTTAAAGTGTTTTCCTAAGTAGTATATTAGTGTGACCCGGTTAAGGTACCAATATACAGAAAGTAGATAATTTCATATTAAATAAAAAAAGCGTGAATGACTAAATGTAAACAAATGATTTAAGTATTTTCAATATTTTTTTCTTTAAAATGCTAAGAATCCTATCATGTAATTCAATACTTCGTCAGTATTAGCTAGGAGAGTAGTTGTTTTGATTGGTTCTCCAATAATAAGTGTTTTAAAGTATTTACCTAACTAGTATATTAGCGTGCCCAGATTAGGGCAACAATATATAGAAAGTAGGTATTTTCATAATAAATAAAAAAGTGTGTAAGTTATGATTTGCATAATACCTAAATAATATTCTCTAAAATGAATTTCTTCTTCCGACAAAAGGTAATAACGTAGGATTTTGTTAACATTAATATATAGGTAGACGATTAACTGTACACCAATGTAAGATGGCTGCAAGGTCATTCTGAAGCGTACTGCAGTCAGCTATTGTTCTTATCTCCGTGTAGACTTTAAGATTGTCGGCAAACATTAATTTTATCAGTTAATAACAACATGTATGTCATTGGTGAATATGAGAAACAAAAGCGACCCCAAATTAAAACCTTGAGGCACTCTCCGTATAAGTTTTTTATTAATAAATATAAATCAATAATTTGGTCAAATGCTTCTTGAATATCCAGATAAATTGTATCTACTTAACCTTGTTTGTCAAGAGTTTCTGACGCGAACTGAGTTAGGCAGGTTAGATTAATAACTCCTGACGTTTATCTAAAAATTCATGTTGATATGGGAAAATCTAAGACCTAACATTATTATCTACACTGTAAAAAATGAAGGTAAATTTACCGTCGTTGCGTGTAACATTTTAATGTAACTTTACCCACAACAGAGCGTAAAATTCCATTTACCAGGGAGGATTACCCAAAATATAAGGTAAACAGAAATTTTACATTGTCTTTGTGGGTAAAATTCCATTACAATCGGGTCTAATTTTACACACAACGACGGTAAATTTACTATGAAAAGAAAATCCTGTCTGGATAAGGGGAAATTTTTTTCCACCACCGTGGTGCAACAATATTTTTCTTTATTTTCTTTTCTTTTCATAATAAATTTACCGTCGTTGGAGTGTAAAATTTCTATTTACCTTATATTTTGGGTAATCCTCTTTGGTAAATAGAATTTTAGGCTCTCTTTGCGGGTAAATTTACATTAAAATTTTACACGCGTCGGAACATGCTTTACCCTCATTTTTTACAGTGTAGATAATTGTAAATCACAATTTCAAATAATTTCGCAGTTACATAGAATGGAAACAGACCAATATTTTGAGGTATAGCCAGATCGCCTTTTTTTTAACACAGGACTAACCTCGAGTTTTACATTTATGTTAGATCGCAAGATCATATTAGTCGGGGAGCCCACCCTAGCTGCACGTGGAGATAAAATACTGCCTCAATCGCTTACTGAAATTCTTCAGGAAATGATTCCAAATCAAATCATAACAGACGGAAGCGAGGATGATAACGAAATCATAAATGAAGCAATGGAGGAAGAAGACTTGGAAGAAATATTCGATGTATCGGGAGACACCGATAATGAATCTGAAAGCGATTAAGGAGTAAAGTTTTATATTGAATTTTATATTTTATTTTAAGAGCTGAATCATTTACCTGGAAAATGGTAACTACTATCCAAATATTGTAAAGGAACAAAATTATGGTAAAATTTTATGTACTTTGTTTTTTGTGCAGAAAGTTTTTCTCCATCTTTTTTAGTTTTTGTGTTAAATGACAAAAACAATATTTACAAATTTTTTTTTATAAACATGCACGTCAGTTGTTTTTTTGGGGAGATGTCTAAAATTGTTCCTTAGGCTTTAATCTTCATGAAAAACATTGTCTCCAACAATGGGGGGGGGGGGGGTGCACGTACAGTTTGGGTGGGCCCCCGTAGTATATTAAAAAGAAAAATTAAAGGTTCTAACAAAGCATGATAACTACCGTTCACACAAAAACAGGGAATTCTGTCAATTGCTGAAGTGAGCTTGTCTTTTAATTTTTTTGATGCCTTATTTATATCATACATGTCATACATGTAGTATGACAATTTATGAATAGGTGAGTTATTTTGAAAAAATTCCCCAATTTTCTACGTAAGAAACGTCCGAAGCGTGATGAACACTCTGAAAGTACTCACCAAATGCTTGGACAATTGACTGAGGTTCATTAATGATAATGTATTATTGACTATGGCTCCTGGATTGCTAGAACGAGCTCTCTTGTTGTTTAGGCCAGTAGGCTTAAAATCCAAGTTGGAAATAATTGCTACAAAAGGTTTTATTGTTTTAATGGCTTCATTTGTTGCCTAATATGACTATCTTAGGTCCCCCCCCCCGGCGGAGTGGTGTTTAAGTGGTGAGGGGTAAAAATGTACCCCCAAGAGGGGTATTTTTGCGGTTTTACGGTTATATCTTGTAAAGGACTAACAATATCGAAAACATAGTCTTATTAAAAGTTGTAGGGCATTAAATTTTGCATTGAATGAGACACATACCTTTTGAACCACCTGTTCCCGTACTAGTGCTCATCAAAGTTGGACAAATTTTACATATTTATGAAAAATGTGTTATTTACACTGTATTAAACATAGTACTTATAGTACTCCATTGTACTAGTCTTGTACCTAGTAGTAAATATATAAAATATTAAAATTGTAAAATATATGAAAAGATAATATAAAAGAGAATATGATAAGATCCATTCAACTGATATAAAGATGGAGGCAGGATAAGAAACACAATAGGGATGTTCACAAAAAATAATATTCATTAATATTAGTTAAGACCACACATTAGAGTCCCGAGTACCAAAGTCAGATTTTTTTTTTATTAATAAATATTTTAATTTTGTCAATTATCCGTAATAGAAATCACCCAAATGCAGCGAGACTATGAAACGTTCCTAGGCAGAAGCTAGTTATATGACGACACTTACCTTGCAGGTACGCAGGCATGTATGTGTAATGAGGGCCCGTTGTTTTTTATTGAAAGACGAGCGTAATATTATTGATCAGCATGCTCTAGAACCCCTATATCCAAATTTTGAAGATATTTTGATTTATAATTTTCGAATTACGGCCCCATAAAATCATATTTTTCAAATATTAAATAATTAATAACTTTTAAACGAATTGTATTTCAAAAAAAAGTCATTCTTCATTTTCTATTTAAATTCACTTTCTCTACAACCCAGTGTCATCTGTACTTTCAAATTTTCATAAACTAAGAATTTTCATTGAAAAATTACCAAAAATAATATCAGACAATTTATAACTTGGAAACGAATTTCTTTTCGAAAAAAAAAAAAATCATTCCTCTTTTTCTGTTTAAAATCGCTTTTTCTATCACCCACTGTCGTCCATGCTTTCAAATTCGGCAATCCCTAATGCTCGGATAGTTTACAGGGCTGCCGGTTCAAAATGTTGACAATTTTTCAATTAAAATTCTTAGCTTATGAAATTTGAAAGTACGGATGACGCCATGTTGTAGAAAAAGTGAATTTAAAAAGAAAATGAAGAATGACTTTTTTTCGAAAAACAATTCGCTAAAAAGTTATTAATTATTTAATATTTGAAAAATATAATTTTAGGGAGCAGTAATTCGAAAGTCATAAATCAAAATGTCTTCAAAATTTGGATATAGGGGTTCTAAAACGTGCTGATCAATAGTATTATATTAGTCTTTCAATAAAAAACAACAGGCCCACATTACACACACAGGCCGGCGTGCCTATAAGTAAGTGACGTCATATTCCTCTAGCCTCTGCCTGGGAACGTTTCTTAGCCTCGCTGCATTGGGGTCATTTCTGTTACGAATAACTGGCAAAATAGAAACATATATATTATTTTATTGTTATAATAGTATATAATGCTGATAAATCTATAATTTTCTATTAAAATTAAAATTTTGTGAACATGCCTATTCTTGAAATCAATTAGTGACGATTATATTTCATAATAATAAAAATTGTAGTTAAAGGTAAGAAGATGAAAAGGGAAAAAAATAGGTAGGTACACAAATTTCACAGACGTCGACGTTTGATTCTCGTTGGGCCACTCGGCTCCTCAAACTCTGTAATTTTCGTCGCCCCATATATGCAGTCCATGTCCTCGTCAACATCTCGTTCGTCAATTGCATCTGGTTGGAGGGAGTTAGTGCAGGAGTTCCTCTTGAAGTTTGCACAAATCAAAGAGCAATTAATCCCAGCTTTCTGACACCTACAACCACCCTTGTCGCATTTGCAGAAAAATGTGGAGAGAAGAGACTGTGGAGCTGGTTCCTTGGAGGTAGGAAGGGGGTCAAGACCAAACTTTGATGCCTGCCACCCCCAGAGGAGCAGATCCATCTGGTGTCCTAGCCACATTTGTACTTGTAGGTAAGTTCTCAAGCAATGTTGGCGGGCTGCTTTGGATGTTGGTGGTAGGGATGCCAGATTGAATTTGGATTTCATTAGGGCTTTGTAAAACAGGTCAAATCGCAATTTATCTAAAGCATCTCCTGCCCTCCTGTCCAACTTTGATGAGCACTAGTATGGGAACAGGTGGTCCAAAAAATATGCGTCTAGTCTAATTCAATGCAGAATTTAATGCCCTACAACTTTTAATAGGACCATGTTTTCGAGTCCTTTACGTGATATAACTGTACCCCGTTTTGGGGTACATCTTTACCCCCCACCACTTAAACACAACACCGCCGGGGGGAAAACCTGGGATAGTCATATTAGGCAACAAATGAAGCCATTAAAACAATAAAACCCTTTGTAGCTATTATTTTCGATTCGTGTAGTTTTTTGGTTCTACACTGACTGGCCTAGTTAACATATGACCAGAAATTAGATTAGATTATTATTGTTTCCGGCATAATCAATAAAATCCACTATTTAAGCACCACATTCATTGGGCGCTAGCTCCTTTGAAATTTCTTTATGGATACGGTTATAGAACGTTTCTTACCATATTTACACGAAGAATCAGTTTCTAGACAAACGGGCGGAAATCTTGAGGCACCCCCCCGTAACAGTAACCTTTATATCCGTTAATACAAATATCTCGTTAAGACAATCTTGCATATACATAACTTCCGTCACATAACGTAGATACTTGAGCAAACTGAATCGGATTGTCCTCATTGACATTAATTGTTCAGTAATAGTTGCGGCGGCGTTTTCAGAAGAGGCGGACGGAGAGCTTTTGAGAGCTGCTCTTTAGCAAAGCGAGTTTGAGATACAATCAAGTGTCAGCCCAACAACACTTAATTTATTAACATATTACACGCATTAGTGTTGCTCCGTAGACATCCTGTTAGCAAACGATTTTAAGCATGAATGCTTACGGTTATATTCGGAAAGTTTACGTGAAGTGTGCTCTTTTATAAATTTGTTGCAAAAGTAGGTGAGAGTTGACGGGTGAGATGATATATATCTGGGAATTAATCTGATAACTCTGAAAGGGCCCGAGATTCCAGACATGAATAATTTGTTACAGTTAACACTCTTAAAATTTTCACGTCGCTTTTAATAATAAATACTAGATGTCTCTTGGATATTTACTGTTTTTGTGCATTAAAAAGATGTTTATTAATTTACAGAGGGCAATACATGAAATACAGGACATATAACTTGGACGTTAACTGAGCACCGATATATGACACTATGCTGGTAATTAATAATACTTTTAAGTAAGTTAGTTAGTTATTTATTGACGATTTATTGATTGATTGATTGACTGATTTACCAGCGTGCGGTAGGCATTGCTGCCACTCCCGGAGTTATACAGCTGTGCCTGCTACGTCCACGCTTGGTTGAAATAAGTTTATGCTTGTTGCCAGTAGCGAGAGCCACATGGCTAATGGTAAAGGAATATGGGATGGGAAGTGTAGGTATTTGTGAGATGCGTTACCGCATTGTGTCGTGAGGGAGCGTTTAAGCTGCCTTTTTTGTGTTTTAGGTTCTGGGCATCTGCCTATTCTGAATCTTCGTCTAAAATATATGTTGTGCCTTGATATGGAGTGTTTATGCTCCTCTTTTTGTGTTTCTGCTTCTTCGAATCTTCTTTTTCTGAGTCTTCCGATTCCTCAGTTTCCGATGCTGGGTTGGATTTGGGTCATGCTTGTTGTCAGCAGCGAGAGCCACTTGACGCATGGTTTTTTTTTGGAATTCATTTTTCCCCTCGCGTTTCTTTCCCAGTTTGTTTATGATCCTCTCGATTGTTGTTTTCCACGTGTAACATGGTCTCCCTATTTTTGGTTTGCTGCTGTTCAGTGTTAAAGCTTTCTTTAGTAGCATTTCTGCTGTCCTTTTTGCTTTAACCTTCTTGATTATTTCCCTTATCTCTTTGCTTACCATGATATGGTCTCTTTGTGTGATTGAGCTTCCATTACTCCAGGTGTCAATGCAGGTTTGACTTTTGCTCCATGTATTTCTTATTGTTAAGTCAAACATGTGTGCTAGGTTTTTCAGCGCGTTTCCATTTTCGTTAGGTAATGTGTAGAGTAAAGTTTTTCCCATGATGCTTTTGTCCTCCTCTGTCTGATCGTCTTTTTCTATATGTGCATTAAAGTCTCCTAATAGTATAATGGACGTTTTTCTTGATTTTTCATAGCGTTGGTGTGTGCCGGGGCTGTTATGTTTTCAATACTGATGACAGTCCTCTTTTCTGTTATTACTGATTTCTTTCTCCTCTTTGCCGCCTGGCACGATTTCACTGCACTATACTATGATTTACTGCGATAGAGGGGAAGCACTGTGTAAAGTTTTGGTTTGTATACCTAATTAAACATTAACTAATATTTCTTATCAATTACTGAAAATGTTCTGAGGTATATATTATTTTACAAACACTTCCACTTATACTTTAAATATATCTTCTACACGTTGTCACTATTTAACTTTTATAAACTTTTATGGGTATCCATTGATAACAGAGCAATATAAGGCACGTCTGGTCGCCTCGACAGCAAGATGACAAGTCTAATGCGTTGCCGCATTGTGTTCGTTATTTAATGTTTATGCTCCACTTTTTGTGTTTCTGCTTCTACAGATTTTTTTCTTCTCCTTCTGGGTTTTCTGATTCCTCGGTTTCTGGTAAAGTGTATCGTTGCGACTTCTTTGTGGAGTTCATTTTTCCCCCTCGCTTTTCTTTCCCAGTATGTTTGGTCCTTTCCCAGTTTGTTCATGATCCTCTTGGTTGTTGTTTTCCACGTGTAACCTGGTCTCCCCATTTTTAGTGTGAAATATAATGTAGAATTTTTTACTTAACAACGAGCACAATTTTGACCTGAAAAAGCTTCACTTGATAATTTACCTAAGAAAATATAATGACCATACTTTAAGAGTAATGCATTTGATTATTACGTGTGTTATGCTAATATGTACCACTCTGTAGAATTTTTCACTTAGCAACGGTTTTTGTCACCCTTTTTTCATTTCTTTGCACTGAGAGATAGCAACGAGCGTAATTTCGACCTGAAAATCCTCACTTGATAATAATTTATCTAAAAAAATATTATGACCATACTTTAAGAGTAATCCATTTGATTATTACGGATTCAATTTATATTAAATTCGCCTGAGTGTTTTTAATAATTATGAAAAAAGATTATTTGAAGGTTAACATAAGAAATTATATATACTTTACGAACACTACGTTATTGATTATTTCGGGTACAATCCAAATCAAATTCATCTGAATCTTTTTATAATGGTTAAAAAATACTTTACTTGAAGGTTTACAGAGGAATATCATGGCATATTTCAACAATTTATTGCCCCCATAAACTTGTCGACAACTGTCGACTCATCAGGTTTGATGAGCCTAAACACTTCAATGGTTTTAAATATATTTAAAATGAGATACTTATCTTTCTTTGTCTGTCTTGGGTCGTTTGTTTGTTTATATTCTTTTCGTTTCTTTATACATAGCACTGGTCACTAAATAACTCTGTATTAGTTATTTTCAAATATTAATTCCATTTCACCCTTATTCTTTTATTATGACGTGTCGATTTGCGCGGAATTTTTTAACTACAATTCAGCTAAGCTTTATCAAATTTGACGGAGTTTTTGCTGGTTTTTGTTGCATTTTGTTGGGAGCGTTTCAGGTATGCCTCCGTTCGCTCCGAAGGCACAACCGACTCTAGTTATTTATCGACGATTTATATAAAAAATGTTTAATAGATCAGCATACAAAGTACAGTTACTATATAATATTGCGTAATAGCCAAGTCATAGAAATTTCAGAAATTCAGAAAAAATTCAAACAAGAAGTTTCTTGGTGTCAATTAGTTGGATCCTGTGGCACAAAAATGTGGTTCTTCGCGGCTTCCAGCTTGTCCGTTGAATTTATGACACAAATGGTTATATGTCCATGAAATTACGATTAATACAAGTCATAATAATCGTTGGTAAAACCAAATGTTCACATTCCTCAAGTTGCTTTACCCAATAGGTAACATACCTGATTTTCACAAAAACCGTAATTTTAGTTCATTTACTTCATGAGACTAAACAATAAGAGCGAATACTACAAAGAAATAGTATCCAACATGTTAGAAAAATTAAGAAAATTAGGTTGTCTAATGAATTTGAAACTACATTTTCTGCATTCTCATATAGACCAGTTTCCAGAAAACTTGGTGATTATAGTGAAGAGCACCAAGACATGACGGAAATGGAGCGTAGATATCAAGGTCGATGGGATGTTAATATGATGGCAGACTACTGTTGAACATTGAAAAAGGATGTGAAAACGAATGGAATAAAACTAAAAAGAAAACCATTACGCAGATCATTTGAAGACAAAAGAGTACGGTACCACAGAAAAGAATAAATCAGGATAAACAAGAAGGCATGACCTGATTGGTTGAATCTGACATCGGTATCGTGTTCATCGGTCAAATACACCGAATACTACTTATTTAAAATTTTTTATTTTTATTTTAAACCCTGTTTTGGCCTGTTTTACCCTGTTTTTCGTGGTTAATAAAAAACTCTGACCTGATGAAGCAAAACTGACATCGGTGTCGTGGTCAGAGATAAAAAATATATCGAATGCATGGTCTACTTATTTAAAATCTTTAATTTATATTTTAAATCCTATTCTAGCCTGTTTTAACCTGTTTTTCGTGGTTAACAAAAAATCCTGACTTAATTTTGTAAAGCTGGCATCGGGATCGTATTCAGCAGTCAAAAATATATGTGAAAATTAACTTTTTGTGTGTGCATGTGATTATTAATAAGCATTTTTGTCTGGCTATAATATACCTATTTGATTCAATTAAATAGAAATAATAATACGCTTTTGTTAACAATTGATTAATTCTGCATTATTTGAAAACAATGATAATTTTTACCGCATATGAAAAATATTGTGTATATTTCATGCAAAGTAAAGATAATAAATCATTATAAAAAGTAATTTCCTCTCAACATCCATCTTTTAAGCTATCCGGATATTGCCCATTAACGACCTGGCTCTTTGTTTTTGTTTTGCCTTATCATACTTAGTGATGTCGAGACGTACAGACGGCAGATGTCTGATCTATATGACAGAAAATTATTATTTGAAATAAGAAATTAGACCGGTTTGACTGGTGACTTATCGAAAGTAATATAACGATGATAATAGTAATATTATTAATCTAATTACTCCAGTCAATAAAGGAGATGTAGAGTACGTGAGCAGGGACCTAAGCGGCTCCTTTAGAAAGTTGTTCAGGGTGCTTAGGGAGTGAACATACTGAAAGTCCTGACGTCTAGGAGGTGAGCCGGAGGAGGGGGGGGGGCAAGGAAAGTCCCACTTTTGGTTTTTTCTCTTATATCTCTAAAATGGTGAGTTGTAGGGAAAAATTTTCTTATATAAAATGAAAGCTCATACAATTCTCTACAACTTTTATCTTATATACTTTTTTCGAATTTGCAACCGTTTTCGAGCTACACGCTCCGGAAAAGTGAACATTTTCGAAAAACAGATTTTTACCTGAAAAATAGAAAATTGTATTTCAAAGATGATAAAAAAAAAGTAGGAACTCCGGTGCTTGTAATTGGCACCAGGGTATCTCCTACATGTTTCCACCCCCACTCTTGAGAGGGCAGCTTATTCCCGAGCCACTGCTGCACATGGTGGTAGGTGCGCCTGGAATGCTGTTTAGAGCTGCGCTCTCAGTTGGTGGGAGGGAGCTGATGTCAAGCTTAATATTGCCACCAACCTCATGAACAACCGGAAGTGGTACTAGTTGAGGGAGGTCTGTCTTGCTGATGCCCCATACCATTTGAGGAAGCCTCTTCAATCTCGCCTTGAGTGGAGGAGGGGTTGTAAAAGATCACTTCCACTTCCTTGATGTTTTCTGATTTAAGTACAATTTTGAGAAGCCTACCTTGCTTTTCCTTAAAGTTGAAGAGGTAAAAAATCTGTTTTTGGAAAATTTTCACTTCCGGAGCGTGTAGCTCAAAAACGATTGCGAATTCGAAAAAAGTATATAGAATGAAAGTTGTAGAGAATTTTATGAGCTTTCATTGTGTGTAAAATTTTGCCTCCGACGAACCATTTTAGAGATACAAGCGAAAAAACCAAAAGTGGGGCTTTCTTTGCCCACCCCCCAACCCTTCCTCCGGCTCACCTTCTAGATGTCAGGACTTTCAGTATGTTCACTTCCTAAACACCCTGAACAACTTTCTGAAGTAATCGCTTAGGTCCCTGCTCACGCACTCTACACCACCCTTTAGGTCATTCATTGACTGGACTAAATCTAATCTAAAATTTTAATTTTTCTGGAACACGGCGTAATTTATTTTTACGTGATGCCAGTCAATATTTGTTTTCTTTTTATTTTCTTGGTATTCGTAGTTGACAACGCTTGACTGCAAATTGCATTCGTCGTCTTATTACATATAAACAATTCAAGATAAAATTGATATGCACACCAAAAAATGTCGTGTGAAACGTGAAGGCAATAAAATGAATGGTGAATATTTTTCTTACGAAGCGTAGTAAAATTATCAAACGCCCAAAGGGACGAAACATAAAAAAAATTAAATACGGAAAATTATAGTAAAATTAATTTATAACAAAATGTTCTAATGGATTGTTTTAATATTTTTTATAACAATAGAAAGAAAACGAGCTATTTCGAATTTTATCGTATATCTCCGGAACCAATCGGAATATTTTTAAACTATATAACCTATTTTATTGGCTTTCAAAATATGAAACTTTTTTTCTATCTAACCGACTTTGTAACTGTTATAGTTTGCGAGATAGCAATACTGCTCAATATAAAAACCGCCCTGTATCACCTTATCTACGTAAAGTTTATTCGAACCTGAGAAACTGTATTTATACCTACACACAGATTCGATATATTTTAGTGTGTTTAATCAAAGTCTTTAGTCATATTCTCCTCTAAAATTATAATAGAGCAGCCCATATAAAACAAAGACTTCTAACAATGGGGTTATTTCATAATGATTATTTACATTAAATTGGCATTCTAGGACTAGTAATAACACAACCACACAAAAAAATTTTGTTTTCGATCTGGAGGTCTGAATATGTTTGCCATATGTTCTTGGAGTTGCTGAATCCGAATCCGAGGTTTATTTAACCCATTCACATCAGGATTTTGTCATAACCTCAAAAAACTCATAATTTAAGTTATTAAACGCAAGAATGAACTTATAATATGAAAACTCGAGCTATTAAACCCCATAACCCAATAACCCACTTAACCCCATAACCTCATAATCCACTTAATCCCATAACAAGAATTAAGTTGCAATCTGAAATTGATTTCACAGCCACACAAAAAAAAGTGGTCTGGCCTGCGGATCAGACCAGTGCATCCTTATGTATTTGAACCCGCTGAAATCAAATCCGAAGTGAGAATTGTCAGATAGGTTCATTTTTCACCCCAAAGCCCAAGGAAACACCCCCCCAAATAGTGATCTGGCATGCGGGCCATATCAGTTTATGCTTATGTATTTGGACCCTCTGAAACGGAATCCGAAGTCAGAATTATCAGATTCGCTCTTTTTTCACCCCTATCCCCAAAAAAACAACTCCAAAAACAAAACAAAAATGGTCTGTCCGGCGAACCAGACCAGTGTATACTTACGAAATACATATGGAAACACAAGTAAGGTCCGCCGGACAGATCATTTCAATCTGACAATTCTGACTTCGGATACAGTTTCAGCGGGACGAAATATATAAGGATTCACTGATCTGGTCCATAGGCCAGACCACTATTTTTTTGGTTTGGGGGTGTTTTTTGAGGTTGGGGGGTGAAAAACGAGTGATTTTGACAATTATCACTTAGGATTCGGTTTCAGAGGGTCCAAATACATAAGCATAAACTGATATGGTCGGCAGGCCAAACCACTTTTGGGGGAGGGGGGTGTTTTCTTGGGGTTGTGGGTGAAAAACGAACCAATTTGACTTCGGATTCGGTTCTTTGTGTGGCTCTGAAATCAATTTCAGATTACAACTGCATTCTTGAGGTTATGGGATTAAGTGGGTTTTGAGATTATGGGGTTAAGTGAGTTAGTGGTTATGAGGTTTAAGAGCTTGGGTTTTCAGATTACAACTTCATTCTCAGGGCTATATGCGTTTAATAGCTTAAATTATGGGTTTTTTGAGGTTATGGCAAAATCCTGTGTAGTAGTGGATGAATTAAAAAAATATTTTGTGGTTTTTGGTTCTTATACACACACCAAATTACAATTTTTTTAACCCCTTTAATAATGAGGTGGGGGTGGTAATGGGGGTGGCTAATGCCAAAAAATTTTTTGAGACCTTATCGCTTCTCTTGTATATACTAAATACCAATTTTATGGACTCTTACCTGCTTGATTTATCTCTTTACTCCCATTCACTCCAATTTACCCCCCGAACCTTTCAACGGAATAAGATGAAAATATAATCTAGTTCCAGATCACGTTAAAATACAATTTTTCAAGTCAATATCTTAAACGGTTCCAGAGTAATCGTGTGCATAAAAAAAGTTAGAGACAGACTTAAAATCTCGACGTTTTATGACATTCTAAGCCCATTTGAATAATAAGGATTTTCAATTTTTTTTTTTTCGTATATACTTGGTTCAGAAAACCGAAATTAAATTACAAAATAATGCGTTGAAGTATAATGAATTGCATACATTAATTTGCCATATTTATTGGAGTGGTCATCCGGTATTCGGCCCGTTAGTTCAACGATGAAAAAGGCCTTAATTTCGATTGTCAATAAAGTGCTAGAATTTTCAATTCACTGTAACACCCATAGGTATATTTTTATTTAATATCACTGTAATAAAAGCCATGGCAGGTTAAGATAAGTGTCTGTGCCTTTGACACCCTTTTGCGTGTGTTTCCCTCCAGTAATGTATCTTTGCGTAAGATATTACCACAAAAAGTTTTGACCTCAAAAACTTCATAACATCTGGGAAATTTTTTTTTTTCGAAAATCCGAAAAACTTTTTCTTCTTAATCAAGTAAACCAATTTGTTTGTATTTCACATATATTGTAAATTTACTCGTGGCAATTTGTTAATGAAAATTTTTAGGAAATCTTTCATAAAGAATTTTTTGAAAAATTCAAATACGTACTTACACGTTAGAGACACCCACCATTTTTTATTAATTATACACCATACAGTAAGCTACAACATATATTTTTCACAAAACTCTATCGAAGGGATAAGTAGTCAAATTGGAAGAGATAATGTTAAGAACATAAAAGGATTTTAATGCTATGGGCGTATGAAGAACTTTATGAAGCTTCTAGCTTTAATTCAGTTTCTAAGCTCTTCAAAGATATTTTGACGTTTTATTTTCTTCAATTTTCCGTTCTGAATTAATTTTTTAATATTGCACAAAACGAATTTATGGAACTGATAATTTGAGGTTTTGCCGGAGGCGCCGCGTGTACATTTCTTTAATTTTAATATTTTGAAGTTCATGATATATTTATAAGGCCATTCAAAAAATATGTTCGCTTTCAGTAGGGAGAGGAAAGTGTGACAAAATGAACGGATAGGGGGATATGTGAAAAGTTCTCACAAAAAAATGAAAGATAACTTATATTTAGTATTTCAATTTCGTTCTCTCGTGGCAATCTATTCAACAGAATTTATTTTTAAGTTTAATCGTAGGGGGAAGGTTTGCAGATGAACGTTCGTTTAATGGGGTGTTTCACAAATGTTCCAAGCGTAAGTAATATTAATGTAACGTTCTTAATTGGCCAATTTTAACATTGTTTTTAAGCTCAAAATGAAAAATCATATTTAATATGCCCTTTATTTATCATAGTTCTTGTTTCTATTCTCCTATTTTAATTATTTAACGACAGTGGCGCTAAAGCAAATGCCAAGTCATTAAAACCAATTTTACACTGTTTTCGGATCTTCGAAAAAAAAAATCCCAGATATGAACTTTTTGTGGTAGTATCTTACGTAAAGATACATCACTCGAAGGAACCACACGCAAACGCGTTGCAAAGGCACAGACACTTATCTTAACCTGCCGCTTTTCACTTTAAGCAACTTATTAAGATTTTAATAGAGTAAAAATAAAGCTGAAAATGGTGAGGATAGAAAATTTGAGGAGGGGATTTTTTCGCTTGAATCTGAATTACTCCTTAGAGTGGAGTAAAAAACTAAAAACCTAAATCACATAATAATGAATTCAATTCAATGCAACCAGAGATATTTAAGAAAAACTGCAAAAGAACAACAATTTTCAACATTCTTTTATTTAAACAAATGACTTACGAGACAAAGATTTATTCCAAAACTTTTAGCTACACTCCTTGTAATGTTTCCGAAAAAACTGCCAGTGTAAAACAATTCCCTACAAATTTCAATTTCACTCCACCAAGTTTTGGACTTCGGGCGAGCTCGGAAACATATCCGCTTAAACAAATGTAATTCTAATTTCGCTTTTTTGCAAATATTGGTCGTATTGCGAAAATTTAAAAAAAATGTAAATGTTCGCAATAAACATTGAACATGCCTAGATCTACATATGCACCTGATATTAAAAAATAATAATAATAAAAAAGTCAATATTTAGCTTCTTTAAACAATTTATTATAGCCTCAATGTATGAATTTAGATAAAATTTAGAAAAATATGATCTTTATAAAAGTTAACAACCACAGAAAATTTCAAGTCAAAATATTTGTTTAAACGGTAAAAAAAACCGCTGCCCAAGGAATCACTACTTCCACATCCAGATTCTCTATCCAAGTCACTCACAACGAAAAAATTTTGTATGTGAAAATAATTGTTTATGGAACTTTAATAATATAATATTTGAAATCCTCTACCCCAAAAACCCATAAAACGATACCCCACATCGGTAGTGGGGTGGGGGGGTGGTGATAGGGGGGTGATAGTGGTGGGTGGATGAAGTAAACAAATATTTTGAGGTTTCTGGTTCCTGTACATACACTAAATCACAATTTTTTTTCATCCCCTTTAATAAGGGGGTGGGGGTGGTAATGGGGGTGGCTAATGCCAACAATTTTTTTTGAGACCTTAGCTTCTCTTGTATATACTAAATACCAATTTTATGGACTCTTACCTGCTTGATTGACCTATTTACCCCAAATTTACCCCAATTTACCCCCCAACCCTTCGACGGAACAAAATGAAAATATAATCTAGTTCTAGATCTCGTTAAAGTACATATGTATACCAAATTTCAAGACAATATCTTAAACGGTTCCAGAGTAAACGTGCGCATAAAAAAAAGTTACAGACAGACAGACAGACCGACAGACAGAGCGACAGACAGACAGAAATTTTTTTTTTCGCTCAAACTTAAAATCTCGACGTTTCATGACATTTTAAGCCTATTTGGACAATAAAAATTTTTAAAAAAATTTTTGTCGTTACTATACTTCCACTGGACGTTGAAGTAAAATAAATTGTCTTAAACTTTGCTGCCTCATAAAATCATGCCAGCAAGCCGTAGAAGAATTTTTTCTAAAAAACTCTAAGAACTTAAGGTACTTTTGATATTGATTTTAATGAAGTATTTTCTTTTGTTTATTTTTACCATTTTCTTGCATTTAAATTTTTGATTATATATTTAAATACCTGTATTTTTGTGATTATTTTTTACAAAACTAAAATGTTTTGACATGGTTCAAAAGTTTCGTAAAGAAAGCAACAATTCAAAAAAAAAATGTATACTTATATTAATTGGTAGCCGAGATATCGTACTTTTGTGTTCGAAAAAGAAATTTGGAATTAAAAAAAATAAACAAAACGATATGTATTTCGTTAAATTCAATAAAAAGTACCTTTAAAAAACTAGACTTTATTTTAACTAGAAAAACTTTTTTTTAATTTCTTGTCGACTTGATGACATCATTTGATGAGGCCACAAAGGAACATCAAATACTAAATGAGGAAGCAAAAAAAAGTTATTCTTTAAATAAATAGTGCTTTTATGGATTATTCGGTTTTTAAACAAATGGATTAGACGGAATAGCTTTTCTTTTTTCTTCCTTATTGAGTAACATCAACATTAGATACTAAATGAGAAAGAAAAAAGAAAAGCTATTCCGTTCAATCCATTTGTCTGAAAAATTTTCATTAAAGTATCTGCGTACAGCAACCGAATAATCCATAAAAGCACTATTTATTTAAAGAATAACTTTTCTTTTTTCTTCCTCATTTGATGTTCCTTAAGTCGAATGACTACTTTACCGTTTTAGTAAACCTAACCGACTTTTATACAGGGCCAGTCGAAAAGTTAAAAATTTTAAATTTGGCTATTGAATAACAAACATCCTATTTGAGGTATCGAGCTAAAATTTTGAATAGAGATATTTGAGACAACTGCGAATCAAATACGCTATCTAAGTCGTCGATAAAAAATTGCCTAACAGTCGATATCGAAATTTCGACCCATTTAGAGGACCTTAGTCGGCCTTGAAAATATGAAAATTAAAAATTTTTCGAAACAGTCAAGTAAAGCTCATCCAGCACTATATCTCAGAAAAAAAAAAAATTAAAATCGACCAACGCATTTCAAAGTAACGGTATTAAATATTACACACTGTATATGCTTGTTTAAAATTTTATTGCGAACAGTTACCGTTTATTTTTATTCCACTATTGTAGACATGTAAATATAAGTTACCAAAGTTTTTTATCTCAGTTTTCAAAATTGAAACCATAACCGAAAACCGAATTGTCGCTACACTGAAAACAGAAACCGTAAACAAAAACCGAAAATGATACGCTTTAGGTAACCGTAACTGAAACCAAATCGAAATACATTTCGGTGTCGGTCCCTGATTATCATATCATAGTATGGTGTGTAATCTATCATGCATTGTATAAACTATATGTTATTATAATTTTGTAGCAAAATTTTACTACAATTTTTGGGTAAGCGTACAAAATATAAAGATGTGCAAATTCTGCTTTAAAGTGTTACTAAGGTTTTTTTTAGTCAGTCGAGCGTGATCGATTGCGGATATTTATCAACAAGAAAACTTTCAATTTCAAATTTGGAGGATATGTAAAATAGTATGATATAGTACACGCAAATTAGATTAAAAAACAGTGAATAGAAGAAATAATTTATAAGGTAATAATATTTGAGATGCGTACTCTAGATAGAGTTAGAAATAGATACGCGAAAAGTTCCCCGCCCCCATTTAGGGGTGGAACGTCCCTTTTTTTTGCAAAAAACCACCCCTAACGGAGACTTAAAAACTGGTTTTTCACTTTTATCTTGTAGACCGTTCGTCGGAAGAGAAAAAAGTATAGGAAATAAAAAATTTGTCGTTAAATTCTGCATAAAAATGTTCTACTAAACTTGTAGCTTATCCTCACCTATTTCGTGCTAACAGCGTCCAAACAGAGGTAATTATTCATGGCTGAAGTTTTCATGACTGAAGTTTTTATTGCCGTAATCCTTCCGGGTATAACCTGAGGCCGTCTTTATATCTACGCCGATACTATACATATTTTACGTATAATTATAAACGCATCTGTGTAAAAAAAGGGAAAAATAAATGTTAGCGAACTGAAACCAATCCGCTAACTTGGGCGGTGGTAAAAAAATAGTTTATGTTTATTAAAAGACAAATTATAATAATGAGAGCGAGAGATATGTGGACTGTCGCGGTAAAAAGAAAAAAGAGATTGTAATGGATCCTACCTTTAATCCTCCCCGAATCCAGTGGTCAGCTTCCGGAGGCCTCCAGATAGGGAATCCAAATTGATGCAATCCAGAATCAAAATGACCCTTGTTCAATTCCAGTTAAGTGTAACACAAAGCGGAAAGTTATTAATTATTATTTTTGCCGTAAAAGACACTTGTCTGCGGTGACACGAGGTTTAACAGCGAATTAAGGTTTTTGGTATCACAAAAAATCTCTTTTTTTGTTAACGCGGAAAGCTACAGAGTGAGCCAAAATGAATAACAGCGGAGTATATTTTATTTCTTACTTAAAGTTAGCGGTAAATAGTTAGAGATATATTTATATTAAATAATGAACAGTTAAAAATTAAATAATAAAAAAAAAACTAAATAATGACTGAGGACGGAACATACCGCCCACCTAAAATACAACGTATTTTACGATTTAGAATAAGGCAATAAGCACAATTTAACAACAGGACGCTTTAAGAGCCCATTAGCTGTACGCACAGTGGCAACGCGAACAACTCCGTCTGCACCAGGATGTACAGAATCAATGTGACCCAGTTGCCATTGTAAAGGGCGAGCTTGGGAGTTTTTTATCAAAACCATGGATCCCGGTATAACAGATTCAGAGGAAGAAGTCCACTTACTTCTTTGAAGCAGTGTATGTAGATACTCGGAATGCCACCGCGACCAAAAATCCTGGTGCAAACGTTGTAGCATTTGCCAGCGAGTTAAACGTCCCACGGGCACCTCAGTCAAGTCAGTTTCAGGTAGGGCAGTTAGCGGCTCAAGCGTTAAAAAATGTCCAGGCGTTAAAACGGATAGATCATTGGGATCTGAGCTTAATGGGGTTAAGGGACGCGAATTTAAAAATGCTTCAATTTGAACAAGCACTGTATATAATTCCTCGTAAGTCAGAATTTGCTGACCAACAACTCGGTTTAAATGTGTCTTAACTGACTTAATTCCCGCTTCCCAAAGTCCCCCGAAATGCGGAGCGGAAGCCGGGTTAAAATGCCATTCAATGGCCTCAGATTCCGCAGCGGATTTTAAAAGTGGGGAAAGCTGATTATAAGCACCTACAAAATTAGTGCCACAGTCGCTATAAAGATGATTGCATCGTCCCCGACGAGCAATAAACCGTCGTAATGCAGCAATAAATGCATTAGTTGTCAAGTCGGATACAAGCTCTAGGTGCAAAGCCTTTGTGGCGTAGCAAACAAATAGACATAAGTAGGCCTTCTGGGACTTAATACCCCGTCGTTTTCCCAAAGTAATCTGAAATGGACCACCAAAGTCCAGACCAGTGTGTAAAAATGGTTTGACTTGTGAGATACGTGCGGAAGGCAAATTTCCCATTACAGGTTGACAGGGGAGAGGGTTAAGTCGCCAACAAGTATGGCACTTAGATAAAACGCCGCGTATCGCTCTTTTTGAGGACATTATCCAAAACTGTTGCATAATCAAAAATTGAACAGATTGTAAACCGGCGTGTAAATATTTTTTATGAAAATATTCAATTATTAATTCCGTAAGACGACCAGAACGTGGCAACAAAACAGGGTGTTTTTTGTCGTAAGACAATGTCGAATGGTGTAATCGACCTCCTACTCTTATAATACCGTGATCATCAAGAAAAGCACTTAATTTTCGAAAAGGTTTAGAAGGCGGTTTCCCAACTTTGATTTGATTTAAAATATCAGAAAATGCCAAATGTTGGGTACGTTTAACTAAAGTTAATAGAGCTTGATGTAGTTCATGAAATGACAAAGCAGAATTTTTTTTAATAGCGGGATTTTTTAGATTGAACAGAAAGCGTTGAACATACGCGACCACGTGTTGTAGTTTATTAAGGGAAGAGTATTTATTTAAAAGCGGGTCAAAAATATCTAGAGAAACTGCAGAATGTAATGCAATTTTCCTTTCCTCCGCGAGTGCTTCAGAAGGCAACACAGCGTCGGAAACATGAGGAGGCCAGGAGGCTTGTGGGTCAAGCAGAAAAGGGGAACCCGCCCACCATAAGGTATTATTAAGTAACTCGGATGGAAATAAACCTCGAGATGCGAGATCTGCAGGATTATCATTAGACGAAATGTGAAACCAATTTTCGGGTGCGATTTTGTCTTGTATAAAAGTAACACGATTACTGACAAATGTTTTCCACCTGTGCGGAGAGGACTTTATCCATGATAAAGTAATAGTGGAATCAGTCCAGGCACAAATCTTACTAAAATGTATCTTACCGTGATACGTACGTAAAACAAAAGAAAACAGATCGGCAAGGAGTACAGCACCGCAAAGTTCAAGACGCGGTATTGAAATGCGGCGCAGCGGGGCTATCTTAGACTTCGCACAAACTAAAAGGGTAGTAATCCCGCCGTTTTCATCACGTAGTTTAAAATACACTACTGCACCGTAGCCTTTCATGGACGCATCAGAAAAGCCATGTGCTTCACAAGATAAGCTGTCAAGTATGCGTAAATGACGAGGAATAGCAATACGAGACAACAGAGGAAGTTCAGATTTAAATCGTGACCAAAGAGAGAGCACATCATCTGGCGGTGTTTCATCCCAATCCACACCTAAAGACCACAATAACTGAATAAGATATTTAGTAAAGAATGTAATGGGAGCTAAAAAACCTAGTGGGTCGAAGATTCTAGCCAACTCTGATAAGATATGACGTTTAGTACAGGATCTTTCTACAGGTTCTACGTTGTATGAAAATATATCCAAAGCTGGATACCAGTGTAAACCTAAGATTTTTAAAATACACTCGTCGTCCAAAGAAAGGGGACTACTAGACAAGTGAGAGGCAGGCAAATCACTCAATAAATTAGGGTCATTACTAGCCCACTTTCTTAGCTCGAAACCACCACTCTTTAAAAGTTCGACTAGTTCATTTTTTAAATGACGAGCATTTTCCAGCGATGGGCTTCCAGTCACTACATCATCGATATAAGTGTCAAACTGAAGAATGTTAGCAGCTGAAGGAAAATCAGACTTTCCCTCCTCGGCTAACTGCAATAGAGTACGTATAGCAAGGTAAGGGGCCGAGGAAATACCGTAAGTAACGGTTTTCAAACGAAAATCTTGTACAGGACCATCAGACGTGAAGCGCCACAATATTCTCTGATAATCTGTATGAGCGGAATTAATTAAAATCTGTCTGTACATTTGTTTTATATCTGCGGTGAATACAATTCTATGAAGTCGAAAATTTAACAAAATGGTGACGATATCTCTTTGTAACTTGGGACCGGTTAAAAGAGTGTCATTAAGTGAAGAATAAGGTGGAATTTTAGCGGAAGCATTAAATACTACTCGTAGTTTCGTAGTACTGCTTGAAGGTTTAAGAACACAATGATGCGGGATATAAAAACTTTTTTGAGAATCGGAAGGAGATACCAGAAGCTCCATGTGGCCAAGATCTAAATATTCTTGCATAAAACCTGAATACTGTTTATATAAAGCGGGATCCGTACGTAGTCTACGCTCTAGAGAAAGAAAATATTTTAGAGCTAAATTACGAGAATTGGGAAAAATGGGTTCATCACTACGAAAAGGAAGAGAAACAATAAATCTACCCGTTTCATTTCGAGAAAAGGTTGTCACAAATTTTTGTTCGCAGAGTGTATCGTCTGGAGACAGAGAATTGACTTCCGGGACAGTTTCAACCTCCCAAAATTTTTTTAGAACATCTTCTACAGGGGGTGCAGAAAGAGAACAGAAAAAAGATTTAATCACTGTTAAAGCTGTGATAGGTAATCTTCCCATTAAAACATAACCAAATATTGTATTCAAAGCTATAGGATGATCGACATTTCCAACGATTCGACCAGTTTCAAGGATACTAGGAAAGACGTCAGCTCCAAGTAAAATATCAATCGCCCCCGGTATATTAAAAGTAGGATCAGCTAATTGCAAATGTTTAGTATGAGACCAAGTCTCGTAAGGAAAACTAATAGTGGGCAACTCATTACAAATTTTCGGAAGTACTATAGCTAACAAATCTAAACAAGGCGTTAACTTCCCAACCGGGCGGATTTTAAGAGACACTCCACTAGAACTAGTGAAGGTATGCATCGGACCCAAGCCTTGAATTGATAAGGATGTATTAAAATGTGTTATGCCTAATCGATAAACACACTTTTGAGAAATAAAACTTGTTTGGGAACCTGAGTCTATAAGTGCCCTACATTTATGAAAATTACCATATTTATCGGATATTTCTATTAAAGCGGTTGAAAGTAAGACGGGGGTAGTTTGGGGTGTAAAACCTGAGAAAGAGTGTGTTGAAGCAGCGGGAACTGGTGTCCCATCATTAAATGAGGTACTAGCTATCTGTTGTGTAGGCGTGTCAACTGGGACAGCCGGAATATGAGTATCGGTATTTTCAAAATGCAACAAAGTATGATGTCTCTGTTGACATTTGCGACAGGTAGATGTAGAATTGCAAGTTTTAAAAGTATGCGATGAACTTAAACAATTTACACACAATCGATTCTGTTTTGAAAAATGATATCTATCCAGAGGGGATTTTTTATGAAATTCCTGACATTTATATAATAAGTGACCTTTTTTGCATAAAGGGCAAACTACATTATTATTAGTATTGGCAAAAAATGACGAACTAGATGTCCGAATGGATGGGGCTAATGCCTTTGTTGTTTTATTATGCGGAGCAGAAAAATTCAAAGTTTCTAGAGCATTACAATGACTTTCTAAGAAGTCCATCAAATTTTTAAAAGTGGGTAGTTCATTAGAACTATAATGTAATTCAAAACGTGATATGGTTGATGTATCAAGTCGGTTCAAGAGCATATGCACCAAGATAAAATACCAGTGTTCTACGGGGAGTCCTAAATTTTTTAAAGCGGATAAATTTTCTTGAAAAATGTCTAACAAATATCTCAAAGCCCGGGAATTTTCCAAATGTAATTTTTTAGTATTTTCAATTTCTGCCCAATGGGCAGTAGTGAGTAAACGTTTATTCGAATAGCGTTGCACCAAACGGTCATAAGCAATTGTATAATTCTCGGCAGTCATAGGAACGCATTTTACGATATTAAGCGGAGGGCCAGTTAAAGCGGAAAGTAAGTAGTTGAATTTATCAACGTCATTTAAATTTTTATTATTATGTACCATAGAATTGTACATATCTATGAATGGTGGAAAATTTTTCAAATCCCCCTTAAATTTAGGCAATTCAACTCGAGGTAAATGAACATGCGAAACATTGTTAATAACGGCCGCTTGAGCGTCATTGTTTACAGAATTTTCTGTATTTTCAAATAAATCGGAATAAATTACTTTAATATCAAAATATTCACTGTCAAATGATTCACGAGTTTGGGCCTCAACTCCCAAATCAGATCCGTCTTTAACAGCTAACAGTGAGAGAATGGAATTATGATTTTTATCAAACTCTTTTTTAATCTGCCCTATAACTTCGTAACGAACCTTAAAGGATCGACGTGAAGCCTGACTATCAATTGCCATTTGTGCAATATTATACAATTCATGCATTTTGGTTATCTCATTTTGTCGAAAAGCGCGCAGTTTCTTTAATTTGTCCTCCATAATAAGAAATTTACGTGATAAAATATATTCAAAGGTAAATACGAAATAAAATGTATTTATTATTTGTAGCGTCACAAAAACTGACCTGACTGATAGAGCCCGGGAATTCGTTCGAGCCGCTATCGATATAAATTTTATACTTTACGCGATGCCTTGATAATTCTAAATCGTACTTAAATAGAAATAAAATGACGAGATTCGATGTTAAGGAAATTATGCTAATTTAATAAAGTAACTTTAAGCCGAAACAAAATACATTTATGATCAAAAAAGGTTTTCTTAAAAAAAATACAGCAAATAACGTGGAACTGATAATGATAATAAATGTGAAGAATTTTAATGTAATATAATTTGAAATAAAATGAAAAAACTAAATTTGAATGTTGACGTTAGTTTAATAATGCAAAAAACAATATATGCCTGAAATAAAAATGCTAGAAGAGCCAAAAAAACGTAATCCTTGGCTAGAAGGACCAAAAAAAATGTTAGCGAACTGAAACCAATCCGCTAACTTGGGCGGTGGTAAAAAAATAGTTTATGTTTATTAAAAGACAAATTATAATAATGAGAGCGAGAGATATGTGGACTGTCGCGGTAAAAAGAAAAAAGAGATTGTAATGGATCCTACCTTTAATCCTCCCCGAATCCAGTGGTCAGCTTCCGGAGGCCTCCAGATAGGGAATCCAAATTGATGCAATCCAGAATCAAAATGACCCTTGTTCAATTCCAGTTAAGTGTAACACAAAGCGGAAAGTTATTAATTATTATTTTTGCCGTAAAAGACACTTGTCTGCGGTGACACGAGGTTTAACAGCGAATTAAGGTTTTTGGTATCACAAAAAATCTCTTTTTTTGTTAACGCGGAAAGCTACAGAGTGAGCCAAAATGAATAACAGCGGAGTATATTTTATTTCTTACTTAAAGTTAGCGGTAAATAGTTAGAGATATATTTATATTAAATAATGAACAGTTAAAAATTAAATAATAAAAAAAAAACTAAATAATGACTGAGGACGGAACAATAAATAAAATCACTTGCATCAAAACCCGCTATACATGCATCTTATAGAGTAAATTCCGCTCTTTAAATTCATCTCTGAGCATTTTTCTCGGTAAAGAAACCGGTATGCGCTGTGAAACTTCGAATAGGATCGATCTTTACCTGTGCGTTCCAAACTTCTGTTCGGAGGCTATTAGCGCGAAATGGGTGATGATAAGCTATAAGGTTAATAGGACATTTTTTATGCAGAATTTAACGACAATTTTTTTATTTCCTATACTTTTTTCTCTTCCGACAAACGGTTTACAAAATAAAAGTGTGAAATCAGCTTTAAGTCCCCGTTAGGGTTTTTTTTGCAAAAAATGGGGGGGAACTTTTCTAACCCTATCTAGAGTACGCATCTCAAATATTATTACTTTATAAATTATTTCTTCTAAAATGTCTAATTTGCGTGGACTAATAGAACACACACCTTTTTTGAAGTTGATTAACATCCGTCATGCAGGATGATCGCCATAGCTATGTAAACTGTCTTGTTTTAGATAATTGATGATTTATTTACAAACTTTTGATTTTTGTTTGGTCTGATTCGATGAACAGAACCCGAGATATAAAAAAGCGAAAAAGCGAAACGTTTTTCTTTTTAAATAAAAACTTAGTTTCCAAAAAACGCTCACCTCCCAGATTAGATAAAACTTGATTATAACTCCTTGATAACATACAGATTTTATATCCACAAAAAAATTTTGCCCCCCTATATAATCGCTGAAAAAGCACAATTTTATTCGACTATAGTATGTAAATTTTAAGTAATTTCTTTTCAAAAGATAATTCAAGATACGAGACTATCTAATAGACTTTTGGTAACTTACGTCGGGTTACCTAATGGAGCCGCTCGAACGGACCATTAGTGACTATAAATTAAATCCAACACGATCGTAACAAGATATTACATGCTTAACGTGAGCGCATTAATTCTATTGAATGTAGTTGGATAGGATGTTGATCTGGATTTCTGTGGAAACATTTCTGTTAACTTACCGCATTAATGTAATTGATAAGACTGAGGCCGCCATCCCAGGGCTGCTCCCTGTCGCAGGACACATTAGACAACTTCAACGTGTGCGACTGCTCCAACGTCTGCAGGCCGACGGCGAACACGAAAACAGAGTCGTACATCAAAGCCGCTTCCGCCTGCAATGAGAAATATTCAATTTTAGGTTTGATTTTACGAGCGTACATAGAAAACAGTTCACGTGGTGAAATATTTATGTAAATCTGTAAAGTTTCCAAGTTTTGTTCAGGTAAAAAAGAGCATTGTCCGATATAGTTCTGATAGGTTTTATGAAACCATGACTTAAAGATATAATTTTGCAGAGTGAGAGGGAAATATGCGTTTGTTTTCGATTTATTATAAATTATTTAATAAACCGAACACAGTATAATTTTTAAGTCTGTTTTAGATACTTGCTGTTGTTCTAACGAATAAACTATATACAACGTGATCTATCATGACATGCGGAAAAGTTAATAGTAGATTATCCCCACTAAAAGGAGTTGAAAAAATGAAAAATTTAAAAAAAATGACCAAAAAAATTACCATATTTTTTGTAGAAATGCACCGCCAATAACTTTAACCAATCTGACGTAACGGTACAACCATATTACTTTATCAAACTTGGGATTGACACTATTGACAGCAAAGGTAGAAGTGACTTTTTGGTTTTAATCAAATCATATTATAAAAATAGCGAAATAAATCGAAATAAATCGAAGAGACACTGACTTCACTGGTAGTGAACTCTGAAACAACAAGAGATATTTAGTTAAACCCTTTAATAACACACCGGTGCCGGTGTCCTGATTGTTCGCCGAAAACAAAAAACGCGGCACTTTTATCGCACTCGCCGGCTTCAATTTTTATTCAAATTAAGGAAATGTAAACAACTCCAATATGTTTTTTCACAAGTAAGTTCATCGCCCTAATACTTCTCAATAACAGTATAGACTATAAGCCCATCGTAATTTTTAAGGGGCCCATGAATTATATTCAGTACGATGCTGGTATATGAAACCATAACTTTAGGCACTATGCCGTCACTTTTGGTCGGTACAGGTGAGTACACAGGTAAATTGAATTTTTTATCCTAAGTGCGCTCTTCGGACAAAATATTTTTGTACGGCATTCCTCATGTTTGATAGTTCATAAAAAAATAATCACCTAGAACCTACTGTCATACAAAAATAATGGGACCGGAAGCCGGAAGAATTTTTGATTTTCCGAACATTTTCCCAGGCAAATAGGTGATTTAATACTGTTAGACCATGTGCCAGACCTCCTAAAGTCATTATAATTTGGGGGGACTGAATGAAACTTTTACCTGCTGTTTCTGGGCTCATGTGGAGCAAAAAGGTCGGGGGGGTCCATCATGGGGAGGTAGCTTTCAAACATGGCGGCCGTTCAAAATGGCGGCCCGACTGCGAATCAATTCAATTATCTCGAAATCGGGTGGAGCAATCTTGAATTTCTTTTTTTTTAAATGTAGGTTAATGAATTGACTACATTTTTGTTCGTAAAGTTTATGGCCAAAAAGCCAGTATTTATCGGTCAAAATTCGAAAAAACGAAAAATTGTGTTTTTTGAAATTTACGTTTTGCTGCTTATTGGACTAACGGTTGGATATATCGAGAACGTGTTCTGAATATGAGTTTTAGAACAACATCTCACCT
Source organism: Rutpela maculata (assembly GCA_936432065.2). Taxonomy (NCBI): domain Eukaryota; kingdom Metazoa; phylum Arthropoda; class Insecta; order Coleoptera; family Cerambycidae; genus Rutpela; species Rutpela maculata. The sequence goes on along the minus strand of OW386286.2, from coordinate 81,312,046 downwards.
TTAAAACGCACAAAAGAAATTGAAGATCGGATCAATACAACCCGACATTTTGAGATTCAAAGTGGACGGGGCGGGGTTGAGTATTAATACTGTATTTTAAAATAATTGGGTTTTTCTACACCTATTTAATTATATGACAATTATTAGCATTTTTTTGGTGAAAAATCGTACTTATAATTCACTGTAGTGAATTATCGATTCATAAGCCACTCTAAAGTCTTTTGACAACTACTTGACACATCTTCGTACGATTAATGGAGCAATGTCGTCCTTTTGGATGAAATATATAGACCTAGTGGAGCTACTTCTCGCTTTTCTTCGAACTAATCGGGAAGGAAATTGGTTTCTGTTCTTAGCTGCGGTTGAAAAAATGGTGCCTTGGTGTTTTGTACTGGATAAGGTGAACTACGCACGCTATATATCATACCACTTCATTGAATTAACTAAATTGTTAATTTGTTCACTAATACTTTGTGTATGGAGGTTTTTCAGTACAACTAAGAAGCAAAAACCCTTTTTCTAGAATTTCAGTAGACCAAGCCATCGAAGAGACTGTGAACAAAGACACCCAAACTGCTGGAGGTACTAAGAGTTTCAGTCTAGAAAAGCAGGCTGTAGCACGGTACTATGTTAATGCTGAGCAGAGCTTCTGCAGTAGGAATCCTCCGCAGCGTTCTATCATCCATCGAAACAAATCACTGCCACCCTGACCTCCTTCAGATATTGTACATTTATCTACTGAAATATGTGTTGATAAATCAACAGCAGCTGATCCGGCTTAATTCGGAAAACAAGGGGAAAATAGCATTTCAAGAGTTCACGGTTCGGCTAGCCAAAGGAGAAGGGTTTTATAATCCTCTTAAGAAAGTGGGTCTCAAGATAAGTAGACCAAAGACGAGCAAAAACGACCAAGGTTCAAAACAAAGAAGTAATCCTCCGATGCAACCGAAATCTATTCAGCAAAATGATTTATATCGCAGAAAATAAAAAACTTGACATGAAGGAAGTGTTCAAATATCCTCTGGCACCATTTCCATGGACTCTAGCAAATGTTGATGGGTCTTTGAAGAAAACTTGCAAATTAGTGTTTGCCCATCACTTGGAAAAATACATCACCCCTGCCAGTCTGCCGAAAAAAGATTCGGCCTGTATAATTGATGCAATGGCTCTACTTCAGTCCATCAAAGGAGAACAAAAAACGTTTGACGAATTGACAACGACTTTTCTCAAGAAGATTTTGAATATAGGTAGGAGTTGCTGTAGAATTGACATAGCATTTGATGATTACCGAGAGGTTTCGATCCAATCGTTGGAGCGGGAAAAAAGAGGAACCGCTGAAGGTAAGAAATTCAGTGAAATCAAGGGTGGCTATAAAGTGGTTTGTCGGAGGAAGCTGTTAAGGAGCAGTGACAGCAAAAATAAAAGGATAAAATTCTTTGTTGTCAGTTGGAAAGAGGATACATTTAAGAACATGATTGGAAACCAAGAAATTTTCGTAAGAGTTGGTGAAATCTGCTTCAGGATCACGTCTGCTAGGAGCGAAACTGTTCCTGAGCTGTTCTGCACTCAAGAAGAAGCTGATTCCAGAATGCTGTGTTTTAACAGTTATTCAAGTTTCCCAGATAGTATCTGCCTTAGGCGAACAGCTTGTTACAGCTCTCGTCGGGTATTATTGCTGGTCTGGCTGTGACATAGTCAGCGCTTTTACTGGCCAGGGAAAACTTTTGTGCAAAAAGGAGCAAAGATTTATTGAAGCGTTCAGAAAGTTAGGCAGAGATTGGGTGCTGCCTAATGATGCTGATGACACCATAGAGGAATTCGTCTGCCAGTTATATGCCCCTAAATGCAAGGTGAAACCTGTTGATGAGCTGCGTTACCAGATGTTCAGAGGGAAGGAGGGGCAAATTGAGAGTTTCCAAATGCCTCCTTGTAAAGACTCCTTGAGACAGCACAATAAACGTGCCAACTACCAGGCCGGAATATGGCTCAGAAGCCTGGAAATCAGGCCCATAATTTGCTCATGGGTGGGAAAAGGACATTTCTGGTAACTTATGCGTCAAATGGATGGAAGGCTTGCCAGCACCGGAGTGCGTATTTTCCTTTTTGCGGTGCCACTGCAGGAGGAACTATGTACCAGAAACTTGCTCGTGCTTAGCAACTCAAATCTAATGCACCGAGGAATGTGGGTGCAAGGGGTGTACCAAAGCAACAGTAGATGAGGAAGAGTACAATTACAATAGCTGCAATAGTGACTCTAGTGAAGATGAATAAATTCAAGATTATTAATAATATTAGTAAGGCATTTTTATTTCTCTTAGTTGTTCACATATCCCTCTGTTGCTGTCAAATATGGCTGGCCGTCTCGTCTCGCCTCACGGTGCTCAAAGCACCGAGTGCTTTGTCATTACGCTCAACCCCGCCTCGGCTGCTTTGAATCTCGATATCTCGGGTTCTGTTCATCCGATCTTCATTTTCTTTTTTGCATTTTAAAGGCGAGATGTTTCTCTAAAACCCTTATCCAGAACATGTTCTCAATATACCCAACCGTTAGTCCAATAAACAGCAAACCGCAAATTTAAAAAATCTTATTTTTCGTTTTTTCGAGTTTTGACCGATAAATACTGTTTTTTCGGCTATAAACATTGGGAACAAAACTGTAGTTCGTTCAGTCACCTACATTTAGAAAAAATAAATTCAAGATTGCTCCATCCAATCCCTAGATAACTGAATTTAAAAATTCATAGTCGGGCCGCTATTTTGAACGGCCGCCATATTTGAAAGCTACCTCCCCATGATGGACCCCTTCAAATTGTTTGCTCCATATGACCCCAGAAACCCGTGGTAAAGGTTTCATTCAGTCCCCCCAAATTATAATGACTGATAGGTCTGGCACATAGTCCATGTACGGCGTTTGTACAATGAGATTTGTATGCTTTCATAGATTCATTATTCAGCAACGCCATACATAATTTGGTGGTTCCAGGGTGAGAAATCCCGGGCGCAACCCCTACCCCCAACTAATATAGTGGTGGTGATTTGAACCAACATAAAATTCAATGATCTTAATGCTTTTTCATGAAACGAAGACATTTTTCGCCATGCCGTACATTTTTCATGAAACACATGGCTGCGTCAGGATAATTTATTTCTCTCTGAAAAGAGCAATATTAGGGTGAAAAATTTGTTTACGGCATTAGCATAGTTTGTTAATATACTTAAAACAATAATCAAAAAAACTAAATGCTGTACGAAAAAAATGGTTCCAGATGACTGGAAAAGTATTTTCTAACCCCCAAGATTTTATTTTATTCTTGTAACTATTTTCTACTTCATAAATGTAATTTAATACAGTACGGCGTTTTTACAATTCAATTTTTACGTTTTAATGGATCTGTTATTTAGCAATGTCGTACAGTTTTCGTGGTTATAATAAACTGATCATATTAACTTTGGATATCACGGAATTCCCTATAAAAAGTACAAGGTAAGATATATTGTGTCATACTTGCATAAAAATCTTTCCACGCTGACAGAGCCAACTCTGACTTTCACGTCACCCAGATACCGAGATAAAATTCCCGAGCTCTGTTTATGAATGATAAACTGTCCGTTACATTCGATGATTAACATATAATTGCCCCGTTCAAGCTAACAATAAGTCACATTAAATGGGCTAATATGAACGCCATCACAATTTTCAATTACTATTTGATATAGTCGACAACATTTTGTAAATGCCGTACAGTAATTAATGACCCTAAAGGCCGGTGAAAATGTTATGGTAAATCTCATCAGCTATGTAAAAATGTACGGAATCTATTTTTCCTTTATATTTCCATTTTTAAAGAATTCAAAATAGCAACTTTTAGAAATATTACAGGTCTCGCAACGTAGCTTGATACCTGAAATGCGCAGTAGAGGACATGAGAGCGCTGTGTTCCGAAGAAGTACACTCGGTGCTGTCGCTATCTCACCTAAAGTCTACTGCGCATTCATCTTTCAAGTATCAAGCTACGTTGCGAGACCTGTACTCATTTCATTAATACACAGAGCTTTTTGAAAATTTTTTAAATTTTGAAAATTTAATTTATTTTTTTAATTCATATATTCATTTAGTTCCATTAATTATAACCGGCTATAATGTACAACGACAATATTTAGTTACATCATGTCAAAAAATCGGTTGTCGTACAGGAATTTATGATCTTATTGCCAAAAAATGAAATTCAACCCCCAAATTTATTTATATTTATAGTTACCATAATTTTTAGACGGCACAGTTGTTAAAAATTATTGTAGGTGTTGAATAATATTGTAGAACCGATGCCGTACATTTTGCAATGATCTTGGTCTAAGGAAGGGGTTGCGCCAGGGATTTCTCACCCTGGAACCACCAAATATGTACGGCGTTGCTTAATAATGAATCTATGAAAGCATTCAAATCTCATTGTACAAACGCCGTACAGTATTATATCACCTATTTGCTTGGGAAAATTTTCGGAAAATCGAAAATTCTTCTGGCTTCCGGTCCCATTATTTTTGTACGGGCAATTATTTTTTTATGAACTATCAAACATGAGGAATGCAGTACAAGAATATTTTGTCTGAAGAGCACACTTTGGATGGAAAATTAAATTTACCTGTGTACTCACCTGTACCGCCCAAAAGTGACAGCATAAATATATGTGGCGATAGTCAAGCGGCCCTCAAGGCCCTTGCATCAGTCCGGACCAAGTCAAAACTGGTTCAAAACTGTAAACAGGTACTCTGTGAACTTGGCTCATCCAACTGTGTCAAGTTTCTCTGGGTGCCTGGACACAGCAACATCGAGGGTAACGAGCGGGCAGACGTTCTGGCCAGAGGGGGCTCTCAGAGGCCTCTACTGGGTCCAGAGCCTGCTCTCGGCTACCCTAGATCAAGTGCCAAGAAGTCAGTAGAGAACTGGACACGGTCCCAGTTCTTTGACTTCTGGGCCTCCTACCCAGGACTCCGGCAAGCGAAGCTCCTGATCTCAGCTCCTGATCTCAGGAAGCGAGCAGAACAAATCCTGCGACTAAGCAGGACACAAGTCAGAATCGTGGTAAGTCTCTTAACTGAACACGGGTCTTTCAAAAAACACCTGCACATATGTGGCTGACAACTCCGACTGCAGGTTCTGCGGGGACGAGGAGGAGACTTCCATCCACGTCCTTACTTCCTGCCCTAGTCTTATGAACTGGAGGCACAAACACTTCGGCATTGGTTTTCCGTTGCTGGAGGAAATAAGGAATGCCCCTATAGGAAGGATTTTGGCCTTTGGGTTAGAATCCGGCCTGAATGGGGGAATTCAATAAATTCGTAGCGGTAGCACAATGGGCCACAAGGCCTGAGTGCGGCGACCCTTCCTCGCCCCGCTAAAAGAAAAAGACGGCATAGTGTCTAAAGTTATGGTTTCATATACCAGCATCGTACTGAATATAATTCATGCTGGATCACTTGACCCCTTAAAAATTACGATGGGCTTGTAATCTAGTAGTGTATCTTCGCAAATTTACTAATAATTTAATATACTAAATTACCTCAGAACACTCTAAAATATTGCAGGGGCTTTCCCATATTGAAGACTAGTACACCATTTTATTTTCCGCATATCATGGGAGATCACGCTGTATATATACTTTTTTATTGTAAATTTCTGTTGTACTTGAATGTTATAGTTTTTCAATGAAAATAGTTCCTAATTTCATTAATTAGAGTATGGCACTTAACCATATACAAAATGTATGATAAAAACTGATATGCTTAAAATACAATGGTGTACTAGTCTTCAATGTGGGAAAGCCTCTGTAAAATTTTAGAGTGTTCTGAGATAATTTAGTATATTAAATTTTTGCTTCCGGTCGAACAATCAGGACACCGGCGTGTTATTCACGGGTTTAACTAAATATCTCTTATATCCACTTGTTGTTTCAGAGTTCACTGCCATAGGGTCAATGTCTTTTCGATTTATTTCGATTTATTTCGCTATTTTTGTAGTGTGATTTTATTAAAGCCAAAAAATCACTTCTACCCTCTCCTGCTTTGCTGTCAATAGTGTCAATCCTAAGTCTGACAAAGTGATATGATTGTACCGAGTTACGTCAGTTTGGCTAAAATCATTGGCGGCGCATTTCTACGAAGAAGTAAGGTCATTTTTTGATCATTTTTAAAAAAAAATTCATTTTCTTAACTCCTTTCGGTGGGGATAACCTACTGTTAAATTTTCCGCACGTCATGGTAGATTGCGTTGTATAATTGTATTCTTTAGAGGAATGGGAAGTACCTGAAACTATTTGAAAGATTATACCATTTATAATTTTTTAAATATTTATAATAAACCGAAAATAAACGCATATTTCCCTTTCACTCTGCAAAATTCTATGAAAGATATTTTTCAAATTTTTAATTTATTTAAATATTACATTATAAATATTATTAAATATACTATAAATTGGAATTTATAATTAGGCTTGTTCAATATTAGTAGAGAGTTGGAAATAAGAATTTAGGTTAGAAATACAGTATATTAATTATTATTATGTTATAACACATTGTAGCATACCTCTATGACTTTTTTGTATTTTACTTAAAATGTAGTAAATCACACTCAATTTTGGTGAATACTGTAGATATATCTACCATCTCTTATAGATTTTGTCTAGACTATTATTTGGTTAATTATATATACTATGTTTAGATTTAAGTTATCCCTTTCGTATATTTATCTATAAACCATCTATTTAATTTTGTTACAGTTCTTGCCAAATTATTTCTCATACGCACGAAGAATCTTCAACTAATAACATGCTTGCATCTCATACTATGATCTATTGTATGGAATAGGGTTATCCTATTTTTCATACACGCAAACAGTATATAATATGGTTGCAAAGACTACATGTTCTATCAACTCATTAGTTATTTTGATTTGTATAATGTGTCCATACCGCGTTAAAAAGTAGGGATAAGAATTTACTTGTAACATGACCGAACGAAGTTACTTCGAGTTTGATAATAATGCGGCACTTGAGTTGCCACCTTTGCGTTATCATATTTGACTCAGTGCATCTGTCAAGTAAAAAGTAATTAAGTTTATTTACTATTGCTACCTGGTCAATATATTGCGGCCTAATGTCATATTTTTCAGCTCTGTAATTTAATTTGTTATTTAATGTTAACTTTATTTCTAACACACGTACTAACAAATTTTTCTGTTCTTTTGTACACTAGAAGTTTTGCCGTCGACTTTATTAGTTATTCTACGAAATATTAATTATTTTGGATTTTTCTTAGTAAACGTATTCTACTAGTAAACGTTTAGTTTACTTCGACTCAGTCGATTTATGTAATAATTATCTGAATGCAGGACCTCACCAGACTCTCAACATCACAGTGCTCATCATCAGGTGGTGAGAAAGTGTACTTCTTTAATTATTTGTACTTCGAACTTATATTGCAAATTGTATCTATATATTTTGGTTATTATTTAGCATCGTTACATAATATTAGTATTATCTGAGATTATTTCGATTGTTGCTGTATATCATAATCTACATTTGTGTAACCGATATTATTTTGTATAGTTTGGACCTATTAGGCCACATGTTTTACTAGTTTGTTTCATATTTGTTTTAATATTTGTGCTAAAAAGGATTTAATAAATAGTAAATTTTATCTTACAATTACCACCCTTTTCAATTCCTTATATTGTGTCTGTCTGAATTCTTTCAGACCTTTCCACAGTTTTACGGCTTAAGAGGGTAAGCTTTTAGCATTTATTTTTCTAAGGATGGCGCACAGTGGAAAAAATATGCCCTTTTTTGGACAAAAATCTGCCGACAGTAGAGATTTCAATCAAATTGCAAATACCCTTGAGACATTGTACTTTAGAGTAGTGCTGCGGCAAAGTGTCTTTGCGTTAACCTAACCTAAAAATTATTCCTCGTTTTCCTCCTTGGTGGAGAATCACAAACAAACGAAGTAGTGTTCATGTATATTGGGTACCAAATTCATTTTTATGGGATCATAAGTTAATTGACAATGCAATACAGGCCATATTACATCATCAAAAATTCAAAATGGCGGCTGTCGCCAAGATGGCGAACTACTTTTTCTTTAAAACCTCCTTGATGTGGGTATCAGATGAAAGGGCTTGGCGAGTAAAATACAATAACCTATGTAGCGTTGCTATATATACAGGGCGTTTCATTTAAAACACACATACCCACTTCTTGGTAAGTTAGAGGTTTGAAATTTTGCATACGTTTGTAAGTCAGGTTACAATGCAACATAGGCTATATTACATCATCAAAAATTCAAAATGGCGTCTGTCGCCAAGATGGCGGACTACTTTTTTCTTTGTAACCTCCTTAATATGGGTATCAGATGAAAGGGCTTGGCGAATAAAATACAATAAACTATGTAGCGTTGCCATATATACAAGGTGTTTCATCTAAAACGCACATACCCACTTCTTGGTAAGTTGGAGGTTTGAAATTTTGCATACGCCTATAAGTCAGGTGACAATGCAACATAGGATATATTACATCATCAAAAATTCAAAATGGCGGACTACTTTTTTCTTTATAACCTCCTTGATATTGGTAAAACTCTAAGTTTATTTAAGACTAAAAAGTTACAAAATAAAATTGATAGTTTAAAAAACTAAAAAAACACGCTTTTATTATTGACATGATGGGCCAATTCTGAGGCCAAATTCGGACTCCGTGCGAAAAATTACTTCGGAATTGACCCTCAGCTGCCCAACAATAAAGGCCCTTTATTCGCAGATAATGTTAGATTTAAAACTGTTAGGTTTATGGCTGTTATTTAATACATACAATTGTTCACTTATAGGTTATATTAGGTTTAAAGCTGTTAATTAAACTAAAACTATCCTTATTTTTACCCGTGTGGATGAAGTAAGAAAAAATTGAAGCCTCTGGTTCTTGCACACATACTAAATCACATTTTTTTTCACCCCCTTTTATAATGCCAAATTTTTTTTTGAGACATTAGCTTCTCTTGTATGTACTAAATACCAATTTTATGGACTCTTAACTGCTTGACACTACCAATTGACCCCCATTTACCCCAATTTACCCCCAACACTTCAACAGAATAACATGAAAATATAATCTAGTTCCAGATCTCGTTAAAATACAAATGTGTATCAAATTTCAAGTCAATATCTTAAACGGTTCCAGAGTAATCGTAAGCACAAAAAAAAGTTACAGACAGACCGACATACAGACATTTTTGTCTCAAACTTAAAATCTCGATGTTTTATGACATTCTAAGCCTATTTGAACAATAAAAAATTTAAAAAAAAAATTGTCGTTTCTATACGTCCACTGGATGTGGAAGTAATATATGAGATTTTTAGGTTAGGTTAACTCAAAGCCACTTTGCCGCAGCACTACTTTAAAGTACAATGTCTTAAGGGTATTTGCCATTTTTTTTTATTTAATTTGATTGAAATCTCTACTATCGGCAGATTTTTGTTCAAAAAAGGGCATATTTTTCCCACTGTGTGGCGCCCCTATTAAGACCTCTTGGTCGCAAAACAAATCAGCTGGGTAATGTACAGAGAAATTCTTGGTTCAACCTTTGACTCATCTAAAAATGAAAACCCACGAAATCCTAGCTCCTCCACCTGTGCTCTGATATAGTTCAAATATTTATATTTGGGGTAAAACTAAGTCCAGATTCATACGTTACGGGTACATATTAGTCGCGATCAAGTTTTAACTTATGAGACTATCCATATATTTATATTCAGGTAGTAATATTGCATACATTATTACATTAACATTATACAATACATTTAGTTATTTATTACTATTATGTTATGTCATTATATATATTATTGAATATAAATAAATAATTATTATTATATGGACAAGTGCAACACATAACCTTCCTTCGCGCAGCCTAGTCGGTTAACAATTCTTCCAAAAATTTCCAAACTCCAAAATATGAAAATTTGACCTAACAACCGCCAGTATAATGTTTCTAGTCAACGAGATGCAGAGTGTTGAAGTAATAGTATGTTAGAACTATTTGATGAACAAATAATAAAATACACTGTTTTTTAAATTTTCACAAATATATTATGTCAGCATGATTATTGTTTCGCTTATCATTAGCTTCTTCAGATGTGACTACAAGATTAGTTAAATGAAATTACTCAGCCTCAAATACATCAAATTTTATGGCCTCATTTTTAAATCTTTCGCCCAGTAAAGTCAGATTTGTGATAAATCCGATAACCTTATTGCGTGAAAAAGTGAGAAACCTTTCAGATAAACTTTGCGAAATAGTAGACAACGTCCTGAAAAGGGGTATTTGATTCGCAAAAATATATCATACTGTATATCATTTTTAGCAAAGCTATCATTGTATAGCTGGTCTCTCTGGAAGATATGTGTATCTAATTTCAAGATCAATACCTTGGATGATCTGGGAGAGAAAATAAATTCTAAAACACTTCAAAATTCTCAAGCCTACCCAGGTCGAAAACGGAAGACAATGTCCGCATACACTTTTCTACAAGAAATTACTTGAGAGCACTTCTTTAAATGTCATGCATTATTTAGGAAATACTTGAATCAAACCAGACACAACTATTTTTCGCAATGAAACTCTAGACTTTTTTATATGGATATATAATTTTGCCTGACTAATATTCAGTTTATATAACTTGTGATGAAAAGCAAATGTATCGAGTATGTTTAGTTTACATACCATGTATTCTATTTATTCTATAAAAATATTTTCCCTTTGGGAACATTGCAAGTCAAAAGCTCGCATTAGTTTTGGACCCTTTTGCATAATATGTTTAATGGTAAAAGCGTCCAAGCACGATCCACATACAATGTCACTATAATTAAATTGTGATAATACAATAGCTTGCTTGATAATATGCATTAACGCAGATTTATTGAGCAGATTTTTGCAGTTATTTGATTTTAAATTACCGTTTTCATAAAATACTTGTATACCGTTAGTGATTAATGCCTCGATGGTGATGGACGAAAAAATCACAAATTTTACTAAAAACTGCTCGCCAACAATAAGTTAATGACTAACGTGTTGGTGATTCATTCTAACTAGATATAACAATTTAGTCCCTGAATATGGCAGTAATGCTCAACTAAAACGTTGACAGTTAATTAACATTGATTGTCAGTAAACAACTGTTTGAGTCTGTGTGCTCTTTTGTTTATGAAAAATGTAAAACAGTTTCTCTTCGGATTTATTGTTAGGATCCTATTCTTGAATATCTTGTTTAGAAAATGCTTGGTGCCGCTTTCTTGACATACTCATTCGTGTATAGGAATGGGATAGACGTTATTGTAAAATATGTATAAAAGTCTTAGTGACGGCCAGAAAAAAATTAGTAATCAAAAAAGCCTTTCTTGAAATGAGAAAATGCATGAGGTTTAATTATGCCGCATAATTACTTCCACATGAAAGTATAGTAACGCAAAAAAATTTTTTTGAAAGTTTTTATTGTTCAAATGAAACGTCAAGATTTTAAGCTTGAACAAAGTAAAATTTCTGTTTGTCTGTCGGTCGGTCGGTCTGACTGTAACTTTCTTGTGCGCACGTTTACTCTGGAACCGTTTAAGATATTGACTTAAAATTTGGTACACGTATGTATATTAGCAATATCTGGAACTAGATTATATTCTGATCTTATTCCGTTGAAATGTCGGGGGGTAAATTGGGATAAATGCAAGTAAGAGTCCATAAAATTGGTATTTAGTATATATATAAGAGAAGTTAAGGTGTCAAAAAATTTTTTGGCATTAGCCACCCCCATTACCACCCCCATTATTAAAGGGGTGAAAACATAAAATTGTCATTTAGTGCGTGTACAAGAACCAAAGGCCTCCATTTTTTTTTACTTTATCCACCCCCACTACTCACCACCCTCAGCCTCACTACCGATGTGGCATATCGTTTTATGGGTTTTTGGGTTAGACGATTTCAAATATTATATTATTAAAGTTCCATAAACAATTATTTCCACATACAATTTTTTTGCTGTTGTGAGAGACTTGGATAGAAAATCTGGATGTGGAAGTAGTGATTCCTTGGGCAGCGGTTTTATCATAGCCCCGTTGTACAAATATATTCACTGTTTTATTTACATATCCATGTGTCAACAGTTTCTGACAAATGAATTATATCACCACTAATTATTTTGTTTCTCATTTCGGGTAAATATGTAGAATATCAATGAAAAGCTTTTATTCATCTTAGCACTTTTTTCTTTTAAAAATATTATATTTTTCAATTTATTTTTTATTAATCATTAAAAATTGTGACAGTGGAAAGCAGTTTAAAAAGGCAAGAACAACGAGTTGCATAAATTGCAGTGACAGTGAAACGTAGAAGAATATCTCATTAGACATTAGCCGTTAAAAGTCTTGGTAGCAAAATGAATCAGGTGACTGATGTCATCTCGGTTGTAGTGATCTTCATGTGCCACTACTGTAAGATATTTAGTATAGCTGTTAGGCTGTAAAGTCGCTCAATTTGTGGTGGTAGCAAAATGAATCAGGTGACTGATGTCATCTCGGTTGTAGTGGTTTTCATGTGCCACTACTGGGCCTCTATTCTTGACCGTGATAGAATAGAACGTTCCCCGGGGAGCGTTCCCCGCATTTGTTCTACTGCCATTCTATTGCAGGCATTAAACTGTATTCTTGAACAGAAAGGAGGCAACAAAATATTAAGGAATAAACCGCAGCGTTGCCAAACTTATTCACCAATCATAGACGAGCAATTTCTGACAATCGACATCGGTTATCTGCATAACCATAGCCATAGTTCATAACAATAACAATAACAATATTAACAATCATATTCAAAGACACGCAGAGCTGCTAGAACCTGAAAATAAAGCAGTGTTTTGAAAGATTTGGTGTAATAAAAAATAAGCGGCAATATAATTACTATATTTTTAAAAGAGATGAGAATGTTGTCATATGTGCCGGGGTACCAATATGTACTCTCAAGAACAGAGTTGAGTCCAAAGTAGGTATTATGATTTGAAAAATAATGCTTACCCTAAGAAGACCACAAAACCCCAATAATATCATCAACGACGAGGAAATAATATGGAATCCTGCAGATAGTGCAACTAAATATCTAGGAATATACTTAGTTAAACGACTAACATGGAGTTACTACATCAATAAAAAACTTAATGATGGTTACACAAGGTTATCAATGCTATCCCATTATTAATAGAAAATCGAAGCTCAGAGTTAAGTGTGGGACATTAATACATAAATCGATCTTAAGACCATTGGTAACTTACGCCTGTGTGATAAGGGGAACTGCGCTAGAAAACTATTATTAAAAAGGTGCAAATATTTCAAAATAAAGTGTTGAGATCTGCTATAAATGCCCATTGGCTTATAAGAAACAGTCAAATCCATCGAGAGCTTGACGTGCCACAAATTGAAGACTATGAAATCATGTGCAAAGACATTTTTCAAAACTATAAACAACTGTGCAAGTGCCAGAAATTTAAACCTAAATGAAAAGACTCGTAATAATAGGTTAAGAAAAAGACTACCACAAGATATCTTACTTTTAGTAGCGATTCCGATTGATATTAATATCAATATTCTTCTATTGTTATGTTAAACCAAATATTTTGTTTCTGTTCTTTATTTTATTTTCAATTGTTATGTACTGTCTTACTACACATTACCATGTATAACATTAATTTGTTGATCTGGTATTTTTAAATAAACAAAACAAAAAAATGCTACCTATTATTACTTAAAATATATTTTGTACCTAGCTTGTACAGACAAGGAAGATTTCTATTTATTTAATGTCGGCCTATTTGCGCTACCAGGGCCTATCACCGATGCCAGGAGGCGGGCTACCCCCAACCTGGAAATTTTGCCGAACCTCCTCGTAAGAAGAGATCTTTTACTTGCCTAACATTTAATAGACAAGGGACCGACTGCTCTACATCTCTAAGATCTCTATTAAATCCTGGCAAACGGGGTTAGTCAGAACAATGTCATAAATTTTTCATTTGATAATAAAAACTGATCTCCGAGGAATAGTCTCTCTTTCAACCTCTAGGAGTTCTTGAGAATGGTTCACGTTGTGGATTATTTCGTCTCAATATATTACTTTAGGCAGATCTTTATACTAAGTCCAAAATCACAAGAATATTAATCAAAAGTGAAATAAAACATTCAGTTTTTGACAACATTTACTTTTCTAGGTTAGAAAAACAGAAAATGGCAGCATTCCCCGACTGTTCCCTGAAAATAACCAAGGGAAGTATCAGGGAGCAATGTTCATCAGTTTTTGATAGAAGCGACGATAGAAATTCAAGTTCAAGAATACCGTTTTGTGAATTTCAATACAGACAAGCCCACGTTCTCTCGATTGTTCTATTCTACTGCCGTCAAGAATAGAGACCCTGTAAGATATTTAGTATAGCTGTTAGGCTGTAAAGTCTCTCAATTTGTGATGGAAATCTAAAAGTTGACAAAAACATTAGTTTTTATAATAGTAACCATAGTAGAAGGACAAGATCACAAATGTACAATCAGAATGTAAAATTTGTGTAAAGTTGATGTGTCTGTACATTGAAAATATTTTCAAAAAACTGATCTGAGGAGATGTAAGATGAATAATAGAATAAATTAAGATAATTTTTGGAATTTTTGTCTGTGTGTTTGTTTGAACACACTCCATGCAGAAACTAGTGAACCAATTTGAATAGAGTTTTCACAGGTAAATTTATCTAAGCTTTGAGTAACATATAGTTTTTATTTCATCGAAATCGGCCTACTCTAAGCCAAGTTTTGTGAAAATTGGTTTAGTAGAATCGGATATATAGCTTAATTTCTACAATAAGCTTATTTTTATGATTAAATTTCTGTAAAATTCCAGAAAATTCAAGAGTATTCTGGAACATTCCAGCTACGCGTTGTGGGTGTGGACCTGTCTCGCACGACCAGATCTACGTGGCTCTCCCCCGTGACAGTGACGTAAACAATCTCTTTGTACATGTCCCTGGTAATTCTACCTCAAACGTCGTTTAAAAATAAGCTTCTTAGTTAACTTCAAAATTTCACGCAAACATAGTGGCGGGTACAGCTATTATGTAATATTCCAGAAAATTCGAAAGCATTTCGGAACATTTTAGAAAATTCGAGATCATGGTAAATGGATTCTTATTAAATGTAGAGAAAACCAACATTATATCATTTAGAACAAAACAATTACAAATTGAGTCACCTAAAAATATAAAAATTGTTGAAGAATCTGTAGTCTCAAATTGATATAAAAATACTAGAAGTATAAATTGATGCCAATTTAGATTGGTCACTTCCAGTAAATGTTGTATGTAAAAAGCTGAACATTTGCTATATTTTGAGAGTTATAAGTAAATATTTAAAAGAGAGATCCATAAGGAGCATATACTTTGTCAATTTCGAATCAGTTGCTAGATTTGGTATTATCTTTTGGGGAAGCAACAAGGACATAAATAATGTTTTCATCATATAAGAAAGAACTATAAGTTTATAATATGAAATATATGGAAACATGTAGGGGAACTTTTAAATCCAAAAATATATTTACAATCATTGCTATCGTCTATATATATATATGAACGCTTTTTATTTATTTTTAAAAACAAAGAAGTGTTATTTATTCACAATCTTGTGCATAAGTACGATACAAGAACTGTTGATATAAACTACCCAGTACATAGGCTAACTTTAACAGAAAAAAATTCACATTACATGTGCGTTAAATTATAAAACAACTTGCCAGGGGAATTTAAACGCTTTGAGAATGTTAACGAATTTAAAAGAAAATTGAAAAAGTATTTTGTAAATTTGGAACCTTATATACTGGGTGAGTATTTTGTAAAAAGAAGTTAGATGAATGTTGTGACGTTATTTCATTTAATGTATTACCTATACTATATGGTGTAAGACTTTCTTTGAAATAAAATTTGTTAGTATTATTATTATTGTTAATATCATCATTTTGGAACATTCCAGGAAATTCTAGAGCATTCTGGAACATTCCATAAAATTTGTGGGCCTTTTTAAATATTCCAGAATGTTCTGTAATATTCCAGAAAGTTTGAAACCATTCTGAAGCTTTCCAGAAAATTTGCTTCTCTCTCCTGTGTCAGTGACGCAAACAATCTCTTTGTACATGTCCCTGGTGATTCTGCATCAAACATCATTTACAAAGAAGCTTTTGAGTTAATTTCAAAATTCCACGCGAACGCAGTCGCGGGCACAGACAGCTAATTTAAAACATAATTAGATAGAATACTGTTTAGAAAACTATTTGCGTGCCATGAATCACTTATTTTGTTAGGTGTAAATTACAAGGGTGCCAGAGGAATACTCCCTCACGATTTGTTGTTATATATTTATTTAAAAAAATGCAATTTCCTGTTGAGGAAAAGCGTGATATGTTTGAAACATGTATAAGTGTGATATAAATTCAGTGCGCGGTCTACGTAGTAATGTAATATTCTAAAAACGGACACCTCACAGAATACTGTTTGAGAGGTAATGTAGAATGGCAAGTCGATTTATTATATAATACAAGCAATTTGTTAGTTACTATCTTGCTTGTAAAATAAATAGTTGAATTATATTAAAATATATTAGGAGGAAACGTAGATAATATAAAATGTATGACATACAGCCGACTCAGTTGCTCAGTGGTTATGTGTTAAGGCTTGAGACTGAGGAGTTTCAGGTTTCAATCTTGGCTAGGACGGGCGTTTACCGTTCCAGGGTGTCTGGTGTATACGTACGAATATTTTGCATGGTAATATATTGACCTAAAAGAAGTAAAAAAATCTTATAAAATTTTTGCTACACTAACGGTTTTGCTTAAATTAATTATTTCCTAAAAATAAAATATTTTCAGGCCACGCAGTAACTATAATATACTGTATAGGTCAGTATTGCCAGCCAAACTAAAACCAAGTTCAATGTCATCTTACCACCTACATCTCCCTTTTTATTATATTTATTGTATTGACAATGAGCTATAAAGAAAACTTTAAAAAAACTTCTTGTGTCCCTTTCATAAGACTTTCTTCGCTGTAAGCGTCGAAGGTAGTAGCCGTAATCTATGCCGCTGCTTACCATTTATACAGTGTTGTAAATGTGTTTGATTTATCTAATTTTAAGGTTTTATAGTAAGAAAAATGAAACGGTGTAATGAACTACTAATGAACCAGGTGACATATTTTCAATAAAAACCCAAGGAGCTTAAAAAAAACGACCTGGATGTCCTATTTTCTCTAATAGAACCTATGGAATAATTGTGATTTGTGAAAAATTGCTAAAATAGTAATGAGTAAATTAATATTAAATGTCAATTAGTGTTTTCATTTCAAAACTGATAAGACAGTGTAAAAGTAAAACTGTTGTATTATTAAATGACACTGCTGCAACACTGTATAAATACACACTACCACAGATTGTAGACAACCCCCAAATCCATAGCCAAGGCTGTGCGGACACAATGAGTTAAGGACACATGTTAAGGACACAATAAGTGAGCGTAATATCCTTATCTGTTCGGTCTTCTGTTTATAGTTGTATTGTCTAAACTGAAAACATTCCTTTGGGCCAGCATATTATTCTGCAAAATATTTGTACGTTTACCGCAGCACAGGTGCCCTCTATAGTAGCAATGGGTTGACTGCGTATGAGACGACATGGCTAATCTCTTCTATTTTAGAATCTGATAGCAATGTCATAGGGAATGGTGGTCACTTCCATATAACATATGACTTGGATCATTTATCTGCCAACAAAGTTTATAAAAGTGTATTTCACGAAAATATACACACAAAATCATTTTGATACTCCTTTCAATATAAAATAATTGTTGGAAGTATATGCATGGAGTCTTAATTTCTTTTCAGTTTCGCTAGAAAGGGGATTAGTGTAACAAATTATTTTACGGAATTCGATGGTTTGCGACAAGTTGGTGAAAAATTAATATTCAACAGCAAGGTATGTGCAATATAATTGGTAATAATCTGAATTAATTTAAATTGTTTTTGACAGTTTGAGAACTACTGTGAAACACCATGTATTTTATAGTGCAGTCATTGAAGCGTAAAATAGGGTTTTACCTCCTAAATATTTTACTATGAATCGATTTACATGAAATTTTGGAATTAGGCTTATCTTACCCTTAACTTTAAAAGTGATATTGACACGACCTCCGTTTTTTATTTTTAAGGGGTGAAAACAACCCCTTAATGAAAAAATTGACATTGAGCCTTTTTATCGCTAGAAAACATGTTTAATAATACGGAGTGACATTTTATAGTATTCTCTAACACAATTACCTCATGTTTAACCCATTTTCAACCCCTAAATTGAAAAAAATCACAAAAAATTACTTTTATATAACTTAAAAAGATTTAAATATAGAGTAAATATTGTTTTACGTTGTCTACCTTATTTGTCATAATTTAACCCCTTTTCAACCCTTAAAAACAAAATTGTATAAAAATTTTTTTTTTGGTGAACTGAAAAGGATTTAAAGGTTGTTCCACGTTCTCGAAAATGACTTTCATATGTTTAAGCTTTTCAACCCTTAATTAAAACATTGAAAATATAAGTTTATACAATTAAAAATAATTTGATTATAAAGTAAAAAATCACACTTTTTATTGAATAAAATATAAACTTATAAGTTATCTGTAAATATAGTAAGTCTATTTTAATTTTTTAAATTAAATTGAATGAATTATAATAGTATATTAAAACCTTGGTAGAATATAAAGAGTTTTACTGCTTAAAATGTTATTTATGTGGAGCAGAACTAATTAGTAATAAATATTTAAATAAAAAATATCCCCCAAAAAATGTACGGAATTAAAAATTGTACTTTACATAATCTACCCGTTAATTTGGTGACGATTTCTCACTTAAATATTAGAGAATTTGAAAGAAACTAATTAAATTAATACGACAATAAGCTTAAAAATCGTTAGAGCTATACCAGGGATAATCAATGAATGATTAAACAATTCAATTTATTTAAAATATAAATTTTGTTTCAATTTTATAAAATTACCTGATATAAGATGCAGACTGGATCAACTACTGCTATTATGCTTTTTGAAAAGTACGCACGCCATAGGTGTTTACTAATAACTGGTAGATTATATTTTTATTAGATTTTTCGATAATATAATTTTATGGCACAATTTTAATAAGATCTAATTTAAATAAAACAGTTTTCTTATGTACTTACATTTTTTTATTAAACAAAATGTTGAAATTGGGCGTCTAGTTAAAATATTATATTATAAACACATGCTCATTCCTTTGCAGGCGGAAATATACTGGTCACATTATATAGCATACATATTTCAGAAATTCGTAACGAAGAAACGGAGCACGCACAGCAGATCACCTGGCTTTTTCGTGGTCGACCCATCGAGCAAGACACATACTTACACTCATTCAAATGTGTTATATATACATATATGAACGTTGGTATGTATTCATGCCTATGTTTCCGATATATATATGCCATATACGTATATATATATATATATATATATACATAAGACAATAGTTTTGGGTCCATATTATTGTGTACTTTCACTTTGCTCCAAATATTCATGCTCCGAAATTTTTAGTTTACTAAATAGAAAAAAATACGATTAGTTTTTGGACCGTAACTCCTACAATTTTGAAGCTATCACAACTCAAAAAAAAACCATTTTAAAGGTAATTGAAAGAGCTACAACTTTTTTCATTATGATATGTAGTGAAAAACCTTTTATTTTGAAACGGTGAAGGGTCAAAGGGCTCGAGAGAGACTGCGATTGCGCTACTGCGCGCTCTTTAAACAATCATATCTCCGTCAATTTTGGTGTGACAAAAAAAGAAAAAAAAAACAAAATTTTTGTCAAAAAAAGACCTACATTTTTTATTATCACAGTTTATTTTTGAAATATTATGAAAAAAATGTGTTTTTTTTCAAAAATGTAAAAAAATTTTTTTTCTCAAAATCGTGATTTTTTTGAAAAATATGTATTCCAAAGCAGCCAATCCGCTGGAATCCAATAAACTCTTCATATTAAAGTTAATTCTAGACGGAATACGATTAATTTTAATTTTGGTGGAAATGGCACTTATGAAACACATCGATTAAAAAAAAAAAAAACATTAGATGTCCCTCTTTTTTTCATTACAACTCACTCATTTTACGCGCAAAAGACTTTTAACACTGCTCATTTTAAAGATTATTTTAAGCACTATAAAAAAGTTTCTTATTGTCATATGGATAAAATGTATCCGTTGTCCGCTAGATGGCATTGAATACATCGATTAAATTTCAGACAAAAAAAAAACGGCTTTGATCTTCAATATCTCGCTTAATATTGCACCTAGAACACTTTATAAAAAACCAATTTGTTTATTTTTTCACTTGCTATAATTTTGTTCATTATAAAATTATCGTTAAAATGCATATTTTTTGAGATATTTGCAAAAAACCGTTGAAAAACGTGGGAAAATTCCGAATTTTCAATCGCCAATAACTTGAAAATTATTGAGTTTTTGAAAAAACTTTACAGAACATTTCTTGCTTAGAATTAGGTCTTCTATCGATATTCGAGGTTATTTTGAAAAAAAAAATTCCACCACCGAGAAGGGGTGGCAACCACCCCCAGGGTGAGAACGGAGGTCGGGTCAATATCACTTTTGAAGTTAAGGGTGAGATTAAGCCTAATTCCAAAATTTCATGTAAATCGGTTCATAGTAAAAAATTTAGAAGGTAAAAAGCTTCAATGACTGCGCTATTAGAAAATTTGAGATATTCAGTTTTCAATTGGAGTTTTACTATATTTCCCCGCATAATCGGGAATTGGAACTTATTGTATAGATAAGTTCATATAATTTTCAATATTGCTAATTACTTAGTCTAGTTTTGTCAAGTTTTCCGGTAAATTGACCTTAACGCTTTTCCGGGTATAGCGTAGCTGGGAGTAATTTTGTGTTTTATTTTCAGGTTCTGCGTATCAGATCGCGTTTTTACGTCAATCTGTGTTTGTAATCTGGAGGTCGACTACTGAAATAAATACGTCTGAACTCTAACATAAAATAAAGGAGGTATGCAATATAAGCAAAATGTCGATCTTGTAAAGTTTTCTGTGAGAATAAAAAATATCAATGGACAGCAGAAATTGCAGCTGTATATTTAAACGAGCACAAAAATGACTAAGGGCCGATTTTATAGGTGCAGATTAAATCAAAGTTTAACTAGAAGTTGAAACTGAAGTTTTACTGGAGGTTTAAACTTTAGATTTTAGTGTTCGCTAAAATGCCGTTTTATAGGTGCTTGTCAAGATCGTCAGTTCTATCGCGATTTTGTTAGTTGGTAGCATAGTGACAAATTGGCAATTGATGTTGTCATTTTTATCACTGTTACTTTGGCCAGAGTAAAGAGCTTAACAGATAGAGTAGTTGCACTTCCCCTACAATTTTGTTCTGGACCCCCCACTATACTAATGAACGCGTGGTACCCTGCGCACAAAACCAGTCCCCATTCCACTATATTTCAAAACAGCGTGTTTAGTTTGAACTTCCGTCGATCTGTCGCTACTTGTACTTGAATCACACGGCGGGTTATATGCGAAGCCGTGACGTATGTTATCTTTTCTAAGTAATTTCACTCTACCCGAGTAGTGGTAATCGACTCGAATACTTTAACACTTCGTTTCGATTTTCCAATTTTAAGCCTGCAGAGTTGTGAACGTTATAGTCATTATGTACTCGACCCTACCAGCGTACTATGACGCTAACTCATTTCACGATAATTCTAAACCGAATCAGCATCGATGTAGGTGTCAGGCTAATTCAACATATGGCAACCGGCTCACTGACTTATTTAATAGTTTGTTGTCCTGCTCTGTCTTTTGTTTTGTGTGAAAGTATGGGGACACATGTGTATCTATAATATTTATTAAAGAAATTAATTCCAAATTATAATAACAAATAAAACGAACAAAAATAATAATAAAATATTTTAAATTCTTGTATTACAAAAACAAAACATAAATAATAAACTACATAGAATAGAAATATAATAAATTACCAAAAAAATAAACAAATCAGGTGTTTAGGAAAATAATTTTATCTAAATTAGCAAAGTCCGTTTCTTGGATAAGTACTCGATTTTTGATTGTTTTCGCATACAGAGTAATAGATTTTTAAAAATGTCCGATTCTCCCCAACACTAGTTTGTGAAGAGCCAAATGTCTGTACAGTGACGTAACCTCGATTTGGTTGAATCCTTCATTTATAATTATGCAAAATAACAATTAATCGAGAAAATGATAATTATAATATATACGTTTGGACCTGTCCATTGTCCAAAATCATTAAGCACATAGGTATGTCTTTTGTATCATTAACTCGGTAAAGGACAAAAACAACAGTAATTATATTGAAACTGAAGATACCTATATTACTTCTTTGCATCTGTAGCCGTATTAAAAATATTCAATGATTTGATATATATGCAAGCGCGGATTTATGGGGGGCCTAACAAACAAACAGAAGATCGGCCCATCACTGGGCCAGAAGTTTCATTTCTGGCCCAGTGATGGCCCAACGAAGGGCCAACTTTCGGTGTCTTTAGGGGGGTAACGAGGTAAAGCATCAAATTTCTTTTTAAAATTTCATATTTATTATTTAATTTTATATTTTTGAATATATTTAGTTGTGTTTATAATTTTTTTTCTATGCTAGAAAATTTTTTGTGATTTACCCCCGCTTATCAATTTTAATTTTCGAGGAAAATTATTTTTGTTATTTTCAGTACGCGGCTGTGTTACCCCCCCAAGCTCAAGGTCCAGATCCGCCCTTGATGATATGTAAATAAAACATAATAAGTAATATGATGCCATCATCTATAACATTATTGTGTGCCTCAATCATAAATTGTTTGTTATTGAAGTATTCGTTTCGTTAAAATTTAATAACAATTAGTCCAGTTATTATGTTTCATTAAGTATCTTTTCCATTATGTATGTTTTTGCTAATAGATTATCACCTAAAAATTTTATTATTCATTTGCATATCCAAGTTTTAATGACAGTAATTTTCGGAATACCCTCGTATGTTTTTATTGAATAACCCTCGTATACAATTATTCCCCTATATGCGCGTGGTACCCTATGATATGTGCGCAGAAGAGGAAAAAAAATAAAACTTGGACCCACGAGGTTATATATTCTTGCTGTACAGTGGGACTACTCTATCTGTTAAGCTCTTTACTCTGCTTTGGCTTTTCGCGATGAGTGATAAAAAGATCTTTAAATTTCAACTACAGTGAGATCAAACTATTGAATGAATTGGCTAAAAAGTGTAAAGATGTAATTGAATCCAAGAGAAGTGATTCGGTTACTTGGAAGGATAAATAAAATAAATAAGGGTTCATATATTCTAATACTATATGCACACATTTTTTAGATATTCGAAATCGATCTATAAATTCTTTGTTATCCCATATCTATAAACGATCAGATCTCTCTCGGAATTTTCATGCACGACGAGGTGCTTCTATTATATTTATAAAACCATCTTCATCGCTTGTTAAAATGTCCTCAAAAATATCGAAAATGTCCATTTTACAGAATATGTAATAGGTAATTATTTGTAGGTTAAGTTGAAATTTGCACTGAGTGCAACATCCTTCAAAATATTGCTAATTAATCAACGTAAGCGTACATAAACCTAAGTTTGGCATTTAAACTTAAGATTGGCAATTACTGGCAAATATAAAACTTAAGTTAACTATCAGATCTAAGTTAAACGAAACCTTTAAAACCGACCCTAAAAGACGTGGAAACCTTGGCTGTGGAAATGTTGAGGTTTTGAAATTTTATGTTAGTTAGTTTTAGCCGAAATATGGATATACAGGGCGTCCGGAAAATAAAAGGACCTAGCTTAACAGTAGCTTCCTAACATCAAATAGGGCCGATTGAACCAAGCATACTTTAAATGTACCTTTTTATATTTGTAATGTGCATATTTCAGAAACCAAACGACTAATCAAGTTGAAAATTGGTACACATATATTTTAGAAGAGTCCGAAGATAATGAGGATCTAAGTATTTCATTAGGTAAAATTCCATTTATTATTATCTCTCTCTCTAAAATAAGTGTATGTTTTTATAACTGTTAGTAATAATATGATAGATTTATTTAAATTAATAGGCATACAAGATGAGGTTAGAACTGTAATATACGGTAGCACGAACGATGCTTTCAAATATATAGCGAATGGGTGTAATTTGGGAGTATTACATCTAAATATAAGAAGTATTAAAAAACACTTTGAGGAATTCTTATTATATGTTGAATCTATAAAGGATAAAATAGATATCATTGTCCTCTCAGAAACCTGGAATGTGGACGCGGTATGTGACTTTAATATTCCTAACTTTACTATTTATTATAACGAGTCGAAGTATAATCAAAATGATGGAGTTATTCTATATATAAAAAATAATATCTCCGCAAATGTTGTCAATTACACATTAACGGAAACTAAACTACTAAGATTCTCAATCGAAATAAATAAAGTTAGTATAGGATTCGTTGCTTCCTACACACTTCCATCAACAAACATGGGCAGTTATATAACTGAACTAGGACAATTTATTACTGACTTACACAAAAATACAATTGAAATAGTTCTAGGTGACATTAACATTAACTTGCTAGACGTAGACTCAATAGATGTAAATGATTACATAAATATGTTAACAAAGAATGGCTATATATCATATATAAACTCATATACGAGAGTAACTGAAACTTCTCAAAGCATTATAGACCATATATTTGTTAGACAGAATAAACATTCAAATCTTTGCATTAAAATTAAACCAATAGTTATTGAAACTGATATTACCGACCACTACACCACCTCAATCATTTTAGAATTCAAAGAAGAAAATACTAACCAGCCAGTGTTAAAGAATAAAGTTATTAACAAAATTGATTTTAAAAAATTAGACAGTTTACTAGAGCAAGAAGCTTGGCCTGAAGTAATAAATTGCACCCAAGCTCAAACTAGTTACAACATTTTTATAAATAAAATTCACACTATAATAAAAAGCTCATCTAGATCGGTAAATGTCAGAAATAAATTCTATAAACTAAAGCCATGGATTACAAATGGATTAATAAACTCAATTACGCATCGCGACTACCTGAAAAAAAGATTGTTAAAAAAACATTCACCTGAACTGAAAAAGCAATACACAGAATATAGAAACATGGTAAATGAACTAATAAAGAATGTCAAAAATCAATATTAAAAAAATCAACTTGCTGAAGCACAAGGTAACTGCAAAAAGGTCTGGGAACTAGTAAATAGCGCATCAAATTCAACGACAACGCGTAAGCAAATTAAAAATATAAACATAATAAATGACGTAGGAATAGAAATAACGGATAATATCACAAAAGCTAACACCTTCAACGATTACTTCGTAAATATTGGCACAAAAATGTCTCAAAAAATAGATAAAATTGATAACTTACCTGAAGATGTTTTAATAAACCATTCAATTCAATCATCTATATTTCTTAAACCGATAACAAAAAATGAAATAATTGAAATAATCAGTAGTTTAAAAAATAACTCGTCTGCTGGACCAGACGGAATATCTGTCAAACTAATAAAATCCATGCACTCACATATCACTAAACCATTACATAATAAATTTAAAATTAAAACTGGGTCTATACCTCATCAATGGAAGGAGTCAAGTGTAACTCCCGTGCATAAATCTGGTGATTATAAAAATTTAAATAATTACAGACCTATTTCAGTTATTAACAACTTTGCTAAGAAAAATTTCTTAAAAACAGACAGTTTGGCTTCAAAAAAAATACAAGTACAGAGCACGCAGTTCTGGACCTAATAAAAGAAATTATATTAAATTTAGATAATTCAAAAAAATGAATGGCTGTATTTCTCGATTTAGCAAAAGCCTTCGATACCGTGGCGCACCAAACCTTATTAGACAGACTTCAAAAAAATGGTATACGTGGTCCAACATTACGTCTCTTAGAAGATTATCTCTCTGACAGAAAGCAATGTGTAAAAATAGATTACGTATATAGCGACCCTCTCACTGTCACCATAGGAGAGCCACAAGGGACAGTACTGGGTCCAGTATTGTTCCTCGTATATATAAACAGCATTACAAAATTAAAACACTTTCAAGGCCATATAGTATCATATGCTGATGATACTACAATTGTGTTTGTGGAAAACTCATGGGACGAGATGTATAGAAATGCGGAAGGAAATTTAGCTCTGATCTTTAAGTGGCTAAATCACAGTTTACTAAAAAGCGTGTAAGTTGTGATTTGCATAATACCTAAATAATATTCTCTAATCACAGTTTACTAAGTTTAAATATACAAAAAAGCAAATTTTTAACTTTCACGCTGGTAGCTAACGATCAACCTACAAATGAAATTCTATATATACATGATAATATACACATTCGGAAAATGTTGGATTTGGGTGGCACGCATAGTTTCAACGGCCTGACAGACCCGCCTACAATAAAGGCGTGTACCAGTGCTCTAGTAGAGGGAGCAAATAATGACGCGCTATCAAGAAAACACGTACATACATCATTATTGCTATTAAAAATTTCAGTACCATTTATTCAAAGGAAGGATGTAGTTGGCTCTGTTCAGTATAGGTAATATTATTACGTGCTTTAATAACTGAAATTATTTAACCCGTTTTACTTTCAAAACGAGTCAAATAATTCTTTACATTGCAAGTGGAAGACGGAAACAAATTGAAATTCCGCAAGCAGAGTTGCCCACGCACATGTGGTGGGGAAAGCAGGTGGCATCAGAAGGATGTGTTATACGATAAAAAAGAATAGCCTAGTTGCTTCGCTCTCGCTTGCTCTCATTGCCGACCCAAATGAAAAATTTTCTGACTCTGTATATCATCAAGAAGAAAATTGCAGCTGTCCCAAAATAGAAAAAACTAATAAAATAAAATATCTAGGAGTAATGCTCGACCATCATTTAAGATGGAATGAGCATGTAACTTATATCACAAAAAAAATTAGACAACTTACGCATAAGTTTTTCACTCTAAGAGACATACTTGATAGGAATAATTTAATGCTAATATATAAATCACTAGTAGTCAATAAGTAGGTATTGTATTATCATTTGGGGTGGACTTTATAATACTGTACTGAAAATCTTACAAACATTACAAAATTGTATTCTAAAGATAATTTTAAAGAAAAAAAAACTGTATTCCTCCACTGAGTTATACAAAGAAGCAGACGTATTTAACATAAAGAACCTCTTTATCTATCATTGCTTACTACACATGTTTAACAAAAACACTTTACCAACCCATAATAGATATGACACTAGGTTTACAGAAAATAAATCTATAGCCATACCGCGGGTTAAGAAAAGTCATACTCAAAGATTTGTTTTCTATCTCGGTCCAAAGTTATTTAACATATTACCACTCCATCTAAAAAGTCTAAGAAAATTTAATAAATATAAAATTGAAATAAAAAAATTTATCATTCAAAATCAGAACGTTATAAAAAAAACTGTAAAAGTGTAAATTGATCTTTAGCTATTTTATACCTATAAAAAAAACTAGTTTAAAATCCATAGATTGTTACAAGTGTATAACTATACTAATTAGGTAGTTGTAAACTACTTAATTACTTAATGAGAATTAATGAACTATCCTGGAAGCGCCTCCTAATTATCTAACTAACATTGTAGAACCACGTGCTGCCGTCTGTTATTATTATACCTCATCGTTTATTTTTTGGTCTGTTATTCTACAAATTTTACCTCACTCTGTTCATATTCTTTTGTATAATTTTTAGTAAAAAGTGCTCAACCTACAGTTGATTTGGAATATCGCAAGACAAGCATTTCATGCTTAAGTGTTTTCATTTCAACTTTGGGTTGCTGAATTTTAGGCATTACTTACATAATACCGTTTTATTTTTGGTATAATTTGTTAGTTTATTATTTACTCTACTTTGAATTATGTACTTTACTTTACTTACTTGAATTACATTGAATTACATTGAATTACATTGAATTCTAGATATCATAGATGGCGCCGCCAGAATATTTTTTTGACATATTTTTTATCATCTTTTAATTATTATTATTTTGAGTCCATATGACTAAACATTATGATACAAAAACTAATTTGGCAAGAATAAGGTCTACTTGTTTCCTGTACCTTAGTTTTTGACATGACACATTTTACCAAACTTTCTAACGTGGAATGGGTTAATTCCTGCATATTAAAAATTTATATTTGTTTGAATTTAGTTCGTTTGCTGTTTTTTATTTGAGTTGTTTGTTTTGTTATTTTAGGCCAGGCAACAAATAATTATAGAGGGAAATTTTAGGGACAGAGAATTTGACTTCGGAACTTTGTTTGGACATATCAAAAGTCCCCACTGTAAAGGTCCCATTTTTTTGATTTTTCGCTTATATCTCGGAGGCGAAACAATTGTTTTTCCGCAATTTCCGAATTTCGAGGGCGGATATCACGAGAACAGAACAACATATCACAAATGTAAGTTGTGATTTTTTTTTTTTTAACTATTTTAACGTCGGCCTACTTCCGCTACCAGGGCCTATCACCGACGCCAGGAGACGAGCTACCCCCAACCTGGAAATTTTGCCGAACCTCCTCCCTTAAGAAGAGTAGGGATCTTTTACTTGCCTAACATTTAATAGACAAGGGACCGCCTGCTTTACATCCCCTCCGAAGGATGGTATATCCATTACGTAATCCTCGTCTGAAATTACGTAACTTCCGAGTATATACTGATATACAAGCCTCTAGAAGGTGGGACGAGATCGCTGTATTTCCCAAGATGGGTAGCCCATCCAAGTACTAACCGCGCTCGACGTTGCTTCAACGGAATATCGACTGATATTCACATTGAAGTCGCCTCTACGTTCGCCCCGTAAGTTGTGATTCTTGTGGCAAATTTTGTCAGCTTAAATTTTGTATAGAATGGTCAAGCCGCTACGATGCATAGTTCCCGAGGTATAAGCGAAAAACAAAAAATAGGACCTTTAAAGTGCCCCCTCCGCTCACCACCTAGGCGTGGGGAGTTTTGATATGTTCATCTCCAGACTAGTCCAAACAAAGTTCCGAAGTCAAATTTTCTGTCCCTAACATTTCCCTCTACACCGTTTTTTGAGAATTCGTTGCTTGGATTATTTATGTCTCTGATATATTTTAATAATTAATTCGTATTAATTTGCCTTGTCTTTGTATTTTCATTCGCCATACTTGCTATTAAAACTATTATTCCCTATCCTGTAATCAGTGGTGCAGCCAGAAAATTCATCTGGGGGGGGGGGCAATAGAACCGACCTCCCCAGAGGACGAGGAAAACTTTTCAGAAAATGGTTGAAAACAGATGTGTATAGATTCCTCTACTAGATAATATTGCCATTAATAACAAAATATTAATTTCAAGGGATAATTTGAATACTGCTTTATACTGATAGAGATTATGCTTCTTTATTTTTTGGTTAATGAAAGATAGCTTTGGGGGTGCCCGGGCTGCGCCATCCATAAGGGCAAGTCGTGCGGCGGCGCCACGTAACTAAAGGCGCCGTAAGGCGCCGTAAGGCGCCGCGAGTTTTGAAATTTAAAATTTAAAAAAATATACAAACGTTTAGTTATATAATGTAACATGAACCAGGGCCGGATTATATAATAGACAAACTAGGCAATTGCCTAGGGGCCCCAACGCGCGGGGGGTGCTCTAGCAGCTCAAAACTAACTAGTTGTATCTTCCGACGGTCGACGGGCGACATTTACCATTGATCTGTTGGAAAATAAAATATACAAGGAAATTATTTATTTGTTATTTGATTATTTTATTTTGATATCATTAGCGCATTTATTACCTCTGTTCTGGGGCAACATTTTACAGTATTATTTATAGGATTAGACCATAGCGGAGTTCACAAGCAAGAAGTCACGAAAAAGGATAGGTTTTTCAATATATTATTTTTATATTTAATGTTTATATTTAATTTTAGTTCAGGGAAAAATATAAATACTTCAAATTTTTATAATAAAACATTTTTTTATCGGCATTTTATATTTTTTTGTCTTGCGTCTACGAAACCTACTTTTCGAAGACAATATAATTTTAAGTCAAAGAACCTGATGAAGAATAATAGGAAAATGGCCCTGGGTTAAATTGCTCCAAATTTTAGTATGGTCTTGGCCTCCTGGACAATAATAGCTCACATGGGTACAATGCTCAAAAGTCAATATAGCGCAAGCCACTACTTATTGAAGACAGAACCATTAAGCGTGGAATCAAAGAACTAGTATACTGTTTCTACCCTACACGAATTAACGTATGTTCATATTTATATATTCCAATAGTGATGTATACTCATTTATATGCGATTGTATATGTGGAATTAAGCAGGCACATGTATAGAAATAATCCTGATAACAGCATTGAAGTATTCCAAAAAACCTAATTCCAAAACCATTGATGAAAACTAAGTACGAGTAGTGATGGGATCACTCGAATGAAAAATAACCGGTTACCCGGTTATTGAAATAACCTGTATCACTCGGTTATTACCATGAGTATTCGAGTGAAAAAAGCCTAATGTTTTCTAATTAAATCATAGAGAATATACTTATATGCTAGTGGTATGAGTGCATATTAAATCATTTCGAATGAAGTTTTGACGTAAACGTTTACTGAATGAGAATTGGCACATGCATTCACATATACATAAGCGTACATACATTAATTAGTGTATGGTAGGAGCAGTATACTAGTTCGTTCGTTTCGCACTTATTAATGGTTCTGTCTTCGATAAGCAGTGGCTTACGCTATATTGACTTTTGAGCATTGTGCCCGTGAGAACTATTGTTCAGTAACATACTAGAATATACTATCATTCCGTGCGAGGTTCTTTCTAACTTTTAATTTGAGGCTGTTTGATCTTGAAAATTCGTCTGTAAATAAGAGGATGTAAATCATGTGCATAAAGGCCCGCCAACCCTTAATCCGGCCCTGGCATGAACTGTAAAATTTTGAATATTTATATTCAATTGTTTAGCGTAATTTATTTAAGACGCCTTTTTCCTCAACATCCCTTTTCAGCAGAAATCTAAATATCCAACTGAAGGGCGCATGTTGGTATTTGCACAACCACGCTCAAAAGGCTTAGCGCGGCCCTGCCCGCCCCCCCTGGCTCCCCCCTGACTGCGCGCCTGCCTGTAAATAGAATGTAATCCCGTTGGTTAATAAATAAATAAATCTGTTTTTATATACTTGAACTATTTACACAATCTAATACTTTTACCGTAAATGAAGTCAACCTATATAAAAACTGATGGACAAACTTTCGAAAGTCTGGATAGATATACTCTAAGGGAATCCTACCCACCTAATTGATGGAGCACAATCCTGAATAAATGAAGATATTAGAGAAGTTGCTGGAGAATCTTATCTGCTTAATATTGAATAAATATATTTTTATACTGTTTTTATCTTTCTTTTAGTAAGCTAAAATACACAAATACGTACAAACTAGTACTATTAGAAGTCGAAGAAGATATCTGTCGTCGTGAAGTTTGACTTTGATATTTTTCATTGAATTATTTGTTTTCTTTTTACTTCCCTCGCTCACCGAAGGGAAACATTGTAAACTTGAAAAAAATCACCCTCCGAGATTTCTCCGGATTTTCACGTTTCAAAGTACGTAGATTACGAAAATTAAAGCCGTTTAATTCCGTCAGTCTGTCTGTCTGTTGGCGCTGTATCTACTAAACCACTTGACGGAGAAGGATAATATTTGGTAGATAGTTGACATTACAGCCAACGAAGAACTGGGTATAGTTACGTTGAAAAATATACAGGGTGGATAAATCTTATACTTATGGAAAAAAAATAACGGAACACGGTAATATTTGCTATGCAGTTAATACGACGTACGACGATAATATTTCGCATGTAATTAACACAACTATCGAAGAAGAAAAATAAGAAAAGAAAAAATACAGAGGGTGGTCATCCAAAAAACAAATTAAAAAACGCGACGGATGACGATAATATTTCGCATGCAGTTAATGCAGCTGTTAAAGTAGAAAAATATGAAAAAAAGTATACAGGGCGGTCACTCAAAAAAAAAAAAAATAATGTGTCGGAGAACGATAATATTCCGCTTGCAGATAATACAAATCTCAAGGAAGAAAAATATGAAACTAATTATACAGGGTGTCAACCAAAAAAATAAAAATAAAAAATGTGGCGGAGCACGACAATATTTAGCATGCAGTTAACGCAACTGTAGAAGAAAAATATGAAAAAAATATACAGGGTGCTCATTCAAAAAAAAAAATGAATGAAAAATGCGTCGCAGGACGATAATATTTTGCATGCAGTTAATAATTCTGTCAAAGAAGAAAAATGTGAAAAAAAAATACAATATGGTCACCCTTACAAAATTTTAAAGATAATGTGACGCAGAGAGAATATTTTGCATGCAGTTAACATAGCTGTCAAAAATGAATAAATATGAAAAAATACACAGGGAGGTCGCCCTAAAAAGATAATGAAAAAATGTGACGGGAAACGATAATATTTGGCATGTAGATAACACAACTGTCAAGAAAGATATAAAAAAGTTGTACAGGGTGGTCACCCTAAAAAATGTGTGGAATTATATTTCGCAAGCAGTTAACAAAGCTGTCAAAGAAGAAAAATATGAAAAATATAGAGGGTGGTCACCCTAAAAAAATTTAACAAAAAATGTTATCTTATCTTAACTTTTTATTATTCATCAATGACTTACCAATATTATTTCTGCAAATTGTGTTATAATGTATGCAGATGATGTCACTTTAGGAATGCAGAAAATCCAGGGGATCTCCAAGATAAATTTAATATTATTTCCAATCAATTTACCAACTATTGTTGGAAAAACAGTTTAATTGTCAATACAGATAAAACAGTCGCCATAAATTTTTACAATATGAAAAAAGTAATCATCATTTCGATATAAAAGTCAATTATGTGACAATAGAAATATTATTTGCTACTAAATTTTTAGGTAGGTACTTATTTTTATGCTGACTTAAGTTATACATGACACATTGATCATGCCTGTAAAAAACAAATAGTAGGTACAACGCTATACTACATCTAAAAAATTCTGTCAACACAAAAAGTTTAATTAATATTTACCACGCACTTGATAACTCGGTGCTTTCGTATAATGTTATCCTGTGGGAAAATATCACTGTTGGTAACTGTAACAGAATGTTTATTCCCCAAAATAGGTAATTATTTTTATACCAAACCTGCGAAATTCCATTTTGCCTACTGAGAGAAAAATTACCGCCGAGGCCACTTGCGGCCGAGGCAAGATAATCTCAACGGCGCTAAAAATTTCGCGGCCGTGGCATAAATACTATTTCTTGTGCAACCATAAATTATAGTTAGATAGTGAAAATAACACCACCGTTGTTTATGCTATATTTAGCAGTGGCTTTAATGTCACAGCATTTCTATGGAAATGGTATATATTCTGTATGTATACAAAACATTTTACAGCTCTTCAAAAATTGTGACAACGTCTGACAGCGCTAATGATATTTCAGTTTCTTGCACTCCTCCAGAGCTAAAAAATATCGTAAATTCGGCGCTTTCTGATTTAATATCTGAAAAATCTAAACGGAAATACGAAAAATGTTACAGCGACGACTTTAAAGATTGGTATGAGAAGCAAAATGTTAAGAAAACATTTTATTGGCTTATTTGATGGGTAAATCAAAAGTTGTACAGTTCAACTTTATGGGGCATCTATGTTGAAGTGTATGCTCAACATTCTGGATGGGATAAAAGTGACTTTTATTTTGGCGGCCGTTACTAAGGGTAGCGGTCGCGAAATTGAATTTTGCGGATTGTTTTGAAAATGCAAAGTACTCACTTCGCGCACGGCTGCACAAAAAAGAATTATAAGGCTCATTTTCTCATTAAAACCGACAGACTCGTGCAAACCAGTATTCCGGGAACACAAAATGTTAACTTTTTCGTGTCTTTATATTTATAACTGTACATTATATGTAAAAAATAATGTAGATAGGTTTCAAGCTAATGTCGCCAATCATAATTATAGCACTGACGTTACCCAAACATCGTTCTTGTCATTCTTTTGCAAGTGATTTTAGTCAGTATGTCTTTCAGAAGGCATTTTAATGCGTATATTCATATGACGACAAGGAATGGAATGAATCAGAGAGTCATCCTGGGTTTTCATTTGTTCGCAAACTATGCGTTTTAGTACAGTACTCAGACCGCCATATGCTATAAAATGAAGTTCACAGCAAAAAATTCCTAGACAAACCATTGGCATACCGTTTGCGTTGGTCCAAATGGCTGTTACGGTCATGTGAACTTGTGTTTGAATAAAGAATTTTTCCGCGTTTCCGAATAGGCTGCCAATGACAAGTATACAAGTTGTTGTTATAAAACTGCCGAAAAAAAAAATAGCATACCATTTGCGTATGCCCAAGTAGAGTATACATTGAACAAATCGTGTAAAATATTGGAATAATATTCAATACATTTAATGTACACTGTACTTGGGCATACGCAAACAGTATGCCATATTTTTCTTCAATAATTTTATAACAACAACTTGTATACTTGTCTTTCATTTGTCTACTTACTTACCACTTTGAACTTCATTTTAAAACACATGGCATTCTGACTAAAATCGTACTAAAGCGCTTAGTTTGTGAACATATGAAGAAGGATGACTCTCTGATTCATTCCTTGTCGACATAAGAATATACGCACCATATTGCCCTCTGAAAGGCCTACTGACTAAAATCACAACAAAAAATTTGTCACTAACTGCCGGTCTATTACTACCTCATTTAACTACGGGATACACCCTACTCAAGACTGCATAGATCAAAATAAAGTCTCTTGTCGAGAGAGATACTCGGGTGTTTTGCCGTTTTTTTTTTCGTAATGTCTTAGTTGTTGGTTTTTAGTTTCATAATAATCCGTTTCCTAATAAATTTTCTGCTAAATATTTATAGCCTCTGCCTTTTATTCATTTGTTTTAATTTTTCATTTTGCGTAGTATTATGTCCAATCAAGTGGTGACGAATTTCTGAGTCGCCGTCTGTGCGTAATAACTTTGCTCGTAAATTGTAATGTCGCCTGTGTAAAGTACATTAGTTGTCGGATGTATACATATGTCGGAAATGTAGTGATTGAATAGAACCGGGGAAAGGATGGTCTCTTGCGGAACCCCTGCTGATAACTCTTTGATTCTGAATATGAGTTGTTTACACGTACGGTAATATATCTATCTGAAATACAGTTCTTGATAAGCGACAGTATATGTGATGACAGCTTGCACATATAAGCTAATTTATAAATTAGGCTTAATATCCATCCGTAGCATGACAGTGCACTGTATCCTGTTATATCCCGCAGGATATCCTGCATAACTTTGCACAGTGTTAGCATGGTATTGTCCCTCTTGAAACCAAATTTGTGGAGATACAGGCCGGTAACTATTCAAAACGTCAGGAGGCTCTTGGTTTCAGGATGAGAATCACAACTTTCATCTTTTGTTGCAACCTTATGATTCCATTTATAGTCCCCTGGGGTAAACCAGAAAAAGGCAAAAATCCCAAAAGTTCTGCGACTGGATCGCGAGATATCTTCCCCCCGTTTCCGAGGGCAGGGAACACGATGGTGACAATATTTTCCGATCTACCCTTCAACAACTACCCCTAAACCACTTCTTTTCCCGATTTTCCGGTGCTAGGCATTTTTTATCGGAAAATTTTATTAACGAAAGTTATTCAGTGGTTGGAGGGTAGGTCGGAAAATATTTTCACCATTATGTTCTCCGTCCTCGAAGTACATGTCTTGCGGTCCAGTAGCAGAACTTTTGAGGTAAAAGCTTTACCTCAAGGGACTATTAATATACAGAACCAGTTTGATATTTTAAATATACTTATAATGCGTAAGAGAAGAGCAACGCTATTTGAAAGATGTTAGACAGAGAAGTAATATCTCCGCAGATGGTATTTTACGAAAGAGGTGCGGCCTAAGCGTTCTCCGTTACCACCTTTGCATGTACCCAAATACTGTACTTGTTTATCTTTAGCAATATGTATTAATCAATTTTTTTTTCTGTGACGGGAAAAAAGTGACATTTTATCTCTCTTGACAGGTAACAAAATGTCACTTTTTATTAAATTACTTTTTCCCCGGGAAAAAACGAATACTTTTTTCCCGTATATGTACACATAAGAACACGGGGATATTTAATTTTAGAATATTTTATTACACAAAACTTACATTTCCTTAATATCAAAAGTACAGTTGTTAAATGTGCATTGCCTGAAAGACATGTTCCTCGAACGATTGGGAATGTCTGCTACAGTGGAATTTTCTTGAGTTGAAGTAATATTTTTTGCCATTGACGCAACTGCCATTGATGGTCATGATCGCAAATTGGGTCTTATTTCAGCTAATGCACTGCCACACGTTCTAAACACTTTATTAGATATTTCTGTCCTATGCGCCACCGATTCATCAACATACCCTTCAGCTACCGTTGATGACTTCCAACCACCATGTGTCATCAAGTTTCCTCCAGATTCAACTAAAAGTATAGCACACGATCTTCGAAATGCATGACCTGTATATGACTTAGCATTTTCAAGTAGAAGATAATTGGCTACTGTTTCAGGTATCTTATAAAATTGATTTTTACCAACAACCTGATTGATACATTTTCCATTGCGATATGCATAAAACAGGCGGCGATCCTTTGCTGCTGTTGGACGAAGAGCTATGTACATTCTGTAAAATTTAATATATTTTTCAGTAACTAAAAATCTCTTCTTTACATCATTCTTTGTTTGATTTTCACAATTAATAACGTTCCAGAATCATCAATATCATCTAATGTTACCTGGCTGATTTCACAAATTCGACAAGCTCCTGCAATCCCAAATACAACAACAACCTTGGCCATTAAATAAACTTCATCAGGGGCATGATTTAAAAAATCATTAATATGTGTACTCGTAAAAATCGAAGATTTCTTGGGTATGTAACGGTTCCCATTTTGTTTCAAAAATGTAATTAGTTTGCAATATTTTGAAATGTCTACATTATTGGATTGTAACGTAAGTACTTTTAATCATTGAATAATTCGACCACACTGTTGATGGCTTTTGTTGTTGCGCCAATTACGAAAAATAAGCCAATAACACCGTCTCCGAGAAAGAATTGCCTTGTCTTTTTCACCTTCCCATTCCATAAATCTTGAATACGCGGTTTCGTAAATTTTCCGCGATTTAGCTGGCAATAATTCTAGTGATGCTACTTTCGCTGCTTCTATAGTAGGGCCCACATTTATAACAGCGATATAAAAAAGCTCGCAAAAAAACCTAAAGGATACCGACCATGTGTCAATTTCAGTCTATTTACATAAAAAGCCATAAAAGTGTTCGGCTTCTTTTATTATCATCACAAAAAAATGGTCAAATATTTGCTAACAACAATGTAGGACACTCCCACTGAATATAATTGGTTGAAATATTCTCTACCGGAATTATGATAGTTTGGAATAAACTACGTGAACAACGTGGACTAGCAGCGATAGTCAACGTGGAGCGGCGAGCGGTACATTAATCAAAGGTGGGTCGGTACCCTTTACGTTTTTTGCGAGCTTTTTTGTATCGCTGTAATACCGATGGGCCAAACTATACTAATTTCGGTGGTGTAAGAGAAAACTCTGAATCAGAAATGTCCATTTTTGAAATTTGAATATTCAAAATATCTAATAAATAATTTCGCTAAGTTCGCAAATTTTAAACCCAATCACAGAATTAAATTCACAGATATTTGAGTACTTTAAAGGTTTCCTTAACAACGCAGGTTCAATGTCGCTATAAGTACAACAGCCTAGCAGTTTAAAACTTCAAAGCTTTTCTGACTTTAATATATTATAATAATATGTTTTGTCAACAGTAAAATCACAAGAGCTTTTTTTTATCGGATAAATTTATCTTTGTAACGAAATAATTTTGCCAATCAGTGATTTTATGAGAAAAACTGACATGAAAAAATCGCGAGACCGGAGGTCGAGCGATTTTGTCAAATGTCAGTTTTTCGAGCAAAATTACTGATTGGCAAAATATTGAGTTAAAAAGAAATTTATCCATAAAAGAAAAGCTCGAGTGATTTTTGGCAAGATAAATTAACGACAGAATATGTGAACGAACAACAATTAAAAATAATTATAATTTTCTCAAAACGACTCATATCGTACAGTATAGTTTCCACAAGACTTAAAAATTATAGCCGACAGTACAGATTTTAAAATGACGTGCGACTACTAGATATATTCTGCTTTTGAGGAACAGGCATTTTTATCGTGATAAAAAACGATGCACCTTTTTTTATCGCTGTCAAAGTAACGAAATGTTACTGTCAAATAGACTTTTTTATATAGGAGTTAATTTATCAATATTAAATCGTCGTTTTTCCCGTCACAGAAAAAAATAATGTATTATACACTGGTAAAAATATTAGATTTCAACTCTCGGTGTTTTGTCAAACACAACCTCGAGCTAAAATCTAATACTTTTTTCCCTTGTATAATAATAGTAGATTGTAATACAAGGGTGGCAAGGGCTTCATTGCATACGAGTTTTGCAATGAAGCTTGCCACATGTGTGTTACATACTATTTTTTCTACTGTTGTGAAGTTATTTCCCTTTTTTAAAGTCTTTCCAAAATTTTAAATTTGCTGCCTGTCAGACTTTATTTAAAGTGACATTTTCCACAGTCATTCTGAAGAAAATTTGACTTTATAATTGCAATTCATGTGTAATTAATGTACATTTATAGAATTTAATTGTTATTACCAGTAAGTAATATAAAATTCTTTAAGGTAAACACATTATTTTATTCCGGTGTGTGAAGATGTAACCAAGGCGTGTGGCAAAATGATATTTTCTGCAGTCATTTTGAAGTTAGAAAATTTGACTTTCAGCACAATCGTAGAAAAAAACTATTTTCGCACCAAGACAGATTTGTAATATTGGCCTGGCCAGCACTGTATAAAAAAGAGAATTTTTAGGAGGAGGCTTTTGAGTAGGATGTTGGGAATGGAGTCAATGCCAGGAGCTTTATTATGAGGAGTATGTTTAATTCCATTTTTCGTTTTTGTGGGTGATGTAAGAAGTTTAGGTAGCTTGTTTGGAGGGATAGGATTAAATGAGAGAATCCGTTCTGCATCTGTCGTTATTTGATCCTGTCGCGGTGTATTGTTAGGTAGCGTTGTGTCAGTGAATTTTAAGTGCGTTGCAATAGGCATGTCCACAAAAAAATAATATACATTAATCCTAGTTAAAATCATACATTAGAGTCATTAATGTTTGAAATTTATTTGGAAAAATAACACAGGTTTACAAAAAAAAAATGTCCGACCAATGGGATTCCATTCCATCCGTACCCCGGAGGATTTTAACGTGCTAAACACGATGCCGTAGTCCGTTTTGCGCCATTACGTCAGGATTTCGAGAAAACTTAACCGAAAAGTGCTACAAATACCTTTTTCGTTCTTGTACAAATTAATTCACTCAATATTTTGGTCTGAATTTTGTTACTCGAGGGTTTTTGGGGTCACTGACCACGAATCTGAAGTCAGAATTTGATCATTTCTAAATCCAAGATGGCGGATCCAATATGGCAGATGCTAAAAAATGTATCATAATTTGAAGATTGTGGCCCAAAACTTATTACTCGGGGGTTTTTGGCGTCGTTTGAGTGAATTAATTTGTGCACGAACGAAGGAGAAAAAGGCCTTTTTAGCACTTTAAGGTTAAGTTTTCTCGAAATCCTGACGTGATGGCGCAAAACGGACTACGGCATCGTGTTTAGCACGTCAAAAATCTGCGGGGTACGGTAATAGAATCCCATGGATATTTTTTTTTTGTAAACCTGTGTAATCAATCCTAATTATAACAGTATCAGTAGAAATCTCTTGCCTGGTTTGAATTAGACGAATGCTTACTGATTGGATCGTCACTACATCTTCGGTTTAGTTGGCGCGAGATGCGTTGTATGTTTTGTGTTAGCACGAACGGTATCTTTATTATTTAGAACGTGGTAGTGCTTGCTTATCGTTTATCTATCCGCACGTATAACGATCCGTATAACTTACAACAGGCAGCGCGCCAGTAAGAATTAGTCGTAACATCAAATCCTTAATAGCTACTATATTGGAGCAAATTCTATTACGGATAACTAAGAAAAAACAAGCGATTCTTTTTTTATAGTGACAGTAGATCATAATACCGACAAATATATGATTTTAAATTGAAATCAAAGTTTTGTGGACAGACCTATTATTTCCGATTTGTAAGTGACCATGTTGTGTGTCTTCCCTTCCTCTACAAGTATCAAGATCTGTAGAAATGTTTTACGTATATCCTCACCGAATAAGATTTGGATAGCTTATTTTTAACTGCATTTTGTAAGTCGTTCAGTCTTGTTCTGTCGATGTTTGTCTGTATTTTGCCTTGTGTTCTTAATTATATTCTATTAAATTTTTAATTTCCTATAACTTCTCTCAGTTTTATTACAATTTATCTAGTGGTTGTTGGGGTGGTTGTTCCGTATGTACTGTATTATTTCATTTTCTAGCTCTGGTCACAAGAATAATGAATTAGCATTGAGCCACTAAGGGCCGTTACTTTCTGTCCCGATTAAACCCGATTAAACGTTAACGGTGGGTCAAACCAATTCAGTTACCATGGAAACAATTGTACTTTCAATGATTTGGCCGACGGTTAAAGTTTAACCACGTTTAACGTTGACAGAAAGTAACGGCCCTAAGTGTTTCAGGTATGCAGCTATTTATTTTTAGGGTTGATTATGTGTCAAGAATTATTTAAAAAAATGTATAAACGTGGGTCCGGAAATCCATGACGATGGATTACGCAATAAATAGCAAACTTAATTGATCAGTACTGAAAGGAAGAAGGTTTTCCAAATTAAACGAGAGGGCGAGACATCTTTATTTAATGTTTTGAATCCTAAGGAATACATGTGTCTCTTTAGATTGATATTTCTCGAAAATGGTTGGTCCCACGGTATTACAACAAGATAATCTGTCTTGTATATTTTGACCAAGGAATCATATTCTGATAAGAAAGTAACAAAAATTACACATGCAAAAGTTTCGAAGAGGGAGAAGGAGGCCAGGGGGGGGGCTTCTTCTCCCGTTTTGCGCTTCTATGATTGAGTTTACTCCTGATGGATACCATAAAATAATGACATTTATTTATGTTAGATCACGTGCAAAAACTGGTGAAGGTAGCTCAAGGGATACCTGAAAATTTATGTGAATCCCAATTTTGGATGCCCCCTTTAATTCCTTTATAGAGATTTCCGTACACACGTTTATAGGAAAATCACCTTTAAAAAAATTAATGACTGCATATCTGAAACATCTTGTATTATACAGTGTGTCCCACTTTTTATGGAGCCAGATATCTTGCCCATCTGATATCCGAATGTTTTGAAATTTTGGTAGTGAATATATAGCTACAAAGTGAGTCATTAGACGCAACCACTTTAATTTTAGTCAGGGGCGTCCGATTCTGGGATGAAAAAAGGGGGACGATTTTCAAAAAAAGTATTAGCGATTTTTTTAGAAAAAACTAGTAAGATATTCTTAATCAGTACCTTTCGAAACCCCCTTGTACAACATTACATCGTAGTGGGTTTAAAGGTGTTTAAGATAGAGGCCGTCAAAAAAACAAATTTTTTAAGAAAAAATAATTATAATCTGTAAAACGGATTTTCAAATGGAAAC
This sequence comes from Rutpela maculata, assembly GCA_936432065.2. Classification (NCBI taxonomy): domain Eukaryota; kingdom Metazoa; phylum Arthropoda; class Insecta; order Coleoptera; family Cerambycidae; genus Rutpela; species Rutpela maculata. The sequence goes on along the minus strand of OW386286.2, from coordinate 81,269,987 downwards.
AATGTATTCTTCATTTTTTGTTCAGAGTAATGTATTGTACTAGTTTGAATTGATTTTACAACAAAATAAATATTTATTTAATAATAATTATTTATTTATTCCATGTTTCTAAAAAATAATTTTCAATAAAGATCTAAGTAAGTCATGAAAACCAAAGTTAATGCAAGTGTCAATTTATTGTTGAATATGAAATGCTGGTTTAATGTTAGATACTACGTGAAGTCTAAATTTTTGTGTAATAAATATGGTTCGGCGTTAAACACTGCGAGAAAAAGTGGAGTTAATTCTTCTAGTCGGAGATAAAGAGATATTTTAGACAAGCTGCTGCTGAACTTAATTTACGGCATCCTGACCATCAGCTTCCCATTCGCCATACATTGATAGCAATCATCAATAACAGTTTTAACAATACAGGAAATGTATGTAAGTTAAAACCAAAGAGTTATAATTTACAATATCGGCAAAATGAAAACGAACGCATTTTACAATATTTTAGAGAAAATCCAAGATATAGCATAAGGCAAATAGCATAAAATCTAAATATTAGAAAGGACGTAGTTTGGCGTTGCTTGAAAAAAATATAGAAAAAGAGTATTCAAGCCAAAATTTTTATGTACCCTAGCTAGATGATGAGGCAGACAGAAGATTGGGTTTCTGTTTTTGAGCTCAGAGAGAATTTTTAAATAATATAAATTTTCTGAAAAACGTCACATTTACTGATGAGGCAACATTTACCACCAATGGGATAGAATTCTCCCAGAATTGTCGTTTTTGGGCTGATTGGTTTATCAGTACTAAAAGGCAATATGTGTTAAAAGTTAACGTTCGGTGTGGTTTATGGAATGACTAGATTATTGGCCCTTTTTTCACTTTGTGACTGAATTGGGAAGCGTATTCAAATTTTTTGCAAAATGAAATTTAACTTTTTCTCAATAATCTGCCACAAGATATCAGAAGAGACCTGTGTTATCAACTTGATGGCGCCCCGGATCATAACGTTGCAAGAGGTCGACTAGAAGACAATTTTCCAGGTAGATGGACAGGTCTAAGAAGTGAAGTGCAGCAGTTTCCCCCTAGGTCTCCGGACCTGACATCACTTGATTTCTATTTGTGGGGTCGTTTGAAAAATATAGTGTATAAGAGCAGACCACGTAGCCAAGAAGAATCAGTGATCAGAATTAGATATGCATGTGTTGAAATCATTCCGGCTGAGATTAGAAAAGTTATACGTCATGTGAGAAAAAGGATTGAGCAATGTATTCGTGGTTACATATATACGCAAAGAATTATATAACTAAATTGGCACTTGCAATAACCTTTGTTTTCATGGCTTGCTTAGGTCTTTATTGAAGATTTTTTATTATGAAAATAGTAGGTATGTACGAATTAAAAATTTTGCCTTATTTAATAAATAATTATTTTGTTGTAATATCAATTCAAACTAGTACAATGCATTCTGGACGAAAAATGAAGAATACTCTTTTTTTATGTGAGAATCCGCGCATGCTGCTGCATGCTTGGCACGTCTGGCTGGTGGTTGAGCTTGTGAGAAACTGATATCTTGTCTGTACCACTGCCAACTATCTCTTGTCTATCTAAAGTTGAGAAGTGGGGAAGATGACTTAAACAGGATGCGTATGGGCAGTAAGTGACGTCAAATCGGACTTGCAATATTTCAGAAAATATATTTTCGAACTAATTTAACGTACAGTTTCTGACGTCACGGTTTGGTGCTGCTTCTACACATCCACTCAGGTCGGCTGCCGGCGATGGACTAACTATTCGCTGTGCCAAGTATAGGGTAATGTTCTGTACCTGCGCGCGCTGTTCACAACTTAGCGTCGCGTGCTTCTCGACGGCACAGAAGACTAAACAATCAGAATGGAATCTTTCAGGGAGGGGGAAGGTTAGCGCATTTCTAAGCGCGCATCGAATCCCTGGAATAGAATACAGCGATGCCACATTTGGTAGATTGAGAACAACAAGTAATCTGGTACTCAATACAGAGTTGCCAGATGTACAAAGAAATCTGATTTGTACAATAATTTAGTTACATACTTTGTAATTTTGAAAATAGATTAAAAAAATCAACAAAATGACAAGTTCAGCATTATGTCAAACTAAGACAACTTTTAGACAATTCAGAAAGAGTGATTTTGCAAATTTGATTAAAGTTGAAGATTTGTGCAAAATTAAATTATAAACTCCTAATTGCGACCCTGACTACAATATTACAAAATACGCCCCTGATATCTATTCCAACAAGATACGTGATTCTGGAGTTAAATTGTACAAAGGATATGCCGCCAGTTTCCATTCTGATTGTTTAGTCTTCTGTGTCGACGGTCTACAGTTACATTGTTTTATTTCGCAGAGATATTCAAAATCAGTTTTTTTTATTAATCGCCTTATTTAGATTAATGTCCTGGCGGAGTTTAGCCTTAGGCTATTGTACCACCCAACCAGGACGAACAGACACACATAGACAACATCACAACACCCATTCCCTGCGACATTGCCATCTGCCGCAGCTGAGACTCGAACTCAGGAGAGGAGAGCTACCAGACCGTGTTCTCTCACACAACCGCAATCTAGCCCACTGCTACCATCTTGGCAACCGTGAGAAACGCCACTACACATCCATACCCTAGCCAGGATTTGAACCCGGGACCCCGTGGTCGCAAGCCTAACACCTTAAGCACTGCGCCACAGAGCCGATAAACATAGCCTGTGAATTTATACAAGTTTCTAATGGATAATAAAAATATAATGGGTGCAACAGGGATTGGCAAAATGCACTTTGTTATACGTTTAGCAAGTTGCACGACACAGAAATGAGATACTATGTGAACACCTATTTATAATTATTATATTCAATAAATAAAGCTTTTCACCCTGTTCAGCGTTTATATTTCAAAGTAATATAATCGTCTTGTGCCATATATCAAAGGGTGTGGGAGGTCAAACCACTATTTACCGAATACGCTTGGAAGTCATAAAAAAACCTTTCTATATGGCTTACCTTAATATCGTGGCATATAGGGATTTTCAATGTCTAGGCTTATACACATACAGCGTGACTGTGGGTAGACGCAATTATACTTGCAAACTTTTTATTTATCCTTTAAAAAAAGAGTAATTCCTTGTAAAGAGTTTTGATTATTCTGAAAATCCCTTGGCCATAAATAGAATGTCGTATAACATAAAGGGTGGTTAAAAGAAAAGAAAGACAACTGAAACTGTGTCGATAGTAAAGTTGTTTACGAAAAAATTAAATTTGTAAAGATAGTTATTGTTAACGTCTATAGAAGTTTAGTTACAAAATTTGAAAATTGTGTGAAAGATATTTTTATTTTGAGATTAAAGTAATTTTTCCATGTTAAGAAATGTGGATAACTCAGACGGTTTGCGATATTTACATTGCCATTTGCTATATAGCTACCTGTCGCGGTTGCCGGGTAGCAACTCGCTTACCGTAGATTAAGCTTTTGAGTTGCCATGGAAAAGGAAGAAAAACAAAAATAGAAGAATAACAATTTTAAAAATATTATAACATCATCAATTTTATTAATTAATTAATATGATGAGATATTCTTTATAAGAAAACAATATTAATTCTTTATTTTTATTTTAATACATGTTCTTTAATGATGATGAGTTTTATTATGGTATATACTACCATATCCTGTTAGACGCACTGCCTCACCAAAGCTCATTGCCATCAGTTCCTTGATGATATCGTCTTTAACTTCTTGAAGGGCGTTCTATATAGCCCTCTATCTTGTTAATTTGGTCCAAAAATGACAGAATTCGGGCTAATACGATGCCGAAAAGTTGCTTTTCAGGACATATTTCAAGATTGGAAGTATTAGCCCAGGAAATTCGTTGCAAATGTTTTCAAACCCTCATCGGTCGAAAAATAGCAAAAGTCGACAAACAGCAAAAATAGACTTAGAAACAAAGATTTTCGTCTGAAAATAGAGCAGACCTGGTCAAACTGGCATTAACGCCGTTTGGTAAAATTTGACAACAAAAAAACTTTTTCACGTCCCCGACGACGTGAGGTACCAATAGTAAAAAATTCGAAAATACGCCGTATTTTGACGTATTTTATGCCGGAAGGAAAATCTTTTAGCGAAATAAAGCTAGCCACAAGCGCACGAACATTTTTAGCAAAATATTTTTACCATCAGTTCAAGTCAAATTGCTCTCGTACGCATCAAGGAACTTATAAATCTTTTTGCGCAAAGTCGATTGCTACTATGTACTCTTCATTGCATCATGGTTGAGGTACACGTTCTCTAAAAGATATTTGCGTAAGATACTACCATAAAAAGTTTTGCTCTCAATAATTTCATAATAAATAACTGGGAATATTTTTTTCTCGAAAATAAGAAAAAAATTTTATTTCCTTAATCAAGTGAATCAATTTATTTGTATTTCACATATATTGTAAATCTACTCTTGACAATTTATTGATGATATTTTCAGGATATCTTTTCATGAAGAAAAAAAAATTTGATGCTTTTGAATTTTTTGAAAAATTTAAATACGTACTGTTACGTGTTTTATTTCTTCCTATGTAACCAGACAGAATTTGGGCTAGTGCTCTCGACTTAGCTTACAGTGGAGTCGAATGTGGGTTCACAAATTAAATGTTTGATTATTACTCCAATAGCAAAAGCGGAGGGGCGCCAAGGAATTCTACCCTTAGCCCAAATGTTCAGTGTATAAGAGTAATCGAATCTCTAAAATTGATTCTAATCTAGGTCTAGGTTAATGAAACACCAAGATACTTAAAATATGGAGATAATATTAAAATAAGTATTCAAATAGTATATTTATACATATATACCCCCTGCACAGGTCATTAAATTTTATCGTAACAAATAAATAAGTGATTTTCCGAATCGTGCACGATGTAACTCTCGAGAGCGAAGACTCTTGGACGTGTTAAACTTACTAGAGATTATTAATAAACAAACAACTAAACAACGTCCAACGTCTTGCACAATGTTCTGGATGGATAGATAATATCCTTATTGCCTAAATATAACACGAAAACTTTATGTCACTAAGATACTTATCTCTATATGCACGCCTAACCTTTAATTAATTAAACTACAATTAATATTCGACATGATATTGCACATACGCCAAAGGAAATATGTACAAGATAAATTATGAAAATCCGCTAGGCTGTACTTAGCCCTTTTCCTGTGGTGGTGAAAATTCTAGTGGGTACCGCACGATTACTGCTGCTTACGTAACGGTTCACGAACGTTATCTGGTTACCAATACCATGGGAGAATAGGCTGTCCCAGGATTTTCGTACAGGTATCCGCAAAACTTATGTAAGGGCGACGTAGGACCTTCTCATATTCTATCCAAGGTAACGGGGTGTGCTCCAAATAAGCATGCAACTCTCAAGCTCTAATCTAAAATTAAATCCAAAACCAAAACGCCTAAAAAGAAGAGATTTCGAGGTATAGCAACCTTCCATCAATTGATCGATATAGTAGATAAACTCACCTCCAACCATTACGACACCCTAAATGATCTGGAGGCGTTATTTACAAGCTCGGCGGCAAGGATTCTTAGCCTCCCCGTGGAGAAAACTAGATGATATAACAATAAGCACCAAAACAAAAAAACCATACCATCTGTTAATGAACTATTATGAATTATATCCGTAAATTACGTCAACGTATTGTAATCTCACACTGTCAATCGCAATTTGCCACCCAAAGTCATATATCAAAGCAACTGATCTTTTTTTCTATCTCCTTTTAATTTACCTTTTTTTCCCCGAAAATCATAAAAACTGACACGTAACAGTATTTACACGTTAGAGACACCCATCAATTATACACCATACAATAAGCCACACCATATATTTTTCACAAAACTCTATCGAAGGTAGAGTAGTCAAATTAGAAAAGATAATGTCAGGAACATATAAGGATTTTAATGCCATGGGCGTATGAAGAACTTAATGAAGCTTTTAGCTTTAGTTCAGTTTTTAAGCCCTTAAAAGATATTTTGACGTTTTGTTTTGTTCAATTTTCCGCTCTGAATTAATTTTTTAATATTTATACAAAAGGAATATACGGCATTGATAATTCGAGGTTTTGCCGGAGGCGCCGCGTGTGTCTTTAATTTTCATATTTTGAACTTCATGATACATTATGGGGCCATTCAAAAATACGTTCGCTTTCAGAGGAGAGGGGAAAATGTGATAAAATGAACGATAGGAGGGTATATGAAAAATTCTCACAAAAAAATGAAAAATAACTTATATTTAGTATTTCAAGAGAATTTATTTTTAAATATTTCGTTTAATGAGGTGTTTCACACATGTTACAAGTGTAAATAATATTAAGAGTAATAACGCTCTTAATTGGCCGATTTCAACACCGTTTTTAAGCTCAAAATGAAAAATCATATTTAATGTGCCATTTATTTATCAAAGTTTTTATCTCTCTTCATATATTGTAATTACTTAACATCTGTGGAGTTAAAGCCAATGCCATGTCATTAAAACCAATTTGACACTGTTTTTGATTAGTTTTTAATATTTTTAGTTTTTTTCCTTAATCAAGTGTACCAATTTGACTATATTTCACATATATAATCTACTCGTGACAATTTGTTAATGATATTTTAAGGAAATATTTCATGAAGAAAAAAATACATACTTTTGAATTTTCTGAAAAATTTAAAAATGCGTACTTAAAGTTGACTACACACTTAATATTCGTATAAAAAATGTCGGCGTCCTTGTCGGTGCAGTAAAGATCAAAGGCGCCAACATTTTTTGAGTGAATAGTAAATCTGAAGACAACTATTATACACGTTATTTATTTTAATTATTTTTCATTTTTCTGTGAGAACATTTCATATACCCTCCTATCGTTTATTTTGTCACATTTTTCCCTCCCCTCTGAAAGCGAACATATTTTTTGAATGTCCCCATAATATGTCCATTAGGGTGGCCCATCTCTATAGGGGGTCAATTTTTTTTGCGTATTTTTTAAGTCTCACCCCACTAAAATATACTATTATACTAGGAATAATTTATGTCAAAGTTTCAGATAATTCGGTGAACGGTAACCCGTGCCGCATTCAGGTAGAAATTTGTAGATAAGATTTTATTACGGTAACCCGTGCCGCATTCAGGTAGACATTTGTAGATAAGATTTTATTACGGTAATACACTTAAATTTTACTTAAAATACAAATATCTACCTCTTTTCTCATAATGTTTTATTGGTGTAATTATTTCCTAGAAATTATTTGTTTTGGAAGTTTGGAAATATAATGCACCTACGGTAGGTTTTTATGTCAGTTTGCAATTGTGTTTTACAGTGGTGACATTATAAGTTCTAGCATACGTTCCTTTTTGAAAAAACATTTAACGATGGCTGATGTTAGATCCTTACGAAAGGATACTTTCATTTACTTAGTTGGACATTATTCGTCACAAATCATTGACAATAAATTGCCGTCTAATAGACAAGTATTACAAGTGCTCTTTTATAACATTCGTGAAGTGAAGCTAAGTGTACATGAAAGTGCTAAATTAACAATAAAAGCGGTGTCAGTTTTTTGGGATAAAGCTCGCATTCCGACACGTCAGGATTTTCATTGTGTTAAACAACTAGATAAACTTTATGCAGAGTGGAGGAACTTACAAAAATCGGCTAAAAGGGCCAGTGCGGGAGATAAATAAAAAAATTTCGTTGAAAAATTGGACGATCTCTTTGACATTTCTCATGCAAATGCATTGGAGTTGATGAAAATAGATGAAGATAAGCAGTTTTTAATTAACCAAAGAAAAAAGGGACGTCCTGGATTTATGCATGGTATTGATTACCAACTTGCTTCTCAAGAAAAATCAGCTGAGGAGAAATTACAGAAATTATCCGAACGAATGCAACGAAGTCAACAAGAAAAAGCTAGATTAGAGGAAACAGTCACCTGTCCATCATCAAGTAGTAATTCAGCCGACTCCAACGAAAATAAAGATGAAATAATCGAAGCCCAAGAAGAGTTGTTACAAGACCAGCCTGGCCCGTCACAGCCAAAAAAGAGGAGATTGTATGCAACATGTAACATCATCACACCAAAAATAGCCGCTGCATTTGATGCTTGCAAAATAAGCGACAGGTATGGAGTCCATATTTTGACGGCAGTAGCAGAAGCACTAGGACAGGACACCACATCTTTGTCCATCAGCAGAACCACACTTCAGCGCTCTAGACAACGCATCCGCGAAGAAAGAGCTGAAATATTAAAAACTGCCTTCGGTAATTCTGAATTGCCGGCCCCAGTCATCCATTGGGATGGAAAACTTTTACCTTCTCTCACTGGAATGGGAAATATCGATAGACTTGCTATCTTAGTTACTAGTGGAGATATTGAACAACTACTTGGAGTACCAGCTTTGCCCAATTCAACTGGAAGAGAACAGACTGAAGCAGTTTATGATGTGCTTTGTGAATGGAATTTGGACGAAAAGGTAATAACTTTGTGTTGTGATACAACAGCATCAAATATGGGTTATATAAATGGGGCAGCTACACTATTGCAAGAAAAATTAGAAAGAGATATTCTATATTTTCCTTGTAGACATCATATTTTTGAAGTGGTTTTGAGAAGTGTGTTTGACACAAAAATGCCTTCCTCATCTGGTCCAAATGTGCCACTATTTAAACGTTTTAGGGAATTTTGGCCTAAAATAGATCAAAATAAACTAAAAACTGGATTTCAGGTATCAAAAATTAAACACATTTTACAACCAGTTAAAGCCGAAATTGTAAAGTTTCTAAATGCAGCTTTAACTTTGCAACAGCCTCGTGATGATTATAAAGAATTTTTAATGCTTTCTAAACTTTTTGTTGAAGAAGAGCCCACTCACACGACATTCTATCAACCAGGGGCATTTCATCATGCACGTTGGATGGCCAAAGCCATTTACTGTCTAAAAATATTTTTTTTCCAAGATCAGTTCCAACTAACTAAAAAAGAAAAAATAGGTATTGAAGATATATGTCTCTTTATTGTAAAGGTTTATGTAAAGGCCTGGTTTACAGCGTCATTTGCTAGTAAAGCACCGCTTCATGACTTAGACTTTTGTAAAGAACTCATTAATTATCAAAATATTGACAAAGAAATATCTCAAGCCGCAAGTAGGAAAATAGTGAACCATTTGTGGTACCTTAATTCAGTAAATGTTGGCTTATCTTTCTTTGATGACGATATTTCAGTTACCACTAAAAGAGAAATGGTTAAAGCTTTGAATAGGAAAGCACCAAATCAAGAGGGTATTAAACGACTTATGATTAGTAACATTACTGACGTTGAAAACAAGGAAATTCAGGACTTCATATGCGAGAACACTAAACAGTTTTTTCAAAAATTAGGTTTGTCTATGGAATTTTTGGAAAATGATCCAACAACATGGAGGGAAAATGAAAGTTATACCCGATGTTTCAATATTGTAAACAAAATTAAAGTTGTAAATGACGCCGCTGAGAGAGGAATCAAACTTATTACTGACTATAATGACATTTTAACAAAAAATGAAGACCAAAAACAGTTTTTACTCCAAGTTGTAAATGATTATAAATCACAGTTTCCAAATGTAAAAAAAGAAAACCCTGTCGCATGCTTCGGCCTAGTGCAAAAAATATTGTTTTTATTACTATATGTCTTGTAGATTTAGGATAATATTTGGTACTATGTATGAAAAAAACGTTTCATAATAAAATACACAAAGATAATACGAGAGTTTTATTTCAAAAACTTCTAGTCTAGTTTTCTTAGACTACGTATTTACAGTAGTATGACACATGTCATAGTCACAACATATAATGTCTTTGATATTTGTATGACTTGATTAGTCATTCTAAAGATAAATGTTGCTGATTAAAAAAAAAAAACAATGCATCAACCAAAGAATGTAAATAATTCCATTTACTTTTATTATTGCATAATAATGCATTCTGCGGCACCCCTTGCCTTCAATTTGCCTCAATAATATTTTGAGGGGACTGTTTTTTCTTCAAATGGAACCATTTGCAGGGGTGAGTAATAAAAAATTTCGATTTCGAAAAAGATGGGCCACCCTAATGTCCATGAACTTCAAAATATGAATTAGATAGATAATTCGAGGTTTTGCCGGAGGCGCCGGTGTAAGAACATGTCTTATGTTCTTACACCGGCGCCTCCGGCAAAACCTCGAATTATCAGCTCCATAAATTCCTTTTGTGCAATATTAAAAAATTAATTCAGAGCAGAAAATTGAACAAAATAAAACGTCAAAATATCTTTTAAGGGCTTAAAAACTGAACTAAAGCTAAAAGCTTCATATCTATTTTAACCTGCCTTTTAAATTGGAATATTAAGTCTAATAGAAGTAAGTTGTCGTGTTTACAAGAAACGATCTACACTTCTTAAGTACATACACACACGTACACACATACATTGGGACATTATTTAATCGATATTGGAGTTGTGTGTCCTGTAAAACGAATTTTTGCACAAACATTTTTTTCTACGATGATAATAATTAAACATTTCTGTGGCCATAATATACCTTTTTGCACTACTGAGCTTTTTTGTTTATTTCTTATGTTTACTGATTACTAGGCTAAACTCGTCGGTAAATGATTCACTTACCGACAGCAAAACTGACTTACCGACGCCAAATTAATAAAATATGTACGTTATTTCACAAAAATAAGGACAAAAAGGAAATTTCTATTTATTTAAAGAAGAAATTGTTTTCTGCATGATCGTATTAAATTATATTTCAGTTAAAATATTTTAGTTTCTACTAAATAAGCGAAATGTCAGAATAAAAATATCATATTTGACAAGTTGGAATTGCCGTCACTTTTAACTTTTGGTTTATTTAGTAGAAATTAAATTAAATTATTTTAATTAAAATATAATTTAATACGACCATGCAAAAAACACTGTAAGCATCGCGAACGTTAACGGTTGTACCGATATCCAGCTAAATTACGGCGGTAAATAATTTACTTACTGACGTCTGAACAGAACGATAAGTAAAATTAATATAATATATATGTGTTATTTCACATAAATAAGCACAAAAAAATAGAAAATTAAATTTCTATTTATTTAAGGAAGAATAACATTATTTTCTGCACGATCGTATTAAATTACACAGCAAATAAAATAATTTAATTTCTCCTAAATAAACGAAAAGTCAAAACACTAATATCATATTTGACAAGTTGGACTTGCTATGAAATATAAACGTCACTTTTGACTTTTCGTTTATTTATTAGAAATTAAATCATGTATTTTAATAGAAGTGTAATTTAATACATAACATAAACATAAACATAAACAGGATACGATAGCGTAAAAAACAGTATAAGCATCGCGAACGTTAAGGGCCGTACCAGTCTCCGGCAAAATTGCCTTCGACCGGTAAACGTGCTCTACCAATAAACACACAAATATATTAAAAAAAGAAAACTGGTTGTAAGGTGCTATAACTCTGTTTACTAGAGCTTCATTGGGAAAAAAGTTATCTCGCGGACTGATGGTGTGGTCTAAGCAGCTGCAGACAATAGTACGGATTTGATTACACGCACTCGTAAACTAGGCAAACACTATCTCCAGTTGTCCAGTAGTAATCTGTGTATTTATGTAGGATTGCTAACAGGACACTGCAAACTCAACAAACACGCGCCAATATCCTTTGGCATTGTTGACGGTCTCGAATGTCTAGGGTCGAGCAGGGCTACTGCTCTTTAGATCTGGACTGGCCTCGTGAGGGGCGAGCGAGCTTACTTTACATCAATGCCACTCACAAACGTGAGCGGTGTGGATGATTTTGGTCCACCTCCCCTGGTCCTAGCTGTTGGACCTTGCTGGCTAAGGCCTTTTTCTTCTGGCGCTCTTCTTGCTTGGTGTTCTTTCTTCGCCAGCTTGTCATCCCCGGGGGTAGTCGTCGGTCTGTTAGAAAACTTTGGGGTATTTTTGGCTGGGATTGACTGCCGGTAAGCAAAATGTCAATTGACATCCTGCCATCTGGATCATCGATCAGGTAAGGATGAGCTGTGTAGCTCGAGGAAGTGCAGACCTAAGTGCTGTAGTGGTACTTTCGGTCTGCACGGAGCTAGGTGACTACGGGTACTGGATGGTGCTTGTCCGGTACCCGCAGGCTAGTGGATGGGTGATCGTCATGTCTCTTTCAACAAACTACTTCATACACTGGGAGTTATAGACAACCCCCACTGTAAAGGGCGTAATCTGGAGGTCAAGACTGCCGCCGCTTGTGTTGGCCCAGTATGCCGGGCTTTCTCCTCAAGTACATCACAAGTATTGGTTGGCTTGAGAAATGAGGGCTTGGTGGCCATTCCGCCACCTACGGGGGTAGTACAATGTGCCCACCCGTGAGGCCTGAATGCACGTGAGCGCAAAACCACCATATCTGGGATTCCCAATCCTGAGTAGGATTTAAAACTTTTCCTTCTGAAAGTCCCTGTATAGTTTAATTACTTATTATCACAAAATTTCAAATATATATTATTAACATGCTATACTTGATTTCGCAACCACATTTTTTTTTTGTATCTAATCTTGAAGATATATAGCATTTTTTCGACTGATTTTCTATCTGACATTTTTTGTGTGAAAGATCAGGACCTGCCAAATAATGTTTTCCTTGAAATAGATCACCCTGTATATTCCCATATTATACGTAAACAATTTTAATTCAAATAAAATAGTTTTATAGGATTACAAAGCATATGTCGTGTATACCTACTGTGACGTGCTTTTTGTAAACACCCTGTATCGTGGGTTCGGAAATTATAAGGATAATACTAAACACTAATTTATTAACTTACTAATTACAACCAATTATTTACTTTACTTGTCTTACACTGTGTACTACACAATTCACTACTTGATCACTTTACTCTCTTCTGATCTTACTATACTTGCTATCTAAACTGAACTTAAAACTGTTCTTACTTAAGTGTCTACTCTAGTTTACTCCATGCTTTATATCCCTAAAGATGACAGATCTCGATGCTTCTGTGATGACGTCACCATTATCCAGATATATCTAGCAAGTTCTTTACTATTTCTAGAGCTTCTAATAGGTTCTTTCTCTAGTAGGTGCAAATCCACATTCAGACCTCCGAACTAGTTGAATTTGGGCCTACTTTTTAGTGCATCATGTAACCAACATAACCTTAAATTTTAAGAGGTTGCAACATATTACACTACTTTTTTAATACGAAAATACTGCAAAATAGAGAAATATACACTTGTAAAAGCACTAGATACAAGGACTTTCAAGTCCATTTATATTATACTGTGCTCTTGTACAGATTGAACGTTGAGTGCAGAGAAGTATCAGTGTTAACATGCATATAGGAGTCTCTACAAAAAGGTCGCATTTAACGTTATGAACAATATGAGTAATTTATAGCAGATTTGATAGAAATGTACCCATTCGGATATAAATTCTGAATGAAAAACTTTAAACTGGTAATTGTATTATATTTCCCTTGTTTATATAAGATCACGTGAAGAGAAATCGTTCGATATGATCCAGTTTCTTATTTATCTTATAGAAAATTAAAACATGCCCCAAGAGCAATTTACCATATTTCAGATTTCGAGAGAACACATTACAATAATATAATTTTATTTTCTGCCAAAAAGGTTTGCTTACCGATTACGGACTCATATTTTTCAAGTTTCTTCAGGGCCATTGAACTACAATTACATATAAAAGATGGATAATACTTGAATAAAAGTTTATGAGACACCAATGTTGCATTGATATTCATGTACTTACTTTTTGGCAGCCAATGCCCTTCATTATTAATAACTTTTTCTAGGTGATGGTACTGGAACTATTAATAAGTTATTTTGATCAGTTTGTAAAATTCAAAACTACAAGAATAGTTGAATTCTCTGTTGCTGTCTCTGCAATTATAATGAATCATAAAAGGGTAAAAAGAAGCAACTCATCATTTACAGAAAGGTAACACAAACTTAAAAATCACTCAAATAAAACACTCTTGCACCTGTGCGCACCTGATACTCTTAAAAGTCTCGATAATATTGAAATATGTTTGTAATACTTATTAGATAACCACTACAAACTAAAGTAATTTTTATAATCAAAAGTAAGAGTTTTTTTTTGTTAAGTGGGCACTATAAACATGAGTCACTGAGAATTAATAATAATAGTCTTTATTTCTCCATTGCAAAAAAAATATATACAAACTAGTGGAAGCATTATAGGCCAGTGGAATTAGCAAATATGCATATTGTAATTCGTTTCAGGATGCCACGTGGATTAAACGATAGTTTTATTGATTACGAACATGACGTGAATTTGGTCCACTTTTTGACCGCCGGAACATTGTTTATTTAACGATTTATTGTTGAAAAATTCCAAAAAATTGACTTTTTTAAAGATAACTCAAAGACCTTTGACGATAGGTTTTTCAATTTGTAGATACTGTTAGAACTTTGAAAACGATTAATTTGAGAGATGTTTCGTTTAAAACGCTTGAAATTCTGTTTAAATAGTTGCAAAAAACCGCGAAAATGTTCGCAATTTGCAAATATTTTTCATTCTTTAACAAAAGCACTTTAGTACTTGAAACTTTGACAAAATATGTCTTTTATCACCCCAAAGTTACCTCTATAATTTCATCAAAAAATTTTAATTAGTTTAAAAGATATTCAATTTGTTTATTAAAAACATGAATAATGTAAAATGCAAATTCACCCAGTTCCCGTTGTCGTAGAGGGTTGATCTGGACATCATTTTTTTTGTTGAGATTTAAACTTCATGCTTTCATTAATGGTAAATCAAATTTGCATTATTTTCAACTTCAAAATGGCGTTTGAAAAAGTGTCACATTTTAAGGTTAGGTTTTTTGCTAATTACTTTTAAACAAATAAAGATTTTGCAATATCGTTCTGATATCTTTGTTTCTGGGTTTTTTTCACACATTTTCAAAAAAAAAGACTCTGCAGCCTTACTAGAAGCCGAGATGATTTTTTTTTAATAAATTCGTAATTTGTTTATTAATAAACATTAACAGCTGAAACTTGGCGAACAACTAGTTTAATAGTTTATCTTTGTAATAAAGCGGAGTTTGGGGGAAAAAATTTCAATTTGCAATGATAACAATGATTAGTTTTAAATCAGCGTCAGAATTGGAGTGAGAAGCATGAGTCATATCTGTAACACGTTCATAAAATGATCGAGACGAGTTCAAATCCGTCAACCAACGATTTACCGTTTCTCCGATTTTGACTATTTTTTTTAATTTGGGGTAGCGTGATAAAATATTAATATCTGTCATGTCGATTTTTTCCTAATTAAACAATAATTTGTTATAAACAATTATTTTTTGTTAAAAATTTTTTTACGAATTTATTAAAAAAAAATCATCTCGGCTTCTAATAAGGCTACAGTCATTTTTTTACTTTGAAAATGTGTGAAAAGACCGCAGTAACAAAGATATGAGAACGATATTGCAAAATCTTCATTTGTTTAAAAGTTATTAGCAAAAAACCTAACCTCAAAATGTGACACTTCTTCAAACGCCATTTTGAAGTTGAAAATAATGCAAATTTGATTTGCCATTAATGAAAATATAAAATTTAAGTCTCAACAAAAAAAAAAAAGAATGTCCAGATCATCCCTCTACGACAACGGGAACTGGGTGAATTTGCATTTTACATTATTTATGTTTTTAATAAACAAATTGAATATCTCTTAAACTAATTAAAATTTTTTGATGAAATTTTAGGGATACCTTTGGGGTAATTAAAGACAAATTTCTTCAAAGTTTGAAGCACTAAAGTGCTTTTGTTAAAGATTGAAAAATATTTGCAAATTGCTAAAATTTTCGCGCTTCTTTGCAATTATTTAAACAAATTTTCAAGCGTTTCAAATTAAACATCTCTCAAATTAATCGTTTTTCAAAGTGCTAACAGTATCTACAAAAAAAACCTATCGACAAAGGTCTTTGAGTTATCTTTAAAAAAGTCAATTTTTTTGAATTTTTCAACAATAAATCGTTAAATAAACAATGTTCCGGCGGTCAAAAAGTGGACCAAATTCAGGGCCATGTTTGTAATCAATAAAACTATCGTTTAATCCACGTGGCATTCTGAAACGAATTACAATAAATTTCAGTCTTTTTTTTACTAATTCTACTGGACTATTATACTTTTCGCCGATTTGCTGAGCTTTTTATATAATTGTTACACATTCTACAGGATACTCTTTGCATTTTTCTTGTAAATAATGTTAGTTTTTGGACATTCTAAATTTTGTGATACCAACTTTGTTGTGAAAAAAAAAATATATGAAAAAAATCACCATGTGAGGGATCGAACACAATACCTTTGGATTGCTTTAACCATTGGGCTATCTCACCTTACCAGAAAACTTGAACGAATATCATTCAAGAATTATATTTCAACGGATTAGATACATTATTATGAAATATATATATATATATATATTGGTAAAATGTAAAAACAAAAGAAAAAAAATTATAGAACACAACATTTCGCAAGATTTCTATTTAAGTACAAATGACAGAAATTATGAAAACAATTTTTTTTTATTTAAATGATTAATAACTTTTTCATTTCCTGATTGATTCTTTTCAAAAACAATGGGGTTCTTCCTCTAGCTAACGCTAACTTACTTTCCTTTCAATACAATCGGACTTTTCTTTCTTAAGTTATCGTGCTTTCAAGGAACGTGACGGACGGACGGACGGACAGACCGACATACGGACGGACAGACGGATAGACGGACGGACGGACGGACGGGCAGACGGACATTTTGAAAGTTGTTCAGAATTCGTTCACTAATATAATGATATGAAAATGTTTTTCTCTACGAGCGATATTTACTGATTTAGAAATGTGCCGATCAAATACAATATACTCTTCGTTTTTGCGAAGAGTATAATAAAAGTATGCAATAAAATCAATGTAGAAAACGTCACAAAAAACAAAACAATAAACTATATAAAACAGATGAACATACAAGACATCTTGTAGTTGGTCATATAAAACAAATATATTAAATTATACAAATTCATTTATCGTGTAGCACACCTCAAGAATATATAGACCAGCAACTGCCGAAGTTTTTAAAGGCATCACGGCAACTCTTTCTGTAATTTAAACTTTACAGTTTACAATTCCGTACCTAAGATGCGAATGAAAATTAGCATAATAGAGTACTTTAAAAATTTCCTGGCTACAATGTTTTGACATAAATTCTAGAGCATAACAACTTGTTCTTAGCTTTATACATAAGTTTTAGATATGTTAAGTCCATTGTAAGTGTTTATCAAAAGTAACACTTAAGAGTATACTACTATCAACACAAGTTTTTATTTCCCAGTCAGTACCATTAAAAAGTGTTAGGTTCTCGGAATTATTATTCAATGAAAATTGTATTGAAACCTAACTTTGTTGTATTCAGAATTAGGTTACTATTTTGAGACCAATGCATGATTTCTTGATTTCAGTAGTTTCTATTGCTTCAATTGGGTTGTTGCCGGTAACTAGAATGTTTGTATCATCAATATAACAGATCACATGAACATTTGGTACTTTTTGTAGATGACTAATTCTCACATGCAGGGTTATTACCTAAGTGAGCAACTTTTCATGTTTGTTTACCATTGTGTATTTAAGTAAAATGTATTATTTTTTTTGTGAAAGTAATTTATGTAAATACTATGGTCTAATAAACATATCATTATTATTTATTATTATTATTATTATAACTACATCATTAGCAAATATTATATATGAAAGTGGTCCCAAAATTGACCCCCGTGGAACCCCTCGTTAATATCACAAACATTACTTTCTACTTCACTGGCCATTTTTACAACATACCGTATCGTGCTAGTTTGGCCTTAAGCAGCTGATGGACTACCAAATCAAAATCTCGTGAGAAATCTACGAAAAGACCCACAACTGATTTCTTGATGTCTAAAGCTTTAATGATTTTATGATGAAAATTTCACATCTCATACTCCGTGCTTCTCTTTGTAGTGAAACCATGTTGAGCAGGAGAGGAGTAATATATTCTGATGTAAAAAATCTGATAATTACTCCTTGAGATGAAGTTCTAAAATTTTAGAGAAACTACATAGTAGACTAATGGTTCTATAATTATTATAATCATTTGGATGTCCCTTCTTGTATAATAGATAGACTATGGCTTTTTTAAATTTACTGGGAAACATACCTTTCTCTACAGAAAGGTTTATTATATAATTATAACGAAATTATTAGAAACATTATCATAACCACTAGAGTTTGAAGCCTCTTCTAGAGGTGTTTCGTTGCCATCTTTTACAAAACGAAAATCTTGAGACTAAATTTGTTCCTTGTATTGTTTTTATTATATTCCACATAGTTTTGGTTATCTGAATTATTTTCACGATCGTGATGTGTTTGTTTAGCAGTTTTTAATTTGTAGCGATATAAGTTATTCAGGTATGTACTATGACCTTTATAATTATTATTTATTTTAGACATATTGCTATATAAAGTTACCTGACTTCTGAGTTGAATCAATTCAGGTGTACTATATACTCATTTTTATTGATATTTTTTTGTTGTTAATATAAAAACGCCTAATAGGAAAAATCACATCAAAATAATACAAAATTATGTTTTAAAAGTTATCTACGGCAGTATTAGGACAATTATAATTTGAAATTTGTCAAACAATTTATAATACTTATATTGAAATTTAAAATTCAACATTAATTTGACATATGTTAACATTGAACGTTAGTCACTTCGGCCTGTATCACCGAAGAGAAAAGCCATCTCTACTTATTATTATACATTTTCCAAGATAGCTGATAAGAAAGTATTAGGGGAATATAAGATAGTTGGAAATTTTGGGTATTGGCCGTTAATTTTTAATTTTAATCCACTGTGTCCTGTTCCGGATGTTCCTTGTATTGTTTTACAAATCTTCCGCACGCTAGTAATTGAACATTGTGACAATTATATGCAGTGTCCCCGCATGGGGTTACTTTTATCACAGATGGACCTAAATTTTAATTTAATGACAAAAAAATCTACTCTATAGAAAACTTTGCTTGTTAATAAATTCGATATGTGTTTACAAAATTTATTTTTGTACAGGACGCTAAAAAAATTTCATAAATATGAATTTTATCAAAGAATAAACTAACTGTATTTGTTTTTAATTTTTAATGAAAATTCCATTTGAAAAAGTCGCTTATAGTTACTTTCCTAGTCATAACAGACCATTTTTTTATTTCCTTAGTAATAATAGAAAAAATACTTTTAAAAACAAAACATTCTAAGTGTTTAAACAAAAAAATATTTTAATTGACAACTAAATGTTTCAATTAATTAAGTTCTTATTCAGCATGTACGCACTTTTGTAATTGTTTTTTAAATTCATCGTAAAAGGTAGACTGGCCCGAAAAGTTAATATTTGTATAAATCTGTCTGTCTCCCACAATTCTTTCTCGATATCCAAATACGAGTCTAAACGGCATTAATACATACATACGTCTCCTATAATATTAAATTTTCGTATTAATTTATCAAACTCTCTCAGATAATATTAACAGTACGATACTTTTCTTGAAACAATTCAATCACATGTCGATAGGAAATATATCATACATTTAACTAAATAAATAAATTCATCATTATCACCATAGATGGCGCTATAACCTCTCGTCGGCCTTGGCCTGTTTTAGAACTTCCTTCTAGATTTCCCTGGGTTTGCCTTCTCCATCCTATCACTCTAGCCACGTTCAGATCTTCTTCCACATTGTCTAGGTATCTAAGTTTTGGTCGTCCTCACCTTCTTCTTCCGGCTGTTTTTTTTAGCATGGTTTTTCTAGTAGAGTCGCTGTCTTCCATCCGCATCACGTGCCTTACCAATCTTAGGCGCCTTATTTTGATGGTTTTGACGATATCTGGCTCGTTGAATAGTCTGTAAAGTTCAAAGATATATCATCTCCTCCGCAGGCCGCTTTCGTTGACTCTTCCGTATGTCACACTGAGGATTTTTCTTTCGAAAATTCTTAATAGCTTTTCGTCTTCCTTTGTTAGTGCCCAGGTTTCAGATCCATATGTGAGTACTGAGCGTATTATTGTTTTGTCGAGTTTGCATTTTGTTATTCTTTATGTATCTTGATATTAATTGAGGAGCTAGGCCAAAATAGCAAAGGTTAGCCATGCATATTCTTTTTTTATCTCTTTGGATGTACTGTTTTCTAAAGTAGCAGAATTCTTCCACAATTTCGACAGCCTTCATACTTACGTGTAAAGGCTTCGATTACTTCTTGCTGGATTTTTCAAACCGCAACGATGTCATCAGCATATACCAATATTTGTAGACTTAGGGTATATATTGATCCGGTTGTTTAATATTGAGTCTCTTATAATCTTCGCCAAGACAAATAAATAAATTCGTTGCTATATTAAGTAAGCATCATTCGAATTTAAATTAACACACAGTAGTTATAATGACATTTTAAAATCCTCATAGCTAGTATGATTGTATTATTCCTTACATACGGGAAGATGAAGTAGCTGAGGCATTTAAGAAAAATCGATTTAAACAATAATTAATTTCTCTACTACAGGGCGTAAAGTAAAAAAAATGGCTATCATAATCTTGTCTTTAAAGGTCAAAAACTAGTTATTTAATTTTATACTCCATTTATTTACTAGCACTATTATAAAATATACCTATTTTCAGTGTTCTTTAACAATAATGCTTCAATTATTTATAATATTGACGTTTCACTTATATTCTTAAGATTTTGATTAATTTCCCTCATATAAAATTAGGTTGGGCATGGCGATACTGCGATTTTTAAACAACTACCTTGCTATTTTATTATTTCACTTTACGCACTAGGGCGTAAAGTAGATGGCTTGTATTTTAATTTATACATATATTTTTTTCTAACCATTTCAGCACTAGAAAAAATATTCTATGCAATTTGCAGTCATGGGACTGTTTACTTGAAATTTTTGAGCGCCCTGTAAAGAAAATATAATTTTCTAAACACAAATTGTACTTTTAACAAGTAACACTTTTTATAAAAAGTGACTTTTTGTTAAAAAATTAAAATTTAGATACATTTGTGGCATAGGTAACTCCATCCGAGGATACCTTGTATATAACGATTGATAACAATCATATAGACATCAATAAGTTAAGATTTATTAATTAGACAGCTGTTTCTGAAACAAAAAAATGCAAAATGCAAAAATAGTGACAAAACTCCTATCAATATTCAAAAAATCAGTAACAAAGTAAAATAAAGATGAGCTATGTGTTAATTATAATTTTATCCTTTATTTCTTTCATATGTTCTCTATTATATGTATTGATTACATTATAATTTGTTACAGTTTTATTGAAATATCACCTTCATTAATATGAGCAAACTAGGCATTAAATTAAAGACTTCTTAGAGACCCTAAGTATGAAATTACCTTACTAAAGTTGCATAAGTGTATAACGCTTAAGGTGATAAAATTCGGTGACATGCTTCGTAAGTTTGCTAAGTGGCAAATGCAGTTTAATATAAGACAATAAGTAGTTCGCGTGCATCTAGCTCAACTTTATGAAGTTAAAGTATAGAACATTCATTATAAAACTTCAGGTAGGCTTTTACTGACATTAGCAAAAATTTAGGAACTTTAACACGAGAGTTGTAAAGTTATGGCTAGCGCTTATGAATGAATAACTTATAATTAGTCCATTATTATCCTATAATAAAAATTGTATCCTACGGGAATTTTCAAATTGCACACATGAATATTAAAAATAGTATTAAAATCAAATAAATGAAAATAACTCAGAATTCTATTTTCTGGAGATTCGTTAAGATATTTCAGTGGCGAAAGAAGTAAACTGAAAAAGGAATTACTACTTCCACATCCAGATTTTCTATCCAAATCTCTTAGAACTAAAAAAATTTTGATAATATATTCGCACTTCGCTATGTGGATATAGTTGTTCATATACTAACATTATAATATTTGAAATCGTCTACCCCAAAAACCCACAAAACTATATGACACGTCAGTAGTTGGGGAAGGGGTGACTGACGCAAGGAAAAATTGTGCCTTTGGTTCTTGTAGACACACTAAATCACAATTTTATTTTTCCCAATTTAATAATGAGGTGAGGGTGGTAATAGGGGTGGCTAATACCAAAATTCTTTTGAGACCTTTGCTTTTCGTGGATATACTAAATCCCAGTTTTATGGACTCCTACTTGCTTGCTTTATCCGATTTACCCCCAGCGGAATAAGATCAACATAAAATCCAGTTCCAGATCTGGTTATAATATATACGTTAGTCCGGGCGGTAACCTACACGAATGGATCCCACCTTGCATTTTATGCTCATGAGTTGAAAGGTACACTTGTTCGTTAGACCTTACCCTTTAATATGAGAAATATTGCCACGGTCGTGGCCCCCGCGGGGGCCCTGTTATAGCATGATTGCCTATCATCAGAGGCAAATCCGCATTTTCGCTTGTTGTTTAGCTAAATAGTGTCGTAGAGGGCTAAAATTTGGTATACATGCGGCATTTGGGATGTTTAAGCTCACAGGTAAGTGTTCCGACGAGCGTGGTAACCAGAAATTAAAAAAGAAAATTAGTTACCGGACCAAATTTGACGTAAAATGTTTGTTTTGGCAGTACAGTACGTGTAGTGGCAGACATTTCTATCGGTCGGTTTTTGAGTAATTTGCCATCAAAGCTGTAAGTTATTTCCTGCTTTACAATTTTCATGTAAAACATTTCTAGGAATTACCCATATCGAGGAAAAAGCGAAGAACCACGAGCCGCGACCTCATTTCAAACTTTCTTTCGCAATAAACAAAAAGCTATCAGTCCTACGAAAAAAATGTATAGCACATAAAATATGAGAAATTTTACGCCTCTTAAAAGGTCGTACTTGTTTTCTTAGATAAACTCAACACAAGCCGAGATATTTGAAGCAAACAATTCATAACAATTTTTTCAAGATGGCGGCAAACCCCAGTTGCGCAACTTGCCGACAATTCACCAATGCATTCACCAATAACCCCCACCAAGCTCCAAATGCTCGCTGACGTCGACCACTTCAGACATACTGACTGGAGTATTAAATTTCATTGGTAGCAATGGACAAATTTAATCCAAAACTTCTCAAAAACAAAGTAAACCATAAAATCGCTGCGGCTAAAAAATTCCATTCGAAGTTTATTTTGACTTCACTATAGTTCGATTCATTAGGTTATGTGTCAGATAGTGGAGTAAACGTAATAAAAAAAAGAGGCATTGTTTCGGAAAAATTTGTAACTGCATAAAAATTCAAAAAACCTTTTAAATGTGTTCTAAATAAGTTCAAAGTCTACCGGTTGGTATTGTACGCTAAATCTCTATTTGTTTATTAATAACAAGAAACTGCAAAATTAGTTGTTAAATGAAATATCTCGAAAATTAATCGAGGAGAAATCATGAAAATCAGGTACTAGGAATGCTGATTACGAATTTGATGTCAGATTTGCAAAATTCAAAATGGCGGATACAAAATGGCCGACCGAAACGTATTAAGAGTATGAAATTCGCTATAAAAATGAGCATTAATGGGTTTTTACGGGTATTCGGGTATGCTGATGACGAATCTGATGTCAACTTCATAAAAATTGTGCAGATACATGTAAAATGTTTAATATAAAGAAATACAATGTACTATAAAAATACTTTTATTATAAGATGCAATGAAAGGAAGTATTTTAATTACAATATATGATACATACGGTTTTTCAATCAAGAATGTAATAAAAAAAGACTTTATTTATGAACATACAGTGATTGTCCGATAATTGATTTATTTTTAAATACATACTTGTTGAACGAACAGGGCAGATAAAACTTTTTAGCATTCTGAATCTTCTGATTGTACTTGCTCCAGTTCATCGCTTTCTTCGTGTAAGTCGTCGATGTTTTGGCAGGGAGAACAATTTGTACAACTGTTGCCACTACATGCGGAGCATGCCATAGTGCAAAAAAGATCAGATTTTCTACAGCCACATACTGATCCGAAACCTTTCTTGCAGCTACAGAATATCATGTTAAGTATGTCGTCTGATACGGGTCGTTGACTCATTGGTATATGTACTAAATTACCATTGACTATCTTCCAACCCCAGCTCTCTGCATGTAAATGCTTACCCATCCACGTTTGCATCTGCAAATACACTCTTTCACAGTGCTGCTCCAAGGCATCATCTGTGGGTGGTAATGAAGACAGCTTCACACTGTTTATTTTTCCGGAGGTACCTTTCACGAAGCAGTGATACCGAAATGAGTTTAAGTCAGCTACATTTTTGCTTGCACCATACAATACGCACGTAATGCCAGACTGCAAAAGAATTTCTGGACTTTGGTGATCCTCAGCGAAACTTTCGTGTACAATAGTTTTTTAATATTGATAATTCGTGAGCACCACACCACTTTCGAGATATAAAGAAGCAAAATTAAATAAAGAATAAGTTAATTTTACAAGGCGATAAAATGCGCGGCAAAGTACAACCAAGGAAACATAGCGAAGGAGCCACTTTCACGAATCTAGTTAAGAGCTAGATGGTGAACTTGCTAGTAGTAGTCAGGAATATGTTATCGCCCTCTGTGTACACATTGATGAATTAAAAAGAAAAATTCGATTAGAATTTGGTAGTTGTAGTTATATCTTGTTGTATTCTCCAATTTAATAGTGTTAAATTTTCGAATTTTTTTCTTCTAAAACGTATAGTTCGACTTATTCGTAAAAAATTAATATAAAAACGCGTATGTATCATAAAATAAATCATTGGGGCTTTTAGTACACATCTTTACCTTCAAATTGATCACTTATAAAGTGCCGATATCACGATATTGAGCTTTGATATTGACGGTTGAAATTTGGTGGCAACAGCGGAAAACGTCTTTTTTCGGAAAAGTACTAAGTTTAAAGGTCTGAATTTCCTAAAATAAATTTTTTAAATTTTTTTGGCTGAATACGTATTTTAGATAATCCCTTTAAATGTGCTATCAAAGTATTTTTTTTTAAATAAATTATTCATTTTACAATGATTTTTACTAAATAATCGTTAATTCATGCAATGATCTGCTTTCAAGCTACATATGTAATAATTAAAGTACTTAAAAAATTATTAAAAAACACGTAATACTTCGAGGAAATGATACTTTTTCATCTCCTATTGGTTTCATATCATTTGCTTTTTGCAATCAAAAGTTATAGCCACTTACGTACAGCGCACCGCAAGCCTATTCCAGCGTCAACGGGCGGTCGGCGCAGCGTCACTTGGGACCTTAGTTAACAAATTTATACTTGCTCCAATTTAATGCGCAAAATACGTGTCATATATGTTTCTTTCGTAAAATTTCGTTCTTTCGAATGGCGCTGTCAGTTTTTTCGTACAAATATAATTTAAAAAGTTATTCACAAAAAACCGTATTTTTGCACTTAAATTGTTAAATAAAAATAGAACGCGTACACTTTTTTGCGGTAGACTTTTCACAACGTCATTTTAGCATACTTGAGGAATATTGTTCACCAAAGTCTACCTGGTTACAAATTTTTCCGAAGTGAAAATCTTCGTTTATTCCACTAAGAATGCATTTTCTAAAATTCTCAATTGCTATCATTTGGTAGTTAGTCCAGTAACTTAATTCGGTACACATTCTAACAGTGATAGTTCTTCGTGTAAATTATGTACTCATCATCAATTAAGTCAAGACCCGTCAGTTTAAGCCCTTACAGATGAAGTGTTCTATTTTGGAAAAGAGCTATTAAGAAGGTTCCGAGGCAACGTAACCGAAATGCAGCATTCATCTTTCTACATTGCCGGATTTCAAGCGTAGCAATTTCCACGTTAGTTCCGTTCAATATGCGCTCGTGCCTTATGCCCTTTAATTGAGCCATCTGCCACATCTAAATTCATAAAACTTGATCAGGAATCATTCGGTTAATTGAATATCGAATTGAACCTTTCCTCTTCGTGTGCATCAATATGAAGACTATAAAATTAATTTCATGCAGTATTGAATGCATTTATTACTTTGCGTCGATAGTTAAATGTTTTTCAAATATAATTAATAATGAACTGACACTTTTTTCACTTGGTGCCCTATGATAGTTCTGAATTTCCATATAAAGTGCAGGGAAATTTAAATCACCTCTTACTTCTACAACTTAATAATATAACTACTTAAATTACCGTAAATTTCTAATAAATAACAAAAAATTCTTTATTAAGAGTAAATTTAAAAGCGTTGAGAGATAATGAAACATTTGAGGTGTCTTTCTACTAGTTTACTTGTGTAGCTCATCAGACTGCAGTGAGTGCAATGTGAGATTGATTTGAAATAAACATGAGCACACGCCGTGCAATTAGCGCTGATTCTTGCCAGAGAATTTAAGGTGGGCGGTTTCGTGAACGTAATTTGACGATTTCTGCTATATCCCTGAATCGATTCAGGAAATTTTTTGACAGGCTTTTAGAGGCAACTTTATAGAATGGTACTAGACTATTGAAAACTAAAGAAAAAAAATTTTTTTGTTGACTTCAATAGTCTGGTATCATTCTATCAAATTTTCTCTAAATGTCTACTAAAATATTTTTTCAATCGATTCGAGGATGTAGGAGAAATTGTCGAATTACGAAATCATTTTTTTAAGCACGGCACCGCCACCCTTAAGATGTCGCTACAAGTACTGAATTGAAAGCAACTATAAGCTCCCTCATTTCTTTTATTCCTTTAACGCGATCAACTTTGATGTAGCTCACTGGCGAAACATACAGTGAGCGCACTCCGTTAAAAAAGTAGGGGTTTATTTTTAGAAAGGAGTATCAATAAGCTAAGAAAATTGACCCCAATATATGACAAAAAATTTAACTATATATTTTTTTTATATTTCTCATTATTTTAGTAAAATACAGGACACTAACTTAACCCTACAATACATTAAAAGTAAAAATGGTTACGTTTTCTTCACAAGAAAAATTGACAAACTGAGATCAAAATGGCTTTCTTTGGAAAATTGTACCCTTTTTTTACTATTTCGAGTTTTTTTAGACATGAGCGCATTTTTTTAGCATGGTGATTTTTTACATGTTGTTCTTTAGACGTCAACAAATATAAAAATACAAACATTAAACTGCTAAAAAAATGCGCTCATGTCTAAAAAAACTCGATATTGTAGAAAAAGGGTACAATTTTCCAAAAAAGCCATTTCGACCTCAGTTTGTCGATTTTTCTCGTGAAGAAAACATAGTCATTTTTACTTTTAATTTATTGTAGCTAAGTTAGTGTCCTGTATTTTACTAAAATAATGAGAAATATAAAAAAAAATAGTTACATTTTTTGTCACACTGTCACATTGTGGTCAATTTTCTTAGCTTATCGATTTTATATTCGAATTCAGCACTATCAAAAAACCCCTTCTGCTAAACTGTCAAATTTGAACAAAGTATGTAGTTCGCTGTCCGAGATATGAGAAGGAAAAGTTATGACTGACAGATGTCAAATGATGGTTGACGGTAAGGAAAGCCTACAGCTATAACGTTTAGTTCCTTGAAGTAAATCTTTTACCCCAAAAATTCTGCGAATGGACCTCATTTTCGAGGGTGGGGAACACGATGGTGAATGTTCCGATCTCTCCTTTTTCTGATTTTCTGGTGCTAGACATTTTTTTATCGGAAAATTTTATTAATGAAAGTTGTTCAGAATTGTCCAAAAACCTTAAACCTAATATTTCATCAAAATAAAAAAAATGATAAATTTAAAAAATATAGAAAAAACTACTAATTACTTGAAAATTATCTGACAGCTTGGGTTTAATTTGAAACAAAATTGTCATGATTTTTTTAAACAAAACAACCCATTTAAATCCTATTTTCGGACTTGGACATTATTTTAAACAAAATTTCATTATTTTACTTCCACATCCAGTGGAAGTATAGTAACGACAAAAAAATTTTTAAAAATTTTTATTGTTCAAATAGGCTTAGAATGTCATGAAACGTCGAGATTTCAAGTTTGAGAGGAAAAAAAATTTCTATCTGTCGGTCTGTAACTTTTCTTGTGCGCACGTTTACTCTGGAACCGTTTGAGATATTGACTTGAAATTTGGTACATATATGTACTTTAACGAGATCTAGAACTAGATTATATTTTCATCTTGTTCCGTCGAAGGGTTGGGGGGTAAATTGGGGTAAATTTGGAGTAAATAGGTAAATCAAGCAGGTAAGAGTTCATAAAATTAATATTTAGTATAGACAAGAGAAGCTAAGGTTTCAAAAAAAATTTTGGCATTAGCCACCCCCATTACCACCCCCACCCCATTATTAAAGGGGATGAAAAAAAAAGTGATTTAGTGTGTGTACAAGAACCAGAAACCTCAAAATATTTTTTTACTTCATCCACCACCCACTCCCATCATCTGACACCACCCCCACCTCACTACCGATGTGAGGTATCGTTTTATGGGTTTTTGGGGTAGAGGATTTCAAATATTATATTATTAAAGTGTGACTTGGATAGAAAATCCGGATGTGGAAGTAGTGATTCCTTGGGCAGCGGTTTTTTTATTTTGATTAAATTTTGGATTTAGGGTTTTTCAACAATTCTGAACAAGTTTCGTTAATAAAATTTTCCGGAAAATCGGAAAAGGGGTGGTTTTTCGGTTTAGGGAAAGTGGTTGGAGGGTAGGTCGGAAAATATTGCCACCATCGTGTTTCCCGCCCTCGAAAACGGGGAGGGGGAGGGAAGATGTCTTGCTGTCCAGTCGCAGAACTGTTGGGTCGCTTGCCTTCTTCTGGTTTACCTCAAGGGACTAGTTCTTTAATTAGGAAATTGGAAACTGTATTGTTTTTGGTAGAGTCGGTTTTGCCTAAGGCGTCAGTTTTGCAGTTATAGTGTGGAAATTTTAGTTTTTTCCATTAACAATATGATGGTACACATAGTCGAATAAAACTGTGCTTCTTTCAACTATTGTTTGGAGGACATTTTTTTATGGAAAAGTAATATTTTCTAAACATTTTTATTTGTAATTTTCCGTAATAGTTTACACCTTTTAATTACAGTCACTCATATTGGCGCATAATATACGTTTGGAGTATGATCTCTGGTTGAATTATAAATATTAGTTTATTATTCGTTTAAGTTTACAGTGAATAATGTATGTATATAACAAATTATTTTCATGAGACACGCCGAGCTGCAACCAGCTTGTATTGTGTCCCATACAAGGAAAAACATATTCAGGTAATATATAAATATATAAATTTAATATTTAATGAAAAAAAAAACAAAAAAAATAATTAAAAAAACCATATCGCCCATATATAATACTAAAATTTGTCGGTTATACTTATTACAACAAAATAAATTAAAAAAGGCGAGATGATCAACGGTAATTGAAGACATAAAATTAGATGGGGTTACAAAAGCGATTTGTGTTTTTTTAATATAAAATCTGACATAGTCTTTATAAAAATTTTTATTTTAGTAATTTCTTTAATTGTAAGAGGCAAAATATTGTAAAATTTAGGTCCAAAAAAATTGATAAATCTTTGAGATTGACTTCTAAAAAAATTTTGTGTTACCAAGTTTTTGTATGCATTATTTCATGTATATGTGTGAGAAATTTCAAGAAATTTGATTTTCTGTTTATATCTTGCGAATACGAATACTGAGTCTACTTTCCACTAGAAAGCAATATGGCGTCTATATTTTGACCAAATACACTGTACAATTTGAAAAAAATAGTATTTTCAAATCGAACATGTTGGACATGGTATGATGTTCGACTGTTTTTTGCATCCTAAATGCAAATATGATTTTTTTTCTCATAGGAAGCTATAAAAAAACTACCAATTTCTTTATTTAAAAAAGTTAATTTTTTTTGTACCTATTTATAATTTTAAACGTTTTTTTATTTCTGTAGGTACTTGAATTATGTATACTAGCAGAGGCTCTCGACATCTCAGCTCCACAGGATGCCATTTGGCATGGTTATTTCTTACTCCAAGGAGATTCATTTTTCAATTAGGACGCGTCAACATTGAGAGTTGAGATGTCGAGGGCCTCTGCCAGGATATACAGTCGAAGTACGGAAATAAAGAAATGTTTAAAATTATAAATAGGTACATAAAAAATTTAACTTTTTTAAGTAAAGCAATTTGTAGTTTTTTTGTAGAAACTGGAACTCATATTTGCGTTCAGGATGGCAAAAAACTACCGAAAATCATACCCAACATGTTGAAGTTGAAAACATTAATTTCTTTGTACAGTGTACTTGATCAAAATATAGCGGCCACATTGCTTTCTAGTAGAAAATAGACACCGTATTCGTATTCAGGCCCATCGCATCAAATCATGGGCCCCGGTATCAAATTTACTGGCAGGCCCCGCGCCTAATAATTGATGAGCGGGAAAAAAATTGTTTGTCAAAATCTCTGGCGGGCCCTTGCAACGGGCCCCTCGGAAGCCAACGGGTCCTCGCACTTAATAATTGATAAGCGGAGGGGAAAAATTTGAAAAAAAATTGTCAAGATTTCTGGCGGGCCCCCTCTATGGGCCCCTTGGAAGCTCGAATATACCCCCCATACGGGGGGGCCTGTTCGTATTCGCCAGAATTAATTTAACCAGAGATCATACTCCAAATGTATGTTTTGCGCCAATATGAGTGATTGTAATATATTTTTTTAAATTGGCCGCCATCTTGGATCCTAGGGAAAAAGGTTGTCGCATCCTAATCAAAAATGAATCTCTTCTCTGGTGTAAGGACCAACCGTGCCAAATGGCACCCTGTGGAGTTAAAGTGTAGTATTCGCCCTAATTATGCGACGTACCGCACCCACTAAATAATAATTTTCGTTTTGATGTAATTTATACTCAAACGATGCTCAGAAATTATTATTTTGAGGTTGCCTAGCAGGCGTATAAGTACACCTCATGAAAAGTGGATCACAGCATTGAATACAATTCGAATTCAAACATGTTCATTGTTCAGTTTAAACCTCTTTATAATTTTCAAAATGATTAT
This sequence comes from Rutpela maculata, assembly GCA_936432065.2. NCBI lineage: Eukaryota > Metazoa > Arthropoda > Insecta > Coleoptera > Cerambycidae > Rutpela > Rutpela maculata. The sequence goes on along the minus strand of OW386286.2, from coordinate 81,238,800 downwards.
GTTGGTACTCTTAGATTTATATGGTTCATACTGCCCCTCTTCAGTCAGTTCTCGTTCACTTATTTGTGCTGTAATAGCTATTTTCTTTCATGCTGAACAAAGTGAACACAATCAGTAAGCAACCAATAGAGACCAAGTATTTCAAAAATACCTCGATTTGATTGGCTGTTTAGTGATTCCAATAAGTTTGTTCAGAACGAAAGAAAATAGCTCTTATGTCTCGTGATTTCTGGTAAATAAGGAAAACAACACGTAAGTTATGACTATTCCTTTTGTTAAATTGTGAATTTATAAAAGCACAGGTTATTAATTTCCTCGCAGTAAACAGAGTTTTAACTCAGGAAAATTGAATAGGAACGTTTTTCAAGATTTCAAGTTCCCGACGAATAAAAAGTTGAATTTTAAGTAATACAAATGAGTTGAAAACAGAAAACACGGCAAGAAAAATGGTGTTAGTTATTAAGTATATCACTAAGCCTCAGTGGAAAAGTAAATATATTATTTGAAGCTTTATTCCCGCTTTGTACTTGATTCTCTACCTTTGTTCTCAGTTTATCTTCCGTGTGCGTGATGAAAGTTAGTCAATGACGGACTGATTTATTACATGGTCCAATCTACAGCCGGATACAACGTGGTTTCTTTTAATCTAACACACGTGGCAGAAGAGTTTTGGACCTTTTCTTTGAATCCTCTATTATCTCCTAACAACATGATGAGATGTCGTACTGGATTATATGAATCAATTTGCTTTTTAATCTTAATATTTAAACAAAAACACTTATAACTAAACATTCTGCACATATACAGGGTGGGGAAATAGTGCATCCGACTTCGATATCTGGAGTTATGTGATAGCTAGAAAGACTTAAAAACCTAAGTAAATTAGATAAGAGAGTCTAAACCGGAAATCATTTTCAAATATACAGGGCGAGCCAAGACGATTTTACTTGGTCAAGTGCCTTCTTTGTCAAGTACATCAGTACATTTCTTGAAGCTCCCCAATAAACATAGGATCTGCAGAACTAATGCATTACATATGTAAGGCATATTCCAATGTGCACGGTACGTTATGTAACATGTAAAGTATGTGCATGGCATATAACTAAGTAGTAGATGAATTTTGTAATGTGCATTGAATATACAGTGTATATACTTAAAGTAAAGTACTTTTTTTGTAATGTAATGGATATGCACTGCACAAGCCAATCGGCATATTTCATAAAAACATTTTTAGAATTAAAAGAACAGTACGTCCGCGATTTTTAAATTTATTTATTTAAATTTATTGAAATTAATTTTTTTTATTAATTTTAGCATCTAGGTACCTATTCAAAACAACTCGATTTAGTATATACTAATCTGAATTATGATACATAAATTAATTTTCCTGCCGTAAGGGAATAACATATAGTCGAAAAAAATATATATGCAAATTAGTAGGTTCTTTCCAAATATAAAAAAACACCCGCAAGTAATATTTCAGTTATTAATTTAATCATGCATGGGTATAGCAGTTTGAATTTCGCGGTCACTCGGATGTACGCCAAGAAGGATAGCAACACGCATTCGCAATGGTGTCTAGCCGTCTATCATTAAAAATACTGTTTATATGTTTTTAAGTTTTTAGTGCCACCCAAGAACAACCTCCCTATTGTAAGAATAATTGTGTTGTGCCCATTTCTAAGTAGTAAGTATCAAGTGTATTGTGTAATTCCTGTAATATTAATATGCCATTAGATCTCTCGTTAGACAAGACGTTTTCTTCGTTTTGGATATGGGTCCCACATGTATAATCGCTGCCATTCGTGCGTTGCTAATTTCACCAAAAGATTCAATGATGTTTAGGTTTAACAAAATCAATTTATACAAATAGTGTTGTATGCCGTAGTTATATATAAACGATTTGGTCACTGTTGCCTCATTTTGTGTAAAAAGGAAACATGTCAATAACCTATTTAACCTAAAAAATGTACTAATGTCTTCAAAATATTTTAATTTTAAACAAAAAATCAGCAAATAAGTCTTATTTTAGACTAGAACAAAAAATGTTATACAGAATATGTACATACATATAATCGAAATTTTGGAAAATATTAAAATGGAGGTCATGCGAGGTCATGTCTCCCAAGTAGCACAAAAATATTGCTATTAGACGGAAATGTATATCTGATTTATTAGTGTCTTTGAAGACGCTGATTTATTATTTAATACTGTCGATGGACATAAATTTGCTGTAAAAACAAGTGTACTTTATTTATTTATTTATTTATTTTTTTTAACTGTTTAACGTCGGCCTATTTCCGCTACCAGGGCCTATCACCGACGCCAGGAGACGAGCTACCCCCAACCTGGAAATTTTGCCGAACCTCTTCCCTTAAGAAGAGTAGGGATCTTTTACTTGCCTAACATTTAATAGACAAGGGACCGCCTGCTTTACATCCCCTCCGAAGGATGGTATATCCACTTCGTAATCCTCGTCTGAAATTACGTAACTTCCGAGTATACACTGATATACAAGCCTCTAGAAGGTGGGACGAGAACGCTGTATTTCCCAAGATGGGAGCCCATCCAAGTACTAACCGCGCTCGACGTTGCTTCAACGGAATATCGACTGATATTCACATTGAAGTCGTCTCTACACTCGCCCCTAAGTGTACTTTATTATTGTGCTATATAGAAATGTAACTTAAATGTTTTTAATGTTCTCACCCACTAGTTTGAACTACGTCATTCGCTTGCTGCTAGTGTATCAAAATTCATTCTCATCTAATATACAAAAATCTCGTGTCACAGTGTTTGTTATCGAACTCCTCCGAAACGGCTTGACCAATTTTTATGAAATTTTTGGTGTATATTTGGTCTGAGGAGAGGTCTGAGAATAGGTCGTAGGCTATTTTTATACCCCAAAATAAAAAGAAAATTTCTCTATCCAGAAATTTTCTTTTTATTTTTTGGACAAAAATTTATAATTTATATGGCAAAACAACGTTTGCTGGGTCAGCTAGTAGTTAATATAAGATTCATATATTACATGCCTATTGATTATTTATATGTATTCATTGTCAACAGGTGCAATAAGAAAAAAATGCCAGCACTGCACAAGCTACGGACAACGTAATTACTGAAGCCATTAAAAAATGGCTCATAAAAGCCAAGCAGAGAGCAAATAAACAACCAATAAGGAAATTGAGAGACAACGAGGGAGACAATAAAGAATAATACATACATTTAGTACACATATTTATTTTATGTATTTTATTTCTAAAATAAAAATTTCATATATAAAATGTATTTAATATGAAAGTGTATGGCCTAATTATCTTTCACTTACACTGTAAAAAATGATGTAAATTTACCATCGTTGCGTGTAAAATTCCCATGTAATTTTACCCGCAAAGAGAGAGGAAAATTTCCATTTAACATGGAGAATTACCCCAAAATATAAGGGAAATAAAAATTTTCCACTCTCTTTGCGGGTAAAATTCCATTACTATTGGGAGTAAATTTACTATGGAAAAAAATCCTCTCTGGATAATAAAATTGCTCCTTATTCAGATAAGATTTTTTTTCCATAGTAAATTTACCCCCAATAGTAATGGAATTTTACCCGCAAAGAGAGTGGAAAATTTTTATTTCCCTTATATTTTGGGGTAATTCTCCATGTTAAATGGAAATTTTTCTGTCTCTTTGCGGGTAAAAATACATGGGAATTTTACACGCAAGGATGGTAAATTTACATCATTTTTTACAGTGTAGGTTACATGTGCATAGAATATGCTTAACGGATATGGGAACATGAAAAGACCATGCATTGCATATATAAACGGATAGTGTAATGTATATGACATGAACATGTGTGGGCCGGTCACTTTGCATTTAAATTCCATGTGAAAAGCATATGCTTAACACAGGCAATGTATATCATTCAAGTGCACAGGAAACATGAAAAGAACATGCATTGCATATATAAATGTTTATTGGGATGATTTTAGCATCTTTCACTCTTATATTATTATTTCTCCCAACCACTTGGATGTTCCTAATAACCTTTTTTTCGTTGAAACAATGCCCAAGTAGCTTGTAAAAATCCTAAGAATATCTACTCTACCTTTGGGATTTAAACCGCAAGCAGGCGCTCTGTACAGTAGTAGATTTTTGTACCTTTTGGCGACGCGAAATACCTTTTGGTACTTAAGGTGTGCATATATAATCAAATTTTAATAGCTCCAAAACGAAGACCCAGTCGAAAAATATATTATTTCGAGGTGTTAACAGTAATATTCTGATCTGGCATTTTGGAATTATAATAATGTACATATTATAGTAGATTTCAAATGCGAACCCTTACACTATCACTTGAAAAAAAAAATGTATTTTTTTAACCACTTCCGGTCCACCCTCCTTCCAAATAGAGAGTGCACGGGGTGTCAGAATTACGGTTATTCAAATACACAGCTATCTCCAACAAAATTTTGCCTTACGTAGATACTAGATGTAAACCGTTGCCAGCTCTTTCACTTTTCGATTAATGAGCTGACATCTCTGTGACTAATAATAGGAATCCTCAATCGTTGCCGCCACCACAGATAACTCATTTTTTTTCCGCAACATTCTTTATGCGTTCAATTTTTGGATATTGTATATTGTAAGCTTCCATAAATCTGTCAACCATTTTTGGTAAACTTTTAACTTCAAGGATTCTTTTTTCGGGATACTGTTGGTGATAAATTCTAATGGCAAGCAAAAAATATCTTTCCGGCGTGCCCGAAATGAAAATCATGTTTACAAATTCTTCTTCGTTACAATCCATTTGGGAAAACTTCAAATTTTTCAAAACTGACACAAGTGAAAACTGGCGACGATAACTATAATAAATGTACGTTTGTGCAAGAAAAGTGATACAAAACTGAAGTTTCATTGTTTGTCTAAAGCAAAAACTAAGAAAATTTACAGACCAGAAAATTCACAAAAAGTTGTTGTGTTGGGTGAGATCGAGACACACATAAAATGCACTTACTAACATTTTTTTTACGGTTGTTATGTGCAAAAATACTGCCTCATTCATATTATTATCTAATTATACTAATTAATTTGTGTTTCGATGAATTCTATTCTTTGGAAAATATACTAGAGCGTATTCAGAATGTCGTCTAAAAGTAGTTAATTTGGAGCTACTGTGCATTATAACTGCTCGCACTATAAAATTATTCAAGACTGTAATTAATTAATTATGAATATATCATTATTTTATTTTTAATTATGTTGAATTATTGAATACGGATGTTTGTAAAGGATGAAAGTACGACTACAATATACCTCGGTCTACATGCTTTGTGTTCTAGAAAAATGGAGAAAATGTTTGAGCGGAATATTTGTCTCATTTGAGGTACACTTATGAATTTCAAGTGAATCTCTCTTCTAACTCTCAGGCTAGCAGTTGACCTAAAAACAGTTTGAATGCTTTTTAATTTGTACTTAATTTGTATTCTAAATACATCGAAACTTTATTTTCTCAAGAGTGTCTAAAGAACTACAGAAAAATTTAATAATACTACGATATTATCTAAAATAAATTTGATACAGAACATTGATGAAAAATTATATAATTTATATTTAATAGAGTTGATAGTTTTTAGAATAAAATGATTATTATATCACTGTATTATTATACAGCCTGTAAATATTTCAATTAGATTTTTTTTGTTAGTTTTACATTTCTAAAATAAATTCATTTTTTCCCAACCGTTTCCAAAAGGGAACCTTTTGATTTTCATATTAGTTCCGAAATGGTACAGTTTCTCACACTAGTAAGGAAATTAAATTATTTTATCTTAAGGTTAGTTGTGGCTTTCTTTTAGTGTTCTACTTTATAAATAACTTTTTCTACTCACATGCTTTAATTCGTTTATATATCGTAATGAATATCTAATGATATTCATTACGATACAAGTTTATAAACAATAGAAACGCGACAAACAATAGAAACGCGACAAACAATAGAAACGCGACAAACAATAGAAACGCGACAAACAGGAATATTCTGCCAATATCAACTATTGCCTTGAACATCTGACAGATCTAAAATTTATCAATTTTGACAAGTTATCATGTCATGTTTACCTAGCAATTTCAGAAATAAAATTTTATTTTTCTATTTCATTATGACTAGTCGTAGAAAAAATAATGTATGCAACTCACATTTAATGGCTATTAAGACACACATTCATTATGACATTCGCCTACGGCTCATGTCTTAAATCATGTGTCAAAGTGTCATTGTTATTGTCACACATTGTCGAGTGTTTGACACACTCCGCTTCCCGTCATGCTTCATCTTACCTTCGAGCGACAATGAGACACTTTACGCTGTTAATACACAAATAGCTATTATTAGTCTTTCCTAATATAAAATAAAAATCAGTCACTTTTGAATGTTTGGTTTGCTTATACTAGACTAAGAGCTGGCGCATTTTTTTGAGCATATCTTGAGTTTCTTGCACTATGACACACTTGTAGTCTCATAAAAGAGTTGCGCTATACACATGGAAGACATTTTTATAGCACTGAGGGCTGTAGTGGAATGTCCTGATACAATGCCCGGTGCCATACAAACTCCTTGCATGTGTACAGCGCAACTCTTTAATCGGAATACAATTACATTGTGAGGCAAGAAACTTATCAGACATTTCCGAAAAAATGCACCAGCTATTGTATATAAAATAATAATTAATATTGCACTCATCAATTAAACATAACATAAACATGAACACACCACATATAGTAGACAATCCCAAATCCAAAGCCAAGGCTGTCCGGAAGGGGGTTACACATTTGGAAAAACGAGCCCCCATACCCACCGGTATTGAGGCTCGAACCCAGAACGCGATAGACAGTCGGTCAGCATATTCGCCACTCAATACGCCTTACCCGACTGAGCTACCGTGCCTTGGTCCAATTGTTTAGTAAAATCTGCTGTGGTGTAATTTAAAAGACTCCCTTTTTCTTTTAATCCTTGCTATACAAGTAAAGTGCCCTTAATTGTATCCGTTTCCAAAAGATCAGTTTTAACCCATTTTAAATCGCTGAAAATTATTTCTACTGAGGCATTTGATAATGGCAAAATCAACACATAAGTTACAACTTTCTGTAAATTCGGGAATAAAGGAATTTCAGCTGCATTTTTCAGTTTAAACACTGTTGATCAATAAATTTTAAAATAATTAATCGTACCTAGCCCATACTCTTGGGAATCTAAGACATCATGCTCATTCCACTCCAGATCGAGAGCTTGGATATCAATGAAATCAGTTAAATATGGAAATCTGTCTATTACATTTTTCAAAGTTCTTGTTAGAAAGAATTGAGTAACACTAGGTTCAATGATTGATATGAAATTGAACACTTCATCAGAAAAATCAATTTTTTTTTAATATCACTAACTAAATCTATATAGAGTTTTAAACATGTTTGCAAGAACAGATATCTGCCCTTGAAACCCCTGTTTCAAATTCAGTGACATAAAACCATCCGAGGCTGAAATGCCTAGGAAGATTTGATCCAGCTTTCTCGGATCAGTGTGATCAATATTTAATGTCTGTGTTAGTAGATTAGTCCATTAAACCAAGAGTGTAGGCCATGAGTACCAAATACACGATTGTGAATTTATTTTCCATAGTGTTCATGGCATCAGTGGCTTTAGAGGGATCGTCAAACACAACTTGTCATAAGTATGTCTTTAATACGTCAAACTGTTCAATAACCCATTCGACATACTGCTTTAGTGAGATCCAGCGAGTGACTGAGTGTAATAAAATTTTGCGAATTTCAATTCTGAAAAAGGTTTGAAATTCTCCTTAATGCTTTTTGCCTGACAGAGCTTCTTTCAAAGTGCGAACCCATATTTCATAATAGATCCTCTACTGATCGAGGAAGTTGAAGGCAAGTTTTGGAAGCACATAAATGCATCACATGACAACTGCATTTCACACAAACTGTATCAGGCATATCCATTTTCAAATGTGAAAATATGGAGTTGTGTTCTCCAACCATTACATTCATTTTGTCAGATTAAAAGGCGATTCGATTATTAAATGGAATATTTTTAGACGTTACAATATCTTTTAGAGCAGCATACAGACCTAACAGCCCGTTTCATAACCGGAATAAAGTTTCCTTTAATATCAAAAGGTCCCTTTAACTTGCAAAAGCCGTTTCATAATCGATTTTTAAAGTAGACTTTACGAAAAAGCTTCCTTTATCTTAAAGACTGGAATTTGGTACTTTTTTGACATAAAGCAAACTTTAATGAAAATCGTGCTTGTCAAAAGTGTTTGGTGCTGTGGTTTTGTATATAACAAGAGGTTAAAATGAATAATAACTGGCATTTAGTCGACATTAGTTCAAGTTCATCGTCAGACGAGGAGGACGAAGATCTCATGCTTTTAAGGAGAGTCAAGATATATAAGACAAGGCAGCACTGTTTAACAAAATACGATGATATGGAAAACCCACTGTGTTATCAAATTTGCATTTCAGTTGATCACCATTCTGAAATTCCATAGAATTAGCATTGTACAGTACTCCTACACGCCCCCCCAAGCCCTCTCCCGTACAATATTTGTTATTTTATTCGTTTCTTTATTTTCGAGTATCTTTCTCTCTAAATAGATAGCTTTTAATAGTCTTATTTGGTCCCCTTTCGAGAAAGTCGAACTTTTCTTCCTCTTATTACCTTTAAGTTGATGAACTGAAAGATAATAAGTGATGACTTGCACTCATATTTATTTTGTTGAACACCTGTAACTAGAAAACAATCAGGGAATATCAGGTTAAGACCATAGATTACTGGTTAAGACGATCTTGAACTGCCACACAGCAGTCACATTGTCCAGTGGCTAATTTCACTCTAGTATTTCAGAGTTGCCAATAGAACAAATATTTCAAAATCCGAGCTTTACCTAATAGGCGATTTAAGTTGCTTTATGAAACAGAAACGACTTTAAAAATAATTTAAAGTTGACTTTATCATAAAGTTCACTTTACTTAAAGGAACCTTTTGCCCATATTTATGAAAGTGGCTTTAAGTGTTACGATTATGTCAAAAACTTTGTAATTGTCTTATATTCTGAATAATATGTCACAGAGAGAGCACACTGCTTTTTAATGCTCACATCAGCAGCTTCATCCATAATGAGGGAAAAGAAATTGCCTTCCATCTGTTGACAATTTTTCCAAGCCGTTCTTGACTATGTCTGCTTTGCAATATCTGAATCAGGAAAAATATTAGCACACAAAGTGCCCGTTAGTGAGAACGAGGCTGCTTCACAAACTAAACTCACTGGACTTTCCCATGTACATAACCAAACTTATTCACTCTTTTCTGACAGATAGATCGCTGCAGGTTAGGGTGTATAATAAACTATCAACTCGGCGGAACATTCGCGCGGGTGTCTCCCTGGGGTCGTGCCTTTCACCGGAACTGTACAACTTGTACGTCTCCGACTTCCCGGAGTTCCCGAATTCTAATATTGCCAAGTACGCCGACGACACGGCCATGTACGTGCACTCACATAATGTTCAAGCGGCCAATATGCTGCTGAAGGCACACATGGCATGTGCCATGGCGTATTACGACAAGTGGAAAATTCGGATCAACTCCGAGAGGTCCGAGTCGATTCTCTTCACGAGCCGATTTACCGAAAATCGGATTTTAACGCCACTTTCGATCGGGGGTAGACAAATTCCTATCAAACGGTGCGTGAAATATTTGGGGGTTCATTTAGACAAACGACTGACGTTTAACTCCATATTAACGAGACAGTACGTAAGGTCTACTCCATGTCCAGGAGTCTGTACCTGCTCCTGGCCAGGGTAGCGGACTAAACAGACAAAATAAAAAAATGTTGTACACAATGGTGATTAGGCCGGCAATAACATACGCGGCGTCGGTATGGCGTAGCATCCCGGCCACGACAATGAGAAAACTCGAGTTCTTGAACATAAATTTATGCGCCTCATCTCTGGTTTGGACAGGTACACCTCCCTCAGAGATGTCTACGCAAATTGCCACGACATAACCCCACTAGCAGACTACGTCCAAGAAATTTCACAAAAATTCTATCAATTCGAACGGGGCGATAGTCCGCTAACCCACAACATAACTCGAATCAAACAGCATAATGCAATACTTTTTCGATATCAGACACCCTCTACCATACCAGGCATTGCCTATTTTCCGGCAACTCCCTTAGCTAAATTTTCCTCTACCATAACTTATCTCCACCCTACTCTTTACCTTTCCTCAACTTTGCAACTTTACAACCCCCTCTTCTTTATCTCTGCTCAATTTTGTTTAATTTTGTTCTTGTCCTTTTTGTTCTTTTGTCCATTTTGTTTCTAAATTCCGTCTGGCCCAAAAATTCTCTAAAAATCCACATATTTTAAATCACACCTTTTATCCACCACACTTTCCTGGTAGGAAGACCAGGGTGGAATTGCTTCGAACGGGTTTTTTTCGTTGAGTTCTGTTTTCCCGTGTCAGCAATAAAAATTTCAGTGTTCGTCTGTGCGCGAAACCGCTAGTTTTTTAAAGTGCTAATTTTAATTGTTTTTTAAGTATTTTTGTGTACTATTATTGATCCAGATTGTTCATTTTAAGCTTTATTCTTAGGCAGGAGTTGTAACCTTTTACATTCAGCTTTAGCCAAACCGGACCTGCCCCGCCCAGCCCGACACCCACCACGACGCGCAGCGTCGTGGTTGTCTGTCTCTCTAAATGCTCGTCTCCATATATACATATATATTTATTCTTTCTGTGATTTACACTTAATTGTTTATTTTAAATTAAACGTTGTTGTGTTATTATTGAGGTTGCAACAAAAATATGTACGAGAATTGAGCGGACTGTAAACTCTAACTTTATAATTTTGAGAATTTTAATTCTAATTTATTAACGCCAACGAAAAGTGACAGCCAAGAACAAATGGCTTACCTTAATTGCAGTTTCCGGCGTTCAATGGTGGCTTCTCGGTTGCAACCTGGACCCCTCACAGAACACAATAATAACACAACAACGTTCAATTTAAAATAAATAATTAAGTGTAAATCACAGAAAGAATAAATATATATGGTGTATATGGAGACGAGCATTTAGAGAGAGAGTTTTAAAAGTAGTCTATATATCAGTCTTCTTGCAAGCCACCCACACGCCTGACTGCCACGTGGTCTCGCGGAAGAAAAAAGGTAAAGCAAAAAATATAAATAGAGAATTTACATTTTACATTCATAAAAATTGATAATAAATTTATTTTATTAATAATTAAAAATAGGGACGAAACAGTGACACTACGTTTCGTAAAAAAAAGAGAAAAAATATTCATCGTGAGGTATAGCTCATGAGGCGCCCTTCACGGGCTAGCATGATGTAATACATAAATTATTGTTTCTTGGCTTAAAAAATGTTTCTTTACCAAATTGGGAGAAGATCGGTCAAGAGGTAGTTGAGATATTGCAAAAAAAGGGAAGAAAAACTTTGACAGCCTGTATCTCAATAAGGAGGCACATTTTGTGTTTCAGGTTAAATCTTCATATTTTGGACTAAGGATTCTCCAGTTAGCGTATGTCCAATTATTAATGAAACATCCTGTATATTTGTTAACCAGACAAGCGTCCAAATGATAGCGAGGCGCGTATAAGAGAATGGTCGGTAATGCAATTTTTCGTTTTTTTAACTATCTTCCACATTTTTTAAAAATATTAAAATATTTTAAGAATAGGCCTTGATAAATGAGTAATTTACGATGAAAAATTCAGAGTGGCCTTCTTTCTTAAAGTGCCAAAAAATGCAAAATTTTTTTTGCATACGAAATTTGCATTTAAAAATTATGAAAAAAATGGATAAATAGTCCAACATGTGAGTAAGAACTGTGAATTTTTTAGATTTTTTCGTACAACGGTATCCGAGAAAATTTTAAAAAACGGAAATCAAAAAAACCTCTCACCACTCCTCCAATATGGCGGCTGCAGGCTTGAAATTTTGGGAAAATCATATTTAAGGTAAGCCCATTCAAATAGTTGATAACAAACAAAATTTTGTTCGGGGGCAAATTTTACGTGCTTATCCTGTTATGCCCTTTTATGTTAAAATAATTATGTCCCAATTTATTGTTGTCTTCAATCTTTATTTATTATATAAAATTGTGTGATAATATTTGTTTATTCCTACCTTCTAATTGGATTTTTATCTGTTTGCGTAGTTTTATTTTAAATAAGTAAATAAATATATACACAAATAAACTGTTTATTTAATGTAAACCTAAAATTGTAGCTGAACTGACGAGGATCACTTTCTGTTAATAAACCTTGCGTGTCAGCATGATGCTAGTCCTACAAGAAGGGTAAAGGGTTTCAAAATTAATAACGTCCTTTAACTAAAGCATCAACTATTACGGGTAGTAAGTAAACATTAAATTTGGTACTAGAGTAAACTTGAATTGACAGTTTAGCGTAAATTTAACTAAAGTTTATTCTTCCCATCAATGAGAAATTTAAGAGAGTGAAGGGAGTAATATGAAACTAAGACTGTACAATGCAACTACGAATTGCATTATGTGCAAATTTTTCTGCAAAACTTGAAAAACTCGAATTGAAGCACTGACTAAATATTAACTTAATAATATATGATTCAGAAATTTTTATCAGAGACGATAGATGAAAATAAATATCCTATTTATTATCTTGTGGTAAATGCCATTTGAAACATTCTTGATTATTAAAGCGAGTTAAGAATTTTAAGGTCAAGAAAATCGTTTCTCCACTTAGGGAGCCAAGTTTGACTTCAGTGACGCTAAAAGACGCTGATTAGGTGCTAATTAGAGGGCCGAGAAAACTTCTATTTTTGAAAAAGTATGGGCCAGTTTCCTGCTACTAATCTTTTGTAAGGGCATATTCAGCCTGAATTCCAAATCACAGTAAATATAAACTTGCAGTATATAATTTGATGCTACTAGTAATATAAATTAAATTTCGCCCATAATATATTATGATAAGAATTTCCTATTTTCTTACCTACTCAATAAAAATATGTTTTGCTAATTAGACATGGGCAACATTTATGAATTCTCATGCGGATAACTTTTATTCAAGTTTATGTGGTAGAAAAAGTTTCTCGCAACAGCAAAACTTTAGCGGTTCAAGATAATCTTATTTCGTTATGCCAGGTCTTGGACTTAAGCCAATAAGTTTATACATTTTTATTTAACTCCTGCTTTCTGAAAGCATTTCTGTATTTGTCAGATAACAAGTTAATTTATATGATGTGAGAATCTCGGAAAGTATACAAAATCATGCAGATAAAACTGTTGCAACTTACAAATTGTATTCTTACGTATTGTTTTAATCTCTGACATTTTGCTTCTTTAGAAACCAAAACCAGTATAAATGAGTGTTGTGCAGTTTGAAACAGGTTTTAATTGTAAAATTTTAAAGAATATGTTTATTTGTTTATTTTACTTTAGGAAAATGTTATTAATTTTCTTACTAATTTAAAGTTTATTAAATTACAATTGTTGAGTTTAGCTGCACGTTTATTTATTTTATAATTTTAACTTTGAAACTTTGTTCTTACTAAAAAAATCGTATTGAGATGCGATTAATGACTTATGACTGGTAGCCTCGTTTTTTCGTTCAGTTTTCAGCAAGCTATTGATATGTTGTTTTGTTTATAGATGTGTTATTTTAGTAAGAAAGTTTATTTACGTTGTAGCTTTGTAGAATAATTATTTATTTTTAACTTAAAAATGCGAGTGTATGTCTGTATTTTGTTGTTTTAACCAGTTGCATCCTAATTAACAATCTTGTCAATAAGAAAAACTGGTACGGAGTTGGTACAAATTTTTATAAACATCCGTGTTCTGCAATTTTGATGTCAGATTTCGTATTCCACTGTTAAAAAAATATACCTATGTCATTAAAAGTTCTCTTAAAAGAACACCTGCTGTGTGTTTTTTTTTTTTTTGGAAGAAATGAGTGTCAAAAGATGGATTTAATTATAGATATTTATTTTATGAATTAGGAGTTAATATTGGCATTTCACATATAAATTAATAATAATAATTTTATATATTATATGCATGTTTTTACTTTTTATATATAAGCAGTGAAAGGTCGTATACATAATATACCTAACTATCCACAGGAACACCACTGTAAAATCGCTAACCTTTTATTCGCGAAAATCAAACAAATGAACACAATAGGGATTTACCTTCGATACACACAAATTCACCAGTATGTGACAGCGATTTGTATATCATGACAAATTTTCGCTGTTACTTTACTATATAAACTTTTCCTTATACGTGAATTCCTTTGTATCGAAGGTAAATCTCTATTGTGTTCATTTGTTTGATTTTCGCGAATAGCCTAGAAGTTCAAGATACTATAAGATACCAAAGCGATATCATCCTCATACTTGGACGACTATAGATCTACTATTAATTTCTTACAAGCGGCGAAACCATTATAATCTTAAAAACTGCTAGCCAAGGAATCACTACCTCCACATCCAGATGTTCTCTCCAAGTTTCTAACAAAGAAAATAATTTTGTATGTGGAAATAATTGTTGATGGAACTTTAATAATATAATATTGGAAATCGCCTACCTCAAAAACCTATAATATAAAACGATATGCCACATCGGTAGTTGGCGTAGTTGGTGTGGTAGAAGGGGGGTGATAGTGGGGGTGGATGAAGTAAAAAAAATGATTCCTTTGGTTCTGGTACACACACTAAATCACAATTTTATTTTTTTCACCCCCTTTAATAGAGGTAATGGTGGTGGGTAATGCCAAAAAATTTGTTGATACCTTAACTTCTCTTATATATACTAAATACAAATTTTAGGGAATCATACTTGCTTGATTTGCCTTTACCATTTACCCCCAAACCCTTCAACGGAATAAGATCAAAATATAATCTTGTTTCAGATCTCGTTAAAATACATACGTATACCAAATTTCAAGTAAGTATCTTAAACGGTTCCACAGTAATCGTGCGCACAAAAAACAGAATTTTCTTTTTGCTCAAACTAAAATCTCGAGGTTTCGTGACATTCTAAGCTTAAAAAGTATTATTTTGGGTATTTAGCAGGTAATTTTCAAAGAAACCATTCTTTCCTTTCATATACCATTGATCTAAATCTGATCAAGCTAGAATATCAACAAGAAGTTCCCTTACGAACCGACTTGTCAATTTCTTTCATAACTATATCTAACATTCAGTGTGAAAAACAATAAAATAACCATTCTTTCTACATACTGGCGATCTAAGTCTGATTATGTCAATATATTATAAGAAGCCTCCCTTACGAGGAATTTTTTCTAGTATCTATAATCCTACCTAGAGGATACTCTATTATAATCAAACAGTTGTTACAAGCCAAGAACTACCATAAAGCACAAAGAAAATGAGGATAAAATTTCACTCACATGTCTTATTAAATAAAATATTTCCACTTTCGACTGATTAAAACTCTAAAAATTGTACAACTTTTTTCATTCTCTTTAGAACTCATCAGGAGAGATATATATTCAATTCGCAACAAAATTACTATTAAAAAATAATAAGAAAATATTTTCATGTAAAAAACTGACTGGAAAGCATTTATTTACTTGACATATGTAAAAAGTAAAAAAGAATCACTCTTTTATAGCCCCATAGATCGTCTAGTTTTAAAAAAATATGCTTATATTATTGTTAAAAAATATTATTTTGGGTATTCAGCAGATAACTTTCAAAGAAACAATTCGTTACTTTCATATACCATTGATCTAAATCTTGTTTTTTATACTGAATGTTAGATATAAGTGACTGTATGAAAGAGGTTGACAAATCGGTTCGTAAGGGAACTTCTTGTTGATATTCTAGCTTGATCAAATTTAGATCAATGGTATATGAAAGGAACGAATGGTTGAAAGTTAACTGCTGAATACCCAAAATAATATTTTTTAACAATAGTATAAGCAGAAATACAAGATATATTTTTTAAAATTGTAAGCCCATTTGAACAATAAAAATATTCAAAATGTTGCTTTGCGTTACTATAATTCCACTGGATGTTGAAGTAATATAGGTCTGTGGTGGTTCATACTTTAAGTATCTCATTTTTTTCACGATTTAGTGCTTTAAGTAACAGGATTTAATTACATTAACTTATTAATTATATTCTTTAGAAAAAAATCCATAAAAGTGCATAATTAGGAAATTGATGTTTTTGGAGATTTCTACTTTTGATACTAGACTACTCATTTATTTAAATATTTATTGAACATTTATCCATTATTTATTGAAAAGAGTAAACAAATTAGAATGCTCAGCAAATAAATGTATTATTTTTTAAAAGTATGGTATATTTACTAGATGATAAACATACAATATATAAGTTTCCAGTTAGGAGAGACAAAAATGCAATTAACTCTGTGTCCATAGGGTAGGATTCCACCAACGTAGATAAAATAAATGTCCAACAGAAAACTCCAGGCTAGTTGTAAAAGCTATGAACATATCACACTTTATAGCTATGTAAACATATAAAGTGAATGCCTCTAGGGAATGGGGTACACATACATGCAACAACCATTTTACAACATGGTATGGCGAAGACAATTTTGTCGGTGGCTTCAAATGTTTTCAATATTTTAGTATGTTTGTTTTTAATTATAAATTGAATTAGTACTAGTATAATGCCGTACATGCCAAGATTTAAAAGGCTTTTGTTAATATAATTTGCGTACAGAGTTTTAAAATATCTCATACATTAGCATATCCTAAAATAGAATTAAAATATTTTGGTTATATTTATCACGGTTATTTGAGAAGAAATCAGGAGATATGTTGTATTATTTTTGAAAACACAATATTGTATTTGAAAGATTACAAAACACTTTCTTTCGTGATATTCCATTATGATAGCCATTAATGTCATTCAATGATTTTTCAACGAACTTAGTGACTTTTTTTTACACTCCCTCTTAAGTATAGCAAGGATTTGTGCTTCTTCCTCTCATTAATTACAAACAAAAATTCCGTTCTCTACAAGATTACTTTCAATACTTTAATTTTATCTCATACTGTTACTAACTTTGGAATTTTATATAAAACCAAAAAAGTTTCAACACAGATAAGAATTGTGTTAATTAGAAGTTGAGATATGTGTTTATGTTATTTTTAAATATAATCAATTAAATATTTCAACCTAAAAATACTGATTAATTCTTTATCATTAACAATTGCTGGAAGCTAATTAAATTTTCTTTCTGTCATATGCATGCAAAATATCAGTCAAAAATATTTTTAAATGCCAAGAATTAAAAAAGAATGTTCTACCTCTTTTAACCGCAAAATTTTATAATATTTAAAGTTTTAAATAATTTACTGCCCTGCGAAATTTTAGAGTGATCCGAGGTAATTTAGTATATTTCCTTGCAATAAAACTTGTGAAGACACACTACTGTTATTGTCTAGGTCAGTGTATAGTGCAATGAACTACGCACCTGGAACGTATACGTCCGTTAAGGCAAATCGAATTTGACCAACACGCAATCGTGACTGATATCTGTCTCTTTCTATCTTATTACGAACTTCAGCGATCGGGTCCGTTGCAGGTACGCAGTATAAGAGTTTACTGACATTGAGTTAGCATGTTTATTGTCCTCTCGACTTTCAGTTGGAGCGTACCGTTAAATTTTATATTGTATTCGTAGATCGATATCGTTCAATATGCCATTCTGCGCTTAGAACAGTGTATTGAATGTAATGCATTCTAACATTTTCTTTGACATTTCATTACTTTTAAGTTTTATGTTGCTCTGAGCAATTCTACAAAAATGATTTTAATTTTTGCTATTTTTGTAATGTGATTAAATCCAAAAAGTCACTTCTAACCCCTCCAGCTGTGCTGTCAGTTCAAAGTCCGATAAAGGGGGAGGGGAAGTGATATGGTTGCATCGCCTTACGTCAGGTTGGATAAAGTCATAGGCGGAGCATTTGTACAAAAAAATTGGGTAATTTCTTTGGTCATATTTTTTTAATTTTTCATTTTTATAACTCCTTTCGGTGGGGAATTTTGGCACAAAGTTTTGCTGTCTATAACTTACCTATTAATATAAATCTCGGAAGCTAAATTTGAATCTTCTCCGCATTCTATAAAACACTCAATCATATCATATTTTTCACCATTACTAAATTGGATCATTTTTAACAATGCTTACAATTAACTCACAAATTAGTTTTTGACATTTACGATTATTTCGATTTTCTTTTTTTTTTACCATTGCCTTCTCAATAAATATTAGAAATGTGATAAATATGCATAGATGTCAATGGAAGACAATTCAAACATTTATTGTAGTTTAGTTTTTCCTATTTTTGACAAAATTATTTTATATTCTAAGAAGTGTTGTTGTTCATGGCCTCCTCACAAATATATTGAATATTTTGAAAATTAACCACGTTGGATAGCTAATTTAAGCTGAGATCGAATAATGAAATAATTTGCAGGGTATTCTATTAGAAAAAACACAAGTTATATCTATATCTCAAAAACTGAGACATGCATAATTTTTTTCTTATCAGCAGCGGATTCTGCTAAAAAAACTGCCTAAGAATGTGTTACTCGATTTTCGATTCGACACTTGGTAATTGAGATAGAGGTCATCCAAAAATGCCAATTTTCCAAAAATGCTCTGTAGCTCGGTAGTCGAAAAAGATAAACGATCGCGGTTTGCGGAATTGTTTTTTTCTTGAAAATCGAGTTCGAGGCAGCTTTATTGATTTTTGTTTATCTGCCAGAGTTTTAGGGAAAATTTCAAATCCCATCCACCCTGTACATTTATTTTACTGTTTTTATTTTTCTAAATTTTTAAAATATTTTTAACTTTTTTTAAAAATTATAAATCGGTGCTTTCATAAATTTAAAATCTATTTGACTCTGAAGGTAATACTTAACTATAATTAATTCCCAAAAATGAAGAATTTTTAAATTAGAATTAAAATTTTACCGCCAATAACATTATGTCATATCAACGGGCGCTGATGACGTAATCGGTCACATTGATGGTAAACAACTAACCTCAAAAATACATATCTTTTAATTATATATATTATTGATCGAAAAATGGTAAAAAGATCGAGTTAGGAAAAAGGCCATGGCAGGTTAAGATAAGTGTCCGTGCCTTTGCAAACTTTTTGCGTGTGGTTCCTTTCAGGGATGTATCTTTGCGAAAGATACTACCACAAAAAGTTTTGACCTCAAAAACTTCATAATATCTGGGAAAAATTTATTTTTTCGAAAATCCGAAAAAAAATTTTTTAAACACCCTGTATCGTGGGTTCGGAAATTATAACACCAGGGTAACACTAAATAATAATGTATTTACGTACGTACTAATTACAACAAATAAAGAAAAAGAGTATAAATTGGTTAGAAACTCGATATATTAATAAATATATAAATGAACAACAACTGCTTGGATTATACGTATTGAACATTTTTTGGAGCAGCCTACGTATTTTTTTGAAATAACGAGATGTATTTTTCACAATACATACATTTTCTACAAAGCTCCATCGAAATGGTAATACATAAAAAAATTATGTGTAATAATAAGAATACATAATAAAAAAACATATTATGCTAATGATATATGATAATATTAGTCGTCTTCATCACTGTCTTCATTTATTGTAACACTGATATCTTCTGCGAATAATTCAGACAGTTTTATTGATGATTTCGGAATATCGTCGACCTTGCATATGATAAATAATCCATCTCTAAGTAACAGAAAACTGATTTATTTTTTTTAACTTAAACATGAATTTATCATATGCAAGGTTTCTCGGCGATATTCCGAAACCATCAGTAAAACTGTTCGCAGAAGATATCAGTGATACAATAAATGAGAGCAATGATGAAGACAACTAATATTATCATATATCATTAGCATACCATGTTTTTTTATTATGTATCCTTATTATTAAACACATAACTTTTTTATGTATAACCGTTTCAATGGAGCTTTGTAGAAAATATATGTATTGTGAAAAATACATCTCGTCATTTCAAAAAAATACGTAGGCTGCTCCAAAAAATTTTCAATACGTGTAATCCAAGCAGTAGTTGTTCATTTATATATTTATTAATATATCGACTTTCTAACCAATTTATACTCTTTTTCTTTATTTGTTGTAATTAGTGCGTACGTAAATACATTATTGTGTTACCCTGGTGTTATAATTTCTGAACCCACGAAGGGGGGTGAAGAGTTTTGTAAAAAATATATGTTATAGCTTATTGTATGGTGTATGATTAGTAAAAAACTAGAGGTGGTCGCTAACGGGTAAGTACGTACATACATTTTTCGAAAAATTCAAAAGTATAGCGACTATAGCGACTCACTCACTGGAAATCGAGAAGTTCCAAAAGCGAGAAGTTTCCATGGAGTCGCTAAGAAACAAAAAGGAAAACTCGATCCATAATGGAGAAGTTTCCATGGAGTCGCTAAGAAAAATAAAAAACATTCGATATAAAAATGTAATATCAATATACTTAAAAATACTAAAAAATCACATAAAATATGAACATGTATTAAAAACAAATATACGTATATTAACTTCGATTTTAATTTTATTTATAGCGATAACGCTATAAATTTGGCGACCCCGACCTGATCGTTTTATGTCCAACGTGATAAATATATGCCAGAAGTGAAAATTTTATGTCCAACGTGATAAATATATACTAGAAGTGATTGATACATATGTCCGAAGTTGTCCTATAACTTACATGATGAAATCTACGTTATTTAATTAATTTGAAGGAGAGATAAAATCATTTCCATTTCAAAAGATAGAAGAATATCTCAGATATAATTACCGAAGTATAACACTTTCCTGTTTTGGAACAATTATTATCAATAAGTTCAAGAAGAGATTCAATATATCAACTACCGTTATAAATTGACCATTTTATGAAGAGAAGAATTTTCCCGATGAATTTTGAATAGAGGTTCCAAATTTGAATAGATGTTCCTATAATTTATGGTAATTTCCTAATTCAATCAACTGAAGTTGTACATTACAAGTACTGTCATCTGTCGGTGAGTGAGTTAAAGTACATTTCCTTTTTTATCTGAGAGAGTAGTCAATCAATCAATCAATCACAATCGATTAGTTATGCCAAGACAACCTTCAGACGAGGATTTTCCTCAAACCCATTATGTCACGTCTGTCAAATTACCCCCATTCTGGAAATCAAAACCAGAAATTTGGATTACCCAGATTGAATCACAGTTTTCTGTTGCAAAAATTGTCAATGACAAGAAAAAGTATGATCAGGTTATAGCTAATTTGCCATTAGATGTGATAGATAATATATACGATATAATATCTAATCCCCCGGAAACGGATCTCTATATAAATTTAAAGAAAGTTTTAATTTCACGTTTATCATCGAGTGAGGAAAAACGTCTGAATGATCTGTTATCAGGTTCCTAAATGGGCGATCTGAAACCTTCAGATTTCTATAGATCCATGCTGAATATGGTTGGAGAATTCAGCATGGTTAGTCAAGATTTATTGATAAAGCTATGGAAAAGACGTTTGCCTCAAACAGTATATATTGCCATTACAGCTTCAGGGAAAACAGACACAAAAGAGATTCTAGATATTGCGGATCGGATCTGGGAGTCCTGTCAAAATTTAATGGTTGCATCGTACTCCAAAAATCCTCTTGACTCTGAGTCAACCCCGTTATCAAATTTAACTACCACTATCAAAAAATTTTCAATCACTTTCCATGATTCAATTAATCAAGTATTACAAAAACAAGAAATTTTTAATTCTCGATTAAACTCTTTAGAATCCAGACTTTCCAATCAATCCTTCGAGCCTCAACCTTCTACTTCATGCTGCAACAATTGCAAAAGTAGAAGCAATTCACAAACTCGTACCACTAATCGCAATCGTTCACCCAGCCGTAATAATGTTTCCAATAAATTTGATCGTACAGACAATACTATTTGTTACTACCATCAACTTTATGGTGCCAATGCCTATCGTTGTGGAGGTGAATGGTGCAAATTCAGTAAGAATTGTAAAAAATCTGATAATTCTCAAAGATGACTGAAGTTTGATAATTTTATGACGTCTGATTTTGACATTTCTAACAGCAAACGTCGTCGACTTTTTATTTACGATAGATCTAACAACCTGAACTTCCTAATCGACACTGGTGCCGATTTATCTGTGGTGCCACGCAATACTTTCACAGATTTAAAAAAGAATTTTGATACGATATTAACCGCGGCTAACGGTTCAACCAATTTTACATACGGTAAGAAATTGTTAAAAGTCAATCTAAACTTACGTAGATTATTTCCTTTCGTTTTCAATATAGCAGACATTGACATACCGATAGTCGGAGCAGATTTCTTGTCTCATTTTGGTTTAGTTGTCGATCTTTAAGGAGTTCGAATAATTGATAACAAGACTAATTTGTCAGTTAATTGTTTTATTAAAAATAGTCCTTTAGACAATTATAGATTAGATACACTTAAATTATTTCCTTTGACAGATAAATATAACAAATTACTTTTACAATTTCCTAATTTAATTAGTTCATCAGATTACAATTTACCTATTAAACATTCTATTGTACATCATATAGTTACTGAAGGTCATTTACCTTTTTCACGACCTCGTAGATTAGACAATCTTAAATTTAAAATAGCTCAAACAGAATTTAATAACATGGTAGAATTAGGTATCTGCAAACCATCATCTTCTCAAGTTTCCTCTCCACTCCATCTAGTGGCGAAAAAAGAGAAGAATGACTGGAGACCTTGTGGAGATTATCGACAACTAA
Source organism: Rutpela maculata (assembly GCA_936432065.2). NCBI lineage: Eukaryota > Metazoa > Arthropoda > Insecta > Coleoptera > Cerambycidae > Rutpela > Rutpela maculata. The sequence continues at coordinate 81,215,878 of OW386286.2, read as the reverse complement.
ATACGATTACCATTCCAGACAGATATCCATTACCTCATATCCACGACTTTAGCTCTCAGTTGCACGGCTGCACTATTTTCTCTAAGGTTGATTTAGTGCGAGCGTACCATCAGATACCTGTCGCTGAAAATGACGTTTATAAGACATCTATAACAACTCCATTCAGACTGTTTGAATTTTCCCGCATGCCTTTTGGTCTACGCAATGCCGGTCAAACTTTCCAACGTTTTATGAATGAAGTACTTGTCAATTTACCTTTCGTTTTCGTCTATTTGGATGATATATTAATCGCAAGTCAATCAGATGTACAACATTTGGAATATTTGGAAAAGGTTTTCAAGAGATTAGACACATACGGAATTAACATTAAACCATCTAAATGTATCTTAGGAGTTGACAATTTAACCTTTTTAGGTCATCACATCTCTTCATCAGGTATTTTACCGTCAACTGAGAGAGTCGAAGTCATTAATAATTTCCCTTTACCGACAACTCTCAAACAACTACAACGTTTCATAGGTATGGTGAATTTTTATCATCGTTTCATACCTCATTTTGCTGAAATATTACTTCCCCTATATTTTCTTTGTAACAGTTTATCTCATGATAAAATTACAAAGATTAATAGTTGGCCTGATCAATGTTTAGACGGATTTTCGAAAGCCAAAGACGCAATAAATAATGCAGTAGTTTTAGCTCATCCTTGCAATAATGACGATACTATCTTATCTCTCTCAGTCGATTGTTCTAACCTTGCCATGGGTGCAGTTTTAGAGCAAAAAGATAATAAGGGATTTCTTGCTCCTTTAGCATTCTTTTCCCGTAAATTAACCACAGCACAAACCAATTATTCGGTTTTTGACAAAGAACTTTTAGCATTATATACTGCAATTAAACATTTTAAGTTTATACTTGAAGGTCGAAAGTTTAATTGTTTTACAGATCACAAACCTTTAATCAACGCTTTATTCACAAAAGCAGAAAGATCTCCTCGTCAAATACGTCATTTAGAATACATAACTCAATTTTCTTGTAAAATACAACATGTTAAAGGAAAACATAATGTAATAGCTGACAGCCTGTCACGTATTTACGACACTTCTTCCTTAAAACAAGATATTTTACCACTTCAACTTAAAAATGCTCCCTTCCTTAATGTTAACTTTGACCTAAAGTTGCTTAGTGAAGCTCAGGAGAAAGATTCAAATCTCAACTATTTATTGTCAGATAAATCATCACTAACTAAAACCAATTTCATTTTAAAAAAGATACAAATTCCAGATTCAAATGATTTTATTTGGTGTGATGTTTCTCGTGCAAAAGTCAGACCTTTTGTCCCACTTGTTTACAGACGAACGATATTCGATATTTTTTACAACTTATCTCATCCTGGTATTAAAGCCACTAGACTGTTGATTTCAAATAACTAGTTTTGGCCGAAAATGAACACAGATTGCAATTAATGGTCAAAATCGTGCATTAACTGTCAAGCTGTCAAAGTCAGTCGACATACGCGAAGTGCTCTCGGGAACTTCACCATCCCGAAAATCAGATTCGACCACATCCACATAGATTTGGTAGGACCATTACCTCCATCCAAAGGTAACTCTTACATTCTTACGGTGATTGAACGATTCACTAGGTGGCCGGAAGCGTACCCTCTTCGCGACATCACAGCAGAAACAGTTGCGCGTACTTTATTTCAAAACTTTGTTTGTCGATTCGGTGTTCCCTTGTCAGTAACGACTGATCAAGGAGTACAATTCGAGTCAAAATTATTTAATGAATTTGCAAAGTTTTTAGGTTTTCATAGAATACGTACAACTGCATATCACCCCCAGGGCAACTCTTTATTTGAAAGATTCATCGCTCACTTAAAACTTCCTTGTTAGCTAGAGCCAATACATCACATTGGACAGATGAATTACCCATCATTTTATTAGCATTTAGGACAACTCCCAAGGAAGATCTGCAATGTTCACCTGCTGAACTCATATATGGTCAAACCCTTCGTTTACCTGGCGAATTTTTCGTTGAATCGTATAATTCCCCAGATATTCCTTATTTCATTGACAAATTACGCATTTATTTTAATAATTTAAAATTTGTTCCTCCAACTTCGCATGGCAATTACAAAACTTTTGTTAGTTCAGATCTTGCCTCTTGCGATTTTATTTTCGTTCGCATTGAACGTTTAAAACGTTTACTCCTTTATATGAAGGACCGTTTAAAGTTTTATCTCGTTCAGATAAGTTATTTACCTTTAAGAAAGGAGACAAAGTCATAACTGTCAATATTGATAGGGTTAAACCGGCTTTTGTATTAGTTGACAGATGTGACACTTTGCCTACCCCGATTAAAAAAGTACGTTTTGCAATCGACACGTTGATTGATTGACTATTTTCTTTTTTAACGAGTAGGTGTATATAGCGACTATAGCGACTCACTCACTCGAAATCGAGAAGTTCCAAAAGCGAGAAGTTTCCATGGAGTCGCTAAGAAACAAAAAGGAAAACTCGATCCATAATGGAGAAGTTTCCATGGAGTCGCTAAGAAAAATAAAAAACATTCGATATAAAAATATAATATCAATATACTTAAAAATACTAAAAAATCACATAAAATATGAACATGTATTAAAAACAAATATACGTATATTAACTTCGATTTTAATTTTATTTATAGCGATAACGCTATAAATAAAATTAATGAAAATTTCATGAAAAGATTTCATGAAAGTATCAGTAATAAATTGTGTTGAGTATATTTACAATATATGTGAAATACAAACAAATTGGTCCACTTGATTAAGAAAAAAAATTTTTTTTGGATTTAAAAAAAAAAAATCCCAGATATGAAGTTTTTGAGGTCAAAACTTTTTGTGGTATATCTTACGCAAAGATACATCACTGAGAGGAACCACGCGCAAAAAGGTTATAAAGGCACGGACACTTATCTTAACCTGCCATGGCCTTTATTAAAAGGGCATTAAAGCATAACTAGCCATTTTTAAGGCATCAGCGCCGGAGACTAAGCCAAAAGAGGCTTTTACATGTTTGCAGATACGTGGCACCAAAAGTGAAAATTCGGAAGTTCGAAGACGATCATGCCCAACAAGCAAGATCTGAAAGTACGCCGAATTTCGAGAGCAATAAAAATATTTTTGTCGTTCGACGACGATCACACCCAAGACGAGAAATTCGAAAGTGAATTTTGATTTCAGTCGCTTCACGACACATGGAGGAATTGGGAACGTACTATTAGTGGACTTAGAAAAAAGAATAACAATAAAATTTTTGGCGTTGGCTAAGTATTAAGAGGTAAAATAAAAAAGTCGCAAAGACGTGTATGGTTCAAATGAAATTATTGGACAAAGAAGGGAACAATTGCCAAGGCCGCTTTTTCAAATAAAATAAATTTGGATTCCTCCCGCGACTTATCCATGGGATAGGAGCGCCGGAGGAACATAAGAAAGAAGTAGTTATGTACCTAAAAGTAGGTTTTTAAAATTAATAATATTAGAAAGAAAACCTCCTTGTACATGAGTGAGGTCACGGGATCATTTTCATGGAGGTCACTCGAAAACGAGATTATGTCACAAAACACAAGGGGACAGAAACACCTCTTGTAACTTATATACTGCCGTAAAATGCATTTCACGCATTTATCAAATAACAAGTTCTTGTGAATGATATAATCACTATTGGAACTATAAAGCTAACTACAACTGTCCCTAAATTCTAGTAAAATATTTTTATATTATACCCGTCCGTCAGTCCCAAGTCAAAATGCTTTCATACACTTCTATGAAGTTGTTAATCCTTTATGCCAAGTCGATTGTTACTACACGCTCTCCATTGTACGGTGGTTGAGATATACGCCCTCTAGAGGAGGGGTTCATCCTTGCCCTGTTTGGGGAGGCGGATTCTTACAAATATTAGATAGGCTATTGAATATTAACTGTACAATTATGGATTAAACCAATAAATGTTATTATTTGAACTGTTGCATTTTACCCATTGAATAGTTAACTTTAAGTCTTATATCTCCGAGGCTTTTGTGTGTTGGGTTGGCACTGAATAACGGAATCCCCAAGGATCCGCACGTCTGATTAGATCAGATCGCGAAAGCTGTGGTGAGGGATTCTAAAAAATTAATTAAGATATCTGGAAGTGAAAAGATCCATTACAGTGTTATAATTTAAGCTCAATACATCGTAGGGGAAGCCAGTCTTGGAAAGAGGGCAGTTAGCAATTTACGGTAAGTACAACTTTTACCATTGTCGTCTGTCAAACATCTCAAAAGATATCAAATCTACCTGAGAGTGGAAGTACGCACAGGTACGAAGTGCGGCTGATGCCCTTAATAAATAAATCAGTGTCACGTCCTTCAGACGAGTGTGGTAAGATCTGCTACAATAACACTAAATAAACAGGGGGGGGGGGGGGGGTACACAGATTGCGTACAGCTTAGTGTTCACCACTAAATGGTGCACTGTCTAGGGGTTATGCATACAAGGCCTGAAATCAATTTACAGAAATTAATATTTTAAGTACTATCATGTCAGATATTTGATAACTCAAATATAGACAGCTAGTTTCATAGGATGTGTAAACACGTATTTAATTTATTTGGGATTTTTTAGGCATATTGATTGGATTGCTAGACAAACAGGAACATTTTACGACTATCTTGTCGGCTTATATATAAGATTTTGATGCTTGTCCTATTTTTTTCTACAAATTTTATTACATTTGGATGGTCATGTTTACCAATAGCAAATTTAGGATCGTTTCCATAAACTGATTAATCTGATTTCATACTCTGCTGTAGATATTTAGACATGAGACAGGCTTTTATATATTTTGTCAAAACTCAATGATATTATATTACAAGAAAATATATTTGAACTGATGTCTTGCTGGAATATTTAGCTACTTCACAGATTTTATTCAACGATGTACACGCACTGTTATACCCGCAAATATATTTAAAATCACTGAATCTGAAACGTAACACAGGCAGAGTACAAAAGGCTCATTAATGTTTGATATAATGAACCAAAATTTATAAAATTACTTTTCTTTGTGTTTAGGTACGTTTTATAATTTTTACTCAGAGGGAAAATATTTTTTTAAATTCAATTCGGGTATTTCGCTGATAAATATAAAATCAGTTAAGTGACAAATTGACTAGCGAGCCGAAAGTTACGTAACAATATACAATGTGTTCAAGGAAAACGTGATAAAAAAAATCGACACGGCTATCAAAAATGCTGGTAGCACAGTTTAAAATAAAAGTCACTCTAGGTAACTGACACTTATATGCAAGATAGATAAGAATTTTATAATAAAAAAACTTGCTCAGAATTAAAAACTCGGTAAAGGCATTTACACAGAACTTTTTTTATAAATTTTTTTTTACTATTGGATGACCAACCCATATATTATTTTTAATTTAATAGTGGTGTATCAGATTATCTTTCAAGTGATAGAGTCAACTATATTCCTTTAGGTTGATCACACTATACGTTTTTACCGAAAGTATAGTGGGCATATTCCACAGTGTGTAAATAATATACCAAAATTATTTTCCACGATATTTCCTTCTTTTTCTTATTTTAGCGGGGCGTATCGCCGCACTCAGGCTTTGTGGCCTATTGTGCAACCGCTGCGAATTTAGGGAATTCTCCCATTCAGGCCAAAATCCTTCCTATGGAGCATTTCTTATTTCCTTCAGCACCGCATAACCAATGCCGAAGTATTTGTTTATAAGACTAGAGCAGGAAGTTAGGATGTGGATGGAAGTTTTTTCCTCGTCCCCCAGAACCTCCAGTCGGGATTGTCAATTACCCCCATAGTGTGCAGGTGCTTTCTGAAAGAGCCGTGTCCAGTCAAAAGACCTACCACGATTATGATCTGTTTCCTGCTTAGTCACAGGATTCACTACGCTCGCCCGGCAAGGGCCCCATAAGGCAAAGCGCCCATCTGTCAGACAACAACAAGACAGACGCGACAAAGACTTAAAACAAATATGTTCAGTGACTACATTGCTTTTAAGTTAAGCCGCGCATACTAGTGCGACACGACAGAATTAGACATGACTGTGTCTGTTGAAAATCTCTGGTGTTAAAAGGAGCAGACACAGATCAGTCAAATTTTGCATTTAAATATGTTTGGACCATTTTGTGGATGGAATATAAGGCCTAATTTGATCTATAAGTGAAAGAAAAACGTTTTTTTTGATCATCCGATAAGATGACTGGAACTAATGAGGGTACATTTCCAATTCCTTCATTACTTACAAAGTATCTCCGTTGTTATGGCTTCGTTTCCACATAGGGTGCACCCAGTACCTCCTAGTTCTATTATTAATATTCACGACTTGTAACAAAACAAGCGCATCTTCATCCTTCGACGATGATATGATTACTACTGACAAATAATAAAATGTTTTTTAATGAATTTTACGTGTCGCTTTGATATGCGATCAAATGTTTTCTGTTTGTCTATTTCATGTCTGTGTCGCTTATTTGTCGCGTCTGTGTCTTGTTGTTGTCTGTCAGATGGGCGCTCTGCCTAAGTTTCTTAGTTATTACTTCCACATCCTAGCCAAGATGACAGAAAACATTTTATAGTGAAACTTACAAAAACTTGCAAACTGAATTTTTTCTTTCTTTTAATGAGTTCGTGAAAGTGTATAGAATGATATTCTGAAAAGTTTACATTCCGCTCGGATGCAGAACATAAAAAAAAATGGAAAAAAAAAATGAGATTCGGAGGAGCAGCATTTGGTGACAAGTGTCACGAGACACACAAAAATCAGATTTGCTACCATCCTAGTTTCCTCCATCTTTCCTTAGGCATCTGAGACTTGGGCCGTTAGGGAAGCAGACAGACGGTGTATTAGTGTTTTCGAGATGTAAATCTGGAGACGTTTATTACGAATTACTTGAACAGTCCATCACATCGATACTCTAAGAAATACGTCCCCAAAACCCATTCTCGTGCAATTTGAAATTACCTCATCGTTGAGCCACATCAAACGGAGGAAGAACAATATAGAACGGTCGGTAGTTCAGGGAAAACCAGGTGACAGGAGGCGAGGAGGATGTCCTCCAAAATGTTGAGCTGACGTCACCAAAGAGCTGATGGGGAAAGAGTTTTGACAAGGTTGTGCGCCTAACCGACAACCGCGACAGATGTCGTGATGCCGCCAGACGTGCTATACAGCAAACGAATGCCAACTAGAATAATTCATGAATCACAAAACGTTTAGCAAGGCGTTGTGATTAAGAAGAAGCATAAGATATTTCTAATAAAACATCACTTGAAGTTATTGAACATGTTTGACATAAATACCTCTCTTGATTCTGGTAAATTTCCTGACGATTTAAAAACTAGCACAGTTATTATTATAGAGAAAATTAACAGCACTAATAATTCATGGGAATTTCGACCAATTAACAGGCTACCAAGTCCTGAAAAACTTTTAAAAATTGTAGTTTTAATCAGTAATTGAGTATTTTAATAACAATAATTTGTTTTTTGTAAATCAGTCTGGATTTCGTGCTAATCATTCCTGCTAATCATCAGCCTTACAATTAACAGTAACTGAATGGAAACATAACTTGGCCAAAGGGAATTACACCGTAGCTGTTTTTCTACATTTGAAACGAGCCTTCGAAACCATTGATCCTGCGATATTAATTAAAAAGCATACTATGTTTGGTATTCAAGGTAAAATTTTAAACTTAAAGGACTATTTATCTGTTAGGCAACAAACAATGAAAATTGGTGTCAGTGTATCCTCATCGACAGTTAATAATTATGGAATACCTCAAGGAAGTGTCCCTGTTATTTAAAGGTTTAAAAAGTTCATGGTGTAAAAGTCTTGCCTAAGTTATGTTAGGTATAGAGTTCTTGGTTTAAGTTTCTATTAGGCTTAGGTTTAATATTCTTATTTTAAAGTTCTTGGTGTTAGGTATTTATTATATTAATAGCAGATAAAAAACAAGAAATATTAATATGACCTACTTAAGGTTATGTTCAAAATTAATGGAGGACTGAATCGCATATTTACGATTAATAATTAATGTATGGCAGCCATATTGGATATATTTGAAAATTTCAGAAAATTTGTTACTTTTTAAATTTTTTAATATAGGAACATAGCCTATTTAGTTTAATGCATTTAATTTATTTCTAAGTTAGTTTTATCATCTTATTGCCGCCATATTGAATCCGCCATCTTGAATTTCTTCCTGGAACCTAAAATTTAGTCTATTTTAACTTAAAAGTACTTATCAGAAATATTTAAAACTTCTCGGCATAAACTTTAACAAAAATATTTCATTTTTCGTCATTTTTTAGCAATTTATAGCCGCCATTGATTCCGTCATTTTGAAAGTTGGTTTATGACAATTTGAATATCAGATTCGTAACCAGCGACCTCAAAAACCCCCCGAGTAACAAGATTTATGTAAATGGGAAGTTTTTTTTGTAAGTTTTATGAAATTTTAAATAAAAAATGACCATTTTGGCAAAACTCAATAATTTTGGTTAGCATTGTTAAAAAAATCGGCTCTGTACGTTTTTTGAAAATTAAATAACGAATAATTTAAAAAAATATATATCACAATCGGTTGCGAAACAAGTGCTCTAGATAATTTTGAATTAAAAAAGTAGGATTCGTGCCACTGTGCGTCGAGAGCCGGAGGTACAGTGTTTTGCCAACTATAAAAATAGAACGCAGCAACAAATATATATGTAATATTTAATAATGAATAATGAAATTTAATGAAATTATATTATTAAGTGGTAAAAATAATAATAATAATTAAGAAATAAACTAAAATTAATTTTATTCGGGCGTTGGCGAATTCCAAACATATAGGAATATATTTGTCTACAAAAATTTAAATGCAAAATTGTAAATTATATTAAGTCGATTGAATAAATGGAATTACTACTTCTATTCCATTCTATTCCACTGTTAAAAAGGAATCCCAGTACCTTTACAAGAAACAAAGAAATTTACCATTAAATGTTGACACATAATGGCACTGATATAAGTGCCAATCCATCATCATACTTTTTCAAAAAGAGGGCCATATTATAGTGATATTATTATTCTTTTCAGTTAATGTATTTTGTATTTTACATTCCCTTTTCCTTGCTCTCGCTGAATTTGTATATTTTATTTATTTAGCGTTGCTTTGAAAAACGAAATGAAAAAGAAAAATTGTAAACTTTTGACAATTCTGTCTTTTTGTGTAAGATCTACGCAACAGAGAATTTTATTGTTATAATTTTTAAGTGATGACTACTAAAATGAAAAGGTAGGATTACATACGATTGATTTACATGTAATGGTCTGAATCGCATTGTGATTGACAGTGTTATAACAAAGCAGCATACTTGTCGTGCATTGGTACTGTAACGGGCGTATTTAATGACGTTATTTTCATTCGGAGAGTCAAAAGTTGTTAGTTGATGCAGCCAACCACTGCCTTATATATTGTATGGATTTGAGCTAGGCGAACACGCTTCACTTTTATTTGCAGCAGGTTTGTTAAAAATGTACAAAGTAGTTTACAGTTTTAAATTCAGGAGTTTTAGACAAACAATTTTATTCCCGTGTGCATAATTTTATTAGTCTTTTTTTTATTCCACTGCACTGGCAAACGTAATATTGCACTTGGCACAAATCTAGGATAAATACATTATCTTTATGCTTATATTCTCACCCGTTCGTTGCGTTTCTACTTTTACATTTTTATTTAGGAACAACATGATCAAGGTTTGTTTTAGACTGGCCCACATTGCTGTTACAATTGAATAATGTTAGAGAAAAGAGAAAAAAAAATTGAACTTAGAGTGACTGAAACTCTGTTACTACTGAGATGTACATTTCTTTTTAAGAAACTACTATTACTATTTCAACTCGTACAAATCAAAAACTCTTGTTCACAAGAAAATCTCGAATAGCTATTTAAAAATACAGCTTTAATAACATTTTATCAACCTTTTCACTATCTCTATGTTGCCTGTCCTCGTTTCCCTTATTAATAATTAGGTTCCACAAGAGTCAATTTCTCCGGATATTGACTATTCATACTCAATACATGCACATCTGCATTCCTTGCGGAGATAAACTTGAATAAATTGAGAAATGTCGTAGCGAAAGGCAAATAAATCTTGCAAGATGGGAATATGGTTGACAAATTAGATGCATTTATATTACAATTCTTATAAGTCGAACAGCGTTAAGAATACTAGATAAATGACAAATTTTTCTTCGATATTTCGTCTAATTACTTCATACGTGTAGTCATTTTTCGACGACTTTGTTTGGTAGGAGATCGTTGCATATCACCATATATTTTCTGATAATAAGAAATAACAAATTTCAGTACCATTTTGGTACAAAATATTGTATCTAATAGGAAAATATTATTTCTTCAGTAAAAAATATCATTAATAAGTAGTAAGAAGTAAGATATTATACTATTATATTTCTTATGATACAAGTAAGCTATTGAAGTCTCTACTGCCCATTTTAAAAATAAATATAAAATGGATATCTAGGTCAGCCTCGATGAAGGTGAAAAAAGTAAAAATATAAAAAATATTGGAGACAAGGTCATATATAACTATGATTTTCGAAGAACATGTTTTTTTAAAAGTGATTTGCTCTAGTTTGCAGCAACTACACCCGTATAAAGTCATTTGTAACACACCAAAAATATTTTATATTTTTCAAAATAATTTGGAATATGCTGTCAGAGTTAAACTATCGTATATGCAATATAAAGACTTTAGATATTACTACTTCCTCAAATGTTCCGAAGAGAAAGGTGGTATTTACTGTTAATTTATTTTAATTTTTGGTAATGTATGGATTAAGGAACGGTATGATTATTATAAGTATGTTAACAAGATAATAAATGAGGGATTAGAATTTCAATTTTTATTATATTAAAATATGTTATGTTCCTCATAATATACAATATAAGTTTTGAATATTAACAGCATTTCCCTTATGTCATCTTACAATAACCTCGATGGTGTTCGCATTTGTATCCTGCCTAGTATAGTGGTTCGAATAAGCAAAAAGAAACTGCACTTTTTGCGGAGGACACCAAACTTGCTGTGCATCGTATCCAGACCCATTTTCAACGTTTAGGAAAGGGAGCCACCTGAAACCTATCCCCCTAACAAAATGGCGGTCATATTTCCCAAAATGGCCCCCATAAAATTAATTTTTTTAAATTATTTTAATGTAATAAACTTAGGTGTCTAATTATATATTTTTGAGGACGCTGAATTTAAGAAATAGCAGGAATAGTCCTAAAACGTTGTCAGAAGTCCATGATACGAAATAGCCAACATGGCGACCAAAATGGCCACAGTGTAATTTTGTAAAGTAATAAGAGTTCTATTTTTTCCTTTTCAGGTAACAAAAATTTTTCTATAAATTATAAGTTGTATGATGAAGGTAATAGTTGACCCAATGGCCCAATGACAGTGTGTAGTAAATGAGAGACGAATATTTTTAAAGAAACGCTACAAAAATTTTGAAGATGCTGTTTTAATTGAAATAGCAAAGAGAACTGTAAAATATTTGTTGATATGCAATCCAATCAAAACCCAGATTCTTCCACATCATCTTTGAGCATATCCCCTATGACTACATCTATGACCATATCACGCGCAGTATCTTCTTCCGTGTGTTCTTGGCTGAAAATGAAGAGGAAAATCATCACACATTGCATCATTGGTATTCAAGAAATATTTAACATGTACCACTATTATTCGTAAAATCAATGACATTGATTTGTTTCAGACTGAAAACAAAAGAACCTACCTAGTCATGTTGTTGCAATTTTTGTTATTGACAAACAGAAGAGGTACACATTCTACTAGGGAGCATCTACAGCTGCAGTTTGAACTTGATGAGCACTCTGCTTTGCACCTACACTTTACAAGGTCACGACACCCCTGCCATATTGTTGGAAGAGATGTCCACTGACCAGTATAAATCATCTTTCACCCATCCCCAATTATCTGGACTAGGAATGACCGCATGTGAGTTCATGCACTGATCCCAAATATGGCCGCCCCGATAAACAGCTCTCAAAACATGCTGTCGGAGTGCTTCTGATGTTAGAGGGAGTTTTTTAAACAGTTTCTCTTCGGAACTAGAAAGAATATGTCTCGCCTTATCCAGAGTAACACCTAAGGATATTTTGTGGTACATGCAAACTAAAAATGTTCTAGCTCATGGAGCACATCTTTTTGCAGTTCTGGAAGTGGATTTGAAATTACAGTCAAACTAGAAGTAGCTTTATCGTAGCACTCCCATGTGTTCCAGGTACTGAGTTTTCTATAGTATGCAAATGCTGAGATAGTGTCATACTCTGTGAACTCAAAGCGACCTATTTTTCCGAACCAACTGCCAGAGCAATGGTGTGAGCAAGAATTGTGTCTCTGTTCCTGACCAAAGTTTAATGAAATCCATAGTTCTCCAAGGCACAAAGTTCTCAATACAAATGAGAAATATATGGCAAGAACCAGAACATCAGTATCCACGGTTCTTATGACAACGGTTTTAGCCCTATGGATGACTGCATCTCTTGTGTGTACTATAATCCGCCCATCTGCCTCCTCAAAAAAGTGCAAGTAAGTCCAATAAGAGATGTTGAAGTGGTTTCAGAACTGTCATATTTATCTCCAATGTTAGTGACGACCTTTACAGTTCGTATATTCTCAACTAGATGCCTTCCTAGAAGAGAAATAGTATATTATATTACTAGGAGTAGAACGCACTCTTTTTTTGTGTTGAGCCCAGGATTTGCGGCTGAGGAGAAGCCGAAGCCGCAAACTGGGCGAAACACAAAAAAAGGCGTTCTACTCCGTGTAATATATACTATTTTTTCTTCAAGCGTATTAAAATGCAAAAATTCATTTATTTATCATAAATGTACAAATATTCAAACTACAGTCTTACATGTTGACACAATATGACAAGTGGCTAGTGGATAGCACGCCACCGGTGGCTTTCGGTATTAACATTATGTTACTAGTAAAACAATGTCCACTACGGTAGCGTTCGGTACTAACATTTTGTTACTAGTAAAACAATGTCCTACTTCTACTTCTGTTTTTGGTGACATAATTTAAACTTTTTAATACGCTTAAAGAAAAAATATATCTTTTTTATGGTTGTTATTTTGTAGCAGAGACGCTCTGGATACACCTCATAATACACTTATGGAACGCAGTACTCTCCATAGGTAAGCGACACACGTGGATGAATTGAATGAATAAGAGCATCTCCATCATACACAATGGCATCACATGTACCAGGATATCTACGATCATCTTCATTCATCATGTCTTCGAAAGGATCAAGTAAATCTGCTTTTCCAATTGCATGACGAAGGTGACCAGCAGAAGACAGACTTTGAGGATAGGGGCTGTTTTCATACTTGAAGAAACTTTGCATGTGGAGTTTTCTATTCATACTAACAATAAAATATCACTGCAGATTCTGGATAGTGCTTTTCCTTTTCGGCAAACGTAAAAATAAAGAAAAATATGAGATATCTAAAAGTATTACACATTGAACATCGCAGTTTTAGAAACAGTAAAGGTTTAGCAAAATGAGACAAAGAAACGTTATAACCATTGGTCATACTTAGACTTAGACTTAAAACAAATATTCTTATGACTAATCATTAGTCAAACGACAAATAAAAATTGTCGTTTATTATTGTCCATTGATCAAACGGACGACGTCGATTGGAGAAATCAAAATAGTATTTACCTAATGTACGTCAGGAGAATATTAGCATCAATTGGCAATTGCCGTTGGTTAGTTTTGGGGTGACGTAAGCATAACAGTTGACCACGGCCTAGTTGAGATGATCATGTTAAGACTACCGCCATTTTTCAATATTGCAAATTTACGAAGGTTAGCATTCTAGAGTTAATAAAATATAAAGCTAAAATTTTGTGGCGATCATTTTGGTCGCCATCTTGGATATTTCGTCCTATGGATTTCCGAGCACATTTTAGAGCCTCTTTTTGAATTCAGCTCCCATAAAAACATATAATTAGACACCTAACTTTATTATATTAAAATAATTTAAATTTTAAGCTGTTCATTTTGGGAAATATGACCGCCATTTTGTTAGGGGGATACGTTCCAGGTGACTCCCCTTCCTAAATGTTGACAATGGATCTGAGTATGATGCATGGCAAGTTTGGTGACGCAAAATGTGCAGTTTTTTGTAAAATATGTTGCTTAAATAGTCAACTAATACACCTTATACTTTTGTTGAAATTATGATAACACAGGATCGATGTCGATATTTTATAAAATTTGGTCAATTACACTATCAAATTTAGTGTTCTATGAAAGATCTTTGTCAAAGAACCTTTAGTCTAATAGAGGCCTAATAGAGGTGATTAATTTTATTTCAAAAGCAGAATATCAAAATGGGTTATCAAACTGAACTCGAATATTCCGAAGACAATATTGTATTAAGTCTGATTTAAACATTATTAAATTCTTCTTTTTCTTAAACGATTTCCACAGAGTCTCAATAATTATTGGTAGATCAAATAGATGGCTACAATAATTAATAAGTTAAACGTATCGCTTAATTAACATAGCATAGACATAAAATAAATTACATAAAGTAAGTCGCCTTGGCTAATTATAGAAGTAGATACAATGGTGGTATTTTCTGGCCCTTAAGTACCATAAAGTCATAAGTGTTACTAGAACTACAAAGACAAATTTAGGCTGACAGGATAATGAACAGAGTGTAAAGGATAGAAAGAGAGAGGGTATAAAGGTTTGAAATGAAATAATTATGTGAACGCACGGACTGTAGGATCTAGACTTTAGGAAGTTTCAGGAATTTGTCTCCGAACCATAAATAACAACAGAAACTGGACCGGAGATACCCACGCGTTTCTAAAGTTTTACTGATACTGAATACTTAAAGTATTGAACATGAATTGGATTAAGAAAATAGTAAATATTTAAAACTAAAAGTATTAAAACTATATATTTGCCCAAAGTAAATAAACTTATAAATATACTTAAAAATAATTAACTTAAGTCATGTATATTATAGTAAGTCAAATTAAGCATCAAAATAAGTGAATAAGGAACTCTCTGGTTGCAGCAATTGTATTGTTTTAATTTGTTGTAGGTATAAATAACAAGTGCTGTGAAAAGTTTTGGAGTAAATCGGTCTATTGTATCTTGTAAGATTTAAACAATTTTTATTCAACATTGAAATCCCCTGCTATTTTCCATATTATCTCCGATAGTAATCGCATCGCAAAAATAAAAATACTAAATTGCTTGCAATAAAACGTCGAATAAAACTAGACTTTTTGATAATTTGTTAATTTGTAAAATAATAAAAACCACTAAAAATTGTCTGTTTTGGACGTTTTGAACTAAACCTTTCTGCCAAATTTTAGCGCAAAACATTTATATAAACGGCTGAAAATAAAAAGATTTGGAAATTTCAATCGCTTATTGTGCCTCGACTTGCAGGAGGAATTGTAGGTTTTTACGTGTATTTTAGAATGGTATAAAAAAAATTGTATCTTCATTTAAACCATTTTCTTGAAATTTGTAATAATTTTCAAGATTATAGTTATAAACAAATTCAAAGAACTCTGTGGACTTTCTATCAAGGTATGGTGTTTGAGGAGAATATTCCACGAATAAATTGATTATTTACAATACATTTCATATTAAGTTTTGCCATGAATTGCCTCGAGACGTTTTTTTTAATTTCTTAGTGTTTACTGGCCTCCATTTCCAATTTCATTATTTACGTCTCATGAAAAACGAAGTAGGTATAAATAAATATTTAACAAACGCAGTTGCAGAAACTTAAAAGTCCAATAAACTCGCCATATTTTATGTAATGACAATCAAGAAAAACAAAATACATTGAGTAGGTATTGTAATGCACAGACTGGTACAAACAGAGACAAATTAACTTTAGTGAGACCGATTATAGTTTAACTTGAACATATGTAACAATTGAGTTGCCGTCTTGGTAGGCATTTCTATTTAATTTTAGTTGCCACAGTGATAAACTATTTTGTAACTACCATTGAAAGCTGCGTTTAACTTGTCCCTAGCCTGTTGACAATAAGCAATTAGCTAGATAAAAAAATGTGTAAAAAAATTTAAAAGCACGAGTGGTGTTTGGGGAGAATATTTCAGGAATAAATACAAACATCTTTAATATTAAGTTTGGTCATTAACTGCATCTAGCGTTTTCTTATAATTTTTTTAGTGTTTACTGACCTTTATTTTCAATTTCATTATTTAGTGACATAAAAATGTATTTCCAAACAGACTCATCTAATAAAATAATTATTTAACAATCGCAGCTGTAGAAACTTTAAAATCCACGGAATCTGCCATATTTTAAATGTAATGACAATCAATAAACCAATATAGCTTGAACCTTAGGTATTATAATGCATAGACTGGTGACTGGCCCAAAACTGCTGAGACTCTGAGAGTCTTCATTGTAAACAGTTCTTAGGCATGTTTCGACCAATCACATTATGCATAAAGACAGAGAGAGCACTACCAATGTTTCACCTTTTGTTCTATTTTATATTGATCAAAGAGAAATGAAATATGGTTCTGGTACCGCTATCTAGTAACAGTAACGCTAAATGCTACATACAGAGAATCGATAGACAGTGCAATATACAAGAATTATTATATAAAATGTTTATTGATATATATTTACTTATTTAATTCTTATTGTCAATTTAGGGTAAAGATTAAGTTACGGTTATGTTCCCAGAAAAAAATTATTGCTGAAGTACTTAATTCGCGTAAAAAAATGATTTACGGCATATTTATTATCTTTTTAATTTTACTAATAGTAACAAAAAAAAACTTGAAGTTTGAAAAATATTCAGTTCATTTTAAACAGCCATAAATTAGCGCGTTGTGACGCCAACGCCCTGAAATCCAATAAAAAGTTGGTTACATTGTTGCGTGAAAAATATAAAACATAACCTCCATTTATTCACAGCACTTTTTAATTATCATGAGTTGTAACGGATTATCAAAATTCCTAAAAAAAGTTTGTTTTGTACCTTTATGTAATAATTCCAGCAAACACACAAGCATCGGCCGAAATGCGGTTTAATGATGGAAATGATGAGGAATCGGTGGCATCAAATGCCAATTAAGTAACAAAGTTTTTCTAGCAGTGGCAAAAAGTCATGTTTATGGTAAACGTTGGCCCGAAATTGGCAGTTGAACGGCAGATTAGCATCGAAATCAAACGTCTAGAATTAATCGCATATAAAATCGCATATTGGGATTTGATGCGCATTATTTGATGTCATGGGCTAGTCCATGTTCTGTGGGTATGACCAAGATCAAAGACGATCACAGTAAACATAGCAAGTACGGCAAAGTGCCGGGCCAATGCATTTATTGCCGGGCAACTGTCGCTTCTCGTGTTATGATGCTGGCCCTGTGTCTTATAACTATAGGGCGATGATAAATATGCTTTGATGGCCCAACAACGATAAAATGCCAATAATTGACCGTTGATTATTTCAAAATTAATCTGTTGCAATATGTAATATAGCTATTATGTTTTATTTAATCATAAAATAGACTACATGTAGGTAAATATTACAATTTTTTTGTATTAATGTAGGAAAAAATATGAGTTATATATACCAACACCACCTAGCACTGGCAAGTGCAAAGATGAGTCATCAATACAACGACAAAGTTCGTGGACAAGGCTCATAAATAGCGTTATTGGTTATTTTTTCGAGTTTTGGAGTTTTACTTGTTTATTTATTGAATAGTCTTTATTATCATGAAGAGGTAAGTAATTGATGGCTTTATAAAATATATGTTATGTTCAGTTTATGAATAAATTATAATTGTGCCATGATTTGCTTGAAGGTTATGTTTACAATTTTTCGATTAATTTAATAATAAGTATTTTAATTTTATGTTTTATTTTCAAAACGAAATTAGGTACCTATGATTTTCTATTTATTTTTATTTTAAGGTCTGTCAATTACACTCTTGGCAGGATAAAATTGAAATTGAGACAAGCGTAGGGTGACCATACCATACGTCCGGAATTGCCGGACAGTCCAGCATTTTAGAGTACTTATCTGTAATCAAAAAAATTTTTCCTCTCGGTCATCAAAAAATGTTGGGATCAGGAAATGATTTTTCGGATTTCTGCACCCCCCGCTCATCAATTTTTTTCCCAGCAGAAGTGTCCAGCACAAAAATCTGGTCACTCTAGACAAGCGTGTGTACACAGGAAGGGAAAAGACTCATGGCTCCATTACGTCACCCCCGTTTGATAGAAGGTTTGCTATACTAATTAATACTTAACTTCTTTTTAGTTAATTTTCTTTCTATCATGTGCGGTACCTAGTCAGTTTTCAAATTGTGTTCAGTATATGTCGAAGCCCAATGATATCCATCGGGAATATATATCCTACAGATGGTGTTGATTATACTGTTTTTCTAGGTTTGGAAGGTTATATCTATACGTTGATAGTGGTGATTGATTTGTTGGAATTTTCAGCAGAGAGATGAGATAGTTTTTCAAATTAAAAAGAAAACCGAAGTCAACATACCGCTACTTTTATTATTTACAAGTGAGTATATATATTACATAACATTAGAATTATTTGCTGTAGCTTTCCCACATTTGATTAATAATTTTTATGTTTACAAGACACACGTGAAAAATTTTCAAACATTACTCTTTTAACAATATCATGCCATTGAAAATTAATGACCATTACCCTATATTTTTTTGAGATGTCGGTTACCAAAATTCCAAAATGAGGGTACAATATGCATGAATATACAAGTAGGTACTTTAATTTAGACCCTCCAAGTGTTGTTTTCGAGGTGTTTTTTTTACTTCGGATATTACAATGGCCGGATCTACACTTGTTGTGAATTGTATATTAAATTAAATTCTTTATTACCCATTATGTGATACATTACATGCATATTTGGTAAGTCACAACTAACACAAAAGTAGTAAATATGGGTAACATATTATAAGTATAGGTCATATAAATTGTAAATATTATAAAATGGTACAACACGGACAGTACGAATGTATGTATAAGGTACAAAATATATTAAAATCACAATATGCATATTAAACAATTCCTAATTGTCTGAAATTTTGTTGCATAATATTATAACACATATTCTGAATCGTACTGCTTTGAACCTGTAATATAGACTACCTATTAGGTTTAAATTGACATGTTCACGTTTTCTTAAATTTTAAGGAATAAATTTTAATTTTTTCTTAGTAACTTGGACTAATGGACTCAGTTCTTAAAAAATAATGTGTCAAGACTTCATAGAATGTACCGGTTTTCATTTTTTTAGAAGGGGCAAATTTAAAAACCACGTTATATTTATTTAAAAAAATTTCATTTAGACGTTCCCAAATATGTCAGTTGACAATTCTAATCAAGCAGTATGTTTTATGTGATGCATGTGGTTATTAACGTACATGGGTAATATGTAAAAGAAGTTTTGAATATAAATATGCATATGGTGGTAACTTAATTTTTACACTAGCAAAAAAATTTTAAACAGAAAAATTCTATCTTAAAGGTAATGGGTCGTTACTTATGGCCTAATTAAGTTGCAGGTCATGTGAGTCATATGAGAATAAATGTGAGTCATGTGAGAATAAATGACAAAAAACGAACCATTTGACCACGGATGACAGATGCTTTTTTTGTATTTATTGGTCAAAAATTTTATAGTCCTATAACTTCCATGTCTCGAAAACATTGCTATGATGAAAAATAAAAATTTTAAAAATGAGTGTGGTTTTAATGTCGTCCTCTGTATGTGCACTATTATTAACTTATTATTTTTAGTTGCATTGGTTGATTAACAAGTATTGTAGATTGGTTTGCAGATTATAATGTTGAAAACAAAAAATTTAAATGTAGCATATTTCTTTTGCATGGGTCATCCTCTATGTCTTCAGATATTTCCAAAAAAAATTGTTTTAAATACTGAACAAAAAAAGTATAATCTTAGAAAAAAACCGCTGCCCAAGGAATCACTACTTCCACATCCAGATTTTCTATCCAAGTCACTCACAACGAAAAAATTTTGTATGTGGAAATAATTGCTTATGGAACTTTAATAATATAATATTTCAAATCCTCTACCCCAAAAACCTATAAAACGATACCCCACATCGGTAGTGGGGTGGGGGTGGTGCTAGGGGGTGGTAGTGGGGGGTGGATGAAGTAAAAAAATATTTTGAGGTTTCTGGTTCTTGTACACACACACTAAATCACATTTTTTTTTCATCCCCTTTAATAATGGGGTGGGGGTGGTAATGGGGGTGGCTAATGCCAAAAATTTTTTTGAGACCTTAGCTTCTCTTTAATATACTAAATATCAATTTTCTGGACTCTCACCTGCTTAATTTACCTATTTCCCCAAATTTACCCCAATTTACCCCCAACCCTTCGATGGAACAAGATGAAAATATAATCTAGTTCCAGATCACGTTAAAATACATACGTGTACCAAATTTCAAGTCAATATCTTAAACGGTTCCAGAGTAAACGTGCGCACAAAAAAAAGCTACAGACCGACAGACCGACAGACAGAAATTTTTTTTTCGCTCAAACTTAAAATCTCGACGTTTCATGACATTCTAAGCCTATTTGAACAATAAAAATTTTTAAAAATTTTTTTGTCGTTACTATACTTCCACTGGATGTGGAAGTAATTATGAATTATTTTTTAAATTTAGAAATATAATTTTCAGTGTGTCAAAACGAACACCTTATTTTTGTTCCGATTTTAATCTTCCGAAATATTTGAAAATATACGAGGCATTTCATTTTAACCATTAGTTAATTTCTAACTTTAGCTGATTTGTGTTATGTATAAATATACATACGTCTGTGTGTCTCTGTCTATGGAGGATCTAGTCTCTCGACTCTAATAGGCTCCTAGAGGAGCCATGGTTGCTTGAACAACATTTCGACAGAATCATCGGTCATCTTTAGGTTCTCGCTGGTAGCTGCTTACTACAGACCATCGTTGCATGAACTGAGAATTTCTGAACTAAGTCAGTTCAAATAAAGAGAAACCTCAGTAGAGTAAACAGCTAAATGTTTTTGGTCACACAATTGATATACATTGGCATTACATCGGTCTATGCTTAAATTACTGAATCGTCTAGATTACTTTTGAAAGTCATACCTGCATTGCACCATGCACTACATAGGAAGCTCCTATATTGCAGTTTACCCCTGGAGCAGTGGACATGGTTGCTTCAACAACGTTTTTACATATGCCATTTTTAGGTTCTCACTGATATATCAGTGAGAACCTAAAGATGGCATATGTAATTCTGTCGAAACATTGTTTAAGCAACCATGTCCCCTGCTCCAGGGGGTAAACTGCTATAGGAGCTTCCTAGGTAGTCCATGGTGCAATGCAGGTCTGACTTTCAAAAGTAATCTGGACGATTCAGTTATTTAAGCATAGACCGATGTAATGCCAATGTACATCATTTGTGTGACCAATGACATTTCACTGTAGGCGAACCTTATTTAAACATTATGTGATAGTACGTAAGTCCAGCGTTGGTAGTCAATCGTTACTTCTTCGAAAAGTACAGAATAACGGCATCTTGCCTGAAGAGGACCATTAAGTTTGATGGGTTTAAGTCGGAACTTAACGTCGGGCCGCTTAAGTCGTAAAAATAGAGGCCGCCGGCGCATTTTGATTCTGGAGATGCATTGGAAGCCAGCATTGCCCAAACGTTTCGTTTTCCGGCAAGGGGTTATTCCCCCGACAGCGGCCCAATGTAAATGTGTTTGTTGGGATACTACTGAAAATGCTCCCTGATATTATTTTTGACAGTACCACTTAATATTGCTGTAAAATCTAAACAAATATTTCATCCGGGAAAAGATTTGTTATAAAGAAATTATTCATCGTTCCAAAGTCTACTTTAGGTAAATTATCAGCGGCACCTTTAACATATCCCTCTCCCACTTTATTCATTTTGATCGTAGTATTAATAAAACATAAATCAGAAACTGATAAAATAATAATATTTTCACGTCAAACAATCCAAACATCAAAATATAAATAAAGTTTTAGATAGTGATGGGGTACTCGGGTACAAGAACCGGGAAAGAACTCGATTCCTGAAAGTTCTCGCTGTACTTGAGTAGTGGTAATCGAGTACTCGAATACTTTTTACACATCGTTTCGGCAGAGTTGTGAACGTTGTTATAGTCGTTATGTACTCGACCCTGGACCAGCGTACTATGGCGCTAACTCCGGAATTCTTTTACTCGATTCACGATCATAGGAAACGGAATCGGTGTCGATGCAGACGTCAGGATAATTCAACGTATGGCAGCCGGCTCATTGACTTATTTAATAGTTTTGTCTATATACCTACATATAATATTCTTTATTCCATTGTTTTGTCATCGTGCTCTGGCTTTTGTTTTGTGTGAAAACATGGGGAACAGGGGTGTATTTATAATACATTAAAGAAATTAATTTCAAACTATATTTTAATTCTTTACATAGTAACAAATAAAACGAACAAAAATAATAACAAAATATTTTAAACTTCTATAACAAAGAACAAAACGAGATTGAAATCGGTATTTTGTGCGTGCATCGTATAAAATATAGCAAAGTACGTTTTTTGTACTCGAGTACTCGGTACTCGGATAAATACTCGATTCTTGATGGTTATCGAGTACAGAGTACCCGATTCTTAAAAATGTCCGATTCTCCCGGAGAGTATAAAGTCACAGGAGGGAGTGTTTAGTACTGAAATCTCAGAGACGGAAGTCGTCATCAGCTACACTGTCGATGACTAATTATTTTGGCGTGTGGTGTACTGTATTTTAGGTTATTGGATAACTTTTCACGTGTAAGTTTAATATATATACTATAAACTAACGTATTATTTTATTTAAGAACATGGGTCAGTCTTATAATTATGTAAATTCGTTGCATTGTAATTTTTTAAAAGAAGTGTTATTTTGTTATTGTTTTGATAGCAGTGGCGGAGATGCCGTAAAAGAAAGTAACTTAACAATGATAGATTCAGATTTGAAGTATTTTTTTACACTGCGGTATTGAAACCTAAATTCAGAGAGTATGGTAGGCGATTCTTTGAAATTTGTTTTTCTGAGAAAGTAGATATGTGTATGTAATATTTATTTATTTTATTACATTTGCGATGCCACTGGAAGAACGGCCATCTTGGTACACCATCGCGGTCCCCAAGGTCACGTATATAAGCTCCCTCCTGTGACTTTATATTCTCTGGATTCTCCCCAACACTAGTTTTAGGTTAGTTATCTGTCAACTGATGTACCGTCACTGCAGAAGCGGGTGAAGGTTAAATCTAAACTACAAAATATCAACGTCCGACGCTTTTACGAATAACTTGTGTCGGTGTGGATTCTGATTGGGCCAATATTTACAACAAGTCCACTGCTTTAGACCAATCACAGTACAAGCAATAAAAGAGGAAATTCTGAGGAGTTTTAGAGGAAAGCTTCCTTTAACACACAGTTAGAACCTATTACCAACTAATTATATCCATAGTCTCATTGGTTTTCCGGGTAGATACGTAATTCTGGCACGTAAAATGCCCGTTTTAAAAACCCTAAAATTATGAACAAGTTGTTTTAATGATATTTTCTCAGAAATAATTCTTATTAGAAAAGTAAATTGTTATAAATCAATATAATATTTTATTATATCATTTTCACAACATAAAATGTTAAAATAAAATTAGTGGGAAAACCCTATTAAGCAGAGGGTACTTATAATGTGTGAGTGAAGTTGAAATAAGTGTTATGAATTATTGTGATGCAGGGTATAGTGATGGATTACCATGCGTTAGTACATTTGTGTTTAATATGAAATAATTGACTTGCCTGCTCGGTAGGCATTTGTATTTAATTTGTGATAATTAAATTTCATTATTTCTTGTCATGTGACACAAATCACCCAATCATTTTAACATTACACTGATAACAATTTTAATCCAAGGAAATTTTCAATCACTATGACTTCAAAATTATTTACCTTTGACAACTTCAAAATAACTGCCAAATAAATTTAAGAGTCACGTTTTGGCAATGCCAATTCTCAAGGTATAAATAAATAATTGTTTTGTTGTGTTCCGACTTTTTGATTTTATTTTTTCAAAAAATTCTCTGACCTAATACCCCCCTGACACTGACAAATGCCTCATAATTTTATGACATTCTCAAGCACGTTGCTTGCACGTTGCCTTCGGCGTTGGGCTATTACCAAGCAACGTGCTTTCGATTGTCATAAAATTATCTCGTACATTATCAATGTCCTAGAGATATTATAGCTGATAATCATTTCGTGTTGGTATTATTAAAAGTCGATCTAGGTTGGTTTGCCACTAATAATGACATTTGATTGGTGAAATCTTGTGAAAAACGGGCTCTCATTGGCTATCGCGTTAATTGGGGAAATAATCGCTATAAAACCATATTTATATCGCTGGAGAACACGTAGCACACACTGACAATGTCATGTTTTATTTTCCGCAAATACTATTTGCGTTTTTAAATCATACCTATAAATTTATTATCGAGCTTGTTGAGTAAAATTAATACAGCTCGAGTTGTTATAATATAACATACAGAGTAATACGTACGCTGACCCTTGCCTATCCTTAACAATTTTAATTTCCCTACTTCTATATTTCGAATTAATAAATTGTTTGATGCGCTCTTGCAATTGAATCAGACAGAAGATCTTTGAAGTGAAAGTTACATGTAAAGTTGTAATCAAGCTCATATTAGGGACAAGTTAAACACTACTTCCAATGGCTTAAAAATTTAGTTACAAAATAATTGTCACTGCAGCAGTTAAAATTAAACTCAAACAAGTACTAAGCAGGAAAATCAACTGCTAAATATGTAGGCACCACTGACACAAAATTACTACATGGAGACAAGTTAAACACATTCATCATGGAAAGATATAAGGTAAAAGTAGACTTGCGGTAATCATCCAACACAAAGTAATAACACGTTAATAATTCGAGAAATATAAATTATGTACTCTATATTACAATTTGTAGTATTACTCAATCTTCAGAGAGTACTATTCTATGCTTTTTAAAATTTTTAAATAAAAAATAACGATTAAATAGGTAGGTAAATATATATCAATAAACACGCTTTAATTATAAGAGCCATTCTTGATGCATTATGTGATTATTCGAAGCGTACGTAAGAACCCTTGTACTAAGGACTCCTCAGCGGTACTGAGCTAGTCTATGTTTTACAATATTTATAGTTTCAACGTACCATTTTTTTTCTTGGAATTTTAATTTTCTGCAGTTGCGATTAGATAGGAGATTGTTTAAGAGGTCGCTTGGCCCTGTGTTGGCCTTTTTTCACCTCGACCTAAAAGGTCTTTTGTGAATTACCCTGCAACTAGTTGTTGCCCAGGATTCCAAGACTTTTTGCAAATCTTGCGATTTTCCTGGGAGCTAATTTCCCTATGTCTTCAGGTATTAATTCCGCCTGTTCTAGGTACTTTAGACTAATGCGGATTAGTACCTTGCATTCACAATATATGTTCCGCAGTTTCAGTTGCAGCTTCACAGTATCTGCATTTGTCATCTTCTGCCATGCCCATGTTCTTGAGATGATATCTCAAGGGGCAATGGCCAGTTAGAAGGCCTGTGATCAGCCTCAGATCGGACTTTTCAAGTTCGAGAAGCCTTGTAGCATTCTTTGTTGAATAGGTTATAAGCCTTTTCGCTTGTCTTTGGCCTGGAGTATTCCTCCAGTAGGACTTCTTTTGTTCTTTCTCCAATTTTTGGACCTCCTCCGTTATGTGTCCCTTAGATAAGCCACAGAACGGTTGGGATCCAAAAAATGGGGATTCAGCCCCCTTTTTGCGAGGCTGTCAGCCAATTCGTTGCCGTCTATTTTCTCATGCCCTGGCACCGACATCAAGGTAACCTTATTGTTTTTGGCTAGTTGCTTCAGAGATTGTCTGCGATTAAATCTTATTTGTAATTTTTTCTCGGGCTAAGTAAGTGTACATTGACAGTTTATTATTAAATACAAAAAACTCATTTTGGTTCATATTACTTCACTTTCACCACAAACCAACACACGATTATTCGAGACTCATCGATTTTTCAAAGATTTTCAGCTTTAAAACCTGTCTGTGAACAGTGATCAGTTATACATTTTTTAAAATGAAAATGTCTAATTTTATTGGACTTATATGTTATATATGCATTTTATATCATAATTGCTCAATAAATAGTTACATTAAAAAAATAGTTATAAGTATAAGTTTTTATAATGATGAATAGTTTACGTGAAATAGTCACCGTTCCAAAATAATTTGAACGGGCATACATGAATAAACTATTAAAGAGAGCACTGACCTGAATATAGCTGGAGTTTATCGGCTGGACTTCCCTATTTGACTGGAACTTCACCATATCTCTCAGAACCTCCTTTACGGACAAATCGTCAATATCCACGACTCGGAAGGCGGTCATGTTGACAAAATTATATTTAAAGTCCTCCAGATCGAAAGTTTCTATATCAAACGTAGTGAAGAGGTAATGATACTTATAATCGTTCATTTGAAGTTGAAGTATCTGCAAATAAAAAGAAAAACCATGATAACTAGTTTTCATAAAGGGTAGTTGTAGTTAGGAATCTAGCTTCTCAAAAGACGCTTCTAAAATATCGGGATGTGCACTCGAAAACATAGCTAAAAACTTAAAATTTTTCTCGCAAAAATGTTTGTATTATTGAACATTAATTAATTCTATGTTTACATCGAGTTATTATTTAACACGTATTTATTATTTTTAAACTAGTAGAAAGCTTATTCTTTTTATATTCAGCTGCTGCGCAATTATTCTCGAAATTGTTGTTAATAGTACAAGAGCCCACGACCAAAATTTTGTCTCGTACAATCCCGACAGAAATCGTATACAATCGATAGATAGATGACTCTGTATGTAAAAATACGAATTTCAGACATTTTAGCTGCAGCGTCTGACCTGAGCGCCTTTTCAAAAATGTCAACAAATTTTTCCAAACTATCATAGCATCCCGTCTAATTTCTGGAATGCAGTTAGTTAGTGATAGTCTTGAAATACCAAAAACACGTTTTTCAGACGCCGATAGCGCAGCGCGTATCTAGGAGACCGTTTTGAACAAATCAAAAATGAGACAGAAAAAAAATAGTTAGCATCTGAAAATCATTTTTATAAGTAAATTTGGGTCAGTAGTCCAGTCAACGAAGGAGTGGTAGAGGACATGGAGGGGGGGAGAATTTTCCTCTTCAGGAATGTGTCAGGGGTAGATAGGAGGTAAACATACTAAAAGTCCCAGCTCCTGGCCCTGCCACTTCAGGGGGGAAGCGGGTGGAAATGTTCCTTTTTTCGATTCTTTACTTATAACTCGGAAACGATGCGTCGCGCGTCGTAAGGGAAAAATTCTTCTACGCAAAATTAAATATAAATAAATTTCCTACAAGAATGTCTTTATTCTTTTCTTCCTATGTGTTATAGTTTCCGAGGTATACGCCAGCGAAAATCGATAATTAATAAATAAATTAATTATTTATCTGAAATTTTTCTATCAAAGCGGTTTACCATGGACACCTAATAAATCACAGTGACAAAACAATCTCTATTTTACAACACTCGACGTATTTACTAACGTAATATTTTGTCGAAATCTATACATTTCCTTAAGTATACAGTGTGACTCACTTAAAATGAAGACACTCTTATAACTTTTTTATTTTGATTTCGATTTGAATCAAATTTTATTCAAATACAGAACAAATTAGGATCTACGTATGACCAGAGAAACACTCACCTGCTACAAAGGCAAAGCCACCTGCGGTACAAAAATATGCGGAAAAAATAAAAACATTTTGAATGTTAAAATTTCTAAAAAAATGCATCGGATCGGCGGCGCCAGAAACATACATACACCAAAATTTGATTTGGTTATTGATGGGAGATTTCTCATACATAAGCTCATCTGGCAAAGGGGATCCTCAGTTTCCGCAATTTATAGTGGATACGTGAAATTCGTCAAGACCCTCTAATATGATTTTTAAATTTTTCCGCATATTTTGTTACCTCAGGTCGCTTTGCCTCTAGCAGGCAAATGTTTCTCTGGTAATACATAGATCCTAATTTGTCCTATACTTGAGTAAAATTTGATTCAAATCGGAAATAAAATAGAAAAGATATAATCATTTTAAATGAGTCATATTTAAGGAAGTGTATAGATTTCGACAAAATATTACGTTAGTAAATATATCGAGTGTTGTAAAATAAAGATTGTTTTGTGACTGTGATTTATTAGCAGGCCACGGTAAACCGCTTTGACAGAAAAATTTCAGACCTAATTAATTAATTTATTAATTATCGATTTTCGCTGGCGAATATCTCGGAAACTAATTTATAGGAAGAAAATGAATATGAACATTCTTGAAAGGAAATTTAATTGCGTTCAATTTCCCCCCCCCCCCCCTGAAGCGGCAGTGCTAGGGGCGGGGACTTTTAGTATGTTTACCTCCTAACTACCCCCAACACATTCCTGAAGAGGAAATCCCTTTTGAGCATTCGTTGATTGGACTATAGTTGGTGAGAAAAAAACATATTTTCAGGAAAGTACATTTTGAGAGCATTTTGAAAATGCTAACCAATTTCACTCAACGGTATCATAGCATCTTGTCTGAAAACTGTTGGACATGATAAAATATGTTTCCCACATTTAGAAAAAAATGGCATAGGACAAATTGAGCAGCACCTAACTAATCAGACAACTTTTAGATAGTTATTAGGGTCTCCGTTACAAACCAATCAATTAGTTGCACTAGTAAAATTCTTAGATAATGATTAAAAAACCGCTGCCCGAGGAATCACTACTTCCACATCCAGATTTTCTATCCAAGTCACTCACAACGAAAAATTTTGTATGTGGAGATAATTGTTTATGGAACTTTAATAATATAATATTTGAAATCCTCCATCCCAAAAACCCATAAAACGATACCCCACATCGGTAGTGGGGTGGGGGTGGATGAAATAAAAAAATATTTTGAGGTTTCTGGTTCTTGTACACACACTAAATCACAATTTTTTTTCATCCCCTTTAATAGTGGGGTGGGGGTGGTACTGGGGGTTAATGGGGGGCTAATGCCAAATTTTTTTTTGAAACCTTAGCTTCTCTTGTATATACTAAATACCAATTTTATGAACTCTTACCTGCTTGATTTACTTATTTACCCCAATTTACCCCCCAACCCTTCGACGGAACAAGATGAAAATATAATCTAGTTCTAGATCTCGTTAAAGTACGAACATATGTGTACCAAAGGGTCTCGCCGGTTAAGTATATGGAATAGGGCCCAGCGGCTTACTGGGCTATTCATTCACATGAATGTTGCTTATGACTAGGAATGCTCAATAAAATATATAATAAACCTCTATCCCCTATATTAGCATAGTTAATTAAAAAATTATTTTTTTTCAAAACTATTGAAGATAATTGATTGAAATTAATAGGAGATGCTGATATAAAATAGCTTTATATTTTGTATTTTTTTTACATTCCTATTACGTCATTTAGTATATAAAAAAAAGAATTAAATTTTTTAGGGTGCTGTTTTTATATCAACCCCTCGAGTGACACCTACCAAAAAAATATATATTATTTAACACTAACATAATTATGGTGTGTAAAAATTACTTCAAGGTCAAATTGGGAGAAGATGCTTAAAGTTATAAATCTAGGTAATGAACACAGGCACACAAAAAAAATTAAGTGCGAAGTCACTTAGTTCCTACTTATTTGGAAGCCAATAATCAAATATACTACTACTTTTAGATTGGCTCTCAATTATATTTTTTGCTTCAGAAGTATTAATTTTATTAGACAATATGGTTAGGCCATTTTAATTAATCCACAGAAATATCTCCTCAGGAAAGGAGATTGTTCTGCCCAAAAGATTTCCTCAGAGGGGGAAATCTTTTGGGCAGAACAATTTTCCACCCACCACCCGTAATAAGCGAGGGGTGGGAGTAACTTTTGAATTTTTAATGACACTTTCCATTTTTGATCGCGTATTCTGATTCTACGAAAAAAATTGCATAACTTTTTTACCAAACATTTGTTTCTGCCCCACCTCACTCTGATCAGCGGGGATGGCGGTGTAACTTTCGATTTTTCAAAATCCTGCAGGCGAACATCTCTGTACTAGGGCATTTTTAGGAAAAATGTTTCAAACAGAAGATGCCCCTCTCTGAACTAAACAACTTTTGTTTGAAACATTTTACCTAAAAATGCCCCAGTTCAGAGATGTTTCTCTGCAGGTTTTTGAAAATTCGAATATTATACCTCCGTCCCCGCTCATCAGAGTGGGGGAGAAAAAAAATTTTTGGTACAAAACTTATGTAATTTTTTTTGTAAAATCAGATTACGCGATCAAAAGTGGAGAGTGCCGTTAAAAATTCAAAAGTTACCCCCACCCCAAGCTCATCAGGGGTGGAAGGTGGAAAATTATTCCACCTAAAAGATGCTCCCCCCTGAACGGAACAACTTTTGTCTGAAACATTCTTCGCTAGTGTCCTTTCCTGAAGAGATATTACTGTGGATTAATTAAAATGGCCTAATCATATTGTCTAATAAAATCAATACTTCTGAAGCAAAAAAAAATAATTGAGAGCCAAGCTAAAAGTAGTAGCATATTTTTTTGGTTATTAGCTTCCAAATGAGTAGGAATTAAGTGGTCTAGGTCTTCGCACTTAATTTTTTTTTGTGTGCCTGTGTTCATTATTTATATTTATATTTTTAAGCATCTTCTCCCAATTTGACCTTGAAGTAATTTTTACAAACGATAATTATGTTAGTGTTAAATAATATAGATTTTTTTTGCTAGGTGTCACTCAAGGGGTTGATATAATAACAGCACCCTCAAAAATTATATTATTTTTTTATATACTAAATGACGTAATAGGAATGTAAAAAAAATGTAAAATATAAAGCTATTTCATATCAACGTCTTCTATTAATTTCAATTAATTATATTTAATAGTTTTGAAAAAAAAATAATTTTAAAGTTGAGGGTTGTTACCCCCATAACTCTGCTAATATAGGGGATAGAGGTTTATTATATTAGTCTAGGAAATAGCGCGCAAATTCAACGACGAGTGGTTACCGTCTGCCAGTCGGTAATCAAAGAGACCATATAAGTACAAAATTTTTTTCTCTCTGGAACTTTTTGGTATGGTGGGGGGATAGGAAGGAGGGGGCATTTATTTTTAAATCGAATGATTATTGATATCTGTCCGCATAGGTAGTTAGTATATGTACTTCACATACTCCAATTACGCTCGTAGACGAAACTTCCGATCGGCGCGCGAGTTAACCGAAAATAAAACCAAAAAATTTAGTTTCTATTTCCGGTGAGCGCGCGCGCCGACCGGAAGTTTCTTCTGCCAGCGTAATTGGGGTATGTGAAGTACATATACTAACTACCTATGCGGACAGATATCGATAATCATTTGATTTAAAAATAAATGCCCCCCTCTCCCTATCCCCCCCCCCACCATACCAAAAAGTTCCAGGGAGAAAAAATTTTTGTACTTATATGGTCTCTTCGATTACCGACTGGCAGACGGTAACCACTCGTCGTCGAATTTGCACGCTATTTCCTAGGCTATATATTTTATTGAGCATTCCTAGTCATAAGCAACATTCCACTGTGAATGAATAGCCCAAAAAGCCGCTGGGCCCAATTCCATATACTTAACCGGCGAGACCCTTTCAAGTCAATATCTCAATCGGTTCCAGAGTAAACGTGCGCACAAAAAAGTTACAGACCGACAGGCAGACAAACCGACAGACAGACAGACAGAAGTTTTTTTCACTCAAACTTAAAATCTCGACGTTTCATGGCATTCTAAGCCTATGTGAACAATACAAATTTTTAAAAATTTTTTTGTTACTATCCACTGGATATGGAAGTAAACGGGGTTACCCGAAACCATCGAACTGAAGTTGAAGGACTTTTAAAATAAATTGCACAAAATGAAACTGGGATAAAGTATGAAAACTACTATTTACTGAAAATGACAAAATACAGATTGACAAGGATTGACAATTTGAATTTTTGAGAACTTATAATGAAGAGAAGAAACATTTATAATTGATATGTATACTCTTAATCTATGAAAGTATAGGCTCATAATAACAACCATAACAATTTCTTTTTGTTAATATTTAAAATTTATCTTTATTGTTACTCAACAAATTTCAAATCCGAATATAAACTGCGATACCCTTAAACATGGTTTAGGAGTATCATGTATAATAAAAGCAATGCTCAGTACCCCCGTATGGGGGTACTGAGTTTAGGGACCCAGGCTTCCGAAGACTCCGTAGTGGGGACCCGCCAGAGATTTTGAAATTTTTTTTTTTCAAATTTCTCCCCCCGCTCATCAATTATTAAGCGCAGGAACCCGTTGGCTTCTGAGAAGCCCATAGCGGGGACTCGCCAGAGATTTTAACAATTTCTTTTTTCAAATTGCTCCCCCCTGCTCATCAATTACACAGGTCTACAACAACAAAAAATTCTGGACTAAATGATAGGACTAAACCTATCATGCCTTAAGTATTTTTGTGTGCTGAATCCGAATTTTTAATTAAAAAATTTTCTACCGCGTAGATTTCGAGCAAATCCCAGTTTTTGTCGTCGAAATACGGTTTTTTGAAAAATTTTACGTTAACTCAAAATCTGCGGGGTAGAAAATTTTTTAAATTGAAAATTCGGATTCAGCACACAAGAATACTTAAGGCATGATAGGTTTAGTCCTTGAAGCAGATTTTTTTTTCAGGGGGCCCGACAGTGAATTTGGTACCGGGGCCCATGATTTGATGTGGGTGGCCTGACTTTGAATATGAACAATTCTAAGAATTTCACTTATTCAGTTAGTTACTTAGATACATTAATTACACAGGCCTGCGACCAAAAAACTTATTTGAAACTAATAGGCGATCTTTATAGATTTTTAGGTGCTGAATCTGGGAAAAATAATGAAAAAATTCCATCACCCTCAGGTTTTTTGCAAATTTCATTTTTTCTGGGTGTCGGTTTGATCAAGGTCGTGGAGAAGAGAGATCAGGGTAGATGAAACGTCAGTATGATGGGAGACTACTGCTGGTCACGTCATCGAGAGAATCCAGGTGTTACTCACAAGAGGAAAAGTAACAATCGGAGCTATTCCATGAAGAGGTAAAGGAAGTACAGGGCCATCAATGTCGATTAAATTAATTGAAAATACATTAACAGTGTCTTTCGTTGTAAACAAACTTAATTTGGAAAAATAAAACCTTTTTTAAATCTTTTACAACATCTCTACATTCCAAAATAGCCATATTCATACCTATTATTATTAGGTTCAAAATATTGGGTCGAGTTGCGGAAGAACGGTGGGTGATGGAGAAAAACTGATGTCATTTTCGGATTAAGCACTCTTCAAAACTGTTAGATCACCCTAAATGAATTGAATGATAATATTAACGATTTTTTCAACATTTTTCAGATTATTAACAATTTATGTTTATTTCTGAGCAGTTTCCGGCTATATCCAATAAAGCCCCATTACTAACTAGATCAATCTGTAGGTAAGGTTATGAGTAAACAATATATCTAATTCTCATTGCCCATTTTTGATTTGTTTTGCAGATATTTCTATAAAACTTCAAAAAGTGATACTTCTTTCAAAGATTTACTATTTAACTTTGCAAGATGAACGAAAAACTATGTGAAAGCAGACATTTTAGCAAGTATGTTTTATGTGCATCCCTAATAAATTATAGTCGTAATAAGCACAAAAAGTATTTAAAGCTTATTTTCAACTGTCACTTTTTGAAGTTTTATTGAAATATCTGCAGAACAAGTCAAGAACGGGCAATGAAAATTTGATATATTGTTTACAAATAGCCTTACCTACTACACGTTGATATAGTTAATAAATGGGCTTCTTATGGGAACAATTCGCCTATGTTTATCCGGCATTACATTGCACTTTTCGGGTAATCTTTGTTTTAACAATTTCTGTATCAATTGTTAACTAGAATTTCGAGATTAATAGTATAGCAACTGAATCTAGAAATAGTAATCTTTCCATTGGTTAAAAAATCATTAAGAAATGTTTAAAAATAAGACTGTAACCGCAGTGTAAACAAAGAATTAATCATTTTTCAGCAGTACAGAAATTTTTTGGAAAAAAAATTACGCTTTTTTACAATCGCGACCTCCAGATCTAGGCCCACAAGGTCATTACAGATAATGTACATATTTTTTCATAACTATATCTTCGAGTGCATACCGCATGATCGAATTTGTGGCTGCTGAGTCCCGACTATTGGCAATATACATTCTTAAATAACAGTTTATAATTTGTGGCCGCTGAGTCCCGACTATTGGCAATATACATTCTTAAAACCCTTAAATAACAGTTTATAACTTACCAATTTATATTAGGGAAGTAGATGTTTGTGTGCATTGATCCTATAATTTATTGTATATTGTAAATTGCATTTAGGGCTTAACTTTCCTGACAACTCAAGCCTTATTTATGTTTATATAGTGTGTTTCTTTAGTGTGTTATTCTTCTATTGCTTTTTTATTTGAGCAACACGAAATAATTCTAATACAGAGTAACGTATCATAAAGCAAAGAACATTTTAAAATTATTCGGAGAAAAATGTGGTGAGTACAGTCACATATATTTCTATTTATTCTAAAGCACGCCTTATTTTTCTATACAATATTAGAATTTTATGTACTTTAGTGATAGTTATGCCAAATTGTTAATTATTACTTCCTCGTAAAGTATCTCTATGCAGGTCAATACTAAAAATATTGTATACTTTCAAAGGAAGCAAAGATTTAGAAATACTACCGCTAAAATTCTAATATTATACCATATACAGGATGCCAATATGTTTTTGATAAAGTGGAATATACTTAGTTTGTTGTTTTTGTTGTTTGATATCAACTGTACCACTATTTGACACCTTATTATATTCACGATTATTATACTCTTCGCAAAAACGAAGAGTATATTGTATTTGATCGGCACATTTCTAAATCAGTAAATATCGCTCGTAGAGAAAAAATTTTCATATCATTATGTTAGTGAACGAATTCTGAACAACTTTCAAAATGTCCGTCTGTCCGTCTGTCCGTCCGTCACGTTTCTTGTAAGCACGATAACTTAAGAAAGAAAAGTCCGATTGTATTGAAATTTGGAAAATAAGTTAGCGTTAGCTAGAGGAAGAACCCTATTGTTTTTGAAAAAAATCAATCAGTAAATAAAAAAGTTATTAATCATTTAAATAAAAAAAAAATTTTTTTCAAAATTTCTGTCATTTGTACTTAAATAGAAATCTTGCGAAAAGTTATTCTCTATAATTTTTTTTTGTTTTTACATTTTATCAATATATATATTTTATAATAATGTATCTAATCCGTTGAAATATAATTCATGAACGATATTCATTTAAGTTTTCTGACAAGGTGAGATGGCTCAATGGCTAAAGCATTTATTTGCCTTGCAATCCCTATACGACAACTTCTTATTTCCCCACCTTTAATCTTTACTAAAACCTATAACCAACCTTCTCTATCCCCTTTATATATTCTATCTGTTTTATCCTTTTTGTTCTTTTGTTCTTTTTGTTTCTAAATTCCATCTTGACCTATAAATTCGTAAAAACCAAAATATTTCTTACCATACATTTTTTTTTGTTCTACGGCATTTTCCTGGAGGCAGGAAGACCACCAGGGTGGAATTACTTCAAACGGGTTTTTTCGTTGAGTTCTGTTTTCCCGTGTCACCAACCAAAATTAAATAAGTGCTTTGCCTAGTGAGTGATAATTTTTTACAGTTTTCTTTTAATTAGCTTTAGGTCCGTGTGGACACATTTTTAATTTTATTTTAGTTTTTAGGTCTACCTGTGAGAGACAGGAGTACTAACTAAGACATCCGTCGTTAAGCCAAACCGGACCTGCCTCGCCCAGCTCTGCAATCACCACGGTACTCAGCGCCGTGGTTGTCTGGCTGGCTCCGGACAGATTCCGGCAAGGTGCATAAATGTATATACAAATGTTTAATAAATTGTTATTGTTGTTGTTGTTGTTGCCTTGCAATCCAAAGGTCTCATGTTCGATCTCTCACACGGTGATTTTTTTTTTCATATATATTTTTATTTTCACAACAAAATTGGTATCACAAAATTTAGAATGTCCAAAAACTAAAATTATTTACAAGAAAAATGCGAAGAGTATCCTATAGAATGTGTAACAATTATATAAAAAAGCTCAGTAAATCGGCGAAGAGTATAATGCTTCCACTAGTTCACGTTTAAATCCACTTACTTAACACAATCAGGATATGGGACGACAAATTAAAGTACCTGGATATTCCAGTAAGTCAAATAAATAGAAAATGGAGACAAAAATCGCACAAAATGGCTATGGTTTTACGAAAGCGGATATAGTTCATTAAAATATAGAGTCGTACGTAGGTCATGATTGTTTGTGTATTAAATGGTTGTTACATATTAAACTTCGCTTTTTGTATACCGCATAATTAAGTGATAATATTGTTGTTTTCTCTTCCATGTAATATTTCGTGGGATATAATTAAAACGCTTATTATTATTATAATTATATTATTAGTACATTCTTTCATCTTGCAATCTTATTTGAATCAGACAGTACTATCGATATTAATTTATAATTCGATGAATTATTATTATTCACTAAAGCTTAAACCCTTGGATCCTTTGTATTAACTTTATCCTACCCAGTCTTTACTAGACTTTTTTGTTTGACAATGCTGATTCAACTAATTTACACATTCAAATTGTAACGATGAGTAGGTATAATATTATGGAAAATGAAGCGGAAAAATTGTTAATGCCCAGTCGATAGGAACAAATTTCGACGCTTAATGCAAAAAACTGATACAGTTTTGAAACTTGGTAAAGATTTTTACTATTGAACATACTAAAACTCATCCACAACTTCCTCTTGCGCCTGAGTCGCCGTTTTGCAAAAATTGTGCTCTGATTTAATTTTATATCTCTCTAGCCATTAGCGATATTAAAATTATGTCTTATATAAAAAATAAAGCTCATAAAATTCTCCACAAAAGACGTTATATGCATTTTTTCCGTAGCTAGTATTATACTTTTCGCAAGTGCGAAAACGAAAACTATATTGCATTTGATCGACACATTTCTAAAACCATAAATATCTATCGGCAAGAAAAAAAACATATCGTTGTGTTAGTCATAAAATTCAACAACTTTCAAAATTTTCGTCGTATGTCCGTCTGTCAGTTTCTACGTGAGTCACGTTTCTTGTAAGCACTAAGAGAGAGACGTCTGATATTATTGAAATTTGGACAATAACTTGGTATTAGTAAATAAAGAATCCTATTGATTTTGAGAAAATTGATCAGTAAAGGTCATGAAACATTTTAAGAAAAAAATGCACGTGAGGAGAGTTACAACACCTTTGATAAGATCCTATAAACACAAAGATATTGCATAGTATCCACAGTAGGCTAGAACCACCTTTAAATGAAATATGCATGCACTCTCTCATTTCCTACGGGAAATGGTAGCTTTATCTGTCCTGAAACAATTCCCATAAAATCTGAAATCATTCCCTTGGCCGTTTTCTAAAAAATTGACTTTTAATTTTTTTATTTTTTGAAAACTGATTTTTTGCATTGATAAGCTTGTTAATATGTCAATCAAGAAAGTAAAATTAAACATTCCAGTACAAATTTAAACTTAAGGCAAATTTGGGGAAATAACATACAAGAAACCTCCATGCTCGATAACTCCAGACGTTTTGATAATAATCGGGTTATATAAACTTTCCAAGTAGTCAATTTAGACAAAATCATTAGATTTATTCTTATGTTATTTTGAATGACAGCAATTTTTGTCTACCAATATATCCGTAACCAATGAATATCATTACTATTTGCGTAACTGGATTTGCTAGGGAAATCCGAGCGCCTCTACTGGCTGTCTGAGTAAACTTTCCATTCACTCAGTGAGATAACGGGTGAATGTGAGAACCATACCAACGCCGATGAAGACAACCCACAGAAGAGACATGACGATAACCCAACCACCCACCCACTACCCTGCAGGTACCGGACGAAACGCCGTCCAGTACCCGTAGTCACCTAGCTCCGTGCAGACCGAAAGTGCTACCAAAGCACTTAGGTCTGCACTTCCTCGAGCTACATAGCTCATCCCTACCTAACCGATGTTTCGGATGGCAGGATGTCAATTGACATTCCGCGTACCGGCAGTCAATCCCAGCCAAATATACCTCAAAGTTTCAGAACAGACAGATGACCCGGGGGGTGTCAAGCTGGCGAAGAAAGATCATCAAGACAGAAGAGCGCCAGAAGATGAAGGCCTTAGCCAGCAAGGTCCAACAAGCCAGGACCCGGGGAGGTGGGTCGAAATCATCCACACCGCTCACATTTTTGAGTGGGGTTAATGTAAAGTAAGCTCGCCTACCCCGCACAAGGCCGGTCCAGGTCTACAGCGATGTACCAGGGTAAAGAGCAGTAGTCCTGCTTGACCTTAGATATCTGAGACAGTCATCATTGCCAAAGAATATTGGCGTCGCTCGGTCACTCTTTAGAACTCTCTAGGCAAACAATCCAAGACTCCAAGAGTGAAAATTTTTTGTGACCATGATTAAAATCAAAGCAATCATGCAAAAACGCACGATGAAAATAGATATTGTCTTTGTCTATTGTATAAACGTAAGAATCACGGATTGAAGAAGATAACTGATACTTAACTGATAGGTTGTTTGAAATATGTCCGGGTATTCAGAGACTTCAAAAATGTAGTAGATTCTTGTTTTCATCAATGCAAAAAATCAGTTTTCAAAAAAAAAAATTAAAAGTGAGTTTTCTAGAAAACGGCCAAGGGAATGATTTCAAATTTCACGGGAATTGTTTCGGGACAGATAAAGCTACCATTTCCCGTAGGAATTGAGAGAGTGCATGCATATTTCATTTAAAGGTGGTTCTAGCCTACTGTGTATCTTCATCAATGTTTCAACTATCAAGATAATACCATCGAGAGATTATAAAAATTGCAAGTATAGTAATTAAGCCTATAATCTGTTCAGGCGAGTGTCCTAATTCGTTACACTCTCGTTGAATAATGTAGTATTATCTATCCGAATTTATGTCCATATTTTGAGTATTTCATTTTTTTTTAAGAACAAATATTGTTATATCCTTCAATATGATTTGAATATATTTTCTGTTGTTACGTGGTTTCTTCCAGTTGCCTAGCGCATAAACAAGTGGAAGCGTCACTTTGGCGTTGAGCTTCTATTTCGGTTAATCTCGAGCGCCACCTTTACAATTGTTTTACAATTACTGTTTATTAACGCGGAAATAAATCGGACGAAGGACCATTCAGCGTAATGCTGACAAACTGAACTAATATTAATAATTGAATTTGAAATACCTTGTGACCTCGTGTACTAGCGGCACTTCCTGGTGTTGTTCTCTTCTAGTTGGGCCCAACAAATTCCAGGTTTCCAGTATGGGAATATGGCAAGGTACACAAGACACTCCCGTGGTGATAAATAGCGGTTTTTATTATTTTTTAAGTTGACCGAAAAAATGACTTTTTATATTTTTTTTGAAGCGTTATTATTTTTGTTGATATGGAAATCAAAAACAAATTGAGTTATAGAAACAAAAAATGCTAGCATTGTTTTCTGAACGTACCGCCCATCCAAATGGCGAAGCATTTGTAATAAAAGTTTGTAATTTCCGTGGGAAACGTATTTATGAGTAGAAATATATCTAAACTATGAAACTAAAACTAGGTTAAATAATAATACAAAACTAATGAGGAGTAGGTAAGGGACATAGTTTTGCTATAAATGAATCAGATGAAAGATCTGAAACAGGTTCAAGATGGAGAGCTTTAATGGCGAGACATACGAATAAGCATAGAGATGCCTTTTGAGTTTTGCCACCCCGGCGTCTACCAAAGTAATACTAAACGGCCCAGCGAAGTCTACTCTGGTGCGCAGAAACGGTTTAACTTCAGAGACTCGAGGAGTGGGTAAATCACTCATCAGAGGTGTATAGGATTTTGGATTATGTTGCGAACAACGATAGCAATGAGAAATGCAATGATTAATTGCTCGTCTAGCGGACAATATCCAGAATTGTTCAGCTAATAAAGCCTGAAGAGCGGTTGCGCCAGGATGCAGATACTTATTATGATACTGATTAATAAGAAGTTTAGTTAATCGGTGTTCCCGTGGTAATAAAATTGGATGTTTTCTCTCAAAGGATTCCTGAGAGTGGCGAAGTCTTCCGCCCACACTGAGAATACCCTCCTGATCTAGGAAAGGTGCAAGTTTGCGTATAGGTTTAGCACAAGGGCTATTTGAACAAATTTGTTTTATTTCATTAGCAAAGACTAATTGTTGAATATGTTTTATAATGATAAGCAGCGCATTATGTAGTTCCAAATTTACCAAAGGACCCCGAATTAAATTAGTATTATCCTTTAAGTAGCTGGTAAATCGAATTAAATAAGCTATGCTTCCTTGAACCTTTCGCAAAGAGGAAAATCGTGATAATAAAATTATTATGAAATCATGTTGTCCAGTGACAACGAGAGAGATTGTATTGGTTTCTAAGTCTACATCGGAAGGCAAGGTAGAAGATGAACTAATAGGCCAAAGTTCAGGCGGAGAGCTGAGCCACTTGGGACCCGCCCACCATGAAGAACATTTCAAGAGGTCATGGGGAAGAAGACCCCGTGAGGCGCAATCAGCAGGATTATCGATACCATCAATATGATGCCAATTTTCCGGAGATAATTTTTCCTGAATTTGTGTAACACGGTTTGCAATAAACGTTTTCCACTGATGTGGAGAGGATTTAATCCAGGTTAATGCGACTGTGGAATCGGACCAAGCGTAAATATTTTTAAAAGCAATGTTGGCATAGGTGTCACGTACAAAATAAACTAAATCTGAAAGTAACAGTGCTGCACATAATTCAAGGCGTGGAATTGTGATACGCTTAAGCGGAGACACCCTAGATTTAGCACAAACCAAAAAAATGCGTACAGAACCATCATTTTCTGTAACCCTAAAATATACCACACATGCATGACCAGTCTCAGAAGCATCACAGAAACCATGAAGGTCACATGCTTGATAATTGTCCGTTATAACGCGCCGAGGTAACTGAAGTTGAGCGAGACATAATACATCACGCTTGTATTGTGACCAACGTGAACAAATCTCAGCGGAGGGAACCTCATCCCAAGATAATCCTTGTGTCCAAAGAATCTGGATCAAGTGCTTTGCAAAAAGAGTAAGCGGAGCTAACAATCCAAGTGGGTCAAATATGCGTGCGACTTCAGAAAGTATTGATCTTTTGGTACAACAACGGTCGATAGTATCTATTTTGTAAGTTAGGGAATCATAAGTTGGACTCCAGTTCAAGCCCAACACCTTTTGAAAGTAATCAGCAGTGTCAAATGATTGACAATTAGTTTGGCGTAATGATGGGGGTATGGAGTCTAATACGATAGGATCGTTGCTAGACCACTTCCTCAAATCAAATCCACCACTTTTAAGAAGATCTCGAAGTTGAGATTGTAAAGTAATAGCTTCTTCAGCAGATGAACAGCCCGTGACTACGTCATCTACATAAATGTCGCTAAGTAACACTTTTGCAGCGTGAGGAAAATTATCTTTTTCATCTGAAGCAATTTGTAAAAGAGTGCGGATAGCTAGATATGGAGCAGATGATACTCCGTATGTAACAGTATTCAATTCAAATTCTTGAACAGGAGTGTTTTGAGAAAAGCGCCATAATATGCGTTGATAGGCTCTGTGATCAGATGTTACTAAAATTTGCCTGTACATTTGTTTTATATCTGCAATAAGTACAGTGGAATGGGTACGAAACCGTAAAAGTAATGATACTATGTCTTGTTGTAATTTAGGACCTGTTAATAAGGTGTCATTCAGAGAAACATTATTAGTAGACTTTGCTGAGGCGTCAAAGACGACACGTAATTTCGTGGTAGAACTTTCGGGGTTCAACACACAATGATGAGGAATATAATAACACGAATCAGAATGATTGGAAGCAATTTGACCACTCACAGGAGACATGTGTCCACAGTCAAGATAATCCTGCATGAAATTTGAATATTCTTGTTTTAATGTAATAATAATAATAATAATAATAATAATAATAAAGTTTATTGAACCAAGTGTTACAAGATTGATTTAGATACATTAAATTGCTTAATTATTGAACAACGGTACAAGGAAAATAAACATTTAGGTAAACCTCACATAGTTATAAAAACTGGCCGTGAGTGCTATACCGATACTATAAAAAATACTATTTATAATAAAATGACTTAAGTAATAAATTAATTCTATTAAAATTCAACTGTACGAATAAGAGTTATAACTATTAAAATTAAGTATATTCTGATAATTGGATAAGTATATTAAGTATAACTAGTGCTATAATTTACAATTATTCTTAATATTTAGAAGTAGAAGTAGAATTTTAAATTGGCCGAAATAACTTAAATAATAAATTAATTGTATTGAAATTCAACAGTACGAATAAGAGTTATATTATAATTAGGTACATTCTGATTATTGGATAAGTATATTAAGTATTACTAAGGCTATGATTTACAATTCTTCTTAATATTTAAAAGTAGATAATATAATTTTCAATTGATCAAAAATACGCCAGTGTCAATAAATCTGTGTAGTATTTGGAATGGATAAGTTAGAAGCCATTTATTTATTTCGTATTTAAATTTGTTTAAGTTGCAGTTTTTAATTGCTGGTGGTATATTATTATATATTCTAGGAGCTAAATAGATAAAGCTTTTTTGTCCTATCGTTTTTTGGGCCCGAGGTACTGTTATTACATTTTTTTCTTTACTTCTAGTGTGATAGTCAAAAGGGAGAGATAAGGTACTCTGTCTGTTTTTATGTTTTAGGTAATTATATTGGTTTAGTATTAAAGCTTTGCAATATAAT
The DNA here is from genome assembly GCA_936432065.2 of Rutpela maculata. Classification (NCBI taxonomy): domain Eukaryota; kingdom Metazoa; phylum Arthropoda; class Insecta; order Coleoptera; family Cerambycidae; genus Rutpela; species Rutpela maculata. The sequence continues at coordinate 81,172,549 of OW386286.2, read as the reverse complement.
TTTCTAATAGTTAATAATTCTAATCCATTATATAATAAATCTGTCGGGTAAAAGTAATCTTTTTTAAAAATGATTTTAAAAAATCTTTTTTGTAATTTTTCTAGCGGGTCTAAATTGGTTTTGTTTATGCCACCCCAGGCTAGGATACCGTAGCATAATTGCGACTGTATAAGTCCATAATAAACAGTTTTTAATTGTTTTTCTGTTAATATGTTTTTTAGTTGTTTGAATGTATAGATGAGATACCTTAGTTTCTTACATACATTTTCTATATGTAAGTTCCATTTTAAGTGGCTGTCAAGAATAACTCCAAGATACTTTATAGATTTTGCACTTTGAATTTTCAGATCGGTTCCTTCGATGGTGATGTTTGTGAACTGTGGAAGATGGCTTTCGTAAGAACAGAATTGTAAATATTTTGTCTTTTCTATATTAATCGTAAGGAGATGATTATCGAACCAGTCTTTTATGGTTTTCAGGTTTTTACTTACGAGTTGCACTAGTATCTCCCAAGATCGTGCAGATGTAGAATCTTTATTCAAGCGATTTTCCAGAGATAAAAAACGACGCATTGCGGTATTAAAAGAATTACCTAAAATAGGAATATCTTCACGAAAAGGTAATGAAACGATGTATCTGCCTGATTTGTCACGAGTATGAGAATTGATAAAATTTTGCTCGCACTTAGTGTTCTCTGGAGAATTGAATATTTTGTCAGGTATACTTTCAAGTTCCCAAAACTTCTTTAATGTGGAATCAAGTTGTGAATAAACAGACACATGAAATGAGATAACAACAGCTGGTGTAGAAATATGAATTTTTCCAGATAGTATCCAACCAAAGATGGTTTTCATTGCGATTGGTTCACCAGGACGACCATATTTAATAGCGGGTTGTATTATTTGTGAGTAGACATCAGCACCAAGCAAGATGTCTATTTCACTCGATTTCCTATAATCAGGATCAGCGAGAGGTTTTTTAAATGTTCATAACCTTGAGTGGTAATGTGACTAGACGGAATATCATTACAGATGACCGGCAAGACCATTGCCTGTATATTAAAACTGGGATGATGTCTAAACATCGGAGTGACCTGACAAAAAGTCATGCCAGTACAAGCGGGTGAAGAAGTTCGACCAATTCCTTGAATAGGAACGGAGCATTGCGTAAGCGGTAAATTAAGTCTGTTTAGACATTTCTCAGTTATTACTGATATTTGACTGCCATTGTCTATAAGAGCACGGCAAGTTTGAAAATTACCACTAGCATCACAGATAGATACTAAGGCGGTGGATAAAAGAACTGTAACTGGAGCAATAGCACTAGCAACAACTTGAGGAATGTCAGCAGCAGCGGCATTATCTGTAGAATTAAAAGTCGAGATCGTAGTTGCTTCACGTGGAAAATGTAGCATCGTATGATGGCGTTTTTGACAAACGCGACAAACAGACAGGGAAGCACAAGTCGAGAAACTATGTGTTCCAAAGCAATTTACACAACGTCTGCATTCTTTAATAAAGTTATATCGATCTTGAGGCGACTTATTTAAAAATAAATCACATTTAAAAATAGAGTGGTTAGCATTGCAAACAAAGCAAGATGCTTGTTGAGGTTTTGCAAGAGGCACTGCTGAACCAATATTGTTTTGAGAAGATGTTTCCACCACGAGAGACTGCTGTTTTGATTTTATGGGAGATTGCGTATGTTGCTTATGAGATAATGAAGGAGAAAATATTCCAGTGTTAGAAGTTGAATACTGAGAGACACCAGAACAAATATTTGACAACATAGTGCTAGACTCCAAAGCATTGCATTGATCGGTCAAGAATTTAATTAACTGTTCATATGTGGGCAACTCCGTAATGCTACGATGCATTTCAAACCGTTTTCTAGTATTGGGATCAATTTTCTGCATTAACCAATTAAATAGAGTAAAATCCCACAAGTCAATTTCATATTTATTGAGAGCAAAAATATTTTCAGAAAATATATTTAAGAGAGTACGAAGAGAACTTGCGGAATCAGGTTTAGCTTTTGGCGAATTAAGAATATTTCCCCAATAGGTCGAAATAAGTATGCGTTTATTGTCATATCTTTTCTCTAGAGTTCCGAATGCAATATGATAATTATCAGAGGTTATTGGTAAATGTTTCACTAATTTTAATGGTTCATCAGATAAGGCACTTATTAAGTATTTGAATTTCTCTGTGTTAGACAAATTTGTGTGATTGTGTATCAATGACTTAAACACTTCATAGAACGTAGTCCATTCAATAGCATTACCTGAAAATTTAGGTATCTGAATCTCCGGTAGATGAACAGTATTTTTATTGCTTTCAACATCAACCCTTTGATTTGTAGTAACAGCAGATGCCATTTTGGTTAATTGTATATCAACAGCTTGAATGTTATCATGCAAATCATCTATTTCTTCCACCAGTGAATTCAGTTGATGCAAATTTTCAACTGAGAGTTGACTCAATTTTAATGATTTGCGTTGTTCTTGAAAATCCTCGTAAATGAGGTTAGATCTTTTAAATTTTGCATAAAACATAGAGTGCGTTGAAGTGTCTGCCACAACGGCAGATGAGTATTCTGACACGGCGGTTAATTTTCTAATTACCACATTACATTCCCTTACAAAATCCTCAAACTTCATTTTGTAAGTATTGATAAGCTCCTTAATAAAGTTATATTAACCGAATGTGAATAAAATTACAAAATAGTTGTATTAATCAGTACTCACAAATACGTTGGAATGACAATATAATAACGAAAATATGTTTAGAGGAAACAAGAAAATGAATTAATTATAGCGGCAGGTTCAATAAAAAAACACCGTGTGCTAGTGTCAAAATGAATTTAAGCAACAAATGTCAGTTATGAAATAATTAATTTAAAACGGTTTTAGATGGATGTAAGGCAAAGCTGGTTTTCTTTTTTTAAGGTATCGGCATCGAAGGATCAAAAATGTTTATTAACGCGGAAATAAATCGGACGAAGGACCATTCAGCGTAATGCTGACAAACTGAACTAATATTAATAATTGAATTTGAAATACCTTGTGACCTCGTGTACTAGCGGCACTTCCTGGTGTTGTTCTCTTCTAGTTGGGCCCAACAAACTCCAGGTCTCCAGTATGGGAATATGGCAAGGTACACAAGACACTCGCGTGGTGATAAATAGCGGTTTTTATTATTTTTTAAGTTGACCGAAAAAATGACTTTTTATATTTTTTTGTGTAGCGTTATTATTTTTGTTGGTATGGAAATCAAAAACAAATTGAGTTATAGAAACAAAAAATGCTAGCATTGTTTTCTGAACAATTACTCTAATAATTTATATTTACTATGAAAAATACCTGGACAGTGCGGACATCAGGAATTCTATTTCGTTGTATTTAATTTGAATTAATTTTAAATGATCTCGTTTATACATTTATTCAAGCGGAATAGTTTTGAATGGAAATTATAAAAAACCTCTGACAAAAACGCGTGGGCCCTGCTGTGTCAACTCGGTTAATTATATTACTGCGTGCTTACCTCAATGGTTGTTATTAATATAGTGTCTGGATGAGAAGTGTCGTTTAAAAATCTTTCATGCAACTGAATATTTCCAGTGGGTCGGCCAGCGCCCACTTTTGTAACAATTTATTAATATTTGCGCCATCTTCTCAGCGGGGTTTATTACATTTCTACATAAGGTAGAATTCTACAACGCGGTTAAAATGCTTAATCCGTGAGAAATCTCTAGTTGTAGTTCGCATTACATGGGAGTTTCTCATTTGCATGGATGTGGGGCGATAAAAACAAATGTGATTAATTTTGAATTCAATGAATTAAAACTAGTAAATTCAAATGTAAACGGAGTAAGCAACGAAGCGTAGTGTTAATTAAATGCATTTTGGTACCAGGAAAAACACTTCGTTAAACTGAGAGACAAGAGACTCCCAAGTAGCACAAATATGCTATTCAGATGAGATAACGAAAATGGAGCCACTAAAACGTTTCAACGGGTTATGTTTAGTTATATTTTGGTCATCTTATTTTAGTCGTAGTTTAGCGTAAAATTTAAAAACGAAGTAGTTATGATGATCTTTTTTAGCTATGTACTGGTCATATATGAGCAAGTAATTAAATAGCAACAATGTTAAATCCTAATACTGCCATTCTAGCCATAAAAATGGCTAGAATATGTTGACATAGTTTTTGTTATTAATATAGTGTTGATATCCAGACTATTACTATAAAATTAGCCTAAACATGACTATATTAATTAGCCTTTATTCTAGCGGTTTTCTTAGCTGTTATTACCGAATCATGACTGAAACAATAATGAAAAAATATCCTTATTAAATGACTATTTTAGAAGTAATTTTGTACACATTAAAATCTAAATTGAAGCCAAACGGCGAGATAAAAATATAACCTAAAAACAAGTATTAATAATGTTGAAAACTTTATACATACGCAAATAAGTTTTAACAGAAAAATAAGAATGAAATGTAAAAGAAAATATAGGCAGGGTTCCATATATTATTGGAAAATGAATGTCGCCTAAAAGTAAGTTCAAAGAGCAGGTACTTATATAGCGGAATAACACTTCACGGGGCGTTTTCGTTGACGTTTGTGTCTACAAAAGCTATTAGTGGGTATAAATATTTAGATTATTAAAGTGAAATTGTCAACTTATCTTCTGCATCAGTGTCCAAGAATACTGACATTCTATTTCCTATGGTTCTAGCCATCATTAACATTTTACTATTATTCCTTTTTGTTGCATATGGTTGCTGGGAGTATTTTGTGTCTGGTTTTGATTGCGGATTAGTCAAAAATGTATGTATGCTTTTGTATTTGACAAGTACAGTTGGCTATTTACTACCTACTTGAAAGAACTGCACTAAGGCAAATTGGCTAAATTTGCTCCTCGATGGTTTCACCCACGCAATACATTTCCAGAAACTTTAGTAACAAATTTTAATTTGGTTGGAGAAAGGAAATGTAAAACGTTGGAGAAACAAAGGTCAAAATACAAACTAACCCGTTCCACACAAAGGCATTCAAAAGAAACGTAAAAAAGAGAGGTTATGTCTTTCATAGTTTATCCGTATTTTGATGCAAAAACTCGTTAACCACTTCAACCAATTTTCTGGTAATAGTTTGGTCAATATGATCGGTTAAATTTGCCATTTGACGAAAAAAGTTTATTAGATCTTTTACAGTCATATTATGTCTTATTTCTAGCATCATTAGCGAAAGCATATGCCAAATGATGACAACTTGTCGCCTTGTTTTCTATCAATCAAGAAGAACCCGAACGACGGCCATTACGTTCATTTTCAATACTTTATTAATTATATCTATAAAATAACGTTTTCATTTACTAATTCGATATTTTAATAAGTTTTGATAACCTTACCATCGATTGTGCTTCTTGAAATTACAAAATGTTTATATGTATATATTTCAAATAAATTTAATTACGCCTTAAATTTAGAGATTTCTGGAGGTTCATTTATTTTTACGAGTATTTTATATAAGTTTACAGAAAAAATTCGTGCGTTGATAAAATTGATTGACCATATATGCAATTATGATGTTCATATAATTTTAAAGATGAATAAACTATAAGTATGATGGACGTCCATTTTATCTAACAACGCCTGCTTAAACCCAAAAGATGACCAAAATAGTGTTCTTGTTTTATTTTAGGTGTAAAAGTCATGATTTATTCACACCAACTCTTTCACTATAAGAGCCATTTCATAACTAGTAATAATGCAGCCACAAAAATCAAAAAGAGAGCCAAATGAGTTGCGCATGCGTTATGGGTTATGGCAATTTGGCTCCAGTTGCGTTTTGATGACCAAGATATGATTCCCCATTTTCGTCAGTCTTCAGAACGCAATAATTCAGTATAAATAATAGCCATCATTTTTAGCTACTGTAACATGATACAACTACTTGTGCTACTTGGGCTATCAAATTTGTTTGGTTAAATATTCGAAAATCATGAATATCCCTAACTCTTTTGAAGTAGTTTAAATCAGTTTCAATGCATAATTTATATACTCGATGGCACGATGGTTATGTGATAATTTTTAAAACTGATCGTATTAAATAAGTTAATTAAAATTCGAAATCTTAGGCTAGCGCATATTTGCATAAGTTTACATAAAGTTTCATGAAAAATTTAATCTTTATTTCTAACTTCAATATCTCCACTTTTTGCTTTTTAACACAAACTTTGCATAATTCGATCAATAAATAAATAAGTTGCACTCGTATAATTTAATTACAGTGCATGTTTAAAATCTGAGCTGTTTAGCTAGTAGCATCAAGACCTCAATAAAGTTCACAACACGAAAAAATTTAAACTATTTTTAAGATTATTATACTTGAGCTAAGAGAATGTTTCGAACAATATTCAATGCTAACTTATTCTTAAACTAATATGTCGTTTAATCAGTTGAAAAGTGCAGATCATTGCGATCTATTACATTTAACACTTGACGTAAGAAGAATTTAATTTCGTGCAACAACCATATTATTTAAATAAAGTTGATGAATTACTTGAGTCAATAAATATCTGAATAGAGTTAAGAACTCTCATTAAATGAAAAGATTTCACTTTTCAAAGTGAAATGGTACTTTTTATTTGTGTCTGTTTAATAGAAAAATTCCAAGGATTGTATTTATAACAATTATTGTATTATTAATGTAATTATTCCAGAAACATTGTTTGCAGTTCTATTCTAAGAACGGTACTCTTATGTCAAGAAAAACATTGATTAAAATTGAGTAATGTAATACTTGAAGCATAATTGTGATATTTACTTAAATTAAGAATTTACTCCGATATAACCTTATCGATTAACAGTACCTGAAATAAGTACGAGTAAATCTAATAAATTCTTATGCTTTGAAAGAATTAAACTTATCTCTGTTTAAATAATGGCGCTAATGAAACTCAAAACTATGTTGGTTTTTGGTCGTATAATATCAGATTAATAAGAATGTATTATGCCATGTAATATTATTCGAGTGTAAAATTTCAAGTATAACCGATTTGATAGTTTTCTTTCCGTGATATAATGTCAACTTACCCCTTTGAGGAAGTGCTGCATGTTTGAGGGTTTAGTATCAATGACGATGTTATGTATCTCCTTACTCTTGATCTCTTTCAGCACAGCTCGATAAGACTCCGGATCGGCCTGACGCAGGTGAATTTCCAGATCCCCATTGTGTGGAGACCGCACTAGCTCTCTCAGTTTTATTAGACCTATAACAAAGTAATTGTATGTCACATAGTTGTCGCCGTTACAAGCAAATTGTTGAAGCTAAGTTTAAATTAGGTACATGGTAGAAATACCTCGTTGGTTATAGTGTAACAACATTTAGGATTAGACGATTAAATGAGACAGTTAATTACTAACACATTCACGTAGTGGAGTGGAAGTATAGTGATAAAGTAGTCGTAAAAATAAATTTGAAATTTTTCTTTATTCATGGGCTTAGAATATCATGATACGTCGAAATTTTAAGTTTGAGCAAAAGATTTTGTCTACCGGTATGTCAGTCTGTAACTTTTTTGTGCACACGATTACTCTTGATATGAAATTTGGTACACCTAGGTATGTATTATAATGAGATCTGTAACTAGTTTATATTTTGATCTTATTTCGTTGAAGGATAGGGGGTAAAGGGGGCAAATAGGGAAAGCAAGCGAGTAAGAGTCTCTTTGTGATTTAGTGTACATACGAGAAGCCAAGGTCTCAAAATGATTTTGACGGCAGTCATCTCCACTATCACCCTCACCCATTAAAGACGGTAAAAAAAAATAAAATTGTGATTTAGTGTGTGTACAAGGAAAGGCGAGAAAGCATCAACATTTTTTTTTGGCATGAGTTACCCTCACTACCGTTCCCTTAAATAACGGGGTACGGATGTTAGTGGGGGACTTCAATAGAAAATTTGGAAGCAGAAGCAGTGACTCCAAAGGCAGCAGTTTTGCGTTTTCTTCAAAGAAGATCTCATTTTTGTCCTCTAGTGCGTTTTCCCAAACGCCACCATATATATGCCTGTCACTTATTCATGTTGACAAAGTAAAGTAAAAACTTGCAAAAACTGGAACGAGAACACCAAAAATAGTAATATTAGTTACTCTCGATGCCCAAAGGGTGAAATATAGCAAAAATGTGGATTCATTTTTGTGTCCGCGACGTAGTTAACTCTACAATGGTAAGTTAAAATGAAACTGGAAAATACTTTTTAAATATTTCTCAGAAAATATAGCTCTTCATGTGAACGCTGAAATTTCAGAACTGAAGCATGAAAATGTGAAACAGGATGAAAATGTTCAATTAAAAGCTGAATTGAGAAAAAATGGCGAGAGAGTATATGCAATTTTGAAATCTATTTTCACAATTGGACAAACTTAAAAAATACAACGACCTAATCAGAACTGTGTGAAGTGATCGTCCGAAGACATTACTTCTGCAATAACACTACGAAGCGTATTACCTTAGGGTTACAGGTTTTTAAGAGATAAAAATTAGTTTATCATAAAATCATTATATAGAACTACATAATGTAACAATTATTTAACATAAATATTAAATATATAATATCATAATGAGAAATGTTATTTTATAATGAATATATAAATATAAATTTTTTATGTAACTTAATCTTGATTGTTTTATTTATTCCATATATCAGTTAATGAACAATATCGATTCCTGTAAAGTAGGAACTCTATTTTCGGTATTGAAACATTTTTGAATGCGAATCAGTTGCTCGTCAGTTTCTTTTATTTCCTCGCTGTTTAAAAAATTCACCCACTTTTGAATTTCAAAAATCTCGTTTTTTTAGGGAAAATAATAAATATTTTTATTTGTCATTACCCATGACAGGTTACAGGTTACAAAAAGATTAATTATGTTTTAGTAATTTCGGTTTATGTAAAATTAGAAATTTTCGAGGTTTTTATTTTTTTGCAAAAAAACAAAATGGCTGATAGGAGTTAGACCTTTGTAGTTTTGTTCATCATTTGTTTGCAAACATTTTGATTTTTAGATTTGGCCTGATCCGATGAACAGTACCCGAGATATTAAAAAAGAACGGGACAAAAACACGTTCTTCAAAATTAAAATTCAATTTCCAAGAAACGCTCACCTCCAAAATTAGACAAAACTTCACTATACCTTCTTGATAACATACAGATTGCATTTCAAAAAAAAATTGCTCCCTCCAATTATAGTTGAAATCATACTTTTAATGCTTAGTTTTATTCGAGTACGTGCGTTCTGAATGAATTTGTTAACATTACTAGAAACGCAGTGCTTGTAACAAATGCTCGTGAAAGAAACTATGTTTAAATTAAAGGGGCCCCTTCTGACCCATTTAGGGCTTGGGTTCGGGGTAAAATGAATTTTCTGAACCTAGTTATAGTAGTAGTACGTATTTCACAGGTTTTTAAGTTAAAAATTGGCTAAAATGTCGAAAAATGAAAATTTTGCAAAACTCTGAACAGAGGTATTTCGGATACTATTTGATCCACAGGATACGTTCTAGTACCAATTTGTAGCAAATTTAGTCTACTTTTAAAAAATACTAGGTTATGTTTACCCTTGGGTGTCAAAATCGACAAAAACTGAAAAAAAAAACAAAAATTTCACAGTTTTTTGGATTTTTGACCAAGACCCGGAGGTCTGCCGAGGTCGTAAACTTAATTTTTAATCCTTTACAACATATCAAAAAAGCATAGATTTAACGTCAGGTAACTCCTTTTTTGATGACAGTTACTGGATTACTCATCAATTTTGAAACTTGGACGAAAAAAAAAAAATGTTTTTCATATTTTTCCCCCCCGGTCATCAATTTTTTTTCCATTATGAATAAGAGGGCGTAAATATATGATTAGCCTAAAGCGCGCCAATTCTTAATCCAGCCCTGCTTCAACCCTGTGTTTCTAAGATTATTGAAAATATTGTTTATATTAGAATGATTTCATTTTTTACCGAACACAAACTTGTTAAGGAATATCAGTTTGGCTTTCTACCAAACCGTTCAACTGAGCAAGCTATATTCCATTCACTTTCTGAAATTATTTCAGCACTTGGATTAAATAATAAAGTAGCTTGTCTCTATTTTATGTGACAAGAGTTTTCGACACCTTTAATCACTCAATCTTGCTGGATTAACTAGAATTATACGATGTTCGGGAAACCTGCAATAAATTAATTAAATATTATCTAACTGAACGATTTCAAGTCACGTCAATCACTGCCTTTAAGGATGGAATATTACAACCTTACTTTTCTAATAAGGTGGCTATACAACAAAGTGTGCTTCAGTGGTACATACTGGGACCTCTATTATTCTTCTTATGTACTAACCACTTGCAGAAAATTTTAAGAATAATTAATCTATATCAGTACGCAGATGATAATTCATGTGTGGGAACTGACTCAACTGTAACAGACTGTGTAAGTAAACTCATTAGTATAGCCTCTGATATGACATAGTTTTGTGAAACAAATGGTCTAAATTTAAATGGGAGTAACACTTCCCTTGTGATGTTCCCTCCAACTGTTAATATTGATTTCTCTTTATATGTACCTTTGGGTGATATGTCAATGGGGAACATTTCTTTTTATTATTTCCGCCAGAGTGCAGCAGCCGTACTCGGTTGTTTCATATACTTTTTTAGGTATGTGGGTAGTTCGCGCTGTTGTGGTTATGTTATATTCAATATCAATACGAATAGTATCTCTTTGAATAAACAAAGTTAATTAGAAAAACGTATAAAATGAAAACATGTTGCTGTGTACCAAAGTGTTCCAGCACAGGAAATTTAAACTATTACAGGTTATATTATATGACAAGTTCAGAATGACTAAACCGAGTACGCATGGTGCAATCTGTCTGATATAATAAGAACTAGCTTGGATTGTTCCCCATTAGGCAGGTAGATCATGTGGAATTTCTTGGAGTAACTCTAGATAGTAAATTAAATTGGGAAAATTATACAAATATCTCAATATCCGGGTTAAACTAGTCACGTTATTTAATCCAATTTTTAAGAAATCAACTAGTACATAGTTTACTAATATTTTATTTCTCGTAAGAACAAAACGTTTTAGGATATGCCATAATATTTTGGAGATCCTCCGTCACAGAGAGTATTTGTAACTCAGAAACGAGTCGTTAGATGTATGGTGGAAATTTTCAATAGAGAGTCATGTAGACCTTATTTTAAGAAATTAATATACTTACTATCCCATTTCTTTATATTTATAAACTTGTTTTATTTGCTAAAAAGTCCCAGTATCTTTATTAGAAACAATAAAATATATCACTTAATGTCAACACGTCATGGAGCTGATTTAATACTTCATACATCATACTTTTTACCAAAAAGAGCCATGTTATAATTCTATTAAATCTTTCAATGCTCTGTTAGAACACTTAAAATTGATACAAGTTAATGTATTTAAAAGACAATTACAAAACTTATTTAGTTGAAAATATGTTTCATCCCTTCAGTGAATTTGTGAATATATAAGTTCATGTGAAATCATCTATTTTTATATCTTACATATTTTTATGTTTACGATATTACTATCATTCTATTATTTCTTGTCGCCATTTGTCAAACTCAGTGTATTCTAATTCACTTCTATTGCATACTTCGTTCTTTGCTCTCGCTCTATTCTTCTATCTATTTTTCATTTTTTTAATTGTATTTGTAAGTTTTATCTATTTATTGCAGCTTTAAAAAAATTGTAAACTTTGGACAATGCTAATGTTTTTTTGTACAAGGATCTACAGCAATGAAAAATGTATTATTATTATTATTTATTATTATTCAATTACAGTAAAACACCGTAATATTGCCCTTAAATATAATTATTCTGAAATGAATTTCTACGATGCAATGTTTTGTTCTCTAAAATTGTATGCTCCATTGTGGGGGTGCTAATAAAAGTGGAATATTAAAATCGACTGTATATTGTATGTATACAGTTATGTACTTAATTTAATGAATGAAATGAACTTGGTTATGTAACTGAATGCCTGCTCCTAAAAATAACATAATTTTCACCGCAAAATGTATGCAGGAAGTAGGAATATTGTCCACTTTTAACCGACCGGTAAGTTCTCAGTTCGATCATACATGTTTGACTTCATATCTTGTTTGTAAGCGTAAGGCCTACTTGGCAATGTTGCAAATGTAAAGTACTTTAGATGAAGCGGGGTTATTAAGCATATATTATACTCTTATTTACTCGCATGTTTCATACAACATCTGGGAAATTGAGCTAATATTCCAGATGGATTATAATGAAGCTGCAAACTCCAAGTACGTTAATATTAAAATGTTTGATTGTCATTTATAATCCATCTGGAATATAGGAAGGCCTACTTAGTATACCCGCACATCATACGTCAAATTATAAATACTACAATTGTGTTTTATTTTTCAATAGGCTCCCATCTGATATAAGAAATACACAGAATTATAGAAACTATAAAGCCACAATCTGAGAAATCCCTGGACAACAAAGAGTCCACCCTAGGTGTCTTCGTAGACATAGAAGGTGCGTTTGATAAAACCACCTTCCTAAAAATCACGGCAGCTCTAGTGGAGAGAAACGTCCCCACGATTATGGGAAGCTGGATATCCAGCATGCTCTCCAAAAGAGCTGTACAAATCAGTGTGGGAGACGCTTCTGTGCGAGGAATGGTTGCGAGAGGCTGCCCGCAGGGAGGTGTAATATCACCACTGCTATGGAACTTAGTTCTCGACAGCCTCTTGCGCCACCTCAACTCAGAGGGTTTCCACACAATCGCCTACGCAGATGATGTAACAATACTGCTCAACGGAAAATTTGAAGGAGTCCTCTGTGAAAGGATGCAGGGGGCTCTAAGAATAATTGAAAAATGGTGCAGAGAACACTCGCTGTCTGTTAATCCCAGGAAGACGGAGATGGTTCTCTTCACAAGAAAAAGGGAACCAGGAGCACTGAAAGCACCAGTTCTCCTGGACACAACACTAAGTTTCGCATCAGAAGTGAAATACCTTGGGGTAACCTTTGACGCCAAACTAACATGGAATCTTCACTTAGACAGAAGACTAAAAAAGGCTTACATTTCTTATGAGCAGTGTCGCAGGACCGTGGGGAAAACCTGGGGAATGAAACCCAAAGTGGTCATGTGGATATACACTGCCATCATAAGACTAATGATAACCTATGGAGCTGTGGTCTGGTGGCCTAAGAATAAACAGACTACAGCGAGAGCCAAGCTCAGCCAAGTGCAGAGAGTTGCCTGCCTAAGCATAACAGGAGCTATGCGAACAACGCCAACGAGAGCAATGGAGGTAATGCTGTGTCTGCCACCACTGGATCTATATCTAGGAGAAGTGTCCTTAATAACAATGGCACGCCTCAAGTCCGTTGGCCTACAACCAAATGTAGGCTGTGGGGAGACCAGAAGTCGCCTGTGGAATGAGGCTGTCAGGAAGACGCCTCTTCTACAGGCATGCACAGATGGTATCTCTCCCCGATTTGTCTTTGACAGACCCTACACAATACAGGCAAATAGTGAAAACGAGACCGCTGGTGAAGGTGTGATAAACATTTTCACAGACGGATCAAGGAAGAAGGAGGGGGTAGGATGTGGAATATATTCCAGAAGCCTGCAAATCCAATATAAATGGACTATGGATGAGAGAGCCAGCATAGTACAAACTGAACTGGCGGGCATAACCATAGCCGCAAAAGAGATTGTCCGCAGACAAACTACGGGCAAAACAATCAGGATCTACACAGACTGTAGACAATCACTACTAGCCCTGAGAAGTTACAAAATAACCACAGGAGCAGTATGGGAATGTCATCAAGCACTTGTGGGTGCCTCCAGTACGAACAACATCTCGGTATGCTGGGTGAAAGGACACGCACAGTGCAGTGGCAACAAAAAAGCCGACAAACTGGCCAAGAAGGCAGCAGGGCAACTTATCTTTGGACCAGGCCCGACCAGCTTGTTACCGATTACGGCGACAATACAATTAATTAAGGAGAACACCCACAACGAATTTAAGAAGCTGTGGGATGAAACAAGCAGCTGTCAGCTCGCTAGGGAACTACTCACGTATCCCAACAAGAAAACAGCAATGGACTACCTGGCAATGACCAGAAGGAATCTACGTTTTATAACAGGAATCTAGACTGGACACTGTTCGCTAAGGAAACATCTATACAATATGAGATTAAGCGAAACACCTCTTTGCAGAGGTTGTGAACAAGATGAGACGGTTCAACACGTACTCTGTGACTGTTCAGCCGTCTCATCAATCAGAGAATCCATCTTGGGAGAGCGTTGGACTACCTTGGCCAATGTAAGGGAGATGCCCCTAGGCAACATCACCACCTACTTCGAAAGATTAGGTTGGTTGAAGGCCTAGGCGAGTGTCTGCCTAGAGGGAGGATGTACACGGGGTCCAATGGGGCCTAAGTTCTGTGGTTTTTGACCACCCTCCTGCTAATTCCATACTACATACAAAGCCACAATCAGGATTAAATTGCTGGTGACTTAAAGCTAATTAAGTAAATTTTTAGGGAAATTCAAAGTAGCATATCTTCAAATCGTTAATACGGTTTTCGAGATTTTCTTACAAATTTTCAATGGAATAAATGGGCTTAATCATGACATATAATTAGGATAGAACATAGACTTTGCATACAGGATGTATATTGTATATTGACTCTCGCAATTTTGGAAAATATAATTAGTTCCGAAAATCTAAAAAACAGTTGCAGGTTTTTATCTGACAATTATGATGATCAGGAACAAAATTTTGACAGTTTTTTTTAAATCCTTCATATTTCTAGAAACACCGGGTGCCACAGGCTAGTGGCTCCCCCTATAATTCCTTTATTATTTAACTTATCCATTTGAAATTTAGGGTGCATAAACTACCTGTAAAAATGGATTTTCGGGCATAAAAACGGTATGAGACCATTTCCGGTTTACCCGGAAATGACCGCAGCTTTCGATTTTTAAATGGAACACCCTGCATATTTTTACATATTTGGATTCAAGGCAACATTCTGAGTATGCCATTGATTGTCGCGAATTTTTGAGTCGATATTCAGTTATTTTAATCATTTTAAGACATTCGTCTAGAGTGCTTTGGAATACCAAAATTTGCTCTACGGCAGGTAAAGTCAAAGGGAAAAAACTAATTTTTCGTTTAATTTCATTAATAACTATTTACGAAGCTTCCAAAATTGAACAAACCACTTTTTTATCGAAGACCTTTTTTTTTTCAAATGGGAAGGTCGCTCATAGCGTTCAATAAATTATAGATTTTTTTCTGAATTCCTTGATATTCATTTCAAATCTATGCTATTTGTTTTTTTTATGTTTTTAAATTTATTTAAAAATAAAAAATCATTTTCAAAATAATTTTAGTGATCCTTATAGTTTGTACTGGTACTTATACCTATTGAGAAACAGAAGAGAGAACCAAAAGATAGTTATTTACATTTCATTATTAGACATATGATTTTTGCAAAGGCAACTACATTAAAGTTCAAGAAAAATGATATTGAAAGTGATTTTTTATTTTTAAATAAATTCAATAAAATAGAAAAACGAATAGCATAGATTTGAAATGGATATCAATGAACTCATAAAAAAATCTATAATTTATTAAACAGTATGAGCCACCATCTTCCCATTTGAAAAAAAAGTTTTCGATAAAAAAGTGATTTTTACAATTTTGGAGGCTTCGTAAATAGTTATTAAAGAAATTAAACGAAAAATTATATTTTTCCCTTGGACATTACCTGCCGTAGAACAAATTTTGGTATTCCAAAGCACTCTAGACGAATGTCTTAAAATGCTTAAAAAAACTGAACATCGACTCAAAAATTCTCAAAAATCTCATGGTATATTCAGAATGTTGTCTCGAATCCAAATATGTAAAAATATACAGGATGTTCCATTTAAGAATCGAAAGTTGCGATCACTTCCGGGTAAACCGGAAATGGTCTCATACCATTTTAATGTCCAAAAATCCATTTTAACCTCCCCACAATAAAATTGTGGGAGGTTACTACAATTAGTCCAAAATCGAAAATTGAGATAACATCAAATCTTTACGTTTTGAGGTCCCAGGAACCCAAAAAAGTTGTTTTTGAAAAATGTCTGTGTGTGTGTATGTGTGTGTGTGTGTGTGTGTGTGTGTGTGTGTGTGTATGTCTGTTAGCACGATAGCGGCGAAGCCACTAAACGGATTTGGATGAAACTTTGCATGAGGGTTTCTTTAGTGCTCCAGAAGATCTGAAAAGGTTTTGGTTGAGATCGGATTACGTTTGTTGCTGTTTTGGCACAACAAGTTGTTTATTTTATGATTACTTACAATTTGTAATCGAACCATTGAAAAGCAGTAAAAATTCCGATTTCAACGATATATAACACTTGCACTCTTTAGCTTTGGTTTCCGTGAAAAAAATTAAAAACCAAATAACACGCTTCTTGTGTAAAATATATTTTATAGTGGAACCACAGAATACAGTAACTGCACAGAGGCGAAGTCTTTGGCGGTTCCTTTCAGTTTTGATGGCTCGTTTTCTGTGACCTTGCGTACCAGTTGCGTCTACACCACGGTGTATTAAATAGGTGGTCCGGCACTTTCCTATTATAATAATGGCTTCGTAAGTGCATGGTTTCTATTTACTTTAATAGATGGCGCGAGCAATACGGTCCTACAATTACCTGAGCATGTGCATCGCATAACTAACATAACCTCAAATTTTAAGGTGTTTTCGTTTATTCTCATATTTAATGTTTGTAACCGAAATTTGAAACGTAGGTATAAATATTGTAGATGGACGGATTACGAGTGAATTAATAATACACCTACGTCACATTACGTTACAAATAAGAAAAATTCTTAGAAACTGGTGCAGATATCGACTTAACTATTGGAAACATCCAATTAAAGTTTGAAACGTAGATGGAAATATTGTAGATGGATGGAATACGAGTGAATTAAAAATACACCTACGTTCTGATGACGTCGTAAAAGCATAAAATTCTTATAACAGGCGAACTGATGATGATATCAAAAAAATATTTCTACAAGACGAGTCACGAAATTTTTTTTTTTTAATTTCCAAGAAATATCAAATTTTCGGAGAAATGTCACTTTTCAGAAAAATGTCAGATTTTTAAAAAATGTCAAATTTTCAGGAAAACGTCAAATTTTCGGAGAAATGTCACTTTTCAGAAAAATGTCAAATTTTCGAAAAAATGTTGAATTTTCAGGGAAATGTCAGTTTTCAGAAAAATGTCAAATTTTCAAAAAACGTCAAATTTTCGAAGAAATGTCACATTTCGGAAAAATGCCAAATGTTTGAAAATTGTCAAATTTTCGGAGTAGTCATTTCAGAAAAATGTCAAATTTTCGAAAAAATGTCAAATTTTCGGAGAAATGTCACTTTTCAGAAAAATGTCAAATTTTCGAAAAAATGTTAAATTTTCAGGGAAATGTCACTTTTCAGAATTATGTCAAATTTTCAAAAAAATGTCACCTTTCAGAAAAATACCAAATGTTTGAAAATTGTCAAATTTTCGGAGTAATGTCATTTCAGGAAAATGTCAAATTTTCGAAAAAATGTCAAATTTTCAGAGAAATGTCACTTTTCAGAAAAATGTCAAAAATTCAGGAAAATGTCAAATTTTCGAAAAAACGTCAAATTTTCGAAGAAATGCCACCTTTCAGAAAAACGTCAAATGTTTGAAAATTGTCAAATTTTCGGAGTAATGTCACTTCAGAAAAATGTCAAATTTTCAGAAAAATGTCAAATTTTATTAAATGGACTCAAAGGAAAATTCCCAAAAAATACTACGGGTCCATTTGTGGTATAAGTTCTCTGCTAGTGTGTTAAAGCGTGCAGACTGTATGCTGAGTATTTTTGACGTGTCAGGTGTATCGAGAGATTACAAGTTTTTTCGACGTTTATAAAGCCCACGGATGGTGTGAGAGTCCATCCTGAGCCGCTTACAAGCTATACAAGTGTAAGCAATCCCACCGGAACGCTTTCGGTGAGTTTTTTCCAATAAAACTTTAAAAGTGACAGTGACATATTTTAAAAACTATTTCCGCTGCTTCCGGCATACCGCCGGAAATTCTTCCGGCAACATAACCTAAAAATAGTACTACATAACCTAAAAACAATTTAAGACATTGGTACCAACCTAAACATTTTTCAAAAACCAAATTCCCCAGAGAAACATTGGAACCAAAAATTTGACAGCTATCACTTCCCCGACCGATTTAGTGAAAAATTGGTCGAGGCCAAAAGATAAAACAAAATATACCAACTCAAACTTAAACGATCCACCATGAACACTACCCTGGCTACATCTGGCAGGGAAGCTGTCCACCAAGAGTTATATGGTTTTTTCCAAAGATGGCCATCCCTGCCATCCATCCCATTACCAACGAACAGGTTTTTTCGTTTAGTTGTTTCCCGTATCAATAATCAAAATTATTAAGTGCTCTTGCCTACGAACGTTTTTATAGAATTGTGTTTATTTTCATATTAATTTTAGGTCCATGTGGACACATTATAATTTTAACCTAGTCTTTAAGCCTGCCTACAGAAGACAGGAGCTACTTTTCTATTTTTCTCCAAGCCAAACCGGACCTACCCCGTTCAGCTTCACACTCGCCACGGCGGTGTTCACCGTGGTTGTCTGGCTGGCCCCGGGCTAGGATCCGATGAAGCATATATTTGTATTAAAAACATTGAATAAAATATTAATGTTGTGCAGACTATAAATTTAACACTCAAGTTCTTAGGTCCAAATCCCACCGAACGCAAGACTTTTTTTCCCATTGTAATACGAAAAAAATATTTCAACTTAATAAATATAATTAAATGAGATCGTTCATATTGTTTAGTGCTCTTTTCGGCTTCAAAGAATCACCGGGTGGGGAGGTTCCAGCCGCTTCCAGTAGCTGCCGATTTTATAGGTAGTTTATACACCCCAAATCTCAAATGGATAAGTTAAAAAATAAAGGAAATATAGGGGGGAGCCACTAGCCTATGGCACCCGCTATACATGGAGTAACTTTTTTACAAATTGACTTATCACTTCTCAGTAAACAGTTGAATAAAATTTTCTACTCGAATTAGATTCAACAGACATTCCTCTAACTGCCGTAAGATAATTTAAATATTATTTTCCCATGATCGTGTTTTTAACGAACTTGTAAACATTGATGATAGAGCAAAATAAGAATGTTTTAAGGTATAACCTAACAAGTGCGGTAAGTAAAACAAAAATGAACTAAAGTTTTAGAGAACAAAATTTATTGATTTATATGAAAGTTAGACGTACGGTTTGCAGTAATATTAAAAGTTATGGGACATTTTTATCCATATTTTCTAAATTAACAGATATAGGTAGATGAAGCAGAAACTTCAATCCATAAAAAATATTAAATCGGTTTATCACCGTCAGTTATAGGCTGTTAAACAATAGTATATTACGGTAGAAGTGAAGAAACTAAGAATTTTGTTCATGTGGGTGCACACGAGGCGTCAGACAGTGATGGAAAATGGAAATAATTCGAGCCACGCGGCAATTTTAATCATACAGCAATACATTTTTTTTTTTATTATCCTTGGAATAACATGTATTTAATGGGGGAAGTGCGGAAAATGTGAAATTTGGTTAAGTATATCCGTAAATAGAAGAAGGAATCACTAGTCGCAGCATGGAAGTACCTAAATCCGAGAAAATCGGTATCTACGAAGCTAAAAAAAATAATACTTTTCAACCTCAATCGTATTATTATTTTTTTTTTAGCTTCGTAGATACCGATTTTCTCGGATTTAGGTACTTCCATGCTGCGACTAATGGCTCCTTCTCCGATTTACGAAAACACCTCACATTTTCCGCACTTCCCCCATAAAATACATGTTATTCCAAGGAGAATAAAAAAAAATGTATTGCTCTACGATGGAAATTGCAACGTGACTTGAATTGTTTCCATTTTACATCACTGTGCAACAGCGTCAGTCAAAAAGCACACAAGTGAGCGATTTCGCTTCTTCACGAGTGCTGAATAGCGTTTTATTTAATCCTGTCTTTGAAATGTTAAAAAAATATTAAATTTTCTGCTATGATTATGCATGGAGATAAATCATAGACGGCAGGTTGCGTTGCTATGGTTCATGTTAATATAAACATTTGCAGTTGTCAAGAAAATGGGCTCATTTAGCATTATTATACTCTTCGCAAAAACGAAGAGTATATTGTATTTGATCGGCACATTTCTAAAATCGTAAATATCGCTCGTAGAGAAAAAATTTTCATATCATTGTGTTAGTGAACGAATTCTGAACAACTTTCAAAATGTACGTCTGTCCGTCCGTCTGTCCGTCCGTCTGTCCGTCCGTCCGTCCGTCCGTCCGTACGTCCGTCCGTCCGTCTGTCCGTCCGTCACGTTTCTTGTAAGCACGATAACTCAAGAAAGAAAAATCCGATTGCACTGAAATTTGGACAGTAAGTTAATGTTGGCTAGAAGAAGAACCCTATTTTTGAACAAAATCGATCAGTAAATAAAAATGTTATTAATAATTTAAATTTGAAAAAAAAAATGTTTGTTTTTTATGTTTTTGTAAGAAATCTGGTGAAATGATATTTCATTTTAATATATAATATTTTTATATTTTACAAATATACATTTTATAATGTAATATACAACCGTGGAAATATATTTTTAGCTTTTATAATGTAAAAATTTACGTTTTTTTACGTGTTAAGTGGTGGAGTAGTTCTTACGCTTTTGACTCGGAATCCAAGGGTCCCGGGTTCGAAACCCAAGTTTTTTTATTATTACTTTCTTTTACACTGAGTCTTTTAACAACTAAATTCGTACTATAAAATTAAAAATGTCTAAAACTAACATTATTTACAAACAACTGCGAAGAGTATCCTATAGAATGTGTAACAATTATATAAAAAGTTCAGTGAACAGGCTAAGAGTACGTTTATAGCTTGTTTTTTTATTACATTTTCTGAAAGATCTATTAATTCTAGAGCGAAATGCAAAAAAAAAGAATTTTCTAGGGCCTCTATAGGCTTCAAAGTTAATCAAGAACATATCAACACGTGGCGCTTTCATGTTATAGCTGTTTGACGTCAATGTCTCTATCGCATCGGAAGACGTAGACGTAGCTAACCCGCTTGCCTAGTAGTCTAAGATCCGGCATAAGATATTAATACCCCCATCTGTTATTCACATAAGAAATAGTTTATATAAAAGGTAACATGTAGGTTAATAGAAAAATGTCAAAAATGTCAATTTTGATTCGTCCGTGTCGAGCCGAATTTTCTAATTTCGGCGTGCGATTTACGATGCGAATCAACTACAAGTCTTCCTCTTTCCGTATCGACATTGTACGGGTGTCGCGGTATCGTATTTTTGATAATATGAGTATATTTAGATGTCGGGTTTTCGACGAAAATTTCTAGGTTCTGTTCTATAATACTAACACTGACATTCGATTGCGGTAGGAAAGGTTATTAGGTAAGCGAGGTAGGACTGTGGAGACATTTACGTCAGCGATTCGACCGCCTCAGCTTATGAAGAATTAGATCTTAAAGCAGTATATTTCCGGAACTACATATCGGATCGAGCTCAAGTTTTCAGTGTAATAAATATTTGATGATTACTTCGTACAATTGTAATAAAAAGTGCAATATTAAATTTGACTAAATGACCCCATTATACACCTGACGCGTGGTGAACATTTTTCATAAAATTGTGATATTATGGAAGTAAATGACGAAATCATTGTGCCAGCAGACGATATTTAAATAGAAATTTTGTTATAATTTGACAATTGGGAAGTTGACAGTAGTATGGGCGAAAGCATTTTTACTCACTACTTTTGGCCACCCGTTGACATAAAAATGACTTAAGTGAACAAAGCACAGGATTTCGAGTTTTGTAGCCCAGTAAGAAACTGCATGTTTTAAGAGCAGGATTAAACAAATTAATTTGCTTCGTTAGCTTCATTATCACACTAGTGCGGTAATTACTCCATTACCGCATTCTTTTTCTTAAAACAAGGAATGGCAGGAATTGAAGCAGGTTTTATTTATTTGAATAATAATAACAATATTTATTCATTATATTAATTGATTATAAACTTCATCGACCACTTAAAGCTGAAAATAATTTGGCTTATTTTGAATTTTACGTAAAATGTGATATTTGTAATCTTAGTTGCAACATAGATAAGCAATATAGAAGTATTTCGATAACATTTAATAATTGTATGTGTACATTTAATTTTAATATTAATAAATAAAGTTTCTTACTATAGTTATGCAGTTTATTACTTTATATCTGTTTATTGAGGTAGAAATAACAAGCTTTACAAATAAAAAAATATTTAATTTTACTTACTGCACACGTGCCGTTAAGAATTATAACGACACTACACTTTCTTATTTCTATGGAAACAAATTAGTATGTGGTAAATTCAATTTACAGGGCTTTACAGCGGTAAGTAATAAAACATGCAAAATCGTTCGAAATATAGTGTACGATGCAATAACAGAATATCGGCCTTTTCTTGATTCTGTTATTATGTGCTTAAGTAATCTTGTATAGTATACTATAAAATATAAGATATGTGACTAGCAACATAAATTTAGCTATACAATTATTCATACAAAATGTAGGCATTTAAATGAACGTAAATTGCTTCATTTGTACTCTTTACAGTAGACCCCTCATCTGAGTCGATACCATATTACGAGCAATTACACAAAGCTGTGCAATCAAGTTCATTTTTGCGGAATAGTCAGCGTAATTAACATACTGAGAAAGTACAGAATTATTTGAATGGAAGATATATATGCGACTACTGCCATTCATATGAAAAATTAGAATCAGAGAAACAGCTTTGACTAATTGTTGCTTTCACGTTTTTAGTCAATCAATGTTAAGGAAAATTATACAGATAGTCTGCACTCAATAGAAATATTTTGAAAAGTGGTTTTTTAATAAGTAAATATAATAAATATGCTGTTGTTGTTTCATTAACCTGCATGCCCTTGATCTCACTTTGATCCAAGCGAACAATCCTGACGTAACATAGTCATTAAGAAAAGAACCTATTTTAAATTACAGTTTAATAATTACTACAATTTTCTACTGTGAGTAGCTCAAATAACTACTCCATAGAATTCTTAAACACTAATAATAATTTCAATAGTCCCTTTGAATTTTCTACCTATGAAGATTTACCATACAACTATCCCTACCACATGGACGAATTCGAATCTGCTCTGGTAGCCACCAATTATTCTTCCCCAGGAACCGACTACGTACCCTACGAAATGGTTCTGCAGAATCAAAAAATGCATTGTCTGAAATTTTCAATTCCATATGGCAAACAGGTATACAGTGTGTCCCACTTTTCATAGAGCCACCGTCATATCTCGCTCATCTGATGTCCGAATATTTTGAAATTTTGGTGGCGAATATACCGGGTGGCTCAGCCTATAGGTTACTTCCGGTTTCGATGTAATTGATATGAAAATCAAATTTTTAAATGAGACAACCTGTATATTTTTGCAATTTGGATCCCGATGGCTAAAATACATGTGTTCTGACTCTCAAATATTATTTTGATTTTCAAAAAAATATAGATTTTTTAATTTTTAATTTCAATAATAGAAGACCGCGATTTTGCCAAAATTGTTAAGAATCGGTCTGCAAGCACCTTTAAAATATTATCTCTTCAGATACTAACATCAAATGATATGCATAACTGTACTAAATTTATAATTAAAAGAAAAACATGTTTTGGTATACATTTTTTTTAAACATTTTTTGAAAATGAAAATAATATTTAAGGGACAGATTATAATATGTATTTTGGCCAGCAGGATCCAAATATTCAAAAATATGTAGGTTGTCCCATTTAGAAATTTGATTTTCATGTAAATTATATCCAAACCGGAAGTCGGCATTTTGGTTCTTTACATCATATAATTTGAAATTTCATCCAATTTATTGCACCAAATTTGAAAAAAATCTATTCGCCCATTCAAAAGTTAACAAGACTGTCCCTATCCGCTGAGCCACCGCCTTTAGATGTAACCGCTTTAATTTTAGTCAGAGGCGTCCGATTCTGGAATAGAAAAAGTCGATTTTCAAAAAAAAGTATTAGGTTAGAAGATTATTTGTTAGAAAAATTGTAGGTTTGTACGAAATAGATTTTTTGCCTTATTAAATAAATAATTATTTTGTTGTAAAATCAATTCAAACTACAATACATTTTTCTAAACAAAAAATGAAGGATACATTTTTTTCATTTGATAATCCGTTTTACAGATAAAAATTATTTTTAGTTGTTTTATTGATGGCCCCTATCTCAAACACCTTTAAACCCACTACGAATCTTGTACAAGTGGATTTCTGAAGGTGCTGATTACCATACAACTATAAAGAATATCTAGTTTTTTTTCTAAAAAAAAATTCGTTAATGCTTACTTTTTTTTGAAAATCGACCCTCTGTTTCCATTTTAGAATCGGTTGGTTCCGACTAAAATCAAATGTGGTTACGTCTAAAAACTCACTTTATAGCTAACTATTCACCAGTAAAATTTCCAAATATTCAGATATCAAATGAGTGAGATATGAGGGTGACTCCATGAAAAGTGGGACGCACTAGATATCCAGATCAACAGAAAGGTTATTGTAATCCTACTATTAAAACCAGATAATTATAAGCAGAATCCAAGTAGTTATCGCTCTATACCACTAACAATGTCTGACTAAAATACTAGAAAAATGATAAAATAATGACTGATATGGATATTAGAAACTAATATTTACATTGCTAAGGATCAAACTGGATTCAGAAAATATCATTCCACTATGTACTAACTTAGTGAATTTGGAAATTGATATTCAAGATGCTTTTATATCTCGTCAACACCTCGTAGCTGTGTTCTTCGATATTGAAAAAGTATTCTATATGACTTGGAGATACGGAATTTTAGAAAAACCTTACAACTGAGAACTTAAAGGAAACCTACCAATGTTTACCAAATCATTCCTGGACGATTGAGGTTTTAGAGTTAGAATTGGCAACTCATTTTCTTATAGATTTGCTCTAGGAAATGAGATTAAGCATAAGCGTGATATTCTCTCTTACCGCCATAAATGACTTAACACGGCAAATATCAACAATTTTGGGTATATTATTATATCTTTTTAATATAGTCATATA
The DNA here is from genome assembly GCA_936432065.2 of Rutpela maculata. NCBI lineage: Eukaryota > Metazoa > Arthropoda > Insecta > Coleoptera > Cerambycidae > Rutpela > Rutpela maculata. Next base: position 81,147,204 of record OW386286.2, on the reverse strand, counting down.
GGCATATTATAACACGACAAAAATTTTATACACAAAAAAACCGCTGCCCAAGGAATCACTACTTCCACATCCAGATTTTTTATCTAAGTCACTCACAACGAAAAAATTTTGTATGTGGAAATAATTGTTTATCGAACTTTAATAATATAATATTTGAAATCCTCTACCCCAAAAACCCATAAAACGATACCCCACATCGGTAGCGGAGTGGGGGTGGTGATAGGGGGTGGTAGTGGGGGTGGATAGAGTAAAAAAACATTTTGAGGTTTCTGGTTCTTGTACACACCCTAAATCACAATTTTTTTTCATACCCTTTAATAATGGGGTGGGGGTGGTAATGGGAGTGGCTAATGATAAAATTTTTTTTGAGACCTCAGCTTCTCTTGTATATACTAAATACCAATTTTATGGACTCTTACTTGATTGATTTACCTATTTTCTCCAAATTTACCCCAATTTACCCCCCAACCCTTCGTCGGAACAAGATGAAAATATAATCTAGTTCTAGATCTGGTTAAAGTACATATGTGTACCAAATTTCAAGTCAGTATCTCAAACGGTTCCAGAGTAAACGTGCGCACAAAAAAAGTTACAGACAGACCGACAGAGAGAAATTTTTTTTTTGCTCAAACTTAAAATCTCGACGTTTCGTGACATTCTAAGCCTATTTGAACAATAAAAATTTTTAAAAAATTTTTTGTCGGTACCATACTTCCACTGGACGTGGAAGTAATATATGTATACAGGGTGTCCCATAAGTCATGGATAAAACGAAGGGGAATGATAGATGAGTTCATTTCCAACCAAAATAACTATATATGTTGTTCTCCAATTTTTGGATGGTTCAAAATTTATTTCAACTTTTGTATTTTTGTCCGCAATCGCCTAGTACGTTTAGTAAGAAAATGATACAAAAGGGAGTTTTTTTTGCTATTTTTTTTTTCTTAAATAGGTTACTGAAGGCTGTACCTTTCCGATAGAAACATTTTTATAAAGTCTAGTTAGCAACTGTCAATTATAATAAAAGATGTTACGATCATTGTTCAGTTCATCAGAAATTATTTGAATTTTAAAATGATCCTTTTAGGAAAAAAAATTACTACAAAAATACTTCCCGTACTAATAAAAACTAGTGCAATTTATGTAGATTCTAACAAGGTATAATTTATACACTTTTATTAACCAATTTTTGTTATTTCCGTTTTTTACAAGTAAGATATGTTTTTATGACAAACATAACATCTTTTATTATAATTGACAATTGCTAACTAGACTTCATAAAAATGCCTCCATCAAAAAGGTACAACCTTCAGTATTTAAGAAAAAAAAAAAAAACAAAAAAACTTACCAGTCTTTTGTACCGCTTTCTTACTAAATATACTAGGCGATTTCGGACAAAAATACAAAAGTCGATATAACTTTCGAACCATCAAAAATTGGATAACAACATATGTAGTTATTTTACTTTATTTTACTAAGGTTTATAATAAATACACAAAATTATTGCGTGGATATCATTTATTTAACATTGTCCTGTTCTGCACCTAAGGCCAATTACCGATGCTAGGAGAAAAGCTAAACTATTAAAAATAAGATGAGTTCGTTATATAAATGATAAGTTTAATTCCGCAGAAACTAATACTAATCAATGTTAGTTTAACTGCTTTGCATCATATTTAAAGGAACATATGTCCTTCAATATTATTATTCTACAAAGAAGTTTATAATTTTTTAAAATTTACTTCAACTTAAATTGGCAATTTTTTTATTTGTTTAATCGACCGCATTTTTAAATACAGCTCACAATTACTTTTCTGATTTTTTTGAGCTTGTGAAGTGGGTAACAACAAAACGAAACATTTTAATCTCATAGTGTCATCGTCTGCATGTAATTTGCTTTTGCTAAAGTGTAATACTTGTGTATTTTTTGGATTATATAAGTATTACATAGAAATTACTAATAATAAATATAATTAAATTGACAACTTTGTTTTTGACAATTAATTGTGGATTGAAATCTTTAATTTTAGTAAAATTTTAAGAGGATGTTCTTAAAAGTAAAAGAAATAATTATTCGAAAAATTTACCTTCCTAGCCAATTTGCTTCATTTCTTTACTTAACGAATAAACTATCAAAAACAATTTGTTTTATATTTTAAAAAATAACGCTTTTAGTGGATAGCACCAAGAGGCTTTAATACTTAAAAAAATACTTCTAATTTTTTAAATTATCCGTTTTTGTCTCTGCATAATAAAAACTGACCAAGATTCGTGTATTCATTCATATCCGCTAAAAAAATTATCCGAATTCTCCTCGATATAGTGGAATATCTTAACACATTCAGCACCATGGCGGACACCGGTGTCTGATAAGCTATAGTTAGATCAGGTTATAGCGGTCACCGGTGTCCACCATACTTATCCATTAGTATCGGTCAGTGGACACTCAAATTCGAAGAGTTCTTATCATTAATTGCCGGCCATGACCCTGTATAATAGCGTATATGTCATGGGTTCTTAAAAAAAAATTGTATAGAATTTGAAAGTTGTGTCCGCCATTGTGACCACTGTGGCCTGCTGAGAATAACTTAAAAAACCGCTGCCCAAGGAATCACTACTTCCACATCCGGATTTTCTATCCAAGTCACAACGAAAAAATTTTGTATCTGGAAATAATTGTTTATGGAACTTTAATAATATAATATTTGAAATCCTCTACCCCAAAAACCCATAAAACGATACCTCACATCGGTAGTGGGGTGGGGGTGGTGACGGGGGGTGGGAATGGGGGGTGGATAAAGTAAAAAAATATGTTGAGGTTTCTGGTTCTTGTACACACACTAAATCATTTTTTTTTTCATCCCCTTTAATAATGGGGTGGGGGTGGTAATGGGGGTGGCCAATGCCAAAATTTTTTTCGAGACCTTAGCTTCTCTTGTATATACTAAATACCAATTTTATGGACTCTTACCTGTTTGATTTACCTTTTTTCCCCAAATTTACCCCAATTTACCCCCCAACCCTTCGACGGAACAGGATGAAAATATAATCTAGTTTTAGATCTTATTAAAGTACATATGTGTACCAAATTTCAAGTCAATACCTCAAACGGTTCCAGAGTAAATGTGCGCACAAAAAAAGTTACAGACCGACAGACAGACCGACAGACAGACCGACGCTCAAACTTGAAATCTCGACGTTTCATGACATTCTAAGCCTATTTGAACAATAACATTTTTTTAAAATTTTTTTGTCGTTACTATACTTCCACTGGATGTGGAAGTAATTATGTGTATTCCAGGGGCCAGGGCGGACACACTATTATATCAGTAAGAAACTAGACAACATAGCGCGGTGCGGCCTAGAAAATTAACCTAAAAAATTTTTTCAATAAATGTGTCCGCTATGGCCTGGTGAGATAGAAAATATGCATTTTTTTGGTACAGGGCCAGATCAGACACCGGTGTCCGCCGAGCTTGTCTTATGGGTGGTAGATTCGTGCGTAGATTCAACAATATTAGCTTGGCACTGAATGTGTTAAGTTCCAATCACTTAAAAATAAATTGCCTTGAATACTTTTTTGTTGATAAATTTTGTAAACATTAGAAGAAATACAGCTAAAAGTATTAGAATAAATTAGTCTCGGAAGGCACTTGTTGAAACAAAAAACTGTTCATAAGTGTATCTGGTTGTATGGTTCGCATCGAACCAGAAAGAAATAATCGCTACGAAATTGTGAAGAGAACTAGCCGTATCCGGACTTTTTTCTCAATTTCTTAAGTTGCAAAATGAAAACATATATGATTGGTCATTTTTAAACCGCTCACGTAATTTAAAAATGCATATATTTTAACAAATCTAGTAGAGTGAAATTATTTAGAGAAGATAACATCAAGTCGCACATCGCGTATAAAAGTTGGCATAATATCAGTGCCCCGTGCCATCCATTTTTTATTTAAATATTAATCAATGGTAGTAGGCAGTCTTAACGCCCATGCAGATGTAAAAATAGCATCGTTACCTAGGTAACGAGCACGTGGTAACGATATCGGTCTCTGCATATTCTATGACGATGTTATCTTCTCTAAGTAATTTCACTCTGACACATTTTCTAGTGGAGTTAAATTATCATGCCAAGTTTTAAGTCAAATTGTTTATAACAATCCATAAAAGCAATATCAAATTCGAGAATTTAGTCATCAATTGTTTAAGTGCATCAAGTCACAGAGTATTTTTTTAGAATTTAGGTTAGGATTTAACTTGTAAAAATATAGTATTATACAGAACGCTCTCAAATGCTCCTCTGAGACCATATAAAATGACAATTGATCTCAACACCAGATTTATCATTTTTTTTATAAATGGAAAAAATTTTAGCTTCCTTCAATAAACCAGGAAAAGCTGCGGTTTGAAGAGGTGAAGTACAAATAATTGAGAGAGGAAAAGTAAATAAAATAGCACAATCTTTCAAAAAGAATACGGGTATTTTATCCGAACCGGTGACTAACTTCGATTTAACCTGTTTTATGTGTTTTTTAATCGATTTCAAAAAAAAAATTAAAAAGGAGAAGTTTCTCAATTCGACCCGTATGTTTTTTATGTGTTCAATTTCATTTCAAATTGCAAGATATGGCTCGGCGGTGGTACGATAATAATTTCGTGAAGCTACTACTAGTCCAGTGCTTTTAGATGAAGAAAGTGCGTTATTACGAAAACACTTTGAACTTAATCGATTTGAATGAAACCTTTTACAACGTAATCTAAGAAAGACCAATTTAAAAGTTTACCCATTAAAAAAGTGTGCAAATGATTTTTTTAAATTCAAGAAAACAATATTTTACGACGAGATATTTTGCAATTGTAATAACTGAAACAATTTCAATGATAAAATTACGAAAGAATTCATACAAGCGGTTTCGAGACCACTGATTACGATGCTGACATTATAATTGCAAAACTCAAAATGATGGATACAAAATGGCCGACTTAAACTTGAAAATCATTCAAATATTGCAAAAAATACATAAATATGTTACACTTCTTACAACACACGCATTAAAATGGGAACGTTGCCAAAATGATATGAGATTGAAAAAAAAAATGTAAAAGCAAATTGTAGAGAATTAAATTCTCTTCAAAAAATTCAGTGAAAGCACATGTCTTCACAGCTCTTACTGTTTTGGCAACATTTTTATTTTAATGCAGGTATTGTTCTCTAAATATATTGTCACATGTCAAAAATAAATAACCATTTTTCTATGCAAATTTGGTATATTCTCTATAAATGAATACAAAAATAAAAAACCTAAATTAAAGAATTTCCAAATTTAAATCTATAATAAATAAACTAATTTCATTGCCATTTATTATTTTTCAATCTATAAAACATACAATATGAAAAAGCATTTAACATAATAAAGGATGTAAAGTGTCGGATTACAATTACTAATTAATAACATCAGGCCATAAGCTTCCGAGCGCTCTACTACGTATAGGGAATATGCTGATTAAACATTCATCAAACATATAAATAGCCCAGAATGAATGGACAGTGTCCATCCTGGGGACCCATCTCCTCCTAACATGTGCTTGTGGTAAGAACATTTTATTTATTGTTTAATTTATATTTTGTGACTTTGTTGTTTGGCTGCAACCATTATTTGATTAATAAATATTATTGATCATTTAATTGTGTTCAATAATTTTCTAACAGGAAAACCTCTCGCAGGCCAAGTGGTCCTTATTGTGGTCGTCTTAATTCGGCGGTCGTGACAATATTATATATCTACGTATTGGTGCCATTTTGAATTTTGCAACTTTTTGAATTTTCTGGGAGTTGGAAAGGTACGTCCTACCTCCTTGCCAAATTTCAAGCTTCTAGCTCATGAAGAAGTACTCAAACAAATTTACCAGACAGTTAAATATAGGGTAAACTTTGTTGCACTGTTTTATATAAAAGTAGAGTGTAACTATGTATATACTTGTTTGTGAATTATTTGGATAGTTTTCGACAAGCTAGGAATTTGAAATTTGGTATGAAGATAGGAAGTACCTTCACGGTTCCCAAATAATAAAAAAACTAGAAAAATTCAAAATCGCGGCTCCAATGTGGCGTCCAAAAGGACCTCGCGTCAAATACATGGGAAAATAGGTCTCGATGAAAAGTTTTGTAGCTGTGGGAAAACGGAGTTCTCACTTTCAAACGTAACCTAGCTCTGAAAACCGACCGTTTCACCCTTTCGGAGTTACTGGCAGTTGAAAAATATATAAAGTAGGGATTTTCGCTTTTCACGGATTGATCGACAGTGGATAATAATAATTATAAGAACAAGGTCTACTTTATATAGTATTCTCGTAAGGGATGCTTCTCAATTGTCCCTCATTTGCCCCCTTATTGCGATATATTTATACAGTTTGTCCACGGATAGACTTAACTACACTCGTAAACATTTTTATTCTGCTTTTCGAAAAAAAGTCCGAGAAACCAATATTTTATGATGAAATATTTTGCAACTGTAATAACTCAAATAATTTCAATGATAAAATTTCGAAAGAATGCATACAAGCGGTCCGAGACCACTGATTACGATGCTGACATTATAATTGCAAAACTGAAAATGATGGATTCAAAATGGCTGACTTAAATTTGAAAATCATGCAAATATTACAAAAGATACATAAATATGTTACACTTCTTACAACACACGCATGAAAATGAGAACTTTGCCAAAATGATAAAAGATATGAAAAAAATATATAAAAACAAAATTGTAGAGAATTAAATTCTCTACAAAAAAGTCAATAAAAGCACATGTCTTCACAGCTCTTAAAATTTTGGCAGCGTTTTCATTTTAATGCAGGTATTGTTTTCTAAGTATATTATATATCTACGTATTGGTAGCCAAGTTGAAACTGCCATTTTGAATTTTGTAACTTTTTGAATTTTCTTGAAATTGGAAAGGTACGCCCTACCTCCATGCCAAATTTCAAGCTCTTAGCTCATCAAGAAGTGCTCAAACAATTCACCGGACAGATAAATGTAGGGTAAAAACTTTGTTTTATATAAAAGTAGAATGTAACTATGTATATACTTGTCTGTGAATTATTTTGGTAGTTCCCGACGAGCTAGGAATTTGAAATTTAGTTGAAGATAGGATCTACCTTCACGACTCCCAAAAAATACAGAAACTTGAAAAATTCAAAATGGCGGCTGTAATGTGGCGTCCAAAATTTGAATCAACTTTTAGCTTTTAACAATCCCCGTAGCACTTAAAGAATAAAAAATAATAACAACAAATATTGTCATCTAAAGAGGAAACTTTCAGCAGTAAGATCTTGGTATTGAAAATTTTTTTTTTTTTTTGTAAAAGTGTTAAAATATTGAGCACTTACGATTTTCGATCTCGATCTTTTTCTCGAATTTCGTGAAAACAATAAATAAATTGTTATTATTATAAAAAATCCAACATAATATCTGAAAGCACATCATTCAAGCTTTCTTTAATGTCCGCTTAACGAGGTGTAAATAGCTTATTTATTAACTACGTTAGCGCCATTTGAAGTTTAATGCATGAGAGGCAGAAATGATTTTTTTTTAAATTTATGTCTTCCAAAGAGCTGTATATTACAAAATAAATTTTTGTAATTTTTTTCACTTCATTGTATGAAGTAATTTATATATCATAAGTTAATATTTTGAGAGTAAAATCCTATAATATGAAGTCGTTTAATAAAAAAATATGACAATGGCAGCTGTTTAACTAAAATCTCATATCTCGTAACTTTATCTATTAATAGTTATTAATTTAAAGAGCTTCTTGGAATAGCATATTATGCAACGACCATTTAATATCCATTAAATGTGAGTTGCACACACTATTTTTTCTACGACCTGTCTTAATAAAATTGAAAACTCACACCATTTCTGAAATTTATTAATTACAGATTACAGTTTAGGAAATGTAATGAAAACTAAACTTGGGAAATATTATGGATTATTATTTTAATTTCACTTTCACTATGGCACATGTTCACTGATTTTAATTGCAGGAAGCACAAAGTTTGAACATTTTCCAGGTAAACAGTAAGTATGACAACAAAACTGTCTGGTTTGAAAAGCTCAAAAGTGAAAGTTTTGATAAAGGAAAAATAATTATTTTCCGAAACTTCAACTACCTTCGTTTTAATTTTCCTATTTATCATTTAACAAATTTGTTTCAGTTCATATATTTTTAGGTGTGAGACATTTTGTAATAGAAGTATAAAAACCAGCCTCCGTCTGATCCTATTGGCTCAGAGGTTTATTTCATCAAAGTTTTTAAAATATTTTTACAGTGGCAAAATACCCAAAGAACACAAGAAATTACTTGTTAAAATTGATAAATTTTAGATCTGTCAGATGTTCAAGGCAATAGTTGATTTTGACATAATATTGCTGTGTGTCGCATTTGTATTGTTTATAAACTTGTATCTTAATGGAAAATTTGTATCTTAATGAATCTCATTAAAGTACAGGTAGAGAATGTCTAATAAACGAATTAAAGTATGAGCGTATAAAAATAGTATATTTTTGCAACGATCATTTAATGATATCCATTAAAACACGAGTATGAGCCGTAGGCGAAAGTCATAATGAATGTGAGTGTCTTAATAGCCATTAAATAAGAGTTGCATACACTATTTTTTCTACGACCAGTCATAATGAAATAAAAAATTAAAATTTTATTTTTGAAATTGCTAGGTAAACATGACATGACATATGACTTGTCACAATTTATAAATTTTAGAATTGTCAGATGTTCTAGGCAAATTGTTGATATTGACAGAATATTGCTGTTTTTTGCGTTTCTATTGGTTTTAAACTTGCATCCTAATGAAAAATCTGTATCGTAATGTGTATCATTCGAGTACAGGTAGGGAATGTCTAATAAACGAATTAAAGTATGTGAGTAGAAAAACAAATACATACATCAAAACCGCTGCCCAAGGAATCACTACTTCCACATCCAGATTCTCTATCCAAGTCACTCACAACGAAAAAACTTTGTATGTGGAAATAATTGTTTATAATATAATATTTGAAATCCTCTACCCCAAAAACCCATAAAATGATACCCCACATCGGTAGTGGGGTGGGGGTGGTGATAGGGGGTGGTAGTGGGGGTGGATGAAGTAAAAAAATATTTTGAGGTTTCTGGTTCTTGTACATAAACTAAATCACATTTTTTTTTCATCCTCTTTAATAAGAGGGTGGGGGTGGTAATGGGGGTGACTAATGCCAAAAATTTTTTTGAGACCCTAGCTTCTCTTGTATCTACTAAATACCAATTTTATCGACTCTTACCTGCTTGATTTACCCATTTACCCCCCCTTCGTCGGAACAGCATGAAAATATAATCTAGTTCCAGATCTCGTTTAAGTACATAGTGTACCAAATTTCAAGTCAATATCTTAAACCAGAGTAAACGTGCGCACAAAAAAAGTTACAGACAGAGACCGACAGACAGAAAATTTTTTTTTGCTCAAACTTAAAATCTCGATGTTTCATGACATTTTAAGCCTATTTGAACAATAAAATTTTTTAAAAAAATTTTTGTCTACTATACTTCCACTGGATGTGGAAGTAATTATGTGCTAATATCGACTTTAAAATGCTTTTTTGGTTTTTGTCATTTAATCCTGTTTGTCAAAAGTTATACCACTTTTTGTGTAGCGTGCGCGCGCTCGCGCTGTCGAAGGATGCTGGAGTACCGCGTCGTTGAGTTCTGTTTCGAGTGTTAGTTGCAAAATCTCTAGCTCCGATAGTTTTGCTCAAATGAAGAAATTGGTATATATGTTCCTTGTTTAAAATTTTCTCCTCTTTCTTTTTGTCCTCTTATCATTTTTCAAGAAAAATTAAATTAACAAAATTATTTACAAACATTCATATTTGTGCACCTAATTTATCAAATAAAGAAATTGCACAAGGTTAACTCGGTAAACTTTTCTGATTATCATTTCTACCATTTTTAAGAATATCCTTATTTTCGTGGCTGGATGGGCGCAGCTCAAAGCCAACTAAGAGGAGAAAAAAAAAAAAAGTATATCCTCTCAATTATTCAGCGAGTTCAGAGAATTTCCGAAACAAAAATCTGATTGCATTGGACTAAACGTCTAATGTAAGATGTAGTCCAGTCGAACTAGACATCATAAAAAATTTTGCGTACTGCGGACTTTTTTTTGTGGAAGTTGTTTAAGAGGGCGTAATAAGCAAGCACAGAAAATACACCCTGCTACACCATGTGCGTCCCCTATTTTTAGGGCTTGAAACTTTGAAATTTTACTTATGTGTCCATATCTGTTTCCCTATTGCCCGTAGGGCTCTTTGCCAAGTTACACTTTTTCAAGATTCATCCCTCCTCTACATAATATATATATATTACACATTTGCCATAGGACAAACGGTTTTGGCTGTATGAGGCCGGAAAGGTCGCGCTGTCCGAATTTGGGGGTCTTCTGTACAGGACAAACGGCTACTATTTCCAATCTACAATACTACACATACTAATGCCCTTAAGGAGGGATGATGATTTGTGAAAAAACTTTCATCGAATACCGCACGGTTTTCATGATACGGAATGTTGAAATTTTAAAAACCCCTTTTTAAAAAAAAAGTGAACCTACTTTTTTTCGCTCATTTTTATTTGATGCATGTACGACTCTAATATAAGAAAATTTACGTTGGTTTCATTTTATTACAATCGTTGGTTTAGGAGCTAGACAGCAAAATATGCCAAAAATGGCTATTTTGGTATTGTTGCATTAAAAAAACCAAAAGCAGTATAATTCTGAATATATACCTGAACAGGGCACATATTAGGGTTTTAAAATGGATCTCTAGTTAAAATGCGATAGGACGTACCGTTTTCCCAAAAAATTATTTCAGATCACACTTTTCATCGACTGACTTGTAAATACTCACCGCTGACTACGAAAAAATAAAACTATGTGTCGCTTCTTGCTTTTTCTGTTTATGAGGGACGTTGCTAATGAAAAAATGAAGGGACTCGGATGGAATAGGGAGTTCTCACTCCCCTATTTGAAGGTTCACGCTTGTCTCGAATCATCATTGCAACTTATTTTGTGTCTATAACAAAATCCACAGTAATTTTACCTTCCTCGAGAAACAGCTATTATATGTCCATTTCATCGGAAAATGATTTAAAAAAACAAACTCCTAAGAAAGAAAACACCAAAATGTAGAATTTATTTATCAGATCACAATTCAGAACACAATGAAAACTCAAAGCAAACATAACCAAACAAGTGCGTTTTACTCGAAAATGGTACGTCCTATCGCATTTTAACAAGAGACCCATTTTAACACCCTATTATGTGTATAATGCTTTCTGCCCTACTATGAACCATAAGGCCGCAAAAAAAAATTGCGAAAAAGGAGACTGGAGAACACATGACATAAATCGTTATTACATAATAAGTGTTGATCCTACTTAAATACAAAGACACATTTTCTATGCGCAATGAATTGGACTTCTAGGATAAACAAAAACATTTACCAGAATTATACTGGTTTTGGTTTTTTTAAAACAAAATAGCCATTTTTGGCATATTTTGCTGTCTAGCTCCCAAACCAACGATTGTAGTAAAATGAAACCAACGTAAATTTTCTTATATTAGGGTCGTACATGCATCAAATAAAAATGAGCGAAAAAAAGTAGGTTCACTTTTTTTTTAAAAAAGGGTTTTCAAAATTTCAACATCCCGTATCATGAAAACCGTGCGGTATTCGATAAAAGTGTTTTCACAAATCATCATCCCTCCTTAAGGGCATTAGTATGTGTAGTATTGTAGATTGGAAATAATAGCCGTTTGTCCTGTACAGAAGACCCCCAAATTCGGACAGCGCGACCTTTCCGGCCTCGTACAGCCAAAACCGTTTGTCCTGCGGCAAATGTGTAATATATATATATTATGTAGAGGAGGGATGAATCTTGAAAAAGTGTAACTTGGTAAAGAGCCCTACGGGCAATAGGGAAACAGATATGGACACATAAGTAAAATTTCAAAGTTTCAAGCCCTAAAAATAGGGGACGCACATGGTGTAGCAGGGTGTAGTTTTCTGTGCTTGCTTATTATGCCCTCTTAAACAACTTCCACAAAAAAAAGTCCGCAGTACGCAAAATTTTTTATTGTGTCTAATTCGACTGGAGTAGTGGGCGAAAATTGGAAACAAGATTTTCTAGTCGATAATTTGGCGAAGGCGCCAGGGTCAGATTTTATGGGAGCTGCATTAGAATTCGCAACTGGATTTTAGGAGTAGTTGATAACGAATTCTGAATCGTTGTAAAAATTAACAAAAAACGAATTCAAACGTATTTTTAACCTACTTCAATATAGATATTAAGTAAGTAATAAGGTTTAATTAACTGGGCGACGTCGACGGTGAAATATAATTTCATATTTGTTAGCGGCTCTTTTTGAAGGCGGTTTCATTTTTTTTTTATTTTAATAGGTACATTAATTTTATTAATTTTTGGAATAGCATATTGTGGTATATTTATGATTATGTCAGTAGTTTCTATATTAATATTTATGGACCTTGTAAAACAAGATTATTATACAAATCTGTTTAAAATATGTTGAAGATACTTCAAGGGTACAATAATGTAGAATCAAATTCATTAAGAAAATATACAACTCTCAATGGAGGTGTAGATTTACCCATCTTAATTACTTTAAACAAGTAACAGGACTGGATTCTGAATCGTGTTTCACGTAGGGTAGTTTTATCGTACTCTAGAGATGTCGTTTGGTAGGAACAGGACCAAAACTTGTACAATGACGTATTTTTATGAGTTTAATAAAAAGCTTTAATATTGCTGGAAAGTTAATATGAAACAAAATTTACTTAAAGGGCGATGTTATGCACGATTCTAGCGTGATATTTTTTAATCTAAAATTTCCAATCTATACAACATATGCTTACAAGAAACGGTTCAAATACTGTATAATTTAGAAGTTTCTTATATAGTCTAGTGACTTGCGTCTCGAAAACGCCACGGTACTTCCACTTTTGAGTAATAGCAAATCTTTTTAACCATGAATAGAAGTCAGTCAAAATAAGTAGATTTTAAACAGACCCACCACAAGAAATCATGCCTGCTCCTCCAGCCCCCCTCAAAGGGGGCTGTATCTGCCTATATATTTTTTTTTTCTCAAAAACGGTAGGAGCTAGAGCAATGATCTTGGCGCCATTAGATAGAGTATAAAATTTTGCATAAGACCTTTGTTTTGCTTTTTGCTATTTTCTTTTTTTAAGGCCCCACAACAAAAAAAAGGGGGGAGGAGCCTTCCAACAACGACACATGATTGGATATATTTCTAAAACGGCCCAATAAATCAAAATTCTGCAAGATATAAACAATAAAGACCATTATTTCTTCTATCGATTGGTATATTATTTGCATATGTCATTTGTAGCCGTCAGTGGCATACGAAGAGAAAGCTGCACATGTGCATAATGAATTTATTTAAAATAATTTATTATTATTACATTACAACCCGCAAAAGACATTGAAATCTGCTTGTAATTATCAAGTAGTTATTCAAAAAAAGTTGAGGTTGCCCATTCTTTGTTGAAATCAACACGATAACAAATAAACGTAGAAATGTAACTAACCGTAGCCGCCTAAACAAACATTACTCCTTCTCTATATCCTTATTTTAGTCTTGCATTGACTTGTTTATATAAGGATGTGAATCGACAAGATTAATGTTTCCAACTGACTTAATAAATTACTTATGGTTTTAAAAAATTAATCATTCTTAATTTATGTAAAAAGTAAACAAATTAAAAACTAAAAGTTATGGATTTAAGGTACAACTTATTTGGTAAGTTGTACAAGTTTTTTCGAGCTCATTAGTACAACTTTTCTAGAGTTGAAATAGAATGTAAGCTTCAATAATTGTTGTGAATGACTGAATTTCAATAAATGATTTAAGTATTTTCAATATATTTTTTACCTTAAAATGCCAGGAATCCCATCATGTAATTCAATACTTCGTCAGTATTAGCTAGAAGAATAGTTGTTTTAGTTGATTTTCCAATAATAAATGTTTTAAAGTGTTTTTTTAAGTAGTACATTAGCGTGGCCTGATTAAGGTACCAATGTACAGAAAGTAGATAATTTCATATTGAACAAAAATGTGTGAATGAGCGAATTCAAATAAATGATTTAAGTATTTTTAATATATATTTTGTCCTTTAGAATGCTAAGAATCCTATCATGTAATTCAATACTTCAATACTTCGTCAGTATTAGCTAGAAGAGTAGTTGTTTTGATTGGTTCTCCAATAATGAGTGTTTTAAAGTATTTACCTAGTATATTAGCGTGCCCAGATTAGGGCAACAATATACAGAAAGTAGGTATTTTCATAATAAATAAAAAAGTGTGTAAGTTGTGATTTGCATAATAACCAAAATAATATTTTCTAAAGGGGAAATGTTTTAAAACAAATTTTGTGTTTTGAAACAAGTTGCACTGTTCCTGTCCTGTGTCGGTAAACGTCAAAGAAAATCGGCACCTTGTTTTGAAAACATGTTGTAATTCTATTTAAAAACCGTAACATGTTATAAAACACTGACGAGGGTGCTGCCACCCATCATTTTCGTCGTCTGCGTCACTGTAATCTGGTCGGTGCAACTAGCTATGGAGTGAAGACAGGCTGATATGTTTAGACTTATCAAAATGTACAAAAACCGTACATTGTTGTGAGACCCGACGGAAGAAGATTACAAAATAGGAATAAAAAGGATGATATATGTGGCGTGAGTTGGACGAAGAGTTTGGAATCGAGGTAGGCGAGGCCGAAAAAAAAATATAAGTTAACAGGACAATTTAATAGGTGATATAGAAAGGTGACAAAAACAGCATCAAAGCATCACGTACTTCTGGTACAATGCTACTTGTTGAAGGTGCCACGTTAAAAAGATAACTTAAACTCTTATATTAGTCGCCAGTAGCTAGAAATCTTAATGTCATGGCTAGTCTTTCTTTTACTGGAATGGCATCTCTAAAAGTTGTGTCTTTTCTTATGTACATACCTGAAGTTTCGAACGTTCACTTGAACGAATTTCATATGAAAAGGAAAAGTGAAAAAGGAACGTTCGAAACTTCAAATCTTTTCTTTCAACGCGCCTACCAATGGAAGTAATCAGATACTGAAAATCCTGACTTGACTTGTCATTTTAAGAAAGTTTTTAAAACTATCATCAGTTTTAAGTTTTCCAGCTAACAGATCTCGGTCGTCACGTTGAAAATCACTCAAGAGGTCACTGCCGCTATACTTCTTCCTGGCCTGTAACGACGGACGAACTCAAAATCGCCTCTTTTTAGCCAATATATCGTTAATATAAATCAAAAAGAGTAAGGGTCCTAATATGGAACCCTGAGGCACACCTGCCCTTAAAATTTCTTTATTTGACATTATGTTGTTGAATTTAACAATCTGACTGAAATATAAATTGGATTTCAATATTTTTATACTATTTACACTAATTATATATTTTAGTAACATTTTTGGTAAAAATTCATGTGAAGCACAGTCAAAAGCCTTACTAAGATCTATGAATATTATATCATTGAATTCAAGATTTTCATAAGCATCGAGGACATTATTGACATAGGCCAATATGGCACTATTAGTGCTGCGATTTTTTGAAAGCAATGTTGACATTCAAGAATATTTATAATTATTTATAATTCAAAATATGTAATTAATCTGTCATACATGGATATGTATATAGAATATATTGAATATATCACGATTAAAATTGTATTCTTCTTTATCTTTGAGGTGCGTTATTTTTCTTTTATAAGAGACGATGGTTCGGCAAAATTGCCCTTTTTTTTAGTAATATAACGGCTAACACAAGCTCCATGCGGCCACATCTCCGTGTGCATTGTTTTTTAAAGTTTTTTTCTAGAATAATGACTTTCAAAGATGTATAGAGGTGAGGATATTTTCATGTAATTGATTCCACTACCACTTCAGGGAAATTTTGTGTTACGAGTTTTCTAAGGGATTCAACTGTGGTATTCTTATCCACTCGGTTTACATCTAGCAAAGCTACTTTTGAGATCCCCTGTACTATTATATTATCTTTATTACTTCCTATAATTGTTTGTCTTTGCTTTGTCCTTTTTTTATCAATTTTTTCCCAGTGACTTGCCTTAATACTGTTAGTCTGCGTCTATATGTAATATTTGTGCATTTGTTTGAGTTCAGTTTCAATTTGCATTATTTCTGAAAATACAGTGTTCTTATCAACTGTTTTCTTTCCTTGCATGCCATTCATTTGTTTTTTCCTAGTACTTTCTTTATTCAGCAGTATTGCTTTTTTTTGTTTAAAAGCTTATATGTTATATTTTCAAATATGCTACTTATTATTTAAATTCGTCAGTTACTTAAAGATTCATTCCTGCAAATTCCATTGTTCCACTAATCTCCAGTATTACCTTTTTTGTTTACTTTGTTATAAAATGAACAAAAGAGGAATACAAATTTGTTTGAAAAATGTCCTTTAAAGAGCAACGTCTCACTAGACGGAGATAGTTATTAGTATCATTTTTGTAGATAATTTTACGTCTGTAAAAGATACAATTTAAGGTAAATATGCCTGTCATTAAACTGATCATTCAAAAAGTTTTTTTTTTAATTTATATTACGTCGGTTTATTTTCGCTACCAAAGGCTATCACCGACGCGAGGAGGCAAGTTACCCCCACCTCGAAATATTTCTCTGTCGAAGAGTAGGGATCTTTTATTTACCTAACATTTAATAGATAAAGGGGACCGACTGCTTCACATACTCTTCGAAGGATGGTTTATTCATCACGTAATCTTCGCCTCACATTACATAGCTTCTACGTATACGCTTATATACAAACCGTTAGAAAGTGCACGTGATCTCCGTATTTCCTCAGATGAGCTTCTTCCCCAGATAAGTACTAATTGCGATTAACGTTGCTTAGCTTTATGTATCGAAATACGTGTCAAGTCAAACAGATTTTATTAAAATTAAATGTTCAAATTAAAGTAATTCCAACTACAGGTATTAGTTGGAAATTTTTCTCTTCATTTTCCTGCGTCAGGCAGAGGTGTATTCTGTCACCAATCATCATATAAGTAGAATCAAGACTTATAACTTGATATTTGCAAATGATGCCACCTTATTTGATTTGCTGCTAGCGAGGGTAAGCTCATATACTTGCTGGAGAGGCCTTCAGCTTCTCTAATTTTAGTTTAAGTCTAAATTAGGACGAAGCAGAAATTATAATTGTAGACCGATCAAATGATAACCATTCAAACACGTAAAGAATAGGTAACTGTGAGATAATAAACAAGATGGTATAACTTAGAGCATTTGTTGACAATATTAACAACTGCGAATATGAGAGTCGGCGAAAAATGCAGATAACAAGATCGGTAACTTGCCAGTTGAGCAATATTTGGCGAGACATAACTATCACGAAACGCACAAATGTCAGACATGCTAACGCCCTAGTTCTCTCCATATTTTTTAATCCTCTGCGATGTGAACTATAAGGGAAGCAAACAGACGCACAGTAGTATAAAATAGTATTGAGCTAGGCTTTCAAAAAAATGTTAACATATGTTAGCAATTACTTCCATGTATAAATGTACTACTAGGATACTAAAGTGTACCACTGGTATCCTTTGTGAATAATCTTATACTCTTTTCGCTGCGTTTCCTTGCACATTGGCAATAAATTCTTTATTGTTTCAGATATGTACTGCTTTGAAAATTAAGGTATCTTAATGAGCGACTTCAAGAAAATGACAAAGATCGAAAAACATCGGCAGTGTGTGACTACGTCAAGAAGGTGTTAGTAAAAAAATATAATCTCAGGCGACGATGAAAATCTCATCAATAATTGCCACTGAACTTGATTAAGTTTGAATAGTACTGTCTTGAAACTTCTTGCACGTGTAGGAACAAATGGTAATGGTACTCAATGCCTGCGACTGATTCCTGCCAATTCGGTACTACCTGCCAGTTATTTTGGAGAAGAAGCTCTGAAGCAAGAAATAAAATGGTTAAACAAGATCGAACATTTTATTCGAGGAAAAATAGCAGGGTACACAATCTTGAGGATATATTCAATAGAGCCATCAGATCCTTCCATATTCAGTATTAGCCTAGAAACTAGAATGAAACGCTAGCACAAATTGAAATTACCTTCACAATTGCTTTATTATATTCATCCGAACCCGAACCACAATAATCAACATCCACTTCTTCTTAAAAAGAATATTCGAATGACGATACTTCAGATAAAGAAGCTGAAGAAGAAGATCTAAGCCTTTCGTTGGAAACGGAACCATTAAGTTATTTAGTTATTAGAGGTAAAGTCAGATTAGAATGTCATACTGTTCATCTATAAGAACTAATTAAGTTGTAGCCTAAGCACATCTATAATTACTAAAATGTATTTCATTAAATTTCATTTTATCATGTAAAATATTGTTATTTTTCAACCAATTTAACACATATGAAGAAAATGAATATAAAATTTAATTATGTTTAATTTTGCATAGATTACCTTTTTCCGTACGACGCATAGTTTCCGAGTAATAAGCGAAGAATCAAAGAATCGAAAATAGGAAGGAACCTTTCCACCCCCCTCCCGCCATGAAACGGCAGGGCTAGAGACGGGGATTTTTAATATGTTTACCTCCTAACTATCCCCAATACATTCCTGAAGAGGAAAATTCTCCCCTCCTTCATGTTTTCTACAATCCCCTTTTGGGCATTCGCTGAGTGGACTATAAGCAACGAAATACAATGAAATTTAATTTCACCTTAAAATAATATTATTTTAAAAGAAGTATTTAATATTAGTTGTAATTTATGAAAAGTGGCATTAAGCTAATAAAGCCAGTAAACTGCTTGGATATAATTATAATTTCGTAAAATGGTACTGTTAAAAAGCTTCAAATGCCTAAGAATAGTTAAAACTAAAGCTTCTTTATTGTCAACAAGAGTAAAGAAATTGCAAAAATAAATCCCCAGTTTAGGTTTATAGTCCGGAACTCTAATAAAAACTAGAATTTAAGCACTTACTTGGATATTTAACTTTAACCACTGCACTGGTGCTCAAATTTAATAGGATACTAAATTCTCAAACTGTTAGTTTTAACCAGACAGGAGTAGATTAATGATAACTTAATTATATTAATAATGTTACGGTTAATTTTTTACTCACAAATCGTAATCCAAATACAATACAAAATAGATTATATTTGCAATAACAGATATTATAAATTATTAATTTGTTTCGTTAATTCTGAATAATAAATTAGTTAATTTAGCTCGAAAAAGCCAATTTGAGTGAACTAAATTATACATTTTTATATTTCATATGGGTACTTGTATACCTGTAAATCAAATATCGTCGAGTTAAATTGGGACCTTGACAGGATTTCTTGCAATAATCCCATAAACGGTGCAAAGTATAGAATATTTTAGAGCGGATAAAAGTGTAAGAAATAACGTTCTGAGTAACTAAAATTTTCTTCAGAAAATAGGGCCGCCTTCAAAAAAGGTCGCTAAAGTTATTAAATAAAATTTCACCTTCGCGTCGCCTGTTAAATTGAATCATATATCTATTTCGATACTGAAGTCAGCTAAAAATACATTAGAATTGGCATTTTTTTTTAATTTTTGCGCCGACCTCAATATCGATATTAGGTATACAGCTCAATTAAATAGGCAACTACGGCAAAATTTTATTTCATAATTTTTAGCGACCATTTTTGAAGGTGGTTTTATTTTTTTTTCAAAAATTCTTTTTTTTTCACCTTCTTTAGTGGCTCCTTTATTAACTTCTAGACAGTAAAATGTTAGCTGTTTTTACTTTTTAGGCTTTAAGATTAAGCTCGTTATTAGAGAATCCTGAAATCACTAAGTATCAAATTTCATATAAATCTGTATAGGTATTGCAATTGTCACAGCCATATTGGTTTCGTCTTAACTTTTGGCATCAGATTCGTTATCAGCTGCACCTAAAAATACCTATTTTAACGCGTTTCCGACGAAAGAACAAGGGTGGATAAGGGCTCTTTTTCGCTCATTAGTCCATACAACAGAGAATATTTTATAGTGAAACCCACAAAAATTTGCAAACTGAATAATTTTTTTTTTTTTGGGGCGAGCGTAGAGGCGACTTCAATGTAAATGTTAGTCGATATTCCGTTAAAGCAACGTCGAGCGCAGTTAGTACTTGGATGGGCGACCCATCTTGGGAAATACAGCGTTCTCGTCCCACCTTCTAGCGGCTTGTATATCAGTGTATACGCGGAAGTTACGTAATTTCAGACGAGGGTTACGTAGTGGATATACCATCCTTCGGAGGGGATGTAAAGCAGGCGGTCCCTTGTCTAATAAATGTTAGGCAAGTAAAAGATCCCTACTCTTCTTAAGGGAAGAGGTTCGGCAAAATTTCCAGGTTGGGGGTAGCTCGTCTCCCTATTGATTTCTTTGAAAATAAGTAGGGGTCTTTCTCAAGCTAACACTAAATTATTTTCCAAATTTCAATAATATCGAACTTTTCTCTCTTAGAATATTGTGCTTAAAAGAAACGTAACAAAAAGAGAAACAGGCAGAGGGACGGACAGATGGGCGGTCAGACTGACATACGACGAACATTTTGAAAGTAATTCAGAAGTTTGTGCATGTAACATTTTTTTGTAGAGACATTTATAAACTTTACCTTTTATACTAAAATAATTTCGATATCGCTAATTAGTCCACGCAAATTAGACACTTTAGAAGAAATAATTTATAAAGTAATAATATTTGAGATGCGTACGCCAGATAGGGTTAGAAATAGATACCAGAAAAATTCCCCCCCAATTTAGGGGTGGAACGTCCCTTTTTTGGCAAAAAACCACCCCTGACGGGGACTTAAAGCGGCTTTTTCACTTTTATCTTGTAAACCGTTCGTCGGAAGAGAAAGAAGTATAGGAAATAAAAAAAAATATTGTCGTTAAATTGTGCATAAAAAAGTCCTATTAACCTTGTAGCTTATCTTCACCTATTTCGCGCTAACAGCGTCCGAACAGAGGAGTAGTAGTTTGGAGCGCATAGGTAAAAATCAATCCTATTCGAAGTTTCACAGCGAATATCTTAAAACAGGTTACTCTAATGAGAAAAATGCATAGGTATGAATTTTTTTTATTTCCCTTTATTTATTTTTTTTTATTTATTGAAAATATCATGCAGAGATAAGATATTTATTGTGAAACTTCAACTCCAAACTATTTTACTCCTCTGTTCGGATGCTGTTAGCGCGAAATAGGTGACGGTAAGCTACAAGGTTAATAAGTCATTTTTTATGCAGAACTTAACGACAAATTTTTTATTTCCTATACTTTTGTCTCTTCCGACGAACGGTTTACAAGGTAAAAGTGAAAAACCAGCTTTGAGTCCCAGTTAGGGTGATTTTTTGCAAAAAAAACGGACTTTCCACTCCTGAATTGTGGGGGAACTTTTCGGGTATCTATTTCTAACCCTATCTAGAGTACGCATCTCAAATATTACTACTTTATAAATTATAAATTATTTCTCCCATTCAATGTTTTGAATCTAATTTGCGTGTACTAAATTGTTAGCGAGATATAAGCAAAGAAATGAGTCAGAGCACCAATTTTTCACCATTTTTTCAAGTTGTAACAAGTTGTAAAGTTAACTGCACACTTGTTAAGCGTGTAGAAAATGTCGACGTCTTTGGCGGTGCGGTGCGGTGCGGCGTGTTTGATGGTCAAAGGCACCGACATTTTTTGAGTGCTTAGTAGACCTGAAGACAACTATAACAAATGGTTTTGACTCTGGGTTGGTTATGGCAGCTGCAAGTGAGGGTAATAAAAATGTCGCGATCAGATTGATATTAACTAGTATGTAAACCAGAATATAAAGCACTTTAGCATTAAATACAACGTAGTACAGGTACCAAGATTAAGTAGTACATAAGCTATACGTTCCTGCATATCTTTTGATTTATTCGTTTTTATTTACTCCAATTAATCTCACAAGATAATTCGAGTTTCCCTTCGTCGCAGAAGTGTTTAGTATTACAGATAACGGCAGCGAAGTACATACACATACAAATTTATGGATAACTATACATTTCGTATTCACGGGTGCAAAGCAGATTGAATGCGCATCGATACAAAGGAATTTAAACCTGCGGTGGGTTGCCCATTTATTTCACATGTAAACCCCGCCCGATACACGTACTTGCCTGCCGTTATCTGTGTACAAAAACACAAGTAAACATACAAAGTATTTCGTTCATTATATTTAAGATTGGGGTCCAACACTTACTTCAATTCTAAGAGTAAAAAACATAAAAGTGATATTTGTTTCGAAGTTACCAGACTATGAAATTTCTGGAAAACAGAAAACTATAGATCAGTTAAAAAATTGTTTCCTCATTCAATCACTCAATCATAAGATATTTTCAATCCCGCTTATCAGTAAAGGCGTAAACACAGATAATGTCGTGAAATAATTACTGGGGAATATCTAACCATTTATATTCATGTCACTTAACGGAATTATCTAAATTTGTGGCTTTATTGATTAACGTTTACTAGATTGTGCTTTAGTTTATTGTCAGCTGAAACAATGTGTTTGAGGATGTGGGACCAGTATAAAACGTTGTACCTGACAGAAACATATATTCGCTTCACAGATAATTTTCCGTTTACCAAAGAATCATATTTCCTATTAGAATTATATCTTTGCTGCTAATTACACTAATTATTGTACGATAATAATAATAATTAGTATACACATATCAGAACTACGTGAAATAGTACATTGTGTATCTAGTAGTAAAAGCAATACATTCCCGGGCGACGATGTAAATGCTGGCCGAGGCGTTACCGAGGCCAACAAGTATCGAAGTCCGGGAATGTGCTTCTATTAAAAGGTACGCATACTATTTTTTCTGAAATCGTAGTCAATATTATTATAAAAATAAAAAATATATGTATATTAAAATATACATAAGAAACAGTTCGGGAAAGTTACTTTACCGGCCTAAACCGGAAAAGTAATTTGCCTGGACTGTTATATATAGAAAAAAATAGTCCGGGAAAGTAACTTTCCCCGGACTGTTTTCTGATAGTTGCTTAGCAACGGACTAAAATACTAGAATCTCGTATTTTGGGATCTAAAATTGTGCCGAAAAGGTAGACATTCTTGATCGATTTCAGAAAAATAGTATATCGGAGTAAAAGGGAGTATGTAGGTTTGCCGGACGAACGAAGTAAGTCTGGCAATTACAGACGAGTTCCAACAAGTTTACGAAAAGTTTTAGATTGTTTGCAATAATGGTCTGACTTTAAATAGAGAAGAATGTGTCTTTTTCTCAGAATCGGTATCTTACTTAGGATTTATTATTGACAAATTTGGACTTCATAAAACTTCAGAAAAAATAAAGGCTATCCAAAATATTCCAGAACCTGAAAATGTTTCACAGCTAAAATCATTTTTAGGAAGAGTTATTAATTATTATAACAGATTTATAAAAAATATTCCAGATATTTTAAATCCGTTAAACCAATTATTGTTAAAGATAAACTCAGATACACAAAATGATAATACGGAATTAGAGGTGGACATATCCGTAACCATTCATTATTTGAAAAATAATTCGGAGTTACCAATCGATATAAATAATATTCGTGATGAAACAAAAATAGATCCTGTTCTTTCTTAAGTTTATGCCTATTTAAAAAATAAGTGGCCGCAAAATGTATCTGAAGACCTTAAACTATATTTTCGTAGAAGATACGAATTGCATATTGAGAAAAGTATTTTATTATGGGGCATAGAGTTATCGTACCTGCTAAATTAAGAGATACAATGTTAAAAGAGCTTCATGATACTCATTTCGGCATAGTTAAAATGGAATTATTAGCCTGATCTTACATCTGGTGGTCATCTTTGAACATAGACACAGAAAAAATTAGTAAAAATTGCGATACATGTCAGAAAATGCAAGCCAATCCGGCTTAAGCTGAACTACAAGGGTGGCCTATTCCAGATGGTGTTTGGTGAAAATAAATATTTTCTCATTGTTCCTGACGCGTTCTCTAAATGGATTGAGGTGTTCATTATGACTTCTATTACTTCTAATATGACAAAAATTAAACTTAGAGAATTATTTGCTAGATGTGGTTTACCAAAAGTTATTGTTAATAATAACGGGCCACAGTTAAAATCAGAAGAATGTCACTAAGATGACTGCTATAGAACATAAAATAATTCTTCCTTATTCAGCCTATTGTAATGGAGCTGCAGAAAATAGTGTGAAAACTGTAAAACATTTTTTGTTAAAATAATTAGATTTTGGTAATATGTATTTATCAAAATTTTTATTGACATATAGAAATACCGTTTACTGTTCATCAGGTGAATCGCCTGCTAAAATATTTCTTGGACGTTCATTGAGAATATTGTAGAACTCTCCAAAATCGTCCTAAGTTGAAGACAGAATCAAAATTCGACTTAGGCAAAAATTTCATTTGAAGACATTTTTGGGAGTCTGCAGAGGCGCAGATCAGTCCATAAGGACCGTTTTGGGTTCTATAAGGCGTTGGAAATGACCAGATGAAAATTCGAAGAAACACCGAATTTTCACTTAGGAAAAATATTTTTGGTTCAGAATATGAGAGTAGAAGTATATAATGACAAAGATTTATGAATAATATATTTTTTCAAAGGTACCACAAATTGGACTTTGAAAAATAATATTTTTGGAAGGGCGTCAAAATTTGGCTCAGGAATCGATTTATCGAAAGTACGCCAAAATTTCACTTGCAGACTAATTTTTCAAAACTGCGTTGAAATTTGGCTTGAAGATCGATTTTTCAAAAGTACGCCAAAATTTCACCCGTAGATTAGCTTTTCAAAAGTACCTTGAAATTTGGCTTGAAAATCGATTTTTCAAAAGTACGCCAAAATTTCACCCGCGGATTAGCTTTTCAAAAGTACCTTGAAATTTGGCTTGAAAATCTATTTTTCAAAAGTACGCCAAAATTTCACCCGCAGATTAGTTTTTCAAAAGTACCTTGAAATTTGGCTTGAAAATTGATTTTTCAAAAGTACGCCGAAATTGGCCTTAAAATAGATTTTTCAAAAGTACCACAAAGTCAGTTTAAAAAGTACCACGAAAATATACTTTGAATTATTTTTTATTTTTTATTCCTCCACCAAAGACATTGACCTTTGAGGTACGGTCATTGAAAGCCCAATTCTAAAGTATGAGCATAAAACTTTAGCGATGCACTGCATCCAAAAGGCAAAATAGAAAATTTTGACAAAGCCGGCGTAGTGCCGATAAGCAAAAATTGATAAAAATCAATGCACATGTACAAGGCCGGTTTCTCGCATAGAAAGAGTTTGGATTGACTCAGCAACTCGCAATTTGGTCGAGCGCGTTGAGTGGTCCAAACAAAGCAATGGTAGAAAAGCCAATAACGGGGCTTTTCAAATGACAAAGTTATAGAGGAAAACGCCTTGTGCATAAAAATCCAAAAATTCAATTTTGCCTAAAAGCCGCTCGAAGGAGGGTCGCTGCCAAATCGATGATATTGACCGACTGTGATAAGGTCTAGTAAGTCGTGGACTGATCGAACGCCATTCAACTTACGCAGTAATAAGTCCTCTGAATGTGTTCGAGTACGTGGCTCTTCACGATACAAGAACTTTAAAGCTAAGTAGTCTCTAGCGAACCTAAATTCATTGAGTAAAACTTTTTTTAAGTTATTTTAGTCAGCCATAATTATTCATTTACCCAGAGTCTGAGACGACTCTAAAAAATGCTCGCATTTTGATTCTGAGAAGGTATGCATGAATCTTTTCTACCTAATCGATCGTTAGCGTGAGCGCTCTCGCTTGTATGGTCTGAAAGTCATTACCTTGATTGGGGAAGGCACGATTCTTATCTTGAGAATTTTGTATATCCAATTTTGTTAAATAAACGGATTCTTTGAACTATTGTTTCTTAATTGATCTTGAGGCCTGTTGACGGTCTATAATCCCTGGAACTTTCGTATAGAAAGCCGGATGTGTCGAGTTAATTCACATTAACGTTCGATCTTCTGGTTGCTTTACGGAGGTTTGAGAGGGATTTTTTTATGCGTTTTTTGAGAAATAGATTCCGTCATTAACGGACCAAAACGTGGTTTCCACGTACAAAAATTAATCCCTCCGCAGAGAAATTCTTCGGTTGGGATTTTTTTATGCAAAATTTCAGGAAATCAAGAGGTGACTAAACCCCTAACGAGGGAATTCAGGTCCAGAGAGAACGTCATTTCCGATCTGTGGTAGTGCAGCCTTGGTCCATTACTCGGCTATCGAAGTGCATCTTATCTCGAACCCGCCTGGGAGGTAGAAGAACGGGGTAATATGCGACTGGCGCCCCCTGAGAAATAAATTGGTGTCGCGTCATTTTGACGCCCGGTAGTGCGTTCTTCTACAAGAACACGATTTGATTTAATTAAGCTGAGTATTGCACAGGTAAATGAAAATGTTACAAATTTTGCAAAAAATTCATAATAATTTGAAATCGCACAATATCAAAATAAGAAATATTTTAGGGGGAGAAGAAATATAACATTTTATTTAGGACAAATAGTTTTAGTTACGGATTATAAAAATGTAAAGTCGGTCTGGTGTAGAGTAAAAATATCTCGTATTCTAGGGAAAAATGTATATTTAGTTAAGCCTTTGGACAGCAATTTAATTTGGAAGCGGTACACCAACCAAATAAAACAATTTTATAGAGCCTATTAACACAGATATTTTTACTTGTGAAAATATACAAACACAAAATAGTAATCTTTGTCAAGAAAAAAAGAATGACTATACTGTAATAGATAGTGATGACAATATGTTTTATGACTCAAATGAAGAACCAATTGTTGAGACCGATTCATTACCTGGCACCTCTTCTGCACACCCAGTTAGAGCTAGAAAACCACCAGATAGACTTCAATATTAAAATTGTTAAATTCTATAATTTTATTTGGTACTTAATATTGTTTAACTTCAGGGGGAGATGGTGTAATGTATTAATCTGTATTAATCGCGCACAACATCCCCCACCTGTTAATCCATGCTTATGAGCAAGGTATAAGACACACGGCAGTTGTTAACATGTATTTCTACGATTGTAATGTGTGATGTTCAATATATTCGTAATAGTTATTTTTCGTGCATTATTCCACCACCTTACATAATTATAAAGTATATAGGCATACATTACACTTTCTTATAAGGCACATAAAAGTACGAAGATGTATAAAGTACCGAAGCTGTAATAATCACAATCAGTGTCTCACATTTTGACAAACTGTACATAGATTATGTGATATATAAATTTTACTTTAAATGCCTATATTTAATGAGAATATTACGAACGAATGAAAGTGTCAGTCGGGAGTTGCAGACTGTAAATACCTACTTGAAAAGATAGAAGTCCATCTTCCACGAATCATGAATCACTTCCTATATGCGCTATTATTAGGTGCTTCCCTTTTCCTGTTGGTCTTTTTAATCCGGCTGACCAGACTTTCAAATTAGCTTGACGAATACTGTACAATTTTATCTTGCCAAATTCGCGTTACGGTGTGACTTTCATTCAACCATGGCTCGACTAAATATTTTTTCTACTCCCTTATGGAAATTTTCTGTTTTTTGTGCAGTCTGTAGAATGGATAAGTAGGCAATTCCAGTTAACTGAACGGATATATTTCATATCAGTTCTAGGATGGATATGAAATGAAACCGACCAATCACAGTTTGTGTATTAAGTTCATAGACAACTATTCGTTTTAAAATCAAATTAGTGCGTAAGCTGTCAAAGTAACTGTCAGTGTGTACTGTCAGTGTGTATTTGTGTAATATATTAACGTTTAATAAATTTTGTAGTTTTTTTAAGCTAGTCGTAGAAAAAGTATACTGTACAACTCGAGTGGATTATCCATATCGCACTCAAAAGATTTGAAGCACTCCGTCTACGGCGTCGTGCTCAAACTTCTTTATCGTGCGATATGGATATCATATCCACTCTTGTTGCACAAACTACTATTCTTCACGTTCACGAGTAGCTCTAGTTGTCCGAATATAATTTCTTCTCCAACAAACAATAACGTCTCTCTCAATAGTGGAGTCAATACAGGCTAAAAATATGCACTATTTCGGAATAATTACGAGAAGCTTCGATTTTCCCAAACAATTTGATATCACTTTTACATAGCTTAAAATAATAAGTTATAAACATATACTCGTGAGAAAATTGTTTATCAATTATTTAAACAAAAATAAACTTTTTTTTTAACAAAATTATTATAAGTTGAAAACATTCAAAGTAGTTTAATTCAATTGACATATAAGGGGGTCGCTGAAACAAATTATGATGTCAAAAAAAGTTAATTCAAAATGGATGATCCAATTTGGCCGACTTCCATCAAGCAATAAAATAATTCAAAGCACTTCCGTTAAAAACACAATTTAAATATTCACATAAAAACTTAAAAAGAAGCTAAGAAAACGTGATATTGTATATAGCATTAGAAGATGATCTGTGAAAAAGTGCCCAAACTACTTTTACAATGCTCTACGTACACACACACAGCGCAGCGTGCGGAGCAGGTGATGCGTACTGCTTGCCGGGACTTTCAATTTGTTTCTATTATTCAAGCATTATAATTTGACTCATGGCCCTGCACCACGTGAATATATTTAATATATTTTCGATATTTTGAACAGGATAAAAATTGTAAAAACAATAAATATTGTGTCCATTTACCGAAAAAACTTGATTTTTTCATTATTTCGTGAAAAGTATAGGTTTATATATATTCCAAATATTTTTCATCACCAGATTTACTTATTTTAAGGTCTTACTATAAACGTAAGCTGCATAGGTGGGTTAAATAGTTATTAACGTTTATTTTACCCATAATTTTACGAATTTAAGAGCAAAAAAATGTTTCTTTCATTTTCGTAAAAACGGGGGTTAATTTAATTTTTAAGATAAATCCCCTTGAAGCATCTTGAAGTACACATTTCAACCTTTAAAAATCGTACCTACAAATTGCAAATCTCTTTATGTTCCGACTTCACATGTACTATGTCTCCATGTATTCATCTTTATATTTGAAAATATAATAATCCGATAAGTAGCTATTGGATTATTAGATGTTTCTTCTTTCATTTAAGCTTTCGTGAGGTCAATTTCATCAATTAGTTAAAAAATTACAACAAATTTAGTGTAGCGCGCCCGAGGCCGCGTGCGCTTGGCGCGCCCTACTTACATGTCACCACGTTCCATTTTCCTGCATTAAACAAAAAAAAATTTGGATCCTACATTTTTGATTATACAAAAAAAATTCATATACATTTTTGATGTGAAATTTCCCGTACTTTCGAATGACGCAATTACTTTTTGAAAGAAAAAGAATTAAAATATATTTGACAAAGACTGGTATTTTCAAATTAATTTGTTTAATAACAAATTACGCTCAAGGACTATTGTTGGTAACTTTTGGTATGTTGTTCCTGACATATTTAGAGATGTACTCTCAACAGTTACCACTTCCCGGAATTTTTTCGAAGTGAAAATCTCTATTGACTCCACTACAAATAGGACTACATTTGATTTTGCAAATACAAAGCTCATATCATGTAGAAATTTTCCAAGCGTCGTTTGGCTTGTTCTGGGTATGTATTCATCTTCATTCAAGAACTGTAAAACTATCTTCAGATTCGATATTTCATTATTCACTATTCGTTATTCGTTATTCGTTAATCGTTATTCCTTATTCATTATTCATTATTCATTTTTCATTATTCATTATTCATTATTCATTATTCATTATTCATTATTCATTATTCATTATTCATTATTCAATATTCAATATTCACTATTCACTATTCACTATTCACTATTCACTATTCACTATTCACTATTCACTATTCACTATTCACTATTCACTATTCACTATTCACTATTCACTATTCACTATTCACTATTCACTATTCACTATTCACTATTCACTATTCACTATTCACTATTCACTATTCACTATTCACTATTCACTATTCACTATTCACTATTCACTATTCACTATTCAGTATTCATTATTCATGATTCATTATTCATTATTCATTATTCATTATTCATTATTCATTATTCATTATTCATTATTCATTATTCATTATTCATTATTCATTATTCATTATTCATTATTCCTCATTCGTTATTCATTATTCATTATTCATTATTTATTATCAAATTCAATTTTTCTCGAAATCGTTTAATATTATTTTTTACTTCCAGATTTCTCTTGAAGTTTCTAAATATCCTCTTCGTTTTTTTCTACATTAAACTATGAAAATGCTATAAACATGCATGATTAACGCAATCGAAGGTTTTAATTTTTTCGAAATAGATGTTATTCGTTAAATTAGTCAATTGTATGGATCTGTTCCTAAGATTTTATTTAGGACAAATAAAATATTTATCGGTCTTAGATTGTTAAAACCCGTGGAGCTATTTATTAACTATAATACATAGACACATAATATATTAATAAATAAATAATAGCCAAATATATTAGGGAATTTGCGAAGCTCGAAAATTTGTACGTCGATGGATCTACTGTCAAGGCTTTATGCTTCTAGTATAGAAACTTCAATAAACCGGCGAAGAGCATAATGTTTTCAATTTGGTTTGGTATTATTCATTATGGATGACGTATTGAGATATTACTTGTTCTTCAGCCATGACCTAAAATGCAAAGATTCTATTGTTTCGTGCAAGGAACCAACTTTTAGAAGTTGTGGATATAGTCGAGAAAGACGTAATCGACTTTCCGAATAAAGCTTCAATTCCTATAGTGTTACTGGATTGTATTTTGCAACTCATATGCAACTAACACAAAAGAGCATTTAAAACTAAGATGATCTCCAAAGGGTAAACGCAATATCAATTACGAACTTATAGTTAATGCACTTACAGTAAAAGCATATACCAGTTTATTCGATATTTCTGCCTGCATTTTATATATTTGTTGCCTTTATATTACAAGATGTTACTACTATACTTTATGTGAAAATGAGGAAGAGTAATAAAAGGTCCTTATAGACGAGAATTCTCTAAAAATGTGGTCAGGGTGCTATAAGAAATTTTAGTGTTACGGTATTGTCTTGTTTTGTGTCCTTGTAAAAGTTTATTAGGAAATACAAAAATACATTTCGATTCAAGCTATCGGTGCTTTTATTAAAACCCAACTATTGTTATTTTAATAAAGACACCGATATTTAGAACCAAAATATATTCTGAGTATTTTATAAATAAACTTTTATGAGGACTCAAACGAAACAATACCATAAGAACATTTCCTTCCCGGATTAACTTACACGTAGCCTTATTTGATTCGAGCTGTAGGCATTTACCGAGAGCAGTTCCCACTGACAAAAGGTTGTTTAATTTCTGGTTTCTTGACAAATGTGTTTCGATTCATTTGTACCCATCGAAAGCCATAATAATCCAATGAAATTAGACTTTTCTGATCTAACAAAATATATCCTTCATTTTTTGTTTAAATCGATTTATTTTGGTGTTTTAAAGAAAATATTAAAAATCGGCAATGAGATCACTATGGGATAAAAAATTATTCAAGGTCAAAGTTCACAGAAAACGGTTATTTGCGAATATCGCGCTTTCTATGCCTCGTAGGCCAATTGAGGTTATTATGAAAATGAAAGATAATGAAATTCTGCACAATAATGATCTCTTCCATTTTTTATGTACAACGAACGGTTTAGGCAAAAATGTGCTTCGAATTTTCCGCGCAAGGCATAATATGCTCCATTTCATAACTATTTAAAAAAAAGCTATAAATTGCTTGACAACTACCTGACAGCTTGGGTATAACTTCAAACAAAATTGTCATGGTGCAGTGCAGTTTTCCAAATAAAAAACACCATTAAAATGATATTTTCGAACTTGGGACATTATTTTAATCAAAATTTCAATATTTTTTTATTTTGACCAAATTTTGGACTTAAGGTTTTTGGACTATTCTGAGCAAGTCTTATTAACAAAATTTTCCGATAAAAAAATGCCCAATATGATTTTCTTGGTTTTCTCCGCATATTTTGGCTTTGCATTTGTAGGAGGCGATTGTTTTTCTGGTCATAAGTAGATCCTAATTTGTTCTATACTTAAGTAAAATTTGATTCAAATCGGAAGAAAAATAAAAAGGTATTGGGGTGTTCCCATTTGAAGTGAAACACACTGTATATATTATTTATTTTATTTTATATATCGATCAGCTAATAAATACTATACGAAGAACAAGTACTTTTTCTATGCATGGACTATATGAAATGGAGCATATTATGCCTTTATGCCTAAACCGTTCGTTGTACATAAAAAATGGAAGAGATCATTTTTGTGCGGAATTTCTTTATCTTTCATAATAACCTTAATTGGCTTCCGAGCCATAGAAAGCGCGATATTCGCAAAAAAAAAACGTTTTTTGTGAACTTTGACCTTGAATAATTTTTTATGCCATAGTGATCTCGTTGCCGATTTTTAATATTTTCTTTGAAACACCAAAATAAATCGATTTAAACAAAAAAATGGAGGATATATTTTGTTAGATCAGAAGCCATCCGTGTCAAAAAATCCTATTTCAAACTTAATAATTATAAATTTTTTATGGGTAATCATAAGAGCATATCTGGTTTATAAGGTTTTATACAGTACATTAATTTTGCCATATAGAAATTATATTGGGATGAATAAGTCCTTAATTGAGTTGGAATACCCATGTTGTTATTGGTATGTTTTCATAAGTGTTTATACTAAAAACAGTTTTTACATGGTATTACAACTTTTAATTTGATAAGTTCTCTTGGGATCTGAATAGTGTTGAAACTGAAAAGGTTTCATCAGTAAAATCAAATATGAGTTCTGTAATCTTTTATAAGAAACAATTAGTATATGGTTTTTGTAAGATCTGAGGGGTTGTTATCAGTTCAGTTTATATAATAATTTAATGAGGATTTATAAGGATACGTATTAAAAAGTGTTAATAAGGTATTACAACGAATATTTTTGTGGCTTTTTATGGGATCTGAAGAGTAATGAAATTGAAAAGATATACTAAGGAGTTCCTAGCAGACATTTTATACATTTTTATAAGGATATATTTGTACTTATTTTTATAAGACTTCTTGGGTACATATAAGTTTAGTTTATATAAGAATTTAATGGAAACCTGTAAGGATGCATGTTAAGAAGTATGAATAAGGTATTATCGAATACTTTTGTGAGTTTTTTTGGAATCTGAAGAGTAATGAAATTAAAAAGATATACCAAGGAGTTCCTAGTAGGAATTTTATACATTTTTATAAGGATATATTTGTACTTATTTTTATAAGACTTCATGGGTCCATATCAGTTTATTTTGTATAAGAATTTAATAAGGATTTATAGGGACATCTATTAAAAAGTATTAATAATGATTTACAACTATTAATTTGATAAGTGTTCCAATAGTAGTAAAACTAATAATGTTTCATCAGGAAACCAGGGATGAATTTTATAACATTTAATAAGAAATAATTAGTATATATAAGATTTGAAGGGTTATTATTAGTTTAGTTTTATATAAGAATTTAATAAGGATTTCTCAGTACACCCATTGAAAAGTATTATTTACAACTATTAATTTGAAAAGGTTACAATACTTACTAAACTAAACTTACTAACACAATAGATTTCATATAATTTACATTAAAATCCATTGCAAGATTAAAATTCATTGTAAGTATATAAACATTATATTTTAGAAAACTCTCTTATTCTCATAAAAGCATAAAAGTTTTACAATAGACCTCAAGCGAGGAATATACATTAAAAACTCACAGAATCTATACAATTTTCGTGTTTCAAACGCCATAAATACTTATAGGCCTCGTACTGAGAGTTTACATTAATATCTTTCAAATTCATATAAAAACCTATAATACTTCGCAATTTAATTACCATAAATACTTATAAATATACTGATAGACTTCATTCAGAGAATTTACTTTAAAACCCCATTGCATATCCTCATAGAATTTTATAAAAACTTCGTGTTTATTATTAAAACGTGCAAGTGTTGATAGACTTCAGGCAAGGAATTTACATTCAAAACACATTTCAAATACTTCAAGAACTTAGACACATCTGAACCTTTTAAAATCTTCGTTTATTTCTATTTCAAACACCATATAAGAACTTACAAATACTGATAGGCCTCGTATGGAGAATTTTCATTAAAAATACTTTTCAAATACATATAAAATATCTATAATACTACATATTTCAATTACCGTGAAAACGTATAACTACTGATAGACTCCATATAGGGAATTTACATTAAAAACCCATTGTACGCAGCAAATCTTATAGAAACTTCGTATTTCCTATTAATATATGCAAATGCTGATAGACCTCAGGTAAGGAATTTAAAAAATTAAAAACACATCTCAAATAGCCACATCAAACCATATTCAGAACTTATAAAAAAAAACTTTGTATTTAAAATACTATAAAAACTTAATTATACTAATACATATAACTACCGATAGACTACATTTACATTAAAAACCCATTGTACGCAGCAAATATTATAAAAATTTCGCATTTTCTATTAATATATGCAAATGCTGATAGACCTTAGGCAACGAATTCACATTAAAAACACATTTCAAATAGCCGCACTTCAGACCACATTTAGAACTTATAATAGGTTTCATACGAGGAATGTACATTTAAAACACACACACACACACATAATTAAAACTTATGAAAGTTTAGTGTTACATACTCCAGCCTCCAGTAGAGGGAGCTGTTATACATGTCGCTAATTCATATCTAATCTAATGTGACCTAAGAAACTAGAGTGGGCTTGTTAAATTGAAGCTCCGGGCAGACCAAAAATGGTACCAAAGCAGTTAGGTCTGCCCTTCCTCGAGCTACACAGCTCATCCTTACCCTACCGATGATCCGGATGACAGGATGCCTCTTGGCATCTTGTGTACCGGCAGTCACTCCCGCCACAAAACCCAAAACACCCAACAGACCGATGACTACCCCCCGGGGGGCAAACAAGCTGGCGAAGAGCAGAAGACGAAGAAAGAAGAACGCCAGAAGAGGCCTTAGCCAGCAAGGTCCAACGAGCCGGGACCCAGGGAGGTGGACCGAAATCGTCTGCACCGCTCACATTTGTGAGTGGGGCCGACGTAAAGTAAGTTCGCCCGCTCTACACGAGGCTGGTCCCCGGTCTACAGCGATGCATTGGGGTAAAAGGCAATAGTCCTGCCCGACCCCAGTCATTCGAGACCGACATCTTTAGCCAAGAATATTGGCGTTAAATTGAAAGTAAAGCAGTCTCTCATACTGCTAACTTATTAACTGCGTTTAGGCTAGAACGCTAGAGGTAACAAGAGGACTTTTGCAGTATTTAGTGTTTACCACTATATTACTATTGATATTTGAAATATTAATAGTAAGTAAATAATATTTACTTACCTATGTAAGTTTATGGGATTTGGCATTAAAAATATATTTCAAATTACAACCAAAATCTGTAAAAAAACCTATTAATCCTAATAGAATTTCTATGGGAAATTTACATTTACAACACTATACAAACCTATAAAAACCTGTAGAAACTTTTAATTACATGTATTATAAAAACTCAACAATACTAATAGATATCATATGGGAATTTATATTCAAAACACTATAAAAACCTATAAAAACTTTTAATTAGATATACTATAACAACTCATCAATACTGGTAGATACCATATG
This sequence comes from Rutpela maculata, assembly GCA_936432065.2. Lineage (NCBI taxonomy): Eukaryota > Metazoa > Arthropoda > Insecta > Coleoptera > Cerambycidae > Rutpela > Rutpela maculata. The sequence continues at coordinate 81,111,226 of OW386286.2, read as the reverse complement.
AGAATTTACAGTTAAAACACATTTCAAATACACACATAAAAAATTATAAAAACTTATACATTTTTTACAGTTTTTATAAGGATTTTTTGACAGGGATATTTTTGTCTAAAATGACTGGAGTATAATACTGCAGGGAAATTAGACAAAATAATGATGAAACCTGGACAAAATTAGTAAAAATCTGAATTTTTGCACAAACGTTCTTTGAGGTGAAATCCACAAAAATCCCAACATCGGATGCCCATGAGATCATGTGAAAGTTGTAGAGAATTAAATTATATACAAGTTGTCTTTTTTATTTTTTACCAAACCGCCCCCGCTGGTTCGAGATATTCAAGGTCAAAGTTTCAAAAATATGTTTTTTCGCGAATATCTCGCGCCAAAAATATCGGGCAGCAATAAAGTTAACACAAAAATTGTAGATAATTCAATTATCTACAAGATTAGTATTTTGCATTTTCCCCCAAATCCTCGCCCTTTTCGAGATATTCAAGGACGAAGTTTAAAAAAACTGTTTCTTGCATGTAGACTCCGCGAATATCTCGCTCCCTATGCATTAGACCGCGACGAAGTCTACATACAAAAAACCGTTTTTTTAAACTTCGACATTGAGTGTTTCGAAAATGGCGAGGTTTTTGGAAAAAATGCAAAATACCAATCTTGTAGGTAATTGAATTCTCTACAACTTTTGTGTTTACTTTGTTGCTGCCCGATTTTTTTGGCGCGAGATATTCACGAAAAACAATGTTTTTGAAACTTTGACCTTGAATATCTCGAAAAAGGAAGGGCGGTTTAGTAAAAATAAAAAAGACAACTTGTAGATAATTTAATTTCCTACAACTTTCACATTAACCTCATGGGCATCCGATGCATAGAACGCTAGATATTTGCAAAAAACTTTTACCTTCAACATCTTGGGTAGCTATGTTGGGATTTTTGTGATTTTTGTGGATTTAGATTTGGGACACCTCAAGGAACGTTTGTGCAAAATTTCAGATTTTTACTAATTTTGCCCAGGTCAAATGCTAATTTCCGTAGGCTATAATATGTATATCACTTTTACCATGTGCAAAAGTATACTGGCCATTGCCCACACGCACTGGTAAATTATTTTCAAACTCGATAAAATTAACAAACCATTCAAGTTCATTGGACATAATAATATGATCGCTGACTCCAGGAATCCATATATCACGCTCCAGTTTCGATTTTTGTTATTGACTCTCTCATAAGAGCGTCACCTTGTGCTCCATTTTGACACTTCTTTGGTATCATCGTCTTGCTTCTGCAATCTCTTGCCCAACGACCAGGTTTATTGTACACGTATAGTACGTCGGATGGCTGGCTCTATCGTTCACTAACCCAATACCGAGGTATAACCAAATAAAACCTATTTCATTTTATTCAGCAGGTTTTTTTACATAGGAAATCACTTTTGACGACACTCTCCATTGGTCGAGACTGAAGTTACAAGAAAAAAACAAAAAAAAATGAAAATAACAAAATTCAAATTCAACCACGAGTAACTTTCAAACGAAAAAAGATAAAATTATATATTTTTTTAAGCTTTATAGTACAAACGATTCTCTTTAATTTGATGTATAATTTATTACAAAAATAATAACTTTAACATTAAAAAATTGACGTTGATTTAGATGGTACACAAATTGTCAATTTTTTTGAAAGGTCTAACTCATTGTAACTCGCTTATGTATTGAGCTATTCGAATGTTTTATTCACCAAAAACTGCCAAATTTCATAGACTTCATTTTGTCTCAATTAATGCTGGGTCTAGCTCTGTAAATAAAAGCGGTACAGCCTTTTAAACACAACGAAGCGCGCTACGGCGACGGAGTCGCGAGGCTTCCCCACTCGTTCTCGGTACATCCCGCGTTCACCATAAATCGTGCAAGGCTACAATCAGCGGCCGTAACAAAAGCTTTAGAATTCTCTTCCTTTATTGTAAGATGATAAAATTAACAAATCAAATTGAATACTATGATATTAGTTGTAATAATCTGCTATATATGGTGTCGTACTACGCGGGTGGTGCATTAATAAAGTGAAAATAATAGGTAGGTATCAGACACAAAAAAAGTTACAGGCCGACAGACAGACAAATTTTTTTTTCGCTCAAACTTGAAATCTCGACGTTTCATGACATTCTAAGCCTATATGAACAATAAAAATTTTTAAAAATTTTTTTGTCGTTACTATACTTCCACTGGATGTGGAACTAAAATCATGCCAGCTAGTAAAGTTTTTACTTTGCTTCGTATATTTTAATATTTTCCATAAAATGTCAGAGGTAACCACATAATCAAAACAATTATTTGCCATGCTTTCACTAACTCGTAGAGGCTCTGAACGATTAGTTGGATTTTTGTACATAACTATATTTTTGTTTTCATGTACACTGGAAGGGTTAAAATTGGTTAAAATTGGATAGACGATCTAAATATGCTTGTGTAAATAGGCTGTTCTTTTTTTTTAAATAATACTATTCCTAGTGGGATTTTTACCATCTAGCCTGTCTTCGATTTGATCAAAATTATCGCTGCGATAAATGTAATTGCTTTCTTCAGAACTTACTGGAGGAACTCCAGGTGGTATAAAAATGTCGTCATCAGTTTTTACTAATACGTGACTAGCTAAAGACGTTAAAAATGTACGTATTTCATCGTAGGAATAACCATAGCCAAAAGAATAAAGCTTATCATTAAGTTCTTTTTCTTCTGACGACACGAAACACATGTAGTGATATGTAAAGGATTAAAAAAATGGCCTAAGCTGATTGTTTTTTTTTTCCATAAGTATTAATATAAATTCCATTACTATAGAAATAAAGTTTAAATCAAATTTGTCTGTCCTGACATATTTAGTATCCACGACATAAATGTTTATAACAAATCTGAAACTTCTTGTTTACATTTATGTTCATTCAGATTAGTAGTCGTGTTTTTTTTATAGTTTTAAAACATCCAGCTATAGCTTCTCTTAAGATACCGGCAGCTTTATCAGGAATTGTCAATTAATTCTCATGAGCCAAGTTTTCTTCGCCTGATTCACTTGTGACTGACAACAAAAATCCTTTTAGCTTTATTATCACTTGAATGAACTGTTGTTGTATTTTCTTTGTGTTCACAAAACACTTTGTTTGCTTTTCTAATCTCTTTCTTATATTTCCACTGCTATAATAATCTAATTTTTCTTCCGTCATTTCTTCAAATATATCATTAAGGCGTGTTTTTAGAAATATTAGAGTTAAGAATTCTTTTTTGCAAAACAGCAAGATAAACCTCCTTAAATAAAATATTTAACGCTACTTTAAATTCAATTTTTTCTTTCAGTTGTTTAGTTTGTACACATTTAATTTTTTTTTTGCTAATATATTTTGCATAATAAATTTTATGATAATTTCCATTAGCCCAAATAAATCTGAATAAATGTGTAACCTGCCTTGTATTTCTGTATCACAATGCGACATTGCAGCTTTAATATATATTTTTTTCTAGTTTCCGCACCCGTTCCTGTACAAACTGGTACTTAAAGATGTTCTTAATTTATTCTTATTTTTTCTGGATTTTCCACAAATCAGACAATGCCATTTTATTTTAAACTGATTTTTTTTCTTTATTATAACTACATGAAGGCTCACTTGCATTTTTTTATCGCGTTACTAATATCAGAGAAAATACGTATTATCTTTGCTAATGTTATTTATTACCAAAAGATGTCAGACAAGAATAATGAAATCGGTATCGAAGGGTGTGCAAATAAGTGCCACCACTTTGTTTTATAAAAATTTTAATGAAATTGCATATTTTCTTTCATTTGCACAATTAATAATAGACCGGATGCCAGTAACAGTTGGTTTTTTACCATTAGATTTTCACTGCTTTCAGCAGTTTCGTAAAACAAACATGTAGTTTTTCTCCATTGATAAAAATGAATCTACAATATACATAAACTGTAATAGCCTACATGTAAGTAAAATAGTATATACTTATTAATATTTATCCAGACAATAATGAGGCCAGCAGCCGATACGTTTCTTGATGGGCCGAGAAAGTAGCGGGGACGGGAAAGGAAGCCTCGCGTCTTCGTCGCTGTACTGTGCTTCGTTGTGTTTCAAGGGCTGTAGCGCTTTTAGTTAAAAAATTAGATCCAGCATTAATCGAGACAAAATGAAGCCTATTAAATTTGTCAGTTTTTGGTGAAAGAAAAAATTGAATACCTCGTTATATAAGCGAGTTATGGCGAGTTAAGAATTAGAAAAATGTTGCTGATTTGTGTATCTTTTTGAATTTTGCTAGTTTTTTTATGTTGGTTTTTTAATTATTGCAATAAATTATACTTCAAATTGAAAAGCAATGTTTATTTGTCAAAACCAAAAAAAAATTGTATTTTTATCTGTTTTAGTTCTAAAGTTATATTTGATTAAATCTTAAATTTCTAAATTTCTTTTTTTTTAGTTTTTTTCTTATATCTTCGGTCTCGACCAATGGAGAGTGTCGTCAATTTTGATTTCCTATGTAAAATAACATGCTTTAATAAGTAGTGAAGGTCCCATCTGGTTATACTTCAGTATTGGGTAGGTCAAGAAAGAGAAGGCTTTTCGCGCTCTGCCCGACGGGCTAGTAGCACATTCCTTGTTTTCGTGCGTTATTACGTTATCGACGATTTTCTTTCCTCCCAAATGGTTTAAAATTTTGTTTTGTAATAGTCAAAGAACATTTTTCTTATTTATTTTGAAAATTGGACCGCTCCTATTCGATCCATAGTCTTGAAACTAGATTAGATAAGGTCCTTTTATCTATAGGAGTTGACTTCCAGACACTAACAAGATGATTGTAATTTGTAAGCAATGTCATCAGGGTTTTTGTCGTATGTAATATCACTAGTGCTTAGAATTTTATCGGTAAAATTTTATCGAAAGCGATGTTGACTGATAATGAATGTGAATTGACAGTTTATTATCTGATTAAATCCCGAGCGCTTCAGCGGGGCAGAATTAATCTTCGATAATAAACTTCCAATTTACAAGAATTATATTACCTTTTGGCAACTTAGGTTAAGAAAAAAATTATATATAAAATTTAAAAGCACGAGTGGTATTTGGGGAAAATATTTCACGAATAAATAAATAAAGTACAGAAAACGTCTTCAACATTAAGTGTTGTCATCAACTGCCTCCAAATGTTTTCTTATAATTTTTTAATGTTTACTGATATTTATTTTCAATTTCATTATTTACGTCACATAAAAATGTATTTTCAAACCGACTCAGCTAATAAAAAACAAAGTAGGTATAATTATATTTAACAGAAACTTAAAAGTCCATGGTTTTAACTATATTTTAAATGTAATGACAATCAAAAAACCAATATACCTTACACCATAGGTATTACAATGCATAGACTGTTCCAAAACTGCTAAGAGTCTTTGGTGTAAACAGTTCTTAGGCATGCTTCGACCAATCACATTTCGCATAGAGACAGAGACAGCAATACCCTTATGTTCTGTTGATTAAAGAGAAATAAAATATGGTCCTGGTACCGGCATCTAGTAGCAGTAACGCTAAACGCTTCATACATAGAATCATGCCAGTCAGTGTAATATACGAGAATTATTATATAAAGGAATCGCTACTTCCACATCCAGATTCTCTATCCAAGTCACTCACAACGAAAAAACTTTGTATGTGAAAATAATTGTTTATGGAACTTTAATAATATAATATTTGAAATCCGCTACCCCAAAAACCCATAAAACGATACCCCACATCGATAATATGAGGTGGTAGAAAAAATAAATTTAAAAAGAAAATAAAGAATGGCTTTTTTCGAAAAAAAATTCGTTACCAATTTATTGATTATTTAATGTTTAAAATAGGTAATTTTAAGGAGGCCGTAATTCAATAACAAAAAATCAAAACGTTGTTAAATTTTGAACATGGGGGTTTTACAGCATGCTGATCAATAATATTGCATTAGTTTTTACAACAAAAAAATGCCTAATAAAATTTGTCAAACATCCGACCCTTTTTTTCTTAATAAACAATGCACGCCAATGACTGAAATAAGTTTTGGTTTAGTCAAAAAGGATATAGTAAAGGTCTTTCTTACCGATCCAAATTTGGTTGAAATTGGATGACCAGTAACTAAGTTACGAAGGTGTTTCCATTTGAAATGGGTCACACTGTATATTTCACTCAGCCTTGGCTTTGAAATTGGGAGTTGTCAATATATGTGGTGTGTTTATGTTATGTTTATATTATTATATTACTATGTATATAAAACAATACTACAATTTACAAGTTACGTTAACAATTAGCAATAGGCTAGAGAAGAAATTTATAGACAAAATTTAAAAGCACGAGTACTTCTATTTGCGGAAAATATTTCGCGAAACAAAATGTCAAGATATTACCGCGGTATTTGTCGACGCGTCAAAAAAAATTAGAGCTATAAATTTTTCGTGTTGATACTGTCAAAGGCCAATCTAGGTTAGTTTACTACCAATAATGACATTTGATTGGTGCAATGTTTTAAAAAAATGGGCTTTCACTGGCAATCACGTTAATGAGTGAAATAATCATAATTAATGAATTTGGAATTTGCTCACCCATATTTCTAAGTTGATGTGCCAAATATTCGAGTTTTGAGATGTGTGTTGCATCTGCTGGATGTTTCGATATTACTACTGCTTGTAGTTAACACCATTGTTAAGGAAGAAGCCTGCTATACTTTTAACAAAAAATATATTGGGTGGTAATTCTAAAATAATATTTAAATTAAATAATATTATATTTAGAATATTGTCACTATTGTGAGGAAGACATCTTGATATACGTTTAGTTCAATTTAAAAAGAGCAAGAAAAAATAGCGAAATAATCCATATCCGCGATGAAACTTTACAACAAAACCCTGGAAGCATTCATGGGGTGTCAAAATAAAAATTTGCTATTTGTATATATACCATTAAAATTCAAGTTTTGTTGAACAGCGATCGACAGGTGAAAAGTTATTCAGAATTCGATGCCTAACAAAATGATAACGGATTTTTTAATCTATGAACAATATTTACTGTTTTATAAATGTGCCGATACAATACTTTCGTTTTCGTATTTACAAAGAAACACATACAAGTAGTCCGTATGTTTTACGTCATAAAGAAATGGACGTGTCACGCCGTGTTTACCATGACTCTCATAGTATTTCGCCTTTTATAAAATGAAACGCGAAAGTTTAAAAATTCAGTAGGATTGCCAATGGCGCTTTTGCTGACCGTATCGTAAACCTCCAACAATCCGAGCAGTTACATACGAGGAATTTATAAATAACTAAGTAACTTGTTAGACATTTTTGTAACATGAATTGTTCATTTTTTTGTATTCTTATTGGGTCGACTGAATTTTGTATCGAGCGAACTAACTGCTAAAATGTAAAATTATTTAGCATAATCCACCGTTAGCAAATGAGTGGAATCCCCTACATCTACATATGTTATCTTATTATAGTTGTCTTCAGATTTACTCTACACTTAAAAAATGTCGGCGTCTTTGATATTTACCGCACCGCGAAAGACGCCGACATTTTTTACACGTATACTAAGTGTGTAGTTAACTATACCCAGAGCTCGGACGCAAGTATTTTATAAACACATATTAAAATGTTGCCAAATATCAGAAAAACAGAAATATATGCAGCATGACAAAGTGAATTTTATTTCAGCTCAAAATAATACACATAAACTAATTTAACCGGAAAAAATATATGTTAAATAAAACTTAACTGATTCTTTTAGCCCAACAGAAGCTGTAACTAGGCGAGTTGCAGCATCAACCTGGGAATTCTCGGAGTACACCAGGCAACTCATCAGGGACAAGAGGAGAATAAAGAAGCAGGCACAGGGGCCAAGATTCCCAGAAGATAGATGGGAATACAACTCAAAGAGTCAAGGCCGCCTTGCAAGGTCACCGCCAGGCCAGATGACAACGCCAGTAGGAGTTGCTCTTCTACAGGAGCATATTGAACACGCAAAAGGACTTGCAAGCGTAAACCAATGCCCCCAAATCACGGAGAAAATCTGGAAAAATCTGAGACATTTGCCGATAGCTTAAAACTGCAGTGTAGAGAAATTCAACTCGAAGACAAAAATGAGGACTGGGTAGACGATGTAGAACACAAGGCCAGCGTATTACTACGCATGTCGGATGACGACATCATTCCTCCGATTACCTCAGAGGTAGGAGGTCAAAAAGATTCTGAGGGACCTCAAGCATCGTAAAGCATCTGGATGTGACCAGATAGGGAAGATCGTCCTCAAGAAGCTACCACACAAAGGCGTAGCTGCGCTGGTCAACATCATCAATGCCATCTTGATGTTCAGATACTTCCCCACCCAGTAGAAGAAAGCCGATGTTATCATGATTCCAAGTCAGGTAAGAATCTAATTTTCCCTTCTAGTTACAAGGCCATCACAGTATATTTCCAGCCATGAGTAGAGTAGCCGAGAGAGTCATTCTAAAAAGACTCAGCACACACTTAGACGAACTGCAAATCATCCCAGACGAGCAGCTTGTATACCGGACTAGACATTCCACCGAACTCCAAGTACTCCGTCTGACACATTACGTAACAGAGGGAATCAATCACAAACAAGTTTGATCTTCTTAGACTTCACCAAGGCAATACCTCGATCGGGTCTGGTACGCTGGTCCCCTAGCAAAGATGACAGGCATGGGGTAACTCGTGGAAATTATCAAGCTGATGTGATCCTATCTCCACCGCAGGAAACTTAGTGAAGATAGAAGATCAACTGTCAACTTACAAACCCATAGAAGCAGGTACGCTGCATGTATCGGTACTCTCTCCGCACCTGTTTGTCACATTCGGGCAATATTCTTCAGACAAGTGAGGAAGGAGAGATCCACAGGTCACGTATCCATGAATGGAGAGAATATTTAATGGCATGATACCGTCAATTACATTGACGTGATCATGAACTGAAGCCTGACGTGGAGGAAAGACGTGAAGGAAGTAGTCAAAAACGAGAAAATTTACGCTAATTTACCCAATAGTGGATTGACAGAACCAGCTCAACCTGAAGAACAAGCAAGCGCTTATCAGGATACTCATCAGGCCCCAACTAACTTAGGCCTCCGTAGTCTGAAGCCACCAAGCAACCAAATATCTCAAATAGATCTAAGCCATGGAGAACGTCGCACTCAGATGTGCCGTGGATGCACCATAGTGTGTCAGAAACGCCGACATCAACCGAAGAAACTTCGTGCCCGTGCAACTGAGCATGAAAATATGCTGGTTAGGGAAGCGACTGACTACGATCCAGCTGATGCTCAGAGGCAAAAGAGGTCGAAGATTCACATCCTGGATAACGGGTAAGTATATTCTAATTTTTTTCAAGCCCGGCCAATAAACCCAATGAAAGAGTCAATGACAAACACACCTCCACCTATTCTGTGAACAATCGAGCTACCAGCTCAATGCCCATTATCCTTAGCCCCATGCTGGCCAAAGACACTATTAGTCCTGATCATTCAAGGCCACGTTCAAAGTCAGTGAATATTGGCGCGTGATTCTTTTACGACTGAACTACACTACGGCAATGGTAATTTACATAGGTACCTGCCTCGATGGTCAAATAAGGATAACGGTAAGAGAAGAGAACACATATAGTTAATCTGTTTTCTATATAGTGAATCGTTATTGCGATTTTTTTATATCAATAATTTTAGAGCTTGATGTGATTACGATTTTCATACTTGGCGGAATCAGTTAAAATGAATAGATATTTATTTAGAGATGAAGTATCATTTAAGCTTGAGGCACAAAATCTCTTGCTCTAAAAAACAATACATATAGTCGGGAACAAAAATGAGTCTAATCCATGTTTATGTGATATTTAAAGTGTAAATGTGTTGGTTGATCAAGACAACGGAAAATCACGATCGTCTCACAGCTTTTTATCAATTTTGGTCACTTTTCACAGTACCCATCACTAGTTCTGTTAGTCACACAGTATATTACGTAACGTCGAGACGTATATGTAATAGCGCCGTAAATTGTATGGAACCGATCTGTCTTTAAAATGCCTGAGTATAAATAGCCAGGGGCTATAGTAAATTTGTGAATTCGCGATATTCCAGAATTACAGTTTGATGGTACATGATTGTATTTCAGTAGCTGTGATCAAGCAATTTCTTGGGCAAAATAAAACAAATATTGCTAAAAGCTAAAGCTAAAAGGAGTGTGAGCTTAACTGTAGTGACAAGCAACGCAATTTTAAATTAGATCTGGTTGAAGTGAAGGTTGGATGTAATATATTCTGAACGAAACGAGATAATCTACTTTTTAGACAAGTTTTGCAAAAAATACAGCAATGTTTAATTGCTACTGGAGTTGACACTGAGAAAAACTGTTCGACCTATGATAATACATTTTTAAATTATCATGAAAAGTTGTAAAACAAAAATTCAAAACTGTTTCAAAGAACAATCTCGGATTTCTTACCATAGGTAATAAACATTTTAAACGGTAAAGAAGTAGACTTTCCTACACCAGACGTAGATGTGGCAACTTTGTGATAGTTATCTTAAGTATGAGCCAGTTAGATCAGTTTATTTTGAGCGCCTCACAGTATAACTGAATTTTCAACGAAAGGCGTCGAAGTATAACTCCAAAATGTTTAGAACAGATATTAGTAATATATTTTTATTCTTGTGGGTAACTGGTAGGAAAATACTTACATCTGCGTGTTAGTTCAGTGTTACATCCCCCAATACTTCCAATTCTCAAGTGAGTGTTTACAATAAATTGACTTTATCACGTTTTTATGTTTGGATGCTATAGACGCTAGAAAAATTAAAAGGTGAGACATATTTTGTCATACAAGCATGAAAGTCTTTACGTGCTGACGCATAACCTGGTTTTGACGTCATAGATACCTAAATTCCGAGCTCTGCTAATTATACAGTTACTACAACCTCAGATTTTACAACGTCGTATTTTTCGTTGATAATAATCTACGCAATTTTGGAAATATATTTATTTATGGGTGGGATGGGGCGGTAAGCGGATACGTTATTTTCAGAGCTTTATACCTCAGGTTTCTCCTTTTAGTGTTAGTCTCTTGTTAACGTTCTATTTCCATTTTCCCTTCATCAGTTCTCGCAACTTTAATCATTACACCGCTGTCATTTCCGTGAGAACTACAGGAGCTTTTACCTATTAAAATATAATATCGTGTATTATTCATTCACCTAGATGGGGGGTGGGACTATTGTTAATAAGTTGAAATATCATCTTGCCATTCGCATGTTAATCTGCTGAAGCTTAATGTAGTTTGCTAATATGTTACCGGCAATATGCAACGTGCACATTCTCCAAACTCATGAGATTATATTATCAGATATTGTAGAAATTGACTATAGCGATTTGCGTATTCTGGCAATTGACTAAGTAGTCCGGGAGACAGTGAACATTTTTTAACGTGATTAGGCACATGGCTGAAATTTTGCGTACGGACAGTGAATTGTATATAGAACAAACCTAACTTTGCCTGAAGGTCTAGCGTGGTTGCAAAAAATGTAGGTAGGCTGTTCGAAGTCAAAAAAAGCAGCATCTTCACGTAATGTACACAAGGTTAATTTTTGGAGGTTCGACATCTTTACGTGATGTATGGAAAGCTGAAGCTTTGTGCACTAGTTGTTTACTTCATAAACAATTAAAAAAATATTACCTACAGATCTGAAAATGTTGCTAAAGCCATGACAGACAGATTTGAATTTTACATGATACTTTAGTTTCATGCTATTATTGTTTAAATTAATAATATTAAAAATATTAATATTAGTTTCTCATATTTATCTTGAAACAAAATACAGTGTTTAAAAGCAAAGGATCGTAAAATTAGTTTTTATTGCACCAACTGCAATAACTGAAAAACGCAGGTGAGATAATTAGGTGATATCGTTGATAAAGTGGCGTCACTTGAGGCTAAAGTTAGGGAACTCAGTAACATGTTGGCGCAAAATATTTCGGATCTGAATGGTCCGAAACAGATTAATCCAACTGAAGATTTGATATCCGGATTCCAAAACTGTGATAGAGACGTGAAAAAAATATTATTATATACAATGTCGATGAGTCGACAAAATAAACAAGCTCGGAAAAGCGAGTCCAGGATGAGAACACGGTCAGGTAGTCCATTCAATCCTTAAATGTCAATGGAATCGATGTAGCAAATATTAATGCGTGTCGCTTAGAAAAACTAACAACTAATAAGAAAAAGCCAATAAAAGTTACAATAAAAAGCTCACACGATGTCATACAAATTTTAAAAAACAAGAAGAATAACAACTCTGGTATAAAAGTAAATAATGATCAGATACCAATGCAGAATATTTAAGAAAATTGCAAGATGAACTTAGACAATTAGAAGCAAATGGCGATAGAACTAAAAGTATAAAATATGTAAATAATGTACCAAAAATAATTCCAAAGACCTGTGTTCATCAAAATCATTTAAACTAGAAAAATCCAACAGTATACACGATACAGTATGTAGTTATCAAAATGTAAGAGGTCTTAATAGCAAAATTAAACAATTTTACGCTTCAATTTCTCAAGCCGAATTTAACCTGATCGCTTTAACCGAAACATGACTGAAAGAAGATGTGTTAAGTACTGAACTATTTCCTGAACAATATACTGTGCACAGGAGTGATAGAAAACTTCATTTAACTGAACAAATAACAGGAGGTGGGGTGTTATTAGCTTGCAAAAGTGAAATAAGGTCAGAAAAAATTGCGTTACCGTCTTTAATAATTTTATAAACATTGATATCCTATGCTGTAAATGTTATTTTAATTTCACTGTAGTATATGTTTTTGTAATATATATATATATATATATTACACCAAATAGTAGTACAGAAAATTATGAATAATTTTTTGAGTGTCTTGAACAAATAGATTTTATATTAGGAATATAATATATCTTTGGAGATTTCAATGTACCACAGAATGTTAACAGTTATATTAATGATAGAAAATCTATAATAATTAATAATTTTATTACATTCCTTAATATACAACAACATAATAATATAATTAACAATAGAGATCGTTTACTAGATCTTAACTTTTCTAATCTTGGTTGTGAAATTTTACACGACAATGCACCGTTTGTGAATGAAGATATTTTTCTGTTCAGCCGGCACTTTTTGTTACATTAAACATTTCAATAAAACGCAATAATTTTCCATCAAAAGAAGCAGAGAAATCATATAATTTTAAAAAGGCGAACTATTCAGCTCTCTACAGTGCTCTAGAGAACACGGATTGGTATTATTTGCAAAATTTTCTAAATGTTGATATAGCAACAAAGGAATTCTATGATAAATTATATAACATACTAGATTATTGCGTCCCAGAATACAAATATTATAAAAGAACTTATCCACAGTGGTATACAAAAGAAATTGTCAATAATATTAAAGAGAAGAATAGACATCATCGCAGTTATAAAAAAAACAAACAAACAACCAGTATCACCTAGATAAATTCAAATAATTTCGATCGTTAATCAAGCAACAAATAGGCAAAGCATATGATAGCTATCTAGTTAAAACCCAGAATTCTATATCTACAGACTCAAAAAATTTTGGTCAATCGTACATTCAAAGAGAAAACCAACACGGATTTCAGGTAAAAAGACATATATGGATAAAACCTATGAAAGTTCGGAAGGAATTGTTGACATATTTAGTAAATTCTTCAGCTCAGTATTCTCAAAGCCACATGATAATATCTATGTTAACATCACTGGAAAGAAGAACCTTTTTGAGAACATCAATATCACACATACATCATTAATAGAAATTGAAGAGGCTATACAGAAATTAAAAAACAAAATGACATCTGGTCCGGACTTAATACCCTCCTTTTTAGTCAAAGATTGTTCTTATATGCTATCAGTTCCATTGTACATAATATTTAATCTATCGTTAAGAACATCAACATTTCCGAAAGATTGGAAAATAGCAAACGCGTGTCCAATTTTTAAAGCGGGAGATTCAGCTAATGTAAACAACTACAGCCAAATTTCTATTCTGAATAACTTCGCGAAGGTTTTTGTGATAATTTTGTATAACCACGTCTACTTGTCTACCAAAACAATTATATGACCATGTCAACATGGTTTTAGGACTAACAGATCGACCGTAACAAATTTAGTAGTTTTCACTCAAAATGTGTCAAATTCCTTATATTCGCAAGGACAAGTGGATGTGTTGTACACAGATTTCTCTAAAGCTTTCGATAGAATTGACCATAAAATATTACTAAACAAATTAGATAATTTTAGTTTTAATACCCAACTGTTATTGTTCTTTGGATCATATCTAGAAAATAGATCAGTTTGTATTCTATAACGGTTTTAAATCATCTGTATATGCATCTACATCTGGAGTACCGCAGGGTAGTAATCTTGGACCCTTGCTGTTTCTATTATTTATTAACGATCTATGCGAGACTTTAGAATGTGACAAACTAATATATGCGTATGATTTAAAACTTTTTAAAAGTATAAAATCTGAAGATGGCTGCAGAGTACTTCAAACGGAACTTGACAAAGTCAGTCAGTGTTTTCCTCTTAATAAACTAGATCTGAATGTCGTAAAATGTAAAAAGTGTATCATATACGAAAAAGAAAAACTGGATCCATTACAATTACTCTATAGATGAAACGATAGTAGAGCGTGATACATTGATTAAAGATTTGGGTAATTAATTCGACTCGGAACTTGGTTTTGGAGAACATATAAGAATTAAGTGTAATGAAGCAATTAGAATGCTTGGTTTCATTTTGAGGGACAGTTATATAATTGTTATACATTTTATAGGATACTCTTCGCAGTTTTCTTGTAAATAATGTTAGTTTTTGAACATCCTAAATTCTGTGATACCATCTTTATTGTGAAAAAAATTATATGAAAAAAAAAATGAAAAAAAAAATATCCAACCTGTGTAGGATTCGAACACACGATTTTTGGATTGCAAGGAAAAACTTTAGCCACTGCACCATCACATATTGCTACGAAAATTGCTTGACTGTGATATATATCTTTCGACAATCATACATATTTCAACTCATTAGATATATTTTTATGAAATATATTAGTAAAATGCATAAACAAAAAAAATATATATTATGGAGATAACATTCTGCAAGATCTCTATTTAAGTACAAGCGACAAAAATTAAGAGAATATATTTTTTAATTAAATAATTAATAACTTCTTTATTTAGTGACCGATTTTCTTCAAAAACAATAGCTAACACTAACTTACTTTCCAAATTTCAGTACAATCGGACTTTTCTTTCTTAAGTTATCGTGCTTACAAGAAACGTGACGGACGGATGGACAGACGGATGGAAGGACAGACAGATGGACAGACGGGCGGACGGGTGGACGGACAACGAACATTTTGAAAGTTGTTCAGAATTCGTTCACTAACACAATTATATGAAAATTTTTTCTCCACGAGCGATATTTACGATTTTAGAAATGAGCCGATCAAATACAATGTACTCTTCGTTTTTGCGAAGAGTATAATAAGTGAATTTTGTAATGTAAACACGTGTTCTCAAAAGGAATTGATAAATTGTGCAAGACAGATTTTTAGTATATAACTTTCTTTTTTTCACTAAGAAAATATGTATGTGTGTTTAAGTATATAATTAATGTGTAGATGTAGATATGTTTTTCTACTATTAGCTTTTATTTTTAAGTTTTAAGTTTCATCTTATTCTACGATCGTCTCTAAAAATAAATCATACAAATCTTTAACTTAAATTAATTGATAATTTTGTTGATTAAACTTTGTGTATAACTTTTGTCCTGTAATTGGGTTGTACCTGTTGGGCAAATAAAATGTTTATTTATCTATTTATTTATTATTGTGACTGTTTAGCACGAACGTAGTTATGAGCTGATAAGTTTATGTTCAAATGATTCCTCGTACGTGTGGGAAAAGTAAATTGAATGATTTCATTATTTACATCTGCCCGTCAAGGTTTTAGCAAGCCAGCGATTCTCACTTACCTCAATGAACTTGTAAGTCTCTTCATGGACAAGTAAAATGTTTCGTTTGCTAAATCACGTTTTACTTATGAGAAAACTGGAAAAATATGGTTTTAGGAGTAAGCTGGGAAACTGCCTTGGATCGTACCTATCCAATCTCAAACAGTTTGTGGAGAGGGTATTAGAATATTAGGTCAAGTGCATTGACTATTCCCTTTGGAGTCCCACAAGGCTCAGTACTGGAGCCGTTCTTGTTTTTACTTTTTATAAATGACTTAAGTGCTATTATCAACAACAGCTTATTAATTATGTTTGTCAACAATACTTCACTTGTAACTATGGATGATAAAACCGTCTTCATACATTTTACGACGAGATTGTTGCAGTAAAGCAAAAGTCATTTACTCAAAATGAATAGTAAGTCTTTGGAACAGGTGAAGACTACAAAATTCTTTGGCCAATTCTCTTAATTGGGAAAGTCATCTAGACGTTCTACGTAACTTTTAGATGCTTCGCACTGTACATATTAAGAAACATTACTAACAGAGAGGTTTTGCTGTCGTACTATTTTCAGAGTATTTACTAGAGTAGTTTATGGAATAGAGTTTTGGGATACTTCAAGTCACTTCGAATGAGTCTTTAATGTAGAAACCGGCAATATGGAACGTAATACGAGTTCATGTAAAATGTACTTCAAAGAATTAAACATCTTGCCGCGTCCCTTTGTTTACATTTTCATGATTATTTACAAAATCAAATATTGAACAGTTGTTAACAAACAATTATAATCACGGTTATGACACACGAGGGCAAAACTTATTAACTCCTATGCATTCTTTATCCCTTTATGAGAAAAGCCCGAAGTACATGGGTGTAAGGCACTACAATAAATTACCTAATCATTTAAAACAAATGAAGAGTATTGATAAATTTAAAAAACCGCTGCCCAAGGAATCACTACTTCCACGTCCAGATTCTCTATCCAAGTCACTCAAAATGAAAAAAACTTTGTGTGTGAAAATAACTTCTACAATAAAATATTTGAAATACTCTACCCCAAAAACCCATAAAACGATACCCCACATCGGTAGTGGGGTGGGGGGTGGTGATAGGGGGGTGGTAGTGGGGGGTGGATGAAGTAAAAAAATATTTTGAGGTTTCTGGTTCCTGTACATAGGTACACTAAATCACATTTTTTTTCATCCCCTTTAATAAGGGAGTGGGGGGTGGCAATGGGGGTGGCTAATGCCAAAAATTTTTTTGCGACCTTAGCTTCTCTTGTATATACTAAATACCAATTTTATGGAATTTTACCTGCTTGATTGACCTATTTACCCTAAATTTACCCCAATTTACCCCCCTTCGACGGAACAAGATGCAAATATAATCTAGTTCTAGATCTCGTTGAAGTACAAATATGTACCAAATTTCAAGTCAATATCTTAAACGGTTCCAGAGAAAACGTGCGCACAAAAAAAAGTTACAGACAGACAGACAGACCGACAGACAGACCGACAGACAGAAATTTTTTTTTCGCTCAAACTTAAAATCTCGACGTTTCATGACATTTTAAGCCTATTTGGACAACAAAAATTTTTAAAAAATTTGTTGTCGTTACTATACTTCCACTGGACGTGGAAGTAAAAGAAGTGAAGCAACTGTTACTAGATAATGTATTTTACAACACCGAGGAATTCTTAAACTTTGATTTTTAAATATGCATGTTTTGTTTTACTATTTATTATGTTAAATTTTAATTTATATCTAAGGTTTTTATTTACATGTCTCTGGTTTATCTAGTATATGTTTTGTCTATGTTTATGTATCCTTACATAATGTGTGTTTTACAGTTGATGAGTCCGATACTACTTTTTGTACTGGTCTAATGGACGATAAAGTATTTTTATTATTATTATTATTATTATTATTAACATTTTAGGACCGGCAGGCAATAATTTTTTTAATAGGGTTTTCCCACTAATTTTATTTTAACATTTTATGTTTTGAAAATGATATAATAAAACATTTTATTAATTTACAACAATTTACTTTTCTAATAAGAATTAGTTCTAAGAAAATATCTTGCTGATAATTTCTGGGCTTTTTAAAACGGGCATTTTTACGCGCCAGAATTACATATCTACCCGGAAAACCAATGAGTTTATGGATATAATTAGTTGGTAATAGGTTCTAACTGTATGTTAAAGGAAGCTTTCCTCTAAAACTCCTCAGAATTTCCTCTTTTATTGCTTGTACTGTTATTGGTCTAAAGCAGTGGACTTGTAAATATTGGCAAATCAGAATCCAGATAAAAAATGCCACACAAGTTATTCGTAAAAGCGTCGGACGTTGATATTTTGTAGTTTAGGCACAGAAGACAGGAACTATAGTTCCTGTCTTCTGTGGTTTAGGGGTTTAGGTTTAATCTTCAACCGCTTCTGCACTGACGGTACCTCCGATTGATATGTTCGCCTTTCTGGGTCAATGGACGTGTACTTTCCAATTATAAAATTTTTAAATTGTCATAAAAAAGTGCAAAGATTACCGACCGACTCGTTCTCGCCGGCCCGCGGTTTCAAATCAAAGAAGGGCGGCACCTTTGATGACCGCCTGAACCAAACCAATTATAAAAATATAAATAATTCGTTATATCTTTTTGCAGAACTGCAAGCAAATTATGGGCGTAGAGGTTTAAACACAGCATTTCTTTATATGTGTGTTTTTTTAATTTAGAACAAAATAGGAGCTTTTATTATTGTTTATAATTTATGAGATTTAAATGTGATTTGTGAACATTTGTAACCTAAATGAGTGTTGTGGGTTAAGCTTAAAAAACGAGTAATTATTTCATGACATTGGGAAATAAAGAGTTAGACGTCTGAGATACGATAACAGAAAACAATTATGTGTATTTTAAGTTAGGAAAAAATCTGATTTATTTAACGAATTGCCAATCAGGTATAGAAAACTAAAATATTTGATAAATCTAGAACTTACCAATAAATTATTTCTGATTTACATATATTGTTCGAAATGGCTTCCGTCTGCATTAATACACTTTTCGGTACGTCGAATTAAGGACATACGCACTCCGTTCAACACATTTGGTAAATTAGGGTCATTTTTTATGGTTCCTATGCACATTAAAATACCACACTAAACTATCAACTACCGTTGTCAATAAAGAGAATAAAACTAAAAATTTTGTCCAAAATTCAAAAAGCAACGCAAAAAGAACGAACAAGTAGTGTCCGTACTTAATCAAGAACTTAACGACTTGAACGGTAAGTCAATAAAATAAATCTTAACTGTAAATACGTGGCCCAAAATTCAAAAAGAACAAAAGCAGCATACAAAAACAATGAACGGGTTCGACGTGTGTACTTAACGAAGTGCCCACAGAAACTAAAATATTGCATAAGGGAGAGTATAGTTTTCTTCAGATCTACTAGGCACTCAGAAAACGCCGACGTCTTTCACCTTTACTGCACCGCTAAAGACATTACCTTACCTACTTTTAAAAAACCATAAAAAAGTGTGATTACCAACTTGTGTCCTCGCCGACGCGCGGTCTCTAACAAAGGAGAGCGACACTTTGAAAGAACCGTATTAGCGTATTTAATGGTTAAAGGCGCCGACATACGCGAAGATAAAAGATTATCCCAACATTCCAGCAGTTGTCAAACAATATTATCGAAAATGTTCGAAATTTTTGTTTATTTTTTTTCTAAAACTATGGGTTTTAGACCCATATTATATAAGGTTTTTTGTTCATTTAGTCGTTCCCCACCGCCAGTTTTTTTTAACGACGTGAAACTGATTACACCCTGTATTAATTTAATTTGTATAGTTATGTACGTTTCTGATAAATTTATTTGATTTATTTTTCATTAAAATGTGTTTGACAAAATTGCACATGTTGTGGACAAAATAAATCTTGAATGGAATTATGTTACGTGGAATACTGAATTAAATCACCGTTGCGCTGAAAAAGACCTTCATAAAATTTAAAAAATAACCAACTAGAACTTTTTTCTAATTATTTTGAGAAAAAAAAACGGAGTGAGTGGACTATATAGTTGGAAATAGGCGACGGCTAGATTTTGCTTAGTAACTCGGCTTTAATTTATTATGTTATCATTATCTTTCATTTTAATCTAATTTTATTAAAATAACTCGATACCTGCACAAATAAACTGCCGGATCTCTGACTAAAATATAGCTATTTATTTCAAAATGTAGAAAGTATTTGAATGTTTAATAAATGTTTAGTATCAAATGATATCATAAGTAATTTACAAAAAAGGTTAAAATTAAATTATTAATAACAAATTACTATAGAAAATAAACTACACAATTTACAGAAATAACGGTGAAGTATCAACACAAGCATTGCAAAATTGAAAAAGAGTTTTGTTAACGTTTTCTTGTTTTTGTTGGGTGATACTAACATTGACATCGTAATTGTGACGACTTTAAAGAGTACAAATCAGATGTCCTAAAGACATCCAAGGAAAGACTTCTTAAGATATTTTTATAAGGAATTAAGACGTTCAGATCTAAATAAGATAAAATATGGACGTCTTAAAGACTGGGATGTAATCTAAAGGTTCAGCTTTCGGAGCTCTATACGCTACCTTTTATAAATTGAAGTCTTTGCGACAAACAGTGTCAAATAATTTCACCAAATCAAAATTTAATAATTTTTTTAAAAAGTTTTGCCTCGTTTAATATAAGTGGTATGGGGCGGTAATTTTGTATGTGTAATTTATTTCCATTTTAAACAATAGTTTTATAACTGCTACCTTAAATGTATTCAGAAAAACACCACTTGTAGAGATTTGTTAAAAATATAGGTTAGAGGTTTAACTATAAGATCACACAATAAAGGTGATAAATAAATAGGAGTTTCATATAAATCTTCCACGTCATTTGTTTTTGTCCTATTTATTCACGTATATTCTCTAGAGAAAGCAATAGTAAGGAAACCAATAGACGTAAAATGCATTAGTCTTTCAGACTATACAATTTTTTTCAGAAAATTAATTTTTCTGGAGATGAAATGAAATAATAAGCCTATCATCACTTCGTCATTCGAGGAGTGTATTCTTTAAGCAGCAACTCAAACCTAAGTTTCACATTTTGCAAACATTTAAAAATGTCTTACCATAATCTTCCTCATAAATAATAGCCACCCTGGTCCAGTTGAGGAAGGTCATAACATCCTGAAACGCAGAATTGAGTAATTGCTGAGCAGGATGTAGGTTGATAGAGAACTCTCTAACATCGGTGTCTAAATCCAAGCGCGCTTCCAAATGTGGAATGTCGAGCGCGTCACATATGGAGTGAATGTGTGCACCCAGCAGTGGATCTGAAGGACCGAACACGGCGTGAACACCGAACTGGACCTGGTTACAAGCTGGAACAAAAAAGGTCGTAAAGTATAATAGCAATTGTGATGTTATGTGTACTGGAGATGTATATATTTTCTTTTATGGGCTCTTTTTATCTCTAACTGAATTTACAACTTCAGTTCTATTTTTTATATTCTGTGCATGTGATAACCTACATTAAGTTCAATGCAATATCAAACAATTTACATAGCTTTAATAGCATTGGGTGTTTACAAACTCTCTATATACAATAATACTAAGAACTTAATTTTGTATGTGCTTACTTGCGGTATATCTGCCAATTTAATGTCTGCTTCTTTCTGCTTTTACTACATAATTATATGTTTATTACTATTTCTTATAAGTGATGAATTTGTTACCTTCGTAAAGCAGTGGATTCGATAAAACTGTACAATTTCTTTTGTTTTTTTTTTTGGAAAATCGCTTAGGCATGTCAAAAGACTTATATTGAATGCTATATATTTAAGGAAATGTATAGATTTCGACAAAATATTACGTTAGTAAATACGTCGAGTGTTGTAAAATAAAGATTGTTTTGTGACTGTAATTTATTAGTAGACCAAGATAAACCGTTTTGAGACAAACATTTCAGATACATAATTAACTAATTTATTAATTATCGATTTTCGCTGGTGAATATCTCGGAAACTATAACACATATGAAGAAAATGAATATAGATATTCTTGTAGGAAATATAATATAATTTAATTTTTTATATGTATAAACATTTTTCCCGAACGACGCATCTTTTCCGAGTTATAAGCGAAGAAACGATAAAAGGGATATTTCCACCCCTCCTCTCTGAAGCGGCAGAGCTAGGGGCGGGGACTTTTAGTATGTTTATCTCCTAACTAGCACATTCCTGAAGAGGAAAATTCTCTCCTCCCCCCCTCCATATCCTCTACAACTCATTCTTTGACTGGACTATTTCAAATGCAACTGAATTAAATGTTCGAATTACGCTCCATTCGTAACCTGACAGTATCCAAGATGACTGAGTTTTTTTTAATACTTTCGGCGATGAAAAGCTGAAATCATCCTCGTTAAAATGTTTTTCTATTTTTTCCTTAAATATACCAATTCCGATGTTTGCTTGACTTTCACTTCCACGTGCAATATGCGGGAATCTTGTATTTGTAGTGTTAAGTACAAATTATTTTTCTAAAAATCATGAAACTCGTCATGAAATTAACCGAACGTGAAAGAATTGAAATTATTTCCAAAAGTAGTTGACTGTTCAATACAACTCACCGTGATTAGCAAACTATTAGCCAAGTCAGCAGACCAGAGTTATTCAGGGAATTTGGGAGTATTCGCGTTCTTCCTAAATCTGGTCGGCCAATACCACAAGAAGAAGATTAGCTTAATGTTTGTTTCACAGTGTAAGAAAAGTTCCCATTCCACACTTAAGGGCATTATGTCTAATTCTAATATGGCAAAGTGCACTGTCCACAAGATATTTAAGAAATCAAAGTACTATCCTCATAAGGCATGTCTCGCTCATGAACTCTATGAAGACGATTTTGATTGACGTAATCAATTCTGCGGGCAACAGCAAGAACTATGCAATGACTTTATAATAAGAAAAATATTTTTGGAAAATTTATTGTGTACTGAGGGATGGTTGATGGATGAATTCTGTGCTCTTATTTCTTTGATAAAACCATAACCGATGCGAGGTATTTGCATTCATCAAGATACCCTCATCCTTACATTGGTAACTTTGCATACATATTAAGAAGAATCCGATTACGCAGCTCCTGTCCGAACCTGTTTAAATGAGGTATTTCCAAATCATTGGAAAGGAGGACAGCCAGATTATCAGATTAGGCCAAAATTTCTTGCACTTGAAACTTAAGGTCTTAGGTGCCTAAGGGCAAATTGTATCAACTAATTTCATGCCAAAGTTACGACTGTTACAACTATCGTAACAATGGATTTTGTTCTTGAATCATGCTGAACTTGGTTTAAACTTAGTTGGTACAAATCGCCCTGAACAATGTATTTATACCCTAGAAGGTTTTGTACATAGACTAAAATGCATTTTTAATTAAAATCTAGTAAAAAAAACTTTATTTCAGCACACACTGCACATTATATTTACCATCTTTAAATTAATAGTGCCCAGACATCTAATTATTTGATAATAGCCTTGTGTTTAGATGTAAGATATACCTTTTTGTGTATTTATATGTAAGCAGTTTATTTATCTTTTTGTTGCAGCTCCTACTCATTGTAGTTTCACATAAAACTCAGAGATGTATTAAAAAGTTCTCGTTAGCACATGTTTGTAAAACAAAGGTTATGATAAGAAATAAATTAAATTAGTTAAAACGCTTGAAAAATATGGCTTTTACTTGCGAAATATCGACTAGAAGTACGAAATAAATAAATTTAGTTACCTTTAAGTTGATAGATGGGTTACGCAAATTCAGATAACTACACAAGTGACACTGTATTTCGCTGAATTTTCCTATTTAAAAGATGATTAATAAATGGTACATTTTTTCTTAACTTTTACATCTTTTTATTTTATTTGTTTGTGTCTACTTTATTATCAGGCTTTTCCACAGCAGTCAATTTTGTGATCGACGAAGGGTAGTTCATTATCAATTTTACTGTGGATGGCGGGCGCCCTTTTTATCAACATCTATATTTTTATTGCCTTTTTAGTCATGAAACAAACCAGCTGGGCGAGTACCTGTGAAGTTATTGGTTCTCTCTCTCACTCGTATAAAAACTGGATCCACGAACCCAGCCCCGAACAAGATCAGCTAGTCGTAAGCCGAAGTGTTTGTAATTTGGTTGAAATATTGTTATTTATTGCCAAAAGCAGGCTTAAATAATTATAATATTTCCAAAACCAAATACGAGTGTAAGAGTACACGACAAACTAAAATTTTTGAAGTTGAATACAGAAAAATTACGATTTTAACCATCAAATTACTTGAATAACTATATTGATTGCTTCCGAGACATTTTCATGCGTACTTATTTCTCTATGGTCATTTAAAATGAGCCCATTAAAACGGTTTTGAATTAGTTATCAGATATGTTTTACTTCCACATCCAGTGGAAGTATAGTAACGACAAAAAAATTTTTAAAAATTTTTATTGTTCAAATAGGCTTAGAATGTCATGAAACGTCGAGATTTTAAGTTTGAGCGAAAAAAATTTTCTGTCTGTCGATCTGTCTGTAACTTTTTTTGTGCGCACGTTTACTCTGGAACCGTTTGAGATATTGGCTTGAAATTTGGTACACATATGTACTTTAACGAGATCTAGAACTAGATTATATTTTCATATTGTTCCGGCGAAGGGTTGGGGGGTAAATTGGGGTAATTTGGGGTAAATAGGTAAATCAAACAGGTAAGAGTCCATACAATTGGTATTTAGTATATACAAGAGAAGCTAAGGTCTCAAAAAAATGTTGGCATTAGCCACCCCCATTATCACCCCCACCCCATTATTAAAGGGGATGAAAAAAAAATGTGATTTAGTGTGTGTACAAGAACCAGAAACTTCAAAATACTTTTTTGCTTCATCCACCCCAACTACCACAACCTATTACCATCCCACTACCGATGTGGGGTATCGTTTTATGGGTTTTTGGGGTAGAGGATTTCAAATATTATATTATTAAAGTTCCATAAACAATTATTTCCACGTACGAAATTTTTTCATTGTGAGTGACTTGGATAGAAAATCTGGATGTGGAAGTAGTGATTCCTTGGGCAGCGGTTTTTCATATTGTTATTTCTTTTATTTTTCCGATTTCTGAACTTCCCCCTACAGCCCCCGCTGCAATAAAAACTTCTTGCATATGTATAGCGCTACTTGCATGAGGTATATCTTCAATTTCTCTTGATGCAAGAAGGTTGTTAGGTATGGAAAAATTTTATTTTAAATTTGAGCCGTGCACCATTTTGCTTCCGTATCCAGGACTCGGACTAGGCTCACTCTGTTGGTCTTTGATAGGACTGCAAGTATATCAGAGTGCAAGAAAGTTATTGCATATAACCGAAAAAATGTGCCAGCTCTTGATGTAATGGAACTTTGTAAATATTTAATCTTTCCGACATTGACTAATTAGAATAATTTAGTAGTAATTATATATACAAAGTATACCTAGTTTTATGAGAATATAGATTCACTGTCAATCGTGACAAGTAAATACTGAAACTAATACCCATTTACGTGATCAATTGCATAAACTAAATTTATTGAGATACTTATTGAAATCAATATACACGAAATTATAAACATATGGATATGGCATTAAATTACTAATTAAATAGCAAATTGCACTCTAATTGGAACAGCATAACGTATTTCAAATTACATATATTATCGATAATATTAATTATAGAGTAATCGTGTCGTATAACGTTAACTAATATGAAGTCGAGCTGAAGTAACTTCGAAGCGGAAATTCGGTACTTAACGTTCTTATTATGTATAATACTTCGCTGTTAATACTGCAGTTGCCTGGTACATAAAATACTTTACTTTATAAATTTAACTTAAATTATTCATTGAAGAGGTTTTATATCCTTTTTATATTTATATAATATCACAGCATATACAGGTTAGGCAAAGACAACGTAAGGCTAGGTTTGAATTTCATATTAAAGTATAAAAAACCGCTACTTAAGAAATCACTACTTCCACATCCAAATTTGCGGTGAGGGTAGCTGACGCCAAAAAAAAGTTTAGGCCCTGTACATACTCAAATCACAAGTAAATTTTTTACCCTCTTTAATAATGGGTGGGGGCAGTAACGGGGTTGTTAGTGAGGGTGGCTAATACCAAAAAGAAATTTGAAGCCTCTGGTTGTTGTACACACACTAAATCACAATTTAATTCTTTTAAACCCTTTAATAATTGGGTGGGGGTAGGGGTGGGAGTGGGTGATGTCAAAACAAATTTTGAGGCCTTTGGTTCTTGTACACATACTAAATCACAATTTTATTTCTTTCACCCCCTTCAATAATGGGGTGGGGGTGGTAATGGGGATGGCTGAGGTCAAAAAAATGTTGAGACCTTTGCTTCATGTATAGGGTTATTCGGTTATGTAGAAAAACAAAAATTCCGAAGAAAGTTTTAGGGGCTGTAACTCCATCTCTTTAATAAGTTAATGGAAGCACAGTGGCGAGCAGAAATTGAGGGGTACAAGAAGCAATCTTATTTTTTTTAATTGAACGTCTTGGGTATTGTTAAATTTTTGAATTATTCGTTTTTTTCTGATTTCAAAAATATCACATATGATAGTCCTATCTTTAACCGATTTCGAATTATTGAACATTGAAAATCGTATTAAAGCTATTTATTATTCGAACGGAAATTACAATTATTAGAGTATTCTATGAAAATGACAAGTATTCTGTTATTATATGACATTTATTTAATCAAATCAAAATGGGATATAGTGATGCAGAAAAAGTGCACATATTTTATATAAAAGAGTTTTTTAGTTTTCTTAATAATTGGTCAATTTTCAGTGTTCAATAACTCGAAAAGGTTATAGATAGAACTATCACGATCATGTCAAATATTGAAAGCAGAAAAATAATAATTCGAATATTAAGCAATACACAGGGAGTTCCATTAAAAAATATATTATTAATAGAATTTTAATAATGTAGCGTTTGGATTTGCATACACGTTAAATCACAAATTTATTTTTTCTCCTTTGATAATAACATGAGGGCGGTAGTGGGGTGGCTAATGCCAAAAAAAATTGAGGCTTTTGGTTTTTGTGTACACGCTAATTCACAACTTTAATTTTTGCTCCATTTTAATAATGGGGTGGTGGTGGTAGAGGGGGTTGCTAATACTTGAAGCGTTTGGTTTTTGTATAGACGCTTTATCAAAAATTTATTTTTTTCTCCCTTTAATAATAGGATGGGGGTGGCGGTGGGGGTGGCAGATGTAAAAAAAAAATTGAGACCTTTGGTATCTGTGTACACGTTAAATCACAATTATTATTATTTTTTTTAATAAGGGGTGGTAATGGGGATAGTAGAAAGGGTAGTTAATACCAATAAAAATTTAGTGGCCTTTAAGTTTTATAACGATATTGCACCAATCGAATGTCATTATTAAACTAAGCTAAATCGGCTTTTGACAGTATCAACATGAAAAATTTATTTTTACAATTTTCTCTATCGTCGCATTGACAAATATTATTCCGGTCATGATGTAAAGAGATATGGTGTATGCAATTGAAGGTCTCATTTTCGTCCTCCTAAACGCCACCGTATTTAATATGTCTGTCATTTATTTATGTTGACAAAGTAGTTGAAATGTCAGGGTGTTTAGTTAAGAATAGGATTTTGCAGAGTGAGAGGGAAATATGCGTTTATTTTCGGTTTATTGTAAATATTTAAAAAAACATAAATGTTATAATCTTTAAGATAGTTTCAGATACTTCCCATTGCTCTAAGGAATACGACTATATACAGTTTTTATCACAAATTTTGTATATAGTTAAATGCCACTCTTCATTGACAAACTACGATATTCACGTACAGCAGAAATTTACAATAAAAAATATATATAGTTGTATTCGGTAGAACAATAGCAATTATTTAAAATAGTTTTAAAGATTATACTATGTTCGGTTTTTTAATTATTTATAATAAATTGAAAATAAACGCATATTTCCCTCTCACTCTGCAAAATCGTATCCTTAAGAGTTTCAAAAATCTTGAACGAGAACACAAAAAATAGTAATATTACCCAATGGATGAAAATATAGCAAAAAGGTGGATTAATTTTTGTGACCGCGACGCAGTTAACCTCAACGACGCGACAGAAAGTTCAAATAGTAGTCTGTGACGAAATTAGAAAATAATTCGTAAATATTTTTCAGGCAAAATAGTTTTTCCCTCAACAAAGTAGAAATTGAGAATACTAAATTACGAGCTAAGGATCTTCAAGTGACCGTTGAAATTTTAGAACTGAAGGATGATGTTAAAATCTGAATTGAGAAAAGCAACTGAAAATATTTCGA
Source organism: Rutpela maculata (assembly GCA_936432065.2). Lineage (NCBI taxonomy): Eukaryota > Metazoa > Arthropoda > Insecta > Coleoptera > Cerambycidae > Rutpela > Rutpela maculata. Next base: position 81,082,686 of record OW386286.2, on the reverse strand, counting down.
AAGAAGCACAATAGAATATATGAAATTTTGAAACTCATTTCCACAATTGAACAAATTGAACGGCCTAATCAGAAATGTGTGAAGTGGTCGTTCAAAGACGTTACCTCTGTAATAACATTACGAAGCGGGTCATCCAGGGTTACAGGTTTTTAAGAAATAAATATGAGTGCATCATAAGATTATTATATAAAATTATTCAATAGCGAAACACTTTTGAATATTACTATAAATAGTGACTAGTAAACAGAGACAATAGATGAGAAAACACAAGCAAATTGGGTGTTTTTATAAATCAATAGAAGGGATCTATCAATTTCAAATCTCTTTGTAAGTGACAACGATCAAACGAAAGGAACCAAGCAATTAAGAGCAAAGTATTTACATTAAAAAATTTTTCAATTTTAATAATAGGGGACCAAAATTACAGAGGTAATATCTACTAATCTATTTTGATGCATACAGTTCTTTAATTTGAACCTAATATAGTTTTCAAAATTGATATTGGATCAATCAATCTTATGGACATGAATAATATCAATCTTATAATTTAGCGAAATTATTGATACTTCTATTTATATTCTTAAAAATGACGATCTTAATTGACCTCACGTGCATAACTTATTTGATATATTGCATATTTGCTCATTACTTGGCAAAAGCTGCTATGCAAATTACACAGCACAAATATAAACTTTCACCATATCACGAAATTTCGATATTCATTATTATTAATGTTTCATAAATATTTTATTAGACATATGTGACAAGTCTACAAATTTCATTGAATTTTAAATTTGCCACTATATAATGCCTCTTTCTCGTTTGTCGAAAATTCAACATGGACGCAATTGGGAAGGTCTACACTGTTGGTTGATCCCGAGGGCTGCGCATAAGCTCACCTTATTTACTTACATCATGATTGCGGTATATTTTGACATATGTCATGTTTTGTATCAAATTGGACCACTCCTGCTTTTAAATTTTATCTATAAATGTTTTCTCGAGCTAAGTTGCCGAAAGCTAATGTAAATTATAGTAATACATAGTACATATAGTGTTCGACCATTGCCTATATCTGTAACTATTTCAATTCCCTACTCTCATATTTCTAATTTATAAATTGTTAGGTAAAATCTGAGCATTTAATTGGACACAACATCTAATTACATTGTAAAAATTACATGTAAAGTTTGTAATATATATATATATATGTATATATATATATATATATATATATATATATATATATATATATATATATATATATATATATATATATATGTATATAGCTCACTCAGAGCTAAGTTAACCACAAAATTCGATGGCTTAAAAACGTATAGTTACAAAATAATTATCACTGCGGAATAGAAACGTCTACCAAGCAGTCATTATTACCTGTATCGGCACAAATGACAAAGCTACTCACTCGCTGTAGAAAGGTAAACATGTATTTACGGTAGTAACTCATAACAAAATAATAACACGTTAATAATTCGGGAAATCCAAATTATGCACTATACATCATATTCATTTATAGTACTTATTCCAATTCTCAGAGTCTAAATATCCTTTGCTTAACTAAACAACCGTAACTTAATTTTTAAACTTCTTAAATTGAAAACAAGAATTAACTAGGTAAATATATATATATCAATAAACACTTTATACAATAAATCTTGCATATTTCATTGTCTGGCGTGTGGTTCTATGTAGCGTTTAGCGTTACTGTTCCCAGATGTCGGTACCAGAACAATATACTATTTTGTCAACTTAGAACATTGATAAATGCAGTAGTACTCTCTCTGCATTTACTCGTAATGTGAGTAGTCGAGTCGAGTAGTCGAGGCATGCCCAAGAACTGTTTACAGTGAAAACTTCTCAGCAGTTTTGGACTAGTTTATGCATTACAATACCTATGGTTTAAAGTATTTTCTTGCTTCTCATTACTTTTAAAATATGGCCAATTCCATGGATTTTAAGTTTCTGCAGCTACGATTGTTAAATATTTATGCCTACATTGTTTTTTATTAAATGAGTCGCTCTAGAAATACGTTTTCATATTACGTAAATAATGATTTTTCCTTATGAAAGAAAATTTTAAATACAATCTTTGGTTCACCCTATACATTCTGTTATTATCTTAAAGTGAAACTTTGCCTTGATAAGTATTCGCCAGTTTGCAACAATCGATTAGAACTTTCACTGGTTAAGGAATGAATCATTCATTAGATAGAATAGACGTTTTGTTTTGAACTCATATTAAAAAAGTTTTCCCTTTCATTTTTACAACGATTATAATTGGTCATTAGCTGACATAACACTTATTACGTGCTTCGTAATGGCTTTTTCTTTCATTCAGTATTTCCATTTTGTTTTATAAAGAGTAAGCAACAAAACTTATTTTATGATATACGCTGTCATGTAAGGGATTACGTGTACATTTAAAGATGTTTTTCATTTTCTACAATTTACATATAAAGGCGGAATATAAAGACGTACAGATTTCACGTTTTGTGATGTAATCTATATAAAGCGTTCGGCAGCTTTAATGGTCAGGACTTCAGGTCGTGGGTTTTTGATTTGATTAGGTAAAGAGTGTGCGTTAGCCAACGTAACATTGCCAAGGGAAATTGGGTAGTACAAAAAATGCAAAAAGAAATAAGGGAACTGTAATTTTCATAAGATAAAAACATCAGTAAGAAATAGCTTAATGACAAGATATACTCATAGAGTACAAAATACAGTAAAAGTAGAGGGAAAGTATACCATATTCTTCTAATACCAAAAATAATAGCTTCTATTAGCAAAAGGTAATTAAATTATAGAAATAGGACATAATTAAAAAATAATGATTTTTCTCTACGACTATTGAATAATTCATTAATTACACAAGAACGCCAAAAATTTTTTGAGACCTTACCTTCTCTTGTATATACTAAATGTCAATTTTATGGACTGTTGGCTGCTTGATTTACCTATTTACCCCCCATTTACCCCAATTTACCCCAACCCTTCGACGGAATAAGATGGATATATGTAATCTAATTCCAGATCTCGTTGAAGTACATACGTGTACCAAATTTCAAGTCAATATCTTAAACGATTCCAGAGTAATCGCGCGCACAAAAAAAAATTACAGACACCGACAGACAGACAGAATTTTTTTTTGGCTCAAACTTAAAGTTTCACGACATTCTAAGCCTATTTGGGCAATAAAAATTTTCAAATTTTTTTTTTGTTATCGTGGATATAGATATATACTTCCAGTGGATGTAGAAGTAAAAGTAAGTCGATTTGAAATATAGAATACAAAATCTTTACACAATCAAAATGCCGTCGTTTTGATGGTGAATCCTCTATATTGTTACAAAATATAATGATATTCAAGAATATAAAATTTAGTTCAATACAGTCATCAATATATTATATATTATAAGTACCATTTTGTGATTGTTAAAAAACCAAGTAGAGATTAATCGAGACCTTAGACCGATCATATCTTATATGATGTAACATGTAATATTCTCAGGAATTCCAATAAAATTCAGTTGAAAAATTGTATTAAAGGCGGAGGAGACAACAACAACAACAACAATTTTATTATCTTTTCATGTTCCGATGCACGATATATTTGTAAGAAAGCGTCGATTTTCCTTTGTCAACATTACATTATTTGGTGAAAGAAAAATGTGTGTACAATTCAATTTCTTTTCATGCAGGTAATTTATTGGTTGCTTCAATTTTACAGTCACAGTAAACGTCACACAGGACTAGAAACAAAATCAAATCTATAAATTCTTCAATTCCAGTTAAACAAATTTATTGCACATTTATACATATCAAATGATTTGATATTTTAAGTATCATAACATCTCATTCGTATACAATATATCATAGTCGTCCAATCAAATGGTAGTTTGTAGCAGACACCGAAACCGAAATTAATTTCGGTTAGGGTTAAATAACGTCTAACATTTTCAGTTTTCATAGCAGCAACAATTTGGTTTCATTTACGATTTCGGTTTTCATGGCAGCGACAATTCGGTTCTCGGTTATGGTTTTGGTTCACAGATCCGCGGCAATTCGACAATTAGTAATTACGATGCGGTTTTCGATTTCGGTTTTTGTCTTTTTACTTGCCCTTTGGACAAATGGATGAATGGATGAATGGACGAATCGACTTAGATATGGATTTAACCATACAATTTGGTATTTCTACACCGTGGTTTAAAGATTTGAATCTTTGATTTCAACCATATTTTTTGAACTACAAGTACGGTGAGGATTTCGGTCCCTGGTTTGAAGTGGAAAGTTCTGATGTAATTGTTTTTAGTAGTTTATTTTATGTTCTTTGGTGTGCTGAACAGGAATCTGGAGTCGTCCAATAAAAATTTTCCCCGCAAATATGAGAAATCATCAAAAAACCACTAATAATAATGTTTTTTAGTGGTTTTCAGCATATAACTTGCAAAGCAAGCTATTTACGCAGAAAGTGGTTCTGTAGTAAAATAAAGAGGAGAAAATTACCTACAGTTGATGGGTTTAACATTTTTTTTACGTCGCGTCGTATGGTTCCCACGCAAAAGAGTGTTGAAATATCAGGAAAATCAGTAATTTTTGGAAAATAGCAAAAAAAAATAAATTGCAATTTTCCCTTCAAGTAAATTATTTCATCTGCAGTTCCTTTCGTTTCAACTTGTTTACCTGGCAAACCATAGAAGAAGCCCTTCTTTGTATCCTTTGTGACTTCGAATTCCCCCTTTACTAAATAACAGGGGGGGGGGGGGGCTTCATGCCTAAACGCCTAACGGTCCTCAGTTTCCCAGTTCGTTCACTGCCGCGGTCGAGTCATAATTCTCTCTCTGCTAAACAATCTGATGGAGAACTTGAAGAGTTCTTAAAATACGAACTGTGTCCTTATTCGTTGCCTCTTTTTGACGACTATGGTATGAGAAAAGGAACCAAGTCTGCTTTGTACAAAGCATTCACACCAACTGAACAGGCAAATCTCCAAGGGTGTGTGTACGTCATAGATGGAGGATACTTGCTGCACTATTTCTTTCTCCTGACTGCCAACCAGACCAATCCATCAGTGACAACATATTGTTTTTGCATGCCATGGGAGGATGTGACATAACTTCAGCCTCGTTCAGTATAGGAAAGATGAGGTTTCTTCAAGGTTTCCCAAGAAAAACCCTGCTCTAACCAAGACCATTGAAATTTTTAAAGATCCTACGGCACGTGCTGACGCTCTTACTAATGCTGGCCTTACCTTTTTCACTGCATTGTACAAATTGACTGACAAGGAAGGCACGTCCTTGAACAAATTGAGGTGTAAATGCTACCTTAGGTCTGCATACAGAACAACAGCCCATTATTTGCCGTCCCTACCTTCTACCCAGGCCGCAGCACAGCAACATTCGTTGAGAGTTATACTTCCATGTACAACAATGGCTTGGAAATGAAAAAAGTCCTGAGCAATGGGGTTGGAAGAAAACCAAAGGTGGTCTGCAGCCAGTACCAACGCTACAGCCGCCAGCGTCAGAAGCAATTTTAAAACTTATTTCTTGCAAATGCATGAACCAACTCTGGATGCAAAAGAGCAAGCCTCAACTGTTCCAATATGTGCCTGAATTGCGAGAACAGCTGCAATAACATTCCCGTTACAGAAATTGAAGAAGAAGCAGAGGATGACCCGGAGTTCCCTGAATTACTTGAAGGTAACTATGCATAATTTTTTTTTTTTTTTTAATGTCCTGGCGGAGTTTATCCGATGGCTATTCTACCACTCAACCAGGACAGACACACACACATAGACAACATCACAACACCCATTCCCTGCGACATTGCCATCTGCCGCAGCTGAGACTCGAACTCAGGAGAGGAGAGCGACTAGACCGTGCTGTCTCTCACACAACCGCAGCCTAGCCCACTGCTACCGTCTCGGCAACACGAGAAAAACGCCACTACACATCCATACCCTAGCCGGGATTCGAACCCGGGACCCCATGATCGCAAGCCTAACACCTTAAGCACTGCGCCACCGAGGTCGGTGGTTCTACCACACCTTTATTTCTTCACTCACTATTTATTTGTGTGTTCAAAATATATTTCTTAATAGGTACTGCTTTCATATCTATTCAATAAATTGTACAAGTATTTGGAATTAAGTCACTGATTATTTGTTTTAGGCGTAGAAAAACTGGAAGGCTGCCCTGAAGAAATTATGGAACCCGTGTCTAAGAGGGCTCGTATTAGTACCTAAATACAGAAATTCGCCTCTTTCGTTAGCACATAGAATAATGTTTATCTACACGAAATAAAAAATATATATTAATGGTGTTTTTTGCTATTTTCTAAAAATTACTGATTTCCCCGATATATCAACACTCTTTTGCGCGGAAACAATACGCAGTACAAAAAAATGTTAGACATAAATTGTAGGTAATTTTCTCCTCTTTATTTTACTACAGGACCACTTTTTGCGTAAATAGCTTGGTTTGCAAGTTATAAGCTGAAAACCACTAAAAAAAAACATTATTTTTAGTGGTTTTTTGATAATTTCTCATATTTGCGGAGAAAATTTTTGTTGGACCACAGCACCTCAAAAAGACATAAAATAAATCACTAGAAACAATTACACCAGAACTTTCCACTTCGAGCCCTTTTTGTACACCATTTCACTGGATTATCATGACAATACATTGTACATAGTAAGATATATTTCTATTTTCTTTCTTTTCTTTTTTCCATCGCTACTACAAGGTGCTTACGTTTGGTTAAATCTGTCTTTTTTCGATATTTTTTTTTTCATCTGCTTTAGAATTGTTTGGTTTCATTAATATGTATTATTAATGCAGAAATATCATGAAAAAAAATTCTTTAAATATTTACTTTTTGGAAGAAACGGGAGTAACCACTATCAAGGTCTGTGGTGTGGTTTGTCGTGTGTGCTTGCGCGAGTTTTCTATAAATTCTGGTGTAATTTTTATCATTAGTAGTAGGGAAATTTATCTATTAATTATTAATGTATCGTAAATAATATGATACATTAATAGAAGATAACGGGACTCACCACCCGTTAGTTTTGCTATGCCTTTTTCGTTCATTAACTTTTTATTCTTACGATTATTTATTATTTCTATTTACTTACATTTTATTTACTATTAACTTGCTTAACTTACACTGCCTTCCACCTCACTCACAAACACCAACGCCTATGGTACATCGGAAAAATTCTCTAAATTCTCTAGTGGATATCGAACAAACAGTAAAAACCGCTGCCCAAGGAATCACTACTTCCACATCCAGATTCTCTATCCAAGTCACTCACAACGAAAAAACTTTGTATGTGAAAATAATTGTTTATGGAACTTTAATAACATAATATTTGAAATCCTCTACCCCAAAAACCCATAAAACGATACCCCACATCGGTAGTGGGGTGGGGGTGGTAGTGGGGGGTGGATAAAGTAAAAAATATTTTGAGGTTTCTGGTTCCTGTACATACAATAAATCACATTTTTTTTTCATCCCCTTTAATAAGGAGGTGGGGGTGGTAATGGGGGTGGCTAAGGCCAAAACTTTTTTTGAGACCTTAGCTTCTCTTGTATATACTAAATACCAATTTCATGGACTCTTACCTGCTTAATTTACCCATTTACCCCAAATTTACCCCAATTTACCCCCCAACCCTTCGACGGAACAAGATGAAAATATAATTTAGTTCTAGATCTCGTTAAAGTACATATGTGTACCAAATTTCAAGTCAATATCTTAAACGGTTCCAGAGTAAACGTGCGCACAAAAAAAAGTTACAGACAGACAGACGGACCGACAGACAGACCGACAGACAGACTGACAGACAGACCGACAGACAGACAGACAGACCGACAGACAGACACAATTTTTTTTTCGCTCAAACTTAAAATCTCGACGTTTCATGGCATTTTAAGCCTATTTGGACAATAAAAATTTTTAAAAATTTTTTTGTCGTTACTATACTTCCACTGGACGTGGAAGTAAATGACCTCTTGGTTTTCTCTAATTACGCGTAGATGCTTAGTCCTTTGACTAGACATCTATGTGGAATCCTGTTCCGACCAGCACACCATGTTAGCTTATTAAGATTATTAGAATTTTTTATATATTTTAACGCGGTTTCCAATTGAGTTGAGTTGCTGATTATTGTACTAATGTGTTACTTACTCTACTAGTGTGGTAGAAAATTGCCAAATCAGGGAACTCCTTTTTATCTCTGATACTATTAGTGTATTGGTTGTGTCTTCCTTCTTAAGTTGAGTTAGTTCTAATAGGACAAATGGGGGTCTTATTTCCCAAGAGGCGATCTCAACTGGAGTAAGTTCGTAAGGTCTTAAGAACATTATGTTTCTTTAATTTAAGAATTCTAGTAATCGAACACTTAAAGGTCTTGCAATAGTTGTACGAGTTTCAGAAAAAGATCTTCTTATAATGCCGTCTCTTTATCTGAAGAGTAAATGGGCACCTAAAGCTGTCCAGTACCTTACGTTCTTCAGCCAGGAATGCTTTCTTATGCCAATACCACACCGGCCCTCAATTTTGTCTTCCATTATAAGTTTCAATAGTTAGTTAACGACGCACATTATATAACCTAGATATGATATATTTCTTTTATTATCTGTAGATAATATCAAGAAACCCGATTTCTAACGTGGAATTGTGTAGGAAGGGTGTCATGAGATTAAAAGTAGTTCTTGATTGCTCGATTCTTACACTGATCAACATCTGTGTCCAAATCCCTCTTTATCCAGGTTCCCAAATCTGTAAATTTATCCACCACCCCTATATTTTTCCATATTTGTTGATGCGTATGGGAGATTCAGGAGTTTTTGAAATAACCAATATCGTTGTGTTTGTTGTACTGATTTTTATTTTTTGAGGCATTTGATTTTATTGTACATACACTAAATCCCAATTTTATGGTTATTGCTTGCTTCACCTATTTACCCCCATTTACCCCCCAACCCTTCAATAAAATAAGACTAAAATGTAATATAGGTCCAAATCTCGCTATAATACATACCTTTACCAAATTTCAAATCAATATCGTAAGCCGTTCCTGAATAAACTTACGCACAAAAAAACGTTAAAGACAGACAGAAATTTGTTTTAGCGCAAACTTAAAATCTCGACGTTTCATGACATTTTAAGCCTATTTGAAGAAAAAAACTTATTTTTTTTAGCGTTACTACCACATCTGGAAGTAATTAAAATTTAATTAATAAACCTCTCATTTTGCATATTTTCTTCAGTCACTTGTTGTGAAGAAAACCTTACGTTATGAAAAGAAAAATGGAGGTCAAATTCGAAATCAGTACTAAAAATAATGGAAAGTTCACCTAAAATATTTAAGGCAATTTTCAAAAAGTTTGTTATTGCAGGCCTGTGTTATCTATCTCCTCGAATTTTCTCACATTATCAGCAGTCCGAGGTACGCTTTAAGTCTATCAGCCCCAATGTCATTTAATAAAGTAAGTTATTAATTTTGTCTCATTACAAAAACTTCGCTTGACAACGTATAGATATTGTAGAGATATAAACACTTTTGATGTAGTAATCATACACTTAAAGGTCTTAAGACTTTTTCATAGTAATAAATCACTAAACCTGTTATTCAGCTAGTTGAATATATATTCAAATTATTATTAACTTCCTCCAAGTTTGCGACAGGAAATTTTCGAAAGAAAACCACCTAAAATAATTAAGTTTGTTTTGATTTATGAAGAGATAACTTTAGCTGAGGCAACTGATTGTGCTAGTTCCAATTTCCCAGGAACTTAGAAACTCTCAGTAACACAAAAAGGTTAAATAAATTTCTTTTTTTGAATTGTAAATAAATGTTGATAGCTTTATATCCTGCTCGAGTTAGAGGGTTGACGTTTACAAATGGTGTGCTTTAATATAACCTTAAGCTTAGAAGACGCTTTACTTCTTGAAAAAGGCAGACAGCGATTTATCATCTCAGTTTTATTTAGGCTAATATAAAAATTAGCAAGACATTAGGTAAGAGTGTAAAGAGACACTTTGATGAGATAATTTCAACTTTTTAAATGACTTTGAAATTCTTTTCATTAAAATTATTCTCGCTTCGTGTTATACAATTTGTCTTTTAAATTACATTAAAAACGCCCTGAATTCTTTATGCGAGAGAATATTTTTTTCCTTCAAGGTCCTTAAGCAATTTCACTTTTAGGGTTTTTAGTAATTAATGTTAAAATATTTAAGCGAATTAATTCTTAAATCTTATATTAGAACGGGAAGTGTTGGCTTGCCTCTCAAATTTTGCCACATCACGGATTATTTTTTATGAGTTCATAAGACAGTTTATTCCATTAAGGTTGTCATGTTCAAGACAGAGAGGTCCCGTGAGAAAATATTTACTGTATTTGAGTCACAACTTTTTACTAAGTACGTGCTCTTAAAGTTACGGGCGAAAAATATTTTTTTATCAATAACTTTTAAACTAAAGTACATAGTCTACTTATAAACAAATAAATACTATTGTTGTTTCGGAAAAAAAATTGTTTTAAAAAGAATCGTTAATAAAAACCCATGAAAAACATCATTTTACATACTTTTTTAAATTGAAAATGACATGCGATTAGCAATTTAGTAAGTATAAACAGTATCAAGGTTTATTTAAAATGCCTAGAATAATATAATATATACTCTTTATTATTGCTTTTAAGTGAAATTTTTTATTTCTCCAGAAATTATATCGTAGCTAACTAATAAGCTAGGCATATTAGGAAATAAATGGGGGTTCAGAGGAAAGTTCTGCTATAGTTTTGATTTTCTCACCCTCTATGTTTTTTGGGTCACTGAATATGAATTTGAAGTTTGCAGGCACAAATTTGGCCCGGAACTTTGTTTTTTTGGCACTTTTTGTCCAAATTTTGACACTTTTCTCAGTTTTTGGCCTATATCTCAGAAAGGAAGCATTTTTTTGCCAATCCCATTCCATATAAAATTAAAGTAGACAAAATTTCTTACATTTTTCATATATAACGTTTTTTTGGAAGACTAACCGTTCCGCCGCTAGAGCGCGTCAAAAAAGGCCATATTCCCATATCTAGTGAAATTCACCGTTTTCGCGAAAATCGCCCTTGCTATGATACTTAACTGTTGATCGTAAATGATTATTATAATGAACTCGTGTTTTGTGTGGGTTGTTATGATTGCTGAATATAAAGTTCTAAATTTCCAAAATTTGCGTGAGACTCTTGGTCAGCGGATCCAGTCGTAAAAATGTTGGAAGGAACACTCGAATAGTTTTTTACAAGCTTTTATTTAACTTGCTATGTATGTATGTATGTTAGTTTGTTTAGGGCAAATCTTGCAACTGAATTTTAAAACAGTTATCCTTAACCGGGTACGTTTTCCCCTCCGAGTCTTCATTTATCCGCAATGGAGCCATTTCGAAATTTTTTCAGTTCTTGAAGTTTTGACAGCGCTAGAACGGAAAATTATGAACGAAATATACATGTAACATGTGAAATACGAACGTATATGCTTCTCCGAAGCTTTTATGATCATTTTGGGCCAGTAACAACTTTTTTACTGCACTTTATAGCCAGCTCTGCAATTTCTGTGACTTAAGCCCTTGTTACTCCCCAAGAACAAAGAATCCGACGGGGGAGAGTAGAGGACTTTTTGGTACGTGTTATTCTGGACCAAAACTACAATCCTGCAAATATTCAGCTTTATAATAATTAATTCCTGGTCAAAAACTAAAATTCCTGTGCTACATGGCTTAACTAAGATCACTCAATTTTGCCGCACCAATGAACCAATGCATACACTTAGAGAACTGTCAAAGTTAAAAAACTAAGGGTATAGCTCGTCTTGCGCCTTCTTGATTGTTTAGACTAGACGTGATAGACTGAATAATGAACGCACTTAAATGTCCGAGTGTCGCCGACGGGACACTCAGAATGGCGTAACTCCGTAACGGGTGACGCTACAGAGAAGGTAGACATATCAATGGAAAGCCCAAAGTATGAAGAAAAATGTTTACTAGGGTACGTTTTCCCCTCCGTGTCTTCATTTATCCGCAATGGCGCCATCTCGGAATTTTTCTAATTTTTTTTAAAAATGTTGAAATTTTTGAAATGTTTACAGAACTAGAACGGAAAATTATGAACAAAAATATGCATGGAACATCTTAAATATGAACGGATATGCTTCTTCTAATCTTTTATCATTATTTCGACCCAAATCGAACCAATAACAACCTTCCTGTTGCACTTTATAGCCAGCTCTGCAATTTTTGCAACTTAGGCCCTTGTTGCTCTGAAAAAACAGGGAAGCCGACGGGGGAGAGTAGGGGACTTTTTACTACGTGTTGTTCTGGACCAAAACTACAGTCCTGGAAATTTTCAGCTTTACAATAATTAATTCCGGGTAGAAGCGATATATTCACTAAAACTCCTGCGCTAATTCACCATACGCATCATTTATCATTATAATGATATGAGTATATATTATGCTACTGACTATAATACACTGCACATAACTATTTTAGTAATAACTGCATTTCATTCGTTTGTTTCCATTTTTTCAATTACTTTTCCTATGTTCATTATTCATGTAAGGTATACTGGGTCCGGGAATATGTTTTTTTTTGGCGCGCTCTAACGGTGGAATGGTACAAAAAAAAATGATATATGAAAAATACAGGAAATTTTGTCTACTTTAATTTTGTACGGAACGGGCCTGTCGAAAAAACGTTTCCTTTCTGAGATATAGTCCAAAAACTGAGAAAAGTGCCAAAATTTGGACAAAAAGTGTCAAAAAACAAACTTCCGGGCCAAATTTTTGCCTGCAAACTTCAAGTTAGTATTCAGCGACCCAAAAAATATAGAGGGTGAGAAAATAAAAACTATAGCAAAACTTTCCTCTGAGAATCCTAATATGCCTAGCCTATAAGTATAGTATGTGATTTGTCCAACAAATCTTGAAATTAGTAAAGTAACATGATGTTTTTAATATGGGTAATGAAGCATTTAAGTTTATAGAAATTTGTTTCAACATGGTTTTAAAGTTATGAGGGAACAGACAAATATAAATATCATACTCTAAATGCATACGCTTGGTTCCGTTAGAGGTAAAAATATTTATCTAATCAAATACTTGGGCTCCTTTACAGATTGCTAGAGTATTTTGAGTTTCTAGACAACATTCGTTTTATATATTTTTTTGAGTCGAGTTGTAAAACCCTTAGAAAACAGACTTACCTCGTAGCGCGTCTGTGAATTTTAGTATAAATTCAGTTAAAACTTTTTTATATTGGACAAAACTCTTTTGGATTGAAACGTAAACAATTTTGCATATATTGATATATATTAACGTAATACCAGTTAGGTTATATACTTGGTAAAAGTGGTCAATATGTGTTGACAAGTACCTCGAATGTCGAAAGGATAGTAGTATTTGGCAACTTATGCTGTGAAACATCATAAATTTAGTTTATGTGTAATGCAGTAAATTATAGTGTAGAGTAGCAACATCGTCTACCTGATCGCAAAAACAAACATAAGAAGAAATCAGTCTAAAGACTCGAAAACGAAAACTGAAATATTAGAGATAAGTTTTAACCGTTTTATTTGCATTACTAACAAACGCATATTTTAGTAATTAACATGCTAATCATTTCTATATTTACTTTATTTACTTTATGTGAGATAAATAATTACTTATATAATAAATTGTCAAAGGGGGCAAACAATTCTTTTCTTACGTCAACCTTTTAGTAAATATTGAATCTAAATTAACCAGAACTAATCAGTGGCGCACTATTAGTATATCGCGCCAAAATTGAATTTTTTTAGCACATCAGCGGAAATACACGCGATATTTACTTGCAGGAAAATAATGTCTTCCCATATTACACAAAAACAATGGATATATTACAGAACGCAAGAACGAAGACACACCAAATCTTGGTGCAAAAGATTGATGGTGGCAGGAATTGCCTGTATGGAGCACTAAGCCTTCGACTAGAAGGAGAAAACACAGTAACCCAGGCACAAATAGAGGACTATATACAGAACAACGACGGACAAACTGAAATACCTAGGTTTGTTTGACGAATCAACTGAAAAATAGGAAAAAAAACTGCTGCCCAAGGAATCACTACTTCCACATCCAAGTCTCTTACAACAAAATACTATATTTGCACTCCACTACGTGGAAATAATTGTTTATGGAACTTTAATGGTATAATATTTGAAATATTGTACCCCAAAACCCCATAAAATTATATGCCACATCTGTAATAGAGGTGGGGGTGAAAGAAGTGAAAAAAATTTTTGATGACTTTGGCTCTTGTACACACACTAAATCACACTATTTTTTCACCACCTTTAATAATAGGGTGGGGGTGGTAATATGGATGGACAATTCCTTTTTTGAGGCCTTAGCTCCTCTTATATTTATTAAATACCAATTTCATGGACTCTTACTTGCTTGATTTACCTATTTACCCCCATTTACCCCAATTTACCCTTCAACTCTGCAACGGAATAAGATCAAAATATAATCTAGTTCGAGATCTCGTTAAAAAACATACGTGTGCCATATTTTAAGTGAATATCTTAAACGGTTCCAGAGTAATCGTGGGCACCAAAATGATACAAGACTAACAGACAGACTGACGCAACAGACAAATTCATTTTGCTCAGACTTAAAATATTGACGTTTCCTGATATTCTCAGCCTATTTAAACAATGAAAATTTCCAAAAATTTTTTTTTGCATTAATATACTTCAACTGAATGTCGAACTAATACGCAGACAATGGCAAGACAAAGATATAAAAAATCGTTGTGTGCCGTAAACTACACGATAGTAAGTAAAGCCTCTACTACTTTCTTTGAGGAAACCTACTACGCATCCATACTACTCAAGGTAACCCACTGTGCATCCAATTTACTCGAGTAAAGCCACTGCGTATTCATACTTCTTGAAGTAACCCACTCGCATTCATTTTACTCGAGGAAACCCACTGCGCATCCATATCACTTGAGGTAACTTACTGCGCATCCATAGTATTCGAGAAAAGCCACTACGCATCCATACTACTCGTGGTAACCTACTGCGCATCCACTGTACTCGAGGAAAGCCACTGCGCATCCATACTACTTAAAGTAACCCACTGCGCATCCATACTACTTGAGGTAACCTACTGCGATCTATAATACTCGAAAAAAGTCACTGCGCATCCAAAATATTCGAGGAACGCCACTGCGCATCCATAATCCTCGGAGGAAACCTACTGCGCATCCATAGTAGTCGAGAAAAGCCACTGCGTATCCATACTACTCGAGGTAACTTTAACGACATAATATATGAAATCGTCTACCCCAAAAACCTATAAAACGATATGCTACATCGGTAGTGGGGGTGGTGGTAGAGGGTTGGTACTGGGGGTAGATGAAGTAAAAAAATATTTTGAAGCTTTTGGTTCTTGTACACACACTAAATCACATTTTTTTTTTCATCCCCTTTAATAAGGGGGTGAGGGTGGTAATGGGGGTAGCTAATGCCAAAAAATTTTTTGAGACCTTAGCTTCTCTTTTGTATACCAAATACCAATTTTATGGACTCTTACCTGCTTGATTTACCCATTTACCCCAAATTTACCCCAATTACCCCCCAACCCTTCGACGGAACAAGATGAAAATATAATCTAGTTCCAGATCTCGTTAAAGTACATATGTGTACCAAATTTCAAGTCAATATCTTAAACGGTTCCAGAGTAAACGTGCGCACAAAAAAAAGTTACAGACAGACAGACAGACCGACAGACAGACAGAAATTTTTTTTCGCTCAAACTTAAAATCTCGACTTTTCATGACATTTTAAGCCTATTTGAACAATAAAAATTTTTAAAAATTTTTTTGTCGTTACTATACTTCCACTGGATGTGGAAGTAATAAAACGGCACTCAGCGTTACAAGGGGAATTATACCGTTTATCGAGAAAAATAAACCACGATGGGGCCAACGATGCCATATGTAGTTACAAATGCGGCAATGTCAAAATTCAACAGAAGAAGCCTCGGAAGAGCTCAAAGGGACATTATCCAACTACTTGCAAAAACAATAATACTAAAGCAACGACCTAAAACATCAACATTACTGTGGGAGAAATAATTACTAAAATGATAAAAACCTTCGCAATGGTAATATGCCCAAAGCAGTGGCGGATGGTGAAATTTCAATAATTTTTTTCTCGTCTCTGGTGCATGGGACCCATACGAAATATGGGAACTAACATCTAGAGAAGCACTCCTCTAATGACCCGTAAAAAATTTTGAAAAAGCAGTTTGCGAAAAATTTTTTCAAAATTCGGTTGCCCCCCCTAGGTCTAGGGACTCCTGTTGAAAATTATTTTTTTTTGTCATATACATTTTACTTTTCATAAAAATACAATAATACGTTTTGGAGTTTATCAAAATATTGTCATTACTAACTGAAGTACAACGAATTGAAATTTTATAATTTGTTAAATTGTAAATTACAAAGTTTCAGTTCATTGTATTTCAGTTAATAATGAAAATATTTTCATAAACTCCAGAACCTATTGTCGTACTTTTATGAAAAGTAAAATGTATATGACAAAAAAAAAATATTTTCAACAGGAGTCCCTAGACCTAGGGGGGGCAACCGAATTTTGAAAAAAATTTTCGCAAACTGCTTTTTTAAAATTTTTTACGGGTCGTTAGAGTAGTGGTGCTCTAGATGTTAGTTCCCATATTTCGTGTGGGTCCCATGCGCCAGAGATGAGAAAAAAATTATTGAAATTTCACCAGCCGCCACTGGCCCAAAGAAAAGATCCAACACTTCGAATGAAGAAAGCGCTAGTACTGAACTGCAATAAACTAAAAATAGGGAGTTCATGTTGCACGCGGATAACAACAATTGAGAAGATCATGAACAAACTAGGAAATGACCAAGCATACTGATTATTGTCTTTCAGTAAAATCATGTAACCCCATTGAATTGGAAGTTTTTTAATCTATTTATTTAACGTCGGCCTATTTCCGCTACCAGAATCTATCACCGACGCCAGGAGATGCGCCACCCCCAATCTGGAAATTTTGCCGAACCTCTTCTCGTAAGAAGAGTAAAGATCAGTTAATAGAAAAGGGACCGCCTGCTTATTCATCCCCTCCGAAGGATAGTATATCCACTACGTAATCCTTGTATTGAAATTACATAGCATCCACGTATGTACTGATATACAAGCCGCTAGAAGGTAGAAGTTAGGGAGAATTCAAGAAATTCATCGAGGGTCTGACGGACATGTTAGAGAAGGTCGAGGAAAAAAAAATGAATGCCATAGAGAAATCGCTATGATAAATGCTCTGCCAGAATCACAAACGGAGGAAACATGAGCCTCAGGAGAAGAAGAAGAAGAAGTAAAAACACGAAAAGAAGAGCATAAACACTCCATATCACGACGAAATCCGGCAACGCATCTAACAAACATCTGCAGTTTCCATCCTACACTCCTGTACTATGCGTCATGTGGCTATCGCTCCTGACAACAAGCATAACCTAAATCCAACCCAGCGTAGGCATAGCTGACCCGGCGGTATGTTTCCTGAGAATGGCAGCAATGCTTACCGTATGTTGGTAAATCAATTAATCAATCATCATTAGCTGTAGAAATTTGTATGAAACATTTCACGACAGAAATATGGATCTTAGCTGCGTCTCCTCCATTTAATATACTATAATCAAATGACTCTCTATTTCACAGTAGACTATTTGTATTTGAGGCAAAACGTGTAGCAGAATAAGCATGGTAAAACGGCCCCAGAAGCGTTTTGGCCTAATTCGGTGTCAGTAGATCGACAATAGGAAAAGAAATGTTTTCCTCGAGTTTTAGCCCCCCATCGCCACGGGTAACCCCTGTACCCTAATAAACACGACAACTTTTACCAAAAATACAATGTTATGAGTAGTTTATTGTAGATTTTTTTCAAATTCTTTGAAGCGGTGAGCCATAATTAAAAAAAATAAAAACTGTTACGGCGCATTGTTTAGTGGTGCTTAACCATTGAAACTTTATTCACACAAAATATAAGTGGTCTATCCGGCAGACCAGACTACCGTATCCATATGTATTTGGATCCGCTGAAACCGAATCCGAAGTCAGAATTGTCAGATTGGCTCGTTTTTTACCGCCAACCTCAAAACACGCTCCCCTCTCCAAAAAAACTATTTGTCCGGCGGACCAGACCATTATATTCCTATGTACTTAGACCTGATGAATCCGAATTCGAAGTCAGAATTGTCAGATTGGCTCATTCTTCACTCCCTACCCCAAAAAACACCCCCAAAACAAAAACAAAGTGGTCTGTCCGGCTGATTATACCAGTGTATCCTTATGTATTTTGATCTGCTGAATCCAGATTCGAAGTTAGAATTGACAGATTGTCTCGTTTTTCACCCCCCAATCCCGAAAAACACCCCCCCCCAAAAAAAACGGTTTGTCTGACGGACCAGACCAGTGTATTCCTATGTATTTGGATCTGCTGAAACCGAATCCGATGTCAGAATTGTCAGACTGGCTCGTTTTTCACCCCCAACCCCAAAAAACACTCCGAAAACAAAAACACAGAAACACAGACCACTTTGTCTGTGTATCTTTATGTATTTTGACTTTCTGAATCCTTTTTCACTCCTAACCCCAAAAAATAACCCCAAAACAAAAAGAAAATGGTCTGTCCGGCGGACTATACCAGTGAGAATACTTATGTAATTTCACCTGCTGAATATGAATTTGAAGTCACAAGTGTCAGATTTGCTCGTATTTCACCAGGAACCCTAAAAAACATCCCCAAAACAAAAAAGTGGTCTGTCCGGCAGACCATGTATCTTTAAGTATTTGGTAAGGATACACTGGCATGGTCCGCCGAACAGACCACTTTTTTTATTTTGGGGGTGTTTTTTGGAGATGGGGGTGAAAAACGAGCCAATCTGACAATTCTGACTTCGGATTCGGTTTTAGCGGATTTAGATACATAAGGATACACTGGTATGGTCCGCCGGACAGACCATTTTTTTGGGGGGTGTGTTTTTCGGGGTTAGGGGTGAAAAACAAGCCAATCTGTCAATTCTAACTTCGAATCCAGATTCATCAGATCAAAATACATAAGAATACACCGCCAGACAGACCACTTTATTTTTGTTTTTGTTTTGGGGGTGTTTTTTGGGGTTGGGGTGAAAAACGAACCAATCTGACAATGCTGACTTCGGATTCCGTTTCAGTAGGTCCAAATACATAAGAATATAGTGGTCTGATCCGTCGGACAGACCATTTTAGAGGGGGTGTTTTTTGGAGTTAAGGGTGAAAAACGAGCTAATCTGACAATTCGTACTTCGGATTCGGTTTCAGCGGGTTCAAATACATACGAATACATTGATCTGGTCCGCTGGACGGTTTCAATGGTTAAGCACCACTAAACAATGCGTCGTAACAGTTTTTATTTTTTTTAATTATGGCGCACCGCTTCAAAAAATTTGAAAAAATCTACAATAAACTATACATAACAATGTATTTTTGGTAAAAGTTTTGTGTATGCGATCAATATTTTCATGAAAAAATAAATATTCTAATTTTTAAATATTTTCTTTTATTCGAAGGAGGCCGCAAAATCAGCTGATTTTTTTTCCTAAGATGCACTTAAATTAGTAGTACATCGTCTATTTTTTTCATAATAATTAACGCACAACTTGCAGAGATAAAAAATGAAAACCAAATGTCACGTTTATTAGGGTACAGGGGTTACCCGTGGCGATGGGGGGCTAAAACTCAAGGAAAACATTTCTTTTCCTATTGTCGATCTACTGACATCGAATTAGGCCAAAACGCTTCTGGGGCCGTTTTACCATGCTTATTCTGCTACATTCTTTAAAATGCTTTTCACGTAATTAAAATATCAATATCTTTTGTAGTTACTTAGTAGCAAAATTTATATATGAACCATAACTTAGATGTTTGTCTATAACAATTTATAAAGAAACGGTGTCGAAGGAAATAAGAATAGTTTCTTCACAAGCTAATTTAATATTTTTCAAATTTCAGACTTTCGGTCACATATTTTAACTAAGATAATTATTTTTAAACACACCACATTTAGTAGACAACCCCCATGTCCAAAGCCAAGGGTATTCGGAAAGTTCACATTTGGAAAAACGAAGACTTACATCCATACCCATCGGCATTGTCAGTACCGGGGCTGGGGATCGAACCCAGAACGCGATAGGCAGTCGACCAGCATATTCACCACACAATACGCCTTAACCGACTCAGCTACCATATTACTATTATTATTTTACTGTTAAGAGTTAGTTATATATAAGTAAAATCAGTTATAGATTGTGCTTTACTATTTCTCTTACCTACCGGTTTTTATATCTGTTTTTCTTTAATTAAAACAAGTTGATTTTTATATAAATGAAAAGATACAATGAAAATTGTCAAAGTTCCATTTATTCATTTCATAATTTCTCTTGAAAAGTTTAACGAAGTTTTAAAGAAATTGGAACTTCACTCATAGCTTGAATTATAAATGTGACAAAGTTGCCATATTTAGGCATTATAACTGAATTTATATTTAGTATAGTTTTGAACTAAAACGTCCATCATAGTAAAATATTGCCCCAGAAGTACACAAGAAATAGATATGTATTCATCAAATCACATTTTATACAGCAAAGTAGCAAGTCAGCAGATAGAAACTGTTCTAATCTACGGTGTGTTTCACTTGAAATGGTAACATCCCAATAACTCTTATTTTTTTTCCGATATGAATCAAATTTTATTTAATTATGGAATAAATTAGGATCTACTTATGACCAGAAGAACATTCGCCTTCTACAAATGCAAAGCCACCTGCGGTACCAAAATATGCGGAGAAAATAAAAAAATCATATTAGGCATATTTTTATAGGAAAAGTTTGTTAATGAAACTTGTTCAGAATTGTCGAGAAAACTTGAGTCCAAAATTTAATCACGCTCATAGAAAAAAATGTTCCAAACTCATGCGGAAACTGTCTTTTCTCACTCGAATTCTTTAGCGAACTGCGCTTCGCGTCGGCAGCCGCGTGCGGAAACGAACCACTGTCCGTACTTGTTAGGAGTTGTCTTCCTAACAAGTGCTACAAGTTATACTATTTTTTTATATTATACTATTTTTGAAGAGATTTTTTAATAATTTTATATTACATATAAAAAGTGTGACAGATTCTCATTTGCTTAATACCTAGAAAATATTTCTCTAATGGCGAATAGCAAATAATCGAAAAACCATTGCTTTATAACTTATATTTTTCATAAATCGATAATATCGATTTATGTGTCTTTGTCACTACTAAGATAATTTAAAATTGGTGTAAAAGTACTAATATTATTTAATCCTTTATTATACTGTTGTAACATTGTATTCTATATCACTTATAGTTTAGGGTTTAGGTGTTAAGTTAGTTTATGCGGGCCATTTAACCTTTACGTGTCCCATTTTATCTAATAAATAGGTTAAATAATTAATTAATTGCTCCAGAATCAGGTCTTGCGTGAGTGCTTTCTCTTGTCAGCATTTCCAAGACTTGATCTCTACCTGGATGGATCGACGATATACTTCCACTATAATAGTGACCACTAATTATAATATGTTCAAATTTACAAGTTGATGAATATGTTAACATCTTCATGTACAAGGCTTTCTGGGTAAGCAATTAAATTAAAATGAGCCAATAGTTCAAAGGTAAAAGGAAAGAAAAATCTATTAATTTGAAAACTGAACTTAGTTCACACATAAAAAAGTTCACACATAAAAGACGCCAAGTAAATTATTATTTAACATATTTTAAAAATCAAATCAAATATTAATATTGAGCAGTTTTTCATGAAAATCATAATTATTTAGTACACTACCTACAGGAAAAAAAATGCAGAACTTAGAAATAATATAATGTATCAATGTAATGATAATTTCTTTATGGGTATTTTTTGCAATAAAAGGTATCATCTTGAGTTTCTATATGGTAACTAACTGCAGCATTTGTTACAGGGGTGAAAACCACCATATATAAATATTTGAAAAAGTATTGCTGATTTATTTTTGAAACGTAGTGTTATTTATATTATAATCGAATTGGTTTAATAAAATTTTTTGGACAACATTCCACTAGAAATTTTATTGTTGATTCTCCTTACTACGGGAGCCCACCCTAAGTGTCCGTGCACCCCCCCCCCCACCCTCTGATCCTTTAGGACAATGTTTTTCATAAAGATTAAAGCCTAAGGAATAATTTAAGACATGTCCTAAAAAAAAATTGGCTGCACTTTCAAAATGGCGTCCGTAAAAAAAAAATTCAAATATGGTTTTTGTCATTTAACACAAAAACTAAAATAGATGGAGAAAAACTTTCTGTACAAAAAATAAAGTGCATAAAATTTTCTGCAATTTTGTTCCTATACAATATTTGCATTGGAGTTACCATTTTCCAGATAAATGATTCAGCTCTTAAGATAAAATATAAGATTCTCGATTCTTGGGGACAATGTTTTTCATAAAGATTAAAGCCTAAGGAACAATCTAAGACATGTCCTAAAAAAAAAATCTGGCTGTACTTTCAAAATGGCGTCCGTTTAAAAAAAAATGCAAATATTGTTTTTGTCATTTAACACAAAAACTAAAAAAGATGGAGAAAAACTTTCTCTACAAAAAACAAAGTGCATAAAATTTTCTACAATTTTGTTCCTATACAATATTTGGATAGGAGTTACTGTTTTCCAGATATCACTGTTACCGTTTTCGAGATAAATGTCTGCAAATTACAATATTATTATTATTATTAATTTTTTTCAGTTTATTTTATTTAATTTTTATGTTAATAATATAAAGTTATATTATACGCCTTACAATAATTGTCAGAGTTATTTCTTTGAAGTGATTTACCGATATATGAATTTCCATGTTTTCTTAATTTTGGACTCATTTATCTGGAAAATGGTAACTCCTATCAAAATATTGTATAGATACAAAATTGTAGAAAATTTTATGCACGTTGTTTTTTGTGAAGAAAGTTTTTGTACATCTTTTTTAGTTTTTGTGTTAAATGACAAAAACAACATTGGCAACAGTTTTTTTTTTAACATATGGCCGCCATTTTGAAAGTACAGCCAGTTTTTTTTTAGAATATGTCTTAAATTGTTCCTTAGGCTTCAATCTTTATGAAAAACATTGTCCCCAAGGATCGGGCGGAGGGTGCACGTACAGCTAGGGAGGGCTCCCCGACTACGTGTATTATGATCTGGTGAGTTAAAAGTTATATGCACTTTTGACGCGCTTTCGCAGATTTTCTACTTATCTGTTTAATATGTACTAGTAATCGAATGGGAATTTTAAAAATATGCACTTATTTGAAATAAAATTCTTTAAAAATATAGACCTGTCCCATCCCAACAAGCAAAATTTAAACGTTATACAACTATTTTGTTTTATTGTAATTTTATAAATGTAATAAAAAAGCAATAAAACAAAATTTTTGTAGAAATGACAATTATAAAACAAATTTGTTTATTGGGATATGTATAGGCCAATTCGCCATCTTGGAAAAAAATATAATGCACCAAATCAGGACGCTGGAAGTTAAATAGAATGGTCAAATATGGCGGACAAATTTTTTTTTTAATTTTTCGTCAAGTATCAAGACGGCATTGTGCGTCACTTTTTTTAACAATAGAAATATATTAATCTCTCTGTGGGGCATCTATTTCTTTCGTAATGCATAATTCAACTCCTCCTAGTGCTTTAAGTTGTAAATCATAACCGTTCCTTGCTTACTTCCACATCCAGTGGAATTATAGTAATGACAAAAAAAAATTGTTTAATTTTTATTGTTCAGATAGGCTTAAAGAATCGAAATTTTAAGTTTGAGCAAAAAGAAATTATGTCTGTCGTTCTGTAACTTCTTTATGCGCACGATTACTCTGGTACCGTTTAATTGAAATTTGATAGACGTATGTATTTTAACGAGATCTGGAACTAGAACTAGAACTAGAACTAGAATTATATTTTCATTTTATTCCATTGAAGAGTTGGGGGGTAAATTAGGGTAAATAGGTAAATCAAGCAAGTAAGAGTCCATAAAATTAGTATTTAGTACATATAAGAGAATTGCCTTCCATTGACATCTATGCATTTTTGACACCTTATCCTTACAGCATTTGTTGCATTTCCAATCATGAAAGGAGTTATTGTCCGAAACGCAGCTAATGTTTTGTTTTCCAATTCTTTTATGTTATTAGATTTTTTAAATAACCCCAAAGCCAAAACTTGGCAGGGGGTATATCGGAAGATCTAGCTGGCCAGAAAATAGGACCACTACTTCCTAAAAATTAAACAATATCTAAACTACTTTGCTGTTTATTAATGTCCAGTTAGCTAAATTAATTGTGGTTACTACGCCGAAAAAAAGTTCTGGCACTGACTATATGGACATCGTCTGTCCATATAATTTTTCCTTAAAATCCTGTCACTTCATTGCATTCACGCAAAAACAACTGCCAAGAATCGAGACACCTTTGAAAGTCGTTTGGGTATAGATGGTGACTAATCCTAATTTTGTAGGATTTTCTCTTACAGTTTTTAAAACAATATTTTCTACAGCTTCTCTGCCTGCTTTATTATATATTTTTGCTCGTGTTTTTACAAATTATCCAAACTCTTTTAAATTTTGTTGTAGCCCTTTGAATATCTTTATGTGTGGCTGTGTCTTTTCTGGATGTCTAAAAATATTGTTTAGGCGGCACTTTTGGCACAAAGTTTTGTTGTCTATAACTTACCTATTGGAAGCTAAATTTGAATCTTCTCCGCATTCTATAAAACAAGTAATCATATCATATTTTTCGCCATTACTAAATTGAATCATTTTTAACAATGCTCACTCACAACTAACTCACAAATTAGTTTTTGACATTTACTATTATTTCGATTTTCTTTCCTTTTGCCATGACCTTCTCAATAAATATTAAAAAAGAGATAAGATGTCAATGGAAGGCAATTCGAAGATTTGTGGTAGTTTAGTTTTTATTAGTTTCGGCAAAATTATTTCATATTAGTTTTTCATGACTTCCTCAAAAATATATTAAACTTTTCGAAAGTTACCCACTTTTTCTAGAGCTAAACATAACCTATGATATATCGTTGGATAGCCAATTTAAGTTGTGATCGAATAACGAAATAATTTACAGTGTTTCATTTAAAAAAAACACAAGTTATGTCCATATCTCGAAAACTGAGGCATGCATAATTTTCTTCTTATCAGTAACTGATTCTATTTAAAAAAGTGCCTTAAGAATGTGTTACATTCGATTTTCGATTCGACACTTGGTAATTGAGATAAAAATGACAATGTTCCAAAAAGGTCGGTAGTCGAAAAAGATAGACGATCGCGGTTTGCGTCATTGTTTGTTTTTCGAAAATCGAGTTCAGGACACGTTCGTTATAGACTGGCGGTACATGACCAGTCAGGTGCAACGTTTTTAAAATGCATGCCAATCATATATATGAATGTAATTACCATGAATATGCCAAAAACGCTAATTTTGGGCAGTCGTCGCGTGCAGAAGGGTGTGCAAATCGATTTTCCGTTTGCATGGAAAATCGATTTCTGCGAACGATTTTAAAATGGATGCCAATAGTTCCAAATGAAAAGCCGTGAAAATAAATCCAGCGGAAACTTATTGGCATGCAGTTTCCACGCGCACAACAAAGTTTGGTGCGCACATTAAATCGTAAAATTTTTTGATATCTCCGAACGATTTTAAAATGCATGCCAATACGTTTTATGATAAATTTGCACTGTCAAACGACGATTTACCGATTGGCATGCAGTTTTATAATGCAGAACGTTATTAAAAGTTATTCCTAAAATGCAAAAAAATTCAGGTCTCTCCAAACGACTTTCAAACGTACGTTAAACATTTTTATGAATAATTTGCACTTCCAAACAACGATTTACCAATTAGCATGTAGTTTTCTCGTGCAGGACGTTGTTAAAAGTGATTCCTAAAAATGCAAAAAAAATCAGTTATCCCTGAACGCTTTTAAAATGCATGCCAATATATTTTGTGATAAATTTGCACAACCGTACGACGATTTACTGATTGGCATGCAGATTTGTAATGCAGAACGTTATTAAAAGTTATTCTTAAAAATGCAAAAAAATCCAGCTATCTCCGAACGATTTTAAAATGCATGCCAATAAATTTTATGATAAATTTGCACTACCGTACAACGATTTACTGATTGGCATGCAGACTTGTAATGCAGAACGTTATTAAAAGTTATTCCTAAAAATGCAAAAAAAAATTAGATCTTTCCGAACGATTTTAAAATGTATGCCAATAAATTTTATGATAAATTTGCACTACCGTACGACGATTTACTGATTGGCATGCAGATTTGTAATGCAGAATATTATTAAAAGTAATTCCTAAGAATGGAAAAAAATTCAGTTATCCCTGAACGCTTTTAAAATGCATGCTGATATATTTTGTGATAAATATGCACTACCAAATGACGATTTTCTGTTTAAATTAGCTAGAGTGGTCTTTTGGCGTAGAAGTCAAGATCAAAAAGTTGCCAACTGTAGAAGCTCAAAATTTGCGGTTTTTTGCGGTACATGACCGATATTTCAGAGTTATCTCCGAAACGAAAATAAAATCAAAATTCTGTTGGTAGCAAACAAGATTCGTAGTGGAAAATACTCGTTTAACTTTGTTTTTTATTTCGAACTAACTCCCACCGTTTCGGAGATATTTGCGAAAAATAACAAAAAACAGCTTGCGTTTCGGAGCCGAAAAAATTGCAAAAACATACAATCTTGACACGTTCATATTTTTCTAAAAACACCATTGAGATGGCCGTACGATGTCGTGACGTAAAGAGGAAGTCTTCCAAATAAACCTGATCGTAAATTGCACGGCGAAATTCGAAAATTCGGCTCGGCACGAATGAATCAAAAGTGACATTTTGTGACATTTCAGAAAATCGATATCTCTTTTTGCAACATGTTTATTAAGTATTTGATTTTTTACTCATTTTCGCAGGACTTATAGATTGGCAGTATTGCACCATCATTGATGTCTAATGCTATAATGGGAAAAATCTAGCTTTATACGAATGGTTTCACGAAAACTCGCTACCTCCCTGGCTATAAAAATCTCTAAGCAAAATAAATACGTACTTACCCAAACAACACACGTTGCTACTTGATATTATGAACAACGTTTATGGATGATCCAGCTATGCACTGTATTACACTGTTGCAACTAATATAATTTAATTAAAAGTACAAATTATTAGCGAGTACAACGGCGAGGCGCTAAAAAGCATGGCATTCTCGATGACACGAGGGTCGCACCACGCTGGTGATATGAAAGAAAGAGATAGACACAAGCCGGTATGGACCAAGATCGCTAAATTTAGCGATCTTGGGTACGGACCAAGATTCTTTATAGTGAAACTCTCCGATGGACCAACGTTGAAATAAGCACTTTCGCCCGCTTTCTCCGCGCATAGCTCTTTTACTTTAATAACGTTCTGCACTACAAAACTGCATGCCAATCGGTAAATAGTCGTTTGGTAGTGCAAATTATTCATAAAACTGATTAACAGACGTTTTAAAGTCGTTCGGAGATAACTGAATTTTTTGCATTTTTAGGAATAACTTTTAATAACGTTCTGCATTATAAAGCTGCATGTCAATCGGTAAATCGTCGTTTGACAGTGCAAATTTATTATAAAACATATTGGCATGCATTTTAACTTCGTTCGGAGATACCTGAATATTTTAAGCAACCGAAAACTGCATGCCAATTGTTAATATCATCTTTTTTTTTAATTACCAATAAGATACCTCAAAGGCATGCATTTTAAAATCGTTCGGAGAAACCTGAATTTTTTTGCATTTTTAGGAGTAACTTTTAATAACGTTCTGCATTATGAAACTGCATGCCAATCGATAAATCGTCGTTTGACAGTGCAAATTTATCATAAAACATATTGGCATGCATTTTAACTTCGTTCGGAGATACCTGAAATTATTTGTTGTGTATTTGGATGACGGCAAATATTTTAAGCAACCGAAAACTGCATGCCAATTGTTAATATCATCTTTTTTTTTTATTACCAATAAGATACCTCAATGGCATGCATTTTAAAATCGTTCGGAGTGACCTGAATTTTGTTGCATTTTAGGAATAACTTTTAATAACGTTCTGCATTATAAAACTGCATGCCAATCGGTAAATCGTCGTTTGACAGTGCAAATTTATCATAAAACGTATTGGCATGCATTTTAAAATCGTTCGGAGATATCAAAAAATTTTACGATTTAATGTGCGCACCAAACTTTGTTGTGCGCGTGGAAACTGCATGCCAATAAGTTTCCGCTGGATTTATTTTCACGGCTTTTCATTTGGCACTATTGGCATCCATTTTAAAATCGTTCGCAGAAATCGATTTTCCATGCAAACGGAAAATCGATTTGCACACCCTTCTGCACGCGACGACTGCCTAAAATTAGCGTTTTTGGCATATTCATGGTAATTACATTCATATATATGATTGGCATGCATTTTAAAAACGTTGCACCTGACTGGTCATGTACCGCCAGTCTATTATTTGCAGTTCCAAATCGACGTTGTCAAAAAATAAATTATTGAATTGCCAAACTGGATGACAAGTGAAAAGATCCCTAAGGGATCTTATCAGTGTAATTTTGTTCTGATTGGTTGTTTCAGCACACGTGATTGGAAATGGGCGAATTTAATAGAATTGCTATTTGAGCTAACAATTTTCGGGTATTAATACATAGCGGTCTATTCTGTAAATAATATGTTAACTTTTAACACGACGTTAAAAAATAACTTTTAACATACCTAGAGTTAAGAGGTTATACAAATTTTGTATTCTGTAACGGTTGAGGTGAAGTTTGCAGCAAATTTGGATTTAACATTGCAAAACATCTGTCTTTACTTAAATCTTAACTCTACCTGTCAATTTAATCGACCTAACTGCAAACCTAACCTATATATAATTAAAATCACTCGTTTCTCGTTTTGTACTTTGTATCAGTCGCAGAGTAGAAATAAGTAAAATAATGGCAAAACGCGAGCGAGCAACTAAAAAACAAATCCAAACGATGTTGTCTTTTATTGAAGAAAATAAAGAAATGGCCTACACACTTGTAAAGTCAACAAAAGACCAAAAATTAATCGCAGAGAAATGGGAGTGCTTGCAAGAACTTCTGCATAACCTAGCAGGTCCATAAAGAACTGTTAAACAGTGGAGAGTAGTAAGTGTTATTATTTAAGTAATTAATTTAGAGCTTTGTTTTGTAATATTACCAATACATATGCCTAAGACTTCGTTTAACTTCTTTGTAGGCATTCGCCGATTTAAAAACAAACGCAAGACGAAGAGCGAGAAACATCAAACAAGACGTTGAAGGTACAGGTGGTGGTCCTCCAAAGAATAAACCACTCACCGACATTGAACTTCGTATTCTAACGCTAATTAATCCAATTGTGCTTGAAGGTGTGGATGTGTTGGAACCTGGTGTGCCACTGCCAAATGAAGAAGAATCAATATTGTCAGATATCGATATAGAAAATATGGAGATGGAAATTGTTGCTGACACACAGGTAAATGCCGTATAATTTTATTAGTTCCCTACAAAAAAATGATTTAATATAGATATGGAGAATATTTTGCTTCTCATTTGTTTTATCTGTAGATATATATAATGTTTGAATGTGTATAATGAATTAAAATACAAATGAAATGTTTGCAAATTATATACAGTGTGTCCAACTAAGTTGGCACCATAAGAGAAACTTTTTTATCATTGGTTTTATGAAAAAAAGTTATTCTTGATAAAAAGTTTTGCATGACCTAAAACCCAAAATGCAATAATCAGATATCATTTTTTTGCAGTCGTATACGAGGTTTGTCGAAAAATGTAAATTTTGCTCAAGAGTAAAGTACCTTTATTTATTACAATATCGACAATCGTTATTAAGAAAAGTTGATCCTAATTGAAAACTATGGTCAGATATCCAATATTATCCATCTACCATGAAAAAACGATAAAAAAAAGGACACTTAAAAACGCGAAATTCGCTGCAGTAAGTAAGGGCAAATTATTTTGTGCGAATTATAGTCACGTGTAAAATTTCGCTTTTCGCAGTTCGCCGTTATGAGGACTAGGCTTTAAAGATCTTTGATACCGATCCAAATTTGGTTGAAATTGGATGGCCAATAACTGAGTTACGAAGGTGTTTCCACTTGAAATGGGCCACACTGTAGATATATATTACATACGTATTTTTTTATGTAATTGAAATGAACAAATAATAATTATTGTTCTATATTAGGTACTTTCAACTGGAGCCGCCACCATAACGGCATCTACTTCAGGACAGATGCCTTCAATGACGGTAGTTCCAACACCGAGTACTTCGAGGACATCTATTGGAAGTTTACCTCGGGGAGATAAAAGGACCCCAAGGAGACCCCGTAAAGCTAGTGGTAGAAGTGTGTTGACAAACATTAATATCACGGATTTAATAAATAGCAACAATAACATAGCCAACTCGCTAAATAATGTTGCAGGGGCTCTTCGTTTATTAGCGAAGAAAAATATGTGCACTAAATAAGTACATGTAGTTATTATGATTTTGATAGGGTTTTTTTATTGTTTTATCTTAAGAATATTTTAGTTGTTTTGTTTTTTATATATTATTTTCTTATTTCTTATTACGTTATTTGTTCTATATTGTTATTTTTTATATCATATTATTTAAATAAAAATGGATATTTCACTAAACATATTATTTTTATATTTGGTGAGTATGTCACATATAGATATGTAATAATTATTACATTTAATTCACTTTTATTTATAAAAAACTTTTAAGTCTCTTGTAATTTCTTAAATATTAACATTCAAAATTTAAGTTTTTCAATAATTATATGTTGTCTGAGACATATATTTAAATGTTTTAAAAATTGATCTTTTTTAGAATTAAAATTTGAAAAAATTTTTTGTTAAATCGTGTATTTGCTTGTTAAGGGAAATATTTAGAAGTAATTTGAGGTTACCAAAATTTTTAACCGTTCCTATTTATTAATATGTTTCTTTACCGCCTCTCAAGCCACCGAAACAACCCCCTTGAAAATCTTTAGGATCTTGTGTCAGGTAGAGAGAGGCGAGGTCCTACAGTCTATTGTGGAGTACGAACCACATCTAGGGACACTGATTTCTATCGACAGTTCCCTACTCCATCTTAGTCCGAAACAAATTAGAATTAAATTTCTATCTTGCCCCAAGACGGAGTCGAATCATTGATCATCGGTACCTGAGTAAGTAAATATAAGCGCTTTACCCACTCGGCTACCGTGTCCCACACGTGGATATTTTAAAATACTGATGTATAAGAGATTATAAAAACAAAATTCAATGTGATAGATATTGTTGAAATGCTCATTCAAGGTAAAGTGGTAGAATAAGCTATATTATACTTCGTCAGTGAAACGCATTCCACTGTTTAAAAAAAGACTTGTCATTATTATTATTATATACAAGTCTTTCTAATGCAGTTTTTAGAATAATATTTTGTCAGCTTAATAAATATACATATATTGACATTATGCATATACATTTCTCGGTTTTCTTCATTTAACGTGCAGTGAAATGAAATTAAATATTAATACTGTTATGTAAATATACCTATACTGTAAGTAACGTAAAAATTGTTTCTTATTTAAAAAGAAAATCAATAAAATAAACCAATTAGAAATCAGTAGATAATGATGAGTGATGACATTAATTAGATAAATGTTGAATGAATTAGATATTTTATTTATTTTATTTTACACATGCATGGAAAGTTCTATACACCAAAATATATATCAGTGATTGCATCCCGTTTTCGAAAACCTTGCTGCAGAAATTGATCATCTCCATCATAATTATCATCTTCAATGACAGTATTATCTTGTTGTACATCTTCCTCAGCCTCAGGTTGGGGTACATTAAAATGTTGAGCTATGTTGTGTAGCACTCCACATGAATAAACTATTTTGGCTGCCGTTATGGGGTTGTAGTTTAGAGTTCGATTTTTAAGAAGACATCTAAATCTTCCTTTCAATACACCATTCAAACGTTCAATTGTTATGCGTGCATTTCTAAGATGTTGATTAAAGCATCCTTCTGGAGTATTATCTTCAATGTCTCCAGGGTATTGTACTAATAACCAAGGCAATAATGGATATCCATCATCCCCTATAAGATGATAATTGGCACCATTTAAATATTGATTCCTCAAATGCTGGTTGATATTAGACATCATCTAGATTGCCGCGTCGTGTACAGACCCAGGATATCTAGCATTCATATTTAAAATGTTTAAGTCAGCATCTGTAATTACCTGAACGTTTATACTGTAGAAGCCTTTTCTGTTGTAGTATGGTCCAGCAGGATAAATATCATGTAGCAGAGGAGGTGCTACAATTGCCACATGTGTACCATCAATAACACCAAGAATATTAGGAAATTGATGTTTTTCAAAAAATTTGTTGACATTTCTTTTTATAACTGCGTTATCTGTAGGAAATTTGATCCAGACGGGTGAAAGAAAAGTGCTTAAAATGTGTGCTACTGCGTTTACACATCTGCTTACTGCTGGTTGGCTCATAGCAAGGTGACAATCGCTACCTACTGCTAGCTGATAACTGCCATGTCCAAAAAAATGCAAAGCGCGTAATATTGTCAGATAATCAGGAATACAGGTGATCCTTCTACTAGGTGCTTCTAAATGGGGTGTAATTTCATTAATTATGTACTCAGAAACCACTTTATTAAGTCGAAACATTTTCAAAAATCTAACCTCTGGTAATTCAAAGGGGTTACTGGAATCTCGTAAATTTCGTTTGAATAACCGCAATTCATTTCTAAAATTAAGAATTGTAAAACTAGGTATAATAATCTCAAAATATTAAATAACTGCGATTTACTTACATTCTTAACCTTTCTTGCTCATTTTCAACGATAATATTTTCTATAAACACTGCTACAGCTGCCATATTTTTTGTAATAACAGCCTGTTAAATATTAAAGCTATCTAAGAAAGGTGACGTTAAAATTTAACACTAAACAGGTAAATTAACAGTGGCCTGTTAAAATATTAACATAATTATGATATACAGAATTAGAAGGTATGTTTAAATTTGATATTAATTTTAAACAGGACGTTAAAAAATAACAGTTCCTTTGCAGAATAGACCTCATAAAAGGTCGATTTTTACCCGGTAATTTTTTTGGACCAAAACCTGAAAATTATGCGAGATATAAGGACATGGAAAAATCGCAACATCAAGTGGAGCGATTTTTCCTATGTCCCTTAATTCAAGCAAAATTTTCATGGAAAACAGGTTTGAGTCATTCAAAAAAAATTTACCCGAGGAGAAAATCAATCTCGTGTGTAATACAAAAGATTAATATATGATTTTAAAAAATAACGATATAAAAAATAGAAACTTTTTCTAATGTTTTTTATTATCAAACATATCCATTGTATCTATATGAAATACACAATTGTTATGAACAACGCTATTACATTTAGATTCTTCTTCATAGTTTTATGGTTAATATTTTCTTGTAAGACATCACCAAATCGCTTTTTCTCATTAATTCTATGTACAAAAATCAAGATGAAAACGCGAAATGTCAGATTTTAATAATTTCAGTGACTTTTTTAGTTTGACACAATGACATGGCTATTACGAAAAAAGTAACATACATTTTTCTCGATTTTTTTCTTTCGTATGTTTTGTGCCTCAGTCTATTTCGTTGTCTGGATAGCCGTCAAATATGATGAAGACATTCCCCACAAAATGCTGTCTAACGTATGCAACATACTGGTCACAAATTTGCCGTATTGTCGCATCTTGGCGCCACCCTACTCTATGGAGTAGCCCCTTGCTGACGGTCTGTGTGCGGTATCAGGGATCATGTCAGTGGCTGCGGACAGCGCACGCTCTCATGCAGTTTAGTAAATGAAACAAAACATTGACACAATTGTGCTGATACTTTGTGTTGACACTTCAAGCAGTGTCAGTGTTGTTTGTATATTTCCTGAACCATAATAAATAAATATAGTGAATGTTTTCCCATATAATGGGCGCTGGACCGTCAAAAATGAAAGTTACAAAAAAATTTTATTAGGCAAAGTTGTAGAGAATATTATTATGTATAAACTGGAAAAAAAAATAAGAAACCACCCCCATTGCAACCCCCCCCCAAGGGGTGCGGACTGTGACTTCTTGGTCGGATACTCGGGAGACACCTCTCCATCGACCCTGAAAAAATCAGCTTGCTGGGAATTATTTGTGAGCACCTCCTATAGAGAAGGTCTACTTTTACTATATTACTGATAGATAGCCTTTTTTTTTCTCACTTTAAAGAAATCCTGTTGGTCGATTTTTTTTGAAAATTTACGTTTTGATTGGTTAATAAATTAAGAACACATTAATCGTTGTAAGAGACTTGGATAGGAAATTTGGATGTGGAAGTAGTGATTCCTTGTGCAGCAGTTTTTTACTTCGCGAAGAGTCCAGTGAGAAATAAACTTTATGAAATAAGGTCACGAAGTAGACAACAACTCCATGATAGAATAGTTCAAGCACTTAAAGAATAACTCTCTAAGGACTAAGAAGAGTTATATTAAAGATAGGAAGATGACTTGAAAATGCATTCATGTGGATAGTAGACATATAGAGTGGTATAATAGTTCAATTCTGTAGAACTTTTATTTAAAGAAACTAGTACGTTAGAACTTAGACATCTATATATTTTTCAGTGTCTACTGTGGACATATAAATCCCCAGGAATTTCAAATATTACTTTCATATGTAATAGTAGACCAGAAGTAAATATTAACGGTCTAACGCAATTTTATAGAAAAATTTGTACACTAATAATTTTTTTACTAAATGTAAATTCGTATTTTACTTCCACGTCCAGTGGAAGTATAGTAACGACAAAAAAATTTTTAAAAATTTTTATTGCCCAAATAGGCTTAAAATGTCATGAAACGTCGAGATTTTAAGTTTGAACGAAAAAAAATTTCTGTCTGTCGGTCTGTCTGTCTGTCGGTCTGTCTGTTGGCCGTTAATATCTTTTCACCCTTTGCTGAGTTAGTTAGTCTGTCTGTAACTTTTTTTTTGTGCGCACGTTTACTCTGGAACCGTTTGAGATATTGACTTGAAATTTGGTACACATGTGTACTTTAACGAGATCTAGAACTAGATTATATTTTCATCTTGTTCCGTCGAAGGGTTGGGGGGTAAATTGGGGTAAATTTGGGGTAAATGGGTAAATCAAGCAGGTAAGAGTCAATAAAATTGGTATTTAGTATATACAAGAGAAGCTGAGGTCTCAAAAAAATTTTTGGCATTAGCCACCCCCATTACCACCCCCACTTCCTTATTAAAGGAGATGAAAAAAAAATGTGATTTAGTGCATGTACAGGAACCAGAAATCTCAAAATATTTTTTTACTTCATCCACCCCCCATTACCACCCCCCTATCACCACCCCCACCCCACTACCGATGTAAGGTATCGTTTTATGGGTTTTTGGGGTAGAGGATTTCAAATATAATATTATTAAAGTTCCATAAACAATTATTTTCACATACAAAGTTTTTTCGTTGTGAGTGACTTGGATAGAGAATCTGGATGTGGAAGTAGTGATTCCTTGGGCAGCGGTTTTTTTTATAGCTATTCTTAAAATGGTTTTTCTTGTCTGCAATCCTTTAATCTGAGAGAACAAATATGTTGTTCTAAATACTTCTAAATAATTTAAAAACATATTAAGTCTCTCAAATAATCCAAAGCACCAAAAAGTTTTATTCTTCACTGGCTATAATAAATAATAGATCTGGTGGAGTAAGCATTATAGAAAGCAAGTAAAGTTATTAAATATATAACTGGCAGTTGGCCGTTAATATCTTTTCACCCTTCGCTGAGTTATGCTTTTGTGCGAAAATTTAAATCTGTAGCGTATTAGACTTGTCCCAGAAGCGGCTAAAAACGACATATTAATTATTAATAAATTATCAGTGTTCTCACATTAATTTTACACACAAAAGTGATATTTCTCGATTTGGAAATAATTCACTTAATTAAATCTTGTGATTTATGGGAGTATTTTTGTCCTGAAATCCGGCAATCATTTTATATTCTTTAATAGATGGTTTAGCAGCGTCAACATTCTCTTGGGACTTCGATATTAAAAGCTAAAAACCATTTGAAATGATTATTTGCCTTTTGCTCCATCAAAAATCTGATAGTCGTCAAAAGGTCATCCTGTATGAGGTGGTTATAGGGATGGTATGTGAAAAATACCCAAATATTTTTTTTCACAAAATACTAGAATCATTTTTGTTAAAGCACAATATGCTTTGTGATAAGGCAAATATTAGACAAAAAAAATGAAACTATTTGAAAGTGCTGCGTTAAATGGACGACGTCTCCATTTAGCGCTGAAAAATATCTTATTACACAGATAATGTTTTCGTTTAACACCACTTTAGCTACTTTATTCTTACTTTTATCAAAATATACCCATTAATATATACGCTGATACTTCTTGTTGACTCACGGATCGGTTGTGTACATGTACCAGTTGCGCCCCGTGTTGATGTAGAAGCACTGTCTTTCTGCTCTTTATGCAGTGGTATTTCACGACGACGAATTTTTTCCCCGCTGATATAGCCAGAATGTAACTTTTTTGTCATGAAAAGCATTGTTCAGCAGCATCCGAATCATGCAACTTCTCAAACTTATTTGGAATGTAATCTTTGCGTCGATTTGTTGCATTTTTGACAGTTTGAGATGACTCATTTTTTAGGTTGATGTATTATTAATTCTCCCGGTGGTAACGGTCCATTTTTTTTATCTCTGGCAATAGTTGATTTAATTTAACTAAATTATTACATTTTATATTTTCCGTCATAAAGTATCTTTTATCTGTATTTTAGAACTTTTTAGAAAGAACTTTAAGCCTGCGTATTAAATGCCGTCTAGAGCCCTCGCGCGTAAAGCGGAGATTTCGCGCCATTCTAGTCTAGTCCTAGATGGTTTCTGGTTCATTAAATTTTACTTACTGAAATAATTTGTATCCAGTTAGTTTCTACAGTATTTCTGATCACTGCTTAGATATGAATCTGTCTTAATTATAAGAATATAAGTGAGTGTTTTGAAGTTCCAGATTAAAAACTGTAAAGAATGAATATTTATTTTACGTCATTCTGGCCCAACAAAAATGGCTTCGCACAGAAGCCATATGTTCCTGTTGTTCTACGAGGACATCGTAGCCGCTTAATTCATCCCTTTTGCATACATTTTTAGTGTTAGTGTATTTCAGTCAATTTTAATAACTTTCGGTTCAACAATGAATGTTAAATCGAATTTCCCGGCAGGCTTTCACAGCCTACGGGTAGAAAGAGTTTATTTGTGTTTTTGTAAATTGCTTGGACATGCAAAACCATGCATTATTATACCTTGTCAATATTCGTGTTCTTTTGTAAATGATCTGTTTATCTAATATAGTTCATTTTTTGGTATGTATAGTTCAGCTATAGTACAGGAAAAGATTGAAAAAAATTACTGTAACTCGAAAAAAAATTGTGTAGACTTTAAACTTTTGTTATAAGTTCAAAATAGGCCAAAGTTCACGAAACAAAAAAGTTCAGGAGCGGGAACCTATAGGGGGTAAAAAAGGGGATTTTTTAATAAAAAAAAAATTCTCTACTTTCTCGGGAAAAATGCATTTACAAAAAAAATAGTTCAAATAAAAGTTGTATCTGGCAAAATTATCTTTAATTTGGTGTTTTTAAATAAATTTTATAGCAATAATTAACCGACATTTTTCGATGGGAGGTGGCGGATGGAATTTTTTTCTAAAACAAATGTTCTAAAGGGACAAAATAAATTGAGCATCTAGGTGATGCTATATATTAACGAATAACAGTATTTTTGAAAGAAAAAATAGTTACTGAGCAATTACAATAACAAGGTGCCGACATTTTGATAACAAAAATGTGAAAACGCATATTGAGTCGGCCATAACTTCTTTATTTTTTGTGATGTAGGAACAAATAAAAAGTTATTCTAAAGATTGATTATTTACCTTTAATTTCGTTTCTTGGAACTTTTGATGGAAGTGTCACAGTTTCTAAGATATTCAACATTTTAAACTAAATACTTCATCCTAAAAATGGTCGGATGCCATCTATAAAATAAAATATCTCCGAAACAATCAACCTTACACAAATATATAAACAAAATAAATTTATTCTCAGTTTATAAGTTTCATTTTTGATGTCCACCATATTTTCTCTTAAACTAATATTTACTGAGATATTTGCAGAGCAACAAGAATGTTATATTTTTTCTAAAATCCTTTTACAGTTTATAATGCAATTTTGTTTCGAAAGCAAGCGCTATAAGCCGATGAAAAAATGTGAGCGCCTAGGTCACACTATATATTAATGAAAAACAGTACATTAATTACTGACTAACAAAATTGAGACGTTTTTATTAAAAAAAAGTGTAAAAAAGTACATTGTTTCTGTCATAACTTCTCTGCTTTTTATGCTATAAAAACAGGAAAAAAATCATTTGAAAGCCTAATTAATGGTTGTATTGTTCATTTTGGTTATTAGCGTTTTTGGCGTAAGTGCCATAGTTTCTGAGATAGTAACATTTATACTAAATACTTCGTCTTATAAACGTTTGGACGCCACACTTCCAGATCTCTGAAGCCATTGACTCTACAAAAATTAGAAAAACACAAATTTCATCCTTAATTTAGTGGCTTTCTTATTTGTCCCTAACATGTTTGCTCAATATAATACCTTTCGACTTATTTGACGAAAACGTATTTGAAATACCACTTTTCAGGCTAAAATCCTAAATTTTCTAGTAGTTATAGCTTAAATCTATCAATTTTTATGAAAAGTTGTATAAAACCTTTTCTTCTTAAACTTTAATTCTCTTTCAGCTCCAATGTTTTTTTGTTTTTTTTATTTAGGTGCCACCTCCTGAAAAGGGGTGGCATCCACCCCCTATAAATTAGCAGGCCCTCTCATAATATTAAAACTTCTTGTTTTTATGCGTTTACTGCCAAAGCTGCCAAAAATGAACGAGATCTAATTCATATGACATTATTCCGAAGTTAAAACCTTAGTAGAATTTTGGTTAATTATTGCTATAAAATTAAATTTAGAAACACCAAATTAAAGATAATTTTGTCAGAAGCATCTTTATTTGAACTATTTTTTTATAAATGCCATATTTCCCGAGAAAATAGACAGAAATTGATTTTTTAATTAAAAATACCTCTCTTCACCCCCTATAGGTTCCCGCCGATCCGTAAAACTCTTAAACTCCTTTGTTTCATGAAATCTGTTCTATTTTGAACCTATAACCAAAATTTAAGGTCTGCACAATTTTTTTTTCGAGCTACCGTAAAGATTTCCTGTATACTAATATGCAAAAATGTATGTCATGTTTGTTGCTTTAAATATGTTTTGATACATTTAATGTAACTACCCTTTTAGTACAGATTCTTTTGTTCTTGTAAATTGCAAGTAAAGTAATTGATTTACCGATTTTGTTTTATAGTAATGTTTATTTGTGTATTTAATATCGCAATTTATTTATATAAATAATATTTAATGCTAGCCCGCTAACTTAGATTTTCTTTGTATATATTTACATTACCGTTTTACTGTGCGTTTATTAGGTATATATATTCTTTGTTTATTGAAATCTGAGAAAACCTTAATATTATTGCCCATCCCTGAAGGTCTTTTTGCTCTCCATGTTTATGTAATTTGTTATCTTTTATATGTTGGGCGTTATTTATAGAGCCCTTTATTGCGTAGTTATACGGTAAATCACAAAATAAACATAATAGTTCGTTTGATGTCTTTCTTTTCAATTGTACTACTTGGAAAGACATTATTTTATTACAAACCTGCAAAAATCACTACATTTGAAGCACCAATATAAAGACCGCTGCCCAAGAAATCACTACTTCCACATCCAAATTTTCCGTCCAAGTCTCTCACAACGAAAACATTTTGTATGTGGAAATTTTTATAATATAATATTTGAAAAACCCATAAAACAATAACCCACATGGGTAGTGGTGATATCTTAAACGGTTCTAGAGTAATCGTGCGCACAAAAAAAAGTTACAGATAGACAGACAGACCGATAGACAGAATTTTTTTTCGCTCAAACTTAAAATCTCGACGTTTCATGACATTCTAAGCAGGGCCCCCACAAAGGCACCGTGATACCCAGGGCCCGGACAATTTAGGGGCCCAGTTAAACCAGTAAACGCAATATTTGCTAATTTTTTTCACATTTCTCCCCCCCCCCCCGCTCATCAATTATTAAGCGCGGGGGCCCGCCAGAGATATTGCCAAAAAATTTTTCTAGTTTCAGATCTCGTTAAAATACATACGTGTACCAAATTTCAAGTCAATATCTTAAACGGTTCCGGAGTAAACGTGCGCACAAAAAAAGTTACAGACAGACCGACTGACCGACAGACAGACCGACAGACAGACAGAATTTTTTTCTCTCAAACTTAAAATCTCGACGTTTCATGACATTCTAAGCCTATTTGAACAATAAAAATTTTTAATATTTTTTTTGTCGTTACTATACTTCCACTGGACGTGGAAGTAATTAAAGAAATTATTTGTAATACCGAGCACACAACAAATCAATACGTATGTAAACAATATTCAACTTATTGAAATGTCCAAAATGACTTGACAACAGTGTAGCCCGCTCTAATATTTTGGAGCAGGTAATACTATTGCGGAGGAAAAGAAAAAACGACCACCAGTGTCGCATCTGGGAACTTTCATTTCTATTTACCTTAGTAGTCCACGCAAATTAGACATTTTAGAAGAGATAATTTATAAAGAAATAATATTTGGGATGCTGTATGGGGTTAATAGGTAGAAAATACCCCTAACAGGCTACTAACGGGGACTTAAACGATAGTTTTCACTTTTATCTTGTAAACCGTTCGTCGAAAGAGAAAAAGGCCCACCCCCAATTGTCCGTCTTAAATTGTTCCGTAGGCTTTAATCTTTATGAAAAACATTGTCTCTAAGGATCAGGGGGGAGGGTGCACTTACAGCTATGCAGGACTCCCCGACTAATAGGAAATAAAAAAATTGTCGTCTAATTATAAACGCATCTGTGTGGAAAAAACGGGAAAATAAATAAAAATCACTTGCGTCAAAACCCGCTATAGATGTATCTCATAGAGAAAGTTCCGCTCTATAAATTCATTCCTGAGCATTTTTCTCGTTAAAGTAACCGATTTTGAGATATTCGCTGTGAAACTTCGTGTAAGATCGATTTTTACCTGTGCGGTCCAACTACCCATCAGTTCAGACACTGTTAACGCGAAATAAGTGGGGATAAGCGACAAGGCAAATAGGACATTTTTTTATCCAAAATCTAACTATAAATTTTTTATTTCCTATACTTTTTTCTCTACCGGTGGACGGTTTAAAAGTGAAAAATCAGCGTTAAGTCCCCGTTAGAGGTGTTTTTTTTTTGCAAAAAAGGGAATTTCCACTCCTGAATGGGGAGGGAACTTTTCAGGTATCTATTTCTAATCCTATCCAGAGTACGCATCTCAAATATTATTTTTTTATAAATTATTTCTTCTATTCACTGTTTTTTAATCTAATTTGCGTGTACTATAGGGTCTCAGAAAATAATTCTAATCGATATGCTATATCTAACTTTTAAAACTGAATGTTTCTTGATGCTTGCACTATATGTAACATTTTAGTTTAACTTCATATGTAATTATGATATTCGTCACAATCCAGACAAATTCGAATAAATTGATATTCAGGTTACTGAAATTTAGTATCCACTGATGTAAAGTACATTAAAACCGATTCATATTTGTGGGAGTTGTCGATGTTAAAAATTGTCCTAGTTTTAAGGGAGCACTGATTTAATTTTTGAGTAGTTTATTTGAAGTGTTCTCGTTCACTGCCTGACAATAACCAAGCCTATCTGCAAAGCCTCTTGTAGAATTTATCGGAAAATGTTCGAGTATTTGTCATGTAATCCCTTAACAATTCTTTTAAATCGATCAGATTATTAAGCACAACTTTAGTTCGATGATAATAGAAAATATAAAGAAAAAAAATTATGAAATCCGTTAAACTTTGCATATAATAATATGTTTATATATATTTACTTCCTCAGGGCAGGATGAATTTACCTTACAATCGAGAGAGAGAGAGATAAAGAGAGCGAATAGTGGAAAGAGGGAAATATGAAAAATATTTTTGTTCGCTTTTGATAAAATTTAGAGATATACAGGATGTCTGATTGATCGTTCCACAACCTATATCTTTTGAATGTTTTTATTTATTAAGTCCAGTTATCGAATAAAAAATATGCCTGGGGGTTTTATGGATTATTGATTATGAATACATTGTCAAAAAAAGATTTTCTGAAGTTAAAATAAATGAATTCAAAATTGTGCCTAAAATACGCAGGATGGAAATTTCTTCTAAAGCAAGTGATTTAAAAGGACAACAAAAAATTGAGCATCTAGGTGATGAACTTTTTTTTTTGAAAAAAAAAATAATTGACGAAGAATTACAATAATATAATGACAACATTTACAGAAAGAAACAAAAAACCATTTAGAAGACTGATTTAACTATCTTTAATTTTGTTTCCTAGAGATGTTGATGGAAGTTTTATAGTTTTTAAGATATTCAACATTTAAACTAAATACTTCATTCTATAATCTTTCGGTTACCATCTATAGACTTAAATAGACTTAACGAAACATTATATGAGAATTTATTTTTTAATTACTGACTACTTACTTTAACAAAATGGCGACGTTTTTATAAAAAAAAAATGTGAGGAAGCACATTGTTTCTGTTATAACTTCTTTGTTTTTTATGCTATAGAAATAAAGATAAAAATCATTTAAAAGCCTAGTTAATAGAGTTTCATTTTGATTGTTGATATTTTTGACGAAAGTGCCATAGTTTCTGAGATATTTAACATTTTAACAAAATACTTAGTCTTATAAACGTTCGGACGCCACCTCTATACTTCCATATCTCCAAAATAATTAATGTTATAGAAATTAGAAAAATACGAAATTTATTTCCGATTTAGTAGCTTTCCTATTTATCTCTAGCATGTTTTCGTTGAACGTAATACTTTTCGAGTTATTTGACAAAAATCGTGTTGAAACACATTCTTTTTCAAGTTAGTGTCCCAATTTTCAAGTCGTTATAACTTAAAAACTATCAGTTTAAATGAAAAGT
Source organism: Rutpela maculata (assembly GCA_936432065.2). NCBI lineage: Eukaryota > Metazoa > Arthropoda > Insecta > Coleoptera > Cerambycidae > Rutpela > Rutpela maculata. The sequence goes on along the minus strand of OW386286.2, from coordinate 81,039,146 downwards.
TGCATTTAACCTTTTGAAAAGGGGTGGCATCCACCCCCTATAAATTAGCCCCAACTGGAATGTTTCTAATTTTGAATAATTAAATATAACAAACATTTTTTTAAACAATCATCAAAATCGGTTATATTTTTGAGGATTTAGAAATAAAAACCTTCATTGACTTGGCTAATAATGCTGTATTTCGGTCGATTTCGAAGTATTGTAAAAAAATCATTTTCCTCTCCATTCAAAAAGAAATTCGTCCTTTGAACAGCTATGCAAAGCTTCATTGTCTTCAAAACCTGTTCATTTGAATAGAGGTTCAATTAAAATAAAATAAAGCAAAAAGAATTCCATTTTAAAATATTTCTTCATATGCCAAACCCGTTAACGAAAAATAAATTGTAAAATGGCTAAGCATTTTTATAAATATAGCATACACGCAATTAATTGTAATAAAATGTACACAGGGTAGTTTAGATCTAATTCAACAAATCTTTTCGGCGTTGACCGGATGCCCTATTTATTTCGATGATGTTTTGATAAATAGCGACATCTTTGTGTTTCCGGTTCAGTTATTTTTAAATATCGCGACTTCCGTAAGTTGAATTGGGAACAAAAAAAAAATCAAACTATTCTTAATAATGTCTCCATACAATTTTGTAGGTTATGGTTATTTACGTAATTTCCTAACCTCAAAAAAAAAAAAAAAATAAAACAGCAGCCATTTAATGAATCCTCGTTTTTTTTCTAAAATACTTTGGTTTGAATGCATTCATTATATTTCAACGAGAAGTTGCTGAAATATGACCATAAATATGTATACAAATCTGGTTTTAAAGTATTACAATGAACAAGTTGCATTTTCGTAAAAAATGTTGATCATTTTTTGTTTTTGTTAAAGCATCGCGGAGCAACATTTTCATCTTAAATTATAGGTTTTTGTGTATTTTAAGATGATATAAATAAAACCTCGAAATTAGGAAAAAACATTTATTGTTTTCTTTTTATTTCCCTATTTTTGTTTTTTTTTTGCTAAATTTTAATTATCGCTAAAATCCATTTAAAAGAAAAATTGCTCTATGATGCTCGATGATCGACAAATCAATATTTTTTGTAAATATGCAATTTTTGGCCATTTTTTTGTAACATTTCAAAACAAAATTTGGTACACGTATTTATGACTATTAACGGTACATTTCCCCAAATGTTCATTAAAATATAGCGCCTTCAAACCAAAATATTTCCTGCAATATTGTACATATCTTAATAGTCCCCTTTCCATATCACTGTTATTAGTATTCCGATTTCAATCAAATTTGGACCGGTCTCAAAAACCCTTATTATGTCCTTTTTTAGTAAAACGAAACTTATCTCAGTCATTGGTGTGCATTTTTACTAAGAAATAAAGGCTCGATTTTTCGAAAAGTTATATTAGGCGTTTTTCTAATGAAAAACTAATGCAATATTATTGATCGGCGTACTGTAGAACTCCTGTATCCAAAGTTTAACAACATTTTGATTTGTGGTTTCGTATTATGACCTCCTTCGCATTTTTTAAACATTAAATAATTAATAACTTGGAAATAAATTGTTTCTCGGAAAAAAGCAATTCCACATTTTCTATTTAAATTCACTTTTTTTACCACAAATGTCACTGATACTTTCAAATTTCGTGGGTCAATAATTTTCATTGAAAATTACCAAAAATTTTGAACCAACAGCTCTATAGATTATTTGGGCATTAAGGATTCCCGAATTTGAAAGTATCGATGACATAGACTGGTAAAAGAGTGAATTTAAAGAGAAAATGACGAATGATCTTTTTTCGAAAAACACGAGGAAAAACAATTCGTTTCTAAGTTATTGATTATTTAATGTGTAAACAATGACATTTTAAAGGAGCCGTTGTTCGAAAACCATAAATAAAAATACTGTTGAATTTTGAATATAGGGGTTCTGGCATGTTGACCTATAATATTGCGTTAGTATTTCAGAAAAAAAAAAAATTATTGGCAAGATAACGTAACAACGAAAAATAACGAAGTAAGCCCATGTAGATCCTTACAATGGATCTGTCTACGGGCAATTCAATATTTTATTAAAACATTAACATATTATCATAACATAAACAATTATAAAATTATAAAAACAACTATAATGAGATATATGAATCATATTACCTAACCTAAATACGGACTATTTAAATAAAATACATACATACAAACGTGTGCAACAATACACACACACATGTACATATAATTCATTATTATCGGCAGTGTAGGACAAAATTACAAAGTGTGGGTCAATAATATTATGGAGAAGTGTCGACTATTTGTGATAATCCATTTTTTTAATCTCGTTTTAAAAAGACGTTTATTGCTCAAGCCTCTGAGAAACCCCGGCATACGATTGTGTAATCTTTTCCCAATATACATAAAAGATCTCTGTCCAATTGTTTTTTGGGTCCTGGGTAAGGTTAGGTGCGCAGATGTTATTGCTCTTGTGTTATATATGTGGTTAAGTTCATTTGAATATTTTTTGTTATTAGTTAAGAATATTAATACGGCCTTGGTATATATTTGTCTAATAATTTAAGTTGATCATACAGTTTATCAGAGGAATGTCGTGTCGGTTTGATGTACACAATTTTTAGTATTCGTTTTTTAATTTTTTCCAGTAATTCCAATAAAGTTTTTTTTTAACCCAACCCAACCGGAGGGTATCAAGTACTTGAAGTAGTTTAATAGGCAAAGACTCATTTAAACTACTTAAAATAACAAGTACTTGAAGTAGTTTAAATGAGTACTTTGCCCATCTCTGCCCCCAACCCTCTATACCATACTGCAATATAGAGTCCACTAGGGCATAATATAGTATTTTTAGTTGATGTAAAGAAAGGATGCGTCTATATAAATAGAAATATTATACCCCGAAATCAAGTCTCAAGAACGAATCAATGAAAATACCGAGATATTTGGTTGAGGTGACAATGGTAATATCGTGACTTTCGACGGATATGTTGCCTTAGCCGGGTAAAAATATTTTATAAGAGGTAAATGGAACTATCTTAGTTTTGTTTTTATTGACAGTTAACAAATTGGCATTAAACCAATTTATTATTTTCTTTAAATCTCTCTCTGCTATCTCTCTTACTTTGAAGATTGAGGTATATGGTAAATAAAATAGGACCATGTACAGTACCCTATGGTACTCCACAGTCTGTCTCTTGTTCACTAAGTACCTTGTTTATTTCCACTCTTTGCTTACGGTCATACAGATAACTTTTGAAGAGTTTAAGCACATTACTCCAAGATATTCAAGCCTATCTAACAGAAGCCTGTGACTAACCGTGTCAAAGGCCTTTGCCAAATCAACGAAAACACCCAGGAAATGCCTAATAGGACTCGAAAAATCGATCCATTATTTCTTAATGAAAATGCATGCCAATGACTGAAATAGGTTCTATTTTACTCAAAAAGAACATGATAAAGGTCTTTGCTACATCCCAGAGTCGACCTAAGTCAAAGACAAAATAGAAATTCGACTTAGGAAAAAAAATCATTTAAGGACATTTTCAATCATATCATACAAACTTGGAAGGGTTTCATAAACTAGTACAAAAGAACTGATATGAGTTCGTTAAGACATGAGGCACATTAAGGAGAAAATTTGAAGAAACACCGAACTTTTACAAAATTATTTTTAACTTTTTAATTCCTCCATGAAGGAAAATGACCATAAAGATACAGTCATTATGGAGATCATTCAATAGAATGAATATAAAATTTTAACTATGCTACGTACCAAAAAGGGTGAAATCGACAAATGTGGCGAAGGCGCGTAGCGTCTATAGGAAAATATTGGCCAAAAAACAGTAAAAATGGACATGGGCGGTTTCTCACATAAAACAAGTTTGAGTTCACCCAACGACTCATAATTTGGGCAAGTGTGTTGGATGATCAACACAAAGCGATGGTAGGAAGGCCAATTGCAGGGCTTTCTAAATAATACAGTTATAGAGAAAAGCGCCATGTGCATAAATGACTCAAAAATCTATTTTGCCAAAAAGTCGCTCGAAGGCGAGTCGGTGTCATTTTTCCTTTATTGAACCTGTATGGGGATTAGTAAGTCATGAGACTGGCCGAACGTTAGCAAACTCATGTATTAGTCGAACTCTGTTCCGTGAATGATATAATCACTATATAGAGCATTTAAATCTATACAAAGCGAATCAAAATTTTTTAAGTAAAATATTTTGATATTATTTTCAGTCAACTAATTGCATTCTATCGATATTATGACTTGTTGCTAGTCTTAATCCCTTGAATTTTCGTTTGGAAGGCCAGAAAAACTGAGATAATCGGAATCATTAAGTGTAGAATTCGTTATTAGTAGGTAAACAAATAAAAAATCACGCCAAAATTAAATCCCGTCAGAGAGAAATCTCGATAGGGATTCTTTTACGCAAAAATTACAAAAATCTTTAGGCGTAATACCCATAATAACTACGTAAATAAGTAAAATCCCGACAGAAAGAGCGTCGTTAGTGATCTGAGGTAGTGCAGCCCTGACCTATTACTTGTCTACCGGGTTATATCTTATTTCGAACCCACTTGGGAGTGGAAGAACGGGGCAGAACGCGACTGGCGCCCCTTAACAATAAATTAGTGTCGCGTCACTCAGACGCACGAGTTCTTTTACAATACCGGTCCAAATTTGGCTGAAATCGGATGACTAGCAACTGAGATATGGAAAGGAGGGCACGCTGTATATAAAACTCACCAATGACAGTGTTGTAAATTCTTTTTGAGGTAAGGAAAATTTAAATAATTCTAATCTACACAGTTGCATAAAAAGGTTTATTACGAACAACTGAATTTTCTTGCCCCGATTCGACTGATAGAAATGGAGATTAAAAAAAAAACTGAATCGGAATTACAAGAATGTGACAATTTATCAAATAAATCGAAATAAATAGGACTCTTGGTCAACGGCCGTTGAGATTATTTTAGCTATATACTCTCTCTGATGGCTAAAACATATATTTCTTTAAGATTGGCCTATTCCCAGATTATAAAAAGTCATAAAAATTTTCCGATATAAGACTTCACTACTATTAGGAACTCGTATGTATAAAATACCCACCGCATTCCTGTTTCTACATCTCTATCTTTATCGCTGTGAGTAATGAGTCTGGCGAAAATATTCTGTGAAAAATTCTCTGAAAAATATATTTTTCTGTAAATGGATAACGAAATTTTTCAAGTTAAATATTGACGCGATATATCAAGTATATAACACTATAAATATTAAAATTCTTTGGTTATATCAGAGAAGAACTAAACAAGCAAATGGAAGTAATCAAGACAAAGGAACATCTTATCTAGGCCAAACCGCAAACCGCAAACTTAATTTGATCGTGGGTCTAATATATTGAGGCAAAAATATGGGTAACCTTTTCGAAATCTCGACGAAATTTAGAAGCTTTTACGCTCTCTAGCGCCCTTTTATACTTATTGAATTAGGGTATATTACTTAGTTCATTGGAAAATATGCCACTAAATGAATACGAATCAGTAAAGTTATGAAACAAATAAATTATGACAGAAAAGTTTTAGATCAGTTTGCTAATAGTTGAAACAATTTTTGGACAATAATAATTCTTTATGCGCAGAAAATACGGGTTAATTAACTTAGACCAACTCATATCGATGCATGAGTACGGAAAATGGATTAATTTTCTTATGGGATCGTATTTCTGCCTTACTTATTGAAAGACTTCTATTTAGTATTCTGGCATGATGCAATTGCAGTTGTAAATATACTGTTATATGCAGACCCCGGCCTTGAGGTAGTTATGACGTCAACACCAGAATAGATCTAGGATATATGAACAATATGACTATTTTCACACACAATAAAATAGTAGCTTGCCATATAACTGTATCTAGTGAATTCACTTTGACCATCGAAGGTATCAAACTAATTGGCCCGTAATTGTCTGGGTTGTTTTTTGCCTTGTTTGGCTTGGGTATATTTATAATCAGAGTAATTTTCCGAGGTTCGGGATAATGGGCTAAGCGGGTGCACGAATTGTATATTCTAGTTAGAAATAGGTAAATGATACTGGCAAGAGGTTTGAGTGCAAAAGTTGGAATTTCATCGTGATCAGGGGGTCTTTCTGGGATGAAGATTGTTTACTGCTGCCACTAGCGAGGGAGTATGGTTTGGTCGAGGTTGAGTATTGTGGGGTGCACCATATTGCGGGTAGGTTCAACGATGGGATTGGGTTGGAGTACCTGGAGTACTGGGATAGAGATGTTGAAAAAATTCAGCTTTTTCCGGATCTGTGACCGCCACACCAACAGGGGTAGTGAGTGGTGGGGGCTGAGCTCTAGGCTTAGTGAGGATGATATTACAGTGGGGCTTTCATATTTTGATTGCTCATACGAAAGGAAAGGGGTCGAAAACAGGTCAAACGAAAATGAATAACCTGTTAATTCTAGATATTTGACTTTCTAAGTTTAGATATCGGGACGACGTTTGCATAAACGAGACTTATAACTAGCTAATTGTCTCCATTGTAGCGCGTTCTTACGTAATTGACATTTGATGTCATCTTTTCCTCATCGTTTCCAACATTAAACCGCGTTTCGGCCTACGTTTGTGTGTTTGCTGGGAACGTTATTTTGCTGTCATATTTTTTCTGGAGCGATCGCGCTTATAATGCTGCATGACTGGAACTGCTTTTCTCATCTTTAAGGATATGGACATGCCAAGGACGCTACGCTACTAGATGTGTAGGTCGCAGTCTTAGTCGATACATCGATGTCATCAATTTGTAAAACAAACCTGCACTTTTAAATGTGACCACTCGTACCGATGATGCTAGCAAGAACATCTTCGGTATGTGCAGTTAGCATCTTCGGCATTTCCCTACTCCAAATGTTACCGCATAGTGTATATAAGCAGCTTGACTGCTTTGTCGGCAAACTTTTCGACGACCCACCTTGCCCCGCTGGTCCTCCAGAATATCTCTTGCCGCCACTAGAAATATTTGTTTTATATAAAGAAGTTAGTTATTTGCATATATGAACCATAAGATTCTCTATTCAACACATTACATTTATCTGCTTGTGAAGACCGTCCCTGGGAGCCGGGATTTGATTATGTGCACTTAGGACAAATATTATAATAGATTTTCAACTGCACCTTACTGTGTATCAGACATTTTAAATAAAACATTTTTTTCCAATTAATTGGCTTCGAGGTGCGCCCATTCAGCCACGAAAATTTATTCCAACACAAGACAAAAAAAAAAAAATAATAACAAAGGACAATAGATAAGGGGACACACTTCAAGCTGAGGTACCGTTCAAGGCGACTTTTTTTTCTAAACAAACAAGGTAAATGGGTTAACCCACAAAGGATGTAAACCTACAAAGGTTGTAACATAAGGAGACAACAGCCGAACTAAAATTATCTGATCAAATTTTACGTTCAGTATGTTTTAGAAAATCATAAAACCTTATTCTTAAACGATCATTCCTGACGATAAGGAAGCAAAGTGATGTGCTACATTGTGGCAACGGAATATTGTTTTTGATTAGTTCTTGCATTAATAAAGTGGTTGCACGTGAATAATGATGGCACTGTGATTGATGTCATCCAAGTTTCCATTGCAATCACAAGAGGGTGTTCCCGATAATTTCATTTTAAATAAATGAGAGTTGACAGCTCCATGCCCAAATATACATCTGACATACTTGATGTCAATATTTCTATTTGGATGACTTCTATTAGCCAAAGGGGAACTCGGTAATTTGTAGCAAATTTTACAATATATAAGTTGTTGTTATTGCAAACTTTAGTCCACTCCTCTTCCCATAGTTGCTTCATATTTGTTTTCAAGACCGGTATTATGTCAGAGTTAGGTAAATTATCGATAGGATCTCCGTCAATACTTAAAGACTTATCTAAATTGTCTGCTATAATATTCCCTCTTATATCAGAGTGTCCTTTACCCCAAATAAATATTTATTTTTGTAGAGATCTTTTAACCTGGCTTGCTTTTCCATTATTTCTACAATATTTGAATTTGAATATATGTGATTTGGTGGATTAGAAATAGTGGTCAAAACTGAGATCGAGCCTGTCATATAAAACAAATATAGAATACATACAAATAGAAAAGCAAATGTGAAAATCTGGAAGATTGAATTTTTGTAGATAGTCCTATCTTGCTTTTCCATAAGATGGCAAATCTAGGATGAAGCACTTATTATAGAAATCCAAAATTGCAAGTATTACTTAGATCTAAATTCTTTACACAATTGATCTATTTCACGAATGAAAGTTCAGTAAAAAGTGTCATGACGAAAACTAGATTGGTATCACTAAGTCATGATACTTAACAGTATTTTTCATAATTTACGAGCATGGCAACGGTAAGTTATCTATTAGCAGATTTACCAATTTCTAAACTGACAGCTGGCAGCTTTGTTTAACAAAGTGATAAATTATATAATTTTAAATTTTTTAAATATTGTGGACTACAAAAAAAACTACTAAAGATGATCCCTAATCAATCAAAGCATGCTTAACAATAAATATGATTAAAACCTTTCGTTTTTTCTGAACAGAATAGATTTGGAGTCCTCATTGAGATGAACATAAGAAAAAATCAAAATTGATGAATTTTTGTTTTGTCACTTATCGTGAAAAAAAAATTCCACAGACAGACATGCAGATAGACGCGCACATAGACATGCGGTCAGCCGCCATGCTGAAACAACTTTTCTCTAGTACAATCGGAATCTGATCGTATCTCAACCCTATTACCATATTATGTGTTCCTTTGAAAAGTAAAAATGGAATTTTTTATGAAATAAAATTTGGTTCAATTTGATCTTATCCTTTTTATCTGTCTGTCGCATTAATGTAATACAGTTTAGTGTTAGTCTGTAATTGTTTCTGTCGATTACAACTTTAAAAAGTTTTATGCTAGGCCCGTTGCAAATTTGGCTTCAAACGTTAATAAGTAGCCCACATTTGCGCTCCTATTTGCAAAACTTCTGCAATAACGTTTGGACCGACAATTATCATTATTATTTTGCAAACATTTGCGTCGCTGTGATGAGGTTGGGAATGCATATTAATAATAACGAAGGTGTGTAATTCTTTGTGTTAATTTTGCAAAACCATTTGTATTTATAGCTCATTCACTTTAAGAATGAGGCATTTGCTTTAGATAAGGAATTACTTTCTAGCTTGGAATGGTGGAAATGCAAGGAAATTCACATTATAGTCGGCTCTTTGGGACCTGTTGTCGATTTGAGCAGTGACTAATTCAAATTCAAACTGGAGCGAGTATGGTTGCGTAAACCGATTTCAAGAGTACTTCAATCTAAAAGTGGCTGGCCTATAGTTGGAGAGTGCGAAAAGTAAAATATTTCTTGTTAATTAAAAAAATATAGCAAGCCTTTAAGTGGCTACAAATTAAACAACACGTAGTGACACAAGAACCAAAAAATCAGCCAAATGTTTTGCTAATTTGCAATTTTGACAGTATTTATATAAATTAATATATGTTGTGTGCCCAGGATAATTTGAAAAAAGCATTTTACAAGTTTGCAGCACGGTTGATATTTTTACCTAATATCTATTAGTAAGTAGGTTGACTGTTATTAATTTGTATTGTTTCCAACCTTCTAATTAGTTGCAAATCTAATACATTACAGGAAATCTTTTACTAAATACTGGTAGTGGCGTATATAAATATTTTTAGACACGCTATGCTTTACCACTGGGTAATAAGGCAACAGAAACTTCAAATAATTTGTTTAAGATTTTTCTGAAATATTTTGAAAAACTGAAAAAAATAAAACTTAAACAGCCTGTATCTCAGCATCGAAGTATTGCCATCAATGGCGCGGCGCGTTCATAAAACTTCTCATAACGTTATTGATGATAAATATTCAGCAGCAGTTTTTGAAACACCCTGTATAGTTAATCTTACGTATGTTGTTTGATAAAACGGCCATTGACAGTGCAAAGTTTAAACTTTCTTTAACCCTAATTGTAACCAATAAATCTTACGATTAATCTGAAGTTATGAAACAGACACTAAGTGATTTCACCATTTCATATTCAATGGAAATTTCAAGCGAGGAAGATTTTCATTCTGTCACTTGCACAATACCTACAAATATTTTCTGCTTTTATGGCAGGTCCTTAATAAAATCCTTATTATTAGAGCAAACTCGTTTTTAAAATTTCCCGTTCGCTACTAGCATGTCTAAGTAAGACGTACATACATCTTAGATACGCCGAACATTAGTCAACTCACCTTTTTTGCTGGCATGAAAACTGTCATCCCGCGGCACGTATTGAATGTCATACACGAGGGATGTGTAAGGTAGAAGCGTTTTATCTCTGTTTATTTTGTACACGGCGTATTTGAAAGCTAACTCAGTAGCGCTGTCTTTCTGATCCTCCGTAAATATCGCCCCTGAAATATAAAAGACAGGTTAAATGATAAGAACACTTCATGATTACTTTGTTTAACGGGATATTAAAGCAAGGGTATTCCCTGTTGGGAATTACTTTTTACACATTTTTCATAAACACGTCTTAAATAATATTTGCTGGCTTGCAACAAGTCATCTCATAATTAATTGTTAAATTTCTTGATAAGAAATCATTGTACCATTCCTAATTTTGAGTGGTAGTATAAAAATACCGGTGAAGAATTTATACAGGGTGTCCCATAAGTAATAGTACATAGAGCAACAGCAGATTCCTTGCGTAAGAATATTACGATTTAACTAAATTTACCTTAATCCGAAAGTTGATATTAACAGAGATACAGGGTGTCAAATTTAAATTTTGTTTTGGTTTTTTTTAAAACTTCTTTAAAAATTGAAATGTTTTAACAAAATTTGGTGATTGGAGATTTTTTGAGGCGAGGGATTCAAATATATTCATACTTTTGCTGTTATTTTTAGAGGACGCCACCTACGGTAGTTTGCGTGTCATTTATACATATGTCATATATTTTTGGCGATTTTTTTAAATTTTTTCTTTTTCTTTTGTCTTTTTTTACTTAAAAAAGTTATGTCTTCTAAATGTCGCTACGAGTAACCGTTTTCGAGATATTTGCTTTTAAATTATTCAATCCAACGAATTTCAATTAAATAAAATATCATATTATTGTTTGATTTACATACAGAATAATTGATAGTGAAGCGAAAAGTATAAAATTAATTTCTCTTTTTTCAAATTTTTTGAATTTATTACATTCCAACACTAGCAAAAAAGTAGGAAGGACAATGACTTTCAAATAAATAAACTTAAAATTTGAGAAACAGTTTTGATTTAAATACAAATTTCATTTAATAAATAAATAAATAATAATAATTAATAAAAAAAAGGTATCGGTATCGGTAACAAATGTTCGAAGTGATTTCCGTTTACTTCAATACATTTGACGATGCGTTTGTTAAACGACCGCTTTATTTTACATAAAAAGTGTTTGTTTTGAAATGATATAATTGCATTTCTAAATCTCAGCCATAATTTTTCTCGATTATTTATTGCATCTTGATACACAAGAAACTTCATGTACTCTCATATGCAAAAATTCAACGGATTAAAATTGGGAATCTGCGCGGGCCAAGGCATATTGCCCCCCAGCGACCTATCCAACAATAATATGATATTATTTTATTTAATTTAAATTGAATACTTTAAAACCAAATATCTCGAAAACGGTTACTCGAGGCGACATTTGGAAGGTATACTCTTTTTACGTTAAAAAGACAGGAAAATATGAATTTTTATTTTACAAAAATAAAAAAAAGTCGAAAAAAATATATGACATAAACGACATGCAAACTACCGTAGGTGGCGTCCTCTACAAATAACTGCAAAAGTATGAACAGATTTGAATCTTTGGCTTAAAAAATCCCAAGTCACCAAATTTTGTTAAAATATTTCAATTTTTAAAGGAATAATTAAAAAGAAATCAAAACTGACACCCTATATCTCTGTTAATATCAACTTTTGGACTGATATTTTTACGTAAGGTATCTACCATTGCTCTGTGTACTATTAATTATGGGACACCCTGTATAAGGTGTTTCTAAATAGCAATGTATAAATTTGATTACTATTCTGCATCATTAAATACTAAGAAAATTCAAGTAAAATGACGTAAGAAAATGTCTCAAAAAGAAGGGAAGAAAATATTGTATGTATGATCACATCGTTGGGATAGAGTTATGAAACTAGATATGCCATTTGGTATTAATATTTCACATTCATGTCAGTATTCGTTTTGCATTTATTTTGCTGTAATAACTTTACCTTTTGTAAAATTTGCTAAATAAAAAACCGAACTACTAAAATATTTACGGCATACCGATACCAGACTAATACGAGTAGAAGTTGCAGTCGGGCAAAATTGATTGCGAATACCTATGGTGCTACTGAGATTAAGTAAGTAGACAAATATTCTTATTTTTCAAATGGATATTCGTAGTCGGCAACGACCTATTGCATCTTTCACTTATATCGTAATTATATTCTTAGAAATGCATTTAAAAAGCATTTTAAAGTGACACTGATATATGACCTAATCTACGTAAAATTCGTTCAAATCTAAGAACCGTACTGTATATTTCAGTTTAGATATCTTGTATGAAATGTAAAATGTACATCTTCGAATTGTGTTTAATTTGGGCGGTTCGGTGAATGTAATTCGACAATTTCTCCTACAAAAAAATAAAAAAAAGTTGTTGGTTTAAATAGCCTGGTGTCATTCTATCAGTCTATCAGGAATATAGGAGAAATTGTCGAATTACGAAATCATTTTCTTACGGACGGCACCGTCACCCTTAATCAAACACCTTAGTAAAATTTTGCTCTAAAATTATAGTAAAATGTTATTTATAAAAAACACGACTGTTTACACATTTTTGGTAATCACGCTGTATGACAATGACAAATATGGCCCATTTTCTATAGGAAGCATTCTACCATGCTATTTTACTATTATTCCTTTAAGATATAAATGTAAGTCTAACAGAATTTATCATATTAAATATGAATTCGCAGTCGGCAACATCCGGCACCAACAATACTTTAAAGTAAAACTGATCAGCTAAACTGTCATAAAGTTCGTTGCAATCTGAGACTTACACTGTATATTGCAATTTTGGTATCTGTGTGTTTAATGAAAAAAAATCTGAGAAACTACTTACACAAAATGTAGTTCTATATTTAGCTTCTTTGCTTAATTAATATATTTTTTTCTTTTATGTGACCACGCTGTATACTGTCTTTTTACTAAAAGTATATTAGTTTTCCGTCCTTGGTAATATTGTCAACTAATTTCCTTTTTAGGATGACCATCGTATATATTTCTAGCAAAAGTATAACAAGTTCCTTCCTTGGTAATTGTGTTAACTACATGCAAATATTATTGCCCTTTAGTCCTTTAATTAGTTTTTAGTGTCCACCCTGTAAATTCTTCACTAGGAGTATATCTTATTTCTTTGTTCAGGATAGCGTCAACCTATCAAATATTGTTTTTACAAGCTTTTATTTTACTTGCTATATTAGGAAGTTTAGTTCAAATCTTGTGTTTAGTTCAAATCTTGCAAGTCAATTTTGGATCACTTAATGACGCACAGTGGCGAGAAATGCCAGTGTTCCACCCAAATTACTCTAGAGGTCGTGAATTTTAAGTTATTGAGACATTTTTTTTTAAATGTTCGTCTTGAATTTACCTATCGATCTCTCTAGCCGGATTTTGAAATTTCATTTTTAATTTTTTTTAATTTTTAATAAAAGATCATATTTTTACAAAAAGATACTGTTTTTTCTATTAAATTTATTCTAACGGGCCGTAAATTTGAGTTTCCGTAACAATTTTTTTTTTAATCTTCGTATTTTAATCAGCTATTGATCTGTCTAGATGAGTTTTTGATTTAGTTGTTGAGAACCGTCAAAATTACTCTAATGTAATATAAAAAAATACGATTTTTAGATAAATAATTCATACAATAACAGGTTGGTGTTCAGAAAAATATATATAGTGTTTTCAATGTACCTGGTTCCGAAGTTGACAGGAAAATATGATTTCTAAATTTGGAAGCTGTCATAATTGCTGTCTCATTTCAAAATATAGAGGTAAGAGGTTATAAATTTTAAAAAGACCCTATAAATGTATAGAAAAATAGATATATAATGTTTTTAAACTGCCAGATTTGGTAGTTGACAGGAAAATATAGTTTCTAAATTTGGAAGTTGTCGTAATTGCTATCTCATTTCAAAATATAGAGGTAAGAGCTTATTAATTTTAAAAATACCCTATAAATGTATAGAAAAATAGATATATATTATTTTTGATCTGTCTGATTTCGTAACTGATAGGAAAATATCATTTTTAAATTTGGCAGTTGTCATAATTGCTGTCTCATTTTAAAATATAGATGTAAGAATTTATTAAATTCAAAACTACTCTGTAAATGAAAAGAAAAATAGATATATGTATCTGATTCCGTAATTGACGGGAACTTGATTTTTATATTCTTTTGAAATATTCTGTTATATTCTGTTGATTTTTATATCCTGTTATATAAGAGATATCCGTGTTTGGCTGTTGTAAGATTATTTATGTTTGTGTTAAGTGATTATGAAATATTATTAATAAAGAATAATAGATGATTTATATGTCGGTATAAAAAAAGCCCTAGAATAGATACTTACAATAAACGACTTGTAATTTAGGTCTTCTAGTACCCCTTTATTGTGTAAGTGTGTAGATGAGGTTTTCAAGAGGCGTTGCTCCTCCTTCCCTGTTTTTTGATAAACAGGGCTCCGGGCTGCCAAATTTAGAAATCATATTTTCCTGTCAACTTCGGAACCAGGTACATTTAAAAACAATTTGTATCCGTTTTGCTATATATTCACAGGGTATTTTTAATGTGAATAAGTTCTAACTTCTATTTTTTGAAATTTGACAGCAATTATGGCAGCTGCCAAATTTAAAAACCATATTTCCTTGTCAATTATTAAATCTGGCAGTTTCAAAACAATATAATATCTATTTTTCTATGCATTCATAGTGCATTTTTAAAATTAATAAGCTGTTACCTCTACATTTTGAAAATTGACAGCAATTATGACAGCTGCCAAATTTAAAACTCATATTTTTCTGTCAATTACTAAATCAAACAGATCAAAAACAATATATATATATATCTATTTTTCTACTTCCATCTTTAAAATGGCGTTTATCGTATACGTTTCCATGACGCTAAATAATCCTTTAAACACGCTTTCGACAAACCGTGACTTCGTGCATTTTAGTCACAGGTTGAACTTAGCAACGAGATATTAGTCACGGCTGAAGTTAATTCTAGATATTTTAATGGCAAAAATCAAGTTAGTTTTCCGTAATTCTTGTCATCAATCTGTCAAAATAAATCAACGCGTTGTGACAAGAGACAAGTAATTTTGTATTTTTTGGAAAAAAATGAGCCTAAACGACAGTGAAAGTGAAGAAGATGTTTTCATTGGTACTCCGCCCGAAATTACTCAAGCAGCGGCATCGGCAACTGCTAGTTTGCTGCCAGAAAAATCTAAAAGTCAATACGAACGTGCATATAAACTTTTCCAAGATTGGCGTCAAGAAAACCAAACAAATTCATTTTCTGAGAATGTATTACTTGCTTATTTCCAAAATTTGTCGAAAAAGATGAAACCGTCCTCTTTGTGGGCAATCTATTCAATGCTGCGGACGACAATTAATCTAAAAAACAATGTTGATATTAGCAAGTACCCCAAATTGTGCGCATTTCTGAAGCGTAAATCAGACGGTTACAGACCTAAAAAGTCGAAAATATTGACACCCCAGCAAATTAGAGAATTCTTATCATCTGCTCCAGACGAAGAATACCTATTTACAAAGGTAATAGTATAAAACCAAATTAAATAAAAATAAACAAAATTATAAATATTTTAGGTAGGGTTACTTTTTGGAATAATGGGAGCTTGTCGGCGGGAAGAATTGACGAAAATTCAAATAAGTGATGTTGAAGACCTTAACACGGCCCTTTTAGTTCACATTCCTGACACGAAAACAAAAACGGAACGTCAGTTTGTTATTGGAGGTAATTTCTATCATACATGCAAGAAATACATGGAACTTCGACCTCCAAACCTGACAAGTACTACCCGATTTTTCTTAAACTACCAGCGAGGAAAATGTAGAAAACAGCCAATTGGAATTAATAAATTTGGCAGCCTCTCTAGCGTAGTAGCAAAATTCTTAAAATTACCTGACCCTGCTGCTTATACTGGTCATTGCCTAAGAAGGTCTTCAGCGACGATTTTGGTGGACTCGGGTGCGGACATCACAGCATTAAAGCGTCATGGAGGGTGGCGATCCACAGCTGTTGCAGAGAGTTATATTGACCACTCGTTAAACAATAAAACTGAGACCGCTACTAAAATCATGAACACTGTTCAAAATAATGCAATGCAAAAAATAAAGAGAATATTGATATTGCAATTGCTCAAAGTTCAAGCATTGATAAAAATGAAAGTGGACCAAGTATTAGCTTCAATTTAAATCATGAAGCAAATTTAACACAGTTCGATGGAACGCATTTAGGAAAATCACTTAGTTTTTTTAGCAATTGCCAAAATGTTTCCAATGTAACCATTAATATACACAATAAGTAGAACAATAGTTTAGTAATTTTTTACTGTTAGCATGTTATTGATACGTTAATAAATGAAATATTAAAATAACTTCCAAATTTTTTATTTAGATATTTGCTGTCGTAGAAAAAGTATAGTATGCAACACGTTTTATAAACTTGTTAGTCACTCATTTTATTAAACACTCGCTCCCCTACGCGTCGCTCGTGATTAATAAAACTCGTGACTAAAATGACGTTTATAAAACTTGTTACATAATATACTATTTTCTATACATTTACAGGGTATTTTTAAAATCAATAAGCTCTTCCATCTATCTTTGGAAACTTGACAACAATTATGGCAGCTGCCAAATTTAGAAATACATATTTTCCTGTCAACTTCGGAACCAGGTACATTGAAACACTATATATATTTTTATGAACACCAACCTGTTTTTGTATGATTTATTTATCTAAAAATCGTATTTTTTATATTTGACAGTAATTTTGAAAGTTGTCAACAACTAAATCAAAAATTCATCTAGACAGATCAATAGCTGATTAAAATACGAAGATTTAAAAAAAAAATTGTTACAAAAACTCAAATTTACGGCCCGGTAGAATAAATTTTATAGAAAAAACAGTATCTTTTTGTAAAAATATGATCTTTTATTAAAAATAAAAAAAAATGAAAAATTAAATTTCAAAATCGGGCTACAGGTAAATTCAAGACGAACATTAAAAAAAAAATGTCTCAATAACTTAAAATTTACGACCTCTAGAGTAATTTGGGTGGAACACTGGCATTTCTCGCCACTGTGCGACGCGCGACGTGAAATTGAGCTGAAACTGCGTACGTGTGTAGTTATGATGACAGTACAATATTATGGTACCAATGGTACAATATTATGGGACCCAACAATAATATAATGGAACCCCTTCGAAATACGGCATCCAGTCGAGCTGAAATGTTACATGCACGTGTAATTCTAATGACATTACAATATTCTGGCCCCAATGGTACAATATTATGGAAATCAACAATAATATAATACAGAGATACAACGTCCAATTGAGCTGAAATTTTGCATGCACGAGTAGTTCTGATGGCAATACAATATCATATTAGCAATAATACAATATTATGGAACACAACAATAATATAATGGAACCCCTTTGAGATACGACGTCCAATTGAGCTAAAATTTGACATGCACGTGTAGTTCTGATGACAGTCAATATTATGGTACTATAATAATTATTATGGTACAATATTATAGGACCCAACAATAATATAATGGAACCCCTTCGAGTTTGGGCTCGTTGAATTTGTCTCGATGAGTATTCTGGTCCTAGGTGGTATTCAGGGTCTAATATAGGAGTCGGAAGGTGATCGACGCATTAGCAGAAATGCAAAGGTTAAGAAGTAGATGCAAATTAAAATTAAAAGTTATATATGAAAATTTATTTAAAAAACAAGCATCTATTATGATTTAGGGACTAAAAGGAAAGAAATAACATAATATGTTAAATTAATTGTTTTAAAAGCTTGACGCGTAAATAGAAGAAAAAAAAATACTTACTTAGGTACTTAAAATCTCTGTCAAACAAAATTAATGCCTGTATGAACTCCTCGCCCACGACAAGGCTTTAGGACAATTAATTCACAATAATATATATATATTTTTTGTTTCAGTACACCTAAATAATAATAAAAGATTGCTTTAATTTTTTTTTTACATATAATTCTTACAGACGTCAATTTTACTTTTTCACTGGCCACATTTCAGTTTAGTTTAGCTTTATTTTTTTTCTCAAATGTAAAAGCGTATCAAGTGATAATCGTCTGAATGCTCAGTTCGAGAGAAATCCAATAATTTTTATTTTCTAAATACTTAGAGATTAAGTGATAAAAAAACAGACTTACATTTTGAGTTAAACACTATTCTTTTAGATGTTCAAAATATACACCATATCTTTCTTAGCAAGATTTATTTCATAATAAAATAATATTGATTTGGAAATAGCATAGCGTACTTTATCTTAGTAATTTACTATTCTTAATTTAGCAATATTATAATAAAACTAAACCATAATACTTTCGTAAAGCTAGTCTACAATAAAGTTCTTCTAAACCATATCGGTTATTTTGCGTAGCAGATTGTATAGGTATGTACATATTTAACGACAGTATAAATAAATATTTGCCAAATAGCATTTTCATTTTGAAATATTGGCATCCAATTCATTTTTAATGGATCTGATCTTTGTAGTAAGTAAGGCATTGAGGGAAACATAATACAATGTATAGCCAGATAATGGATTATTGCATTCTTTTCACTTTCATTCTCAGATATTGATTTTTTTTTTAGTAAATTTGTTCTCAGTTAAGGGTCACAAGATTGACCCGTAAGTAATATAATATAGAGCAACAGTGGATCCGAATATGAAAATATTATGACTAGATCAAAAGTTGATATTAAAAGAGGATGACAAAGATGAAATATTAATTTAATTAATTCAAATGAAAAATGTGTATAGTTATTTGTGGCCTCTTTCGTTCTTTCTTGTATTCTACCACTGTTCTGCAAAAATATTTAAAAACTTTAATGACAGAAATTTCATCAGAATGATCAATTGATCACACAGCAATTTTTTTATATTTCTGTCTACTACAAAATGTCACACAGAAAATGCGTATATGGCACGTCAAAATTTTTATAAAAAGGTAAAATTTGAATATAGTGAAATGGAGAAAATACTTTGAAATATGCCTGGTGTTGTAAGTTTGGCTGTTCGAATATATCTTAAAAGTTCTATTTTTTTTTGTAAATGTCACTTAAATTTGTATAATATGTATACAAAAGGTAGTGTAAGACTTTTGTCTTTTACAAATATTTCTGCAATTTTGAAACCCAAATAATCTCAATATGCGTTTTTGGTATATACAAACAGGATTCCTTCAAATGACATACCGTTACTGTGCTATCACTTGCACTACCATGTTTTATTCATTAGGCAGATTATTAGCATAAAGTACAAAAAGAAGCGAACCTAGTGTCCACCCAGGAGGAACTCCAAGAGTTATCTCATGAGTTACTAACGTTGGATTTTTTGATGTTACCATCATAGTATGGCATTTTACAATGTGCTCATTTAGTGATATTTATCAAATAATTGATTTTTGCATTTTCCGCATATAGTGAAAAAATGAGGCCCCTAGCGCTAATATTAACCCTAATATTTGACTTCGAATTCGCGACGACGCGGAGCGAACATCTGTGATGTCACACCACTCTACTGGTTCTATGAGGTTATATTCAGTTTAAGAGATTTCATTTTACACTGTGCGGGTGTGGTGTTATTTTACGTTTTTAACTTATTTGATTTTGTTACTTTTTATAATAAAAATATGTGTTTTCTAGAAAATGAATACGCTAAGGCTGATTCCAACATTTTGTCGTGTGTAGACATTTTTAAGGTTATGGAATATTTTAATAACAATAAACATTATATAAGTGCTGAAATGGGAGGTGTCAAATTACAGAGGTAAGTTAACTAAATAAATATCTACTTTAATAAAGTCTACCGAATTTATCAGATTTTTAGGTCAGACAGATAAAATTACGGCGGTAACGCTGTTGGTTATGTGCAAATAATATATATAATTTTCCGTATCCTCTTCAAGCTACATATTTTATTATTGTACAATTTCTAATAACCTATTATACTAGACTTGATCCTCACAACAATACTTCGTTCCTTTTTAACCAACAAATTTCTCCCTGTGCATAGCTTGCTGCCACAAATTACTAATACATTCATCACTTGGTAGTGACGCAGTGCTCAAGGTGTTAGGCTTGCGACCACGGGGTCCCGGGTTCGAATCCTGGCTAGGGTATGGGTGGGAAAAGTAGCTGAGAGGGTCATGCTGCGGCTTCTGCGCAAAAAACGTCTAACTCACCGTCTAATTCCGGTGGAACAGTTTGGTTTCAGGGAGGGGCACCGTACTACACTGTCCTTAGTCAAAGTAGTGCAGGATATAATTGACTCTTACAATAAGAAGCAGTGCACTGTTATGTTGCTCCTGGATATTGAACGCACCTTCGATACTGTGTGGCATAACGGGTTGGTCCACAAGCTACAGTATGTTTGTGAACTACCCGGGTATTTGCCCTCCTCAAAAATTGCCTTTGGGACCGACGAATGATGGTCCGAGTAAATAATATTTATTCTGAGTCATATTGACTTTCAGCGGGGGTACCTCAAGGGTCTGTCCTTTCTCCCATTCTCTTTAACCTTTACATCTCTGACATTCCTTCCCATCCCTCCACAAACCTGCTACTTTACGCTGACGATACAACCGTTCACGTCAATGGCTTCTACGGACAGACTGCGACACAGAAAATACGCTACCACACCATCAAACTCCTTGAATTCTATAAACTATGAAAGGTCAAGATAAATCACACTAAATCCGAAATCATAACCTTCCATAGAAAATTCACAAACATCAAGACTATTACGAAACTAAAACTCGGCAGCAACGACATAACAGAACGAAAAACTGTAAACTTACTAGAACTGACACTTGACACACGACTATCATTTGCCCCTCATGTAACCAAGGTTATAAATAAGGCCTATGCAGCTCTTAGTAAATTATATCCCCTCGTCAACAGACGCAGCAAACTCACCATGGAAAATAAGTTATGCTTATACAAAGCTATCTTGCGTCCAATTTTAACGTACGCCTGCGCGTCCTGGAATCTCATTTCGGACATGCAGTGCTCGCGTTTGCAAAGAACACAAAATAAGTTGCTGCGTCTGTTAACTAATTCTCACAGATACATTACCATCGCCGAGCTTCATAGGCTAATGAGGGTGCAAATGATGCGAAACCACATTGACGAAGTATCACAAAAAATTTTTCACATCAAAGATCTCACAACTGACACAAAATATAACTAATATTAGAAGGAGCGATAATGTTAGCCATACATATAAATTTATATATGAGCGCCTTCCAACATACGACTTACTAGAGCGGGAGCTAGGTGGCTTTTTCGGCACATCATCGTTTTATGAACTTTGAGATATTTTTATGGTTTAATGAATGATAACGATTCATAAAATCGACTTCTGGCGGGGCACCTCCTGTCAGGTGCGTCACAAACACTGTCTAAAAATCAGTGAAATTATGTCATCGTTACAAGGCTCATTTTTTTGTGTACACATTTTTTGTTTAGAATGAATAAAATAAGATCGCCAGAAAGTGTGGGCCGTCAGGAGGCGCAGCTAGAAAGGTAATAATGATACAATACATCTGAGGCACGGTAGGAAGTCGAGTGTTAAATTCCTGTATAATTGACACTAAAAACTTTATGGGGAGGCTATTCTATTGTTGAAGGAGCTTATATTTACGTTTTAAAAAGGAGCCAGAACTTGTAACGATGAGTTTAGAATTTTGAGATGAAATATGCGAAAAAAATCCAATTTTCTTTAAAAATCCTAAACATTTTCTTTCTGGCTAGCCTTACTGACGGGAGTTTCTTTCTGGGATTTTTTTTTCTGTGTTCAAAACATTTAATTAAACATGCTCAGCCCAAGAAAAAGTTTGTAACGATCATGTTATATAACTCCGTTTTTTTTTACAGCTTTGACCTTTCTGGTTGCGCCCCTGACGGCCTACACTTTCTGGCGATCTTATTTTATTCATTCTAAACATAAAATGTTTACACACGAAAAAAAATTAGCCTTGTAACGATGATATAATTTCACTAATTTTTATATCTTGAACCATGGCCAACTTGACCGGCCTGGCATATGCCAGAAGTCTATTTTGTCGTTATTTAAGTTCGATAAAATTAATCAACGCATAGAAAATGCTTGTAACGATGAGTTTCCGAAAAAGCCACTCAGCTACCGCACCATACCTAGACTAGACTGACCAAAGCAATGACCATACAAAACACAAAACCACAAAAACACCCTCCCTACAAACCACTTCTTTTCTCACCCTCCCTTCTATCCCCATTGACCCCCTCTGAACGTCTATCTACATATAAATCTGCTTTTGCAGAACTGTTTTTACTCCATGACACCCATTTTTACTCCTTGACAGCTGAAGTAGGGTTTTTTAACACACTTTTCCCTACATGAGCCCGTTATAACACACATCACACTTATACTAAAACGCTCATCTTTAATAACGTGAAATTTCTGATATATACAAAATAAATGTGATTGAACTTTAATTAGAAAATCATTTTAAAAACTATACAACACTTGTTCTGATAGTCGTTTTTCCAACAACATCTGGCCGTTGCGTCGCTTCCGTGAATTCAGTTGCGGTTATGTTACATAATGTTAATTATTTAAGATTGTAAAATGAATATATATACGATACATTCAATATGTCACAAATAGTTAAATAAATAAAAGATATGATAATTTGATACTTTGGTATGGATCTGTAGTGGCGTTTTTCACGTGTTGCCGAGACGGTAGCAGTGGACTCAACTGCGGTTGTGTGAGAGACAATACGGTCTAGTCGGTCTCCTCTCCTGAGTTCTAGTCTCAGCCGCGGCAGATGGCAATGTCGCAGGGAATGGGTGTTGTGATGTTGTCTATGTGTGTGTGTCCGTCCTGGTTGAGTGGTAGAATAGCCCACGGCAAAACTCCGCTAGGACCTTAATATAAATAAGGCGATTAAAAAAAAATAATAATAAATATTTTATTGGTAGTAGACACTGATGTACTTTTACAGTGTGGAACTACACAATATTTATATAACCCCCTTTTTTTATCCATGTTAATAACAAAATACAGAACACAAACACATGAAAGAAATTAGCACATCCGTTGTGCGTGCTGTATGAAATTATATAGGAACAGGCGAGCGGTCGACAGCCAGAAGTGATGTGACGTCACACTGCGTTTTCGCGCGCTCTATTTCCATTATTTATTTTGAGGGAGAAGCAGTTGAAAAAAAAATCTAATATTTGCATATTTACTAACTACAATGTGCTTTCGAAATTTAAAAAAATGCTAAATGAGCCCGTTCAACAATGTTCTCGGGTTGGGTACCCGCGAATATATAATCAACCTCTTGCTTTAGTTCTGATGGTGTCAAAAGCCTATGGCTGGACAATTAAGGCGAAACTACATATTTTGCTTCATTTCTTGGTCTCTCTGAATTTTACCGAATGGCCAGTTTCTTATGAATATTCGATCATCGCTAATATGCTTTTGTATAATTAAAATATTCTTTGAGCCTGGTGTTTATATGTCGTTTCGTTATGATTACGGGTACTACAGCCCTACAACAAGGGCATCGACCTTCTCAAGCATCTTCCGCCATTTCTTCCAATTTTATGCTCTTGTCATCCAATTAGAAGCATCGATAATTTTTACATAACCAACCGATCCAAGACTTACCTTTCTTTCTATTCCCTTCTGATTCGGTACTGTGTCCTTCCAAAGTTTAAAAATATATATGCGCTTCCATAATCCACACATCTCTTATAACTTTTCAGAGGTTATTAGGTATAACTCTCATCAGCTTTGGAGATGGTTCATGCCTCTGATCCATATACTAATACAGAGATTATTAAGTCTTGTACATTCTCAGCTTTATTGTTTGAGAAAGCTGTTTATTGGAGAGATACTTATACATGTTATATTAACACTTATTGGCAAATACTTAGTTTTTTCCCAAAGTTGTTGAAAATTTATTATATCTTTACCTTATTTACTTGTAGTCCATGTTCTCTACTACAATTGCCAGATCTAAAAAAGATTTTGTAAACTATCTTAAAGTCCTTGTTATTATGTCGACATTGTTTGGATATTCTTGGCTTCTGGACTTCTCCAGAAGTGTATAAAATAATTGTCGTTGCGTCTTCTTATCGCCACCCTCATATATTTCGAATGGTTGTATATGTCGCTCTAGATTTCAACCGCAAACGTGATCTTAGCGATGAAGCCAAACTCATTTTAACCAGACATTAGATTTTGGGACCCCAGCTGCTTCAGAGCTTATTAGAGTTTTGGCCTAAAATGCTACCAATGTGGTTTTAAAAACGGCGAGAAAATGGTGCTTATCAATGTTATTTTGTCTAGACTTTTCTAGGATTTGACGTAAGTAAATATCTGGTTATTTGTTCAGCGGTTTGATCTGAATTCTGACTGGCATTCTCCGAGATGGGCCTCAAAGAATGGCTTTAGTCCTTCATTTAGGATATTGGACAGAATCTTGTAACGTATTAAGTAGAATTATTCCCCTATAATTTTCGTGGTTTAACTGATTCCTTTTAACGTTGTAAATGTTAATGTTCGTATATGGGTCCAGTGTTCTGAGTTATATCTAAGACCGCCGACACAAAAGTGTCGAGGTCAGATGACGTAATACTGAGATACGCAGCGTTCGAGTGGCCGTGATAACATGTTGTATGATTGTTTATGATCCAAATTTCATACAAAATTTTATCTTCTGGCACATTTTGACACTGAAAATGATGTCTACAATTAAGTCATTTTGACATGTCAGAAGATAAAATATGATTATATTTCATATATGGTGTTATCATTTCCAATATTTCCGATGGTTGCAAGGATTGCGAAATCTGTGAATTTATTCCTCGGCTCAAATTTTATAAATGTTTTTATACTTTTACTCCACCAGCTGCTTTTT
Organism: Rutpela maculata; assembly: GCA_936432065.2. Lineage (NCBI taxonomy): Eukaryota > Metazoa > Arthropoda > Insecta > Coleoptera > Cerambycidae > Rutpela > Rutpela maculata. Next base: position 81,013,757 of record OW386286.2, on the reverse strand, counting down.
TTCTCCATGTTTAAATAATTCTACTGAGATATAGTCTTTGATAGGGGATTTGCTGTTCTTCAATTTTTCATAGTAGCTACTATATACTTCGTCCATTGTTGGATGTTACAGGTGCTACTTGTTTTGAAGCTAAAACTCTGTATTTTCGGACTACTACGTATATAAATAGCAGCTTACTTTAGCAGAATTCAGTTCGATTCAGAAGAAGACCAGGGTAAGATGTAATTGCCGAAGAAAGCCTGGAAGCCGGAACACGAAAGGTTTAAAAAGTGACGATATCTGAAAACGTTCCCCATTTTATTTTATTGATTTTAGAAATCGCATACACGACTGTAAGGTGTAAAATTTTACCTTTGACTTAACATAAAAAATGTAATAATATACAAATAGTTATAAGCGACAATCTAGGGATATTTATCTTATCCATCCTGTATATTTTATCAGTTTATATCAATATATTAATCTTATATGTCAATAACAACTTTCATGAATGTATCTACCTATTAATGTAATTGAGTACGAGAGACCTGCCATAATTTGACCATTTTATTAAATAGAAAGTATTATTAATTCACAAAAGCTACAGAACCATTGTGAATTTATTATGAAAACATTTTCAAGAGTTTCGTAGAAATCTTTTGTAATAGTTCCAATTTTGTCTTTCTGATATCCCAAATCTATATAGGCCAAGAAAACCCATGTGCAAGCTACGTGATCGCTATCCATTTCGATATGAACCACATAAAATCAAATTCATTGTTTATATGTTTCTTTTATGAGAGAAAGAGGCTTATACGGCAAGTAAAATCTCACATCTTGGGTGAAAGGGAACATTGGTAATAAAATGCTTAGTGAATTGTAATAACACTTCTTTAATCAACAGAACATCGAGCTTTACTTCCAATAGAATAGAGGGACGATAAGATGAGATATCTTTTATATATAATACAGTATTTATATAGGATGAGAAAAAGTGTCTAATCGCTAATGAGGAAATAAAGATTATTATTTCACACATGTGAATGTTATACCGAGTTTTGTAATCACTTCAATGAAATATTTACTCATTTTGCTTGCATCTTTCACACACTAGTACAGCACCTAGAGGTAAAAATATCTAAAATTGAAGAATAATCTCATATATACTGATAATAATTTTTCTTCTACAATAATTATTGTAGTAAAATGTATCATCTTCAGTTTCTATATGGCCCCTATACTTGCTTTTACCTCAAGGGGTGAAAAACACCCCTAAATTTATATGTATAATATTTGAAAAAGCATTGATGATTCTTTCTTAAAACGTAAGATATGTATGCTTTTGGGATCGCTGATTACGAATTTAAAATCAAAATGAAATAATTCAAAATGGCGGCATCAATATGGAGAATTTAACTTTTTTCTAAAGTAAGTGTTTTAAACGGACAAAAAAAATTGAGTATCTAGGTTTTATTATGTATCAGCAAAAACAGTATTTTTGAGAATTTTTCTTTATTACTGGACAATTACAGTAACAAAACGGCGCCATTTTGTTTTAAAAAATGTAAAAATGCACATTGTTTCGGCCATAATTTTTTTGTTTTTTATGATACAGAAACCAACAAAGAGACATTTTAAATTATGATTGATTATCTTTAATTCTGGTCCATATAATTTTTGACGCAAGTGTGGTAGTTTGTCAGATATTCGATATTTAAACCAAATACTTCATCCTATAAACGTTAGAACACTATTTTTAAACTTATATTTCACCGAACCTACGAAAACAGTATTTGAGAATTATATATTTTTTAATTACTTACTACTAACAGTAACAAAACGGCGACGTTTTTATTTAAAAAATGTGAAGAAGCACGTTCTTTCTGTCATAAATTTTTTATTTTTTATGATACAGAAACAGCCAAGAAATCATTTGAAAGCATGATTAATATTCTTTTATTTTGGTTGTTAGCACCTTTGATGTAAGTGCCAGAGTTGCTGAGATATTTAACGTTTAAACTAAATACACCGTCTTGCAAATTTTCGGACACCATCCTTATACTTCGAGGTTTCATAAATCATTAATTCTTCAGAAATCAGGAAAAAATTAAATTCATCCTCAGTTTAGTAACTTTCTTAATTGTTTCTAGTTTTTTCGCTAAATGTAATACTTTTTGAGTTATTTGACGAAAACCGTTTTGAAATACCTCTGTTTTCAAGCTAAAAGCGCAATTTTCAAGTCGTTATAACACTATCAATTTATATGAAAAGTTGGATTATAACCTATTCGTCTCAATAGTGGAGGTCAGAAAGCCAAAGAGTTTGCTGCAGCGACGAAACCTACTCCCCTCCGTTTTCGATGGTGCTGAATCCAAAAAAAAATATATGAATCGAAAGACGACGAAAAGTGTTAGTTTTACACCGTTTAAAGGTCGTGGTTAAAACTTCTCTCACTATTTTTTTTATTCAGCACCCTCGAAAATGGGGATAAGTATTAAAATTAAAAGAGAAAAAAAGTCAATTTCCTACCCCTTGGAAGGGTTACAACAACACATGGGGCTGCTACCGCCCTTCACCCTGCCTCAGTCCCTTGTCAATAAACCTTTAGAAAAGCTTCATATATTTCCTTCCCAAATACGCATAATCATCCCACAATTGAAAGACGGCGAAAAGGGGTAATTTTTGAAGACGTAATTATCTATTTTTTTAGCGTTCATCGTCCTCGAAAATGGAGGGATAAGTATTAAAGCTAAAAGATAAAAAAAAATTCCCACCTATCGCCCTTCACCGTGCCCCTGACCCTCAGACCATCCCTTTTCAAAAAACCTTCATAAAACCTCGTAGGTTTTCTTCCCAAACACGCATAATCATCTCACCAACCAAGAACGACGGAAAGGGGCTGCGGCAAATAGTGGACCAAAAGCGGCAAAATTTGGCTTCCTTACCTCCACTATAAAATTTGACTCTTTTCAGCTACCATCCTTTTAATAATTTCATGTGCCAGCCCCCCGTAAAGGTAGGGCTGGCTAGCCCCTATAAATTAGCAAGCCCCCGCACAGTATAGAAAATTTTATTTCATGCATTTTACTATTAAAATGACAAAAAAAAACCGCAATCTAATTCATTTGACATTATTCCAAAGTTAGAACCTTTAATATACTCGAAAAAATTAAAAAAAAAAACACATTTCCCATTAGGTATGAATTCCTGACATTTTTGTGACGGTTATAAAATATGTATAGACATGTGGCAGAGCTTGTGTGACGTATACAGCGCCACCGCTTGGTAGAAGCCCACAACATTAAGATCGTTGATGGATCTTAATTAGGTATATGTCATTAGCTTGTGAATGTACATTCAGTAACTGATTTCTTCTTCTTCCTAACGCCTTGCCAAATGTTTTGTGTTACATGAAAATTATTCCAGTTAGCCTCCGCTTGCTGTATAGTACGTTTGACGACATCACGTCATTTGTCGCGGTTTCCTCTTAGGCTCACAGCCTCATTAAAACTCTTTCCCATCTGTTCTTTGATGATATCTGGACGATGTTTTGAAGGGTGTCCTCTTCGCCTCTTACCATATTGCTCTCTCTCCGATTTATATGACCTAAAAATGAGCATCAATACGCAGCCTGTCTGATTCCCTGACGGTCCATGTCCCAGAGGTCTAAAGGAACATGGAGAAAACTAAGGGCGTTAGCAAATTTAATCCTTGCGCCTCTCGTGAAATTTCTGTGCTTCCAAATTTGTACACTTAAAATTTTCCTTTTGTTGTAATTTACACTTAGACCATAATCAGAGCTTATTGTCTTAAGACAGTCCAACAGGTCTAGGAGCTCATCTTCGCTTGCTGCAAGTAAGATGGTATCACCAGGAAAGCTTAAGCTGGAAATCTTGATGCCGCCTATAGCTACTCCACCAGTCCTCTAGCACACGTTGCATTACTTGTTGACAATAGATGCTAAAGAAAATCGGTGACAATACAGCCCTGTCTGACGCCTTTGCCGACTTTATATTTATCGAAGATGGCGTTGCCTATTTTCACCAAAGCATAGTTTCCTTCATACAGTCGGCAGATAGTAAATCTTACAGACCACAGTTTTTCCCATTCCGTATTGTCAAAAGCCTTATGGTAGTCTACGAAACAAAGACACATAGGCACGTAATATTCTCTTGCCCTCTCGATAAGTTGTCACAAATTCAGTATTTGCTCTCTTAGTACCGCGTCCTTTAACAAAGCCTGCTTCCTCAGTGTTTGCCAAGACAGATAATTCTGAAGTCTTAGTTGAAGAATATTCAGTATTTATTTACCAACAATCTGTAGTTACCACAGACATCTGGCCGCCCATTTTTATGTGGTACGTAGATTGAGCCTCTCCAATAATCGCATCGGTCTAAATTCCTAGTTAATTTAGGCAACTTTAAGTATTATATCACTAAGAATCCATGTTATATATATTGCGAATTTCAGAGAACAAGCCTAAATTCTTTTAGGACAAAATATAAAAAGAAGTAGGTTAATTAAATCCATAAAAAATAAAAAATCATAGCATCCTGAATAGCTTGTTTGAAAAACTTGTTTAAATATTATAATATTTTTTAAAAAACATGTCGGCATTTTAAGCATACCTACTTTATAACATTCGACAAGCATCCATAGTGAGAATGTGAGGGAAACAATTGTCCTAAAAGTTACATAGTTTTGGCTAAAGTGCGATGTGACAAAATTGCAGAAATCTTGCTTATGATATGATGATGGAGGTAATAGAAAATGTATTTAATTTTTGTTCTTCAAACATCCTAGAAGCAAGATTTAATATATATTATTAATAAATGAATATTCAAAAAATATAATTTTATAGCAAAATAAATATAAAAAATTAATAGTTCAAAAACTACAAAAACACGCTTTTATAAATACTGCACTAAAAAACAAAAAAGAATCATCGATCCTGTTCTCTCTGTCTACCTCAAAAGCGCCTTAGTGTAAGCCGTGTTTGTAATTCTTTATAATATTTAACTATAAAAGCGTGAGGTGTTTTTCGAACGCTATTTCGAACATATTCGATAACACAGGTTTACAAAAAAAAAATGTCCGACTAATGGGATTCCATTACCTACCCCGAAGGTTTTTGACGTGCTGAACACGATGTCGTAATCCGTTTTGCGCCATCACGTCAGGATTCCGAGAAAACTTAACCCAAACGTGCTAAAAATACCTTTTTCGCCTTCGTTCGTGCACAAATTAGTTCACTCAAACGAGCTCAAAAACCCCCGAGTAATAAGTTTTGGGACACAATCTTCAAATTTTGATAAATATCTGGATTTTAGCATCTGCCATATTGGATCCGCCATTTTGGATTTAGAAATTATCAAATTCTGACATCAGATTCGTGATCAGCGACCTCAAAAACCCCGTAACAAAATTCAGGCCAAAATATTGAGTGAATTAATTTGCGCATGAACGAAAAAGGTATTTTTAGCACATTTAGGTTAAGTTTTCTCCAAATCCTGACGTGATGGCGCAAAACGGACTACAGCATCGAGTTCAGCACGTCAAAAACATTCGAGGTGCGGTAATGGAATCCCATTGGTCGGACATTTTTTTTTTTTTTTTGTAAACCTGTGTAATTAAAACGCTGAAGACACCATTAGATTATTTAATCTAATGGTGTCTCTTTGCATTTGCAAAGCACCCCACGTTTTTGTACTCAAATATTATACTTAATTACCACATGGCTTACACTAAGGCCCTCACGAGGTAGACAGAGAGAACAGGTTGGATGATTATTTTTTACTTTTTAATGCATTATTTATAAAAGCGTGTTTTTTTAGTTTTTTAAACTAATAGGTAATTTATTCTTTTACTTTTTAGTCTTATATTTAAGGAGAGAATTTTAGCACTTTCGACATTTATGTAAAAAATTCGACTAAATATTTATAATCTGCGAACTCAAAAATCCCCAGATATTGATTTTCATACGAATCAGACCATAAATTAACTAATCCGCGATTTTGGCGCCATTATTTGAATTGTTAAATTTGGACCGTAATCTGCAACCTTGATAACCCACAGATACCGATTTTCAGTCGAATCCGACGATAATTGATAAAACTTAGGCGCCATGTTGACGCCGCTATTTTGAATCTTTACATTTTGATCACATATTTCTTTTCTAATTACCAAGCCCTTTCTTTCGATACCCATATCAAGTGGGTTGAAAAGAAAATGCTAATTCGTCATCTTGGGGCGGCGGCCATTTTGAACATATTATAATATTGAGAATATAATTCACGTGTCACATGGTACATTTTTTATTAATTTCATTGGTTAAAATACAAAAACAAAAGAGCATAATAGGCTATCAAATCGGTGATAATTTTATCACCCCATATTGACTGTCACTTGTTTTTAATGAATAAAATAGTTTACTGTCAAAATGATAGAAAGTTTCAATAGACGTGTCGAAATCAAAAAATAGTGCTCTTAAGCAGAAAAATGTTTCAACCAGTAGATCACCGTCGATGGGGAGATGCTAGCGAGGAAGAGATTCGAAAGTTAATTGAGAAAAAAACACCAAAAAATACTAAAATTAATAAAGAATCTCAGTGGAATCAGTTCATGAAATTTTGCGCTTCAAGGAGAATCAAAATAACGCAAGAGACAGGGCCGGATTATCCATAAGGCTAAATAGGCTATAGCCTAGGGGCGCCGAAGCGCGAGGGGGCGCTTCGGCAATTCAAAAAAACTATCTAAATTTATCTCCCGACGGCCGACGGATAACATTTACTATTTACCATTGACCTTTGGAAAATAAAATGTATTGTACCGTCTTTTAATGCATAAGGGCTGGCGAAAAAAACAGTCATAAAATCGAGTTGAGATAAGGGATATACACACGATGCAGCGGCAGGGAGCCAGCCTTGACGGCGTGCTTTGAACTCATTTGTAAAAGTGAACTGGTCCGCTGGAATTCCAATTATCTTCAAAGCGTACCGACAATGTTGGCTCCCTGCCGCTGGATCATGTGTAGACCCCTTTTGTACTCCGCCGTCTTATCTGGGCCGAAATTAATAAATTTGTATAAGCCTATTATAGTAGACGGCAGAGAGCCAACATTGTCGGTACGCCTTGAAGATAATTGGAATTCCAGCGGACCAGTTCACTTTTACGAATGAATTCAAAGCATGCCGACAAGGCTGGCTCCCTGCCGCTGGATCGTGTGTAGGTCTACACACGATCCAGCGGCAGGGAGCCAGCCTTTGGTTACATTTTATAATTATATCTGTATTAAGAATTATAAATACCAAAATATTTAACTATTCATTTACTTATATTTAATTTTCAGATATCAGGATCTGAGAGAGAAGTAAATAATATGAAATAGAAAATGCGATATGATTTTAAGTAGAGTCCTGTTCATACGTTTAAGTAATTATCCATATCTGAAGTTTTTATTGCCGTAATCCTTCTGGTTATAACCAGAGGCCTTCTTATATTTACGTCGGTACTTTTTTTTGTACAAGAAAATTATTTATTTGTTATTTGATTATTTTATTTTGATAAAATTGTCGAATTTATTACTTCTGTATTGTATACTTCAGCGAAGAGATGTTTACCTAAACCGTGGATAGTACAAAAAAACACCCGACCTGCGCTGCACTTAAATATGGGTCTACAGACGATCCAATCTATCAACCGACACACTTTGAATGTTGTTATGCGAACCCGTAAAAGTGAGCTGGTCTGCTGGAACCAACATTGTCGGTACTCTTTGAAGACGTTGGAATTCCAGCAGACCAGCTCACTCTCACGAGTTGTCACGACAATTTTCAAAGTATACCGAGAAGGTTGGGTTGGGTGGTTGGATCGTCTGTTGTACACCTCTTTATACTTTCAGCGCCGGTCTCATTGTTCGTCCAAAAGCGCGAAAGCAAAAAACGCTGCAATTTGACTGGCATGCGCCAGCTCAACTTTTTGTGCCAATTAAGGAAATGTATATGTCTCTTATATGTTCCTTTCCAATATATCAACATTTTACAGAATTATTTATAGGAAAATAGGAACGGAAAGAGATAGATATTATATTTTCCGTTTCCTTTATCGTAGCCGCTGGCCACCAGGGTCGGTCTATCCATAAGGCCAATTAGGTTATAGCTTAGGGGCGACAATACGTAAAATGAGGATCGTCGCGAGTTCTTCGCGCTCTCTGCTTATTAAAAAAAAATATTTTGTCCCCCCCCCCTCTAATCAATTTTCGTTTTTGAAAAAAACATTTTTTTTTCATGTCCTTCTTCCTAGTCATCAGTGGTTGGTGGTTGGTTAAAAGATTTTTTTTTTTTTAGATTTCTCGCCCCCGCTCATCAATTTTGAAAGTGGGACAAACATTGTTTTTGATATATCTCCGCCCCCCTCTCGTCAGTTTTGAATATGGATAATAATTGTTTTTATTAATGTTCTTCCATTATGAATAAGAGGGCGCAAATACATGATTAGCCTAGGGGCGCGCCAATCCTTAATCCGGCCCTGGCAAGAGACTACGATTCCAGAAATTGCATTAATATAAAGAAATTATGCTTGCAACATGAGAATAAAAGACGGCCAAGAATATAAAGAATGTGTTGTCAAAACATTATGGAACTCCGCGTCAAAGATTATACAAGAAAAATTCTTCACTGAATATAATATCAAGTTCAATTCATTTACTGACATGGAATTTAAAGAAGCGATTCTAAAAGAAAGCAACTGCAGGAAATACAAGAAAAAAGAAAAGTTAGTGCTGTTGCTTTTACACTAGAAGAATGTAAAAAACTGCAAAAAATCTGAGACGAGAATACGCCTGAAGGGCTTCAAAAAAAGTTCTTTAACATTGTCGCTAAAGAATTGGCATGGCGTGGTAACTAAGCTGCGTATGCATCCATTTATCACTTCAAGAAAGAAACTGACAATTTTGGAAACTGTACTAACCGAATTGAATACAATCCAATATTTAACAAAACGAATCAAGGAGGGGACAAAACTTGTTGTGATAGCAAATGGTTAATACCTAATACAGTAGATCCTGATGTGTGTTCAGTTCAGTTGTTTCTAAAACTAATGGGAAAACGGTCAGATAATGTAACGACCGATAGATTTTTCCTGACACCAAACAGAAATTGGAGATTAGGAAGTACTACAGCATGGTATAAAAACTTTCCCGTAGGTGTTAATACTACCTCCAAATGGACAAAGGAAACCGCTCAAAAAGTGGGAATTGATACCACCAACAAAAAAGTGACAAATCACTCTTATAGATCAACAGCTGTAACCCATTTGGCGAACGCAGATATACCAGAGCAACAAGTCATGAAGATAACTGGTCACAATAACTCAAAGTCCTTAAAGTCTTGTTTACAAATGCAATCCCCACGACATTCTGAAATAGTAAATAAGATGAGAGGGATTGAAACATCTAATAGTGTTTCAGTTTCCCATAGATAGATAGATAGATAGTTTATTGGCCATTAAGTAGATACATAATTATGTACATGTGGCACGTCAAGAATAAAAAAAAATATATATATATATAATTATAAATATAAAATATCAAGATATAAAATATAATATGTAAGTATATAATCGAGACAATATAATATAAAGAAAAAAAAAACACAAAATAAAAGATACAAAAACGTCTTATGTATCATCTTGAATGAGGACTAACTGTCCAAATATTCCTGTATTGAATAAAAAGCCTTCTCAATAAAAAAGAGTTTCGTTTGTTTTTTAAATTTATTATATGCACTAATTTCTTTTAGTTGGTCTGGTAATTTGTTGAATATTGTGATGAAATTGTAGTCTGGTGAATTTTTGAAGAAGCTGGTTTTATGTAATGAGGTGGATAAGTTTCTGCCGTGTCTGGTATTGTAACTATGATATCCACCTATGTAATTAAAATCAGACTTATGTTTGAAAACATAAAGAACGCATTTCCATAGGAATATTGAGGGAACCGTTAGGATATTGTTTCTCTTGAAAACATTTTTGCAACTGTCCATTCGTGCCATATTAAAGATTATCCTGATTAAGCGTTTGACCTATTAACACTCTTTGTATGTTATTGGCAATTCCCCAGGAGACAATATTGTTTGTTAGGTGACTGTACGCCAGCCCATAGTAAATATTTAATAGACCCTCTACGTTTAGACATGATTTCATCTGTATTATTGCAAAACATGTCGAGTTGAGTTTAGAACAAACAAAATCAATGTGGTTGTTCCACGTTAATTTAGTATCTAGGTGTGTTCCTAAAAATTTTGCAGATTCAGAAAGTTCAATGTTATAGAGTTTTTCAAAATTTGAGCCGAATGCGATAATCCACAAGTTGTATGTTAAAACTTAACATTCAAGATATGTACTGTAATAAAGAAGTAAATAATTATTATACTGATGTATACCAAAGCTGTACATTTAACGCTGAAAATATGTATTGTAATGAATAAATAAATAATTATTGTATTGATTGTAATATTTACTGTCAAACTGACAGATCGTTTAAAATTTTTGACTTTTTAAAAAATTTATTTTCTGTTAACGTTCATTATATTCTCTCAATAAATATAACACGTGTTATGATTAATAATCGGTGATACCACTCGTTAAAACCTATAGAAAATTAAACTCGTGCTTCGCACTCGGTCAATTTTTATCGGTTTTACCTCGGGCTATCACCGATGATAATCATAACACTAGTTATATTATCCCCGAGTATACTATATCGTACTGTCATCAGAGCTACATACAATTGCCAAGTTCCATGATGATACAACAATTAGAAGAGGGTGAAATTCAGTTCCTTAGACAATATTACATACATAGAGGTAATAAAGCATGTTAAAAAAATACAGCAAGCACCCAATGAATAAATATGTAAATATTTCATTTATAGTTCAAACATGGCTGTAAAATATCACTGCAGTTTGTTTTTTTTGTAAATGATATATACTTTTATATTAATATATTCCGATAAAAAGTCTAAATTTGCCCGTAAATTTTTTACAAATGCGTTTGAATGTATTTCCTATCCCCAGAAAATACAACTTTCACATCCTGTTGTAGCTTTTCTTTCTTTGACTTTGCATGCAATGATGAGTGTAGTGAACGTGAAATTGATCGACCGCCATCGTGGAAAAAACATAGTAAATCTAAAATTGAATTTTATAAAAAGCACTGTTCATTAGACTATCTTTTCCCATACAGGTGACTGATCTGATGACATACTAATCTTCCGAAGTAGAAAATGCACCCAAATTTATGCATGATATAAATTGCCTGGTAGTCACCAGTATAAGAGCTCCAAGGTTTATTGTCTCACTGACTAAAAAGTCATTACTTATCTGATAAGAATTAAAAATGTATCACAACTTAGATTGACTTGTTAAAGATTTCTTAAATGACTTTATTTCTTTTAACATTCAATAAAGTAATCCTAAAAAGCAGGAGGTAATTGTCATGGATACTTTGGGATGGTGGTAGAAACGCACTTTTATTAGATTCTTGCTGCTTGATACTCACACAACGCGGGTAATACGACCTCTGAAGGCTCTGGAAAGGCCTTGTGTAGGATAGGCTCCACATTTCGACACGTGACACAAACCCAATATCCGAGTAAGCTGGGATTAAGTTCTTCTTCCGAAAAAAATCCAAGGCCGGGAATCGAACTCAGGACCTCTGGGTGAGAGTAAAGTGTGCTTGCCTCTCAGCCAAGCAGTCGTATCAAAATAAAACTAATAATAACATATTCATATTTTATGAACAAATTCATACTTTATGAATTTGTCTTTCAACGCTTGGCAAATCTGTTAAATACAGACAAAAAAGTCATATACATTTTTCTATTAAATTAGTACCGATATTCTAGTAACCAATTTGGAGCTGGAACTTTGAGTTGGAAAATAAAGCTCGAGAGAGTAGCTGGTCATTTTCTTAAAATTGTGGATTAATATCAGCTGAAATTAGAGCTACGGAACATCTGGAGTTCCTCAAGGCTCCATTTTAGAGTAGCTGGTCATTTTCTTAAAATTGTGGATTAATATCAGCTGAAATTAGAGCTACGGAACATCTGGAGTTCCTCAAGGCTCCATTTTAGAACCAGTGCTGAGTTAATTAGATCATTAATGACCTTCAAGGGACCCCTGCGTTATTCAGTTAATTAACGTTGGACAGTTGCAGACATAGTTCCACAAACGGCAGAAAAATCAATGACAAATATTTTTACGAGGCATAATACCCATAACTTCAGGAAATTAGAGATAGGCAACCTCCGTTACCTTCATTAAAATCAAACTGCCTATCTGGTTATTACTCTCGACAAAAGGTTTAATTGGGTCTCCTATGTAGATCCGAGTGTAGGTCACATTGTGGTATGGTAATTAATTTTCTAAAAATGATTTATAAAACATGGTGACACGCTAATCCTTACACTCTCATTATATTTTTGGTCATACCTTCCTCCTAATTATACTCTAATTCCATTGATTTGTTGATCGTAAGTGGAGCTTTATGTATCCAATACTTGTTGGTATTGGCAACGGGTCGTTATTTTTTATAACGTCTCTAGGGAAATAAAGTAAATTTGGGAGAATTTTCTCTTTTATCTAACAAGTATTAAATTAAATGTTTTTACTTTTTTGGAAGTAAATCCAGACAAGCCTTACTTGCTATCTGCTATATCCGATATTATTTTCAAAAATGTTGCTATTATAATGATATATGATTTAATTTATCTTGACAGTAGTTGTCATTTGAATAGAAGCCGAATCCTAAATTTATTATACGTGCGATTTTTTTGTTGTCGACTAAAACAAGGGCACGTTCGACCCTTGGTGCATAAATGACTATTACATACCTTACACTTAATCGATAAATTGATTACAAATACACATTGTATGAATCTGCTAATAAGTTTATATTAAAAAGCTTGGATACAGTTCAGAAGAGAGCACTAAGTATCTACTTGGGAGCTAAAAACAAAACACTGCTTGTCACTTTGAGCTGACGTTTCGGAGTCACTTTTGATTTTTCAAAGAATACAATCTGAATACAAAAATCTTTATATTACCTCTAAAATTTCTAATAAGTATTGATCGAAAAAAACTCCCCACCTCTTTGCTCCGGTAAATTTGCCAAAGATCTAAAAGAATTAAGTTAACTTTAAATAGTTATAGTGCTACACAAAGCAAACTGGACACACAAAGTAAATTATTGAATTGAGGCAATATCAAATGAAATGAAATTGAACTGAAGTGCTTGCCCAATAAAGAAGACTGCATTTCAGTTCGTTCATGAAACTTAATCATCCATACAAACTTAACTCATTCTTGAAAAATATAAAACGGTATATTGAATATCATGCGAATGATTCAAAATTCGTTCAAATTAATTTCAAGAAGAATACCACGATAGAAATAAATGAAAGACATCTAGTGAAATTTTGAGATTATTCTGTTATAGTTACTAATACATGACTGAATGTTACATTATATATTCCTAAATATGTTTAAACTTTATCTCATAAATCGCACAAAAAATCAATAACCAGTATTTATAAATAGTATATACCCTCCTCTCCACAATTTATTATCTTGCAGAACTAGATAAAAATATTATTAGAGGAATAAATTGTATTTAATATTTAATTGGTTAACTTAAGAAATTCTAATATTTCATATGATTATGTTACTTCTATGTCACAATATTCTGACTGTCGTTTTGTTACCTTTAATGGCATATCTTTGCTATGTGATACGTCTGATAGCATCACGGTATCTCCCGCAGTTGCCTGTTAGGCGTACGGTGTCATCAAATCGTTCTCCCATCAAATCATTTGGTAACATTAGTCCATAGATTTTTAGGGCCGGGTGAGGGAATATATGCTGCACACAACAATTATATAAAAAGTTCAATAAACCTACGAAGAGTATGTAGTAGTTCATTAATGGTGTTAGGTACATTTCTTGTCCGGTGGATAGGTGTAGTGTTGTCAAAAGACCTGAAAGGGAGTAGATTTACCACGCGCTTAGCAACATACGTACCTATTTCATATTTGCACATAACATTTCACCACAATAACAAAGGCCCACAAAAAAAGTGATCTGAGCTGGGGTACTGACCATACCTATCCCTTGTATTTTGAGCCGTTGAACACGAATCTAACCTTAGTTTTTCCTCAGCACGTCAGGTTTTTTGAACACTATAAAAGTCTGCTGGATCGTAATATTGCTTACTCAGATCATTTAAATCAGACTCAAAAAGTGATTCAACTTTAAAACTTTATTCTAATGACATTGTGGTTCTTCGGTATTGACCACACGACTCAAAGAAAACCGTTAAACCCCATAACTCCTTAACCCCATAACCTCTCAACCCCTTGGAAGTCGATGAAAGGAGTGGAAAATCTTCATTGAGGAGATTGTGACCTCGGATTCTTGTGCTTGAGTATCATACATCCACAATCTCATGATCCCATAACCCCATAGCCCCTTAACTCTGAAGATCCAACGGAAAAATGGAGATTATAAGTAGGGTTATTCGTGCCATTGTGACATTAGAATCTTGGAAACAAGCATCCGATAGCGTCTTAGCTCTCCAACGGCAATCCCTCTATCCTCATAACTCCCTAACCCTGAGGGTTTAATGAAAAAATTTCGCTTTCGATTAGGGAATCAATTAGATTGTGCCCGCGGAACTTTGTTACCTTGTTACCAATTAAGCCCATTCCAGCAGCAAATCCTTCTACTACATAACACTGTAAACCTATAACTGCATAACTCTGGGAATATAATAGAAAAATGTGAAAAATCTGAACAGGAGAATTCATGAGATTGTGTTTTCGGAACCTTGAAATCGAGTAGCCCGTGACCACTTAGCTTTTGAGAATTCAATGAAAGCAAATTAGGGAATCTTAATTGGAGATTCAGTGATAATGTAACTTTGGAAGTGGAATATCTTTTTAAGTGATTTCTGTTTAGGTGACTTCATTTGATATCTTGCTTTTGATAATTTACGGTTCTTGCTCTACATCACATGTTCCCTCTTCAACATAAAACAAAAGTTTGCCATCATATCTCATCCTACCTTCCTTGATATCGTAAGATAGAAGAATTGCAAAAGCAAGAGGTCAAATGAAGTCACCTGAAAAGATACACCACTTCCAAACTTACATTCTCATTGAATCCTCAATTAAGATTCCCTAATTGATTTTCTTGAATACCCAGAATCACGGAGTTATACGACTATAAATGTTGCTTTTCAAGAGCTAAGGGATCACGGGCTACTCGATTTCAAGATTCTGAGAACATAATCTCATAAATTCCCCTGTTCAGATTCTCCACATTCTTCTATTGTATTCCCAGAGTTATGCAGTTATGGGTTTACGTGGTTACTCTAGTAGAAGGGTTCGCTGCTGGAGTGCTATAGGCTTATTTGATAACAATGTAATAAGGTTCCGAGGACACAATCTAATTGATTCCCCGGAGAGCCTCCTATTTTTTTCATTGAATCCTATGGGATTATGTGGATAGAGGGATTGCCGTAAAACAGCTATGGCAGCATATAGTGTTTGATTTCAAAATTATAATGTCACAATGACACGAATCCCCTGCTGAAAATCTCCTTCTTTTCCGTTGGATTTTCAGAGTTGAGGGATGCTTTATGGGATGCTGAAGTTATGGAATCATGGAGTTGTGGACGTATGACACTCAAGCACAAGGATCCGAAGTCACAATCTCATTAACTCCCCAATCAAGGTTCCCCACTACTTTCATCGGCTTCCCAGGGTTATGGGGTTAAGGCGTTATGGGGTTTTACGATTTCATTGAGTTATGAGGTTAATACTGAAATACCACATTGTTATCAGGATGAAGTTTTAAAGTTGAATCACTTTTGGAGTCTGATTTATATGAGCTGGGTAAGGAATATCACAATCTATTTTTTTGTGTTAAAAAAAACCTGACGTGCTGGGGAAGAACTAAGCTCAGATTCGTGTTCAGTGGCTCAAAATACAAGGGACAGGTTTCGTCTGTACCCCAGCACAGACTACTCCCTTTTTGTGGGCCTGTATAATTTTAATCTATTACTCTTCATACAAGATGGTCTACTTTGGAGCCGTTGTGGATAATACTTGCAATTGCGAATATGAAATTCGACGAAAAATACAAATGGCAAGATCTAAAATTTGACAGTTGAACATAATTTGGCGTGATAGAAATATCACGAATCGTACAAAGATAAGACTTGCTAACGCTCTAGTTTTCTCCATTTTTCTTTAGGCCTCTGAAACATGGACCATTAGGGAAACAGACAGACGACGCATTGATGCTTTCGAGATATGGGTCTACGAATTCCCTGGACCAACATCCGATTCTCCATGAAATACGTCCCCGTACAGCGATTTTCCAACGTCGCATTCTCCCGAATCCCCTCATTTTCTGGTCATATCAACCAGAGAGAGTACAATATAGAACGGCTGTTAATTCAGAGAAAACTAGATGACAAAAGGCGAAAAATATTCCCTACTAAACGTTGGGCAGATATCAGCAAAGAACTGTTGGGAAACAGTTTTGACGAGGCTGTGCGCTTAACCGGTAACCAACAAGAGGCCAACAAGAATAATCCATAAATCATCTGTCAAGACGTTGTGAATAAGAAAACCTTCTATACGGGCAAATACTTCAATGCCCTTTCTCTATTAAAACGTCGCGCGTCGACAAACTAGAGGTTTCAATATTAAACATTTGTTATTCAGTATTACTTTCGGCGTATTTTTTTATCTGTTCGTAGTCGTTATCATCTGTTAAGAAGGAAGGCGAAATCACTGAATCAGTTACAACCAGAGTATAAACACTATTGACAATCCGTTCTGAAACATACAGTAGTGTACTTCTCTATTTTTCAAGCGCTATATAACCCCAACACATTTTCGATGTCCACTATCTTCTATTAGATGCTCAAGTATCAGTGCGTATTTTTGGGAATCTATTCACATAGTTTTTCTATAAACCGAATCGGAATTTGTTGGTGAATAATATGATATTATATCTGCTATTTGTTTCAATTATTGCCCATTCAACCTTTGTTCGTTTGTGATTGACGCTTAAAGGATCGCCTTTCAAAAGCTTACCAGATACAGGCCGCCACAACTAGCACTACTAGCACAATATAAAAGAGTCCTTAAAGCAAAATTAGGGACGACTACTCTTAAAAAGATTTCGCTTAAAAAGCAATATGTGCTACTTTCTCAATGACTACCAAGAACTGATTAATTAGAAATTATAGTCCAGTATGCCAGTTCCAATTACAATTAGTATAAATAAACATGTTGATTATGTAGTAGTTTCAACAAAAATCATATCACTTCAACACAACACTCTAATACTCTATTCGCCGCGCATTTTCTCAACCACCATCTACATGTACTTTGGCATTTCGAACTCATAGTGTTTTTGTGTTTGTGGAAGTTACTTCATCGTTAGTCACGCCAAAGCTTCCAGAAGATCCTCAATGCTATAAATCTTGTTATTTTAATTTTCAACAACGTTACATATGTTTTAACGTATTATTAACGATATAATTTTTTCTCTGGCGATCTACTTTAGTTTCAATTTTTGTCTGTGATTATGACACCTAAATAGTAGATTTTACTGCTTATCTTGGATCAGAAGTACCCCAGGGCTCAGTTCTTGGACCCCTACTCTTCATATTATTCATTAATGATATTTGTCAGGATATATATATGCCGATGATCTCAAGTTATTTACCTCTATTAGGTCAACAGGTGAATGTGATAAATTACAGCAAGATCTCACAGAAATTAATAACTGGACTAATACTAATAAGTTACCGTTAAATATATCGAAATGTAATGCTATGTCCTTCACAAGGAAAACTAATTCAATAACTTTTTCGTATAATATAGGTAGTAAAGCCGTTACCAGATGTTTCGAATTTAGGAATTTGGGTGTTATCTTTGATTCTACACTAATTTATATTCTTCATATTAATTACATTATAACTGATTCCAATAAATATCTGGGTTTCATTATGAGAAACTCAAGGCACTTTAAAGATGTTTCAATTACTTTGCTGTTTATCGCCTTTGTCAGGTCTAAACTAGAATACGCTTCAGTTGTCTACAGCCCAAACTATGAAACTCATATTTCAATCTTAGAAAAAGTGCAGAGGAAGCATCCTAAATACCTTTCTTATAAGTCTGATAGTGTTTATCCAGCTGTTGGCATACTGCAATCTGAATTGTTGGCTAGATTTAACTTAAATGGACTAGCGTTACGACGAGTATACTTTGCTGTACTCTTTTTACATAAACTTTCAACCAACAAAATTGACTGTCCTGAGCTATTAAATCGTATTCTTTATTTTATTTACCAACTCCTTGTACTAATTTATTAAAATTTTCACCTATTTAATCTATGTGCTCACAGTTTACCCACCAACTATAATATTTGTAATATAAGGAAATGCATTTTAGGTAATTAAGTTATACAGTAGAATTGTATTATTTGAGATTATCTTTATACATATATTGTTGTTTTTATCATTTGTATCTTCCTGCTTTTTAATTGAATTTTTTCTGTCTGGGCAATTGTACCTTCAAATAAATAAATAAAACAGTATCGATTTTTGTTAAATTTTACTTCTAACATTTATAAAGCAAAATACTAAACGAACCCGCAACATTTTCTTTAAATCGCTTTTTCTTGAAAGCTGTTTGTCCTAAAGGTTATATTCAAGATGTAATATTAGCCAAGGGATCACGATTAAGCCTTAAAGTACTGAAAACGTAAACTACAAAAAAAATTGTAAAATAAGAATGAAATAAATTATTGTTCTTAATACCGTTGTTTAGTTTTCAGTTAAATTTGGATACACCCGTTCTTTTTAGTTTATTTAACGTTACCCTCTATTTTTTTGTTTTTGTTATTTGAATATTAATAACTAGAATTAATTATAATTTTATTTAAAAATTTATACATTTTCGCACAATTTGTGAGGCAGTTTGTAGTAGTTTTGATTCTGCTGCTATCTAAAAGAAGAAAGAAGTTAAGTTGAGAAGGGTAGGAAATAGACATATTATGTTTGTCCTGCATGGTAGCTCCTGCAATACGTGAAACTTTTCTACTTAAAATACATGTTTGTCCCTATTGATGAAGTGAAGTTGGTGGTTGTGTTTATGCTATTTATTGCATCTCCTGTCACCGGCCGGCCGAAATTTTCTTACAAAAGCTCTTTGGAACAATTATTTCCCACTTCCTGATCACAAATAAGCCACTGTAAACTGCCGCATATCGGATTCCCGAAGTAATCAAGGAGTTTCTTTACTATTCTCAGTAATAAATAGGTTAAGACTATTTATGTTACTAATTTTTTGTCTTATATCAACTCTCTGAAGTCTTTAACCGAATTATATAAAATATGCAAGCCGGTAATACACTTGGTTGATATCAACTTTTACATTAAATGTATTTTGATAAAAGAGATTTTCAGTAAATTACTGCGTTATATCCTACGCTTTCAGTAGCTGGACCGATATTGACTTTATATTCATTTAGAATACGTTTCTCCTATCTCGTATGCTGACAGAACATCAAAAGCTATATGGCTTTTTATGTGATATAAGACAAATGTTTATTGAAAGGAATATAAAACAATTAGGATTGAACACCAATAATTTTAGTAAATCGAAATTTACTATTATGCAGGGTGATCCACGAGAAAAAGGGCAAACTGTTGTGGTAGTAGAGTTCACTTTGGTGAATTAGGACATGCCTTTGATTTATGAGTTTTGCACCATATTTCTTAGGGTCATATCTTTTAAACTATTTGCTAGAATTGGCTTATATTTTATAAGTTTAGTACACTATTAATTGTCAATTCACGTGAATAATGAAAGACAGAAAATTCCAGGGTCGGACTATTTAATTTTTATTTGTAGTGTTCCTATGAAAAAATTTACCTAGGATTCATGTTACTTAAATTATATTACTAAATTATGAAACCACATACAATAAGGATAAAAAATGTGCATTTTATTTATTTGCCACACATGGTGAGTTTTTGTCAAAACAGATTAAGTAATTTTTCTTGACTATTTTTAAATTGTTTCTTTCTATTTTTGGACACTGTAAATTTTACACGTCACTGCCCAGTCAGAGATGATATGGTACATTAATTTTCAAAAAAAAAAATAGTGTGGCTTGATACTTTGGCACATTGTAATATTTAAAAGTAGCCCGTTACTTATTACACATGCCATTAGTTACTGTTACTGTTGTCTACTACTACTTCTGGAAAAATGCCATTACTCCAGTCAAAAAGGGAAAATTATAGGAACAAAACTGATAAATTCTTGAAACTTGGCAAAGATGTTCATTAAGACCTATTATTTAACATAATAAAGGTCCCAACTCAATCTGTTGCGCTCAAGCTGCCATGAGCCATCTTGAAAAACTGGTACTCCGAAATTTTGTCAGTATCTCGCTAACATTAGCGATATCAAAATTATGTTCTATGTAAACAATAAAAATTATAAAATTTTCTATAAGAAATGTTATATGCATGCTTCCGTTTATTACTATAATCCTCTGCAAAATGTTGACTTATCCTATAACATGTTATATGATCAACTGGATTAATAAAGTATTATTATTATTATTAATATTATTAAAAATACCTCGATAACATTCTAAGAAAAAACTGATATATTGCCTAACCTGTGTACAGTTCGCTTGAACTTGAAAAGCGTACTGTAGTGCAGTTCAAATAGTTTCCATACTTTTGTTTTTTTTATGTTCTTAACCTTTGGTTTCTAAAGTTATAATATAATTTTATTATATATTCCAGTGGAATTAGTAAAAAAAAGACTGAAATTTATTGTAATTCGATTCAGGATGCCACGTTTATTAAACGATAGTTTTACTGATTACGAACATGACCTTCAATTTGGTCCACTTTTTGATCGCCGGAACACTGTTTATTTAACGATTTATTGTTGAAAAATTCCAAAAAATCGGCCTTTTTTAAGATACTCAAAAATCTTTAACGATAGGTTTTTCAATATGTAAATACTGTTAGAACTTTGCAAAACGGTTAATTTGAGAGGTACTTCATTTAAAACGCTTGAAAATTTGTTTAAATAATTGCAAAAACCGTGAAAATTTTCGCAATTCGCAAATATTTTTCATTCTTTAACAAAAGCACTTTAGTGCTTAAAACTTTGACAGGATATATCTTTTATTACCCCAAAGTTACCAATAAAGTTTCATGAAAAAATTTTAATTAGTTTAAGAGATATTTAATTTGTTTTTTAAAAACATAAATAATGTAAAATACAAGTTCACCCAGTTCCCGTTGCCGTAGAGAGTTGATTCGTACATCATTATTTTGTTGGGACTTAAATTTTATGTTTTCATTAATGGTAAATCAAATTTGCATTATTTTCAACTTCAAAATGGAGTTTGAAAAAGTGTCACATTTCTTGCTAATAACTTTTAAACAAATGAAGATATTGCAATATTGTTCTCATATCTTTGTTGCTGGGATTTTCCCACACATTTTCAAAAAAGTGACTTTGTTGCCTTACTAGAAGCCGAGATGATTTTTTTTAATACATTCGTAATTTGTTTATTAATAAGCATTAACAGCTGAAACTTGGCGAACAACTAGTTTAATAGTCTATCTTTGTAATAGAGCTGAGTTTGGGGGGATAAATGAATTTTGCAACGATAACAATTAATTTTAAATCGGCGTTAGAATAGGAGAGAGAAGCATGAGTCATATCTGTAACACGTTCATAAAATGATCAAGACGAGTTCAAATCCGTGCGTCAACAAAATATTTACCGTTTCTCTCTTTTTTTTTAAATCTGGGGTAGCGTGATAAAACAATAATATCTGTCATGTCGATGTTTCCCTAATTGAACAATAATTTGTTATAAACAATTATTTTTGTTAAAACATTTTTTTCTTTATTAACTCGAAAAATAATTTTTTTGCGAGCAATTTTTCAGACAATAATTGTTTCTAACAAAAAAACAAACAATTTTCTATTAAACAGTTTTCTCGACAATATCGTTTTTCAACATCTTATCTTAATTAAAGAATATTAAATGATCATTCGATATTTTTACATTTTTATTCATACATTAGCAAAAACCTCAGTAACATTTTACTCCAAAATTATAGGAAAACAGTTTATACAAAAAAAAATGAGAGTTTACACGCTTCTAACGATCGGCATTGTGAAGCCTGAAAGCGTCACTTTTGGCACCTAAGCAACCGTGGTATTTACGGATCGGTTGCTCGGTGCCAGTTCCCTAAAGTAGCTGGAACAGTAGGGCTGGAGTAACTACAGTGGAAAAACGGTAAATTCCAGTGAGTCAAATAGGGAAAATTAGACTTTTACACCAACAGCAGTAAAACACATAATTCGGAATACATCTTCATTTCCTATCATTTACAAAGTAACTTACGCGGTTTACTTACAACTCTAGAGCACTTCTGACTTCTCGCGGTCACGGCTGGGGAACTCTATTCTTTCTGCGCACTGATGATAACGTAGGCTGGACTTGCGATGTTTCGGAACACGGGTACTTGCACGCCTTGAAGAATTCCTTTTACCAAACTTAGTTGCTGGTCCTGCTGGTGCATGTCTTCCACGGTCGGTCGGTCGGTCGGTCGGGCGAAACTGGCGAAACTGGCACATTGTTTCGACTCCAACTGTTAGTTCTCCTATTTCAAAACGGAGACAGAGTGGGAGGCATGAGCAGGCACGGCGCATACAAGTATGCGATTTGTGGACTTTGTAATTGTTTTCGGTTTTCGGTATTAGAAAAATTCGGTGTCAGACTTACTTGACTTTGGATCCTGCTTCGACACGTCTAGTCGTTAGGGGAGCTCGCGAGGAACTCACTTTTTGTTCTTATCTCCACTGGCAGCTAGTCTGTATCCGTAAGTAGCGGAAAAGTGGGAGAGATGACCACAACTCAATGCGTACAAAGATCAAGTGGTGTAGGCTCGAATTAGAATAATTTTATTGAAATATTTCCGCTTACGTTTTACGGCTGGTCTCTGGTAGGCACTTCTGCACGCTCGAGCGGGCTAGAATCGACTGAAGTATCTTCGCGGTAGGCAATGGCTCGCATAGAGATTAGCCTCCGCGCTTTGGAGTGATTTTCGGATGGTTTAACATCGACGCGTAAATTTTTGGGTGCAACTAGACCTGCCCAAATGCGCATCGTTACACCATGTATGACTAATATGATTCAATTTCAATAGGAAGTATTCTACCATGCTGTTTTATATATATTCCGAAATCTAAAGGAAAATATTAAGCCCAAGAGTAGCCCAAGTATTTAATAGATATTCGAAGTCGACAACGCCCGACTGCAACTTTATTTATTTTATAATAGTCTTGCTAAGAATACCATATACCATATTTTAAGGTAAAATTGATATATCATCGAATCTATATAAAGTATATAAAGTTGGTTCGAACCGCAGACCTCGGTTTAGAAATTCTGTACCAATTCATATTTTTGTGCGCTTAATCAAAAACCTTAGTAACGTTTTGCTAAAATTAAAATAAAAGCTGTTTCACATAAAAAAACCGCTGCCCAAGGAATCACTACTTCCACATCCAGATTCTCTATCCAAGTCACTCACAACGAAAAAACTTTGTATGTGAAAATAATTGTTTATGGAACTTTAATAATATAATATTTGAAGTCCTCTACCCCAAAAACCCATAAAACGATACCCCACATCGGTAGTGGGGTGGGGGGTGGTGATAGGGGGGTGGATGAAGTAAAAAAATATTTTGAGGTTTCTGGTTCCTGTACATACACTAAATCACAATTTTTTTTCATCCCCTTTAATAAGGGGGTGAGGGTGGTAATGGGGGTGGCTAATGTCAAAAATTTTTTTGAGACCTCAGTTTCTCTTGTATATACTAAATACCAATTTTATGGACTCTTACATGCGTGATTGACCTATTTACCCCAAATTTACCCCAATTTACCCCCCAACCCTTCGACGGAACAAGATGAAAATATAATCTAGTTCTAGATCTCGTTAAAGTACATATGTGTACCAAATTTCAAGTCAATATCTTAAGCGGTTCCAGAGTAAACGTGCGCACAAAAAAAAGTTACAGACAGACAGACAGACCGACAGACAGAAAATTTTTTTTTCGCTCAAACTTAAAATCTCGACGTTTCATGACATTTTAAGCCTATTTGGCCAATAAAAGTTTTTTTAAATTTTTTTGTCGTTACTATACTTCCACTGGACGTGGAAGTAATTATCCGAAAATAACTTTGATCATAGAGTTCAATTTTGCGAAATTATGCGGGAAAGATGTAACAATAAACCAACATTCTGTTTTATCATTGTTTTATTAGTAACAATGCGACATTTTTTCTAAATAGTTCTGTTCGTAGATATAATTATCGCTATTGGTCCAAGAACAACCCGTATTGGATGTTATCTTTCCATACGCAGCGGCCGCAAAAAATTAATGTGTGGTTGGGTGTAATTGGACATCATTTGATTAGACCATTTTTTATAGAGGGTAATTTAACATCCATAATTTACCTGGACTTATTGCAAACCCAAGTACTTTCCGCAATCGCTGCAATTTTTCCGGGTGATGATTTACCAGTTGCCGATCGCATATGGTTCCAGCAAGATGGTGCTCCTCCACACTATGGAGTTGACGTAAGACAGTACTTAAATGAGGTGTTTCCAGGCCGGTGGATAGGCAGAAGAGGGTCAATGGAATGGCCAGCTAGATGTCCTCCTGACCTTACTGCCCTCTCCCTTTTTATGGAATAATTTAAAGGGTTGTGTCTATAACAATAGGCCAAATAATTTGGAGGATCTGAAAGATGAAATACGGGCGGAGACTGGTCGAATACCTCAAACGATATTCCGTAACTGTTTATGACACTTTCAACAACAACTTGCACATTTCAAAGATGTTAACGGAGCTCAGTTTGAACAGCTTATTAGATAATTTGTTAATTCTTTTTCAATAATACAGTTTATTATGAATCTTTTCTTTTCCTTAAAAAAAATGATTCAGGAAACAAATCATATTGACGAATTTAGATTTTCGTAGTGCCGTTAAAAATATTTCCCTTGATGTATCACAAAGGGTAGGTTGGCCATTTGAAAAAAGAGTTGGGGATGTGTAAACCTAAAAATTATTAATTACAGCAAAAGTTGCATAATTGAAAATAATAATCGACCTGTCCAAGGGTTTTTAATACAATAAATATTTTAAAAGTTACGGTCATGTTTCATTACTTTTTACACACGCTTTATTGGTGATACAAAAAAACTTGCTTTCAGTTTTTGCCGACCTTGACCTCGGATCTGACTACATGTAGCTTAATAATAATAATAATAATAATAATAATAATAATAATAATAATAATAATAATAATAATAATAATAATAAGTGGCTGTCGGTACTACCAGCTCTCCTCTGTGTGTGTCGGAGCCACAGAGTATAAAGGGTGACTGGATTTTATAAACTAATAATAATAATAATACTTTATTAATCCAGTTGATCACATAACGTAATTATAATATAATGTTGACTTTCATCAACACTTTGCTGAGTAAAAATATAAAATATAAAATTACAAAAAAGGAACACATATTATGTATGCAATACTATATAAATATCACATGGTCAGTACTAGCATAAATATAACAGATATATACATATATGTATCAAATGTAAACTTCAACAGTAAATACAAACGAACATACGTAACACGAAATATCACAGGATGTCATCAAAGTCTTCATACAATGAATAATAACATTTATTACATAACATTATTTTAACAGAATTTTTAAATTTTTTGAGATCAAGCAATTTGTATGAATTTGGAAGTTTATTGTACACTTTTACTGCCAAGTATTGTAACTCTTTTTCAAATAAAGATAACTTATGTTTTGGTATTTCGAGTGTTAATGCATATCCAGTGTAATATAAGTGATTAGCGTTTAGAGAAGGTATATCGTGCATAGATTGCTAACTGTAGGATAAATATACATGGTAGCGTTAATATATTTAGTTGTTTAAATATATCTCTACAGCTCGCTCTTCTATTGGCTCCTATTATAAAACGTACCGCTCTTTTCTGTAACTTAAAAATACGAATAGTTTGTGTTAAGGCACCCCAACCCAAGATACCATAAAATATCACAGAGTGGAAGTGTGCCTAATAATACGTCACCATCATCTCTCGTAACTGGTTTATACAGTAACAAATGGGGGTCATTTTTTACTAATAACATCAATGTGAATGGTCCATGAGCAATTTTCTGATATATGTACACCAAGAAATTTCACAAATAAATTTTGTTCAATGGTACCATCTTTTGTTTTAATTAAATGACTGTAATTAAAATCGGTGTTTGATGGATTGTAGGCGAATATTATGGATTGTGGGACATAATCGTTTACATAAAGTATTTATAATAAGGGTCCTAAGACCGGATCTTGAGGAACACCAAAAGAATTTTCTAATATATTAGATTAATGGTTATTTAATTCTACATAGTGTTTTCTTCCTTGTAGGTATGATTTGAACCAATCCAACGGTTTACCATGCAGTTCGAGTTTATTTAAGAGGCGTTGGTAACACACCACGTCAAAGGCTTCGCTTAGATCTAAGAAAACACCAATACATTTCTTTTTATCATCCAGCTTGTTATAAAGAGTTGTTAAAAATTTAATGATTGCGCTAGAGGTTGAAATTCCTTTACGAAAGCCAAATTGGACTTTATTGAATAGTTTATATTTTTCCAAAATTGCTATCAATTTACCCGCTATATATTTTTCAAATATTTTAGAGAAACTACTCATTATACAATCAACCTACAAAGGAATTACCACCTAGCCATATTCTACAGTTTACAAAATATTTTATGAAACTTGCCTTAATGGAATTAAACTAGAATAATGAGTGAACAGACATAAAAAACACATACGTGTCGGACTGAGAAACTAAAACTTTTTAAAATTTCATTTAAAAAAAGGCAAAACTCATTATTAAAATTAATGATATAACCAAACAATTACATTTAATTAACATTCCGCATCTAAAAACATTAATTATTTTAATTGATATAAACAGTAATAAAACAGCTATGCTAATTCAGTCAATTTTCCACAATGAAAATAATTTAAATATGTCAAACAGTCATGAATAATACCAGTTTAAATTCATGAATCTGTGATGATATAATTACTGGCATAAATCTGGTACAATACAAGAATTTGCAATTCATAAAGGCAGATGGCAACATCCAAGTTATATTCAGTTTATTGAAAGTTTTCCTAATGGATACATTTTGAACAGACTTTAAGACAATTAACGTATAATTGTTGTTATTTAACTTACAGCGAGAACCCCAAGTAAAATTTCACTGGGAATGTGGCCCGAAATTAGATAAAAGGAAGGAATCTTGGGAATCGCAACGCTTTAAAACCCTATTTAAGGGTGTTGTGTTGATATATTTGCTAGATTTTATTTTATACCATTTTTATTTTGATATTTAGAGCGGATAGTCAGCTTTATAGCTAGGAGTTGGTGTCAATCTTTGTATATAATTTCATTCGAATTAACAATCATATGGAATCTTCATACCATCAATACCTTCGTATTGATATAACTGATCGATTAGAGCAGCTATCGAGCTTGGTTGCTGCTGACTGTTTAAATAAATTAATTTCAAATTTGCAAAAAAAAACGCTTCTATATTATTTCATTGCTTCAGCCATTGCTATAAAATTGTTCATATATCAAAAATATAAAGAAAATGGTTGGCTGAAATCCATTACTCTGATTTTTTTATAAAACTAATTGTTAGTTTGCAAAAAAAAACGCTATTAAGTCATTTCATTGTACTTCGCATTGGTTTCAATTTGTTAGTTTTTATATCCATAAGTAGAGAAAAACATTGGCTGACGTGTACGTTGCTGAATTTCAGAAATATTCCCAGTTTACTCCAAAAAATATCAAAGTAAGAAAATAGTCCAATCAGTGGGGGATTTTTCTCTGCAAAAGGTGGAGTAGTAATGATATTGATGTATATCATTCAAGTCAAGGCTGATAAAAAAAATTAGGTATTCGACCTTGAGAGGTGGGGGAGACGCAAGTAAAGATGCAATTGTTTGTTTTTTAAATAATTCGGAACGCTTGATCCTATGAGAAAATCATTTAAGACAAAATTCTTTATTAAATAATGTACGTTTACAATACAACATATTATGGAACACACCCTGTATACACATACAAGCAAAGGAAAACAAAAATAATTGTAAAAAGCATTAGAATATTTCTTGGATAGATAGCGACAAAAGCTTTGTAAAAATAACACAGGCCGACAAATAAAAGAGGGCTGTTATTTTGATCAGAACCATCTTATCCTATGTTTATTGACATGCTGGCATCGATTTTGATATTAAAAAAGAGATCTACCTAATCAGTTTTTGTCTACTATCCCCCAAAAGGGCAAAAAAAGATCTTTTCCTAAGGTTGTGATCTAATTTTTCTGAAGCATTTTTATGTGCTGAAGCTAATTTTAGGCAAAAAATAATTCTATGTGTCAGTTTCCCTCTGCTACCTCTAAAAGATAAAAGGGGGTTGTAGAAACTAACTGACACGATAGAACATATTTTTGTCCAAAATTGGCTTCAGCAGTGTCAATATAGTTCAGAAAATTTAGATCAGGACCTTAGAACAAGACCATTTCTGGCCCTTTTTAGAGGGCAAAGGGGTGGTAGACAAAAATTGATGCCGTAGATTTTTTTTAATATCAGAATTGGTTTCAGCATGTCGAAAAACATGGGATAAGATGGTTAGGATCAACAGAACAGCCCCTCTCTTTTTTTTCGACCTGTGTAATTATTAAGAAACGTTTACTAATGAAAAATCAGCATGACAGATTCCAGCCACTATTTTTTTATGTTCATTACAAACAAACAAAGCCTTCTGCAAAATGGTTGACATGGTCAAATAATCTAGAAGCGTTTTCTTTTACCCCATTCTTTAAAATTCACCCCCTTTAAATGCATTAGTACACAGGTGACTTGTTTCTCATCACTTTGCGAAACTTTTGATATAAGGTACACCGGTAAAAAAAATCACTTAATTGTAATTATATCATAAATTAATGCAAAAAATTAAACTGCAAAAATCGCAGGCACAGATTTCAGCCTACTGCATTATATCAATGTCATATTCAAGTGACCTACACAATAATGTCATATAGGAGCGTTTTTTTTATTTCATTTTTAATTAAGTAATTGTTAATTAAAAAATCAGCAACGCCGTAATGACTAAAATGGTTTTTTCTGCTTTTTATTATGACGCCTTTACACTTTTCAACTTCAGTCACACAATAATATCATATAAATATTTCTGCCACCAGCTCCCTAGCAACTACTACACAGTGAAGAAAAAACTCACTCTATCAGCAAGGGTTTAATTAATTCAAACGAAGAAAGAAATTTCCAGGACATTGTTATAATTAAGAATAACTCCTTTTTTAAATAAAAGGATATTCATAGTTAGGAATATATGACTTTAACTAATATTAATATATTTTATTTCTATGTAATTCTTTTATGAAAAAAGAACATTAGGAATAGTTTTGAAGAGCGCCTTTACAAATTTCTTGTTATATTAACCGTATGTGAAAAAATGGATGTTAAGATTTTGGATAGTGCCAAATAAGTTTCGAAAAATAAAAAGAAGTACATTTTGCTGGAACGGATTTTACTAACTTAAAATGAACCATCAAAACGTTGGGCATTCACTAATATTTATTATCGATAAATATGTAGTAAATTTTATAAAGACTGCATAAAATGATTAAAGCAGCCCGTTAAAAGCAAATGGTCCCTGGTATAAAGTTATTCGGTTTTTAAATTAACGACTGAGACTTTAAAGACATTTATGGCAATAGCAGGATGTTAAAACAGTTATAAATACTGTATTAGAATTGTGGTGGATATATAGTTCCATTAAGGCTTTATGACAACTACTAAAATTTAAACTTTATGAAAGATTCTATAATATATGCCTTACAATAGAACAACTTGATTTTGTAACGAGAAATAACATCAATATAGCCACAATCGAATCTACGGATTAGTTTTTTGAAAGAAATGGAAATACTATAAACTAAAACTGAAAAATATTTATAAGATGTCCAATAAGAGAACGCAAAATTTGTACCTATTACCCAGAAAAGGTTGTGAATGAAAATGTTTAAAAGGCCATGGCAGGTTAAGATAAGTATCCGTGTGGTTTCTTCCAGTGCCAGTGATGTATCTTTGCGTAAGATACTGCCATAAAAAGTTTTGACCTCAAAAACTTCATTATATCTGGGATTTTTTTTCGAAAATCCGAAAAAAAAATTTTTTTCTTAATCAAGTGAATCAATTTGTTTGTATTTCACATATATTGTGAACCTACTCGTGACAATTTAATAATGATATTTTCAGGACATCTTTTAAAGAAGAAAAAAAATTTGAAGCTTTTAAATTTTTTGAAAAATTTAAATACGTACTTACACGTTACAGACACCCACCATTCATTTTAATTATATGGCATACAATAAGCTACAACATATATTTTTTACAAAACTGTATCAAAGAGATACCGTAGTCAAATTGGAAAAGATATTGTCAGGAACATAAAAGGATTTTAGTGCCATGGGCGTATGAAGAACTTTATGAAGCTTTTAGTTTTAATTCAGTTTATAAGTCTTTAAAAGATTTTTTGCCGTTTTATTTTGTTCAGTTTTCCGCTCTGAATTATTTTTTTAAAATTGCACAAAAGGAATTTATGGAACTGATATTTCGAAGTTTTGCCGGAGGGGCCGCGTTTAACAAGATGTCTTTAATTTTCATATTTTGAAGTTCATGATATATTTATGGGTCCATTCAAAAAATACGTTCGCTTCCATAGGGGTGGGGAAAATGTGACAAAAATGAACGATAGGAGGGTTATGAAAAGTTCTCACAAAAAAATGAAAAATAACAAAAATAATAACGTGTATAGTTGTCTCCAGATTTACTACTCACTTAAAAAATATCGGCGCCTTCGATCTTTACCGCACCGACAAAGATGCCGATATTTTTTACACAAATAATAAGTGTGTAGTCAACTTTAAGTACGTATTCACATTTTTCAACAAATTCAAAAGCATCCAATTTTTTTAGCTTTACAACATATGTGAAATACAAAGAAATTGGTTCACTTGATTAAGAAAAAAAACTAATCAAAAACAGTGTAAAATTGGTTTTAATGACATGGCATTGGCTTTAACGCCACTATCGTTAAATCATTGAATAGGCGAACAGAAACAAAAGCTATGATAAATAAAAGGCACGTTAAATATGATTTTTCATTTTGAGCTTAAGAACAATGTTAAAATCGGCCAATTAAGAACGCCATTACTCTTAATATTACTTACGCTTATAGCATTTATGAAACATTCTATTAAACAAACGTTCGTCTGCAAACCCTCCTATCAAACTTAAAAATAAATTCTGTTGAATAGATTGTCACGAGAGAACGAAATTGAAATACTTAATATTTTTCATTTTTTTCTGAGAACTTTTCATATACCCTCCTATCGTTCATTTTGTCACATTTTCCCCTCCCCTATGAATGCGAACGTATTTTTTGAATGGCCCCATAAATATATCATGAACTTCAAAATATGAAAATTATAGACATGTTGCTGCACCCGGCGCCTCCGGCAAAACCTCGACTTATCAGTTCCATAAATTCCTTTTGTGCAATTTTAAAAAATTAATTCAGAGCGGAAAATTGAACAAAATAAAACGTCAACATATCTTTTAAGGGCTTATAAACTGAACTAAAGCTAAAAGCTTCATAAAATTCTTCATACGCCCATTGCATTAAAATCCTTTTATGTTCCTACATTATCTTTTTTAGTTTGACTACCCTTCGATAGAGTCTTGTGAAAAATATATGTTGTAACTTATTGTATGTAGCCTACTAAATGAAGATATTTCGACTGGAAAAAATTACGAGAAAGCTGGTTTTTTGTAGAGACCTTCATTGAGGTGCCTTAGTACATTCTGAGAAGTTCTAGCAATTTGAGCTAGAGGGGAAATTTTCAGTTTTTTCCATTATCTCGAAAAGTATCACTTTTTCTACAAAAATATATATTTGTTATTAAATTCTACACAAAAAAGGTCATTACACTTTTTTTTCGTAGAATCAATCGTTTTTGAGTAAAAGTTACAGAAAGATACAATCTCTTTATTTAACAGTAACAAACAGTAGGTCTAATCCACATCAGACAATTAAAACAACCCTTTCTCTTCTAGCAGATCTAATTCCATGTCAACTTCATCGTCCTCTTCATAAAGAGCTTCGTCAATTGACTGATCAGTTGATGGTATCGTATCTTCAACTATATCTTCATCTATAGCTCCATTGTTACTATCTATTTCTTCCATCGCGGCGTTCAAACAAGATTGCCCACGGCAATGCTCGCATACTGCAGAACAGCGGAGACCTAGTTTTCTGCAGCTACAACTAGCGTTACAGCCTTTACAGAATATAATAATGATCAACTGATCGGGAGCCATTGCGCATTGACAAGAGGTTTTGAATAGGTTCCAATCTATTTTTGATGATCTTCCATCCCCAGTTTTCACTAAATAAATGTTGTTGTGCTGCACTGAATGTGGGTGGCAGATTGGACAATTTCACTGGTCTAGTAAGTCTGGTTGCCTTTACAAATGAGTAACACCTGTACCGATCAATAGAATTTTCATTCTGAGGAGCACTCTGTACACTGCTAGAAGTAATTTAATTCCATGTTCCGTATTGAATTCGCGCGAAGTGTGTGGCATTTTGAAAACTTCGGCACAATCCTGTAAGTTCGCACGATTTTGAAGTAACTTCATGACCTTTTTTTCCCAATATGAAACAATGCAGATGTTGTGTCACATCCGCTATTAGCATGCATCAATAAAATATTCGTTTTGGTATTGCTGAACTGGACCAAACTGTTCGGTTTTAAAAATGATAAGAATAAAAGTTGTTTGACTTTTCAGAAAATTTATATTGGAAAATCGCTATGGAGGGGGAGTATTTTAAAAGGGCAGCACACACTGTAGAGAAATTTGCACATCACCAACGTGATCACTCTGCATTTTTTACAGATAAAAACACATTTCTCCTAAGGGTAAAATTTTTTCAACTTAATCACCCTTCGTCTACTGTACTTTATTTTGTTGGGGTGATTTTGAACGCAGAACTGTGCCACATTTGATAATAATTATATGTATTAAAATGAGTTTAGCATAGTTTCTGAAGCTCTGGTATTATACTGTATATGCAAATAGTTTACATAATAAAAATATTCAATTAATGCTTAATACTTTTATTTTAAATAATCGGATTATTTTGATACTAATGACAGCTTACGTACAATACATACCTACTTTTGTATCCATATATTTCTTTTGAAACCTTGGTGAAATCCATCCGTTAAGAGACAAATAAATTAAAAAAAAAAAGTTGTCTAGTTTGATTCTCTTTATTTTAAGGACAAATACAGTTTATAAATTTCTTTTAATGCTTTTTTTATTATCGTGCAATATTTAAATGACTGAATGAAATTTAGTTGCAAAAAGTATATCTTCTATAAATATATAATAATATTATAGTGGCAAGCAAACACGCTATATCTTTGAAACTACTGATCCTACGAAAAAAAGTGTAGAATTTTATAGGAAATATTTTTGCTCATAACTATTTTTGGCGAAAAAGTGATACTTTTCGAGATGATGACAAAGAACTGAAAATCACCCCTTTAACTCCCCCCCCCCCCCCAAAAAAAAACCCATGGCTCAAATTGCTCGAACTTCTCAGGATGTACTAAGGGCATCTCAATGAAGGTCTCCATAAAAAAAAACAGCTTTCTCGTAATTTTTTCTTATTTTGGCCTCAAATATGTCTTTATTTACTGGGGTAATGGTGTATAATTAATAAAGAAATTGTGTAAGTACATATTTTAATTTTTCAAAAAATTCAAAAGCATCAACTTTTTTCTTCCTGAAAATATCATTAAGAAATTGTCACGAGTAGATTTACAGTATAATAGAAGCCAAGTTTACTTGATTAAGAAAGAAAAAATTTTCCGATTTTCGAAAAAAAAATTCCCAATTTTGAGGTCAAAACATCAGATACATCACTGGAAGGAAACACACGCAAAAAGGTTGCAAAGGCACGGCCACTTATCTTAACCTGCCATGGCCTTTAACTCAATTATGTAAGTGATAAATTGGGCGCTTCATAAATATATTGAATAATTAGTTCGACAACCAACAAAATTTTTTGAAATACCTGTAAGCGACAAACGCTGAAAATATACCTTAAACCGAAAAAGAGGATAGTGATGAATTGAATTGTCAATAGTTTCAAGCAGCACATATCGTCGAACGACGTTGATTTTATAAGCTTTTGTAAACATTTAATTTAAACGCCAATAGGATCACATGGCCTTATTACTATCTACCTTTCCTGGCTAAGGTATAGTTAATTGTACATTCCTCTATAAGTTTACATCCTGGGCTAACCTTCCGTACCATTTTATGAAACTGTAGCCAAATAAGGATTTTAAGAATCATTGTTATAAGATATTTATTAGTATAATTATTTCACTTACTATTATCAAATCAAATTAATTTAGCTGTTTCTATATATTAAGATCTACTCAGGCATTCGCACCGTGATCTAGCCGAAGATCCACAGTACCGGAGCGCCGCGGCAATTGAAGGGCTGGTGGGCAACGAAGTCGAAATATAATTTAAAACATATAAAGTAAGACTCTTCTCCTTCCTACCTATGCAGCAGTTTTATTAGGGAGTGGTGTAATGAAATGTCCAGGGACTTAGCAAAACCTAAAAATTGAAAAAGAAACATAACAAAACATTTACGTAGTTTGTTGGCTGTTGAGACGAGAACAATTCCATGTTTCTCTACGCCTTTGAGACATGGACCGTTAGGGAAGCAGATAGGCAGCGGATTGATGCTTTCGAGAAATGGGATGGAGATGTCTGCTATGAATTTCCTAGGCAGTCCATCGCATTAATAGGTAGAATCCTCTAGGTTTTTTGGCTACATAAACCGGTGAGGGATATATCGATTTATAGTTCAGAGGAAACCAGATGGCAAGAGCTGGAAAGAACACACTCTAAATCGTTGGGCTGATGTCAGCAAGGATTTGATGGAAAAAGGCTGTGGTGAGACTGTGCATCTAATAGATAACCTCGATATTGGCGTGTACTATATATCAAATAGAGCCCAACTAGAATATTACATGGATCACAAAAAGTCTGGAATGACGTTGCGAATAAGAAAAAGAATTAGGTGAAGTATCCTAATACAAGACATGATTGTCTTATAGCTAGGGAGATGGTGGCAGATATTTTTATAGGATCTTATTGTGTAAATGAAGTTGAAAAGTGTAAAGACGTCATAATTAAAAGCTGGAAAACAATTTGAGTCATTACGGCATTGCTGAATTTTTAATTAACAGTTAATTAAAAATTCAATAAAAAAACGCTGCTATATCATTTTATTGTGTCAGCCACTTGTTTTAAGCGCTGCTTGTTAATATTGATATAAATGCACACAAGTGCCTTGAATGAAAAAAAGTTGGTCCCCGATGCCGAAAAAAACCACATGCATAATGTGAATCTTTTTGTCTTAAAATAGCGAAATTTAATTTCTGTAAAATCTTATCTGATATATGTTTCATGTTTCTTGAGTGCATTTTGAAGAAAAAATACTTTTGCACAATTAAACGGCATTTTTAATATGGCAGAAAATATATAGAACTATTGGAAATAACAATTCGTATAATAGAGAAAGTAATTTTGATTGCATTTATTACATAAACAGGTGATTAGGTGTATATAAATACAAGTTCCGAAACGTTTTCTAGCGATCCCAATGCTTTCTTGAGATTAATAATCAACTCTGGTAGTATTGGCCCAACTTTTCTGGTTGAAAAACAATGCTTTACAATAATAGCATGTTGTAGCTACAACATGCGGATTTGCTACAAAACCCAGAAATTTGCGGCCATGTTGGAGGTCCAATGGTCATGATTCCCTTTATATCAGCATTCAAAATCATCGATAGGATTGTAAAGTGTTGTTTTTCAACCATAAAAGATGGGCCAAAACTACCAGAATTGATTGTTAATCTCAAGAAAGCATTGGGATCGCTAGAAAACGTTTCGGAAACATTGAAGGTACACGTTGCAGGAAGTCACTTAGAACAATCGATTTTCTTGGAAAACAACGATGGGCTAGGATTGTGGTCTGAACAGGCAGGCGAGTCAGTGCATAGGGAATTCAAGAATTATTGATCGAGGTATGAAACCAAAAATATCAAAGACTTGTCTTCTCCTTTTTCTGCAAAAAAACCTCTTGAGTTGTTGATGACATATATCAATGTAAGAATATCAGAAAGACGACTATAATTATAATTTTATATT
Organism: Rutpela maculata; assembly: GCA_936432065.2. Taxonomy (NCBI): domain Eukaryota; kingdom Metazoa; phylum Arthropoda; class Insecta; order Coleoptera; family Cerambycidae; genus Rutpela; species Rutpela maculata. The sequence goes on along the minus strand of OW386286.2, from coordinate 80,977,146 downwards.
TGGACAAATACATTGTATTTATATACACCTAATCACCTGTTTAGGTAATAAATGCAATCAAAATTACTTTCTCTATTATATGAATTGTTATTTCGTCGCAATAGTTCTACATATTTTTCGCCACATTAAAAATACCGTTTAATTGTGCAAAAGTATTTTCTGTTCAAAATGCACTCAAGAAACATAAAACATATAGAAAACCGTCCAGGAGGATCAGATACGATTTTGCAGAAATTAAACTTCGCTTTTTTACGGCAAAAGGACGGATTCACATTATCATGTGGGGACCAACTTTCTTTTCATTCAAGACAGGCGTGTGCAGTCAGCTAAAATCTATGGGTCTGAGTTTTTTTTGCAATTTAACTCTTTTTATGAATTTATGATATACTAAAAATTAAGTGAATCTATTGTCGGTGTACCTTATACTGAAAGTTTCTCAAAGTGAACAATGAAACAAACTTCAGTCACCTGTATACTGCTGCGTTTAAAGGGGGTGAATTTTCAAAAATGGGTAAATATTGTCACGGCCCTCGGGCCGCTGTGACGGGATTCCTTTAAAATACTCGCTTGCTTGCAAGAGGATTTGAATTTAATGAATTAAATGAATACTTGTAAATAAAACATTGTGGTAGAAAACAAGTTACCGGTTTATTAACAAAGAAACAACACAACAAAACAGAATAATTAGTACTTACATTAAATACCCCCTGGGGCTCACCCCTAAGGGGGGAGTTGGGCCACGCACCAAGCCACCACCAGTTCGTACCAAAATCTAGAACCCAACTAACTTTTGAAACTAAAATATTTTCTAGCTATTCTTTTTGCAATTCAGCAGTTACCTAGATAACAAGTAACTCGGGTGAATGCACCAGCTTGCTGCTGTCTCAACAATTTCTGTTTGCAAATATTTTAATAATAATTTCTAGCTAACAATAACCTGATGTACTGGGTGTCTCAAATAACTTTTATATAAATTATAATTACTGCGTGACACATCTCCCCCACCTAGGAAAGCTGGCCTCCAGCTTTAAAACTAGTGTTTAATGAACAACAAAAAAAAATTCTAAAGTGAATGGCATTAACCTCATAAACATAACATACATTGGGGAAGTGTTAAATTCCAAAAAAAAAAAATTGAAAATATATCACATGGAGCAAAGTAAAAAAAATAAAATCCAGATAGATTATAATCTTATCACTTGCAAGTCGTTAAGTCTCTACTTGAAGTTGCATTGTATCTCAGTTAAATCCATTAAATGCAGTGACAAATTATAAACTAACGGACGCAATATTATTATCAAACAACAATTTCATTTTCAGTTTCAAAAAAATATATCATTTTAAAATAAATAAGAAAAAACATTAACTCTCTTTTACTTTAGTACTGCAAGCCCCTTTACCCCGTAACTATAATAAATCGCTCTTGATTTAACACAAAAAATACGGAAATATCTAAAAGGACAAAAAAATAAATCGTTGCAGTAATAAACTAAAGCAGGTTTTGAATAAAATGAACAAAAAAAACATTAACTGAAAATCTAGGATGAACCAAAAATTTCTAACTAGGGCACGCGAAAATGTCTCGCACTGTATAACTTTAAGTCAGCAGACGACTGTTATAGCACAAAATTTTGAGTCCGGCTCTGTTCGATAAATTCAATTCTTAGATCACACTAACACTATTGTCCTCCCACGACTCCAATGTGTTCCAAATGTCTATTATTCCCCCGGGGCTAGTTTGAGGAATTATCATTTTCACATCTAGACTCGTGATGTGTAACCTGTGGCTTCTCAGAATTGAGGGAAGAACATCCACACCCGCATACTATGACCGCTGGCTCTCATCCTGACCATCCTTCCTTTACGTGGGGTTGCTGGGGCTCCCTTTTCCCTTCTTCCATAGCTGCCACCATTTTTCAGGAATGTGCTGTCTGCTTGTCATCCCGCCATTATTTGATCCTTACATCTGGATCTGACTATCAATCAGTTTAAGGCTAGGAAAAATTTAGGCGAAGAGGAACCACTCGCAATGTGGCTGCGAAAAAAAAATTGCCTTTTTGACATGTGCCTTTTTGTTGCCTGACTGATAGGGGAACTCGTTCAAGAAACAGTTACCATTTTCATTATGATTGGTTTCGGGAAAATTGGGAAAGAAATTATAGAAAATTTAACAATGGATGGGCCTCAGTCGCTACGTCTAACAGGTGGAGTTCCAAATAGTTCTATTGTAATCCTGGGGCTTTCGACTAGGGTTGTCTTCTTGTGCTATGTGTGCCTCGTTACCATGGTGCGATTACATAAAACAAACACACCCGAATAAATTCTTATATAGTGGAAAAAAAAATAAACAAAACATTCATAAAATCGTGAAAAAATAATCCTTACAAGTGGTTCACCTAGTCAAGTTATTATTATTATTATTATTATTATTTGATAAAAGAACATCATCTACTGGGTAGCACGAAAAAAAATTAACCCTTTACTAATTACTAAAAAAAAAATTTTTCCCTGCTCATTTAAACGTAATAGGCGGTTCATACGTTATGCTAACATATAATGTTACTATTAAAAATTTTTAGAAAAATTGTTTACCTATGTAATTCAACAAAACACTTTAATTTGTTTCCCATCTTTTAAAACATTTTAGTTAGAGTTATTTAGGGCTTGCGAAACAAAATCACCAACGGATGCCTTGACAATTATGTCCAAAAGAAAAAATATATCTGTTATTTTTTACTCCATAGACTCCATATCATTAAAAAAAAATTCAAAAAAAATCATGATGCTATAAGCAATTATTCCTTGTTTTATCTCTCCCTTTTTAAAAAAAAATTGAACAGTCAGCTCATATAAATAATTCGTTAGTTCTTTGATAACTTTTTCTCACCTCCACTATTTAATAAAACTCATCGGCGTTAAAAGCAATTCATATTTTAAACGCCACTATTTCTTATTTCTCAAAACTTAGACAATTGTGTCTCTAGGAAAAATAAAAAATATTCCTAACCTTGTACCTCATAGTTTAAAATTTACTAAAAAAAAAATATTACTTTGCTTTTAAAACAGGGCATTTTTATAGGAGGACCTCTTCACTAATCATAAATCACATAACTAATTATTACTCTGATTTCTGCCCTTTTGGAGAACAGGGTAAAGAAAATACTTTATATAATAGAAAATATTACTCTCACGCGCTTTTCCCAAAAATTTTGCCATTTTTCTAACGAGTATTCAGGGTTTTAATATACCGTGGGTTGCAAATACTATGGTCATTTATTTATATAAATGATTATTTATCACAGGCTCCAAGCAAAAAATAAATTTTTTATACTCTCAGTTTTCCGTGGGTGGTTAAACTTCATGGTTATTTATTGTATCATCAATGTTAATTTTGCTTGAACAGGACAGTGCTGAGTCGTCAGCTATTTACTCTGCCATTTATCTAGTCACCTCGACGTAGCAACTAGCTTAAATCGCCTAGCAACATCGCATCGTAGCTCAACCGTCTGCTCTGGTTCAATTGAAATTGTCCGAGAAAAAACAAATTTTACACACCCGATTCGGCACTGTGGCCTTCATCTGAGGACCCCACAATTCCCTACAGGACACACTCTAGACTGTGTCCTGGTTCAAATTTATTAGGGTCCAACAACCGATCTTACTACTTAGAATTCGCAAAAGAAAAATTTCTTTTGCACACCCCACACGGTATTATACCTCTCGATTCCTCGGTTTGTTGGCCACCTAGGCTTTAACTACATATCAAAAACAACTCTTTCCTCTATCTACGTTCCAAGAATGGTTTACTACTCCAGGAATATCGACCGTACACACATTTCTTACTTATGTTCTAGTGCGAATTATAAATTAGAGTTAACTTTCATGTACCATTAGTAGTTGAACCTTATTTGTCTCAACTCACGTACAGATTATTTATTTTTCTCGCGTCTCTCACCCCCGACGCTTCATCCAACCTCATTCACTAAACTGAGGAACTTTGGTACCAATACTCATAATGAATCATCACCCATTCATTATCAACTTTCTTTGTACTCCTTGTCACATCGCTCCCTTCTCAAAACAACTACTCTCCTGGCTATATGCCTCGACGAACATTGAATTACAAAAGAAGGGATATACTGCTCTACCATGAACAGCCGCGTAACGGTACTTATGCTTTTTCATTTCAAGCATTTGTGCCTATTCAAAGGCTGTGGTACCAATAAATAATCAAAATATCACTCTCAATATTTCAACAAATATCTCTCGAAACTCAAATCAACTCTTTACTCAATGTAGGCCTCAAAAAATATATATATCTCTCACTAACTTCTCATAAAACTCATAAACTCGTAAAAACTCCTTTGGACCCTCCAATGACACATTATTCAAAAAAAAAATAAAGGCATACTCTATGTCACATCGCTCCCTTCTTTCAACAACTACTTCCCCGGCTATATGCCTCGATGAACATTGAATTACGAAAGAAGAGGTTAACTGTTCTACTGTGAACAGTCGCGTGACAGTACTTATGCTACTTTTGACCGGGCTAACTTTCATCTCATTCTCGTTCCCGTCGTCTCAAGCATTTGTCCACCCTACAAGGCTTTTGAAAGCTATGGATATCCGTATCAACTCCTGATAACGCGATATAAGCCTCGTTACAAAAAACAACATACTTCAGTAACTCATCATAAATCTCACAACTCAAAAGAAAAAACTCATTGTACGTCTCATTGTCCACAACACAACTTTTGTGCTAAAATATCACATCACAAAGTAACTCTAATTCTCGATATTCCTTATTGCTCATTATTTCATATTCACCAATTAAAAGAAAGAATCTCAATTAAATCTCTGTCACCCATTCTTCATTATACATAAAAATATTTCAATGTCCCCACCATAGCCTAGGTATTTCTTTCATTCTAATAAAAAACATTACCTTTATAGCCTTTCACTGATTCTAATTATATTCTATCATTCACGCGATGTGGCTTGCACTCAACCAATGGCCACAATCACCCTGTATAATCCAGTTATATTTTATAAGTTTTCTCCCCCCATCTTACTTTAAACTCAATTAAAAAAATACAATCATTCCAGCTAAATTTAATATTCCTAGTCAAACTTAAAAAATTTACCAATACTCTGGTCCCTCCTTTATGTAAATTTAAACAAAAATTTTCACCCTGATGTAAAATTTCCTGTGGTAGGCCTTACTGGTGCGTGGTTTTTCTAAGATGTACTTTTCTAGGGGCATTTGAATTTACGCGGTAAAAAAAAAATTAACTTAAAAAACAAGAGATTTACACAAACGAAGACTTTCGCAAAGAATGTAGGTTTATTATTAATTTCTAGAGATAAGAGATGACTTCAAACAGTCGAGTTCCAATCGACTTTTCACCTCAAATTCACAAAGGCTTACAAAATAACGCATATCCTTGGATTTATCATTATATTCACACTCAAATCAATTTTTGCAAATAAAACTAACTGCAACAAAAATAACTGTTTTCTCACAACATAAAATATGGTGGTACATACTAAAAAAATAAAAATTCACATGTGGCATATTTGATCGACGCGACGGCGACAAGTTATTTAACTTTGTATATTAAAAAAAATAATTACAAACTTCCCTAAGATGGGAGAAAAAGAAAAAAATCGCGAATTCACTTATCAGCAGGTAAATTTATTTATAACCCCACCATTGCAAATAGCCCTTGTAAAAATTAAGTATAAAAACCACATTTATTATTCAAAATTGCAATCACCGTCCAGTTCTAAATTTTTCAAAGATTAAAACCATTGTTGTTTTCATCGCTACCACCAAAAAAAATTAGTACGTCACCCCTTATCTACGTGTGCCCCTAAATCAGTTTATTTACCTACTTTTGTAGTACCCTGTGATTTCTACCACCGTATAATTGTCAATAACACGAAAAAATAAATTATTTAATTAAAACCTCCAAATATAATCACAAAATTCAACAAGATGTATGAAAATTTAACCAGTATTCATTTAAAACTTTTTAAAATAAAAAAATCGTCAAATTTAATCATGAAAACCAACACGTAACATAAAAAAAACTTAGGCAAGTAAAATATGATTTCACACTTAAAAAAAAAATACATTTTACATTAAAGAAATTTAAATAAAATGGGAGGGTTGTGAAGAACCACCCCCTAGGAACGAGGCTAGGCTCCTCCACCACGTGTCACGGGGTTGGTTAATAAAATTACCCCGACACGTGTTTTGCCCGGCGCCTCCACCACGTGCCACGGCCCTCGGGCCGCTGTGACGGGATTCCTTTAAAATACTCGCTTGCTTGCAAGAGGATTTGAATTTAATGAATTAAATGAATACTTGTAAATAAAACATTGTGGTAGAAAACAAGTTACCGGTTTATTAACAAAGAAACAACACAACAAAACAGAATAATTAGTACTTACATTAAATACCCCCTGGGGCTCACCCCTAAGGGGGGAGTTGGGCCACGCACCAAGCCACCACCAGTTCGTACCAAAATCTAGAACCCAACTAACTTTTGAAACTAAAATATTTTCTAGCTATTCTTTTTGCAATTCAGCAGTTACCTAGATAACAAGTAACTCGGGTGAATGCACCAGCTTGCTGCTGTCTCAACAATTTCTGTTTGCAAATATTTTAATAATAATTTCTAGCTAACAATAACCTGATGTACTGGGTGTCTCAAATAACTTTTATATAAATTATAATTACTGCGTGACAATATGGTAAAAAAAGCGCTTCCATATTATTTTACCGTGTCAGCCACTTTGCAGGAAGCTTTATTTATTTGTAAAAACCATAAACAAAATAGTGGCTGAAATCTGTTATTCTGATTTTTTATTGGCTGACGTTTATTAATAATTACACAGGATCGTCTTGTCTTGTCTTATTCTAGGTTTTTTGACATGCTGAAACCGATTCTGAAATTTAAAAAATCTAACTCATCAGTTTTTGTCTACCACCCCCAAAAAATGGCAAAACAAGGTCTTGTTCTAAGGTTCTGATCTAACTTTTCTGAAGTATTCTGACGCGCTGAAGCCAATTTTGGACGAAAAAAATTTTCTATCGTGTCAGTTTCATCTACAACTCCCTTATATCTCCTAGGCAGAGGGAAACTGACACGAAAAACATTTTTTTACCCAAAATTAGCTCCAGCGCGTCAAAATACTTCAGAAAAGTTACATCAGAACCTTAGGACGAGACCTTTTTTTTTTTTTGCCCTTTTTAGGGGATGAAAGGACAAAAACTTATGCGGTAGATTTTTTTAAGATCAGAATCGGTTTCAACACGTCAAAGAACATAGGATAAGATAGTTTTGATTCAAAAGAATAGCCCCTTTTTCTGTCGGCCAGTGTTATTTTTACTAACCTTTTATCGCTATCTAGGTGGTCCCAAGAAATATTCTACCTAATGTTTTTTACAATTATTTTATATTTCCCTTGCTTGTATGTATACTTATACAATATGTTGTGTTGTAAACGTACATTATTTAGTAATAAAAAAAAATGTTTTCTTCGTAAATTCTTCTTTCTGACACTGTATCTCTTTAAACTTACAATAAAAATGTATAAAACAAAAAATGTAGGAAATTTTATCCTCTTCAATTTTGTCTTAAACATTTTTCTCATAGAATCGAGAGTTACCGAATTATTTTGAAAAAACGTTCTTTGCACCTTTACTTCAAGATGGCGGTTCGCGCCCCCACCCCCCCACGTCGAAAAGTTGTATTTTTTATCAAGGCCTCGACTTAAACAACATATGTCAAAATCATTGCTACTCCACCTTTTGCAGGACAAAATGCCTCACTGTTTGGACTATTTTCTTACTTTGACATTTTTTGGAGTAAATTGGGAATATTTCTGAAAATCAGCAACGTGCACGTCAGCCAAATTAAAACCAATGCGAAGTACAATGAAAAGACTTAATAGCGCTTTTTTTGCACTAATAAGTTTATAATAATAAGTAATTAGTTTTATAAAAAAAAATCAGTTATGGGTTTAAGCTAATCACTTTTTTATTTATATTTTTGATAAATGAACAATTTTATAGCATTGGCTGAAGCAATAAAATAATATAGGAGCGTTTTTTTGCAGAAATTCATTTATTAGTATAGTAAGTGAATATTTTAAATCGCAGCCCGAAAACGATGTAATGAATTTCCAAATTTTTTTCTTCAACATGCTTCATAAAGTCTGTACATGTCATGTCATTTTTCTGCTTTTTGGTTAGGGGTGGTTCTCCCCTAAAAACAAAAAAACAAAAACACATATAATCTGAAATTATAAGAAAGAAAGGTCTTAGAAACTTTTTGCTAAAATGCATATGTTTCGAGATATTGCGAACTGAAAATTGCAATTTTTCTAAAATCAGTATTTCTAGAGCTTTTTTAAAATTACTCGAAAAATTGGACTTTAATAAAAAAAAATGCAAATGCAAGGGTACAAAATTGAAGGTTTTACGAAAACATATCGAATGGTCTTTTTATTTTTTTCTCCGATGTTTAGTTTTGGAAATATGGCATTTTCAGAATGGCGCCGAAACGTTCAGAAAAAATATTCGACGGGAAAATCTAAAATTACTCAAAATCTACAACTATGAGGAAAATTTTTGTTCTTGTAAAAATTAAAGGTACTGAGATTTTCTTTTGATTGAGACATATTACGACCTTTTGTAATGAAAAATAAAAAATTAACAAACAAGAAGTAGCGCATTTAAAAATTTACTCGCCATTTTTGTCTTATTGCTCTAATTTCTTATTAATTCAAATTTTAAAAATCCTTCTAAATATTGTTAATGCATATTATTACCAACATGCACAAATGTCTTAGAATTTCAAAAATAATTATTTTTCATTCTGTACCCACTTTCAATAATGAAAATTTTCATAATTTTTTTTTTAGAAATTCAGGTTTCTGGAAATTGCTCAGAAAACATTTTTAAAAAAAAATGGCAAGAGTGCAAAAATGAACCTTATGAAAAAACGAATAGGTTGGTTTCTTTTTTATTTTCCTATGACAAACTGTTCTAGAGATATAAAGTTTAAAGATGGTGCTTGAGCGCATACGCAAGAAAATTATGTATTTAGAATTGAAATATCTCAAAAAACTATAAGATTGATAAAATCATGATATGAGAATGAAATGAAGCTTATAAAAAAAACGAAGAGTTTGGGTTTTTATTTTTTTTCCCCACGACAAACTGTTCCAGAGATATGACAGTTTGAAATAATGTTGAAATTTTTCAGTTTATACGCGCATTTTAAATGTCTCTAGTAGGTAGAGAAATGAGCAATAGCCGTCTATTTTTAGAAGAACGCGCAGAAAAGGCGGGTTGCATTGCACTTTAGCATGTTTTAGAGTGCAGATTGGAAATTTTATTTAACTAGTTTACTTAATTGTATTAATTTGATTTATTTATATTATTTATTTTATTAAAATTAGGCATATTACTTTACTCTCTTGTAACCATTTTTAATCCACCATTTTTTTTTTTTTATAAATTTAGAACTCATAATCATATTCAGCGACCTAAAAAACATAAGTATATGGGTTTTCGTGAATTTATTTGTAACATTAGAAGAATTATTAATTTTTCAGTATTTAAGGGTGGTTTCAACCCTTAATATATTCGTCTTTCCTAAGTTTTGACCTCATAATGATAATCAAAAAGATAAGAGTATGGATTTTCGTGATTTTATTCGTAAAATTAGAAGACATTAATTTTTCAGTATTTAAGGGTGATTTCAACCCTTAATATTTTCGTTTCATAAGTTTTGACCTCACAGTCATATTCAGCAACCTCAAAAACATAAGTAAGTATATGAATTTTTCTTAATTTATTCTTAAAATTAGAGTTAAAGTTATTAAATTTCAGTATTTAGGGGTGGTTTCCAACCTTAAAAATAAAAAGCAAGTAATGCGAAAATGTAGATTTTGATGTACGTATTTTATGAAGCATATTACAAAAAAATAAGGAAATTTCTTTCATCGTTTTCGGGCCGGGAATTTTACTGCTTCGCTTACGATACTATAGGTATATAAGGAAGAAAGCTCGGTAGCTGCTCTAATCGATCTGTTATATCAATACCTTCATTCCGTATTATTGTTAATTACAATGAAGTCCTATACCCGTTTTGCCAACAGCTCCCCAGTTATTAGTTTTTAATAGGATTCCGCAGGGCCCTAGAACAACCAAAGAACACAAATTTCTTTGATAAATATCACTATATGTATTATTTGCGACTGCAGTTTCACAGTATCTAGTATACATTTTTATGCACAGTGAATTACAAATAAAATTTATATTTTCTATTTCCAGTTTGACAACAGGAGTCCTCCTATGGCACGACATTTTATGAAAAAAATTGAGAAAACTATTTTTAAGTCCCCTTTGTCACAAGAAATTGTCTTTTGGTATAGATATGTAGATGGTATCCTAATTTGTTATTCATGAGACACTCAATGAATACATACATTAAATTTTATTGATAGTCTACACCCAAGCATTTCATTCACCACAGAAATTGAACAAGATCGACAAATTAACTTTTTAGATCTTACCATTAGTAGACAAAATACAAATAAACTATGGTTTAGTATCTACAGAAAACAAACATTTTCAGATGCCACTATACCGGCAGATTCAAGTTATCCCTTTTCTCATAAAATAGCCGCATATCGATATACGGTTTATAGAGCCTTCGCTATAACTTTGTCAGAATAAAACCTGGATAACGAAATAGAAGTCATAAAAGAAATGGCAACTAACAACGGTTTTTCAATAAATAAGTATAATAGATTTTTTAGTTGTAAAAAACCTCAAAGATATTACAATGAGTAAAATCTACCCCAAGTTAAAGAAAAATTCCGAAGAAATGTTGTATTTCTAACATATTTTGGCCCCTTGTCATAAAGAATTTCATACGTGTTATCAAATCATAACCTTCAAATGGCATTCAAACCTAGCCAAAAAATGTCAAATATTTTCTATAATGCCGAACAGAAAACACGTAAAACCAAACAATCAGGGGTTATAGGCTCTCGTGTGAAGAATGCAATATCTGTTATATTCGTCAAACCGGAAGGGCATTAAATAACATTTAAAATAATTTAAAAAAATAAAAATAATTCAAATTTTGCAAATTATTCTTTAGAAACCAACACTAATTTTCCGTCTATAGATAAACTAGAGGTTTTACATTATTCAATAAATTCTAGAAAATTAATTATATTAAAAGCAATTGAAATTTACAAACATAGAAATAACCCAAATATTTCCCTGCATAATGACCAGCTAGATATAGGAAATGATACTTTGTTTACCGCTGTGTTGTAAAATAGGCCTACATGCTCTGTTTAAATCATAGCTAATTAGCCGAGTCGATGAAAGTTTTTTTATTTCTAAACCCTTAAAAACAGAACCGATTTTGATGATTTTTTTTTCATGTTTGCTATATTTAATTATTCAAAATCAGAAACATTTCAGCTGGGGCTAATTTACAGAAGGAGGATGCCACCCTGTTTCAGGGGGTGACAAAAAAAAACGAAAATATTGGAGCTGAAAGGGAATTAAATAAGAAGAAATGGTTCAGTGCAACTTTTCATTTAAATTGATAATCTTTAAATTATAACGACTTGAAGAAGGAGGTATTTCAACACTATTTTTGTCAAATGACTCGAAAAGTATTACCCTGAACGAAAACGTGTTGGAGACAAATAAGAAAGCTACTAAATCAGAGATGAATTTTGTATTTTTCTAATTTCTGTAAAATTAATGGTTTCGGAGATATGGAAGTATAAAAATGACGTCGGAACGTTTGTAAGATAAAGGATTTAGTTAAATGTAAAATATCTCAGAAACTACGACACTTACGTCAAAAATGCTAACAATCAAAATGAAAGCCTATTAATTAGGCTTTCAAATGACTCTTTTGTCTATTTCTATAGAATGAAAAACAAAGAAGTTATGACAGAAACAATGCGCTTCCTCACATCTTTTTAATAAAGAAGCCGCAATTTTGTTAATGTAAGTAGTCAATAACTAAAAAAATCTATTTTCATATACTATTTTTCATTAATATATAGTATAATCTAGATGTTCAAAAATTTTCGTCAGTTTACAACACTTGCTTCAGAAAAAAAATTGCCTTTTATACTGTAAACGGATTTTCGAAAAAAACGTAAAAAAATTTTTTTTAGCTAATGTCTTAATAAACAGTAGTTTAAGCGAAAAAACGAGAAATGGCAAAAGTATAGCTTATAAACTAAGAATGAATTTATTTTACTTTAGTATTTACGTAAAATTAATAGTTTCTAAGATTTTTAAATGAAGTATTTCGAAAGTTTTTAAGATGAAGTATTTAGTTTAAATGTTGAATATCTTAGAAACTATAAAAATTCCACAAAGATTTCTAGGAAATAGAATTGAAGATAATTAATCAGTCTTTTAAACGATGTTTTGTTTGTTTCTGTATCATAAAAAATAAAGAAGTTATGGCTGAAGCAATGTGCGTTTTACAAAATGTCGCCATTTTGTTACTGTAATTATCCAGCAATAAATTTTTTTTAAAGCTATTTTTTGTTAATATGTAGCATCAAATAGATGCTCATTTTTTTCTTTTAAAACACTTGCTTTAGAAAAAATTTCCATTCGCCATATTTTAGGCGCAATTTTGAATTGTTCTATTTTGACTTCAGAAAATCTTTTTTTTGACAACATGTTAGTAAAAGTAACCCCAAAAACCCCCAGGCATAGTTTTTATTCAAAAACTAACCTAAATATATAAAAACCTTAAATTTCACAAAATTTTTCAAACAATTTTAAATTTGGTGTTCAAAAAATTATCTGCCCCATCAATCATTTTTCTGACTTTGAGCAATTGAATATAACAAACTTTCAAAAAAAAATCATTAAAATGGGATCTGTTTTGAGGAGAAGATTTAATGAGTTTCTCGCTTCATTGACTCGGCTAAATTAGCATCATCCTTTTGTAATGTATAAATACCCCACAATTTAATTTGTAATTTACTGTGCTTGAAAATATAGATTAGATACTACAGAGCTGCAGTTGCAAAGAGAACAATATAGTGATATTTAACAAAAAAATTTGTTTGTTATTTATAATAATTACACAGGCACACAAAAATTTAAAAAAGTCAAGTGCAAGAAGGCATGTATGTATTCCCATGCATTTTGACCCTCTAATCACGAATCCGATGTCCGTTTTGCTCGATTGGCTCTTGCATTTTTGCTAACGTCAAAAAACACCTTAAAAATGCCCGAAAAATCCCAAACAAGTAAATAAAAAGCTTAAATGAGCTGATCACTATACCTTTACGTAATTTGGAGCGCTGAAACTGAATATGAGGTCAGAATTAGCGATCAGTTAGGAATTTTGACAACCCCAAAAAACACCTAAAAAATGCCCAAAAATCCAAAACAAGCAAATTAAAAGCTTAAACCAAGTACTTTAAAATTAACATTAAGGCTAATAAAAAAAAAACATAACCTAAGGCAAGAGCATTACACCAAAAACTTTGAATCAAGAACTCTGAACCTAACATAACCTAAGGCAAGAGCTTTAAACCAAGAACTTTAAACTAAGAATTCTTATCCCAACAAAACCTGAGACAACAACTTTAAACCAAAAACTTAAACCTATTATAAATTAAGACAAGAACTGTTAAGTTCCTAAGGTAAGAACTATTAAGGTTTAGAGTTCTTGGTTTAAAGTTCTTTGTGTAAAATTCTTGCCTTGTTTTTAGTAAATTCGATGTTCCGAAATATCGAAAAAAAAAATCAACGATAAAATAAAAAATATTTATCTAAAATGTTATAGTATGGAAATAGTTGATAAAAGTTTTCCATGGTACCTTGCATCATATGTTATAAGATGTTGGACAAATGGAAAGAACGTTAAAAAGCAAAATATAAAAATCTAACAATATGGAAGAAGCCTGGAATCCCTGAAGAGTGTTATTTTTTAGCAATACAAATGTTTCCGGAATTAATGCTAGAAAGGGGATAATGGAAACTGATTGTTCCGAAAGTCAAGAAAATGACAGTGATTATGAAGATAGTGAATGTGAGTGAGAACTTAAATTTCAATATTTGGTGAAATAATAAACTTAATAATGTTATTAGAAATCTTGTCTAATGGTAGTGAAGAATATTATGGAAAGAGACAATTTAGTACCAGTGATGTTCGTTCTAGCCTCCGATTAAAGAACTTATATCTAGATACGTAATTGTACAGATTTGTATGTTGCTGAAATACTTACAATCTAAGGCACTTCTTCCCATAAGTTCTTGATTGGCTAGTCGATCTGTTCGCGGCCGATTCGGGCACGATCTGTTCAGTTCAATTATCATAATCTCATTTTGACACTTTTGACAGTGTCCGCCATTAATGTTAATATTTGTTTTTCGTGTTTTTCGATCAAAATGTGGTGAAGAAGTCTTTTTATTTTAAGTTGCGATTTGCTTAATACCTAAATAATATTCTCTATTCATATTTACACAGTTTAGTGACAATATATTTAGTGCAAAATGTTGAAGTGCCGTTTGCAGAAAGCAGTTTAGAAAAGAAGAAAATCGATTGTTCCATAGTCGTAACACGATTAAGTTCAGTTTACAGTTATAAAGTGAATAGCAATTAAATTTTAATATCCTTTCAATACATATTTATCTTACTGTATTATCTTACTGTAATATCGTATGCCTACATCACGTTGTCTAAAGCGCCGGTAATGCAGGAATTGCAATAATTCATTTTAATGAAAATATTTACCATTCTACACATTTTCTACACACACAACACCACTGTTGCCTATGGGATGTGATGTTCATCTACTCTTTTTAATGAACATATAATGTGACTATGTTAGGAGCAAACAAGGTATATAGTGAAAAGATAGCCTGTTATGTATCTAGATATAAGTTCTTTAATCGGAGGTTCTAGCTCATAGAGAAAAAGATAAAAAGACTTTAGAAAATATTTTACATAAGGAAAAGAAAACTTGCTCGTATATTGTCATAATGAAGAAGAGTTGATGAATATACTTGAATCTATCATATATAGATTTTAGATAAATATGTTTTATTTTATCTCTGATTATTTTTTGATTTTTCGGAACCTCGAATTTACTACAAACAAAACAGAAGGAATTCGCATTATTTACACAGTTGTGCAAATTTCTTGTAGCCCTACACTCATAGGAAGACAAGTTTCCCACTTCACTAGAGCTGCGGTTGCATGATGACGACGCCCGCGGTTCTGCTTTCCCAACCTGACCGACCGCTGATACTGCATCGTAAACTTTTTCTCTACTTTTGTCATGACGGCATTTTTTTTACCTAGGAACATAGCCGAAATAAATCGTTGCCCGCCGTCACCACGTGGAGGTGTCTTAGTCGCAAAAAAAGAAAAAGAAACAAACAATATTGTGATGTGTTACAACCCCTAGAATGATGTATTTGCACCTACTCGAGAAAGAACCTACCAGAAATTCCAAAGTGACAATCTGGAATTATCTAGAGAATGGTAGCGTCATCACAGAAAAATCGAGATCTGTCATTTTTAGGTATAAAAGACCGACCGCATTCTCGGCGAGTAGTTCAGAAAGTATAGAAAGTGAGGTTAAGATTTCAAAGAGAAACAAAGTGATAAACATTGTGATTTTAGTCAGTAAAGTGTATTTAAATTAATAATAGTATTGTGAAGTATCCAGTAAATATTTAATAAAGTGTGTTAGTGGACAATCTCTTGTTATAATTTTTGAAACCCACGGAATTTGCAAGGGGTAGTTTCCTAAGGGTGGAAACACGTGACAATATAATACAATTCTAAATAGCTCATAGAAAAAAAAATCATCAAGGTAAATGTTATTCCTTGTCCGAAACATTTTTCCTAAAAATGTCACTGTTCAGTAATATTTTCCTTTAGATACTTGAAAATTTAAAATTTACCCATCTCCGCTTACTATCGATCATCGCGCATAAATTCTGACCTTGGATTCGATTTCAGTGCCCCACATTACGTATAGACATAGTGATCAGTTCATGTAAGCTTTTTATTTACTTCTTTAGGATATTTCGGGCGTTTTTTAGGTGTTTTTTGAGGTTATGTCAAAATTGATCAGCCAATTCTGACCTCAGATTCGATCTGAGCGCCCCAAAATACGTATGGAAATGCTGATCAGCTCATTTAAGCTTTTTATTTACTTGTTTGAGATTTTTCGGGCATTCTTTTAAGGTGTTTTTTGAGGTTAGGAAAAATGCAAGAGCCAATCGAGCAAAACGGGCATCGGATTCGTGTTCAACGGGTCAAAATGCATGGGAATACATGCCTTCTAGCACTCGACTTTTTTGTGTGCCGGTGTTATATTTTTCATACCTACTATTGTCGTAAAACCTCTTATTTGTCAAAGTGGCTCTAAAAGAAGATGTTTTAAAGATAAACAATCCTTTCGTGCGAAATTTTGAAGCTAATAGTATGTATTTTTATACCTAATTGAGAAATATTGCTATTTTATTATTTAAACAATATTATGGCCAAATAACGACCAAGAGTGACAAAAAATAGCGGTTTTAATGAAAAAAAAAAAAAATTGCTAATTTGAATGGTTAATTCAATGATTTTTGTAAATTCTTTATTTACCTTTGACAATGTCTTTTAATGCAAAGAAGAAAGTCACATATATTATTTTCTCTACGACTGTTAAAAAAACTATACTTTTTTTCATTATTTTTAGTACGTAAAACATATACTCCAGTCGGTAAAGTAAAAAATACACCAGAAGCTCGCAAAAAATTTTATCTGAGCTTTTCCTTCAGTTGGCGGAGAGGTTATACATCATAAAACCACAAAAATCTGTTCTGGGGAGGTGCCACAATCCCCCCAAAAAACCATCCATTTGGTGAAAAAAGACTTATTTTACTGATAACTCGTTAATCGTTGAAGGTATAAAAACAATTGCTCATCATAAAAAAGAAAACTTGACTAATTTCCTAAAAAAAGTCTTATTTTAATTTTGTTGTATATGCCATGGTTTTCGAGAAAATCGATATTGAAAAAAATTTTAAAATTTGTATTTTTAATGTGCGCGAATTTTCGTTTATTTAAAATTTATTGCGCGCGGCCTA
This sequence comes from Rutpela maculata, assembly GCA_936432065.2. Classification (NCBI taxonomy): domain Eukaryota; kingdom Metazoa; phylum Arthropoda; class Insecta; order Coleoptera; family Cerambycidae; genus Rutpela; species Rutpela maculata. Next base: position 80,959,970 of record OW386286.2, on the reverse strand, counting down.
TAGAAAAAATTGAGTTGCTCGAATACCTTATAAGCTAGGAAGAAAAATCAAAATGGGTTTTAAACGGGATTTAAAATACTCTCTTGTGTTGCCATTTTTGATGGCTATTGATATTTGTTAGTATATAAAAATAACAATATAATATAGTTATCTCTTAATTTTTTACATCTTTAACTATTTACAGGCCCATAAAAAATAACTGACTTTAATATAAGTTATAAATGCATTATATTTTAGTTCAAGGTAGTACTTCAATGCAAAAAAAGTAACGAATAATAATATTTATATTTACAAATTTACCAGCATGTTGAAGTTAGCCAAATTTTTGCCAATTTTTGCCAATATTATATGGTTATTTTTATATACTAATAAATATCAATAGCCATCAAAAATGGCAACATAAAAGAGTATTTTATATCCTCTTTAAAACCCATTTTGATTTTTATTCCTAGCTTATATGGTTTTCGAGCAATTCAATTTTTTCTATAGACCGCGCGCAATAAATTTCAAATATACGAAAATTCGCGCGAATTAAAAATACAAATTTTGGAATTTTTTTCAATATCGATTTTCTCGAAAACCATGTCATATGCAACAAAATTACAATAGGACTTTTTCTTAGGAAATTAGTCAAGCTTTCTTTTTTATGATGAGCAATTTTTTTATATCTTCAACGGTTAACGAGTTATCAGTATATTAAGCCTTATTTCACCTAAAGGGTGGTTTATTTGGGGGGGGGGGGGGGGTTGCGGAACCCCCTATAACGGATTTTTATGGCTTTCTGATGTATAACTCCTCCACTAACAGTTACTGAAGCAAAATCTCAGATAACATTTTTGGTGATGGAAATATTTATAATTATTGGACTAATATCTTTATGATAATAGTGAAAAAATGTAAAAACCGTGAAAAAATAGTATATTGTTTTATTAGGAGTAAAAGTGATACTTTTGTGACAAGCCTGTAGTGTTGCCGGACGAACGAAGTGAGTTTGGGAATTACAGACGAGTCACAACAAGTGGCGTTTATTCCGAATAAAACATGCTATTTTTTCTTCAAACGTCGATTAGCTATAAAAAAATAAAGATAAAAATTGTCGAATTTCACCACCAAAAATTTATTGTCGTATGACCGGCGTATTAAATAAAATACGCGTTGCTGAGGTTATTACTTTTTCGGCCGCTCATAGTCAGAAATAGTTATATATGTGCCAAGGCTTGTAAGTGTATTTTACAGATCGAGAACACAGTGCAAACCGAAGCACGTAAGGCTGAGGTGTGCAATGTTCGAGACCTCTAAATATACGATACAAGCCGAGGTGCATACGACGTTTTTCCTAATACTACCAATATTACAATTTTTAGGAAAATTCATTCAAAATTATTATATTTCAAGATTTGTCGAACTCATTTATTAGTTGGCTTGGACTCTAATTAGAGTGTGTTTGCTTTCTGTTATGGTTACTGTCAAATTGATAACTTCATAATAATTTTCGCCATTCAAGTTATTTGCGTGAGTTTTTGCAATAAAAATATGGATGAACGCACAGGCGCCTAGAAAGTCATGAAATGAGTTAAGAATTGTCATGCTTTTCTGACATTTGAAGGAAGAGTAACATTATTTCACGTTTATGTATAGCCGGATCCATGAGTGCATTGAAAAAATTGAAGTTGTCTCACGATTTTCGTTTTAGAAACGTCAAATTATGAATTTGTGTTTTGACGTTTAATCCAATTTTGAAATTTTTTTTGTCTAAATATGTAAATTGAGGATTGTCATAGAAAAAATATTGTATGAAATTCATGCATAAAGTGCCTTTTTTTCACTCATGGGATTGCCGCACTCACCTAAGGCTCGTGCGTGAAGAAAAGTACCACTTTATGCTCTCGTTGTATAAATTACTATTATTGACAAAGACTACTCCAATGTTTACCGCTTTTCACACACCCGACTTTTTTATAAACAAGTCATCATAACTTCGTTACTATTAAAATCGGTGCTTTACTGTCCGGTTACTTAATAAAACTTTGACGGACCTTCACTATTAAGTCTTCAATTTTCTGGAGTATCTGTCTGGTACAAAATATAATTAATATGATTTTACCCATTTAATACTGAGGATTAGCAGTACATTAACTACTAAGACAGGACAAGCAAAATGTCTCCTGTAGGTGACAATGTTCGTGTTGTCTTAGCTGAACCCACAAATTAGCAAGGGACTTGTGCATTATTTACCTAAGTGTAAGATTATGTGACAGCTTTCATCTAAGGGAATATATTTCCACCATTAAAGGAACTTCAAGTAACTCGAAAAATTGCTAATGTAATCAGGAATTTATAGCTGGAGTTACCATTCTATGAATTTTTCTTTTTTTTTATATATGTTTGATTTATTGAAAAGAAGCTTTGTCAATATTTTTTATACAGTTTTCATGTTAACTTACGATAACGATTACTATTTGAGTTAGAAGAGTTGTGAAATGAATTTCAGAATGAAATGAAATTCAGTACAAATATTTTTATTCTCTGATTATTATTAGAGTAATTTTTGTCTGTCTATCGTATTTTGTCGATATAATTACATCATATAAAGGCGTAAAATTAAGTGGTCTAATAGCAAATTTATTAGTTAGGTGATGAATAGCATTTTTTTTAGAACTTCTTATTTGTTATTATTAAAGACGTTCTAAATTTTTAAATTTTGTTTTGATATTGTGATACATTTTAATTAACCAAAAATTACTATTGAATAAATTAGCTGTAGAATTTCAGCAAATACCAGTCAAAATGTGGTAAAATGTTATACAATTTTATGATATAGCTTCTTAAATATATATAATTCTAATTACAAAAAAAAATTGCTTTTTAACGTTTCAAAATATTAATTTTGAAACCATTTATTATTTATAAAATGTTTCACAAGGAACCAACCACAAATTTAGTTAAATGTATTCTTAAATATTTAACGATACTTTTCTGAATTTAAACTTGTAATCTTTGAAATTTTAGATCTAGATGCGTCAAATTTGGCAGAAATATTTTTCGTTGAAATCTATTAGATACATGTAAGACGAAATTTCGATTTTCACTTTTTGAAGAGGTGAAAATGGAGGTGGTAAACGGTTTAAAGCGCACCCGTATTTTTGAAATCGTGTAAGTCAGAAACGCGATTATTCGAGTAATAGGCTCTTCTGAGGAAATAAGAAGACACGTATTCGACGGTTTTCAAAAAGAGACCCCTCCCCGTTCACCCTGAAAGGGTGAACGGGGAGGGGGAGGTTTTTAAGCTTTTCGGAAAAGGTTAGACCTAAAAGTGTGAAATTTGGCAGAAATACTCTTTATTGGAATCTATTAGACATGAGTAAAACGAAATTTCGATTTTCACTTCTTGATCCACAGAGTACCCATATCTCAGTCCTAACTGCACAAATAGTTTGACCATGCGAGCGAACGAGAGACGCGATGATACCTTTAACGCGCGAATTACCCGCTGCCCAAGGAATCACTACTTCCACATCCAGATTCTCTATCCAAGTCACTCACAACGAAAAAACTTTGTATGTGAAAATAATTGTTTATGGAACTTTAATAATATAATATTTGAAATCCTCTACCCCAAAAACCCATAAAACGATACCCCACATCGGTAGTGGGGAGGGGGGTGGTGATAGGGGGGGTGATAGTGGGGGTGAATGAAGTAAAAAAATATTTTGGGGTTTCTGGTTCCTGTATATACACTAAATCAGAATTTTTTTTCATCCCCTTTAATAAGGGGGTGGGGGTGGTAATGGGAGTGGCTAATGCCAAAAATTTTTTTGAGACCTTAGCTTCTCTTGTATATACTAAATACCAATTTTATGGACTCTTACCTGCTTGATTGACCTATTTATCCCAAATTTACCCCAATTTACCCCCCAACCCTTCGACGGAACAAGATGAAAATATAATCTAGTTCTAGATCTCGTTAAAGTACATATGTGTACCAAATTTCAAGTCAATATCTTAAACGGTTCCAGAGTAAACGTGCGCACAAAAAAAGTTACAGACAGACCGACAGATAGACAGACAGACAGACAGAAAATTTTTTTTCGCTCAAACTTAAAATCTCGACGTTTAAGCCTATTTGGACAATAAAAAATTTTAAAAATTTGTTTGTCGTTACTATACTTCCACTGGACGTGGAAGTAATTAGAATCTGCAATCCAATTTAAAATTGCTAATATACTAAGCAATTTATTATGTTTATAAAATATATCCTTTAGAGGATACACATTTTGTAGCATTTAAAAATGTTCACTTAGTTTTTATTTCTATGCAAAGAACGAACATGCATTTCATTAATATTCATAGGACTGTTAGTTTATTCAATAGGATTATCGGACAGTAAACCTATAGCAATGAGTATTCTCTTCTAAAGATTAAATATCCTCAGTCGTTTGGCTTTGAGGGAACGCAACATTGCAATATAGTTCGCGTATGAGAAATTAAGAGAAAGTTTATTTATATTTCCGTTTTTTTTTTCAGTTTTGCTTGTAACTATACCCTACCAAATAAACTAAAATACATACGACAAAGACCAGTGCAATTTTTACACTGAAAAGATTTTTTATTTAACACATGGAGTCGAATTCTCACACAAATGATGTTTTATTTAAAAGCTACTTTCGCCGTGAGTATAACCCCAGGCTTGGAACAATTTAAAACAAAGTTGCGGATATTTTTCTTTTTATTCACAACGTCTAGATAGGCGTTTTGTGACAAATTAATTATTTTAGTTGGCTGTCCTTGCTGTATGGTCCGCTGACATCATGCCATCTATCGCACATGCCTGCTAGAGAGGGGAAAATATGTGTAATTTTGGATTTTTTTTTGTTCAAATAAGCTTAGAAAAAAATTCTGTCTCTCTGCCAATCTGTCTTCTCTAACTTTTTTTTGTATACGCACGACTACTCTATGATATTGATTTGAAAGGTACAGGTATGTATTACAACGAGATCTGGAACTAGGTTATATCTTATTCCGATTTACGGAGGAAAATGGGAGTAAATAGATAAAGCAAACAAGTAAGAGTCCATAAAATTGGAATTTAGCGTATGCATGCAGGATCACAAAATTTTTACCCCCATTATCGCCCCCATTACCTCCCCCAACTCACTATTTAAGGGGGTTAAAAATAAAATTGTGATTTAGTGTGTACAAGAACCAAGAGAATCAATTTTTTTTATTATCAGCCACCTCCACTACCGCCCCTGTAATAATGAGGTGGAGGTAGGGGTGGTAGTGGGTGACTTAAATAGGAAGAGCTTTGAACAGGAAATTTGGATGTGGAAGTAGTGATTTCTTTTACTTGGGCGTTACTTTATAGAAAACATGTATACATATAAATGTATACATCCCAATAAACGTTGTTTTATAATTGTCATTTCTACAACTATTTTGTTTTATTGCTATTTTATTACATTTCCCAAATTGCAATAAAAAAAAATAGTTGTATAACGTTACATCCCAATAAACTTTGTTTTATAATTGTCATTTCTACAACTATTTTGTTTTATTGCTATTTTATTACATTTCCCAAATTGCAATAAAACAAAATAGTTGTATAACGTTTAAATTTTGCTTGTTGGGATATCGCGTATAGCAGGATCATGGTACACCCCCCCTTTTCTCTTTTAGTTTTAAAGATAATCGATTGAAATTTGGAACATTCTATATACTTAAACGTCACTTTTTTACATATACATGTTTTACTTTAATTTTTCATTTTCAAATGGAACACCCTATATATTATTTTTGGATTCTGCATGATTTTCTGAATACAATGGTACCACATAAGTGACATTGCAAATGTCAAACTTTCTTTTCATTCAATTTTACTTCCACGTCCAGTGGAAGTATAGTAACGACAAAAAAAATTTTAAAAATTTTTATTGTCCAAATAGGCTTAAAATGAAACGTCGAGATTTTAAGTTTGAGCGAAAAACAAAATTTCTGTCTGTCGGTCTGTCTCTCTGTAACTTTTTTTGTGCGCACGTTTACTCTGGAACCATTTAAGATATTGACTTGAAATTTTATACACATATGTACTTTAATGAGATCTAGAACTAAATTATATTTTCATCTTGTTCCGTCGAAGGGTTGGGGGTAAATTGTGGTAAATTTGGGGTAAATGGGTAAATCAAGCAGGTAAGAGTCCATGAAATTGGTATTTGGTATATACAAGAGAAGCTGTTTCAAAAAAAATTTTGTCATTAGCCACCCCCATTACCACCCCCACCTCCTTATTAAAGGGGCTGGAAGAAAATTGTGATTTAGTGTATGTACAGGATCCAGAAACCTCAAAATATTTTTTTACTTCATCCCACTACCACCCCCACCCCACTACCATGTGGGGTATCGTTTTATGGGTTTTTGGGGTAGAGGATTTCAAATATTATATTATTAAAGTTCCATAAACAATTATTTTCACATACAAAGTTTTTTCGTTGTGAGTGACTTGGATAGAGAGTCTGGATGTGGAAGTAGTGATTCCTTGGGCAGCGGTTTTTAGTTTTTAATTCAAGTGTGCCATGATTGTTCCGGTGTATTCTAATCAACCCATTTAATGCTAAAAAAATCGGAACCACGTCGAAAATCCTAAATTTGTTTTATGAGTAAACAAAAATCTTCTAAATGGTTTCTCGGATGAAACTCAATGTTTTCAAATGGATCCATATTGGTACCAAGGTACCATTTAATACTACTAAGGTATCTACCCTAATGTCTTATTTAAATGTGCGACTTTATACAGTAAAAATGATAGTAAGAGAAAATGAAAAAAATCAACTTCACTCCAATTTAATCAATTAATATATTAATATATTTATTAGTGAAATTCCAAACTAACAATTATTATACTCTTCGCAAATACGAAAGCGAAGAGTATATTGTATTTGATCGGCATATTTCTAAAACCGGAAATATCGCTCGCAGACAAAACATTTTCGTATCATTGTGTCGGTGAACGAATTCTGAACGACTTTCAAAATATCTATCTGGCTGTCTGTCCGTCCGTCTGTCCGTACATCCGTCCGTCCGTCACGTTTCTTGTAAGCACTATGCCTTAAGAAAGAAAAGTCCTATTGTATTGAAATTTGGAAAGTAAGTTAGTGTTAGTTAAAAAGGAACCCTATTGTTTTGGAAGAAAATCATTCAGTAAATAAGAAAGTTATTAGTCATATAATTTAAAAAAAATTATTTTGTTCATTTTTGTCGCGTGTACTTAAATAGAAATCTTGCGAAATGTTATCTCTATAATATATTTTTTTGTTTATACATTTTACTAATATATATTTCATAATAATATACCTAATGCGTTGAAATATGATTCACGAAAGATATATATCACAGACATTCACTTTTTACAGTAATCTGTGGTGGTCCGGTGGCTGAAATTTTGACTTCCAATCCAAAGATCCCGTGTTCGAATCTCACATAACAGGTTGCACGTTTTTTTTTTAAATTTTTTTTCATATATTTTTTTTCACAACTAAGTTGTAGGATGTCCAAAACCTAACATTATTTTCAAGAAAACTGCGAAGAGTATCCTATAAAATGTGTAACAATTATATAAAATCTCAGTAAATTGGTGAAGAGTACCTACGTTTTTAGCTTGTTTTATGCCTAGTATTTGTTGTTGTAACTGAAATTTATGAACCTGTTTTAATGGACTTGCAATTCGATTATAACAAATTTTGATTCGTAGAATATGTTACTGCTGTATTATTTTTATTATTCATTGTTATGCATATTAATTTTATTTTAATGTGTGATCTATATTTGTGTAAATAAAATATTTATTTTTATATAAAATTTGTTTTCTTATACATACACTGTATGACACTACAACTTTAGACTATCCACAACTGTTAACAGTACTACGATTTTTTTATGTACCGCCTCTAAGAGGATCATGATACCCCCTCCTTTTTTTCCTTTTGTTTTTAAGATAATAATAATAACAATAATAATAATATGTGTTTATTTACAACATATAGTAATAATAACAATACAGTTTACAATAGTATCAAAAATAGGTTATTACTTTGCAAATAAGGAGAGCAATAATCACATAAGTAGTTCAATACTACTTGTTTGTGATAGGTTAAATATATGTGTGTCTTTAAAGTTTATAAATGTTACTATTTAATAATATTTTTTATACAATTCGGGATTCTTGTCGTAAAGTTAGTGGATAATATTATTTTATGTAATTATAAAAGTCTAATCTGGTAACTTTTCTTATATTATTATTATTCTTGGTTGGTTCTTGTTGTATATTGGTGCTAAATAGGTTTGTATACCGTTTTATTTTTAAACTTGAATATTAGAATTTTTAGAGAAAATAGTTTTCGTAAATCAAATATTTCACTAGTTTTGTATAGTAATAAAACTTCTAATCTGGTAACTTCAATTATTATTTATTTATTCATTTATTTCCTTATATTATTTTTGGTTAATAAGGTTGTGTACTATGGATCTAGGATTTTCCTTTAGCCAATTTTTAATATTTTTCTTAAATATATGTAATTTATTTGTCTTTTTTATTTGCTTCGGTAAACTATTGTACAATCTTGATCCTAAATAAGAGTAACATTTTTGTCCGATGGTTTTTGTTGCTTTTGCATTTTCACAGTTGTGTTCTTTAGTTCTTGTTTTATACTGATGTTGAATAGGTTTGTATACAGTTTTATTTCTAAAATTGAATGATAGAATTTTTAGAGAAAATAATTGTCTTAAGTCAAGTATCTCACTAGTTTTATATAAATCATCCGACGATTTTTATCGTAAATTACTCTTAATATCCATTTTTGTAAATTGGTTAGATTTCTTAGATGAGAATCGCAAACACCTCCCCATCCGATTACGCCATGCGTTAAATGTGGTTGTACTAAGGCATAGTAAAGAACTTTGAGATGTTTTATGTCCAGGTTTGGTTTTAAGTGCTTAAATCGAAATAACAATCCTCTAATTTTTTGTATAATATGTTTTACTTGCAAGTCCCATCTACAGTGTCTATCAATGATAATACCCAAATACTTCACTGATTCTGCTTCTGGTATATTCACCTGGTTTTCAATATTTAATGGTCCGAAATTAGGCAGATTATTTGTATATGATGAAAACGGTAGGTAGTAAGTTTTTTTAAAATTAACACTAAGCATATTATAATCGAACAATTTTTTTATTTCCTTAAATTTCCTTTCCGCAATTTTTTCCAAATTTTTCCATGAATTGGCTTTAAGAAGTATTGCTGTGTCATCAGCAAAACTCACTATTGTCGAAGTCACTTGTCGCATCAAGAGTAAGTTGTTTATGTATACTGCAAACAAAAGAGGTCCTAGAACTGTCCCCTGTGGAACACCGTAGTTTACAATTTTTGGTTCACTAGTGGTGTCACTTATTTTTACATATTGTATTCGTTCAGATAAATAACTTTTTATTAAATTAAATACTTTTTCCTCTCAAACCACAACGTTCTAGTTTTTTTAAAAGGTTGCTATGTGACACTATGTCAAATGCTTTCGCAAGATCTACAAATATACACAAGCTTGGTGATTTTTATCTAAAGCATCATAAACATAACGTGTTAGGTATGCTATGGCATCTTCGGTGGATTTACCTTTTTGAAAACCAAATTGTCTTTCTGATATTATATTATATTTATTGAAAAATGCTGTCAGTCTGTTCTTTAGTATCTTTCAGAAAATTTTGGCTATGTTGGAAATTACGGATATGGGTCTATAATTAATAAGTTGAGTTATGTCTCCACCTTTGCGTAGCGGATTTATTACACCTATTTTTAAAATATTTGGGAATTGTCCTAAGCTAAAATTTCTGTTTATTAAATATACAAGTGGCTCTATAATTTCATCCTGGATTATTTTTAGTGTTTCTGATCGTATATTGTCTAAACTAGGAGATTTTTTTGGTTTCAAGCTGTTTATTATATTTTCAACTTCAGTCAAGTTTGTGTGATATAAATACATTGAATCCTCTATTTTGGTGTAATCTTCTTTATAATTGTTTGGCATTTTTATTTCCTTTGCATATTTTTTACCTAATTCAGTATAATAATTTACAAATGAATTTACAATTTCCTTTTTATTTGTTGTTACACTACCATTCTCTGTTATTATTTTGTTTATTGCCTTTTCAGATTTATTATTTTTATTGCATAAATTATTAACAGTATTCCATAAACTTTGACTAGAGTTAATATTTTTGTCTATTTCCATTTTATTGTGTTTTATTCGAGTTCTTTTTATCAATTGTGTTAGTTTGTTTCTATATCTTTTATATTCCGCTAGCAAATTTATATCGTCTGGGTTCTTTAGAACGTTTTTATACATTTTATTTTTTGTATTAATTGATTTTATCAACCCCGGAGTTGTCCAATCTTTTTTCGGTTTTTCTTTACTTTTTAACTGAACAGTTTTTTTATTACGTGCAATATAATGCTTGATTTTATTTATAAATAATTCTGTTGCCAAATCGATGTTGGTATTATTATAAATTTCGTGCCAATTTTCTTTTCTTAAATAATTTTGTAAGTTTGGATAATTTATATATTGTTTATACTGGATTTGATTTAAAGCTGGATTTTGTTTGTCCAATTCTAGTAGAAGTATAATTGGAAGGTGGTCAGTTATATTGTGTGAAAAAATTATGAGTGTGATATTAAAATCTGTACTGCTTTTAACAAAAAAATGGTCTATACAAGATTTTTGCAATCACTCTACTCTAGTAAATTAATTTATATAAGAAATGTATTCATTTGCATTTAAGATATTTAGGTACTCTTGTGCATAATCATTATTTGATAGAATATTTACATTTACATCTCCTACTATTATATTTATGTCACATTGTTGTTTGTTTTTCTCCAAATGTTTTATTAAACTTGAATTGAATGTATACGGACATGTAGTTGGCGATTGATAAATTATATAATAAAAATTAAGAATGAGAAAGGGTGTATAGTAGAGGCAGTTGGGGGGGTTTATTTCTCTGTGTGATCGTCTGGAACGCTACCAAGACTATTTGCGTTTCTTCAGCTCTTGAGCAGTATAAAAGTGTGAAAAAAAGCTCTCCGAGTTCTTTTTTTCAGTTCTGTAACGTGTGCTTTTGTTTACTTTCGCAAATTAGTGCTAATAATTTGTATGATGGTAGCTGTTTTTATGTTGCAACGTCGGCAGTCTTGAAAAATTTTTTTAGCATTCTGCTATCAAAAACCTACTTTTATGTAAAATGTCGCATATTTAGTTCCAGCTCAAAACCCTTGGGGACTGGGCTATAGTAAAAGAAGCTGAAAATGCCTTTTTATATTATATAGCATAACGTCATCTCAGTGACAATAAATTTTGTTCAAATGTGAGCCAAGTCATTCACAGTTTGCAATGTCTGCCCGCAACTTCTACTCTTTTAAATTTAATAGATATAAATAAGTCAATGCATGTGACGTGACAATTTCTGTCGATGATATGGTAGAAGCACTTCTTGACGTAACGACTTCTGATTTATCCAAATCATTATACGCTTCTCTCGGAAAGCACTTCAGCATCGAGATTGGATGTGATTGTAAAAGGATAGAGCGGATACACATGAATACAAATGTATTTCGAAAATCAAAGCACCTAATTCAACTGTGCGAGTACGTATTTAACTCGTATTGGCAATATCAATTTATAATAGAGAACTTGCGTTGTCGCGACAATGACGTAAATAATGGTAAAAATCAGTCTGATTTTATGAGAATATTTTGTTTATGGCTCTTGATAATTCTAAGATATAGTAATTTACTGGGTTCTCTCATGGATTTTCAAAGAATTTTTTATGAAGGAAATATAATACGCTATCAAAATACCACATATATATGGAAATTGTCCTTACAGATCTACATTAAAAGTTATCTAACTCGCCCATTTGAATCGAAAACCTAACGTATAATATATCGGGAGCTAGCGATAGTTTTTGTTGACTCATTTTATTAACTTTGTAAAGCTGCTTTTCGTAATGTATATATCTTCTTAATTGATGAATAACGAGTCTGCTATGCGAGTAGCGGGACAATGCTCGACAGGAGCAATGCAACTATGTAAAAAAAATAGTGTCATTGGAGAATTAACAGATTACATATTTCGTACATTTTGTACTCTAAAGTATTAGTTTTAATATCAACGATTTAAGATTTAACTACTTCGTTTCAATGAAGTTTGTAGTTTCTTCAACTGATAGACGCATTTTGTCCCGCAAGTATGGCGGTAAAAAGGCTTTTTTTAGTATTTCATGGTATCCATAATTCATGCAGTAAGTTTCATTGGTAATGAATGATTTCAATCAACGATATCGTATTTTCATAAATATTTGAGATACTCCTGTTGATTCTTATCTGGCGTGTACCCTACCAGACAGCCATTTCCTTATTATTGGCACAGAAATAGCAGAAAAATGTAAAAAATGTAAAAAAAATTGTTAATTAAATTGGACTAAAATTTCTGTCGCTATCTCTCGGGCAAAAAGGCTATGGTTACAGTGGATGCATGTTCTGAGGGATTGCCGCTCGGATGAATTTCAACCTATTCACTCTGAACTTATATTCGAAATACATTCACCAGAATGTCTTAGTTGACAATAGAATTATGTCTGTACGAGATTTCTTCGGATTTTCAGGTTTCAGATTATGTAGATTACGAAAATTGAGGTATTTCAATTTCATAGGTCTGTCTGACTGTCAGTCTGGTGTCTGTCTGTTTGTTGGTTCTATATCTACAAAACAGTCTGACGAAGAAAAATAGTATATAGTAGGTAGCATAATCAGCAAAATCAAAAGGAGTCCGATTAGTCTTGATACTTATTGCCGACTAAGTAATTGGATACACTTTTAGTGAATAATAATTAATGACTAAAATATAATAAAGAATAATAAATAATATCTGACGTGTAGTTATTACAACTGTAAAGGAAGAAACCTAACATAATTTTAGTGAAAAAAAATACAAGATGGACATTCCTAAAAAAAAATTTAGAAATCTGATCATAAAAATAATATTGAGCATGCAATTAACATAACTGTCAAGAAGGGAACCTGCAATACTTTTAACGAAAAATATACAGGTTAGTAACGCTAAAATTAATTAATCAAGAAACGATGTGTATATTCAAAATCAGGCCCCTACAAGGCCGAGAAAACGGCCCTGTGGGGCCGAATTAAGAAGGAGGCGTAAAGCCCGTCAGCTGGCGGAGGCGGAGGCATCTGCAACCACCTCCACTGGCTCCGGGATTTCGCCTCTAAAAAGAGTCCCTGAGGATTCTCCTTCCCCTGCTCGGGAGCTGGCAGGTAACACTGTCGGCACCGGAGTGGGGGCCGGGGAGCCTTCAGTAACTAGGGGGGCTCTCTCCGCTTCCCATGGGCTGGCAGCTACTGCTAGCACTAGGGCAGCAGGAGAGGTCCCTCAAACCTCATCAAGGGGTAAGGCGCCCTCCTCCTCCTCCAACTGTGGGCTGGCAACTCTTGCTAGAACTGGTGGGAGGGGCAAGAGGCACACCAAACCCCAACAGTCTGGTAACCCCAGACAAAATCCAAACCTTCAGACAGGAGGAAGAAAGAGGAGTCGCTCTGTTGGATCGGGGCCCTCGCCGGAAACTAACACCGATAGGAGGGCCAAGGTTCACAGGGCAGGCCCTTCCCCTTCCTCGTCCTCGAAGAAACTCAGCTACAAGGAGGCTGCAAATTCGCACCTCCGTGTAGCTATCATTGACAGATCGAATCCGCTTGGTAAAATTACTAAAGACCAGGCGGTTTTGATCGAAAACATTCTGAGCAAGGCACTTGATGAGAGTGTATCCAGTGCCTTGGAAAATCCGAGTTGCCGGCACCCATTTTCAACGGCATGCACTTCTCCGGGGAGATTCTGAGAGTCATATGCGGAGATGAGCGGTCGTTGGAGTGGCTGTCGGCAAATATTGCAAAGAACCCCAACCCATGGGAAGGGGCAAACCTACACGTAGTCCAGGTAGGTCAGCTCCCCAGGCTGAGCAAAGCGGCCCTGTTTATTCCGGGAGTACCGGAAGATACGGAGGTGGTGATGCGACGCCTGCAGGCGCAGAACACCTGGGCTAACGTAAATAAATGGCTGCGTTTTTATGACGCCGTAAAGAAGAAGCCGATAGGCCGGCTGCTCATTTTCGGTGTCGGGGATGAGGACCGTGCAGCCATAAATGAGAAGGGAGGACGAATTAATTATAAATTCACCTCCCTAACCATCAGGCTGCATAAGTCCTCGGACGCGGCTGAGATAACGACTCCTGCTGCTCCCGAAGCCATGGAGGTGCCCGAAAGTTTGGGCGCCCTTATGGCGGCGGAGCCCTGAGGAGTCAACGCCGTTGCGGATCGCCCCGGAGCGGACGCCAGCTGATAAAATGGCTTCGCCCAGTCGGCTGGCCTTCGTCCAGGCCAATTTACAGCACTGTCGAGCGGCAGTGGCTACCATATGCCGCTCCCTCGACAGTGGACCAAACATTATATCCCTTATCCAGGAACCTTGGATAATCAAGTCCAGGGTTGCTGGATTGGGCAAATTGAACGGAAGAATATTTTATCTGCCTTCCGCAGAAAAACCCAGGACATGTATATATGTACCAAAGGGTATACAAGCTAGTCTCACACCACAGTTCAGCTCACGGGACATGACAACAGTGAGCTTGGACTGTGATTTGGGCAACGGCAAAGAACAAGTTTTAATAACGTCATTCTACCTCCCAAGCGACTCGGTAGAACCACCCCCATCTCAAGAGTTGGTGAGGCTGGTAGAGTACTGTGAGGCAATGAAACTACACCTCGTTATTGGTGGTGACTCCAATGCGCACCATGTCCTATGGAGCAGCGAACATACCAATAACAGAGGAAAATCGGTAGTGGAATACCTGGCAACCACTAATTTAGAGATTCTCAACCGAGGCAGCGAAGCTACTTTCGTTACCTCGCGCAGTCAGACGGTAATTGATATCACTCTGGCATCTCGGGACATCTCAAAACACATCAAGAGCTGGCATGTATCTACGGAAGTTTCCATGTCAGATCATAGGTGGATTCAATTTAACTTGGAAGGGGGGTTGGTAGAAAGAATCCTCTACCGGAACCATTGGCGAACAAATAAGACACAGTTCCAAGAACTTCTTATTAGCCGCCTGGGGCCCCTCGACACAAATAACATAGAAACGATAGAGGATATTGATAGTAACGTGGTTAAGTTACAAGTTATGAGGACTCTTGTCCCTTAAGAGAAGTCGGAACGGGGCATGCAACACCCTGGTGGAGCAAAGAACTCGACCGGCTGAGAAAGAAGACAAGAAAACTTGTCAATAAAGCGATGGAGTCTAAAAGTGCCGAAGACTGGGAGGCATACAAGAACAGTCAATGGCTGTACAAAAAGACCATTCGCGAAAGTCGAAGAGCGTCATGGAGATCTTTTTGTAGCGGGGTTGCATCTACTGCCTCAGTAGCTCGGCTCAATAAGATACTCTCCAAAGATCCTCAACAACAACTAGGACTCGTGAAACGAGAGGATGGCTCCTTTACAACCAACCTCTCTGAAACTTCTGAACTCCTGCTAAAAACAATGTTTCCAGGCAGCACTGTGTCGTCCTTTATGGACTGGCCCAACGTACCTCACCCAGTCGCTACTGCAGCTGACTGGGAGGTTGCGAATGGGACAGTGGACGACGCAAAAGTAGCCTGGGCGATCAACACCTTCCTGCCCTTTAAATCACTAGGTATAGACGGTGTCTTTCCAGCTCTACTGCAGTGGGGGCTGGAATACATACATCACCACCTGGTGCATATTTACCGGGCGTGCATTGCTTTTAAATACACCCCGGTGAAGTGGGGGGAAATAAAGGTAATATTCATATCCAAACCAGGACGTACGGATTATTCCCTACCAAAATCATATCGGCCCATCAGCCTCTCCTCCTTCCTATTGAAAGGTCTGGAGAGACTGTGTGATCGAGAAATTAGAGATACAGTGTTAGTTTTACACCCACTGCATCCAAATCAACACGCTTACATCCCAGGGAAATCAACAGAATAGGCACTTCACTCCGTGGTATCTCGTATCGAGAGATCGGCGGATATGAAAATGTCTACCCTGGGAGCGTTTATTGATATTGAAGGTGCTTTTGATAAAACAACCTTCGAGAGTATAGGGATAGCCCTCCAAACGCATGGTGTTCCCAACACACTTAGTGAATGGATAACACACATGCTCAAATGGTCCGAATAAATGTGGGGAACATAGAGACTAGAGGCATGGTCAATAGAGGCTGTCCACAGGGTGGCGTCCTATCACCCCTACTGTGGGTTATGGTCGCCGACAGCCTCTTACACCGCCTCAATAACTCTGGTTTCTTCACAATAGGTTACGCAGATGACATTACCATCTTGCTAAATGGAAACTTTGAGGGCTTGCTATGCGAACTTATGCAAACAGCCCTCAAGTTGGTCGATAATTGGTGCACAGAACACTTTCTCTCGGTTAACCCCCAGAAAACTGAGCTAGTACTATTCACCAAGAAAAGGAAACTACCAAATATGAAAATGCCCAAATTATCGGGCAGTCAACTCCACTTAGCGAGTGAGGTCAAGTACCTGGGGGTCATACTTGATCGCACTCTGAATTGGAAGGGGCATTTGGAAGTTAAGATAAACAAGGCATGTGCGGCTTTCTGGCAGTGTCGCAGGGCGGTCGGTAGGTCCTGGGGTTTCTCACCCAGAATCTCCCTCTGGCTGTACACTGCTGTGATAAGACCCATGCTTTGTTACGCAGCCATAGTCTGGTGGCCCAGAGTAAGGCAAAAAACAGCAGCATCTCAACTGGAGCATGTTCAAAGATTGGCATGTCTCTGCGTTACTGGTGCGATGAAAACGACGCCTACAGCTGCAATGGAGACTATACTCTGCATCCCCCCTCTAAATCTGTACATAGAGGAGGTGGCGCTGAGGACTGCTCTGAGATTGCAATTTGTAGGCCAATGGTATATTAAGGGCACGGCTACGAGACATGCCCGTATCCTAGAGGAGGCTACAAAACAAATTCCTCTTCTGGGAATGGGAACTGACCGTATCCCCCCTATATATAACTTCAACAAGAACTTTGAGGTGAGCTTGAATGTGTCCGGTAATGACGAGCCGGACATATCAATCTACACCGATGGTTCAAAAATGGACTGTGGATCAGGAGCTGGGGTTTACTCAGAAGACCTAGATCTACATTCGATAATACTGCTAGGCACACATGCCACTATCTTCCAGGCGGAACTAGTAGGGATCCTGCAAGCGGTAATAGAAACCACGAAGGCAAACGTCAATGGTAAAACGGTGCGCATATCAACGGATAGCAGAGCAGCCCTGCTTGCCCTAAACAATTGTAGGATAGGCTCGGGGCTGGTTCTGGAAATTAGAAAGGCCCTAGACGTGCTCGCACAAAACAATAGTGTCCAGCTCCGTTGGGTGAAAGGACATGACGGAATTCAGGGTAACGAAGAAGCGGACGCTTTAGCCCGCAAGGGATCTGAGAGCGCCCTGCATGGTCCAGAACCTGCAATAGCGCTCTCAGATTTAGTCCACAGTTCCCTGCTAAAGAACTATACACTCAAACGCCATGCGGACTGTTGGGGTGGTCTGAGCAGCTGCAGACATAGCAGAATGGCTTTAGCCACACCCAGTCGTAAGCTAGGCAAACACTGTCTCCAGATGTCCAGGAGTAATCTGCGCATTTCTGTAGGATTACTAACAGGACACTGCAGACTAAACAAACACCTCCATACACTGGGAGTCATAGACAACCCCAAGTGTAGAGGGTGCAATCTGGATGACGAGACTGCCGAGCATGTGCTCTGTCACTGCCCCGCTCTCTCAACGAAAAGAGGATCCATACTGGGGGACTTCTGGCCCAGTATGGCCAGCATAGGTGGCGTCTCACCTGGTCTTCTCCTCAAATACATCACAAGTGTTGGTTGGCTTGAGGAATGAGAGGCTCGGTGGACATGCCACCACTTACGTGGGCAGCACAATGGGCCCGCTTATGAGGCCTGAGTGCACGTGAGCGCAAGCTCACCCCCCGCCAAGCAATCCAGATCAAGATCCAGATGTGTATATTAAGAGTGGAAAGCGCTTTATTGCCATTTAAGCATGAATATTGCTGATTGGGACGTCAACCGAAATCAACAATCATACAAATGCATCTCTCAGAGAGCAATAAGAAATAAACTTCGACGATTTCAAGAAAACCAGTAATCTTTTACTTAAGAGGAAGCCTTGGCTTTGTACATTTACACAAAGTCTACATTCCATGGGTACAAACATACAAAACAAAGGTCACAAGCTAGAGAATCAGAAGAATTCACAAGTATTGATGAAGTTTCAGTTTCAGTTTCTTACAATAGAGACTGGACCATATCGCAATTCGTCTTATGAAAACTGTTGATATTTCGATATTTCTGAAAATCACACGCTTCTGGATGGTACGTTCCGATGGAAGTTTTGGTCATAGTCAG
The DNA here is from genome assembly GCA_936432065.2 of Rutpela maculata. Taxonomy (NCBI): domain Eukaryota; kingdom Metazoa; phylum Arthropoda; class Insecta; order Coleoptera; family Cerambycidae; genus Rutpela; species Rutpela maculata. Next base: position 80,941,376 of record OW386286.2, on the reverse strand, counting down.
TACAAACAAAAATATCGAAAACAGGATCTTATTGATGAGTTTCTATTTTAATATCTTTTGTTCCCCTAAAATCAATTAATAATAATGAAACTCAAACTATAATTTAGAAAAGTTCGAGACCATCATCTATTCGCCACTGTTGGCCCACAAATTAATTTTTTAAAAAGAATATCAAGTACTAGCAAAACGTGACAGTAAAAACATCCACTTTCAGATCATTAATTTAGTACCCACTTTAGAAAAAAATATTAACATTCAACACAAATTATTGCTGACAATGATTAACGGAAAGCGTAATATGTGTAATACCCTAAACGACCCAAGAGGTAGTCAAAACTGTTATATTTGTGGCGCCAAAACCAACAAAAATTAATACTTGTTTCCAACAAATTTCGATTCAGAAGAAAATTATCATGGTTTATCAACACTTCACGCGTGAATGTTTACTGCATATTGTTTGCAGAATAAATTTAAAAGTTTGGCAAGTTAGATCTTTTTTGTACTTCTCCTATACTTATTTTTTATATCCCTATTTTATTATAATGCTTTTATATCATTGCAATGTTTTATGTCGTGATAATTTAGTTAGCTTGGATAGTTTTTAGTTTACAATATTGGTTTCCTATTCTCTGTTGTAATATTCCCGTCCTGAAATTGGTTACCTGCTGGGTGGTTGAATTCAAATAAATAATTAAATAAATAAATAAATAAATAAATAAAATAAAGCTGAATTTGAGAAAACAAAGAACTATACATATTTTAGTAGTATATTATGTTTTATACAATGTGTCCCGGATAGTATTTGCGATAGGTGTAATATACCAAAAAAATATTAGTACGGCTTTCATTTTCTGCAGTCTCGGTCTGCTTGACATAAAATGTTTTTTTACCCGCGGAGTTAGTCTAAGAAAAAAATAAAAGAAAATAAATCATTGCAGGTAAACTTCCTGTTAATTTTAAGGAAAATCTCTAATTGGATAAAATATTTGGCATTGAAAGGTAGAGCCATATGCCAACTTTCATAGCATTTGAACAAAAAAAAAAAATAATAATAATAATAATAATAATAATAATTATAATAATAATACACCTCCTGAAGAAATTAGAAGAAGTATAAGGAGTTAAAAGAAGGGTGCAATTATGTAGTAATTTGAATAGGTTTCTAGTGGAATTCGTTAAAATTGTTAATTGTGTTAAAAAATAAAAAGCTATTTACTTCAAGTGGTATTATTATTATTATTTTTTTGTTCAAATGCAATGAAAGTTGGCATATGGCTCTAACTTTCAATGCCAAATATTTTATCCAAATAGAGTTTTAACAGAAAGATACGGAAGCGTAGAAGGGCCACAACAATTTTATTTTTTTTTATGGTACGAATTACGACTTGTATCTCGTAATTACGACTTACAACTCGTAATTACGAGTTGTAAGTCATAATTACGAGTTACAAGTCGTAATTACGAGTTATAAGTCGTAATTATGACTTACAACTCGTAATTACGACTTACAACTCGTAATTTTACAATTACGACTTACAACTCGTAATTACGACTTGTATCTCGTAATTACGACTTACAACTCGTAATTACGACTTGCAACTCATAATTACGACTTACAACTCGTAATTACGACTTACAACTCGTAATTACGACTTATAACTCGTAATTGTGATAATTCATACCGTGCTACTGCAGAAGAAACACACTGCACCATTCTGCAACAGAACATGACAACTAACTTAAAGGAGGTAAGTACGACCAAATATTATATATTCTGTACTAATATACCAAGAGCTCTGGAATTGTCATATATAACGAAATCATATTGCTTAGTGATAGTGTTATACAGTTAAAAACATGAGCGCGCAGCGGAATATATAGTTTAACCATATATTCCAGATACAGAGTTGTACCATTTGGACTATTTTATAAATGTAAAACTGGCTGGTTAATGTCGATTTATACGATAAGTTGAAGCAGTATGGTATTTGTATAAATGGTTGTATAGATGGATTCTCGAGACATATAATTTGGCTTAAGGCTGGACCAACTTCAAATGATCCAAAGGTACGTTAATATATCATGGGCTCATTTAATGAATTTCATTTTTAGTAGTTGTTACGTCTTGTGGATAAAGTATTACTTAAAAATAGGCGATATTGAAAATTTTAGATTAATCCGATGTGTGGTTTTCGAAATACACGAATTTTAAAGAGGGAATTTGAAACACGGTGCTATTAACATCGTGACGTCATTCAATAGGAAACGAAACGGTCGCGCAACATATTAACGGTCATGCATATTCCGCTTGAGATCGTCGGGTCTTTCTTAGTGTCCTGTGCGTTAAATTAGGTAATATCTTTTATTATTTTTTCTGGTGATTAAGAAAAATGTATGAAGCGAACTTTAATAAAGCAGACGCTTCGAATCTTTGGAAGATTGAGATGCGCTCATTAGTGCGTCAGCGGATTAGAGGTTAGAGGGGTTAATTTTTAATTTCCTATTTTTGTTTGAACATTCCAATATTTATAATACACGTAGTTTTCCATGTCTTTTTCGATCTACAAATAAAATTTGGATTTTTTCATTGCTAGCCTTAAAGAATTTTATTTAAAAAATAAATAAAAGCGGTAATAATTACTTAAGAAATAAGTTTAATAACAGTATATTATAAAACAACCATAAGAAATTTGCAATTTATCCCTACAATCAAAATTTAATAATTATTTAAAATATATTTGCGCTATACCCTGTATACCCTCAATGTTGATATATGAAATAGCTTTTTTCTCTAATATTTTTAAACCGAATGGAAAAGACTTGCTAGAATTGCTAGAAAAATTGCTAGAATTTTAAATTATATTTTACGTTTAAGTTTCAAAAATACTGCATTTAATAACACAGCCACACAAAAAAAAAAGTTCTGTGCAGCGAACCAAATTATATGGATATGGTATATTTTTCGACTCTGAATCCGAATCCGGGATGCTTTTGACTAAAAAACAAAATTGACACAATAGATTTTTTTTGACCACGGATTCGGATTCAGCGTCGAAAAATACACCATATCCATATAATTTGGTCCGCTGCACAGAACTTTTTTTGTGTGTGTGTGGCTGTGTAATCAATAATTCAACATTCAGATATTTACATTGAAATGGTCCTCACAAACATAATAAGTTGTTTTAGTAATAAGCCTTTTCTCTCTTTTTATAGTTTATTTCCATTTCTTTCGCATTTTTAAATCTCTAGAAACGGTAATAAATGTTCTAGTAGGTGTTTTTACCATGGTGCTTTGACACTCAGGAACAATACAATATTTATAATTCTTTCGTATTTTGCTACAATAATTTACCTATATACCTGCCTTTTATCCGCTAGTATTCTAGATCATGAACCTTTCTTTGAAGTACATAAGGTTGAATTTTTTTCTAGGTCACTGGGGAATATGTTTTGGATGCAATAAAATTAATTGGAGGTTGCCCTGAAACACTAAGATGAGATATGGGAACTGAAAATGGAACAATGGAGAAACTACAGAATGTATTGCATGAATTATTTAGCGAATCTTCAACAAATCGACCATGCTTTCTCTATGGAAAGAGTATGCATAATCAGCGTATAAGAGCATGGTGATCGATGTTACGTAAACATAACGCACAGTATTGGATGAACATGTTCCAAATGTTGAAGGAGGATAACACATTTAATGGTTCATTTCTGGATAAATCCATAATTCAATTCTGTTTTACACCTATGATACAAGTATAACTAAAGAGTTAATTGATATGAAAGCTCAACTTTCGCTAGTGTTTTTAAAACTATTCACTTCTTCAGAAATTGTGTAATATTTTTTACTTCTTACAGATAGAACTCGATCAAGTGGCTTTGGAATGGAATAATAATAATAATAATAATAATATATATTTATTCACTATGAAATACAAAGAGTAGATTTTTAAGTAGAACATAACATAATACGCAAATAAATATACCGGAGGAAGCCCATTTAGGTCCTGTTGGACCTGTCTATGGGCGTCTAGGGGTATCGTTCCCATTCCTGCACTGCAACTCCCCCTTTAGGAAAAGCCCTCTAAGTATAGCGTTGCAGCAAAGGAATGGAACATTTATTAGGCGGATTTAGTACATAAATACTATCATAAATATAATACATAAACAAATTTATATTAGGATATATGCACGATAAGTCATATACTCACCTATGCATACAAATGCACACATATACATTCTGTATACACATATACACAACATTACATACACACATTTTTATATATATATATAACATAATTCGTTACCCAACAGATTCATTATCAACTAGAATTAAAAAAAAAAAAATTAATTATAGAATATTGTGGTTATTATTTCATTATCGTAATCTCTGAGAAATGGATCCATTGAGTTTATGTTATTTTTAGTTGTTTATATAGTTTTTGTTTACAGGGTTAGGTAACGTATTATAATATTACAATTTAACTTATACAAAACGGGAAAACTACAATACGAAATATTGCAGAAAACAATTCAAGTAAAAAACAAAACTGAATTAAGAGATAATATCAAGTATTTTAATTGAATAAAGGAAAAAAAGAAAAAGTAAATTACTATATATTTTGAGATGTTTTTAAAGACGAGAAAAAAAGAGAAGAGAGAGGAAAAAAATTCAACGTCTTAGTTTGAACATATAATATAACAAGGTACACAAAACACATGTAAATTGTATTTCCTAAGTTTATTTCTTAACAGTTGGTTGTGTAAGTTTGCCCTCATTTTGGGATTGTTCTAGCTGATCTGGTGTTTGATGAAGGAGCACTTTCTTCCGCAGTTCTTTTCTTCTTTGCTGGGGGTTTTTTCGGAGACTCTTCCGTTTCAACTGAAATATTTTTTTCGTCCACCAGTTTTACAAAAAACACGTCTTTATTTGTATCCTTTGTGATTGCTTCAAAGGGAGTCGATGGGGCACTCTGACTCTGGGTGGTTGTGTTTTTTTCTTCTAAAATTTCTGGATTAGAGGTATCCCATTCCATATGTTTCAGCTGTTCTACAGTGTAAACCTCATCGTTTATAAATAATTTATTGTTTTTGATCTTTGCAAATTGATTTTTTGATTTGGCAAATTTCAGATGTTTTTGCAGAATTTTGTTATCTTGTCTGTCTTCGAAGCACAGATCTTGTGCAATAAATATTTGTGTACCTTTTAGTTTATGAACGTTTTTAAAGATTAGGTTTTTAGTTAGATAGCTTATAAATTCAACCTTTATAGGTACTCCTTTTGCAGTTTCTAATTTATAAACATTATTTAGATCTGAATTTGTGATATTAATTCCCAACAGGTCGTTTAGTTTATTTATTATAAATTGCACAATTTCACAGTCTGGTTGTATCTTCAGACCAAATATGACAATGTTGTTTTTTCTATATCTACGTTCCAAATTTATACACCTTGATTCTAATTTCTTATACTTATTTTCCCAATTTTCGATTTTAATATTTTGTTCCTCTACTTTTTCTAGTATCTTTGCGTTTTCAACTCTTATTTCTTCCTTAATTACTTCTCTGGTTACTTTTGCCTCTGATCTTATTGCTTCCAGTAATTTAATATATATGTCATTATCTGAAGCTTGATTTTCCTTTTCATTGCCGCTCATAATTTATTTATAAATAATAAAGTTATAAGCAAATAAGGCAACAGTAATTTCAGGTAGTGTACGGAAACCTTTACTACGAAATATTATCAGGCTATCAACTCTTATCACTCTTATCAGATTAGACAGGAATTAACCTTTACTTATGTTTATTATGATTTGAGTTGTATCTAGATTTTTACGGTTAGATAAAATATAACTTGAACTAACCTTTGACAGAATATATGCAGTATGATCTTTAGAACACTGCGACTTGTAGTTATTTTATTTTTTCACTTTTCAACGCATTTAATTTTAAAAATTTTCACAGAGCTGTTTCACAGGAACACGTTCTTGCTTAGGCTACACACACACTGTTCATAGGATCGGAAAAACAAGAAATGCTATTGCGCCAGCAGGAAGACCTGCTATACTGTATGAAATGCCATCTCTATATGGAGCCAGGGATTACCTAGTTAATATTTCGCCATTTGCAATTGACCCCCTTTCATCTGAATGTACAATCATTCAGACGCCCTGTAACAAGAACTTTTATGATCTATGTTGTATAGTGATGAAGGAAAACAATTTTACACGAATCATTTGACCCTTATGTAACTATGGACTTATATGTAAACCTTAGAAGTAAGTTAGTGCCCTTGTTTCAATAGAATTCGCGTCAAAAATTAATTGTAAATCTATTTAATTTCCGTTTTGAGGTACGTAAATATAAACACATAAAACCCACCATGTATTTATAGCTAGAGTTCATGTCCACAATAATAAAATTATAAACAATCGATTACCGGAGTGATTATACGTTACCGTCTGAGGTATATGAGAGATTTCAAAATAAAATGACAACAGTCGCAGCCACTAGAGAAAAATCTCGTGAACAATGTTTGCATCTAATTTTTGGTAAATAGTAATAATCTGAATTTCGATATTTGTAGTTCAAGTGTGGAGTATTTTTCATTATTGATTAAACAATTGGAAACGTGGTTTTGAGAATAAAAATTTCATGTTTAACATCAGAACCAGCGTAATGCATCTTGTCAAGAATATAAAATTACACAAATTTTGACTTTTAATAATTTAAATTGAAAATTTGATTAATTTTTCATTTTGTTCAGAAGTAGTTTCCACAAACACCAAAACATTTGAATACTAGTTATAATCATCTCTATAAGATGAGTAGTATTCAAGTCTTTTGGTGTTTGTAAAGATTATCTTCAAAGGAAGCTTATCACCGAAGATTCCAGGCTCCTCCAGGATTAAAAACTTATTGGAATTCTTAACTTCTTTTTTAGTAAATTATTTTTTGTGTGCTTATAATTACGGTAAAGAATATTTTTTAGGATTTCAAACCTAACGACATTTAAGTTTTGAACTAATTCCATATGAGTTCCAGTTTCCCCGTAGTCTAAGCAGAATTTTTCAACTTGGAAATGACAGAACTAATCTGCTGATATTCCAGCAGATTGGCTAGATAAATTCTGTTGTATGTAGACCACATTAAGCTTTAAACTTATATTACCCTATTGTATCATTACTGTATGTTAAAACATCAACATTTTTTAGAGAATATTATTTAGGTATTATGCAAATCACAACTTACACACTTTTTATTTATTATAAAAATACCTACTTTCTGTATATTGTTGCCCTAATCTGGGCACGCTAATATACTAGTCAGGTAAATACTTTAAAACACTCATTATTAGAGAATCAATCAAAACAACTACTCTTCTAGCTAATACTGACGAAGTATTGAATTACATGATAGGATTCTTAGCATTTTAAAGAACAAAAATATATTGAAAATACTTAAATCATTTATTCAAATTTAATCATTCACACTTTTTTATTTAATATGAAATTATCTACTTTCTGTATATTGGTGCCTTAGTCGGGTCACGCTAATATACTACTTAGGAAAACACTTTAAAACACTCATTATTGGAAGACCAATCAAAACAACTACTCTTCTAGCTAATACTGACGAAGTATTGAATTACATGATAGGATTCCTGGCATTTTAAGGCAAAAAAATATATTGAAAATAGTTAAATTATTTATTGAAATTCAGTCATTCACAACAATTCTTGAACCATACATTCTATTTCAACTCTAGAGAACTAACGAGTTCGAAAAAACTTGTACAACTTTTCTAGAGTTGAAATAGAATGTATGGTTCAAGAATTGTTGTGAATGACTGAATTTCAATAAATAATTTAACTATTTTCAATATATTTTTTTGCCTTAAAATGCCAGGAATCCTATCATGTAATTCAATACTTCGTCAGTATTAGCTAGAAGAGTAGTTGTTTTGATTGGTCTTCCAATAATGAGTGTTTTAAAGTGTTTTCCTAAGTAGTATATTAGCGTGACCCGACTAAGGCACCAATATACAGAAAGTAGATAATTTCATATTAAATAAAAAAGTGTGAATGATTAAATTTGAATAAATGATTTAAGTATTTTCAATATATTTTTGTTCTTTAAAATGCTAAGAATCCTATCATGTAATTCAATACTTCGTCAGTATTAGCTAGAAGAGTAGTTGTTTTGATTGATTCTCTAATAATGAGTGTTTTAAAGTATTTACCTGACTAGTATATTAGCGTGCCCAGATTAGGGCAACAATATACAGAAAGTAGGTATTTTTATAATAAATAAAAAGTGTGTAAGTTGTGATTTGCATAATACCTAAATAATATTCTCTAATCATGATAAAAGCAAATAAATAAAAAATAATTAATTGTAAAAATCAACATTTTTTGTTGCAGTTAAGTAAATAATAAAGTAAAAAATGTAGCTGACTTACCACTAATTTAAATAAATAGAAAATGTAGAAATGTGTTATATTCTGTATTAATCAGTAAGTGTACAACAGGTAAAAAATAAACTATAAAAAATAAACTCTAAAAGAATAAACTTAAAATATTAATAATACCGAGACAGTATAACATTCTCTATTAGACTTTAGAAAATAACATTGCAACAACCTAACAAAGTTATCTAATACCTAGGTACTGTTACAATGATAAAAAATTAATATATTTTAGCGTCACTTAATAAAGGTGCATTCCTAATGAATATATTTCAGAATAAACATTGTAATAGACAGAACCGTTTAAACGTAACAAAATCTATATACATAAGCATACTGAAATAATTATATACTTACTTATAACATTGCAACTTCTAATAAATTTATCTTATACCTACTTGTTAATGATAAAAAATAAAACTGGATGGACGCCGTTTAAAATGTACACACCTACACCGGGTGACACAGGGGCATGTAATGCCCTGTAACTGTTTTATTTTTCAAAATAAAATTTTCAAATTAGGGTTTATTAATAGAGGATATAACTGAAATCCTTCATTGAATAAAAGAATCTGTCCCTAAACCGATTTTTTTTATTTTCAAATGTTTAAGAGATCAAGAGAAGTCTACATCTGAGTTTTTCGTGTGATATTTTTTCACGACTTTTCCGGAAAATCATCGATTTTTCCTGCCTTCGGTTTGGTCCCTCGTGAATATCTTGACTTCTACTTCAGAGTTCCCACCAACATCAGAATTTAAAATTCCCTGACTTTTCCATGATTTTCCAGGTTCAGATATTACATTTTCCAGGATCAAAATAAGAGAATTTATCACATTTTAATTGACATCAACTCAGTATTGATAATGTATCTCTATGAGATGAACATGGAGAAATATTTTATCTGGAATAAATGACACTACTGTTTTTCATTACGTGATTTTTATTACAACAATTAATTTTAAACAGTACATACTAGTAATTCTTTATTTTCTATCCAGACTAATTATATATTCAGCGTGTCGCAATTTTCATGGGGCTACACCTATATCTCAATAACTATTAATGCGATATTTTTGAAATTTGGGAGATCGGTTCTCAATTCGAATTTATTAATGTAGTAAAATTTGAAGTTTATTACAGTTGTGCGTTTATGGAGGCAAGCATATCGCAGTGGGTTAAAAGTTGTTTAAAGTATAAACTATTAAAAATCAGTTTTTGTGAACGAAAATTTTTTTTAACTGCAAAACGGTTCAAATGGAAAAATTTTTTTTTTTTTGTTCAGAACGCACTTATAATAGTTTTATTTGGTTTTGAAACATTATTCTTATGTTTTAAATAATACAAAAATTTTATAATTGAATGTAAATGTAAACACACGTGTTTCTTGTTTTGTCGTTTCTTTATAATTTGACATTTACTTAACTGACGCTAAAGCACCACAAGAAAACTAGTAGTTAGGCAGCGCTGTACTTTCCCACTCTATCAACTGGAAGGGCATTAACTTAAACAGAGTTGACCTAAGAAAATTAATATCAAAATACAAATATAAAATTCAAGTTTTATAATTTTTGTAAAGGAAATGATAAAAGATTTTATAAGTGAAGATTGAAAATCCAGGTTTTTTTCAGGATTTTACTGAAATTCCCTGACTTCTAGGATCACTTTTTGGATTCCCTGACTTTTTCAGGTCTTTCCAGGTTGGTGGGAATCCTGTATTTAATACATTTTGCCAAAAAAAAAAAGTTATTCGTAAGGAACCTCCCTCATCGATCTGTGGAGTACAGAATATTATTACTTAATTCCTGAACTGATAAAAAATTATAAACTGCCCTTACAACAGATTTTCAGTTTTTTCTCAATAACGTTGCAACAAATAGAAATATTTTGATGAAAATTGAAGGAAACGTACTTCTTATGATTCCAAATCAACATACCAAATTTTGTTATAAAATATTAAAAAACAATGCCAAAAATTAAGAGTTTTCGAAAAAGATTGATTGACTCGCCATCTTTGAGCAAAGCATCATAGAGCAATTACAATACTTTTAAATCGTAGAGTATTTGTTCCCTATCAAATGGTATATATATATATATATATATAAAGTACATATATATGTTGAAACAAAAAAGTTATTTCAGTTTTTCTGAAAATGTTCTTGACAAAAATATTATATAAAAATATTACGTTGTGCGGATGAAATCTGAAAACATTTGTCCCTAGTAATTAATATATTAAAAGTATGTTAAAATCTGGTTCAAACACTCATCTGTTATTTAAATTTAAAATTATCCAATTTGTTTTTATAATAATAAAAGGTAATAGAAATATATTTTTAGTAATAAATCTAAAAAAAACAAGAACGTTTTCAGAAAAACTGAAATAACTTTTTTGTTTCATCATATATAGGTACTTTATATACACCATTTAAAAGATAGCAAAAACCCTACGATCTAAGATTAATAAAATTGTTCTTCGATGGTTTTCCCAATTAATTTGTTTCGGAAAATCTCATTTTTGGCGTTATTTTTTAATGTCGTAATAAAATTTGGTAGGTTTATTTGGAATCATGAAAAGTAGGTACATTTTTTCTTATTTTCTAACAAAATGTTTCTATCTGTTGCAAAGTTATTAAGAAAAAACGGAGAATCTGTTTTAATATAAGCGTTTTAAGCGCAGTTTATAATTTTTTTGAGATTAGGAATTAAGTAATAGTATTCCGTACTCCACAGATCGATGGAGTTGTGCCTTGTAAGTAGTCATATATCAAAATTCATCCAGTAGAAACCGAGATATTCCCGAGAAACTAAACCGGAAGTAGGAAAAATTGATGATTTTCCGGAAAAGTCGTGAAAGAAACATTGCGCGGAAAACGGATTTGTCCAAAAACTTAGCTATATATAGACTTTTTTTGACCTGTAGAACATTTAAAATTAAAAAGTCGATTTTTTAGAATTTAAAATTGGCTGAGACAAAAGAGAATTACAGCCAATTTTCTCTCAATGGAAAGAAGGAATGGAAAAAATATTTCTTTAACGTGCCAATTTTAAACATTAAGTGGTTCAAAATTTTCATGGTACTGCATAAACATTTTTTACCATGGCCTTCTTTCCGTTGAGAGAAAATTGGACATATTTCTCACCTATCTCTGAATTCACCGTCGGAATCATGAAAAAAGTTACCTTTCCATCTAGAAAAATTGTATGTCAAAAATAACACATTTATACCTTAATAAATGTATCCTAATTTGAAATTTATTTTCAAAACTAAAAAAGTTACAGGGCATTACATGCACATTGTATCATCCGGTATATTTGAGTAATGGATTTAATTAAATTATATCCATTACCCGAATATTTGCACTCAATAAATTTTCAAATTCATTTTGAAAATCCGGAAAACAGTCGTAATTCACAGGGAGGACTAAAATACATTCACACGTATGAGCCTCGGGTGTTCGTGATAATCCCTCTTTTTGATAAAATGTCACCTCAATTTCTCTTCCAATATTTATATTAGAACCTGTTGTAAATCGTACAAATTTTCCTATTATCTCCTTGTTAGCTTCTCTTATGAATTTTATTAAATAACCAAAAATTCGTTGCTGTATTACATTTGGCTCGTTAGTGAGTTTTAAAAGTGCTACAACATTTTTTGGTAAGTTTTCTTGATTTTTGTATATCGCATTTAAGGAATCCAACGATATCAGTTCACTTAAAATTGGTGTCCAACAGTTTACCTACTATAAATATTGTTTTCTGTATAAGTTCCTTGTGAGCCAGGTCAGAAACAAGTTGTGAAAAATTTTCTGCAGATGGTATCCATTTACAATCTAAACTTTCTAAGCACTCCATTAAATCATCTATTTCAACACTAACACTACTGAAATCATCCAGAGCATTCTTCATTAAGTTTGAATCCATATCCGACAAGTAATTTAAAAATTCAATTCGGATATTCGATTTAATATCACCAAATATGCAATGTTCTATAAAGGGCTTTGCTAATTGCACCGGAAAATATTTTTCTTCTAATAATCCTTTGACCATTATTTTGGCAACTGATGTCCATTTATAATCATGAAAGTTGTCTAATAAATGGCACTTTAATATGTGTACCTACTGTATATTTTTTATAAAATTCATCCCAAAATTCGGAAATACAGTCTCGAAAAACTCCTTCAAAATCTGCAGCATTTTCTTTCTTACGATTGGGAAGATACATTTCAATTTCTATAAGAGAATTTGAATTTAAGGGTACGAAAGCATCTATTAGTTCTTCTAGAATGTTGCCTCTATGTACTTTAACTTTAACAACTTCAATAAAAGGAACTTGAGATGTATCAGGTAAGATTCGAATGCTATCTGGTATGTCAAATGAGTCAATAACATAATGGGAAATGTCATTTAGGTCATCTCCAACACTGCTACTGGATAATTTAATAATTTTCGGAAGAAACTGTTAAGCTATTCATTTGTGATTCCAAAATTTCATCATCTGACGAAAAATAGATTTGTTGTGAAATAGATCTTTCAATAGCTTGTTCCACAATATCAGATGATTCCTCATTGATTGTAGTTTGCTCTTATGTTTCCTATATAAACAAAACAAAAAAGTAGGTTTATTTTGAATATACTACTTTGTTCAGGAATTTGAATGTATTGTGTGCTCAAAGGGAGAAATTTTTCTTCGTTTGAAACAATACATTTATTTGCGAGAACTGGACCAAAATCTTGATCAATTTCTTTAATTTAAGATGACGATTATCAAATCAAAATATTCTTAGTCTAAATATAAAATTATACATAATTTTAACTTATCTTTAGACAAATTAATATTATTGCATGCATTTGAAACAAGAACAAGAATATATAATATTTGGCGGTAGGTACTTACCTCCTCTAAGTTAGTTGTCATGTTCTGTTCGCTATGAAACTCTTGAGCAATAGGCACAGAATGGTGCAGTGTGTTTCTTCTGCAGTAGCACGGTATGAATTATCACAATTACGAGTTATAAGTCGTAATTACGAGTTGTATGTCGTAATTACGAGTTGTAAGTCGTAATTACGAGTTATAAGTCGTAATTACGAGTTGTAAGTCGTAATTACGAGTTGTAAGTCGTAATTACGAGATACAAGTCGTAATTACGAGTTGTAAGTCATAATTACGACTTATAACTCGTAATTACGACTTGTAATTCGTAATTACGACTTACAACTCGTAATTACGAGTTGTAAGTCGTAATTACGAGATACAAGTCGTAATTCGTACCATAAAAAAAAAATAAAATTGTTGTGGCCCTTCTGCGCTTCCGTAGAAAGACCAGTTTACCTAAAATGATTTATTTTATTTTATTATCTTCTTAGATTAACTTCGCGAGTTAGATTCCAGATTAACTGAAATTTGGTAAAAATCCATTTTACGCCAAGCAGACCGAGACTTCAGAAAATGAAAGCCGTACTAATATTTTTTTGGTATATTACACCTATCGCAAACACAATCCGGGGACACACTGTATATCGGAGATGATTTTAACATGTTCCTTATAAAGTTTTATTGCTAAATAAAATATGATGTTTTATTTCTTTTAAGTAAAAAATTAACATGCAAATGTCAACTTTCAGGTCTCAGATGACAGATGGAAAACTCTAATAACAGCTAATAACAGTCGTAGGGAAAATAATGTTTGAAATGTAGTTATTATTATCGCCAGGAAGAAATCTATTTTTAGTTAAAAATATATCGAATAAAAAAAATTCTTTCCTTTTTGATAATCTTCTCGAAGTTATCTTCTAGTTGAATCGCAATGCTCCACTGTAAAATCTGGATTAATTGCCATTTTATTAATGAATACTTTTGGATTGTAGTTTTTCTTTACTTCTTGTAATATAGTGGACTGATTAATTACATATTCACAGGAACTAGACATTTTTATTTTTGGTCCAATTTAAATGAAAAATATAAGAAATAATTCCTATAGACTACTAAATCTAATTTACTAAATAGGCTTGAAATAATAAAACACAGGTCAGATAATAGCCCAGTAATTTTAGTTCTTGACCCGGAATTAATTATTGTAAAGCTAAAAATTTACAGGATTGTAGTTCTGGTCTAGGACAACACATATCAAAAAGTCCTCTACTCTCCTCCGTCGGCTTCCCTGTTTTTGCGGAGCAACAAGGCCCTAAGTCGCAGAAATTACAGAACTGATTATAAAGTGCAGCAGAAAGGTTGTTACTGGTCCGATTTGGGTCTAAATGATCATAAAAGCTTCGGAGAAGCATATCCCATTCGTATTTCAGATGTTTCATACATATTTTGTTCATAATTTTCCGTTTTGGTGCTGTCAAATTTTCAAAAATTGAAAACATTGCGGATAAATGAAGACTCGTAGGGGAAAACGTATCCGAATAAACATTTTTCTTCATACTTTGGGCTTTCCATTGGTATGTCTACCTTCTCTGCAGCATCACCCATAACTGAAGTACGCCACTCCGAGTGTCGCCGCGCCCGTCATGCGCCCGGTGGAACTGCCCTGCCTGCGCTGATGAGACTTGTTGCGATTTCCTGTTTATATATTATTGGTCTTTTATAAGATTTATTGAATGATATTAAACTTGTGAGACTCAGAAAATGGCTTTATTCGGTAAGACAGTTGAACTATTGACCTACTGTCCAGATCATCATCCATATCCACTGACTGGCTGTTTGTGCAGCTGGATTCTCTACAGCTGCTGCCCATGATGCTGCAGTTCACACCAGAGTTCCTGCACTCGCACCGGGCATCGCAGTCAGCTTTGCAGGCACAGGGAATTAGCCGTAGCAGGCTATCAGGAGCTGGCTGTCTTGTGGTAGAAACCGAAACCAGGTCCTGGAGTGCTGGTTTCCATCCTCACACTATTCTCCCTAACGTCCTCACCTGGAAGTATGCGCGAAACAAATGTTGTTCACAGGCGGCACTTGTTGGCGGGAGGCTTGCCAAATCAAAAGAGGCTGCCACCGACTGCTTCACCACGCTCTTGTTGTATCGGACTACTCGTAGCTGGTCCAAGCTTTCCTGTTCACTGCCTCCATAAATGGCTACCTTTCCCCAGCGATGGTCACCGCCCTCTTGCCAGATGCAAGATGTGAGAAGACCGAGGAGCATTTCTGTAGCTCAGGTCTCTTCTTCAGGAGCTTCCACGCCTTCTGCTTCTTCATTTTGTACAGATCTGACGCCTGAGTCCACCATGACTTAACTACGATCACTCAATTTTCCCGCACCAATGAACCGATGCACACACTCCGAGGACTGTCACAGCTACTAAACTAAGAAAGCATAGCTCGCCGACCGCCTGCTTGATTGTTTAGACTAGACGTGATCAACGCAATAATGAACGCTCTTACCTGTCCGATTGTCGCCGCGCGGTAACACTCGGAGTGGCGTAGCTCCGTAACGGGTGACGCTATAGAGAAGGTTTTCCCATCCGAGTCTTCATTTATTCGCTGTGGCGCCATTTCGGAATTTCTTCAATTTTTTAAATTTTGGCAGCACTAGAACGGAAAATTGTGAACAAAATATGCATGGAACATCTGAAATACGAACAGATATACCTCTGCGAAGCTTTTGTGATTATTTCGACCCAAATCGGACCAGTAACAACCTTTCTGCTGCACTTTATAACCAGCTCTGCAATTTCTGCGACCGCAAAAACAAGGAAGCCGACGAGGGAGAGTAGAGGACTTTTTGGTACATGTTGTCTTGGACCAAAACTACAATCCTGCAAATTTTCAGCTTTACAATAATTAATTCCGGGTAGAAGCGATATATTGACTAAAACTCCTGAGCTATAAGTGCTAGTGATAGGATGCAATAAATAATGCAGCTGTAAGTATATTTCAAAGCTAATGCGGCATATGTTAATGATATCAAATAGTTTCCAAATTTTACACATTTTTCATCGAATCCCAACATGCAAAATTTAAACGTTATGCAACTATTTTGTTTTATTGCAATTTTATAAATGTAATAAAATAGCAATAAAACAAATTTGTTTATTGAGATAGTACAAAAATTACAGAACATTATTTTGAAATTGCAGAGAAATATTCTTATATAAATAAGGACCACCGTACCCTGTATATGTTTTTAGTATTACGTTGTTAGTATTCAATAAATCTATTTAAAAAAGCTCTCTTTGCTGAAACATTTGAAATACGTCGATATTTCTATATGAAAGAAGTTATACGAAAGTTTATAAAAGTTTTTAAAACGACAATATAAATAGTTTCTGAAACGTCGCTCAAGTACTTCAATAGTGGAAAGTATGTCGAACTTTTTAATGCCATTGTAGTAAATAGAAAGAAAATACAGGACTTAAGACTAGAGCTGTGTACAAAATATTTCAAAACAAAAGTTGCTTTAGTTAAACTTGTAGTCAATAAAGTACTTTAGTACTGTTCATGAATTTCGATTAAGAAACGGAACGGTAAAGACATGAATTAATTTATTAATGAACTCTTAATAAAATCTATATTTTACTGTTGGTTATATTTGCTGCCCGGATTTGCTCAAATGGGTCCAACTGGTTTTGAATTAAGATATTAATATTTATGGGAATCTGGATAGTATTAATTTATGTCTTTGCAAGTTTAAGGAGAGGCAATTAAATATGAAATTTGAGAACTATTTGTTTTGTAGAATGCAGATTAATAAAATTACCTCTAAAACCGTTTGAAGCTAATACAAATGTAGGTTCAAATCGTCAAAATAAGCGAATTACATTTATAAAAAATTTAATTGTTACATACTTTTCGGATGAATATGACCGATAATAGAAATAACAATCTCGAATGAATACACTTCAACAGCATTTTGTTTTTATTTCCAACATTCTTTTAAAGGCTGCAAAATCACAATCACATGTTAGCACAAGAAACGTTTATAAGAACTGTTTTTGGTCTTAAATTCTGGGAGCAGCGTAGCTTCATACTCTCAATTATACAGATGAATAAAATGATCATCACCTTTGTACAGGATTTGAAGTTCATTTCAAAATTTGATTTGATTTTCTTGCTACTCTAAGGTGATGTTAATTTCGGAAGGTTCTGGAACTCAGACATCATTACTGACTACAAGCCCATCATAATTTTTAAGAGGTCAAGTGACCCAGCATGAATTATATTCAGTATTCATAACTTTAAGCACTATGCCGTCACTTTTGGGCGGTACAGGTGAGTACATATATGTGTAAATTGAATTTTTCATCCGAAGATGCACTCTTCAGACAAAATATTCTTGTACGGCATTCCTCATGTCGATAATTCATAAATAAATAATCACCTAGAACCTACTGCCGTACAAAAATAATGGGACCGGAAACCAGACAAATTTTTGATTTTCCGAAAATTTTTCCAGGCAAATAGGTAATTTAATACTGTACGGCGTTTGTACAATTAGATTTGTATGCTTTCAGAGATTCATTACTCAGCAATGCCGTACATATTTGGTGGTTACAGGGTGAGAAATCCCGGGCGCAACCCCTTCACTAGACCCGTAATGCGCAAGATCATTTTAAAATGTACGGCATCGATTCTAAAATATTATTCAACACCTACAATAATTCTTGTCAATTGTGTCGTCTAAAAATTATGGTAACTATAAATATAAATAAACAATTACCTGCGTTTGGGGGTTGAATCTCATTTTTTGGCAATAAGATCATAAATTCCTGTACGTGAACCGAATTTTTGACATGATATAACTAAATATTATCTTTTTACATTATGTCCGGTTATAATTAATGGAACCAAATAAAAATATGAATTAAAAAAAATAAACAAAATTTTCAAAATTTAAAAAATTTTCAAAATGCGCTGTGTATTAATAAAAGGAGTAATATTTTTAAAATTTGCTATTTTGAATTCTTTAAAGATGGAAATATAAATAAAAATAGATGCCCTACATTTTTACTTTTAGAGTTTTCCACAGCTGATGAGAATTTCCATAACATTTTCACCGGCCTTTAGGGTCATTAATTACTGTACGGCATTTACAAAATGTTATCGAGTGTATCAAATAGTAATTGAAAATTGTGACGGGGCAATTATATATTAATAATTAAATGTGACGGACAGTTTATCTTTCATAAACAGAGCTCGGGAACTTTATCTCGGTGACTTAAAAGTCAGAGTTGGCTCTGCCAGCGCGAAAAGATTTTTATACAAGCATAACACAATATATCTTACCTTGTACTTTTTATAGGGAATTCCGTGATATCCAAACTTAATATGATCAGTTTATTATAAAGACTCACTCGAAGAGGAGGTATTGAACTAACATTATCTAATTTTGACCACCGTATGTTACACCCCACTATCACTTCCACTAAATCTAAATTAAAATTACGTTGACTGTCATTATCAGTAGAACCACTATCACTCATATGCTTTTGTGAGGAAATATGTCTATTAACATTTGTTTTAGATGTCCAAGAAATTGTTTTGTTGCAACTACTACAATAAAGATCTGTTCCATAAAATTGCAGTTCTGGCAAATAGTGAATCCACAAGTATACTGCAGCCTGAGAAGCACTAGACATTTTTGTATACCGCCGACTCTGTATAATTTCACTCGTTTGTAGATATATAAGGTTAAATTTACGCTACGAAACTGCAT
The DNA here is from genome assembly GCA_936432065.2 of Rutpela maculata. Classification (NCBI taxonomy): domain Eukaryota; kingdom Metazoa; phylum Arthropoda; class Insecta; order Coleoptera; family Cerambycidae; genus Rutpela; species Rutpela maculata. The sequence continues at coordinate 80,922,245 of OW386286.2, read as the reverse complement.
AACTGCGATCCCGGATGGTCTATCCTTTTTCTTTATTAAATGTTGACGTAAATGCCAAGAATTGTCACAGTATACCTAGGTAATATTTCACAATTTCGGCGGCGTCGTTAATTAAAGAAGATAATAAAACCGTATTAGTAAAAAAAATTGACGTTTGGCGCGGTGTTGCCAGATGCGGGCGGACGGGGCATTGTGAACCGATCCTCCTCGAGAAAGCTGGCAACAGCGAATCTCTGGCAACGGTCTCCCCATTCTTATATGTTATCGCCTTCGGCTTTTGGGAATAGAAGAGTAGTACAACTATAGGTTAGGGGGTTGCGCTATGGGTTTCTCACTTTCTCACCCCTGTAACCAGCAAATATGTATGGCATTGCTAAATAACAGATCCATTAAAACATAAAAATTGAAGTGTACAAACGCCGTACAGTATTAAATCACTTTTATCAAGTAGAAAATAGTTGCAAAAATAAAATAAAATCTTACTCCAGCCATCTGGAACCATTCTTTTCGTATAGCATTTAGTTTTTATTGATTGTTGTTTTAAGTATTAACAAACTAGGCTGATGCCGTAAACAAATTTTTCAGACTAAAATTGCTCATTTCAGAGGGAAGCAGCTATGTGTTCCATGAAAAATGTACGGCATGGCAAAAAATGTCATGAAGAAGCATTAAGATCATTGAATTTGATATTGGTTTAAATCACCACCACTTATACTAGTTAGGGTTGCGCTCGGGATTTCCCACCCTGTAACCACCAAATACGTACGGCGTTGCTAAATAATGAATCTATGAAAGCATACAAATCTAATTGTACAAACGCCGTACAGTATTAAATTACACATTACATTTTTCCAGGCAAATAGTACCTGGAAAAAATGTCGGAAAATCAAAAATTCTTCTGGCTTCCAGTCCCATTATTTTTGTACGGCAGTAGGTTCTAGGTGATTATTTTTTTATGAACTATCAACATGAGGAATGCCGTACAAGAATATTTTGTCTGAAGAGCTTACTTTCGGATGGAAAATTCAATTTACCTATGTACTCACCTGTACCGCCCAAAAGTGAGGGCATAGTGCCTAAAGTTATGGTTTCATATACCAGCATCGTACTGAATATAATTCATGCTGCGTCACTTGAACCCTTAAAAGTTACGATGGGCTTGTAGTCTGCACCTCCTGAAGTGATGAAACCAATGCTTGAATTTTTTTTCATGACCGATAACGAGCAGTTTCAATAAATTCGGTATTTTTTTGCTATCTACTGCATTCTCAATATCATCATAAGGCAACATTGATATTTGGTTACCTGCACGAGTATCGAAAATAGTATAGCCAACGAAATACATATAGTAGAACGAAGGAGCGAGGAGTTTAGCATAGTCTTTGTCGATCGTTTTCATTGGCTTTGGATGATTTTTTATATTTTTTTTATTAAACGTTGGCCTATTTCCGCTACCAAAGTCTGTTACCGAACCTGGAAATTTGCCGAGCCTCTTCCCTGTCGAGGAGTAGGGATCTTTTACTTGCTTAACATTGAATAGACAAGGGACCGACTGTTTTACATCCCCTCTAAAGAATGGTATATCCACTACGTAATCCTCGCCTCAATTTACATAGCTTCTAGGTCTACACTGATATAAAGGCGGGTAGAAGGTGGGACGAGATCGTCGTGTTTCCCCATTCAAGTACTAACCGCGATGAGCGTTGCTTCAATGTAAGTATCGAAATATGAAGAAGAAGAAGAAGAATAAGAAGAAAATAGATTTATTGAATATTACGTACATGAACAGTGCTTCCCCGGATCCTGGCCTGGAGTTATCCAGTCATATACAGCGCGTAACACCGTGGAAGTTGAAAGACTGGACGGAGTAAGTCCGGTTCGGTTAATGGAAATAGGTTTGGAGAATTAGTTCTCCTGTTCGTCGAAGGCGAACTTAAAACTGATAATAAAATTTAAAAATGTTCTATAAAAAAATCTAAAAATAATTAAAGCCACTTTATAAATACTGTCGTAGCACTGAGGAATTTTGTTGTTGGCAGGGGAAAAAGCTCAACGAAAAAACCTGTTCGAGATAAGTACCACTCTGGTAGTCTCCCTACTGCCAGGAAAATATGGTGTTTAACATTTATTGCTTAAAATGTTTTAGTTTTCGAGAATTTATTAGTCAAGAGAGAATTTAGAGACAAAAAGGATAGAAGGAATAAAAAGAATAAAAAAGAACAAAATTAAACAAACATAAAGAAGATGTTGGTCCCCCAAAAAAATAAACAAATAAAATAAAATAATTAATATAAATTGTAAAAAAAATAATATATTTTTTGCTAACAAAAAAATTAATTATTGTTAACAAAAAATAATTGTTAACAAAAAAAATAATTGGCTGATTAGTTAGTAATTTAATGAGTGCTGTATAGCTAAATATGAGCAAGGCAAATCTAAGAGAAAATGCGAATGTTATAAAAAAAAGAATTACAAGCAAAATTTAGGAAAAATGAATCGGTTATTCAAACCAAACATCAAAGATCCAAGACACGTTACTGCTACTCTAAATTTTAAGGGGGCCGACAAAAATTTATAAACCTGGCTAACTCAGTTAAGGTTGGGGTGAGGTCATGGTTTCAGTGGTAATGATCACCTGGAATTAAACTACACAAATATGTTAACAAGCGTATATTTCATGAGTTTAACAATTATTCAAGGATTATAGTAATAACTAATCAAGCAAAGGTTGACGATTATTCAAAAGTTATATTAATAATTATTCAAGCAAGGTTACGGTACACCTTACCAAAAAAAAAAGGATATGATTTAGCTACAATGAGTGTCCAGTGACCTAAATGTACCTGCTGGTCTCCCTCGAGGATAGTTGAGCGATATCAAATAGTGAGGTTATTTTAGAACAAACAGTACCTAGAATCGAATGGCTAGCGAACTATACACTCAATGATAACGCAGAAAAGGCCTTTCCCTTGCTGTTCAGGGGAAGAGTGTGCACAATTATATTATACAAAGCAGACTGAATGTCTAAATGTGGACCTCCATAATGACCAACATACTAATATTTAAAATGGCACTCGCCTAACCGTACAAAATGCCAATAATTATTTAAAAGGAAATTCCGTATTAATATGACCTACACTACTTACAAAGGTACTAAAATCATGGCCTTTAAGCCAACTTACACTAACTTACATGTAAAAGATTGATACGAATAAATATATACGAATAAATACATATAACTTACCACGGACAAATTAAAAATTCAGATAAAAGGTGGCCAGTGACTACCACACGAACAAGGTTAATAAACTAATAAACCGACGAGTCTTAATTACACATGAAAGAATAATAAAAAGGTAACACACACAAAGGGTGAGTGGTGGTTGGGCTTCGGCTTCAACTTCCAGCGGGACAGCGAAAGTAAAAGGTGTAAAAATTACTTACAGTCGGGGGCCTCTCAGGCTTATGTAATACTCCAAGGGTTCCGATCCGTCTTTTTGGCCACTTGAAGTGGGTCGCGCGATTGTAGGTCGCCGACAATGTGGTAGCAGCACCCCAGCTTTGCCTCTACAGCGATGTCTCCCAAGACTACCTCTCGCTGTCTAGGTTCCCATATTCCATAGAACCAACACACATCATAACAAGGCCGAACACACCAGACACAAGTCCTCACAGCTATCGAGGGGAGGCTTCCAGAGGGTAAGAACCTCCAACGGTGAGACATCTCCAGCGAAAATCCGCCAAGGAGAAGAAAAGAACAGACAAGAAAAGAAGAGCAAAGAAAAGAAAAGAAAAGAAAAGAACCCTGAAATATAATAAGAGCAGAACTTAGTTCCTTGTTAAAATAACAAACCATTAAGTAGTACTCACGGACGTCTCCGGTTCTTTTCACCACAAGTTAAAATAAAGCAAAATGGTGGGGCCACGCCAGCTTCGTTTCCCAATAATTTGGTTTCGTTGAAAGTTTCCACATCAACACGATAATATCCAAAATCCCAACTGATATCACACAATAAACAATTAGGGCTGCGTTTTACAAATCCGTGATTTTCACGTCTTCTAATATTCACACAAACTTACACGCTACCCAGCTGACGTTCTGCCTTGACCCCGAAAAAATGCCCACTGTTGCCGTCTCGTACCCGGTAACCACACTTCCTTCAACGACCGAAATTGAAATCGATACCACCGATATGCAGCCAAGTATACTCGTCGTCTAACGATAGAATGACCCATGCAGTGCACACGGTTGTTACCTTTGAGTAAGTGTACGCAGTGTACCAAGAAAAAGGCGTTCTGATAGAGCTTTGAGTTATAGCCACCAAGGAGGCTGTAACAAAGAAAGAGAGGTTTGGAAAGTTATAAAGTTGAGAAAGATAAAGTGTAGGGTAGTAATAAGTTATCCTAAAGGAAAGTGTGGCTAAAGAGGTTGCAAATAGGCAATGCTTGGTATGGTAGGGGGTATTTTGTCAGAAATGAGGCATTACCCTGTCTGATCTGTGTTACGTTGCGAGTTAGCGGACTATCGGCCAGTTTGAACGAATAAAATTTTTGTGATGTTTCTTGAATGTACTCCGCTAGTGAGGTTATGTCGTGGCAACGTGAGTATAAATCTCTGAGGGAGGTGTACTTGCCGGAATCAGAAATGAGGCGCATAAATTTGTATTCAAGAACGTTGTCGTGGTCTGGATGCTGCACCACACCGGCGCGGCGCACAGTGAAAAAAATGTGCTCTTTTTGGACAAAAATCTGCCGACAGTGGATATATCAATAAATTTAAATTAAAAAAAATTACAGGAAAATACTCATAAAACATTGTACTTCAGAATAGTGCTGCGACAAAGTGGCTTTGGGTTAAGCTAATCTAAAAATCGCAGATATTTTTTTTTATTCCGCGTTTACCTCCTTGGTTGAGAGTCACAAACAAACGAAGTAGTGTTCATGTAGATTGGATACCAAATTCAATTTTATAGAATCATAATTTAATTGCTTAAATTTTTTGAATCGTTTTTAACGTATGAACCATAACCCTTTTAAAAGGTTAAAATAGGAGTTAAATCTTTAAGGTGGTGAAGATTCGAGATTCAAGTGAAATAAAGTTTAAGTGATCAAAAGCTGTTCTTCAGCGTTTTTTGATGCTGATCTCATTTTTAATATTACTTGCATCCTATCGATCCTTCAAAGAAATAAAAACAGGGGTTGATTTAAAAATTACTATATTCCAAATACTCGTCACTAGTTGCGTTTTGACTTGTAAATATTATTTTACTGAGATATGAATATAAAAATGGGCTAAAAAATGTACCTTAAATTATTATTATGACACATTTCATTACTAATTTCATAAAGCTTATTCCAAAATATGACCTCACTGTATATATAATAATGTAGAACGTGGTGAAACGTAATCAAATTTAAGGATATAGATAAAAAAAGAGTTCAGAACTCGTAATGGCTGAGAAAATGTTTGCATAATAAATGTACTGGAAAGCTAGCAATCACTCACCTATTTTGACGACAGGAGGCAAAGCTACTGCGACCGCGAGCAGTCCGGCGAGCCCTAGCGCGGCCCCCCAGCTGCTCGACTGCATGGCTCATGGCGCCAATTCTCCGCTAGGAACAACTTTATCAACCATCTCACTTCCCTCGATTGAGCCGCAGCTTTTCCTGAAAAATTACACCCTTCATGTAGATAGTTGACTTCTATGTTGGAGCGTAAACAATGCAAAACGAATTGGAATTTGATCATCTATGAATTAGTGGCAAATACAATTATCGTCATGCACATTAAGAATAAATAATTTATGTTAATATGTCAATTAGTGTGTAAAAGTTATATAAACAAAGAACCAATATTATTCATAGTACATAAACTGGAGGTTTTATTTTAAAGAGACTGTCAAGGATTAAATTTGTTTTTTTTTCTGATAATTTAATAAATGCATAAAAGAAAAGTTACTGTGGGATTTGTCATTTTATAGTAGGGTGGCCCTTTTAAGAGGGCTACATCGCAAAGAAAATTATGGAAACTGAAAGAAAATAAAACTTTTAGGCAAAAGGTTCTATACAATTTTGATAAAAAATTATAGTTTTTAAGTTATAACTACCTGAAAATTACGATCTTACCTTGAGAAAATAAGTATCTCAAAACGTCGAATAACTGGAATAGTATTTAGCAAAAAAAATGCAAATGACCAAGGAGAAAGCTTACTAAGTGTGTAATTTTAATTTCTCTCTGTGGAATTAATAATAAAAATAACCTTTATTTCCCAATCACAAGTACAATTAATTAATAACCATACAACTCGGGGGTGCGTCAAAAATCTGAACTAATATGCATAAGCATAATACAGTTCATAATAACAATCTACAAAAGTGTATAAACACGCAATAAATAAATAAACAAAATAAATATATAAATAGTCAGACTGAGTAAAATTCATTAACACCATACATGCACTTTTCAGTTAGTAATTTTTTTTATCCCCTTTTTAAAAGTAAATAGGCTTTTATAATTTTTCAAATCAATGGGCAAATGATTATAAAATATACATCCGTTGTAAAACTCACTTTTTTGATATATTGCTATTGTATGCTGGTGAGGAATTCGCTGATCTTTAAACCTTGTTTGTTAATTGTGGTATGTTTGGCTTGTAAGAAAAGTTGATTTGTTTTTAAAAACATAACATATTTCATAAATATATATATACTAGGCAGATTTAGCATTTTTAAGGCTTTAAAGGATTCTCTGCACGATTCTCGTGATGTAAACTCTCCATAATTCTAATGACACACTTTTGCAGAATAAATGTCTGACGAACATAGCTGGTACTCAATCCCCACAGCATAATTCCATACTGTAGATGATTAGATTAACAAAATGTCAATAAAGAACATTTACGGCAGTGATTTTTTAAGTTGCGCATACCGTAACAACCTTTATCGAGCTTCACACACAAACTATCTATGTGAACATGGCACCCAAGATTTTAGCAGAATCCGTTACTAAAAATGCGTCGTTAGGCTTTTGCTCGATGTTGTACCCAAATGATACAGTAGTTGTTTTTCCTTTATTAAGTGTAAGCCGGTTTTTGTCTGACCAAATTATAACGTCTCTGTATAGATCTTTCGACATATTTTTGATTGCGTCAGGACTTTTTTCAAAAACTAAAAATTAGTATAAGCGTAACAAGTAATACAAACGTTGTATTCGCTTTGAATGTATAGCGCAAGATTGTTGGCGAAGACAAGGTAAATAAATGGCCCCAGTATGGAGCCTTGTGGTACACCGGCATTTATTAGATATTTATTGCTCTTTGTTCCATTCACATAGACCACTTGCGCACGATTTTTAATATAGCTGGATAAAAAATCTAAAACAGGACCCCCTAATACCATATCTAAACAACTTGGCAATAAGTAAGTTATAATCTACAGTTAAATGCTCGTGAATAACCTATAAAAAGACCAAAAGCATATAATCCTTCATCTAAGACGTCCACTACTGAGCTGTGAAAGTTTACTAACGCAGTGTCAATCAACATTTGTATTTTTAAGGAAACCGTGCTGAACTGGCAATAAAAGGTTATTTTTAAGAAAGAATCCACTTAATCGCACTATAACCATTATAAGAGTTTTTGTCTCTTTTTCTAAATAGTGGAGTAACTTTACTAATTTTTAAGTTGTCGGGGAAAATTCCATTTACAAAGCATAGATTAATTATGTAGGTTAACGGTAAAACGAAATTATTTTTACATTTCTTTAATAGATTGTTAGGCATATTATCCAGACTACTAGAATGAGATGGACTTAGTCTACTAATAAACGATTACGTATCTATTTCAGTTACTGGTTGAAGAAAAAATGAGTGATGAAAAAGTGGTATGTTTGTATTTAAGAAATTTGTATCGATCATGTCAAGTTGGGCATTTGTTTGACCTGCAGTAAACTAAGCATTGAAATTATCTGCAATAACATTATCTGGCAAAAGGGAACCATCCTCAAAACTATTTTGATCTGTGAAGCAGAAGATTATCCTACCACCTCGTTTACCATATTCCACATTGTCTTAAGCTTGTTTATTTATTCTGAAATTTTATTATCATTATATGCTGTTTGGCTTTTTTTAATTTATTTTTATACTCGTTATTTATATTTCTGCAGATAGGCTTTAGTTGAGGATATTTTTGAGCAAGGTCTGAGATCAAACACACTCTTTGTTTTAATTTTAAGAGCTCCTCTGAAATCCACATAGGAAGAGATTCTTCTCTGTTTTGTTTGACATGTTTAAGAGGGAAGCAAGTCTCAAAATAATAATTTAGAGTATCCGCAAAACCATTAAAGGCAGAGTTTGGACAGGTTTGAGAAAAAACATTTATCCAGTTTTCATTTTCTAAAAGGTCATTAAACCTGTCGAATTAATCCAAAGGCTCTTTTAGTAAATATACTTTTTGCTAGGATAATGGGAAGATTACTGTATCACTAAAAATAATTTTGGTTTTTTCTTATAATTTCTTACGATCTAGTTTTAATTTCCCAAAATAAAAATAAATCTCGCAGGCTACATTTTTCAATGCGCCGGCTGCGTAGAGGTTCACGACATGTTTTTTTCTAAAATTTCTATAAGTATAGGATGTGTTTTGACTACACTGTTGCGTTAAATGCACTGTGAGGTACAATTTGAAAAAAATAATAGATTTTAGCTTATTTTTTACAGGAGAAAACGCGAGTTATATTTTAAAAATTCAATTTTTCACAATTTTCGAAATAAGGATTAAGGATTGAAGGCAATCCCCGATTTGTATGCGCCCTCCGGATTCAGATTCAGTAAACAATTTTACGAGTACGACACTTTCCAGCCGTATGTCTGACAGGTACTTAGGCTTCAAAAACTAAGCCTTAAATTGGAGCTGAGATTCCCGACTATAACTGACTTAATGTTTAAAGACATTGTTTAAAGTAGTCACTGTTGATCATAGTAACCTTACTTCAAAATGACAACTAGTATAAAACTTGTAAAAAAACCGCTGCCCAAGGAATCACTAATAGACTAGTAGATGGTGACAGAAAATCAGAACTGATAGCCTACCATCTGCAAGTAATTTAGTCAATATTATGTATCTAATAGAGCTCAATTTTTGGTACTTTCAAGGTTTGCACGCATGCACGGGATGTAGGAAACGATTTCCGGTTTGCATAAAAAAACAATGTTTTCAACTAATAAATTACCGTCTGCAAAGTTCATAATTCGAAATTAAAGGAATAAAAATATGTCGGAAGCGCATTTGCAGACAGTCTTGTCATGCACCAAACTTTATACAGGGTACTCGAAAATGTATCAAATTTTCGTAAAAAAAATGATTATTTACCGTCTGCAAACAGTACAAAATGATGATTCTGGTTCATGAAAACGGGTAGGGGAAAGGCGCAGACGTTTACGATATGCACATCACCATATCGTGCGCATGTCAACATGTTATTTTTTTTTACAATTTTGAACAATCGTCTACCGTCTGCAGCTAAAAAGAAATCATGATTTAAAAATAGAGCTTCGATATAGGATTATTTGCAGATATATTAAACGTGTACAAAGTACTTGCCGCCGAACGCATTTGTGTAAAAAAATGAGGGTAACTTTTACCAATTATTTACTGTCTGCAACTTGGTACGAAGAAAGATTATTGGTTCAAATATGCAATTATTTAATTTGCAGACATTTCCCACATGTACGAGAGTCACAATAAAGTGTCCAAATTTGTCGAAATCCGTTTGATATCTCTCCGTTTGGGATATGTACCAAAAACCGTCTGCAACTTGGTACAAAGAAAGATTATTGGTTTAAATACGCAAATATTCAATTTGCAGACGATGCGCACATGTACGAGAACCCATAGTTCATCTTAAACTATAGACCATTATAGACCTACGGCCAAGAGGCAAATAAGTTACCTCATCGGGTACAAAAGGTTTGAGTTTTTGTAGTAAAAGTACCACATATATGTAGCAAAAAACCGACCGTCTGCCCGAGCTCAATGGTCAACTTCTCATTATTAGAGCTTGTCAAAAAGGCGAAAAAACTCGCTAAAGTTATCTCATTGGGTGCATGCTTCTTAAAAACGTGACAATTCACTGGGAAAACCATTACAATTTTTATTTTGTGTGGCAGACGTCAGTATTTGAACGCAAACGTAGAGCAGACGCCCGTCGCGACGCCCAAAATTCCTACATTTCTTACCTCATGAGGTACATGTACAAACCTGGGTTCAAATCAAAGTTCTTTTTATGTAGATCATAAATATTTTTCAAAAACATCGGCAGACGGTCAACTATAAAGAGCAGACGCTCTAGAAAATCTAACCTGAAAGAATAATGCCAAAGTCGGTACAGGGTTTTATTCAGTACATGTTCAGAAATTTGACAATGCACTAGGAAAACTATTACAATTATTATTTTGTTTGTCAGACTTCCGTGAATATGTAGGCAAAACAACTTCGTATACAAGAAACACCACCAATACAAGACAATAGTAGTAAATAAAAATAGCAATAGCAAAATAGTTTTATTGAGTACATGTTCGGAACTTTGACAATGCACTAGGAAAACTATTACAATTATTATTTTGTTTGTCAGATTTCCGTGAACATGTAGGCAAAACAACTTCGTATACAAGAAACAACAGCAATATAATACTATGGTAGTAAATAAAAATAACAAGGTTTTTTGTTTTGTTTGATAATAAATCTAAAGAAAAATAACTATTCGTCATCTTCGTCATCACATGAATCATTAAAACCCTCTTCATTTTCATCATCCTTTGCTCCATGCCGGTTTCGCGTACAACTATTTCGGCTAGGGCACTAGATAATTGAGGTCCATCAAACCAAATCGACGAAAACTTATTATCATTTAAATTCCAACCATTTCTGAAAAGCTCTAACAATAAGTTGACCATTGAGCCCCGGCACACGGTCGGTTTTTTGCTACATATATGTGGTACTTTTACTACAAAAACTCAAATCTTTTGTACCCGATGAGGTAACTTATTTGCCTCTTGGCCGTAGGTCTATTAACAAAGGTGGCTCTGGCAGGTGCAACGTGCAACTGTCGGCTAGCTTCGAGAAGTTGAAACGTCAGTTAGAAGTTTGTTTATATTGTACACTTAATTTGCCGCTATTTAGCCACTTGTAGACAGCAATATGGAGAAAGCTCCGGAGAAAAATGCATTTTGTTGTTTTGTGTGTGATGGGACACAAAAAGTAAAAAAAATTACAGGAGAAACTCTTAAAAAGTGTAACGATATTTTATTAATCAGAAAGAGATATAATTTAAAATACAATGAAGTATCTCTTTCATCCAACATAGATGAATCTAAATTCTTGTAGGTGTAAGGTTATCATTTGTACCAGTATCTTGACTTCGTTCATTGGACAGTTTGTGAGGTAATGCAACATAATAATCACGAAAGGAAGTAGCCATAGTTTTATCATCTTGTACAATGGTATTTTCTAATTTAATTTCAAATGTTTCCTTTCTGCTTTTATTTTTACTAATAGATTTATTAATTATTGTTCACACGGTCTTCCGTTTATTGTCACTCTTCATACAGTCTGTCATTGTAAAGCTTTTTTGCGGCAATAATAACTTTTTTGTAAATTTTTTAATAATTTTTGTAATGATTTTTATCCAATATATGTCCTGTTTCCAACATAGTTGCGTATAGTTCTTTCACTTCTTATCACATGCACATTTACTTCACTGTTCCATAGGTATATAATGTCTGTATTATTATTGTATTTAACTACACGAAATATTCAATTTTGATAAGAGCATACAACACCCGTGAACAGTACTTACACTACTGGATCTGGATCTGAATATGTATAATAATATGTATAAGATTTTTATTACAATTGTAATAAAATATTATTTATTCAATTGAATGACGCAAATGACCAACTTTATCGAATACCAGTACTAATTCTGGGTCGTGTGCATGTGCATGCTGTCTATCCCACTGATCTCTATATAAACTGGATAAACAAAACAATAGTTCAATTTCTGCAACAAATTGAAACTGCGCAAGTTACCCTACGCACATGCGTATTACCGACAAACTGTTTACAGACAAGCATGGGCGTCACCGTTGGGTTTCGAAGTTAGGAGTTACTTATAATCATCTATTTTACGAAAAATAAAATCAGAAATGTTTAAGTGAAAATAAATCAAAAGAATTATTTTTAGATTTATGTGAGCTAAATGCATATACAAGAAAGAAAACTAGTAACCAACTTACATCACTTGATTGAACCCAGAATTATCAGTTATCACTACGCCTATGCTAGAAACTAATATTCTAGATTAAATTTGATAGTTTTAGATGGGTTTGAGCATGCGCAATAGCTATTTCATGAGCTCCTTTGTGTCTTATTATTTCCATGCGCAGCCCGTTAGTATTAGCAGTCCAGTTTAAATAGAGGTCACTGGACTATCCATGAGAAAATAGTCTACTTAATAAGTTAGCTTACACAATTTCGTGTTGCAGGCGGTGAAGAGTTGATTTTGGTGCATATCGCGCACGAAGAGATATCAAACGCATTTCGTCAAATTTTGACACTTTATTTTGACTCTCGTGCATGTGCGCATCGTCTGCAAATTGAATAATTGCGTATTTAAACCAGTAATTTTTCTTTGTACCAAGTTGCAGACGGTAGATAGTTGTTCTTGGTACATATCGCAAACGGAGAGATATCAAACGCATTTCGCCAAATTTGGACGCTTTATTGTGACTCTCGTGCATGTGGGCAATGTCTGCAAATTAAATAATTGCATATTTAAACCAATAATCTTTCTTCGTACCAAGTTGCAGACAGTAAATAATTGGTAAAAGTTACCCCCATTTTTTACAAGTTTATAGAATTCAATGGACGACCGTGCACACTGGATTCGTCTGCAAATAATTAATACAACAGTTTTGCAACCTAAATTTTCTAATAAAACTATAATTAGACGGTAGACGATTGTTCAAAATTGTAAAAAAAAATAATATGTTGACATGCGCACGATATGGTGATGTGCATATCGTAAACGTCTGCGCCTTTCCCCTACCCGTTTTCATGAACCAGAATCATCATTTTATACTGTTTGCAGACGGTAAATAATCATTTTTTTTTTTACGAAAATTTGATACATTTTCGAGTACCCTGTATAAAGTTTGGTGCATGACAAGACTGTCTGCAAATGCGCTTCCGACATATTTTTATTCCTTTAATTTCGAATTATGAACTTTGCAGACGGTAATTTATTAGTTGAAAATATTGTTTTTTTATGCAAACTGGAAATCGTGTCCTACATCCCGTGCATGCGTGCAAACTTTGAAAGTACCCCAAATTGAGCTTTAATATATACATAATACTGACTAAATTACTTGCAGACGGTAGGCTATCAGTTCTGATTTTCTGTCACCATCTACTAGTCTATAATTCCACATCCAGATTCTCACATCGAAAAAACTTTGTATGTGAAAATAATTGTTTATGGAACTTTAATAATATAATATTTGAAATCCTCTACCCCAAAAACCCATAAAACGATACCCCCACATCGGTAGTAGGGTGGTGGTGGTAGTGTGGATGAAGTAAAAAATATTTTGAGGTTTTTGGTTCTTGTACATACACTAAATCACATTTTTTATGGGTGGTAAGTTGTATATACTAAATACCAATTTTATAGACTCTTACCTGCTTGATTTACTCATTTACACCAAATTTACCCCAATTTACCCCCCAACCCTTCGACAGAACAAGATGAAAATATAATCTAGTTCCAGATCTCGTTAAAGTACATACGTGTACCAAATTTCAAGTCAATATCTTATACGCACAAAAAAGTTACAGACAGACCGACAGACCGACAGACCGACAGACAGACAGATTTTTTTTTCGCTCAAACTTAAAATCTCGACGTTTCATGACATTTTAAGCCTATATGAACAATAAAAATTTTTAAAAAATTTTTGTCGTTACTATACTTCCACTGGATGTGGAAATAAAATGATGTGACAGATTTAAAGGAGAGTCGCTTTCTCTACCAGTGAACTGAGCTAAACTTAAGAAATCTAACTTAGTTGGGCGTTCTATTTGATTTTCTTCACCTTAGATTAGCTTAGTCAAATACCTTCTCCCTTATCGTCAAGTCTACCGGATCGTAAACTTGCCTAAGTTGATTTCAAGATGGCGATTGGTCAAAATACCTGAATCTTAACAACGCACATGCGTAAACGTTTTACTTTATTTTGATCATCCTTTTTGCAAGTTAGTTTAGATAAGAATCTTAAATTTAGGTTTTTGTAACAAACGTTAGTGAATCTTTTAGAAAATGCAAATATCGGAGATATTTTCAACATATTGGGGCCCTATCGCGTTTCTCCAACCAAATTAGGTTAGAAAGTTCTCTTGTATGGTCGGCAAGTCTCTGGATTTCAACCATATAGAATATTTTTTATGAGGTCACTTTAAAAAGTGAGATCTACAATGTGGACATTAATTGCAGGGATTAATTATTTCAAGGTATTGTTAATACCGCAACGGCATACGACAAATTAGAAACAGTTCAGATGTGATCAGAAGGTTAATCGGTCATCTCATAAATCGCAGTAGAAAATGTACCTACTGGAGCTGAGGAGGACATTTTCAACATAAAATTTATTTATAATTCTAATTTGTAAATACGTTTGATGAAAATATCTATATTTCTTGTCTTTGGTACAATTATTCTGTTGATATTTTGTTACAACTTGGTATTATGTTCATTATTGATATGCAACTTTGTTGCTACCGTTATTGTTGTTGTTAATATGTATGTTACGTTATGTAGTATATGGGCCAGCCAAGATATTGGTATAATTTGGGGGTACTAATTTTCCTTCATACCACAGTTATATGGATGTACAGAGATAGCAAAACTATGATTGCCATCTGAGAGTGGTAGCTAATAAAAATGGTGGCCAATCCAAGATGGCTGATGTAGACGTTTAAAAAAACGATCGTATCTCTATAAGTTATTGCCCGATTTCAGTGTTCTTTCTTTTAAATGACAGCTTAAATTGTGAACATTTTGTAAGTTCCCATTAATATTTTCCGTATAAGCAACCATTAATCAGTAAATCGCTGATTATTGAAAAATACATTAGTTTTTACAGATAATTCGTTTGTTTATCATAAATTTTCTTAAAACGTAGACGTTTTAGAAAAAAATGTTTCCAACAAATATTGTAGCACAGACGAGTATCTTTAATTTGGTGTATTACACTTGTGTGTTTGGACAATGTGCACTGGAACAATGCTGCGATAGTAAGTGAGGGATCTGTAACAGAAAATATAGCCTTAATTACAGTCAACTTTAAATTCGATTATGAAATTGACCTTTTGTCATGGAAAGATATATGACCGACAATAATCAATACCGATATAAGTTTTGTAATTTTTAATAATGAAAATTGTTATTCATGCAGGGTATACAGATTTTATAAATAATTGTTTATTATTCCTTTTGGAATATTTCTTAACCATATCGTTTCAACTTTCACAAATCATCACAAATCGTCTTCGCTGTAACTACATTGCTATGGTTCATCAAAGAATACGTCTTCTGCAGTTTCCTCGGGGTCGTGCATATTTTCACATTTAGTTAGCTTACACGCGCTGGTACATTTCAACTGATTCATCATACAAGTGCCCGATAGTAGTTGTCATGACCTTGCACAAGAACAACTCAAAAGTTCCAAAACTGCTTCAAGTGCAGGTGGTCCCGTCATCCAGTTGATTGATGCAGAGTATTCCATCATTGCCTATCATACATCCATAATCTTCTGCTTCTGAAACTTAACTTAATTTTCCAGATATCGCTTCCAAATTGCTGCTTGATAGTTTGCGCACATAGAATGTTGACAAAGAAGTCTTCACATGGAGGAAGTTGTGTTGATTCAACATCACCTTGTCTACTTCGGAAAAATTTGGTATCTTAGGTCATTTACGCTCTCTGTTTTGGTATTTCTTGAATACAACTGACATATAAACTTTTGGATCAAATAGTGGTCGTTGTTAGATAATGCAAACTGGGTTCCCAGCAATGAAAATAATGAAATAAATTCTTCAAGTTTTTGTAAAAGTTTCAGAGCTTTCAATTTCCCTTGTCTCGAAAACGCGCTGACTGTATCGCAACCTGTCCATGCGTGTAAACCAGGTAATGCTGATATGTTTCTTAATGTCAATTAAGCTGACTCGACCGCTTGTTCCACGTTTGATGTACAAGTTACTCTCCCGACAAATTTCAGATAATATATAAAGACCTAAAATCAAAGCATCTGTGTTGTCAGATAGGCAAATAAAATTTGAGTGTTTTACTGCATCATCCTAATATCTGCTCCTCCTTGGGATGAAAAAAGATTTTCTTATTCGTGGACGCCATTAGCAGTTATTTTGATACATTTACAACCATAAATAGCAAATAAATCCTTATCAGCAATCTTTGTCTTCCTGTTTTCTTCTTGCCAACTTTTAACAAGGAATTTTGTTAGTTCATTATTACTGCAACTAGTAGTTAAAAACAACTTACAACATTTTATTCAATAGTTCGTACTAGTTATAACATAGCTTAATTGTAATACGAAGAATGGAACATCAGCATGTGAAAATTTCTCTACATATTCTACAGAATTGACTCTTTGTGCAGACATTTTCAACAAGTTTAATAACCAAATTAAAGCTACATTCGACTGTGACAGATCCCTCACTTGCTATCACAGTCAAATGAAATTTTATCTAAAGCTCACTTTAAATTCGATTATGAAATTGTCCCATACTGTTATTGGTATCATACAGCATTGTTCCAGTGCACATTATCCAAACACACAAGTGTAATACAACAAATTAAAGCTAATCGTTTGTGCTACAATATTTGTTGGAAACATTTTTCTCTAAAATGTCTACGTTGTAAGAAAATATATAATAAACAAGCAAATTATCTGTAAAAACTAATATATTTTTCACTAATTCGCGATTTACTAATTAACGGTTGCTTATATCGAAAAAATTATTGTGAACTTACAATATTTTCATAATTTAAGAGCACTGAAATCGGACAATACCTTACAGAGATACGGTCGTTTTTTTAAACGTCTACGTTCGCCATCTTGGATTGGCCGCCATTTTTGTTTGCTATCACTTTTAGATGGCAATCATAGATTTTTGCTATCTCTGTATACCCATAAAACTGTGGCTTAAAGGAAAATTAGTACCCCCAAATTATACCGAATACTTTAATTTGGCTAGTTGGCCCATATACTATTGCTGTTTTACTAGTCTTCAATAAATGAGAGGAATGAACTAGATTCTTGATTCGGTGTCCTAACATTTATTATTTTTTATCTATTTTACCCTCTTCGTAAAAAGTGGTAATTAAAATAATTATTGTTGACAAAAAGCAAAATCTTAATTTAATTGCGGAAGCAATTTTTGCGATCGACATTTCTTCAAGTCTCATATTGCATTATTTAGTGGATTTTTTTTCGAAGGCGGCAAAAAATGTGACAAAAAAATTAATCAAGCCATTATGTTCGGTTTTTTATGTACTTTTCGAATTTTATATTCAACTTTTAAGAAACATGTACATGTATAAAACATGTTCTGTCTTCTTGAAACACAAAAATTTTCTTTTTCTCTCAAGTCCGGGCCTGGATTTATTTTGTGTGTCATATATGTAATTATTCAGGATCACTAGTATATTATATGTGCCAAATGTTCCTTTACAAAGTAATAACCAAAAGAAATTTTATCAAAAATACACAAAATACCCTGTATTTTAGCGACGAAGGCCCAATTAGCTTTATCTATAGGTGATTCTGATTATCCTCAATGTCTTCCATAAACCATGCCCGTTTTATCATGCAACACTCTGTATATGTGGCCAATCAATATTAGCAATTTTGGAAATTTTACTTTGCAACTTCCAACGTTGGCAATTACAGTGGTACAAACTTTTATGCAACTTTTAATTTTAGTTTACTGCATAGAATGCCGATAAATACATTAAAATCAGAGGAATAAAAGTTCAAGAGTAGAGAAGTTAAATATAAAATGCAAGTTTGTTTTTTAATTTGGCATGAAACCAAAGTATCTCTGGTGAGTCTACACTTCCTATGGTGCGACGGAAATATGTACACTGGAATTATAGTTGGGGTTACATACGGATTGAGATAAACATAAATCGTTAGACCAAAGTATAAGCTGGAAAGGTTAAATTCAGATCTGGAAAATTTACTGTTGTGAATGCTTTTTCCTTTCTCATAGTTTACATATATTTGTAAGAAGAGATATGGATGAAATAAGTAATGCATATGTAAAAATAATTTTTAGATTTATTACAGAGGGGCGATTTCACATGCTACTATCAAATCATATAAAATATGAAAGTCAGACTAATATAATTCAAATACAAAATAAATATCAATTCCATGGTACCGTGACATTTATTACAACATAGTCCGTTGATATTAGAACTAAAATCGGTGAAGAGAGGAAATAAATTATAATATTTATAAATTATAATATTTCGAGGGCTACTTTTAAGAAACAAAAAAGTTCTCAAGGCGCAAATGCGAGCTTCACTCTTAAAAACCACACCTTTTCACATTTTTCCTGGATATAATTAGTATCCAAGAAATTTTTTTACTTTTTGATAATATTCTTTACTTTACTACAAGTAAGGTCCTATGCATATTTTCGATAGACGCAATAATTTTCAAGTAATAAGCGATGAAACTATAGATTGGACCCCAATCGGCGCGCACAGCAGAGACCTACTTTTCTGTAACTACAACTTATAGCCTTTGGTACAGTTGCAGAATATAGTATTGATCAACTGATCGGGAGTCGGTAACAAGAGGTTTTGAATAGGTTCCAATCTATTGTTAATGATCTTCCATTATCAGTCTTCAGGATTTAACTCTTTTTACTGGGACTAGAACCGACGCGCCTTTGGTGGTTGTAAGAAAAAGCAAACGGCGCGCGGCGGTTGGCGGGAACGTTGAATAATTTTGATGGTAAAATTTAAAGTATATAATATTAGAGTAGACGACGGAAAAGCTGGAGTTCAGGTTGGAAAATTTTACCATTTTGGTTTGGTATAAATATGTTTTTAAATGCAAAAAATGTACCGATCACGATGGTAATGTCCAAATTTTCCAAAAATGGGCCCTTGTGAAATATTTTCGGAAAGCTGAAAAATTGCACATTGTGTATAATGTTAATTATTTCTTTTCCTTGCAATTTACTGGAAAAAAAAATGGTAAGAATAAAAGTTGTTTGATATCTTGTTTGCCATATGGAGAAAATATGAAAATCAAAGTTTTACACTTTTCAGAAAATTTATATTGGAAAATTGCTTTGGAGGGAGAGTATTTTAAAAGGGTAGCACACACTGTAGAAAAATTTGGACATCACCATCGTGATCACTCTGCATTTTTTTACAGATAAAAACATATTTCTCCCAAGGATAAAATTTTATCAACTTAATCACCAGCTCTCCCTTCGTCTACTGTACCTTATTTTGTTAGGGTGATTTTGAAAGCAGGACTGTGCCACATTTGATAAATAATTATATATATTAAAATAGGTTTAGCACGGTTTCTGAAGCTCTGGTATTATACTGTACATGCAAATAGTTTACATAATAAAAATATTCAATTAATGCTTAATACTTACTCTATTTTAAATGATCGGATTATTTTGATACTAATGAGAGCTTACGTACAATACATACATACCAACACCAACATGTATCCATATTTCTTTTGTAACCTTAATGAAGTCCATCCGCTAAGAGACAATGAAATTAAAAAAAAGTTGTCTAATTTGTTTCTCTTTATTTTAAGAACAAATACAGTTTTTACATTTCTTTTATTGCTTTTCTTATTATCGTGCAATATTTAAATGACTGAATGAAATTTAGTTGCAAAAAGTATATCTTCTATAAATTCCAATCCCTTTTAACATAGAATATTGCTGTTTGGGAATTATCTGCGAAGACGAAGAGAATATTTAATTTATAAAGCAAAACAACAGTAGAAACAGTAAAAACAGTAGAAACTAGAACTATTTTATCTGCAACCGCATTTGCTATTTGTTTTTCTGCTGCTTCTACTATTTGTTTATTACTGTTTTTCTACTGCTTGATGACTTCTAACCATTTTTTAAATCGATTAATGTCTGTCTTGGATTTGGAAATGGATGCCTTTGTGAAATTTTATCCTCACAATTAGACACACATTTTATGTACGTACTGTATATCTTTGCAACGATTGATCCTACGAAAAAAAGTATGATGACCCCCAAAAGAAAAACCCATGGTTCAAATTGCTCGAACTTCTCAGGATGTACTAAGGGCATCTCAATGAAGGTCTCCATAAGAAACCAGCTTTCTTGTAATTTTTTCCTATTTTGGCCTCAAATTTGTCTTTATTTACTGGGGTATTACTGTAGTTGCTCAGATATTAATTTTTTTCAAAAATACTGTTTTTCGTTAATATATAGCATCACCTAGATGCTCAATTTTTTTTGTACGTTTAAAATACTTGTTTTACAAAAAAAAATCCATCCGCCATATTAGTGCCGCAATTATAATTTTTTTAATTTTGACTTCATATTCGTAATCAGTGATCCCAAAAACATAACTATCCTACGTTTCAAAAATAAACTAGTAATACTTTTTCAAATATTGAATATTTAAATTTAAGGGTGGAATTTCACCTCTTGAGGGTAAGAGCAAGAAGAACTTTAAGATCCTGTAGAATCTTGGGTTTTTGAAAAATGTTACCTAAAACGTCATCTAGATGATCAATAATATAATTAAATTAAAAGCTTCGTTTTATAGAATATAACGTAGCATTTGGACAAATTTAAATTTAACTCATTTTGAACACACCAATTGGATATGTCGACGAAATTATTTTGTCATAGATTGCAATTCTCTATGGAGCTAATAATCATAAAAAGTCTGAGCTCGTCAGCGTAGAATAAGCAGAAGCAGCCAAATATCTTCCACGATGTCATTCATATATTTATTAAAAACAAGGGCTCGAGAGTTTATCCTTGCGGAACACTGATGTTGCCATACATTCGACGTACCTAAATCCATTATAGGCTGAAGATTGAAAATATTGAAAAATGCTAACAAAGAATGGGAGAAACCAAACGTCTTAGAAAAATCTGTTTACAGTACACTTGTTTCCGTTGATTAATAACCTCGAGGATGGATTGAGTTATACATATTAGATTACAGATGTTGAAGTTGATAGCTGGTTTATAATGCTAAGATATGATATGGTGTCGTGCAATGAAATTTCTAAATTTTTGCAAATATTGCATATTATCAACAAAGGCCTGGAATTGGAAATATCGTTTTTATCGCCCTTCTTAAACTGGACATATTTTATAATATTTTCACGTATCTGGAAGCTGATCACTGTGAATGCATAAGTTGAAAAGTATCGAAAGCGTATATGAAAAAATAGCAACACAATCTCTTTTCAAGAATGGCGGAATATAATCAAACTCAGCGGTTAATTTAGATTTCAGTTTAGCCATAGATGGAGTATTTATATTTATTGGTTCAAGATTGTCTGTGGGTGGCAGGAAAGATTTGCTAAAAAAATCTGCAAATGACTTATTTATGTATTTAGGATGATCAAAATACCAATCGCATAAGAACATATGAACGGAAGTATCAATAGATTTGTTCTTACATTAATCTGAGACCAAAATTTCTGCGGTTTCCGTACAATATTATTTTCATTTTTCGGGACCCTAAAAAAGAATTCGGGACCGTTGATGCATTGTCTTCTCTGGTGGTAGATAATCAGAATAACTTTTCACGTAATAATTATCTAACTGCTTTGTTTCTAGATTTACAGTGTGCATACGATTCTATTGTTCTCAGCATCTTAGAAGGTGAATTAATAAATAATTTTAAATTTCCGATAAATTTGGCAAAACGTACAGTCACTCTATTTACCAATAAGTCTGTCTTTATCCGTGAACTTAACAATCAGTTAATTGAACCCCGATATAACAACATAGGTCTTCTCCAGGAGTGCGATCACCGATCAACCTCCCCACTGTGCGGCGGGTTGAGACGCTCTACGTCTCCGTATGTCTGTATCTGTTGATCTTTCATTCAATATTGTAAAATGGAATATATGAGATATACTTAAAACCATGATGTATGCATACGATTCTATTGTTCTCAGCATCTTAGAAGGTGAACTAATAATTAATTTTAAATTTCCGATAAATTTGCCAAAATGTACAGTCTCTATATTTACCAATAAGTCTGTCTTTATCCGTGAACTTAACAATCAGTTAATTGAACCCCGATATAACAACATAGGTCTTCTCCAGGAGTGCGATCACCGATCAACCTCCCCACTGTGCGGCGGGTTGAGACGCTCTACGTCTCCGTATGTCTGTATCTCTTGATCTTTCATTCAATATTGTAAAATGGAATATATGAGATATACTTAAGACCATGACGAGTAAAATACAAAGATTTAATAAAATTGCTTTAATGGTTAATGGTAATGGATTTCTCCAAGGCTCTGCCTTAAGCCTAATTCTGTTTCATTTATATGCTGCGGATATACACAAAATTAATGAAGTCCAGTTTAGTATAGTTCAATATGCCGACGATCTTTGCGTATATACAGAAGATGAAACATAGAACACAGCTAGAAACCTCTAACAACAACTAGATTGGGAAAATAGCTTTCTCTTAATGGTTTTTATATCGCAGCAAATAAGTCTACAGTGGTTGTATTTTTCCGACACAACTGCCTAACATTAACAACATTAATCTTAGAGATTATTTATTTCCATTTCAAACACATGTCATATCTTTATGAGTTATTTTGGATAAAAAACTTAAATAGAACAAAAATGAAACAAAAATATAAATTTTCTAAAAATATCTACTAAAACCTGGTGGGGTGCGGACGCTCAAGCCACTATTCTTTTTTACAAAGCATACATAAAGTCGATTTTGAACTATGGATGTACTCATTATGGATCTGCATGTAATATTATTTTAAATGCTTAGATGTCTTACAAAGTACAGTACTACGGATATGTTTTAGAGCCATGAGATCAACACCAATCGGTGCCTTATGCCGAAGCATTGATCCATCTTCTTTCGCTCAGACAACGCGACGGTGCCTTAGTGAACAGTTTCTTCATAAATAAACAAAACATTGACACTAATCCGCTATTACATAAAATTTGTGTCCTTAATACATCTGATTAACAAATAGTTCTCCAGAAATAAAAATGATCCGCCTCTTTGTGTAGCTTTTCGAGATTCCAGCGATATCTTTCCTCTATTAAACAACCCATATAATTACATTTCAAACTTATAATACTGCTACATTTCAAACTTATAATACTGCAATAAACAAAACATTAACACTAATCCGCTATTACATAAAATTTGTGTCCTTAATACATCTGATTAACAAATAGTTCTCCAGAAATAAAATGATCCGCCTCTTTGTGTAGCTTTTCGAGATTCCAGCGATATCTTTCCTCTATTAAACAACTCATATAATTACATTTCAAACTTATAATACTGCTACATTTCAAACTTATAATACTGCAATAAACAAAACATTAACACTAATCCGCTATTACATAAAATTTGTGTCCTTAATACATCTGATTAACAAATAGTTCTCCAGAAATAAAATGATCCGCCTCTTTGTGTAGCTTTTCGAGATTCCAGCGATATCTTTCCTCTATTAAACAACTCATATAATTACATTTCAAACTTATAATACTGTAATCTTTTTTCGATAGTGTCTATAATTACATCGCAATACAGATCACCAAAACATTATTATGAACATCTTAAATATAATTATGGATACTTGAGATAATCCTCTGTGGATATGCACAGACGTTCTTAAACCTCCCTTGGGTGTCGGTTGTGCATGCTACATAACTTCGACCAATATCTTCATAAAAATCAAATTGCCGTCCCAATGCTCAATTTTTACAACAGAAGCAATAGGCTCTCGAATTTATTTATTCATCTAATGCAGATGCCTCCATAATTCTATTAGATTCTCTATAAGTTCTATGTTCATTAGAAAACAGTATCTCTTTAACCTATTCTGAAAATAAAGAAACTGCTATACAAAGTTTTAGCTATGGGAAAATAAGTTCATTTTGTATGGGTAAAAGCACAAATTGGCATAAAAAATAATGAAATAGTCGACTCTTTGGCCAAGAAAAGCATCAACTGGGATTTCAATTAGAACAAGAAATCTGTTTGTCGAGTCCTGCAACATTTTAAAATTCAAATTTAGAAATAGATTGTTATAGCTGCAGCGGGTGTTCTGCCATTTCAATCCAATAAGATATACACATATTGATCATGATCTTCTATCTAAGTTTTGGCACGAAAATTAAATAACAATAGTACTTATTTTAATGACTCAAATGACTTCTTTGTATATTTTAAGCTTAATTTCTAAAGGTAACTTACATTACTAGGTATGTCTTAAACTATGAATGACAGAATTGCCACACACCTACTTTTATTTTTAAGCAAACGGTTTTTCTATTGAATATTGCATACAGCCGTACAAATTTTAAGTGCAATTAGAATCAGATTTAAGGAACAATAATACATTAAATAATTATTAAAGAAGTGTTTAAGTAAAATTAATAAAATAGAGACGTTAACTAGTTGTTTGTGTATTTTATAGAATTTAAATATCATTCACCATTATTTTCGAAAATTTGCTAGGAAGTAACCATAAACGTGCCATCAAATATTATAACAATATTTTACACAATAATCCATACACATTTCAATAGTTATCCGCCATTTACAAAAAAAACTGATATACAGGGTGACGTAATTGGCCCTAAATGTAAAATAATAAAAATTGAGTCCTGTCCTGGAATTTTTCCAAAATAAATTATGCTATTGATTGGACTAGGAGTGCACTATATGTGTACCAACTTTTATCCAAATATGTCAATAATATGGTGGTGAATTTTAGTTTCAGTCAAGAATCATAAAACAGCTCCAGTCACTTTCAAGGGTAAGGGGGTGTTTTGAACTCAGCACAGTGTGCCCTATTTCTCATTAGTCTATGTCACTTTAAATCTGGGACACCCTGTATAACAATCTCATTAACTTTAACGTTCAGTCCATTTTTGATGTACTTTCTCCCCTGAGCCAACACAATAAACAAATTTTTGAATGTATCATTGACTTTTTGGAAGAAACAAAAATTTTATTATGAATTTTTTTGAGTGAATGTTGAGTAGGTTGACATCGTATCCTATGTTGTTTTTCCTCCTTTGCATCCTATAAGCAACAGTCCTCTAATTTTGTTTGTTATAGAAAATAAATGCCCTGATAGACCTCAGAATGAGATGCATGTGTCCTGTTTTTTCTCCTTTGCTGAAGATCAGCAAAGGAGAAAAAACAGGACACATACTTTCTTTCCTTTGTCGACACAGGTTAGTTGGAATAAATGACTTCTTAGGGTAGCGGTTGGCTGTATGGCTGGTGTACAAATACAAAAAAAAATCAGGATGCTATTTGTGTAATTTAGATCAATATCAACTTTAATTTTTGTTCTTAAACGTAACCACCATAATGCACTGTATTGTGTATAAGTTCGCCAAAACTTAGCTTTCAGTTTACTTATTTTCCCTTGATATTTAACTGCTAAAATAAGTTCGTAATTTCGAGCATAAATATTAATGTAAATAGTGTATTTGCTGTATGATTATCATACTTTCCAAAACGTCTGCCAGTAATATAAATAAATTGTTAGACAAGAAGCCCAGAACTTGAGTCTGAGTACAACTTTATTTATTTATGAAACTTGTAGGTATTTGATAGCACACGGCATCGCATCGGGCGTAATTAAAGGCAGAGTTGAGTATCGTTAGTAAAATATAACCTAATAGCTCTCTGTTTGTGCAAACTTGTAATATTCTCAGTGAAGCATTAAGTTCCAGTGAAGTCTGGGGGGTTGAAACTTGTATAGCCACTAATTAAATTAAGAGAGGTATGCGAATATTATTACAGAATAAAGTGTGACAGCATAAGCTTTTAATTTACGGCAGTTATAGTTTCAAATACTTCATTCCATGCATTATGATTGCCTCTACCACTACTATGTTAGGTGTTTTGTCGCAGGTCTTGTTTCATTCACTTGTAATAAATTGGAAAACAATCTACAATTATCATAAACTCGCAAGTATTTTAAAAATTGGTTGATTCTTATAAAATTAAAATAAAGTTTCTTAGGCCTAACAAATAATTGACCAATTTCACCTATGAAGGTTTGGTAAAATGTGTTATGGCGGAAACTAGATTAGTGTATTTAAATCATGGCTGGCACTGTTAGCAAGTTGACCAACTTCTAAACTGATGACAGCTAGCAACAGTTGAAATTTTTTAAATATTGTAGTCTACAAAACAAAGCAATAAAAATGATCTCTAATTAATGAAAGTAGGCATAAAATTAAAGATAATGAAAACAACGATATATTTATAAGTTATCGATATTTCATTTTTACAAAGTTTTGGAATTAGACAAGTTAACATGTGTAGCGACTTCTAGTGATACCCATCCAGTTTTAGCCATGACACTTTTCATCAAACTTTCTTTCGTGAAATAGATTAATTCACAACAATCTGACAATAAATAACCAAATTAACCCTATCCAAGAACTCGACTAGGGAAATGACAGACTCACCGACATAATCAAATATGCACCTGACAGGACAACAATGTCACAAACCTAGGAAATTGTTCCTCCTAACATAAAAAAAAAATCAAATTTAAAAATGTCATTAAATGGAAATGGCAAAAATATGGACTCGACATTAATAGTGCAAAAAAATAAACTTTGACCTTGAAAAAATTAGTACAAGCAAGGAATTTGGTGGAGATATTCCACTTGCCATCCTAATGAATATACTAAAAGTCCCTAAAATCGAAGCTGTGCTTCGCCCACAATATTGGAAAATGGCGGCTCATTTTCAGATCTCTGTATATAAATCCTTTACCGTTGCAGATAGGAAAAAAGTTTAAAATAAAAGATGTAGGTACTAATAAAACAAATGATTTCTCACATTGACATTTTTGCTTTAAATCGAACGGTATTTTAATTATGAGGTGCAGGTTTTTATTAAATTTTCAAAAATCACAATTGTGTACAAAATACACTATAAAATGCGTGTTTATAGGTTGTAAGTAAAACAAAAGATATTTTTTAGGTATATTACCATTACAAAAGAAAAATATATTGTAATTATGAAGCCTATAACAGATAGAAAAAAAAAATGAAAATACGTTATATACATTAGTTCTTTACAATTAATTATTTTTTATTTAATTGCTTTTATCATGATTAGAGAATATTATTTAGGTATTATGCAAATCACAACTTACACATTTTTTTATTTATTATGAAAATACCTACTTTCTGTATATTGTTGCCCTAATCTGGGCACGCTAATATACTAGTCAGGTAAATACTTTAAAACGCTCATTATTGGAGAACCAATCAAAACAACTACTCTTCTAGCTAATACTGACGAAGTATTGAATTACATAATAGGATTCTTAACATTTTAAAGAAAAAAATATATTGAAAAGTACTTAAATCATTTATTTACATTTAGTCATTCACACTTTTTTATTTAATATGAAAATATCTACTTTCTGTATATTGGTACCTTAATGGGGTCACGCTAATATACTACTTAGGAAAACACTTTAAAGCACTCATTATTGGAAAACCAATCAAAACAACTACTCTTCTAGCTAATACTGACGAAGTATTGAATTACATGATTGGATTCCTGGCATTTTAAGGCAAAAAAATATATTGAAAATACTTAAATTATTTATTAAAATTCAGTCATTCACAACAATTATTGAATCTTATATTCTATTTCAACTCTAGAAAAGTTGTACAAGTTTTTTCTAACTCGTTAGTTCTCATCAGTAGAGTATAGAAACATTCATTCATTATTTACAAGCCTATTCTTGATTTAGTTTTTACAATTAATTATTTTTTATTTATTTGCTTTTATCATGATTAGAAAATATTATTTAGGTATTATGCAAATCACGATTTGTACCAATTTTCTAGAGTCTAAATAGAATGTAAGGTTCAATAATTGTTGTGAATGCCAGGAATCCTATCATGTAATTCAATACTTCGTCAGTATTAGATAGAAGAGTAGTTGTTTTGATTGGTTTTTCAATAATGAGTATTTTAAAGTGTTTTCCTAAGTAGCATATTAGCGTGACCCGATTAAGGTACCAATATACAGAAAATAGATATTTTCATATTAAATAAAAAAGTGTGAATGACTAATTGTAAATAAATGATTTAAGTATTTTCAATATATTTTTTCTTTAAAATGCTAAGAATCCTATTATGTAATTCAATACTTCGTCAGTATTAGCTAGAAGAGTAGTTGTTTTGTTTGGTTCTCCAATAATGAGTGTTTTAAAGTATTTACCTAACTAGTATATTAGCGTGCCCAGATTAGGGCAACAATATACAGAAAGTAGGTATTTTCATAATAAATAAAAAAGTGTATAAGTTGTGATTTGCATAATACCTAAATAATATTCTCTAATCATGATAAAAGCAAATAAATAAAAAATAATTAATTGTAAAAATAAATCAAGAATAGGCTTGTAAATAATGAATGAATGTGTCTATACTCTACTGATGAGAACTAACGAGTTCGAAAAAACTTGTACAACTTTTCTAGAGTTGAAATAGGATGTAAGGTTCAATAATTGTTGTGAATGACTGAATTTCAATAAATAATTTAAGTATTTTCAATATATTTTTTTGCCTTAAAATGCCAGGAATCCTATCATGTAATTCAATACTTCGTCAGTATTAGCTAGAAGAGTAGTTGTTTTGATTGGTTATCCAACAATGAGTGTTTTAAAGTGTTTTCCTAAGTAGTATATTAGCGTGACCCGATTAAGGTACGAATATACAGAAAGAAGATATTTTAATATTAAATAAAAAAGTGTGAATGACTAAATGTAAATAAATGATTTAAGTATTTTCAATATATTTTTTTCTTTAAAATGCTAAGAATCCTGTTATGTAATTCAATACTTCGTCAGTATTAGCTAGAAGAGTAGTTGTTTTGATTGTTTCTCCAATAATGAGTGTTTTAAAGTATTTACCTAACTAGTATATTAGCGTGCCCAAATTAGGGCAGCAATATACAGAAAGTAGGTATTTTCATAATAAATAAAAAAGTGTGTAAGTTGTGATTTGCACAATACCTAAATAATATTCTCTAACATTAGTTCGTCATTATCAAAAAAAAAAAAAATAAATTCTGTTCCAAGTACTAAACCTATCATGCCTTAAGTATTTTTGTGTGCTGAATCCGAATTTTCAATTAAAAATTTTTTTACCGCGTAGATTTCGAGTAAATCCCCGTGTTTATCGTCAAAATAGGTTTTTTGACAAATTTTGACGTTTATTCGAAATCTACGGGGTAGAAAATTTTTTAAATTAAAAATTCTGATTCAGCACACAAAAATACTTAAAGCATGATAGGTTTAGTCCTTGGAGCTGATTTCTTTTTTTTTTTGACCTGTGTACTTTAAAAATAGTTGGATTTATAGAAAAAATGTTAATATCAAAAATTGTTTGTATTATTATTGCCTACATTTTTGATTTGAAGGTTCGCATACTTTTAAACTTATTTTTATTGCACTATGATAGGACTAGATTCAAGGACGCTCAAAACAAAACCAAAATTGAATTAAATCAACATAAGACACCTGGAATAACAAAGTACTGGCAAGACAAGCCAACACACTACGGAGGATGATGGAGCTCTTTCGAAAGTCATTTCCATAGATTCCCAACTTAATAAAAAACCAAACGACACAGTGCACCGATACGGAAAAGGCAGACATATTAGCAACATATTTTCAATATTCCCCAATAAGACGTCTCTCAACTACACTCCTTTCCAATATGAAGTAACTACCCTAACACAATATTTTCCTTCTCACCATCCCATTCCTCCCAACAAACATCCTAAACTGCTGACTTCCCCAGCAGAACTGAAAAAATTTATAAAAACCCATAAGAGAGCTCCAGGTCTAGATTCTCGTCCAAACAAAACTGTTGAGGAAAAAATTAGTGATACCAATGCAGCGGTATGATTTCAAAAGTGAGCAGAGTACAACAAAAAACAATGGTATACCAAGAAAGTTAATCAATATAGCAAAAGAACTTTATAACGGTGTAACATGCCAAGTATTACACAGAGGGCAAATAAGTAAGAAAATCCCTCTTAACAGAGGAGTGAAACGTTGCGTATTTTCACCACTACTGTTTAATATCAGACTACATTGCGTAATGGTACAAGAAGTGAGCCATAGCCAGACAGGAATCCGAGAGGGTCAACAGGAAGACTAGATTGGATTGTGCAGATTACATCTGTCTGATACAGGACATCGAGGTTAAGCTTAAAACCTTGGAAGGAGAAACATTTAAGGTGGACGGAAAATAAACAGCAAGGAAAGCAAAGAAATGTGTATAATTACCCTGACCCAAGAAAATTGAAGGATAGAATTCGAGTATCTAGGTAGCATAGTTGAAGATACTGGAGGATAAGAACGCGAAATACAGCAAAGATCTTTAAATGCTAAGAGAGAGTTTGGTGCTCTTAGTGACATCTGGCGATCTTCCATGTGCTCGAACAAAACCAAACTACGCTTGTAGATTGTAGATTGTTTAATAGGTCGCTTGGCAATAAGTTGGCCTTTCTTCAACTCTACCTAAAAGATCTTTTTTGAATTAACCCTACAACTAGTTGTTGCAAAGGATTCCAAAACTTTTGCAAAGCTTGTGATTTTCCTGGTAGCTAAGGCGTTAATTCCGCCTGTTCAATGTACTAATACAGATTAATACCTTGCATTCACAAAGTGTATGTACCGTAGTCTCAGTTGCAGCATCGCAATATCTCCATTTGTCATCTTCTGCCATGCCCATGTTCTTGAGATGATATCTCAAGAGGGCAATGGCCAGTTCGAAGGCCTGTAATTATTCTTAGGTTGGATTCTTCAAGTTCGTAAAGCCTTGTGGCATTATTTGTCGCTTGCCTTTGGCCTGGAGCATTACTCTCGTAGAATTTCTTTTGTTCCGTTTCCCATTTTTTGGACCTCATCCGTTATGTATCTTCTATTCCTTCATGCCCTGGCACCCACATCAAGGTAACCTTGTTGTTTTTTGCCAATTATTTCAAGGACTGTCTGCATTCCCAGACAATTTTAGATTAGAAGGTATAGGACCTGAAACCCTTTGCTGCTGCCTGGCTATCTGAAAGTCTATAGATCTTTGCCCTTCGCTTGCCTCTGTTAAGGCATTCCTGTACACACATATCTATAGCATAGATTTCTGCCTGGAAGATGGTTGGAGTGTTGCCAAGGGCTTTAAATAGCCTGCACTTAGGCCCCACTACGACCACACCTACCCCTTCGTCCATCCATCCATCCATCTCTGTACTAGATAAGTAATTTTCTCCAACCGCAGGGTTTCTACCCTGTTCGCCTGATGGCTCTCAATCAGCATATCAAATGGTCAGTCAAAGTCATGCTTGACTGGCACTGAGTCAGTGGGTTTAGTCGTGGATTCAAATTGGATTAACTCCAAAATCCTTAAGTGACCAACCTAGTTCCCCGGTCTGAATATAAGTGCCTGATGCAGCCTTAGGGCACTAAGTGCTGCCTCTTTCCTCACATGCAGATGAAGAGGAAGTAAGTCCAGCAACTGCGTTTATTCAATAATTTAACAGCAGTATTAAATCAGTCCTGCTATACGTATGTAAAACGTGGAGAAGCACTAAATCCACGGATCACATGATTCAGGTCTTCTTCCACTGATGTTTGCACAGGACAATGCATATATTCTGTCCAATCCAAATTCTTAACAGGGAACTATGGGATATAATGGGACAAAGAGAAATATACAAATTGGAGCTTCGCTTAGGAAACTAGAGGATACTATCTCAAGGGCTGCCCTCGACTGGAAACCCCAAGGTAGACGAAAAGACGGCATCCCAAAGATGACATAGAAGAGAACCGCGTTAGAAGAGCCAAGACAAATCGTAAGACGTGGGGAGAAATAAAAGTATTGGCCAAGAACAAAGTCAGATGCCGACAATTTATACAGACACTATGTTCCTTAATGGAATGGCGGGACTGAATGAATCAATTTGTTGAAAAGGTATTGATGTAACTTTTTCTGTGTCACTAAATCCAAACTACCATCGGCGCGGTGCTCTAGCTAACATTTTTATAGCTAAATATTATAAGCTGAGACAAACAAAACATGTTTATTCGATTGGATAGCATAGAAAAATAAAAGATAATGCCGGCATGGTAGCGCAGTGGGCTAAAGCGTGTTAGCGAGTTTTTGAGTTAACATATTTCATTAAATAATTCATTTCAGCAACGTGGTTTTCACATTCGAAGAACATACGATTTTGATTACATTTTACTTAGTTGTCACATGTATATAAAGAGAATTCCATGATATGCGTTTGAAAGGCTTTGATTTAAAGTGTCCGAGATATTAAAATTAATTCAGCAATTATTTCATTAACGTAAAGTTAATGAAATAATTAGTGTTCGCACCCTATTTATTTAAATATTGGATTATAAATAAGCTGTTTAAACATTTTACATTATAAAGTTAGACTTCATTTACAAATTATAAAAGAGCAGAAAACGTCGAATGAAACTGAAGTAAGCGAGGGTTGAATTATATTACGTTCGTTAAAATACCAATATCCGAAACCCTAGAAAATAGATAATTAGCTTATAGAAAATTATCCTTCTAAAATATATATTTTCACAGAACCTTATCATGGAAATCTGCATTTGAATGCTTGCAAGCGAGCAAGAAATAAAAGAATTAAACTTACAAAGATTATTTTAAAAATATATAAATCAGATACAGTCTATAAGTATGGAAATTGAAGTTATTAAAATATTTAAGTTTAGAACATTTATATACAAGTGAATAAAAAAATTTTTTTAAAAACAATGGTTTTATTTCTTTTAAAACCAAATTGCACTAAAGAGAAGAAAATATATTTTTCTAGTGATTGTAAGCTGATCAGAATAATTTTCAATGAACAGTTTTGACTTTTCATAAAGTTTAATAATTTTGACGGAACCGCAGCTCAAGAACTGTTCATTATACTCTTCGCAAAAACGAAGAGTATATTGTATTTGATCGGCACATTTCTAAAATCATAAATATCGCTCGTAGAGAAAAAAATTTCATATCATTGTGTTAGTGAACGAGTTCTGAACAACTTTCAAAATGTCCGTCTGTCCGTCCGTCCGTCACGTTTCTTGTAAGCACGATAACTCAAGAAAGAAAAATCCGATTGTACTGAAATTTGGACAGTAAGTTAGTGTTGTCTAGAGGAAGAACCCTATTGTTTTTGAACAAAATCTATCAGTAAATAAAAATGTTATTAATGATTTAAATTTGAAAAAAAATTTTTTGTTTTTTATGTTTTTGTAATTGAACAGAAATCTGGTGAAATAATATTTCATTTTAATATTTAAATATTTTTATATTTTACAAATATACATTTTATAATGTAATATACAACCGTGGAAATATAATTTTAGCTCGTCTCTTATCATGTAAAAATTTACGTTTTTTTTACGTGTTAAGTGGTGGAGTAGTTCTTACGCTTTTGACTCGGAATCAAAGGGACCCGGGTTCGAAACCCAAATAGGGTATGATACAATTTTTTTTATTTTTACTTTATTTTACACTGAGTCTTTTACCAACTAAGTTCGTACTATAAAACTAAAAACTTCTAAAACTAACATTATTTAATGAGGATTACGTAGTGGATATACCATCCTTCGGAGGGGATGTAAAGCAGGCGGTCCCTTGTCTATTAAATGTTAGGCAAGTAAAAGATCCCTACTCTTTTTAAGGGAAGAGGTTCGGCAAAATTTCCAGGTTGGGGGTAGCTCGTCTCCTGGCGTCGGTGATAGGCCCTGGTAGCGGAAATAGGCCGACGTTAAACAGTTAAAAAAAAAACATTATTTACAAACAACTGCGAAGAGTATCCTATAGAATGTGTAACAATTATATAAAAAGTTCAGTGAACAGGCGAAGAGTACGTTTTTAGCTTGTTATTTGATGTCATTTAGACATATTTAAAATCTACATATCGAATTTTCAGCTAATTTCTCTGAAATTTAAGGTAAGCTGTGAACGTAATTCGACAATTTCTCCTACATCCCTTAACAGATTAAAAAAATTTTTTGATGGATGTTTAGAGACTACTTTATAAAATGGTACCAGGCTATTGAAAACTAAAGAAGGAAAAAATTTTTTTCTCGGGCGAAAATAAAAAAAAATTCTTGATATCAATAGTCCGGTATATTCTATTAAGTTTTCTCTAAAAGTCTACCAAAGAATTATTTGAATCGATTCAGGGATATAAGAGATATTGTCGAATTACGAAATCATTTTCTTGAGCACGGCACCGCCACCCTCAATTTCAATAAGAACTGTGCGGGGGTCCTTTCCAAATAATCAACATTTTTTGGTGGGAGCCGTCTAACTATGTTTCTGGAAACCCTGCAGCCACCCGCTTATTGAGTTGATCGCCCATTTTCTATGTAACATAATTCTAGTCTAGTACAGCCAATCTCTCATTTGACCCGTGAATAATTCCTACAAGGAATTTTTTCATTGCATAATGTGGGGGGAAGTTTGCCACAATCATTAATTAATCAATAAAAATAGGTTTTCTCTTGATGGCTGCAAGTTGTAAAATATTAACTATGGAAGAAAATGTTTAAATGAAAATTGCTGTTCTTTTAATTGTCTATACTACAGATTACCAGAACACTCCACGTTAATGAAAAATGTCGACCTTCTTAGTCGGGAATCAATCTTCTCAAAAGATGCTCCTAAAATGCCAGGGTGTGAACTCAAAGATATACTTTTGAAAAAATATGTACATTATCTGGAATGACTTTGCGCATCTAAATCCAGAGGGCGCCATTCTGTCCGCGATTGCAAAAAAGTATAAAAAAAATTTTTCCGAAAATTTTTGTGTCACTGAAAATTGATTAATTTTATGTTCCCATCTCATTTACAGGGTTATTTTTTAATATTTCTTAATGATTTTCAAACTAATGGAAAGCTTATTCCTTCTAGATTCTGGTACTGCCAAATAATTTTCGAAATTATTGTTAACAAATGCTACAGAAATCGTTTAAACAAAGCATGCCCGAAGAGTGCACGGTAAATTTCAGTATCGAGACATTTTAAAAACTATTATAGATAGATGCATACTTCTATGATATGAAATTTGCGGAATAGAATGGAGCAGTTTTTGGAGAAAGAATTATCTGCATTGTTTTATTGTTGTAAAAGATATGACTATTTTTGTACAGCGCTCCGTTATTTCCGCTATCGTTTTGGCTGACACGTTCGCGCGCTGTGGCCGATCGGTAACTTGCTGACAATATACTGTGATTGCAAAAAAGTTGCAATGCGTATTACTTATACGTAAATATCATCATTTGTCATTATGAAAAAAAACGAAGGTATTTAAAGATTAGATTACTTGAGAACCAAAATTATTATATTTTAAATTAAAATATTGATTAGAGACAGAAAACCATATAACTAATTAAATGAACTTAAATTTACTTTACATACATACATTATACTTAAACTAAATTAACAGCTAATACATTTACCCTCTCAGTAGCAATCTATTATGCATTCCAACCCAGCTTTGCTACGACTGCAGTTTCCAATACATTTTTTAAATTTACATTTACAAAATACATTTTGAGAAGTTATATTGGGACGAACATTTATAGTTATTAATTTAGGAATAAGTACGTTATTTTTCAAATCCCAACCAAAATCAATTGGATCGGGAATTTCTGGGTTTATCTCAGTTGCACTCTTCCACAGAATAATTTGATACTCAGCTCTCAACATATGTTGATAAAAAGAATCTTCGGTAGGCGATAAATTCCTTATATCAGACTTATCGTCGACCATATAACATTTACTTCCACATCCAGTGGAAGTATAGTAACGACAAGAAAAAATTTGAAAAGTTTTATTGTTCAAATAGGCTTAGAATGTCATAAAACGTCGAGATTTCAAGTTTGAGTGAAAAAAAATTCTGTTTGTCGATCTGAGTGTCTGTAATGTTTTTTGTGCGCACGATTACTCTGGAACCGTTTTAAGTTATTGACTTGAAATTTGGTACGTACGCGTATGTATTTTAAGGTGATCTGGAACTAGATTATATTTTCATCTTATTCCATTGAAGGGATGGGGAGTAAACTGGAGTAAATAGATAAATCAAGCAGGAAAGAGTTCATAAAATTGGTATTTAGTATTTACAAGAGAAGCTATAAGGTCTCAAAAGATTTTTTGGCATTAGCCACCCCCATTACCACCCCCACCTCATTATTAAAGGGAATTAAACAATTGTGATTTAGTGTGTGTACAAGAATCAAAAACCTCAGAATATTTTTTTACTTCATCCACCCCCAGTACCACCCCTCTATCACCACCTCCACCCCACTACCGATGAGGAATATCGTTTTATGGGTTTTTGGGGGTAGACGATTTCAAAAATTATATTATTAAAGTTCCATAAAAAATTATTCCCACATAAAAAAAATATTCGTTCTGAGAGACATGGATGGAAAATCTGGATGTGGAAGTAGTGAATTCCTTCCAGCGGTTTTTAAAAAAATACCGGGCCAGATTTTGAAAAGTAATGAAATCATTGAAGTATTCTTTGTAGTTCTTTATCTTCTGTATGTCTTAAACATTTTTTACAGCGTTAGTTTTTCCTTTTTTAAATAGAAAACTGACTGTATCACAGTCAGTCAAAGCATAAATGCACAAAAATAAATTACCCAAATTCATTTGAGCACTTGTCTTCTCTATAGTTAATTCTCGCACAGCATGATGAATCGGTATAAATAAATACATCAAATCTACGACACCATTATTCTAGACACAAAATACAGGGATAAGACAAAAATATCTGTTGTAGCTTCTATTATTATTCTACCATACTCCAGATTTGATAATATAGATGATCGCAAATATTCTAGTGTCGGCTTCATTATGATTATGATGAGAAAAATGCAATTGCGCTATTATTTTTGTAATTTCATCGGATACTCTGCAATAGTAATGGAAATATACAGGCTATTAAACTAATACAAAAATTATTTTAAATATATTTTACATGAATTTATAAACAACACAGTTACTGTATACGCTACTCATAAGATTTTTTTGTTATTACACTAGCACTAGTTATTACCTCAGCAGGTAGTCAACAAGCCTAAAGAGAGCGAGGCAATGCCAGACATACATGTACACTGGATATCTACCAAAAGACGAGCCGGATCACAACGCGTGCTGTACAAAAATAATCGTATCTTTTACAACAATAACGCAATGTAGATAATTCTTTCTCTAAAAACTGCTCCATTATGTTTTGCAGATTGCATGTCATAGAAGTATGCATCTATCGATAATAGTTTTAAAAATGTCTCGATGCTGAAATTTACCGTGCACTCTTTGGGCTCTCTTTGTTTAAACAATTTCTGTAGCATTTGTTAACAACAATTATGAGAAGTATTTAGCAGCACCGGAATCTAGAAAGAATAAGCTTTCCGTTCGTTTGAAAATCATTAAGAAATGTTAAAAATTAAACCTGTAAATGCGGTGGGAATATAAAATTAATCAATAATTAGTGACACAAAAATTTTCGGAAAAAATTTTTTTACGCATTTTTGCAATCGCGGACAGAATGGCGCCCTCTGGATTCAGATCCGCAAGGTCATTTCGGATAATGTATGTATTTTTTAAAAACTATATCTTCGAGTTCACATCCTACGATCGATTTAGTGGCTCCTGATTCCTGACTATTCTAGACTATCGGAAAGTACGAGAAAAAATCGCTCTCTTTTTATATGCAGATTATTCTGTTTAAAAATCGTTGTAGCAACGAAACTCACGAAATTTTTCTTCTCGAAGAAGAAACTAACTATGAGTTAAAAGTGCATAATTTATAATTGTTTAATTTTCTGAAAACGATTTTCACCGTAATAAATTGTATTGTTTTAAAAAATATCCGAGAAAATATCCGAAAATGGTTAAATTGGGCGTCCGCGGGTGAACATACAAAAAAATATTATTTTTTGTGTTATGTACGTAGAAGATATAACCATAAAAAGTGGTTATATGCTTAGATTAAGAGTAAGAATATAAACCCACTGTAGGGTGAAATCACTGAAGTCTGACTTTTATATTGCTGGTTTACCCTTTTATAGCAGCTAGATGTTTAAAGGAATAGCTCCATCGCCGTTTTATCTTATTAATGTTTATGTTTATGTTCCGGGGACTATGTATGTGCAACATGTCTGAGCCAGGCAGGGGTTTGCATTTAACTACTATTTTTTTAAATGTTATAAGAATATTCATGCAGGAAGGTGAAATTCAGGAATTCTGTAATCATCATCAAACCGACTATGTGTTGTCCAATGTGTGCAATTCAAATATACAGGGTGTTTGGTAAAGCGATGCCTACCCTGAACAGGGAGGTACAGGGGGTCATTTGGTCTATGTGACCAAACATACTAAACATATCCTACGGTTTTTTTATAATGCCGAAAAATGTTGAGGATATGGAAACTTCTTCTCTACCTACATATCCTTATTAATACAAGTGCGCTAGATTTTTTACTGTGGGCGCAAAAGGGTTCGTGCTGTCCTTCAGAATTTGGGACTATTTTTGTATTTTTTGTTAATGTGGCCCAAAGAGCATTAACTTAGCCCCCTCCCACTTCCAATAGTTAGTAACTCGGAGGCCAATGGGGCGCTAGCTAATTATTTAGGGGGACAAAGGAACGTATAACGAGGGTTGAGGAAAAACTTGTTTCGGGTGTGTTAAATTACACCTAGCGCACTAACCTTGAATACGCTATTAGAAGTCAAGGCGAGGGCGGGGCGTCTGGGGATGGCAGTCACACTATAATAAGTATTTGAAGCATTGTTTATGTAAAGCCGTTGCCTAAGGAATCACTACTTTCACATCTATATTGCCTATCCAAGTCTCTTACAATGAAAAAAAATCGATAGGTACAGTACCTAGCACTACACTGTGTGGAAATAATTTTGTTTTTTTTTTTAATAATTAATTTCAATTTAACTGTAATATTTGAAATCATCAACCCCGAAAAAGCCATAAAATGATAACCGCATTGGTAGTGAAGGTGGTAGTTGTGGCTGACGGAAAAATAAATTTTGAACCCCCCAACCAAAACCAAATGTTTTATATTAACTGGCATCTTAAACCTTTATCCTTATGCACTCATTTGGAAATATGTCAGAAATCCAGTCAGTCTGAATTGAGGAAGAAATTACTCGAATGTAGAACTTAATTAGATTAAAACGAAAACTAATGTCTAGTTCCATGAGTTTAAGCATACATAGTACCCACTTCCAGCCGTCCCCGGCTATGACAATTAGTGAGCTAGCGTTAATTTAAAGAGCGCAAGTGGGCATTAGGCTCTCTACCAAACTATTAAAAAATAGTTATTTACATTACTAGATGCGAAAGTTTACTTTGGTCGAGGCGACGAAAGTTTCAAAAAACACCGAACACCTAAAAGGTGTTACGAGGTTACGGTGTTACGAAAAGGTGATACGAAAGCCCTAAAAAGGCTTTCGTATCGTATAATGTATTATAATTTTTCTACTACTGAAAGATAATATGGGATTTAATAATTTAAAACTAGTTATTTCATGAAGTCATTTTAATTTCTTGTGGTTTCAAACTAAAATAAACAAATATGTTTGGTGGAGATGAAAATGGGATACAAGAAGCAGCCAATGTCTTGTGTCTCGCTTTACCCCAAGAAATCCAAAGCAAGATATATGAAAATTTGTGATTCGTTAAAATTAGTTTTTTTCTGTCCTGGCGACGAAAGTTCTACTTTCGTAGCTAGCAACGCTTTAGCAATCAGGTTATCGTGCGTGTTGTAAAAGTTATTTGTGTAGACGGTAGTAGAAAAAATGTTTTTTTGAAGACACGAAAACTTGACCACAATCTATGTATACCAATAGTACGGCCCCAGAAGTATTCCCAACATTTTTACGGGAGGCGCAAAAGGGCGCTTGATATTCTTTATAATAATTTGAGCCTATTTTTCCATTTTTTCAATTAATGTGTTCAAAAAAGCGTTAACAACTTAGCCCGCCCTCAACTTCAATATTTAATAATGTTGGTAACTCCAAAACGAATAGGGCGCTAGCTAATTACTTTGGGGCACAAAGAGGCGCATAACTAGCTCAATCCATCTGGGAAGAAAAAATTAAAGAACAAGTTGGAGGGGTAACTTAACTCA
The DNA here is from genome assembly GCA_936432065.2 of Rutpela maculata. NCBI lineage: Eukaryota > Metazoa > Arthropoda > Insecta > Coleoptera > Cerambycidae > Rutpela > Rutpela maculata. The sequence continues at coordinate 80,881,663 of OW386286.2, read as the reverse complement.
CTCGATGTACTCGAATTATATAATCTTAAATAAAAAGTTCTAAAAAATATATTTATCGTATGTGGTATCACTAGTGCCTAGAACTTTATCGGTAAAATTCTTTCGAAACCGTCTATAGACATATGGGTTAGTTAAATATACACCTATAATTAAAAGTTCCAATTCATATTTAAAATGTGTATTTTCGAAGACTAAAGGTGTTTTTTGTTTAACATTTTAATAATACATGTTATTCTGTTTTTATTTAAAAATTGTTATTATTTTGTTTCTTCTTTTTTCCCTGGTTACTTGAGGCTCTAGAAACTTATATTTACTCACCAAGTGAACTGATCGCCACACTACTCCCCCGCTAAGAAAAAGATCAGTCAGTCATTCAATTCGTCAATAGCAAAACGAACTTTCTTAATCAACGGTGGAGTGACATCGCATTTGTCAGTTAATAAATATGCTGGTTTAATCCTGCCAATATTTACCGTTACGGTTTTAGTTCCTTTAACAAAAGTAACCAATTTATCTGTACTGGACAACACTTTAAAAGGCCCTTCGTACAGCGGAGTAAAAGATTTCTTAAAACGTTCTTTCCGAACGAAAACAAAATTACAAGTTAATATGTCTGAACTGAAGAATGATTTGTAATTAACATGGTGAAAAGTTTGAATGAACGTTAAATTATCAAAAGAAGTACGTAATTTAGTAATAAAACAAGGAATATCCGTACAAGTATATGATTTTATGAAAAATTCACCTGGTAAACGTAAAGTTTGACCAAAAACGAGTTCTGCGGAGGAACATTGCAAATCTTCTTTAGGGATGGTCCTGAGAGCTAATAGTATGATAGGAAGTTCATCTACCCAATGTGGTGTAGAAGCTTTAGCTCTCAGAGCAGTTTTAAGAGATTTATTAAACCTTTCAATCATTCCGTTCGAGGAAGGATGATATGGTGTCGTACGAATTCTATGAAATCCCAAAAATTTTAAAATTCTTGGAACAATTTCGATTCAAATTGATCCGTTGTCACTGTGACAGGGACACCGAATCGGCAAACATAATTCTGAAATAACGTACGCGCTACAGTTTCTGCAGTAATATCCTGAAGTGGATAAGTTTCGGGCCATCTAGTAAAACGTTTGATCACAGTAAGAATATAAGAACAACCTTTAGAAGGAGGTAATGGTCCTATTAAATCTATATGTATGTGGTCGAAGCGTCCTTTAGGAATATCAAAGTTAGCTATGGGACTCCTTGTATGTCTTGTCACTTTATTAGTTTGACAGCTAATACACGTTTTTGCCCAGAGATTACAATCTGAAGTCATATTGGGAAAAAATAATTTTTAGAAACTAATGTTCTAGTCACTTTGATACCAGGGTGAGATAAACCATGAAATATATAAAAAATTGTCCGTCTATAAACGATAGGAACGTAAGGTCGAAGTTTAGGGCGGGAAACGTCACACAAAATAAAGTTGTCAGAATATGGAATCATAATTTTCTTTAAATGAAAAGTTCTCTTTGTGTTCGATGAAATATCTGACAATAAAAATGCTCACGTGATAAAGTGTCAGCAACGATATTATTTTTCCCTTTGATATGTCTGATTTCGCAGGCAAATCGAGCAACGAATTTTAAATGTCTAATTTGCCTGGGAGATCTTTCAGTTTTAGTGAATAATGCTTTGATCAAAGGTTTATGGTCAGTAAAGCAAATAAATGTGCGACCTTCAAGTAAAAATCCGAAATGTTTAATCGCTGTAAACAAAGAAAGAAGTTCCTTGTCAAAGGCACTGTATTTTGTCTGTGCTAAGGTAAGTTTTCGTGAGAAAAAGGCTAATGGAGCAAGTACACCTTTGTCATCGCGTTGTTCAAGAACTGCCCCCGTAGAGACATTTGAACAATCAACTGTCAGTGATAAAAAAGAGCTATTATCACAACGAGGATGTGCTAAAAAGGTTACCCCAGCTATAGTAGCTTTGGCTTTGGAAAAACTGTGAAGACAGACGGCGGGCCAATCATTTATTATTTTAACTTTATCGTGCAGTAAGCTAGTACAAAGTGCATGAAAAGGAATTAAGATTTCAGCGAAAGAAGGTATGAAACGGTGATAAAAGTTAACCATACCTATGAAACGCTGAAGTTGCTTGACTGTAGTAGGTAAGGGAAAATTATTTATGACATCAATACGTTAGGAAGAAAGTAAAATACCGGCTGAAGAAATATTGTGTCCTAAAAATGTCAAACGACTGACACCTAATATGCATTTTGAAGGTTTATTATTTATGCCATATAATTCTAACCTTTGGAAAACAAGTTTCAAGTGCTCTAAATGTTCTGAACTAGATTTACTTGCAATCAGAATGTCGTCTAAATAGACGAAAATGAAGGGCAAACCAACTAAAACTTCGTTCATGAAACGGTGGAAAGTTTGACCGGCGTTACGTAAGCCGAAAGGCATACGCTCAAATTCAAACAAACCGAAAGGAGTAGTAATTACTGTTTTAAAAACGTCACTTTTTGCGACAGGCATTTGGTGATAAGCACGTACCAAATCTATTTTTGAAAAAATAACACAATCATACAACTGTGAGTTAAAGTCGTGGAGGTGGGGTAACGGGCATCTGTCAGGAACGGTAATTGAATTTAGACGACGATAGTCTCCACAAGGCCTCCAATCGGTACTTTCTTTTTTTTTTCACCATGTGTAATGGTGAGGATACGGAAGAAGAAGAAGCAACACAAATGCCTAATTCTATCATAGTATTGAATTCATTCTGAGCTATCTTGAATTTAATGTTATCCAACCTACGTGGGCGTGAGAAAGGTAAATGACCTTCTGTAACAATATGATGCTCTACGGAATGTTTAACGGGCAAATTGTAATTTGGGGAGCTAATTAAACTAGGAAATTGTAAAAGTAATGCAGTGAATTCATTTGATATGCTAAATAACTTAGAATAATGTAACGGACCATTGTTAGAAAATAAATATGTTGACAAACTAGTCATATTGTCGATTAAACATTTATTTTTCAAATCAACAATTAAACCAAAATGAGATAAAAAGTCTGCTCCGATAATCGGGTCATTGATATCTGCAATATTAAAAACGAAAGGAAATAACCTACGTAAGTTTAAATCAATTTTCAAAAATTTCTTTCCGAAGGTATTTATAATAGAGCCATTAGCAGCTGTCAGTACAACATCGGGATTCCTTTTAGTATCTGTTAACAGATTCCGATAAATCAGCGCCTGTGTCAATGAGAAATTCTAAGTTATTATAATTATCAAATATAAAGAGTCGACGTTTAGTATCTGAAATATTAACGTCAGTTGTCAAAATATCATTGACTTTTAGTCATCTTTGATTGTCGGTTTTGACATCTTTGGCGAAAGTGCACCAATCTCCGAGACATTTAAATGCTTTACGACCATAAAGTTGATGGTAATAACAAACTTTGGCTTTAGAAGGATTATATCTAATGCTGGTACCACTTCGACTATTAGAACGGGGCCTTGAGCCTCTGAAATTTCTTGAGTCGAGTGGACTTCTGCAATTATCGCAAAAGGTGCTAGAAACTGTAGGAGCAGCGGAAGTTATTGAAGAAACTTTAGATTCAATAGCATATAATTGAGATGTAAAGATTTCTTGTTTGTGTAACATTGATTTAACGTATCTTGAAATGTTGCGATCAAATTTGACGTAGAAACTGTGGGATTAACGTTACAAATTGAATTAACGGTAAGGGAAGTCATAGAATTTTGACACGACTCCCATATACGATCGGCGATATCAATTAACTCCTTAATTTCGGTTTTCCCGGATGCGGTGATTGCGATGAAAATGGTTTTAGGTAATCGCCGCTTCCATAATTTGACCAGGAGCTCCTGGCTCACCACATGGGAACCTCCGACTGTTGATAGCATCGACCGGTAAAAATCTGATGGTTTCAGGTCCCCCATCTGGGAACCAGAGAGCAGGTCCTCTAACCGCTTTTCCTTGCTTGAGGTCAAACGAGAAATTAGAATATTTTTCAAGTTATCATATAGATCTCTTTCCGGCTGATTAGTGACAACGTCATACACCGTCGTAATAATTTCCGGCGGTAAACTGGCAATGACATAATCGTATTTTTTTCGATCGCTAACGATCCTGTGAATAGAAAATTGCGATTCAATTTGAGTAAACCATATTTCTGGTTTGGATACCCAAAAAGGTGGCAATTTAATGGTTGTGACGTAATTACCATGAGATGTCCCAGCACCTGATGAAATTGATATGTCATCGAATAAAATATTTTCTGTAGGAGGTGCTATTGAAATGACTGACTGATTCCTTTAAATAACAGAGAATAATGACAAATGGCAAAACAATTCACTTAGCAAATAAATAAAGTTTTGGGAGCAATCTTCTTGCCGAGTCGTCCAAATATATTTTCTTGGGAGTTGAAGAAATAGACGTTCCTATTCGGGGTCACTGACTTAAAGGTATTCTTTCTCGGAGTCACCAATTTATAGGTATTCCTTTGGGGGTATTCTTTTTGGGATATTCTTTTTCAGGATATTCTTTTTCGTGGTATTCTTTTTCGGGGTCACCAATTTATAGACATATGGGTTAGTTAAATATATATCTATAATTAAAAGTTCCAATTCATATTTAAAATGTGTTTTTTCGAAGACTAAAGGTGTTTTTTGTTTAATATTTTAATAATACATATTATTCTGTTTTTATTTAAAAATTGTTATTATCTTGTTTTTTCTTTTTTTCCTTGGTTACTTGAGGCTCTAAAAACTTATATTCACTCAGCAAGTAAACTGATCGCCACACCGTCGTTCCCTGGTAATATAAAGAACGTAAATTGACAGTTTATTATCTGATTAAATCCCGAACGCTTTGATAATAAACTGCCAATTTACACGAATTATATTACCTTTTGGCAACTTACGTTGAGAAAAAATTTATAGATAAAATTTAAAATAACGAGTGGTATTTAGGAAGAATATTTCACGAATAAATAGAGTAGGTATATAAAACATTTAATATTAAGTTTTGCCATTAACTGCCTTCAGACGTTTTCTTATAATTTTTTAGTATTTACTGACCTTTATCTTCAATTTCATATTTACGTCACATAAAAATGTATTTCCAAATAGATTCATCTAATAAACAACAAAGTATGTATAACTACTTGATAATCGCAGCTGTAGAAATTTAAAAGCTAAGTATGTGCTTGAAAAGTCCACGGAATTCGCCATATTTTAAATATAACGACCATCAAAAACCATAGGTATTGTAATGCAAAGACTGGTCCAAAACTGTTAAGAGTCTTCACTGTAAGCAGTTATTAGGCATGCTTCGAACAATCACATTATACATGAAGACAGAGAGAACATTACCAATAATTCGCCTCTATGTTCTATTTTAAGTTGGTCAAAGAGAAATAAAATATGGTTCTGGTGCCCCTATCTAGTAACAGTAATGAGAAACGCTATATACAGAGAATCGCTAGATAGTGTAATATACAAAAATTATTATATAAAGTATATTAAATTCTTATTTCCAATTTGAGGGTATAAAAATTAAGTTACGGTTGTTTAATTGAGTTGGAATAAGTATTATGAATTATTGTAATGTAAGGTACAGTGATGGATTACCGTACATAAGTACATTTCTGTTTAACACAAAATAATTGATTTGCCAGCTCGATAGGCATTTGTATTTAATTTACGATAATTATTATGTTGTAATTACGTTATTACAATCCATTGAAAGCTGTGTATAACTTGTCCCTAGCCTATATATTCCACACAGCCTTGGGAGTTGTCAACTTACTCTGTTTATGTTATGTCTATATTATTACATTACTACGTACAAAATACAATAATGCAATTTACAAGTTACGCGAACAATTAAGCTAGACAATAAATTAGTGGATAAAATTTAAATCGGAAAACATTCCACAAAACAAAACGTCAAAATATTACCGCGATATTTGTCGACGTGTCGATACAAAAAATTAGAGCGATTATTTTACTCATTAACGCTATGGCCAATGAGAGCCCGTTTTTTCACAACATTGTACCAATCAAATGTCATTATTAGTGGTAATTCAAGCTAGATCGGCTTTTGACAGTACCAACATGCAAAATTTATCGCTCTAATTTTTTATGTCGCTGCAGCGGCAAATACTGCGGTAATTTTTTGACGTTTTGTTTCGTGAAATATTTTCCGCAAATAGGGCAACTCGCGCTTTTAAATTTTATGTATAAATATCTTCTCTAGCTAATTACTAATTGTTAACTTACCTTGTAAATTGTAATATTGTGTACTAGCAAACATAAACACACCACATATATAGTAAACAATCGTCAGTTTCAAAGAGAAGCCTGTCTGAACTATATAGGCTATAACCCTTGCCTATCTGTAACTATTTCAATTTGCCTACTTTTCAATCAGATAACAATAATATACAAAGATTGTACTTAATATACCTAGCTCATAATACAGGAACAAGTCAAGCACAGCTTTCAATAGTTCAATAATGTAGTATGTAGTTACAAAGTTAAGCAAATCATTTATTTTAAATGTCAAGTAAACACATTCGCTCTGGAAACAAACTAAAAATGTACCTAGGTACCTACTTACATACGGTAATCTATCAAAAAGTAACTAGTTGAATCAAAGCTGTGCAATATTTTAATTTGCTGTATTTAAAATTCACTCTGCCTAACAAAGCAAACCTCAACATAATTTGTAAACTTCGTAAGTTAAAAATAAGGATTAAATACGTAAATATGAATCAATGAACAATTATTATGGAATATAACTCTAGTAGCGGTAGCGCTAGATGGCGCTCTCTATGTCAATCTCGGAACCATGAGTGTGTAGTAATAAATAGGCGGGATATCGGGAATAAAGTAGTGCTCTCTCTATCGTTCCTCGTCATATTGCACCTCAGAAACGCCTGAAAGGTGTTAAGCCAGTCTATATATTATAATATCTAAGGTTTCAACTCGTTTTATTTACTAGTAGCCATAGAAATGTTACTAGATTATTTTAAAATATAGCGAATCTCCGTTGTTTCTACTGCGTTTGCTTCAGATTTGCTGTTTTGACAATATGAGTCGGTTTGGAAATATTTCTGTATATCAAATTAATGAGAAAATTGAAAATGAAGGTCAGTAAACTCTAAAAAGTGACAAGAAAACGTCTGAAGGCAACATAATATTGAAGATGTACTTAAAAAAATTATTTATTCGTGAAATATTCTCCTCAAATACCTCTCGTGCTTTAAATTTTATCTAAAAATTTTTTCTCAAGCTAAATTGCCCCTAGTTAATATAACTCGTGCAAATTGGCAGTTTATTATCAAAAATTAACTCCCCCCGCTAAAGCGGTCGGGATTTAATCAGATAATAAACTGCCAATTTGCACTCTTTATATTACCAGGAGGCAACACGCTTTCGAAAAAAATTCCGATAAAATTTTAAGCACTAGTGATATTACATACGACAATTTTTTCGTGTTGGTACTGTCAAAAGTCAATCTAGGTTTAGGTTAATTTACCACTAATAATGACATTTGATTGGTGCAATATTGTGAAAAAACGGGGTTTCATTAGCTATCACGTCGATGAGTGAAATAATTTCGCTAAACTTCGGTATCCGCTTTATAGGGAAATGGACATTGTTAATAGCAAGAAATATTACTGCTAAAAATTAATTTCGATTTTAACGATAATCAACTTAAGAGGATGCCGTCAGATTATTTTTAATCAAAGAGGTCTTGTTCAAATATTGTATCGTCTTTAATCAGTCAAAAATGCTTTCATTATCCACTGAGCTTGTCTAATTAATCATTTAACAGTTGCTCAAAATGAGTCGATATCTAAGATTATTAGATTTAATAAATTGTAAAACAGAAACTCTACTCTGATAAATAAGCTTTGTAAAGTAACGTAACGACTGCGAAATACTCAATAGCTAAATTAAGAGCATTAGTTTAAAAGGGTACACTGATTATATTCTATAGACAAGTTCTACTCTAAAATTGGCTGCCTTTAGAAATAGCCTTAAAGACGTCTCAGTTTCAGTTTTATTACGGCCAAATACTAACACAATACGTGATTAATAGATGCAATGTATTTCACTTATTATCACTTCAATTTTATTTAAACCCGTAGGATGAGTATGAGGAGATTGAAAACGATAATTTTGTTTCTCAATCTAGAAGACGGTGTTAGTTATCACGTCATTAACCAGTAGTAGGAATCTATCTTCTCGAAAGACGCACCTAAGATATCAGGGTGTTCACTCAAAGATAAAGTTTTGAAAAAATTGCGGATCTAAATGTGGCGTCATACTAGCCGCGATTTCAAAAGGCCGTAAAAATGTTATTGAAAATTGATTAATCTTATGTTCCCACCGCATTTACTGGTTTATTTTTTAACGTTTCTCAATGATTGTCAAACCAATGGAAAGTTTACTTTTTCTAGATTTAGGTGCTGCCCAGTTATTCCCGAAATTGTTGTTAGTAAATGCTACAAAAATTGTTTTATGTTTAATGGAGCAATTTTTAGTGAAAGAATTATTTGCATTGTTTTATTGTTGTAAAAGATATGATTATTTTTGTACAGCTCTACCTTGTTTGCGCTACCGTTTTGAGTTTATAAGTACATGTCTCGCGCGTTTTGGTCTATCAGTATTTGAACTACAATGTAGTATAATTGCAAAACATTTACAAAACTTTTTTAGTATCTTTATTAATATCATTTATCATGAAAAAAATAAGAAAAATTCGAAGGGTAATTTATTTACAGAAATTATTACGTTATAAACTTATAACTTAAAATATTCATGAGATACAGAAAATAACATGTAACTGGCGTAAAAATTTTCGGAAAAAAATTTCTACGCGTTTTGCAACCGCGGCCAAAATGGCGCTCTTCATATTTAAATCGACGAGGTCATTCCACATAATGTTCATATTTTTCAAAACTATATCTTTGAGTGCACACTCTATGATCGAATTTGGCTCTCCAGATTTCTGATAATAGTTAGGGTAGTCACTTTTTAGTACGAACGCCATACTCGAAGATATAAAATTTCCTCAGGGAATTATTACTAGAACTGAAATTGTCTTTTAACACGTCTAAGCATTTTATCTGTCTGGGAACAAAGTAAACGCTTGATGTCTTTTGTATCTTCTCCGTCTTTTGTGAAATAATTTACAGACTTCAAATAGAATGAAGGTGTTTATTTCAGAAAATTGAATTTATTCAAATCCTCGCTCATTACATTTTCTTTGCCTTTTGTCTATTGGATACTCACAAGGAGTCACGTTTGCTACTTAATAATATACCCAAATTATAAAAAGTGTATTGAAAATATAGTAAAGTTTCTCTAAAATAATTTTTCAATTAAAAAATATTAATATTATGATATAATGCAAAACAACAAAGTTCTAAGGCAGAGAAAAATTGAACTTTAAAAGGGCGCTAAAAATTATGAAATAAAACTTCACTATCACCGTCGCCTAGTTGATGGAACCTTATTACCTAATATCTATATTGAAGTCGATTAAAAATACATTTGAATTCCTTGTTTGTTATTTCAGCGAGCCCGAAAATTGATATTATGGTATAGTAACTAGAGGTTTTAAATTCGGAATAATGTCATATGAATTAAATTTCATTCATTTTTGGCAAATTAATAGTGAATGCATCAAAGGAAAGTTTCTATATTACGTGGGGCATGTTAATTTGTAGGGTGGCATTTAAAAAAAAACGACAAAAATATTGGAGTTAAAGACAATCAAATTTTGAGAAGAAGGCTTTTCATATAAATTGATAGACTTTAAGTTATAAGGACTAGAATATTTGAATTTTAGCTTGAAAAAAAGTATTTCAAATAGGTTTTCATCAAATAACTCGAAAGATTACATTGAGTGAAAATATGCTAGACACAAATAAGAAAGATAGAACTTACGTTAAACAGGCTAATCATCAAAATGATGCCATTAATTAGACTTTCAAGTGATTTTTTTTGTTATTTCAATAGCATAAAAAACAAAAAAGTTATGACTGAAAAACAATGTACTTTTTTAAAATTTTTTTAATAAAAACGTTGCCATTTTGTTAATGTAAATAATCAGTAACTAAAACAACATAAACCCATATACTTTTTTTCGTTAATATATAGTGTGATCTAGATGCTCAAATTTTTTCGTCCCCTTAAAATGCTCGCTTTAGAAAGAAATTTTATTTTAAATTGTAAAGGGATTTTAGAAGAATACGTAACATTTTTGTTTCTTTGCAAATATCTCAATAAATATTAGTTTTAGTGAGAAAAGAGTGGACATCAAAAATGAAGCTTATAAAATGACAATGAATTATTTTTTTTTTATATTTATGTAGGATTGATTGTTTCGGAGATATTTAATTTTATAGTGGCATCCGACCGTTTTTAGGACGAAGAATTTAGTTTAAATGTTGAATATCTTATGTGACACTTCCTAATCAATCTTTATAATGATTTTTTGATTATTTCTACATCACAAAAAATAAAGAAGTTAGGGCCGATACAATGCGCATTTTCACATATTTTTTTAACAAAATGTCTCCATTTTGCTATTGTAATTGCTCAGTAATTATCATTACATATGAAATTATTCGGAATTTACATATTTTTGACCTCTAGGAATGGTACTATTAGGTAATAAGGTTCAATTAACTGGGCGACGCGCGATGGTGAAATTTAATTGCTTATTTTGTAGTGACTTTTGAAAGCGATTTAATTTTGTTTTCAAAAATTTATATTCGCCTTTTTTAGTAGCGTCGTAATTTCATTTTTACGAAATAAAAGAAAATATTTGCCGTTTTGAATTTTTAAAATTTAACCTCAGGCTCGTTATTAAATAATTCATCATTTTACTATGATATATATGCGCCATATTGGATTCACTATTTTGAATTCTTAACTTAAGGGAGTTTCGAAGAAATTTGAATTTTTTATTATTAGAGTCACATTCGCCAGCATTCTCTCAATGTGAATTGTAATTTTAATAAAATTATTTCTATGTTACAAACAGGGCCCTTTGGATTTTTCTCTGTTACGGATTAATTAGAAAAGAAGTGGCCGTATGTTGGCGTTGGCTGATTTGAATTTTTTGCTTTTCTTGTCCATTTACTGACATTTTCCTTTCAAATCTTGCAGAGTGATCATGCATCTCACACAAGATGTTGCCTGAGACTAAAAAAAAATGGTTTCCAATTTTTGCTCATCTTACACTACGTAGCTTGACGAAACAATAATAGAGCCATCGATACCTTGTAGTTTGAGAAATATTTCTTAGAAATAGCTTAAACTAATCCAGAGTACCCAATGGTTGAACATTAGGGTGGTCTTTTCCTTATGGAAAAAATATGTATCTAAATATTCTTCTTTCTCAACATCGTCTTTGTTAAAGTAGTATTACTATGAGAAGATGCCAGCAAAAAATATGCGCAGAAACGAGTTTGTGCACTCCATCATTTCTAAGCCAATGAGAAAGAATTACGTGACATTCAATGTCAACACCAGTGGCGGCGGTGCCCTGCAGTAGAGCGGCAGTGACGGTAATAATAATAATAAAACAACTTTATTAGGCAAAGTTTAGTAGAACTTACTATTCTTACACTTCTCCTGAACAAAGGTTACTCGTAACAGTTGGCAAGTTTTAATCTACTCCATTTTCACAGTTCCTTGACCGCAAAACTTTTATTGCAATTACACATCCCTATATCCCAGATAAAGCTATGCCACTGGTAAAAATATTCGCGCATTTTGGCTCCGCCCTGACATCTTCTCATAGTAATGCTAGTCTACAATAATTAAAAGATACTTTGTGAAAGAATTTCAGATATATTCAACATTGTTTAGACGTCACAACTACATACAACTCTCATGTGCAGTAGTGATGATCAGCTACACACTACAAATTGCACAGTGCAAAATCAATGATAAAAATATGGTGGACTGTATGACCATCCGGATCTTTGAGAAACTTCTTCTGTTCGTATGATTCTCAACTCCATGGTTAAGGCTCAAGCCGACGTTTACCTGAAGACGTTTGATGGGACAGTTCTTGACCCCATCACATCAAATACTGGACTGACCTCTGGGGCCGCCATTTTGATCAAAAAGCCCATTTACTATCCTTTATTATGGATGACTTGTCGCCATCATGTATACGAAATTGTTTCGTAATGAATTTGAAGACGTTTTCACATTCATTTTCGGCGCCTCTTCTCGACAAGACGCCCCGCTGTTCAACAATTACAGAAGTCACTGTTGTGTTAGGTTAATTTAGGGAATTAATTAGGCAACACATATATATATATATATATATATATATATATATATATATATATTACGTAATTGGCTAATGGAGAAAATCCAATGCCACAAAAAAAATTATCAACGAAACATCTGCAGATGCCTCGGATGCCGACGACCTAGCCATAACGGCCACAGGAACATGGATAGTGGAAATAGAAAAGAAGGTAAATCATAGCATCAGAGAAATGGAGCAGTGGCTCGGTTGGGTGCACCTTGAACTAGTCCCGGAAAAAACGGAGTGCATAGTGGTAACTAGGAAGCGGAACCTGGCGCCGATCGTAGTGAGAATAGGGGGGATGGAGTTTGGGCCCAGCAGGAGCCTGAAATATCTGGGAATATGACTAGACCCAAAGCGGAAAATAACGAAAAAAGCGGGGAAGACCATAACCGCACTGGTGCAAGTAATGAGCAACTCAGGAGGGCCTAAGGCTAGCAAAAGAAGGGTGATGTGCAGCGTGGTGCACTCAATCTTGCTGTATGCGGCCCCAGTGTGGGAGAGCGCACTGGAAGTTCAAAGGACCAGAAGGAGGCCTGAGAGGGTACAGCGCTCTGCTGCGCTGAGGATATGTGACGCGTACCGTACGGTGTCGCACGAGGCAGCGCTAGTGGTGGCAGGAATCCCCCCTTTGGAATTAATGGCCAGGGAAAGAGGGGAAATATATAACGGAGCGGATAGGAAGGAGGCAAGGCAGAGGCTTTATGAGAGATGGCAGGGCAGGTGGGACGCTGCGACCAAGGGGAGATGGACTAGGCGCCTTATTCCGGACGTCAAGGAATTGGCTGAGAGGAAACACGGGGACGTGGACTACCACTTTACCCAGGCCTTGACGGGGCATGGTAGTTTCGCAGGGTACCTGTACGGCATAGGAAAGGTGGATACCCGGAAGTGTGTTTACTGCGAGGAAAGCGATGATGCGGAGCATACCATGTTCCACTGCAGCCGGTGGAGGGCTGAAAGGGCAGTGGGACACCATCTCACTCCTGATAACTTCGCAGGACAAATACTAGAGTCGGAGGGGAAATGGAAGGCCATAGCGGATGCCTGGAGACTAATAATGAGGACGAAGGAGGCAGACGAAAGAGAACTCTACCTGAACCACTAATCGTTCAAACGGACGGGGAACGTAAGGTGACAAAACAGTAGACAAGAATGATCAGTGTCCTGAAGTTAAGCGGAAGCAGTCCCGGGACACTTGGAAACACTGAACGGGGGGTTTTAGCCTGGTTGAAGTCCGGCACTACCCGGGATGATAGAACCTAAGTCCCAGGTGTCCATGATGGATTTCCCCCTCAAATAAAAAAAAAGATGCCTCAGATAACATTTTCAGCGATATCCTTGGAAATTAATGTACTGAAATGACGTACTTCTATACCAATGCCATTAAGGTCAGTTTTTATGACATGCCCATGCAGACCTCCTACATTTGAGTATTTTCTTCTTGGAGGTCGGTAGGTCTATCAACATCAGAACCCCTGGAGCCATTGACAATGCAAGATGGATGGTCAAGGAGATATACTCTGAAAATTTACTAGTTCTAAGATGAGGTGAAATTCACATGGCGAAAATATCAAGGTGTTGAACATATCTAATCTTGCAAGGATGCCTTAACTTAGAAGTGAAATAAAAATCAGTTTTGGTTGTATACCGTATTCTAGTTTATTTTGAACGTAAGTCGATAAATCAAATTCTTTAAATAAAAGAATTGCATTGTGAATTTTCAACAAGTGTCTGTTTCATTATGTTAAATTTAATAAAATCTGCATATGATTGTGGCTCTTAAATATAGATCCAAAATTTGGCATGGATTTTCTACTTTATCTAAAGAACAAGATCAGCTTTGAAGACAAAAACTATTTCAGCGATTTTAGTCTTGTACTTTTTGCAGAAGGATACAATAATTGATTTTTTGTTGAAATAGGAAACGTTTAAGTTGACTATACTACATGCAACGACTAACTCGTAGTCATACAAGTTAATAGAATATATTACATGGTCAATTAACAAACCAAAAAAACACTGATGTTTACTTAAGCTTGTAAAGTACAATTTGCTATCGATACATTACCAATCAATACCACCACATTACTCAATCATCAATCAAAATAAGTTTCTTACTAGGGCAGATTTGTGTCTGACATATTTGCCAAAATTTATCTTTCTACATCACACACTAATTGTTTACTATATTCATGCCAAATATATTTACATATTTTTGGTACAATAATACATTTCTCTCATTCTTTAGTTCCTGACTTAACGTACGTCGTAAATCAGCGGCTTTTATCCTTAAACAAATTCTCATTGTGCCGGAAACATGCAATTCATATTTTTACCGATTAAATCGATCAATTTTCACATTGATTGTCATAGGATTTTTGAATAGCTGCACCTCTTTGTGTATTTCACCAGTGTATCATCAGTTCTCGGCAAAAGCTTCATAAATCTATTTTTCAAGACCATTCATTCATAGATTATTGAAAGCCATTAACTGGAAAGGAGCTATATTAATTTTTAAAATATTATGCATAAAATGAGCCAAGCCTGTCATTTTTATCGTCCCCAAATCAATATATCATTTTATCTGTCCAAGGGTACGCTGTGTTTCATTAATTTGGTATTTTAATACTTAATACAAAACCGATGTCTAAAATTAATATTCTGTGGTAAATTTATCAAAAACGTTTACCGTATAGAGGAGGATTATATTTATAACAAAATTAATTACTGTTGGTTTAATTAGATAAACATATTGCTGGCTAATCATTATTGCATTAATTTATCGATTATTGTCATAACTCCTTTATATATTTGGATTGTGTCTAGATGGTTCAACAGGTAATCTATATATGTAATTTCAAAATCGCATAAACAAAAGCCAAATTGCATGAGTAAGTAAGCTATACAGTATAATGTATATAAGTGAAAATTTCGGGAACAAAATAAAATTGTAAACGTATAAAATATATGATAATCAGAGGTCGGATTTTTCACGGGCATTCCAGGGACGGGCTTTATTAATTCCTAGTAAAAGGAACACGCACTAAACTACAATGAAAAGTGATCCCCGTAAAAATTAAAATTACCTATTGAAAAATGAAGTTTTTGGGCTACAGAACAAAACCCAGTTTCCAAAAACCACAAAAAATGGCCAGTTTTCGAGCTGCGTGCATTTGAAGATGGTCATCACTGCCCTTTTTGATTGATCCTTTATTACTTTAACTATTTTTTATTGTTCTTTACTTTTTTATATGAGATTCATCTATTTTGTTAGAGTCGATAAGAACATTGAGATCTCAAGGAAAATACCCGTCAGTATTCAAATAGTCCGATCAAGAATAAATAGTTTCTTCGATGTAGGTACATAAATATGTTTGTTTGACGTTTCAACAATCATCGCTAAATATCCTGTCACTCATTCTAAAAGTCAAATATGTATTATACATATTTTCCTAGGCTGGTGACAGTTATAATATAATTACATTTATTCGTACGATACCATTAATTTTTTCAGTTTTGAAAGACTTTGTATTCCAACATTATTATTTTGTTTAAACTATTAAATTCGTTTATTATTATTAAAGCATAACCCTTCTATTGGTGAATGGCTTTCAGAAACAGAGTGCGCTGCTTTGTCTGTGACGTAGCAGGTGAACCCAGGACTATGCACACTTTGGACGGTGAAGACAACATTAACAATCGCCAAATAGCTGAGAGATTTCGGAATAATCTAGCAAAACCCGCCACACTATTTGCGGAAGACTCGCGAGTATGTACAAGCTGTTACCATTTAATTAATAATGAAGTAGCACTGGAACAAAATCCAGCTTGTACTAGATTAAATGTCATTTGAGCGCCCAGAGGTGATTTATGTTTAGTTTGTAGAAGAAACAACAGACAGGTTCAACGATTATCGTTGAAATGTAGAACAGATATATTTATGTGTACTGGTATTTACGTTCACGCAAACGTCCGTTCTTGTCTGCAACATTTGGATGACGATGAATGTCTTCCTCGAAATCTTCATCAAGATTTACAGTACTTCGATCGCAGCTATCTTCTGGCTGGGAGAGAACTGCAAGATTTCTTGCAGATGTTGAGAGAAAATGTTGGAACTAACGAAGGACGGAACTTCAGAAACGAGAATTCTTTTTCAGATGAAGATTTCAGTATTATTAGTCCTGTTAACAAAGATCAATTCAATGAGATTTTTGCACTTTGTGACCCCATACAGCAAGCTAGAGGCCAGAGATATGTTAAAAAGAAGGATCTTCTGCTGTTTCTATGTAAACTCCGCCAAGGATTATGTGACGATTTCCTTAAACTAATATTTCATTATACACGACAGTCGGTAAGTTTAGCGATAAGTAATGTCAGACAATCCCTCATGTTGCGATTTGTGCCCCAAAATATTGGATTAAATGCTATTGGCAGAGAAGAGTATATAAACAGTCATGTGACCGACTTTGCTAACCGGTTGTATAATCATGATTCCGATAATCGCAAGCCAATCGTATACATAGACGGCACTTATGCTTACATAGAAAAATCCAGTAACTTCCAGGCTCTTCGATTTTCTTACTGCTTACATAAAGGTCGGCATTTGGTGAAGCCTGCCTTAATGGTTGCTCCTGATGGATACATATTGGACATCCACGGTCCATATTTTTCAGATTCTCGAAACAACGACAATCGTTATTGTGGATAGAGGATATAGAGATATATTCCCGCTTTTAGAAAGATTAGGAATTAACTACCGAATCCCAGCCTTCTTAGAACAAGGACAAAATCAACTGACTACTGAGGCTGCTAACGATTCAAGGTTGATTACTAAGACAAGGTGGATAATTGAGGCATGAAATGGTCACGTTAGATCTATTTTTAAGTTTTTTAAGAATATAATAATATTTCGTCATGTCAAGCATTCGCAGGACTATTATCTCATAGCTGGTGCCATTATTAATAGATCTCGTCAACCAATCTTGATGGAAGGGCAACAGCTGAATTAGCACAGCGTATTCTAGAGAAGTCTCAACAACCTAATGAAATTCACCAGCTAGTAGAGAATGAAAGTCTGCTGCGTGGAAATGCACAGTGGCAAAGAAACAACGAGGATCAAGTTCCAAATTTTCCTGTGCTCGATCTAGAGTACTTAAGAGAACTAACAGTTGGCATATATCAGCTGGAGCTATCTCCATCCTACATTCAAGACAAGCTGACAATAGATGACACAGAAGTGTTAGAGCTGGATCATCATCGAGTTCAGCCAAAGTTACTACGACTTCGCGTGTATTCCCGCCATCGTAATAGGACAATTTATCAGCTATGGATAAGTATTTCCCGCGTAATCAAGCGTAGCCAGATAATGGTGAAATAGTTCATGGAGAACCAATACAAGGCTACTATTGCATATGCAAAAGTGGTGCAAGGACGTTGGGAACTTGCGCACACGTGGCGTGGCGGCTGTGATTTGGTATCTGAGATATGCTCGCCATCAACCTAATATTAAGTATCCAAGTGATGATTTGTTACACTGCATTATTGACGATGGTAACAGAGTAAACCTTAATCACTTACTGAAATTAACAAATAAAATAAAATCATCACGCCTGAATAATTATGAAAAAAATCTTAATTAGCAAAAGCCAAAAAAAGTAAAAAAATGAAAATAAAAAAAAATAAAAAAGAGATCAATAGCTCACCACCTCCACGTTGGTAAATCTTGGGTAACGCAAAGTGTGATCAAAGTATATGAGTATAGATGTATACAATATCCCATTTAAATACATACATTTGTATGAAATGCTAGGAAAAAGCGCAGTGATGACCATCTTCAAATGCACGCAGCTAGAAAACTGGCATTTTTTGTGGTTCTTGGAAACTGGGTTTTGCTCTGCAGCCCAAAAACTTCATTTTTCAATAGGTAATTTTAATTTTGACGGGGACTACTTTTCATTATAGTTTAGAGCGTGGTCCTTTATAAAATTTCAGTTAAATCATTGTTCTGTATACTGGAAACAGCAGAGTTTGTCCAATGGATTTTAATTGGATATTTTAATAAATACTAGTTATATTATTCTGTAAGGGTAGAAAGGACTCCGCACACCATATAAGGGATTTCTGCCTCCCGTCAAATTTAATCTAACCCACGTAAATTGTTCTTTTGTACAAATGTTCAAATGCAGCCAGGTCCGAAAAGGTCTTCATTTTGAGATATGGAGCCCTAAAGATCGTTCCAAATACGTCTTAAAATAAAAAAAAATTAAATTAAAGTTGGCTTTGATTTTATAGAAATTCAGAACTGCATAATTATTTCTTAAATACCACCATATTTGTTACTCGTGTTAATGACACCGTGGGTCTTCAAGGGTTTAGCTGCAGTTTTTTTTTTAATTCAAGAATAAAGTTGTGATATCCTGAAAGAATTTTCGAACCAGGTGACGTGCTAGGAATTACTGCCTTCTGGATATCGATGAATGTATTTCTGTGCAGTCCCAGCATGATGAGGCTTTCTTCTAAAGTTGTTGGTATAAGCCCTGCTGATAACACTATGATCGGTATCACCTCTACTCGATCTATTTGCCACATTTGTTGGATTTCTATCGCAAGTTCTGCATACTTTCGTCTTTCTTCTTGATATTTTTCCAACACTATAAGACACCATAAAGCCAACGAACGGCACCCTTGTCGCTATATTTTCAGTAACCTCTTATGACAGTGATTAGTAAACAGTGGAAAGAGAAACAAATATTTTACTTTTAACCGACTTCTTAAAATTTACAAGAGGACTACTATTCCCGCATGTGTATAAATATTTCTTTGAATTGGCTTAAGAAATTTCTATGAAATCTTTATCAAACTGTAATGTATGACTTAGCGGTGGTCCTGTAGGAGAACATACTACCAGGGGTCAGATTGACGCGACACCAATTTATATTTAGAAGGGCGCCAGTCGCGTTCTGCTCCGTTCTTCCAGTCCCAAGCGGGTTCGAGGTAAGATTTGCTTCGATAGACGAGTAATGGGCCAAGCCTGCACTACCTCAGATCATTAACGACGCTCTCTCAAGACGCAATTTCAATTATTCACTGACAATAAGGGCTTTTACGTCTTTGGATTATTACGATTTTTGCATAAAAAAATCCCCATTGAAGATTCCTCTTCAACGGGATAGGAATTTGACGTGATTTGGATCTGTTTATACAGTAATAAGTGGTCTGACGTCTTTTGGTTTCTGCTATTTTTACATAAAAAAAATTCCTCTCGAAGATTTATCTCCGACGGGATTGGAATTTGACGTGATTTGTATATATTTACCTATTAATAATGGTCTCTGCACTCAAAGATTTCTGGAGAAATCGCATAAAAAATCCCTATCAAGCTCCCGTAAGGCGACCAGAACACTGAGTATCAAACTTAGGGAATCATGATATCCCGATTAATTCAGTTGTTTAGGTCTTCCAAACGAAAACTTCAGAGATTAAGACTAGCAACAAGTCCTTACATCAATAAAATGCAATTAGTTCAAAGAATACCATTTATTTAATAAGTGTAAAATAATACAGTATTATATGAAAGAATCGGGCCTCCCCAACTAAGGCAAATGACTTTTTAACCATACAAGTGAGAGCATACGCCAACAATTGATTTGGTAGAAAAGATTCATTTACCTTCTTCAGAATATAATGCAAGCCTTTTAAAAAGAATTTAAAAAATTTTGTATTTTGGTAATTATGGCTGACTGAAAATAATATAAAAATATTTTACTTAAAAACTTTTGGTTTGCTTATGAATAG
This sequence comes from Rutpela maculata, assembly GCA_936432065.2. Classification (NCBI taxonomy): domain Eukaryota; kingdom Metazoa; phylum Arthropoda; class Insecta; order Coleoptera; family Cerambycidae; genus Rutpela; species Rutpela maculata. Next base: position 80,861,502 of record OW386286.2, on the reverse strand, counting down.
CTTAAAGGTCCCAGATCGTGATTTTATCATTCACAGGACGAAGTTCGACTAATACATGAGTTTAATAACTTTCGACCAGTCTTACGAAGTACTTGTCCCCATGCAGGTTCAATATAGGAAAAATGACAGTGACTCGCCTCCGAACGACTTTTAGGCAAAATGGACTTTTGAGTCCTTTGTGCACGAGGCGGATTTCTCTATAACTTTATTATTCGGAAAGCCCCGCAGTTGGCTTTCCTACCATCGCTTTGTATTGACCAGCCTACGCACTCGACCAAATTACGAGTCGCTGGGTGAATCCTGACTTGTTTTGTGTGAGAAGCCGGCCTTGTGCATTTTCATTGATTTTTTGCCAATTTTTGCTTATAAACGCTAAGCCGCTTTTGCCAAATTCATCGGTTTCGCCTTTTTTATACATTGCCTTGTTAAAATTTTATAGTCAGTCTTTAGAACACGGTATATAATGACTGTACCTCCATGGTCAATGTCTTGGGCGGAGGAATTAAAGATGAAAATATTTCGAATATATTCAAAGTACTTTTTTGGCGTACCTTTTAAAAAGTATGCGATTCATTTTTCCATGACCACCATATACTTTCACTCTGATATCCTGGACAGAAATATATTTTCCTAAGTAAAAATTCGGTGTTTCTTCGAATTTTTACCCGGTTGTGCCTAATAGTCCAGTACAATTAAAATTATTTATATGGGTGACCCGGAACAAATTAACATTCGAATAAGACTAGTGCAGATTGTTAGCTTTAAAGGTAGTAATTAACATACTAAAAGTCCCCATGCCTCCGTTTTGCATAAAACCCTTAAATTCGGCCCGCCATCTTGAATTTTGTGTTTTTGTATTAAAAAATCCTAATAACTTAAAAAGTATTAATAATTCAAAAAAGTATGTAATTTGATTTATTGTAAATTAATTTATGAATCTTTTGATGCCAAAAAAACTTTTACACCTTTACCAATTTTCGGCATACAGCTAATTTTACTGAATAATAAAATTCCAATTGATATAATTCAACTATTTTATCGACAGAAAATGTTATATAAAATTTTCTTTAACATTAGAACCAAGTAGAGATTATAAAAATGTTTATTTTTGTTGAAAGAACTGGTAATTTTGATTTACATCTTTATTTCATTCAGTTAATGATAACTTTTTTTCATGCTGCGAGACATTTACAATACGCTAAATCATCACATTTATGTACAACAAATGAAAACCCTGAAGGAACATGTTCCACAGCAAGAACTAGAAAAATTTCGTAAGTATTTTACAGTGAGACGAACTGGAGATAAGTTTTGGTCAGGTGTATGGTCTGATATGACCATCGAACAAGTGTCAATGCGGTCATTAAAAGCTACAGGGGATTTAACACGTGGAAAGGGTCTTACTGAAAGTAATCTTGCGAAATGGGTCTTATCAATGCCTCAGTGCTCGAAAGTTTGTGATGCTCTAGAATATTTCTCAGGCAGCAAACTCCCTTACCCTGAGCAACATGTTGAGTTAAGGGCGTCCCGTGAAAACCACGATAATCAAGACCTAAATCATTTCGTTGAGTGGTTTTCTTTACACAATCCTTTTGAAAGAGAAAATGAGCTGTTAGTGTCATTGTCCTCGGGTATGGTAGCTCCCAAGAGCATTAATTGTGACCGTGCACAGGAAATTTGAGAAACGGTTATTGCAAAAACAGTTGGTAATAACTTTAACGATATCGATCGTTACAAAAGAAATGACCGAGTAAAAACTCTAGCATTTTTTGACAAAACCCAAAAGTTTATGATCAGATTTCACCTGTAAATGCCAGTCAGTTATTTAAAAGGACTATTTGTACTTCTAAATCAGAGGAAAATTTAAAAGAATGTTTCAGACATGAACTTTCTCCTTATCATACCTCACTTTTAGAAAACACTACTTTAAGGAAAACAAACAAGTCCGTTTTATTTAATTATATAGATAAAAAGGGTCTTCATCCAATAATATTCCCGAAGGTACAACTTTTGTAATAGATGGCGGACATTTACTCCACAAAGTTGTTTAGCAGTTTCCGTCTTCTTATGGTGAAATTTTTAATCAATATATTAACTACGTCCGAGATCACTAAGGATTTAGTTGTATAATTGTTTTTGATGGCTATGATTCAGTAACGACTAAAACCCAAGAGCAATTAAGAAGAAGTGGTAAGGCATCTAGCGTTGATGTTGTTATCTCCGAGGCTACCGTACTGACAGTTAATCAGGATAGGTTCTTCAATAATGTAAATAACAAAAAGCAGTTCATCAAAGCTAATAGTGAAATTTCTAAATGCTGGAATCTCGGCTATCCAAACAAATGGCGATGCTGACACTGAGATTGTTAGAACAGCAATATCTTTGCGACAAGAGAATGATGTGTAACTTTTGTTGAACAAGATACCGATCTGTTAGTCTTGTTGATACATTTCGTAAAATCTGACGATATATTTATGCTGCGTCCTGGTAGACAGAGCAAGCCAGATAGAGTGAGCAACACTTTCGAAATACAAAAATTATTAGGTCCAACGAAAGAAAATATATTATTCCCACATGCAATGATGGGGTGTGATACCACTTCATGTCTTTTTAAACAAGGGAAACTAAAAGCAATGAAAATATTGAGAAAAGACTGTTACCTTCAAAACTTAGTGTTTATAAGAACAAACAGGGCTAAAGTGGACGATCTTTTTAAAGTCGGAGAGGAATTTTTGATACACATTTATGGTAAAACAAAAGTATCAAAAACTTTAAACGATTTACGATTTACAAAGTTTAATAATTTAACGGCGCGCCAAAGTCTAAACAATCATTTTGAATTATTTGTATTACCCTCAACAACAGATTCTGCTAAATTCCATTGTTTAAGTGCATACTTGGTTCAAGAATGGTTTGGGAACATTCTTAACCCAGAGGAATGGGGATGGAAAAAAAAGGTGGCGTGCTTGTGCCTGAGACCGCAGTGATACCAGTGGCACCAGAATTTATTTTAAAGTTAATTTTCTGCAATTGTAAGAGCGACTGTAGGAAATTATGCAGTTGTAGAAAAGCCAATATCTTCTTTTCAAATCTCTTCTTAATAATGTTTTTGCTCTTTTTTTAAATTAATATTGTAAAGTACAAAATGTACCATTAAAATAAGAAACGTATAATTTTTACTATATTTTACTCTATTTTAGCTTAAAACATTAAAATCAGTAATGTGTAATCGGCCTCAACTTTTTACTAAATAAAGATAGGTATGTATAAACACCAACATTTAATGCAGTTTTCCATGTACTTTAATTTTTGTTTCTTGTCTTTTTTTAATTTGTAATAGTTTTCGAAATATAAGCAATTTTTTTGAATAAGTCCCAAAATTCAAGATGGCGGGCCGAATTTAAGAGTCTTATGCAAAACGGAGGCATGGGGACTTTTAGTCTGTTAATTGTTACCTATGAAGCTAGCAATCTGGCTTGGTTTCATTTGAATGTCAATTTGTTCCGGATAGGGCATTAATTGTATTGGACTATAATGTCTTATCGAACTCACAACGGTCCTTCTGGACTAGTTTGTGAAGTCTCTCAGACTCTTAAAAATGTCCTTGAATGAAATTTTTACCTAAGTCGAATTTTTATATTGGCCTCAACTTAGGTCAATTCTGGAAGGTTCTACAACAGTCCCATATTAATATCTAGCCATGTCTAGTGTAAGGTGAGCACAATTCTTATAGTCGAGAATTTGGCGGAGTCGCCGGTGGTAATTATATTTCATTAAATTTAATTTTGTGATAAGAAATTCAAATTCCTTCGGCATTAAAATTAGTAGTTAGGTATTTTAGAAGTAGCAAATATCGAATCTGATGTCAGAATGACTAATTTATAATGGCAAATCCAATAGGGCTGCGATAATTGCAATATTTTTGCAAAAGGATATCGATAAGCTAAGAAAATTGACCTCAATATATGACAAAAAATTTAACTATATTTTTTTTTATATTTCTTATTATTTTAGTAAAATACAGGGCATTAACTTAACGCTACAATAAATTAAAAGTAAAAATGACTACGTTTTCTTCCCGAGAAAAATCGACAAACTGAAGTCAAAATGGCTTTTTTGGAAAATTGTATCGAGTTTTTTTGGACATGAGCGTATTTTTTTACGTGTTGTTCTTTAGACGTCAACAAATATAAAAATACGAAAATTACACTGCTAAAAAAATGCGCGCATGTCTAAAAAAACTCGATATAGTAAAAAAAGGGTACAATTTTCCAAAAAAAGCCATTTCGACCTCAGTTTCTCGATTTTTGTCGTGAAGAAAACGTAGTCGTTTTTACTTTTAATTTATTGTAGCATTAAGTTAGTGTCCTGTATTTTACTAGAATAATGAAAAATATAAAAAAAAACATAGTTACATTTTTTGTCATATTGGGGTCAATTTTCTTAGCTTATTGATACCCCTCCTTTAGTTTGTAATATTCCAAGAGAACCCTACATGATAGAAGAAAACTGTAATTATGTTTGCATTAAGTCAGTTATCATGACCATAAAAATTGAAAAGCAAGCAAGCGAGTGTAACTGCTCATCCTCGCTTCATTCGTGAGGATGCGTATTTTAAAGTGCATTTTTCTCGAAAAAAAAAAAAATTTAAATAAAAAAGTTGTGTTCACCTTTATCTTTACTTTTTCTCCATATACTTGTATCTATTTCCAAATATAAAAAAGTTCCCGCTTGCTATATTTACCCCAGAACATTCTCGCATGTTATCGTGATAGCCTTAGGAAATAATTCATATTTTCTACAATTATTAAAACTTGCCAACACATGAATGAATGTTTCTATACTCTACTGATGAGAACTAACGAGTTCGAAAAAACTTGTACAACTTTTCTAGAGTTGAAATAGAATGTAAAGTTCAATAATTCTTATGAATGACTGAATTTCAATAAATAATTTAAGTATCTTCAATATATTTTTTTGCCTTAAAATGCCAGGAATTCTATCATATAAATCAATACTTCGTCGGTATTAGCTAGAAGAGTAGTTGTTTTGATTGGTTTTCCAATAATGAGTGTTTTAATGTGTTTTCCTAAGTAGTATATTAGCGTGACCCGATTAAGGTACCAATATACAGAAAGTAGATAATTTCATATTAAATAAAAAAGGTGTGAATGACTAAATGTAAATGAATGATTTAAGTATTTTCAATATATTTTTTTCTTTAAAATGCTAAGAATCCTATCATGTAATTCAATACTTCGTCAGTATTAGCTAGAAAAGTAGTTGTTTTGATTGGTTCTCCAATAATGAGTGTTTTAAAGTATTTACCTAACTAGTATATTAGCGTGCCCAGATTAGGGCAACAATATACAGAAAATAGGTATTTTCATAATAAATAAAAAAGTGTGTAAGTTTTGATTTGCATAATACCTAAATAATATTCTCTAATCATAATAAAAGCAAATAAATAAAAATAATTAATGGTAAAAAATAAATCAAGAATAGGCTTGTAAATAATGAATGAATATTTCTATACTCTACTGATGAGAACTAACGAGTTCGAAAAAACTTGTACAACTTTTCTAGAGTTGAAATAGAATGTAAGGTTCAATAATTCTTGTGAATGACTGAATTTCAATAAATAATTTAAGTATCTTCAATATATTTTTTTTTGCCTTAACATGCCAGGAATTCTATCATGTAATTCAATACTTCATCGGTATTAGCTAGAAGAGTAGTTGTTTTGATTGGTTTTCCAATAATGAGTGTTTTAATGTGTTTTCCTAAGTAGTATATTAGCGTGACCCGATTAAGGTACCAATATACAGAAAGTAGATAATTTCATATTAAATAAAAAAGGTGTGAATGACTAAATGTAAATGAATGATTTAAGTATTTTCAAAATATTTTTTTCTTTAAAATGCTAAGAATCCTATCATGTAATTCAATACTTCGTCAGTATTAGCTAGAAAAGTAGTTGTTTTGATTGGTTCTCCAATAATGAGTGTTTTAAAGTATTTACCTAACTAGTATATTAGCGTGCCCAGATTAGGGCAACAATATACAGAAAATATGTATTTTCATAATAAATAAAAAAGTGTGTAAGTTTTGATTTGCATAATACCTAAATAATATTCTCTAACATTTTATTAACAAATACATATTTATAGCACGGTAAAGATTCCAATTTATTGTTCTATTTGTGACTTAAAACGAGTTTATGGAAAAAATTATTATTTTATTTATCGAATAGATGCCGAGAACGAGAGAAATGATCCGTATAAATTTATGATAGTGGACCACAAATATTTTTGCGAGATGCGACGGACCAGACCCAGTGTAGCATATGTTTTTGGTCGCTTAAATCGAATGTCAAACTTGCCCCATCACGTCAGGATTTTTTTTAAATTAAGGGGAACCTTAAATCTGTAGATGAAAACGGCAGCCAGCTTTGAAATTAGATATTTTTGCACCGATTTCAAATTGATATTAAGTAATAAGGTACAGTTCCTTGCTAGTGAAGGAAACTATTGGGAAATTCTCTTTATATGGGGTACCGCGTGAATGTTGCCACGAAAATAATACCGTTTGTGAATTAATTGATATTACCGGCGACTCCGTCAAATATTCTAATATTGAATATTCTCGTAGTATGAAGTCGGTTAAAAAAAAATTATTTCCAATTTTTGTTCACCTTGTAGCCTTTGGCCTGTCTGTGGTTTGAGGATGTTATTGGTTTTTTTTTTCATGTGGACTTACGGCTCATTATATAAAAACAGGTTTTTGGCCTGGCTGCTGTTTTCATCTACAGATTTAAGATTCCCCTTGATTTTAAAAAATCTTGACATGATAGAACAGAATAAGTTTGATTCGGTTTCGGCGACGTCAAAAACATATGCTACACTGGATCTGGTTCGGCGCACCTCGCAAAAATATTTTGTGGTTCTGTGTAATTAAACTAATTACAGATCATTATGAAATTCAACAATGATCTATTTTGATAGAAGACGAAGCGATAAAAAAACAGCAATTAATTCGTTAAGGATTTCGACCTATAAGTTTATGTACATTCCAACTGACGGAGATATATTTCAGTTTTCAGTAGTAATTTCAGTCATCCTACATACAAACTTCCGATTATTCTGTAAAGTCCTTAACCATCCCAGGATTACGATTTACTATATAGGGCGTTAGGAAATCAAGAAAATATAATATTTTATCAAGAGTAAAGTACCTTGTCTTTAATGAATATTGTTTTCATCATTCACTTAGTCAATAATTGATTTTCTTCAAAGTTTTTGTTGTTTAAAATATATCATTATTAAATAAATTTTGTAAGTTATTAATTATATTGACTACTTGGATGGAACTTCTTATTCGGCTGCACTTGGCATTATTTACAAATTTCTTCATAATACTTGATTATATCCATTAAAAAAATGTATTATGTGAATGAAACTTCGTATTCAAAATGCACTTGGTATTATTTACAACTTTCTTTATAATATTTGATTATATACATTAAAGAAAAAATATTCTATAATCTTCCTGAAATTATTTATTTTGTTCATTTTTGAATACCCTGTACAGTAAATCGATATCTAGAGAATAGGTAAGGACTTTTCAGAATAATGACTTTTCGTCAAAATCAAAAATAAAAAAAATTACTAGTATAGTTAAGACCATCCGTGGACACACTGAAGACTACATTTATATAGTTTTTTAGTAATTTACAGACTTTGTTTCTTAGAAAAATTTAAGATCAATAGCAAATAAAATAAACTTGAATTTGATATTATGGTATGGTAAATCGTTAATAAAAATATGAAAAGCAATGATAGATTAGGACCATAACTGAATAAGCAATAATTTCGTTAGATTAAGAATCGCTATACTTTAAAATAAAACATCGATATGAAATTACCCACGGATCTGTTCTGGGGTCGATATTGTTCTTTATATATGTCACTGATAGTTTTAACGTAGAAAAGGATTCTGAAATACAAGCAAGAACAGGTGAGAACCAGCTATCACTTTCCTTTGAACCACATCTTGATCATGTTTCATATTAGTATATTATGCAATGACCATTTCATGATGGCTATTAAGACACGAGCATGAGCATACGGCTACGCCTACGGCTCATGTCATAATGAATGCTAGTGGACACTAGCATTCAATAGAGATTAAATATCTTTCTACGACCAGTCATAATGAAATAGAAAATTAACACTTTATTTCTGAAATTTTTTAATTATAAACATAAACATAATAAACATAAACACACCACAAATAGTAGACAACCCCCAAATCCATAGCCAAGGCTGTGCGGAAGGGGGTTACACATTTGTAAAAATGCAGACATACATCCACACCCACCGGTGTTGTCAATACCGGGGCTGGGGGTCGAACCCAGAGCACGGTAGGCAGTCGATCAGCATATTCGCCACTCAATACTCCTTAACCAATTGAGCTACCGCGCCGGTAGATTACAATTTTGGAAATATTGTCAAAACTAAACTTAGGAAATATTATGGATTATTATTTCAATTTCACTTTCACAATTACACAAGTTCATTGATTTTAATCGAAAGAAGCACAAAATTTGAAAATTTGCTAGGTAAATAGTATGTCTTGTCAAAATTGATACATTTTAGAACTGTCAGATGTTCAAGACAATAGTTGATATTGACAGAATATTGCTGTGTGTCGCGTTTTTATTGGTTATGAACTTGTATCTTAATGGAAAATTAAGATTATTATTAAAGTACAGGTAGGCAGTGCTGGATTACCGTAAACGCTAATTACGCACGTGAGTAAAACGGCAGATTTTTAGTGGCGGCCAGGCAAAATCAGAATAATAAAAATTCGCTCGACTGCACATCTTGCACTTTGCAACTTTGTAACTTGTAGAGTAAACCTCGGATTTAACAGACACTCAAAAAATGTCGGCGCATGCAAAGCAATGATGCCGACATTTTTTGAGTGCCTGTTAAATCCGAGGTTTACTTTAACATATGAATGGACATAATAATTTATTATGCCGCTATCGGTTGTCGGGTGCCGTCCATCAAGGCGGCGCCGCGGTAAGTTCTTTTGACCTAATTGTTAAATGCCTGTTTGTTTCCGGTTTTCCTAACATTATTTTTAGGATTTGATAAAAATAAATAATAAGTTTTAAGAAGTGTATCGTTCTCTTTAGTCCTGGTTGATATCATATGCATAAAAAACGTTTTAGTTTTGCGTAAAGCGGCCAATACTTTAATCCGTCACTGCAGGTGGGGAATGTCTAATAAATGAATTAAAGTATGGAAGTAAAAAAAACATACATTAAATCACTATGAGAATATTCCAAACTGCATAATTTAAAAATACAAATAAATCTAACAGTATTTTTTTTCCAAAGTACTTCTGGAACAGTTAGTTAAGGCGTCAAGTTAATAATTTATTGAAATATTTACTAAGAGTTGTTAACAGTGTAAAAAACATAGCAGTTATTTTCGACTGTAGTTAAAATTTGAGGAGCATGTGTCAGTACTTGCCAAAAAAAACATATCTTGCTTTAAAGCTGCTATATAGAAATGAAAACTTACTTACTTTAATGTTCACAAGAAACCCACTCTAGGAATTTTATTATTACTAATTTCAAATTATGGGATTATATCATATTAAAATTGTTTTGACAAAATCACCTAAAATGGTCTTCGAAAAATACAAAATTGTTGTCGGTTTGCTTACAGTTTTAGAAACAACGGTATAGTTTCATAAAAAATTAATCAACTTGATTAACTAGAAAATGCATGCAATTGTCATATTATATCAATAATCATTATTAAACGCATAGATACTGTCTTCTCCTTCACCACCGTACTTACGAGAAAATTTTTGTTATGCGTGGTTTGCATAACGTAAATGTTGATTAAATATACTTCCTTGACTAGATTTTATTCAGCGCTATTTACTAGATCGTTTACTTACAACGCAGCTAAAATGTATAACAGCTTAAGTATTAAAGTTTTGACAGAAGAATTAAACACACTGACTTGCAACAATGACATATGACGTGATGCTTTCACACGTGCCAAACAGCCAGGGGGGCTCCAACTAGAATAATACATAGGTCAGAATGTGACTTTCAAGACTTATCAAAGTGTTGCTTCTCTTCCAAAGATCACGTTACAAAATCGCTAAGTATATGCTAGACGATAGTTTGTAATCTGCCTTTATGTAATAGTTTAATAACAGCATATTTCAACTCTGTTGACAATTTCAGAGCTAATAAAAAATTATTTTACAACAGCTGTTAAAATGAACAAAATATAAACACCTATATAGATCTAATATATACACGAGACGACTTTTATTTCATAAACCAAATGGTAAGCATCACCAATTACTTTATACTGTTATTGTTATGAAAGTATGTAAGTATATACAAATTTTGTTATTTCATGAGGAATTTAGAATATAGTACTATTCGTTGCTGGTGATTATATGCACAATTTTCCAGTATTTCCTTTTGAAAAGCATCATTGTAGGAAATAGTAGGCACTATATAAAGGAATAAACACTACAACAATTGTGAAACAATAACGATTAGACAAATAATTTATAAGAGCTAGTGAAAACGTTAAAATTTAAATGGAAATTTTCTGTTGAATTATGTATACTGCAGTAAAGCATAAGAAGTCCAAAATATATTATAATTATTGTCTTCAATAGAAAATTTTAAGGTATAACTAATAAGACAAAATATTTTATAACAAAATTAAAATTTATTCTAAGATACGCAGATGAAAAGAATTTTCAGATCGAGCGCTCATTTAATATTGTCGTATAAACTATTATCCTAAATAACTTATTGCATGCCTCTTTTTTGGTTTCCTCCTATATCGAGTGGCTCAGCCGATAGGGACACTCTTGTAACTTTTGGATGGTCAAATCGATTTTTTTTAAATTTAATAATGTAATATGGGATGAAATTTCCAATTATATGGTGTAAAGAACCAAAATGGCCAACTTCCGGTTTCGATGCAATTTACATGAAAATCAAATTTTTAAATGGGACAAGCAGTAAATTTTTGCATGTTTGGATCTTGCTTGCCAAAGTACATATGATCTGACCCTCAAATATTATTTTAATTTTCGAAAAAATATTTAAAAAAAATATTCTTATTATTATTTATTTAATTATTTTAGTACAAAGAGAAGGTAGACATTATGCATATCATTTTCTTCGTAATTTAAATATCTAATTAAATAACAGGTTGTCCCATGGGGGTTCCATTAACAAAAAACTTTTCGTTGAAAAACCAATATTGTTGAACTTAATTATGAATAAATCATGTGTAATGTTAGTATTTGAAGAGATAATATTTTAAAAGTACTTTCAGACTGATTTTTAACAATTTTGGCAAAACCTCGGCCATCTATGATTAAAACTAAAAATTAAAAAACCTATATTTTTGGAAATGAAAATAATATTTGAGGGTCAGATCATATGTCTCTTGGCCAGCAGCATCCAAATATGCAAGAATATACAGGTTGTCCCATTTAAGCATTTGATTTTCATGATAATTGCATCGAAACCGGAAGTCGGCCATTTTGGTTATTTACATCATTTAATTGGAAACTTCATCCCATATCACTACACCAAATTTGAAAAAAGTCCATTCGCCCGTTCAAGGGTTACAAGAGTGCCCTATCGGCTGAGCCACCCGGTACGTGTATTATTATACTCTTCGAAAAAACGAAGAGTATATTGCATTTGATCGGCACATTTCTAAAACCGGAAATATCGCTCGTAGAGAAAAAATTTTCATATCATTTTGTTAGTGAACGAATTCTGAACAACTTTCAAAATGTCCGTCTGTCTGTTCGTCTGTCTGTCCGTCCGTCACGTTTCTTGTAAGCACGATAACTTAAGAAAGAAAAGTCCGATTGTACTGAAATTTGGAAAGTAAGTTAGCGTTAGCTAGAGGAAGAACGCTAGAGGAAGAACCTATTGTTTTTGAAAAAAATCAATCAATAAATAAAAAAGTTATTAATTATTTAAATAAAAAAATTTTTTTTTCAAAATTTCTGTCATTTGCACTTAAATAGAAATCTTTCGAAATTCTCTATAATTTTTTTTTTTGTTTTTACATTTTACTAATATATATATTTCATAATAATGTATCTAATCTGTTGAAATAAAATTCTTGAATTCTTAACTTTTCTGGTAAGATGAGATAGCCCAATGGCTAAAGCATTTCTTTTGCCATGACATCCAATTGACCAGACGTGAATTTTTAAAAGTCATGGTCAAACCCTCTGAACTAGGAAAGCTTATCAGGACCTTACCAAACAATAAAGCGCCTGGGAAGGACTGTATTGAAAACAAACTTCTTAAATATCTTCCAAGGAAAGGTGTTGTTCAACTCATGTACATTGATAACGCGATCTTACGACTGCAACACTGGCCTAGCCAGTGGAAGTGTGCTGTGGTGGTACCCATCCTGAAATCAGTCATAAATGCCAAGTCCGCAGGCAGTTATCGACCTATATCGCTGTTGTCGGCAGTCTCAAAATTGGTAGAAAAGGTCATCCTGGACAGATTTAACTCTGCCCAGGAAGAACTTCATATTGACGATGAACACCAGTTTGGCTTCAGGAGGGGTCGAAGTACAGAGCAACAGGTCGTACGAATCGTTAACGATGTGAAAGTGCAATACAATCTTGGAAAAAACACCACCATGGTGCTCTTAGATGTTGAGAAGGCTTTCGACACGGTCTGGATTCCGGATCTACTATATAAAATGAACACATATAATTTTCCGCGATATATAACGATTCACTCGTATCTGACGGACAGATCGCTACAAGTGCGAGTGAACAACAAACTGTCAACACTGCAGGACATTCGGGCGGGCGTCTCGCAAGGGTTGGTCCTCGCGCCTAAATTATATAACCTGTATGTTTCTGACTCCAGTTTTCTCTAATACTAAACTGGCCAAATACGCTGATGACACTGCCATGTATGCACATAGTCACAACGCTCAAGCGGCCAATATGTTACTGAAAGCCCACATGGTCCGTGCCGCGGCGTTCTACGAACGGTGGAAGATTTGGGTAAACGTTGAAAAGTCGGAAGCGATAGTCTTCACGCGCAGGTTCACTGAAAATAAAATTTTAACACCTATTTCGGTCAGGGGAAACCAAATTCCAACTAGAAACTGCGTGAAGTATTTGGATGTAAATCTGGACCAACGACTGACATTCAACAAATATATGAACGAAACTATACGAAAAGTCTATTCTATGTCCAGGAGTCTGTACCCGCTCCTGGCCAAAAATAGCAGACTAAGTCGGCAAAATAAAAAATTGGTTTACACTGTTGTAGTGAAGCCGGCCCTAACATACGCGGCACCGGTGTGGTGCAGTGCAAAGAAACTAAAAGTGTTGGAGCACAAGTTTATGCGCCTCATTTCAAATTCTTCAAAATATACCTCCCTTAGAGAATTATATGCACGTTGCCACGACATAACACCACTAGCGGATTACCTCCAACAAATCTCTCAAAAATTCTATACTTTTAAACTGGGTGATAGTCCACTAACAAACAACATTACCCAGATCAGAGAACATAATGCTCCCTTTAGAATAAAACACACCTTGCCATACCAGGCGTTGCCTATTTTTAGGCAACCTATCTAGCCCTATATTCTCTTTTTAATCCTTCATTAACGATAACATTTATTCCTTATTTTCTGTTCTGTCCTCTTTTAGTTTCTTTACCATTGTTCTAAATTATTCTTCCTAATTATAATCTTTATTTTATCTTAACCTTCAGATTTGTTAACATTTTAAATTATACATTAAGCGGCTTGGCATCCGCTTCGTTCAGTAATCACCATTTTCTGAAGCGGGTTTTTTGGTTTGGTTCTTTTGCCGTATTAACATATCATAATTTAAACAGTGCGCTTTACTTTCAGTTAATATTAAGTTTTACTATCCATTTCTTTCTGTAAATTTATCTGTTAATACCTTTTTTAATTTGCCCCATGGTGAAAGGAGTTCAGGTCAAAGTTTTATTTTTTGAAGTTGACCAGAGTCCGCTCCATCCTGTCATTCAACTGTCACGGAGCTGCGCCCCGTGAATGTCTGACAGTATACGGACACAGGTGTCTGAGATATATTGTAATATATAATAATAATAAAGTTTGATTGTATTGTATTGCATTTGTTTTGCAATCCAAAGATCCCTTACGGCATCGTGAAAACGCAGCCATTTATTTAGGTTAGCCCAGGTGTTCTGCGCCTGCAGGCGTCGCATCACTACCTCCGTCTCTTCCGGTACTCCCGGAATGAACAGGGCCGCTTTGCTCAGCCTGGGGAGCTGACCTACCTGGACTACGTGTAGGTTTGCCCCTTCCCATGGGTTGGGGTTCTTTGCAATAACTGTCTTTCATTGTAAATAAAACTGTTGCTGTAAATTCTTTACTGTATACATTTCAATTGTATATTTACTTTATTCACAGCTAAAATTTGCAAACCCGATTTGCATATTTCGGCTCAAATGTCTATATCTTTATCGAAATGTCTTTTTTATTGATTAAGAAAACTTTTTAGCGAAGCACTGGTTTCCTTAATTAAAAATGTTTTAGGTTGCTTGGTTTTACTTCATGAAAATCTTCAGATTTGATTATATGGTTTCGTTTCACTTTTAGTCCTTTCTACGAATGTTCTGATAGTTAACTTTTTATCAAATCAGAATACTTATTTGTATGATTTATCTACATTTCTTTATATATTTAAACATGAATGTAAATGTTATAATACTGATTGCAAACAATGCAAAGTTAATTTGACGTAAATACGTTTTCTTATTGTTATAACTAAATAAATACAATATTATGGATATCATAATAATATATATGTATATATCTCAAAAATCTTGTCTTTTTTTTCTGCGCATAAGCAAAACCTTGTTCTAAAAGTTGAATACTTACTTACTATGCAGAGAAACAGCTGTTCAGAATTTTTCTCCGCTTTTTTCCTAATTTGAGTGGACTAATATTTTGATCCAAAGAATCTACCCTTGAACTATGGCCTATTATTAATGGTCCACCCTGTACGTGTCGATGAAATGCAATATATTCTTTGCTTTCGTATTTCCGAAGAGTATAATAATAGAAACGAAAAAGATGCATATAACATTTTTTATATACACATAAATTCGATGTCGCTAATGGTAAGAGTGGTATAAGCAAAAAACTTAACAGATCGCCATTTTTGCAAGATGACGAAGCGACCGTAAGAGATAGAGTTGGTGACTTTTAGTGTGTTTAACAAAAGGGCTTGATGAACATCTCTGCCAAATTTCAAGACTCTATCAGTTCTTATTTCCCTCTAATTTTCCCTATTTGACTGAAATAAAAAATATCTATATTAAATTAGTGCCAGATATTTTAAATACACTGTATGTATTACTATGTATTGAGGTGATCTATGTGTTATAGTAATCTAAAAGAATGCTTAATGCTGAGATGAATAAAAGCTTTTCATTGATATTTTACATATTCACCCGAAACGCGAAACAAAATAATTAGTGGTGATATAATTCATTTGTCAAAAACGGTTGACACAGGACACATGGATATGTAAATAAAACAACATATTTGTACAACGGGGCTATGATAATAAATGAGGGCTCCTATTCATTTACAAACTTTTTCCCCCCATGTGTAAATTGTTGGGTTTAAAACATACATTTATCAGATTAATAATACCATAAATCGAAATTGAAATTCTTGTTAAAGATGAGTTTAATAAAAATGCAGGTCAACGTTTTAAGAGCGGTTATAAAATAAATAAAGCTTGACATATAATGGTGAAATATAAATGATATGTAACATTATGATTTTGATATTAGTTTATAGACCAGTTCCGGGAGCATATACGTAATCTACAGACGCATAAGGAATAGCCAAAATGATTCGGTAGTTTTCGAAAACAATCGTTACCGGCTTATATGTCTCGTTGCTTACTGGTAAAATGGTGGCATAGAATGTGCACAGAAAAGCCTCAAGCGTCTGCAATTAACTTGTAGTTTTCTGCAGTTACACATTTTCCTGTGTAGTGTGTTCAGTTTTAAAACGATTTTGAAAACTGTTATATACTTAATAATGGAAAACATAGTTCCAGCGAAACCATAATTTGGACGTAGGTACCTAGTTATGCAGAAAGGAACCAATCGACAAAAAGTAAAATATGTTTTTTTTGTGCATAACAAAATATAAATATTTTTTTAATATTATTTAAATAGAAACCTCAGTTTTCCATATTTTGATGCTCGATTCCTTTCGGCATAATTACGTCCAATACCTGTCTATGCAGTATTTTTATCTTACTTATAATTGAAGAGCTAAGTGGATAAAGGTGTTATGTGACATTTTTGAAAATTTTGAGATTTCTACACAGACAACTATTTTAACTTATAATCTATCATTTCAATAAGTTTTTGGGATAATAAATCTTTCCTAAATGCGTTTTAATGTTTGATAAAGGTGTTATGTACATATGGTTTTTATATAATTTAATGGATAAAGGTGTCATGATCACATACCACCTTTATCCATTACTGTGCGATATTAAATTGTTTTAATCCAAAACACTTTGCTTTTAAAGTTATGTTATATTGACATTAATGTGACAAGTTGTGTTAAGTGTTTCTTACTATTATAGTGAAAATGGCCAGTCGTAGTAAACTGATATTACAAATGGCAATGAATAAACGATTTCATGAATCATGTAAGATGTTTATAAATTGGCTGATATTTGGAAATAGTGCTTATAGTGTTTTAATCCATATATTAATTTCGTTCAATTTCGAAATGGTATGAGACGGTACAAGAGTCGAGATGGTACTTGAGTATCTAATTGCTGTAAACACATTTATACCTTTTGGCAATTCAGCAGAAATCAGTCACATAGTGGCAATTTCTTCCCAGGCAAGTTTTAATAATGTTTTAAAAACAAAACATTATCCATATAAAATGCAATAATAAAATACGAATTTACCAAAGTATTCTAGCAAATTAGTCTGTAAATCAGAAATACTGAAAAGTGACGCTTTGCGGTGTTGATTTTTGTACAAACATTTTTATGCTGACAAGTAGAAGAGGGCTGGAACGTAGAAATTTTTATGACAAGAGCAAAACTGATATCTGGTATGGCTTCTGCCCAACCAATATTTTGAAAGAGCATTAAATTGTTTAAGGCAAATCTGGCGAATTCCGAAATTCTTGCGGAAAAAATAATAAGTATGATAATTACGCCAATCAAGTCAAAGGTCATTTGGGTTTGTAAAGTTATCGTTTAAGAATTACAGGGTTCGCTATGCTTACATCTATTGGGTTATCCGTGAAAAATCCCTGCCTACCCAATAAAAATGCTGAAATTACGTCCATGGTATTCAAAATTGTTTAATTGAGATCATGAAATGACTCACATTTTTTCCCAAATGTGATGCTGGAAATAATACTAAAGAATACGGAGAAAATTACAAACTAGCTTTCGAACAACAAAAGCGTGACGGAGCAAAAGTTACAGTAGATAGAACGATTTGCTTTCCTACTTTAGATCTTCAGCAAACCATGCCG
Organism: Rutpela maculata; assembly: GCA_936432065.2. Taxonomy (NCBI): domain Eukaryota; kingdom Metazoa; phylum Arthropoda; class Insecta; order Coleoptera; family Cerambycidae; genus Rutpela; species Rutpela maculata. Next base: position 80,843,860 of record OW386286.2, on the reverse strand, counting down.
CTGCCAAAATTAAGTACATCGAAAGCATTTTACCTTCGTCAAATGTGGTTTTACAACCTTGGCATACATACATTGAGGAATACGTTCTTTTTCACATGGACTGAAGATATGGCCAGCCGTGAAAGCCTAGAAATTGCTAGTTGCTTACATATCTTTTCACAAATTCACAATGAATATTTCGAAGAAAAGATCGATCACATTATAATATGGCCCGACTCCTGTGGTGGACAAAATAAAAACTTCAATATCATTACACTTCACCAGTTGTTGATTTTAAAGAGAGAATTTTCAAGTTATCGACCATAAATTTTCGGAGGTGGAACATTCATATTTAGATTCAGACAGAGACTTTGGCAGAGTCGAGAAAATTTTAAGGAAACATCTACGTTTCGGACCAGTATCAAGAAATTTTAAGAACTCTCAAAGACGCCGTTGTCATAGATATGAAGAATCATTTCAAGGATATTGATGAAATTGCCTCAAAACTCAATTTGTACAACAGGAAGAAAAACTTGAACAATGAAAAGGTTTATTTTCGCGACGGTATAAAATGGCACCTATGGGTGCTACTATTACATCACTAGATGAAATGACTCCATTTTACAAAGTCGATATTTTAAAGAAAAGGAATATGCATAAGATAAATTCCGACGGTATTGCTCTAACGGTGTTTAATGAAAACAAGGGCAGCCTAAGTGTAGGAAAACTGGCCAATCTTAAAGAACAATTACCATTCATAAATGAATGGTAAGGCCGTATTATCACAAAATACTTGGAAATGACCAAACTGTGGCTCAAAACCGTAGAACTATCCGACTACCTAAAAATTGTACAATGTTTTAATAATAATAAAATATGTTTAATTTCTTAACACTTTTATTCACTAATTCCTTATTCATTTCAGAGAAACTTATGAACGGATAAAGGTGTTATGTACATTAATTTTTTAAAATTTTCAAAAATAATGACAACTGACAACTTTAGTTATTTGTCTCTGAAAAGTACATCAAATGTCAATATCATCGCAAAATGCAAGTTATATAGTCGTTATAACAAAAAAGTTCTCGCCTAAAAACTTTCGAGTTAAATTACTCAATAACATGTTTTTGTGACATAACACCTTTATCCACTTAGCTCTTCAATTAAATTGTTTACATGTTTTTTTTCTGTTAAAGGATTTGAAATCCCATTTTTGTGTTTTGCTTAATTTCCAAATTTATATAACTAATGAGTGAAACAATGTTCCTTTTTTTCACCCTTTTCACTTTTTAACCTCCCCACAATAAAATTGTGGGAGGTTACTACAATTAGTCCAAAATCGAAAATTGAGATAACATCAAATCTTTACGTTTTGAGGTCCCAGGAACCCAAAAAAGTTGTTTTTGAAAAATGTCTGTGTGTGTGTAGTGTGTGTGTGTGTGTGTGTGTGTGTGTGTGTGTGTGTGCTTATGTCGTCACATAATTAGGGGGACGCACCACATGCCTGGACTTTAATTATCGGGTCTGCGCGATTTATCGGGCCATACACAAGACCCGACAGCATAAAAATATGTTCATTGGGCTTTTTAGGTACCGAATGACCTTCAGAGCATAAAATTTTGTAATGACCCAATAAGTATACATTGTGCACATGTGTATTTTTTTTTCTTGTTTTCAAATAAGTAGCGGGTCTTCTTCCGTAGTCGACGGCTAGCGCCACCCTCGGTTAGCAATGGAAGTTTTAACCGTGTGTGATTCCCCGACAAGTTGGTAGATTTATTTACGTATTTATAAATGATATTTTACGATTTTTATAGTCTGACATCAGGAGTGAGTGAAACAGAAACTGCAGAGTACCAGTAATTAATGTTACGAGTTTTAAAGTGAAAATCAAACATTTATAGTTTACGTTTTGAGTATAAAAGGAGCTCCCTAAATTATAATAGAAATAAATATATCTTATTTTAATTTCAAACAGCCTACTCAGGCGTATAATTTCTAATTTTATAAAAATTTTAATTCCCTCGCTTACCGGAAGGAAGTATTGTATTTGTGAAAAAATCACCCTTCGAGATTCCTCAATTCTTCACGTTTCAAAGTACGTAGATTATTAGAAAATTAAAGCCGTTTAATTCCGTCCGTCTGTCGATCTGGCGCCTGTGGATGCTATATCTACAAAACCACTAAACGGAGAAGGATAATATTTGGTAGGTAGTTGACGCTACCACCGACGAGGAACTGGGTTACAGTTCCATTGAAAAATGTCCATAAAAAATATAAATAAGGAAACATATAGATGGTAACAAGCTAAAAACGTACTCTTCGCCTGTTCACTGAGCTTTTTATATAACTGTTACACATTCTATAGGATACTCTTCGCAGTTTTTTGTAAATAATGTTAGTTTTAGACATTTTTAATTTTATAGTACGAACTTAGTTGGTAAAATAAAGTAAAAATTAAAAAAAATAATAATAATATTTATAATATTTATTAATTTCAGAAACTGTACAAAGCGCAGTTAAGAAATATTGTCGGTAGAAATACAAAGATAAATATCACAAATAACATTGTAAAAACATATACACACAAAAAACATGTGAACAGTGAGCAATTGAAAATATTGTAGGGTATAATTCACAAATAATAAAAAAAAATTAGAGAAAAAACTATACCATACCCCATTTGGTTTTCGAACCTGGGACCCTTGGATTCCGAGTCAAAAGCGTAAGAACTACACAACCACCTTACACGTAAAAAAATGTAAATTTTTACATTATAAGACACGAGCTAAAATCATATTTACACGGTTGCATATTAAATTATGAAATGTATATTTGTAAAATATATAAATATTTAGATATTAAAATGAAATAACATTTCACCAAATTTATATTCAATTACAAAAACATAAAAATCAAAAAATTTTTTTTTCAAATTTAAATCATTAATAACATTTTCATTTACCGATCGATTTTGTTCTTCCTCTAGCTAACACTAATTTACTGTCCAAATTTCAATTCAATCGGATTTTTCTTTATTGAGTTATCGTGCTTACAAGAAACGTGACGGACGGACATTTTGAAAGTTGTTCAGAAATCGTTCACTAACACAATGATATGAAATTTTTTTCTCTACGAGCGATATTTACGATTTTAGAAATGTGCCGATCAAATAGAGTATACTCTTCGTTTTTGCGAAGAGTATAATAATTGACATATAGTTAATACAACTGTCAAGGAAGAAATATATTTAAAAAATAAATACAGGGTGGTCACCCCAACAAAAATAATGAAAAAATGCGGCAGTGACTGATAATATTGGACATGCAATTAACACAACTGTCAAGGTTTAAAATATGAAAAATATACAGGGTAATTACCCTAAAAAAATTATGACAAATGTGACGTATATTATTTCGAAAAATATGAAAAATATACAAGGTGGTCACAAGGAACCATAATTATGGTGGATTAAATATTTGGACTATAGTTGATAGAATTATTAGAATTACCAAGGAAGAAATCTGACTTTATTTTAATGAAATGTATACAGGGAGGTCACTCTAAAAATAGCTAAACGGCAGAGGAATATAATATTTGGAATGTAGTTGTCACTTGTCAGGAAGAAAACCTGACATGTTTTTAATTAAAAAAAGTATACAGGGTCGTCATCGAACAGAAAAAATAATTAATGACAAAAGGATGCAAACTGTGCATTGTTAATGAAGGAAGTTTTGGGTAAATGCTTTTACCGATTTTTTAAAAAATGTTAAAAATAAGATGTTTTAACTACATGGGATATAAGTAATATCCTTTTTAATTGACAAGGTACATACATATTAATTTATATTTTTTTGGGATTTGACATGAGATATTAATTGGATTTTTATGTAAGGCAGCTAAACACTGACAATGTATTTATTTTTAACGTTGGACGATTTGTAAAAAAAATCAACTGCGTCCCCTCTACACATACCATCGGTGATTTATAGAAAGAAGAATGTTATTAGGAAGAATAGTTATTTGTAATCAAATATTAAAAAAAAATAAAGAAATAAAGAATAAAAATATTTTCAATTCTTCTCTTCACAATGGGCACATCGATCCAAAACAACTTGATATTGGCATTTTTCGAAATTCGAACTAATAAGTGTTCAACGAATTTTTGAAAAAATACGATTAACTATTACAATCAGTGACTATTATTTTTCTAGTAATGTAGTAGTCACCGCAGCACTCTAAATTTGAAAATGTATTTCCAAACAGAATTTAAAATAGGCGTATCGTGTCCTGTAAGTACTAAAGTTCCAGTCATATCCATTTAAAAATGGGGTAGTAAACCTATAATAACGCTTAAAAATTTCAATTCGCTGTTCCAAATATTTCAGGAAATATTGAGGCAAGCAGATTTTCTGACTACAGTGTGTAACAAAAGGTTTGCATTATAAGGGATTTTTTTTATATCATTTTCACAATTAAATACTATTTTCAAAAAAGCTATGTCCCTAATATTCTTTTCGTAAAGTTCGTAATGAATAAAGACCCCATAAGTGATTCTGACTTCTGTATACATTTCCAATTATTAAAATTTAAGTACAACGTGTATGAGACCTCGTCTAATAGGTAAACAGTTCTTATGTCCCAATCATTATATTTAATTTTCATTCTGCGTGAAGGCCCGATAAATTGATACACGCTTGTGTATACAGGCTATTAGATTTGAAGTATAACATGTGCCATAACCCGACAAATTGGTAATGGTATATCCGAATATTATGTTTAAGGTTTATTTTGTGTGAAGACCCTACATGCTATGTTATCAAAAATTCAGTTTATTGAGATCGTAATATAGTAATGCATAATGTAGTAAAGATTATAGAGCAGAATTTTAAATAGGTACTATTTTTGGTCTCTGAGTAAAATGACCAATTTAAGTTTAATAGAATAACATTACTTTTAACAAAATAATAATAAATATTGTAATAAACTCATCTAATATACAGTGTGTCCACGGATGGGCTTAATCATACTTTATTTATTTTGGGTTTTTTGATAAGAAATTATCATAAAAACTTCTGCTTACTCTGAAAAGTTCTTGGCCATTTTCAAGATTACGATTTCCTATACAGGGTGACCAAAGATGTTAAAAGTTCAGAATTAGGTTTGGTAGTTCACGTCTGTAGCCGGAAAAAAAATGTAGGTTTTTTTTCCTTATGGGTTGCAGTGCTGAAAATCCGCCGTACTGAAGCTTAATCTTATTGTATCTCATAGTTTCTTTATATCATTAGTCGCGTTCCTTTCCAAAAGGCGAGTGTACGGTCGATAGGAGCTCCAGCTATTTTTTCCGGGGTCACGAATGGTTCTCCGAAGTATGAAAGCCTTTCAGTCTCCAAGGCTGGGCATTCATATAGTATATCTTGAGGAGTTTCCTCATCCTCACCACAGATCCTGCATTTTGGATTATCGCCCACTCCTATATGTTGAAGGTGCTGATGAGACTTCAGGGGAGACCAATAACACTACTTTTTAACTTTTTTCCTTTCTTTTGTCTGTGGCACGGTGCTCAAATTTTCCAAGGGCAACCTCCTGGAGCTCCTTGGCTTCAATTCTGATGGTTCCGTCCAGCTTGATCTAAAATAGCTTTCAGTATGTTTTAAATTTTTTACTAATAGAGAAAATTAAATTACATTTTCTCTGAACCCCTTCACCTGAGAGTATTTCTACTTACTGCTAGAATTTTAAATTTTCCTGAAACCAGTGGTGTAGAAATGAGGCACACCACTTTTTATTTAAATAAACATCGTTAGTAGATAAATAAAAAATTAGGCAATTTTTGAAATCTACATTCCATTTGGAACAAAAGAAGTTGTTGTGTGATTTCGTAGCATGCAGCGGTTTTTCATGAAAATCAAATAAGTAAGTGTATTGTTAGATAAATTCGGTAAGCCAGTGAGCTATTTACCTCTTTCTAGAACCTTAGTATTAAAAATTATATAAACACTTCCAGGGTTGTACAGCTGGACCTGCCACGTCCACGCTGGGTCAGATTATGATCATGCTTGTTGTCAGTAGCGAGAGCCACATGACGCATGGTACATGAGTGGGGGTCACCCAGTTTTCACTTCTTTGCACTGAGAAATTTAATTAATGAAATATTATCTATATCACTTAATTGCTGTTATGCTGATATGTACCACTCTATCTAGAATTTTTCACGTAACAACGGTCTTTGTCACCTCGTTTTTCACTTCTTTGCACTGAGCGATTTAATCACCCATATTAAATAAATATTGGCTAGATTACTTAATCGTTGTTATGCTAATACGTACCACTTTATGTAAAATTTTTCACTTAATAATGAGCGTAATTTTGACCTGAAAAACCTCACTTAATAATTTACTTAAGAAAATATTATGACCATTCTTTAAAAGTAATGCATTTGATTATTATGGGTTTAGTTTATATTAAATTCGTTTGAGTATTTTTTAATTATTATGAAAAAAGAATTATTTGAAGGTTAACATAAGAAATTTAAATAAACATAAACATAAACACACCACAGATAGTAGACAACCCCCAAATCCAAAACCAAGACTGTGCGGAAGGGGGCTACACATTTGGAAAAACGCAGACATACATCCACACCCACCGGTGTTGTCAATACTGGGGCTGGAGGACGAACCCAGAGCGCGGTAGTTAGTCGATCAGCATATTCGCCACTCAATACACCTTAACCGATTGAGCTACCTCGCCGGTATTGACCATGACCATACTTTACGAACAATACATTATTGGTTATTTCGGGTACAATCTAAATTATTTTTATAATGACTAAAAATAATTTACTTAAAGGTTTACACAGGTATATTATGGCCATACTTTAATAATCTATTGCCCCGCCATTTTGTTGACAGATGTCGACTTTTCATTAAGATATAAATAAACTTGACTGGCAAAGTTTAAATTAATAGGTACTTAAAAATGAAGAGGGTACTTAGCTCCTTGCCTGTGTTGCGTCCTACACTCTTTTCTTTTCTTTATACACAGCACCGGTCGGTTTTATCACTAAATAACTCTGTATTGGTTATTTTCAAATATTAATTCTATCAACTTTGTTTTTTGTTGTGACAATATCGATTTACACGGAATTTTTGAGCTACACTTCACCTAAACTTTATCAAATTTGACGGAATTAACCCAGTATTTTCGCTTGGATATGTGGATATGTTAAAAAAATGGAATTGTTGAGGTGTTGCAATGTTAATAGTGTAAGTAGCCGTACATAATTATAACTCAAATAATTTTTTTTTGTAATTTATACATATTACCAATTATCATTGGCCGGAATTTCTCCCAAAACGCATTTATCGGCCTTAATACATTTATGGATAAAATTACTAGTTGGAATATAATTGACTAAATAAATATTACTTACTTGTTTATTAACCAATTAGTCGGTTCTTTGTACACGGCATACCTAAAACTAAACTCAGATTATCAGGTCTTACATAAGACGAACCAAAAATCATATTCGGATATCTTGGCATTTACCAATTTGTCAAGGCCTTAAACATAATAATAATAATAAGTTTTTGCTAAGCGCGAAGTTACACATATGATTCTTTAATACATTGTACCTCAAACCGAATAGACGGTACGTTATAAGCAAGTGTGTACCAATTTATCGGGTCATCGCACGGAATGATGTTAAAACACAATAATCGGAACATAATCCATTATTTACCAACTTGTCGGGTTCCCTCACACGTTATACTTCAAATTAAATAATCTGGTATATACACACAATTAATGTATCAGTTATCGGGCCTTCACAAACATAATATTCGGGACATGCTATTATTTAACAATTTGCCAGTGTACTGTCAGAGCTACACAAGCAAGTGTTTTTTATTTATCGGGTCTTCCACAAAATGAACCTTAAACATTATATTCGGCCATCTTGTTGTTTACCAATTTGCCGAGACCTCGTACGTACATATGTCTTTACTAAGAGCGAAGTTAATCTTATATTTGTGATTATTTAATAAGTTGTACTTTAAACCGAATAGACGGTACTGTAAACACAAGTGTATATCAATTTATCGGATCGCTACACGAAATAATCATAAAACCCAATAATCGGTACAAAACCCACGATTTACCAACTTGTCGGGTTCTCACACACGTCGTGCATCAAGTCAAATAATCGGGTCTATACACACAATTAGTGTGTATCAATTATCGGATCTTCACACAGAATTGGCCTCAGACATGATATTTGGGACATGCTATTATTAAACAATTTGTCGGGTCTTCACACACGTTCTACGTGCTACAGGATAATAGGGACCTACACATGAAAGTGTATCAATTTAGCGGGTCTTAACACAAAATGAACTTCAAACATAATATTCGGGACATTCTATACACCTCGATAAAAAGATTTCTACGGTGTGTATCGAAAAACGAATTATAGGGACGTAATGAGCTCAACATTCTCTACTCGTTGCCGTATGCAGCTTCAAAGACCCCGATAGTCGGTGTTTATATGTGTGTCCCAATAATTATATGGAGACATGTATAGGTGTGTGTGTGTATGTCTGTTAGCACGATAGCGGCGAAGCCACTAAACGGATTTGGATGAAACTTTGCATGAGGGTTTCTTTAGTGCTCCAGAAGATCTGAAAAGGTTTTGGTTGAGATCGGATTACGTTTGTTGCTGTTTTGGCACAACAAGTTGTTTATTTTATGATTACTTACAATTTGTAATCGAACCATTGAAAAGCAGTAAAAATTCCGATTTCAACGATATATAACACTTGCACTCTTTAGCTTTGGTTTCCGTGAAAAAAATTAAAAACCAAATAACACGCTTCTTGTGTAAAATATATTTTATAGTGGAACCACAGAATACAGTAACTGCACAGAGGCGAAGTCTTTGGCGGTTCCTTTCAGTTTTGATGGCTCGTTTTCTGTGACCTTGCGTACCAGTTGCGTCTACACCACGGTGTATTAAATAGGTGGTCCGGCACTTTCCTATTATAATAATGGCTTCGTAAGTGCATGGTTTCTATTTACTTTAATAGATGGCGCGAGCAATACGGTCCTACAATTACCTGAGCATGTGCATCGCATAACTAACATAACCTCAAATTTTAAGGTGTTTTCGTTTATTCTCATATTTAATGTTTGTAACCGAAATTTGAAACGTAGGTATAAATATTGTAGATGGACGGATTACGAGTGAATTAATAATACACCTACGTCACAAATAAGAAAAATTCTTAGAAACTGGTGCAGATATCGACTTAACTATTGGAAACATCCAATTAAAGTTTGAAACGTAGATGGAAATATTGTAGATGGATGGAATACGAGTGAATTAAAAATACACCTACGTTCTGATGACGTCGTAAAAGCATAAAATTCTTATAACAGGCGAACTGATGATGATATCAAAAAAATATTTCTACAAGACGAGTCACAAAATTTTTTTTTTTAATTTCCAAGAAATATCAAATTTTCGGAGAAATGTCACTTTTCAGAAAAATGTCAGATTTTTAAAAAATGTCAAATTTTCAGGAAAACGTCAAATTTTCGGAGAAATGTCACTTTTCAGAAAAATGTCAAATTTTCGAAGAAATGTCACATTTTGGAAAAATGCCAAATGTTTGAAAATTGTCAAATTTTCGGAGTAGTCATTTCAGAAAAATGTCAAATTTTCGAAAAAATGTCAAATTTTCGGAGAAATGTCACTTTTCAGAAAAATGTCAAATTTTCGAAAAAATGTTAAATTTTCAGGGAAATGTCACTTTTCAGAATTATGTCAAATTTTCAAAAAAATGTCACCTTTCAGAAAAATACCAAATGTTTGAAAATTGTCAAATTTTCGGAGTAATGTCATTTCAGGAAAATGTCAAATTTTCGAAAAAATGTCAAATTTTCAGAGAAATGTCACTTTTCAGAAAAATGTCAAAAATTCAGGAAAATGTCAAATTTTCGAAAAAACGTCAAATTTTCGAAGAAATGTCACCTTTCAGAAAAACGTCAAATGTTTGAAAATTGTCAAATTTTCGGAGTAATGTCACTTCAGAAAAATGTCAAATTTTCAGAAAAATGTCAAATTTTATTAAATGGACTCAAAGGAAAATTACCAAAAAATACTACGGGTCCATTTGTGGTATAAGTTCTCTGCTAGTGTGTTAAAGCGTGCAGACTATATGCTGAGTATTTTTGACGTGTCAGGTGTATCGAGAGATTACAAGTTTTTTCGACGTTTATAAAGCCCACGGATGGTGTGAGAGTCCATCCTGAGCCGCTTACAAGCTCTACAAGTGTAAGCAATCCCACCGGAACGCTTTCGGTGAGTTTTTTCCAATAAAACTTTAAAAGTGACAGTGACATATTTTAAAAACTATTTCCGCTGCTTCCGGCATACCGCCGGAAATTCTTCCGGCAACATAACCTAAAAATAGTACTACATAACCTAAAAACAATTTAAGACATTGGTACCAACCTAAACATTTTTCAAAAACCAAATTCCCCAGAGAAACATTGGAACCAAAAATTTGACAGCTATCACTTCCCCGACCGATTTAGTGAAAAATTGGTCGAGGCCAAAAGATAAAACAAAATATACCAACTCAAATTTAAACGATCCACCATGAACATTACCCTGGCTACATCTGGCATGGAAGCTGTCCACCAAGAGTTATATGGTTCTTTCCAAAGATGGCCATCCCTGCCATCCATCCCATTACCAACGAACAGGTTTTTTCGTTTCCCGTATCAATAATCAAAATTATTAAGTGCTCTTGCCTACGAACGTTTTTATAGAATTGTGTTTATTTTCATATTAATTTTAGGTCCATGTGGACACATTATAATTTTAACCTAGTCTTTAAGCCTGCCTACAGAAGACAGGAGCTACTTTTCTATTTTTCTCCAAGCCAAACCGGACCTACCCCGTTCAGCTTCACACTCGCCACGGCGGTGTTCACCGTGGTTGTCTGGCTGGCCCCGGGCTAGGATCCGATGAAGCATATATTTGTATTAAAAACATTGAATAAAATATTAATGTTGTGCAGACTATAAATTTAACACTCAATTTCTTAGGTCCAAATCCCACCGAACGCAAGACTTTTTTTCCCATTGTAATACGAAAGAAATATTTCAACTTAATAAATATAATTAAATGAGATCGTTCATATTGTTTAGTGCTCTTTTCGGCTTCAAAGAATCACCGGGTGGGGAGGTTCCAGCCGCTTCCAGTAGCTGCCGATTTTTTTCTCTATTACCATATTAGCCCAGACTACAGAGAACATTTTAGAGTGAAACCCATAAAAAATTGCAAATTGAATAATTTTTTTTAATGAGTTCGTGAAAGTGTATAGAATAATATCCTGAAAAGTTTACATTCCGTTCGGATGCAGAACATAAATAAAAAGTGAAAAAAATAGTTTTTTTTCATCCATTTTTTCAAAATTTTTAAATTAAGTCAGAGTAGAAAAAACAAAAAATACAGGTGGATAGACCACGTGTTTCTGAACAAAAAAATGTTCTAATAAAATTTGTCGCTAAAGCCACGGTATAAAATATAAAATATAAAATAAAGCTTTTTTCTCTTTCTAATAGGCCCGTTCAGCATTTTATTTTATTTTAGAAATCGAAAGTAGAATACTTTTTAAGGCAATTTCCAAATTTTTAGGTTTTTATTAGGACGTTTAAGCCTTAAATAAATTACCAAAGTTGGACCCCGCGAAAATGGGTGACGTCACTTTGCAGATGCTGATCAGGCGATAGTCGAGATTTAATGTGACTTCACAGCTAACCTCAAAAATATATATTTCTTAAGATTTACAAGTATTACGTAGTTATTAATAAAATTTCTGCCTGGTTTCTATACTTTCAACCAAAATTTAGTTCAATATAATGTTTATGAAGTTTTAAATAGTTTATCACAATAAAATAAGACACTTTTGCAAGTTAGGATTCTAACCTATAATTAACAGTCTGTTTTTATCAATCAACAATATTGAAAAATTATTTGCGTGAATTTTTAAATATTTGCTTGGAGCTAATTTGACTCCAAGCTAAAAATGAGTATACAAACATTAAAAATGAAAATAAACCTAAAAACATTAGAATTGAGGTTATGTTAGTTATATGATGCACATGCCCGAAGCGTGTGGCGGGTGTTATTGTGTTTCTCTATGGAAACGGCGTTTGATTGTTAAATTATATATGTTTTATCTTCTTGCTGGTTTAAAATGAGTATGTTTATGCAGAATGACGTCACGAGTTGGCGAAGCCTGTTTTTTCTGAAACTCAATCTTTAACATTGAATATCTAATGAATGGATATACTTATGAAGATGAAATTTTAACAGCTTATCTAGATGATCGAATTCTATTCAACGCCATAAAGAAATAACGAAAAAATAATTATCGGTAACAAGCCCATTACACATTTTTAATATTTTCCTTAGTGAATAGGAGGATAAATAGTGAGTCTGGAGGGAAAATATATAATTATGAACGCATACACAGACACCACACATAGCAGCTGAATCGCTATCATGAATTTTGACGTGCGTTTACTGTATTGTATTTATTACAGGTACACCTGTCCAACTGTCCACATTTCAGCTATATATCCAATGGATTCCTCATACATTTGTTAATGTATTGGAAAAGTTCCAGAATTTATATTCAAAACAATCAAAGATATTTTCATAGTTATAAGGATAAGATGGCGAAAATCGCAATTCCTTGTCATGATTTTATTAACCATATTTTCTAAAAAATGCATACAAATAAACGAATTTGTGTTGAACATTCGAAAAGTATAATTTTTTTCCGAAATAGTGATATTATATTTTTTCCAATGGGTCAATTTCTCGGCAAGTTACAGCCTCCAACATATATATTTATCAAGAAAATCATCAAGCAAGGAAATTAAAATGATTTGAGATGTACTTTTTATTGAATCCACGTTACTAAAACTTAATAAATCATAATAATCATGAAGTGCACATCAGAGATGTGCCGAGGAAACTTTCCATATTTGATAAAAGTCTGTAAAAGTCATGTAAATAATATAATTGTATGCACTTATTTGGTATCAAAATGAAGCTTGCATAATCACGAATCAGATTTCACCATAAAATAGCTTATCAATATACCCAATGGAAAGTTAGAAGGAAAACTTCCTGGAAACTTTCCGTTTTGAAAACTCCAAAAGTTTCCAGGAAGTTTTCCTTCTAACTTTCCATTGGGTATATTAATAGTCTATTTTATGGTGAAATCTGATTCGTGATGATGCAAGCTTCATTTTGATACTAAATAAGTGCATACAATAATATTATTTACATGACTTTTACAAACTTTTATTAAATATGGAAAGTTTCCTCAGCACATCTATGGTGCACATACCTTTTAACAGTTCTCAATGAAGAAAGAATTTTTTTGAAGGGCTTTTAATTTTTTCTATATTTTCTATTGCGACAGTTGAGTTCGGGCGTGATATATAGAAGTATATTTTCCCATCCATCCTTTGCTTATTTTGTTTAAAACAAAGAAGCTTCAGAAAGCTACAATTTCTATCTTTTAAATGAACCAACACTCATATAGATTGAACAAATTCTGATTTAGCGACATGTAATTCAGTGCCTCGGTATCACAGTCATGCGTATTCAAGCGCGTGCACCCATGTATCTCGCTTCGAGTTATAACGTTACACTTGATTATTTTTTGCGGGAAAACCGTGGCTTTAGCGATAAATTTTGTTAGGAAATTTTTTGTTTATAAATACGTGATCTATCCCTCTATATTTTTTATTTTTTCTTAGCTTGACTTTTAGTTTCAAAATTTAAAAAAAATGGGTGAAAAAAAATTCTTTTCACTTTTTTTTTGTTCTGCATCCGAGCGAAATGCAAACTTTTCAGGATATTATTCTATACACATTCACGAACTTATTAAAAAAAAAATTATTCAGTTTTCAAATTTTTGTGGGTAAATACACCTTTATCGACTGGGCTATATACATATGTCTAACGCACTAAAAATGATAAAATAAAATGCAGTTTTTTTAACAATCGTAGAAAACGGCAATTTTTGGTGGTTTTTAATTTTTCACAAATTAAAAAATTATCAAAAAGTTTCTTTATATCCCTAGTCATCACGAACAATTTGGTATTTTTATTTTTGAGATTAGATTACTAGGAACGGAGGTAATAAGGAAAATTCCAGAAAATTTCAATGTTGAAAAAATAAATTGTTAAAATTTTACAAGAAGTAATGGACCGATTTAATCCAAAACTGCCTAAAGCACTTGTTAGTACTATACATAAAACAAATTAAAGCAATAAAATTGCTACAGCCAGAAAATTTCTTAATTTGACTCCACTATTACTATACTTCCACGATGTGGAAATAATTAGAGAAATATTGTACTATTTTAATAACGACTCAATTTCTGCAATAGCTCATAATGTTATTTAATGATTTATTTCGACACAAAAAAATTATATCAGCTGAATTCTACAAACAAATTTGCCCGTAAATGGGGGTTAAATGAATGTTTCTTTTTATGACGCGATAATAATAAAAAGGAAAATTAACAGCAACCCAATTAGTTCTGTAAATTAATACCGCATTTACGAGCAACTCGCTCATAATTTGGTGTTATTTGTTGCAACCATTTCCATAAGAAACATTTGTATTCATTAGGTCTAACAAAAAAAGTACACCAAAGTTGGATTTAGATCATCTTTAGAGGCAGCGCAAGTTTAAATGTGACGCAATAAAATTATAGCCCAGTCACTTTATACATGATCCTCTAAAAAAATATAACCTGTTTATTTTGATGTCACAAATAATTTCTCAAAAGCCCATAAAGCCAACTGGACTGGACGGTTACAATAGTTACAGCAGATCAAATGTCAAGAAAATCGGTTTTTCTCAAATTTCTCGTAAATCATCGGTTTTACGTTAATTATTATTATAAAATTTGTTCGTGAGATAAATTTGCATAAAAAAGGTCCTATACAAAATTTACGTAGTTACAATAGTTTTTGAGATTATTGAGAAAACTCGGACATTGTGCTGCATTCGTTTCCGCACCACCTTTGAGGTAGAATGAAAGGCGCGTTTTTTTACATAGTGTCCCCTATTATAGTAATCCATGGGTTACAAGTTATAATTTTGTTGATTA
Source organism: Rutpela maculata (assembly GCA_936432065.2). Lineage (NCBI taxonomy): Eukaryota > Metazoa > Arthropoda > Insecta > Coleoptera > Cerambycidae > Rutpela > Rutpela maculata. The sequence continues at coordinate 80,828,668 of OW386286.2, read as the reverse complement.
TGGTTCGTCTTTGCTGACTTCTTCTTCGTCTCCGTCTATCTCTTCTATTTCTAATTCTTTAATATTTTCATCTTCGTCAGCAACCATCTCAGCGGAAAATAACGAAATGAGTTCGTCTTCATTATCGTTGAATTCGTATGAATTCAACTGGCCCCGACAAGAGCCACACACTGCGGAACATGGCAATCCTATTTTTCTGCATCCACAATTGGTGCCACAACCTTTTGTGCAATTGCAGAAAATAGAATTGAGAAGTCCATCTGGTGCAGTAGGAATCAGAGTAGTTGTTGGCTCTAATAAATTATAGTTTAAAATCCAACCCCATTGCTGAGGGTCTAAATCTTTTCCCAGCCAAGTTTGAACCTGGTAATATACCCTGAATAGATGTGGAGTAGCTGCTGCTGTGGATGGAAGTGACGACAATTGCACAGGCTTATTTATTAGCAAATTTTTCGAACATCTTCCTATTTTGAATGCCGCCAATGCTTCCTGTAAATCTGGTCTTTTTTGTAATGTTTTAAATGCATTTATTTTTCCTTTTCAAAATGAAGCAACGGAATGTTAGAAAGCTACTACTAGAAGCCCTTACTATTATTATTATGAAAAAGTGTCTATTTTAAGGACATCTCAGACAGAAATTATGCGGGTATATGTGCATAAACGATGTTCCTCTGTATTCATAGGTCTTATCTTATACAACACTCTACGTATATAAAAGTGGCGTATGCACTTTGCTCCGAAGTTTTGTTATGTTTGTATCTGTTTAGCTCGCGCAGATTCTAATGTCTTCTAATAAACCACAAAATATTATATGTATTTGAATATATCTTTATTTTACATTCCCTGTCATATCTTGACATGCATAAACTCCTATATATATATATATTATTATTACTTCTAATCAATAGTTGCATATATAACAATCCTCCTTACTAAATTAAAACAAATGAACTATTTCAATTTTACAATAATGCATATACAAAAATATAAGTTTATAAACCAAATCTCATAGGTGGTTTTCTAACTCTATTTGATCGCCTTAATGGTACTTCTTGACTTTTAGTAGGTGTTTCTAATTTTTTTGGTATAGGTGGTTCATCGTTTATTTCTGGTTCCGAGATATTCTGTGCGGTATCTCCTGAAGAAGTTCCAGCCGTGTTCAGAGTTTCCAGGTGTGGATTGTGATTGTTCTCTCTGTTCATAGTAATTGAAGGTATATAAATTACTTCGTTGTCAATACGTGGCTCCACTGACGTGCTTCTCATTTGATCAATGTGTCTCCTCCAAACAACTTCATTTACCAATATTTTGTAATGTAATTTTCCTTCACGCTCTATTACCTTTCCATTACACCACTTTTCATCCTTATTATGATAATTTCGGGCCAATACTTTACTTCCAATATCAAATTCTCGAATTTTATTTAAATTAACAGGATTTTGGTGTTCACGCATTTCCACAATAATGTTTGGTCTTAACAAATCGATTCGTGTACGAATATTTCTTTTGAGCATTAATTCTGCTGAACTTCGACCTGTGGTTGCGTTTATCGTCTTCCCCTGTTGCATTAAGAACAAGCATATTTTATATTCTATATCGCCTTGATCTGACGTCATACATCTAATGCTTCTTTTTACGGTTTGCACATATCTTTCTGCTTGTCCATTAGTCGCTGCATGGTATGGTGCACTAAACTTGTGATGTATACCATTCAGATTTACAAACGTCTTGAACTCTTCGCTGATGAATTGTGCTCCGTTATCTGTTACTATAGTTATTGGTAAACCAAATCTTGCAAATATTTTTCTAAGTTCTCTAATGGTAGTTGTTGACATTATTTTCTTCATAGGTACTACCTCTAGCCATTTTGAATGAGCATCAACCACTATTAAAAAGTACTGTTCCATAAATGGTCCTGCAAAATCTATATGGATGCGTTGCCATGGTTGACTAGGAAATTCCCATGGATGTAAAATAACTTTTGCCTCTTCTTTTTGTAACTTAGAACAACTAGTACAACTTTTAACTTTCTCCTCAATGCATTTATCAATATTCTTCCACCAACAGTAACTACGTGCAAGTCCTTTCATTTTAACCATGCCTATATGGGCACTATGTAGTTCTGCTAATATGATGTGCTGTAAGGATTTTGGAATTACCACTCTTATTCCTCGTAGAATACATCCATTCTCAATAGTCAGTTCATTTTCCTTTCCAGCAAAATCTGTTCCCTTTAAACTATTTCCTGTCTGTAACAACATATAAAGTTTCTTCAATTCTGTATCTTCTTTTGTTGCTTTACTAATTTGTTTTGCTGTCACTGGTAACATTTCAATTTGTCTTAATTGAAATAGTGAATACTCGTCACAATTACCTTGCTTCTCTGTTGCATTTAACGGAAATCTAGAAAAATAATCAGCATTACTATTTTCCGTTGTTTTCCTGTAGACAATATCATAATCAAATCCAGTTAGAAATTGAGCATAATGTAACATTCGTGTCGCTGTCATAGCTGGTAAATTCTTCTGTGGATTAAATATTGTCGTGAGTGGTCTGTGATCTGTTATCAATGTAAACTTTCTTCCATAGCAAAACTGGAAAAATTTATGTAACGACCAAAATATAGCTGTAGATTCCTTATCAATCTGACTGTATGATTTTTCACTTTTAGTCAATGACCTTGAAGCAAATGCGATTGGTCGTTCAACTCCCTCGATCCTGTGAGATAAAACACTTCCAAGTCCGTGCGGTGAAGCGTCTACCGCCAAGATGAGTGGATATTCAGGATTGTACGGTACTAAAACTCGATCACTTGCAACTTCTTTTTTAATCTGTTCCATAGCTCTACTCTGCGCAGTCGTCCATTTAAAATCAATACCTTGCTGTAGTAAATCATGTAATGGTCTTAATGTCATTGACATATTTGGAATAAATCTGTGATAATAGTTTACAAAACCTAAAAGTGTTCGTAGTTCATTTACATTTTTTGGGTATGGAGCTTCCATCACCGCCTTTATTTTGTCATCAGTTTTATGTAATCCATTTCTGTCAATGGTATGTCCCAAATAATTTACTGACGTTTTCAAAAATTCACATTTCCCTTTATTTAGCCTTAAACCATATTCTCTAAACTTTAGGAAAACCTGTTTCAATCGGTAAATCATTTCATTTAAATTTTTACCCTGGATTATGACATCATCAAAGAAATAAGTTGTTCCATCTAAATTCCCCAACATCTGATCCATAAACCGTCCCCAAATTCTAGGTGCTGTCTTGACTCCAAACATTAACCTGTTGATCTTGTACATTCCTTTGTGAGTGCATATTGTCTGCAAAGCTGCGCTTTTATCTGTCATCTCCATGTGCAAATATGCTTTCCTGATATCTAATTTACAAAATAATTTACCGCCATTCAATTTTGCAACGATTTCTTCAATTCTTTTAATAGGATATTTGTCATCTTGTAAATGTTTATTCAAAGTAACTTTGTAGTCTGCACAAATTCGTACAGATTTATCTGCTTTAACTATCGGAACAATAGGTGTTCCCCACTCTGCATGAGCTACCTTTTCGATAATGCCGTCATCTTCCAGTCTATCTAATTCATTTCCAACTTTGTCAACTATAGCAAAAGGTACTGGTCTCGGCTTTACAAAAATGGGCATTATATTGTTTTTAAGACGTAATTCACCTTTGTAATTAGATATTTTTCCAATTCCAGATTGAAATAAATCTTGAAATGCGTCCAACAATCTGTTTAATTCGTTCTGCTGGTCTACTGTCTCCAATTTCTTAATTTCCTTCCAATCAATATGAATTTTCCTTAGCCACTCGCGTCCAAAAACGGCATCAACTTTCATTGGTAATACATAAATATCATCATAAATTTTCTGATTTTTATATACAACCTCTACTGTAGCAACTCCTTCTGGTTCAATAATCTGTCCCGTATATGTTCGTAACTTAACATGTGTCTGTCTCAATTCTTTATTTGGGCATAAAGCTCTAAATTCCTTTATCCCAATTGACGTAACTGCTGCACCTGTGTCTAATTCAAATGAATGTTGTTTTCCATCTATGAAAAGTTGTAACATAAATTTATCATTCTTTGAATTACTTGAAATATTATAAATTTCATGCATCTGTTCCCTGTTTTCAAGTTCACTGTCACCGTATTCAATCTGCTTTGTTCCTGCTATTTTTGAATTGGAGTTTCCGTCATATTTCCTCAACCTTACTGTTCCATTTCTACATACTTTCGATATATGACCTGTCCTTCCACATTTGTGACAATTGGCATTTTTAAAATTACATTTAAAACTCATATGATTTCCGTCACCGCATCTGTAACATTTTCCTTTTAATTTTCCCTGGGTGTCATTGTTATTGTACGTTTTTGGCGTATGCTGCTTGCTAATGCTGTTTGTATTATTTCTCTTCATTGCGGATTTCAATTGATTCATACCTTTCCCTTCTGTACCTTGAATTTGTTTACTTTCTATTTTTACAGATTCAATAGCTAATGCTAATTCATATGCTTCTTTTAATGTCAATTTATTCTGCTGTAATAACTTTTCTCTAGTTCCATTATCTCTCAAACCACGAATAAATTGCGATCTTAGATGGGTGTTAATAGTTGAAACATTACAACTTGTACATTTAAAATTACAATATGTGGTTAATTTCTTGAGCTCAGTAAAGAATGTTGCTATCGATTCTCCTTCATTTTGTATACGTAATAGAAATTTATGTTGTTCTGAAATTTCATTTGGTATGGGGTCTAGATGATCTTTTAATAACTTAATTAAATCAATATACTTCTTTGTTTTGGGTAAATCTGGTGCTGTGAGACTTGTTAGTAGCTGATAATATTTTATTCTAATGCAGTTTATTAATATTTGTACCTTTTTGTTATCTATTTCTTCCGCTGTTCCTGTTAGATTTTTCAATAATATGAAATTTTCTAAACGTTCCACATATGTTGTAAATGTTTCCTGTATATCATCATATGGTTGTAGTTGTATGCCTCCAATTATGTTTCCATTATTACTGTTACCTTCACTTTGAATTACTCGAATTAATTGTGCAATAAGTTCCTCAGCGCTTGCTGTCATTTTTTTTTATGCCACACTGTTAGTTTTATACTTTTACATAACCTTTAGATTTCTCGTCGCCACTGTTATGTTTGTATCTGTTTAGCTCGCGTAGATTCTAATGTCTTCTAATAAACCACAAAATATTATATGTATTTGAATATATCTTTATTTTACATTGCCTGTCATATCTTGACATGCATAAACTCCTATATATATATTACTATTATTTCTAATCAATAGTTGCATATATAACAAGTTTCTCAGACCAATAGCTCGAAAACTATTTGTTCTACGTAAATTTTGTATAAAACCTTTTTTATGCATATTTATCTCGCAAACAAATTCTATAATAGCAAAAATTAACGTGAAACCGATAATTTACGAGATATTTGAGAAAAACCGATTTTTTTTGACATTTGACCTGCTGTAACTATTGTAGCCGTCCAGTTGGCTTCATGGAGAAATTATTTGTGACGCCAAAATAAAGAAAATCCCGTTGGAAAATCTTAAGTTGGATTGTTTTAAATGTTTGGCCTTTTTTATGTATAAAGTGACTGGGTTATTGTCTTTCTAACGACCGTCTATTTTCCAAAGAAAATAAACAACATTCAAAATTATTCATTAAGACCACAAAGAACCTCATCTAAAAATTAATTTAACGAAAAGCAGACTATAATTAAATGTAATATAGGCGCAATAATAATCCCAATTCGGAGCAAATTTTAAAGATTAATTTTTAATGAAATGAAGATAACTCTCGCGTCAGAATATCCAGCAACAGTTTAATGGGCATAATTATCACTGTAATTAAAAGGGTTCGATCGATTAATCTTTAGCAAAATGACTTAATAGTACAGTAGATATAGGTTTTTGGGTGGAACTAATTCCCACAAAGACGGAGTTTGAATTTTTTAGTACGTTGTTGGTATCTTTTTGACATACTAAAAGTTTCGAAAAATCTGAGTGAGCCAAATGTGTTTTTTTGGCCGCCATCTTAAAATTTTTTTAAAAAATCGTAAAAAATCGTGTGCAGTATCATATTACAGAAAATTTCATGCTGAAAAGATTATGATATTGGTTTTAAGAAATAAAAATAAATAACACACTAAAAGTCTAGGAAACAAATATCCGATGCTAGAAAATCTAGAGATGAGCAGGATTTTCTTATATTACTTCAATTTTTGGAGGATCACAATCCATTTGATTGACAATGCGTTGAGCTACATAATATTTTCAGTGGGTTAGTAGACAGTCAAGACAAGGTAACTGCAGATGAAGCTAAGTTAATTGGACCTTGAATCCAATCCAAATTGACTGGAAAAGCTTCCAAGTCTGTTACCATGGTCAAAAAGGATCCGCCTGTCGCAATGAAGAGAAAAGGTGTTGTTGTTGATGGAGCTATTCAACATATTGATACAGGTTTCCGCACCCAGAGAATGCTGCCCTGTTTGTCTGTAAATACTGATCTGCAAAAATTAAAGGGAAACTTCAATTATGAATTATCTAGACTTCCTCCGTCTCTACTTGATCAAGAAACCCTGTTATTAAGAAAAATGGACAAATCATCATTGGAAGAACTTTGGATGACAACTAGTTTAAATTACATGTTACCTGCGGAAACATCGTATGTTCTTGACGGACGTGCACTACTACACAAATTGCCATGGCCAAAAACTGGGAAATTTTCAGATGTGTTACAACTATATAGCAGTCATATTGCTAAGCAATATAAAGTTGTGAAATTGTATTTGATGGCTATACCATCTCCAGTATAAAGGATGTAGAGCATCAGATACGCACAAAACAATCATCAGTAACAGTGAAATTTACTAAGAGCTCTCCACTTCTCATTGGCAAAGGGCCCTTTCTTTCTTATAATGAAACCATGCCTGGGAAACACTTGGAAGCGAATGGCCACACTGTGATTCATGTTACAGATGATGCTGACACTGTTATTTTAAAAACAGCACTAAACTTGGCGGAAGAAAAGCATGTAACAGTTGTTGCAGACTACACCGATATTCTTGTACTTTTGATTTACCATAATACACGAAGTATTTGTTTGCAGTTATCTACCCAAGTAAGACATAAAGTCGCGTGAACGTATCGGCGACTATAAAAGCCACGATAAAGTGGATCGCTACCATAGGCTGCCACGTCACTGCTACGTGGCAACTACGTAGCCGCCACTAAAATGGGAAACATTTTTAGTCGCCGGGTAGTGTTTCGGGTAGTCCCGGCCTCTATAGATGTGACTATGTTAAGTTATTATAAAGGATCGGGGGGGTAGCGGGTACTATTCCGCGACTCGGCGGCCTAGTAACCGCTACGTGGCTGCCTAGTAACTGCCATTATCACTTTTTAAAATGGTGTGTATCTTTTAGCGACCTCTTTGTTTTTTTCTTTTATAATAATGGCGCAGTGAAATAATATTTTACCAAAAATATGTGTAATTTAGGCGCATGTTTAAAGTACTTCTTTAGCCATTTTTTCAAACTCAAGTTACTTTTTTGATAGAAGTTGACATATTAATTGATAAAATTTCAAGGTGCCCTCAAAATAGCCTTTTTGTAATTTTCTGACAAAATAGTTTAAAAAGGCAAGATTAAAAAATTTTAGTATTCATTTGGAATACTTTCAAAATCATTTTTCGTAAAAGTTTATGATAAGATATTAACATAACCATTGTCTATTTTTGATTAAAACCATTTTTTCTAAAAATTTTAACAACAGCTAATAATGGCCGAATTTAACAAAGGTACTATAAAGTTAGGCCCTCCACCATAAAGTATAGTATAGTATATTTTACCTCTAAAAGATCTGTGACTTTGGTCACCCAATAGCAACTATCCTGATGTGACTCTATAGTATCAGATTCTATTTTGGAACTGTAAAGTACCAATAGGAACTATTTTGCTACCTATGTTGCCACTAAAATGCCACGATACTTTAAAGTTCCAGGCCACTGGAACTATTCTGGAACCTAGATTGCCTCTCTATGTATCCAGTTACTTTATTTAGGCATATTAGTGGCACTGGTGGGTGGCAGTAACTGATTCACTGGTACTATATAGTTTTTGCCACTATAGAGTAACAACAAAATGATACTGCCTAGTTCCAGTAACTACCCAAATGTTACTTTGACTTTGGGTGTTTACAGTTCCAATAAATGGTATCGGTGTACTAATTACTTTAAAAGAACTATATAAAGTAGCCTTACCCAATAAAGTAGCAATATTAGTACCAGGGTGTACCCCAGGTACTAAGGCTTCGTAGCAAATCCGAAACCGAAAGGATTTGGTACCATGTGTGTTACTTGAGCTACGTTCACTGATAAAAAACGTGATATTAAATCGATGCAACATGTGCTTGGCGAAAAGGATGCAAAATTATTCTCTTTTTACATGCTTTAACTAGATGCGATACTACAAGCTCCTTATTTGGTAAAAGTAAATCGGCAGCATATAGACATTTTTGGAAATGTGATGAATTTAGCATTTGCGCTACTCTGTTTGGATCAGAAAATGCAAACAGAAAAGAACTCATCGATATTGGCACCAAAGCATTGGTATCATTATAGGTGGAAATCCGAAAACAGAGACTCTGAACCTACTATAATCTCTACTTGAAAAAAATCACAACTGCCAAAAGTAAATTTAATATTCTAAGATTGCCACCTGCAGAAGATGCTGCTGTTCATCATCTTCTCCGCGTACATTTACAATGTCTTTGTAGGAAAACTATGAACACAAACACTGCCAATCCTGAAGAGTGGGGTTGGAACAAAGTAGGAGACCAACTATAATCCATAACATGTGAAATGAGCCCTACACCAGAGTTATTACTAAACATGATGCAAAACGGATTCAAATGAGCCATGTGGCAGTGGCAGATGTACGTGTCGTCGTTATGGTATCGAATGTTCTGTGATATGTTGTAACTGTTCTGGTAGAGATTGCACAAATAGTGCTCTGAATGAAAGTGATTTAGAAGAAACTGAAGAAGACTATTAGATTTAACTTTTCTCTTATGTAAGATGTAATATTGATGAAATACATATGCATTTGTATTATAAAACGCATTTTGATTTTCAACACTGCGTAAGCTTTCAGTTTCAGTCGGCTACCATTTTGTTATTTATTTTTATTTTTTAAAACCTTTATCATAATCTTTTTTAGCATGAAATTTTCTGTAATTTGAAACAACACGATTTTTTATAATTTGTTTAAAATGTTTTCAAGATGGCGGCCAAAAGAACTCATTTTGCACACTTAGATTCTTCGTCAAAAGGATACCAACAACGAACTAAAAAAATCAAACCCCGTCTTTGTGGGAATTAGTTCCACCTATCACCTGTTTTTTATATATATCTACTATACTATAAATGCTGCTTGGCCTATTAATTAATATAAAAACTGAATAGTGTTTCATTCTATAAGTGTAATTTAATATCCGTTATCTTCAGTAAATAAGATATTTCTCAAGTTGAGAGACATGACGAAATAAATGTATATCAGTTTCCATCTAAAATATCAAAATGCCATATAAATTGTTTATTTTGGATCAAATGCCTGACATTTGTATTTCTGGCAAGGATCACGGAATTTTTTGTACGAAAGATTTTTTTAATACAAACCACAAAAACTGTCGCGCTGTAGCTATATGCCCCTGCTTAAGAAGGACACGATATTATAAGACTAAACTGCTCTAGCACCCCACACAACACAAGGCTGTCCGAGGGACGTACTATGAAAAATCCCATTTAGTATTTGGGCTTGCCTATGGACATCCATTATATCCCAGTTTGTATACTTTTCGGCACTCTTTTGGTTATCCCTATGTCATAACTCGGTATCAGATAAAAGTAGTACGAGGGACGTCCTGAAGATCCCACCGAGGAACATAAAAAATAAGAAAACGCCACAACCAACATTTAGACAATATTGTTATACTTAAATTTTTAAAAAATTGAATTGTACAAATTTTTAGAATTTTTGTCAAATATGCACGTTTCTGAAATATTTGCACTAGCCTATTTTTCCTTATAACTTATACGTAATTTCTTGGGTTTATGGTCAGTTAAAAAATAAAATATTATTTTTTTATGATTAAGTTTATTAGCCATCGTCAAAGACACTACAATTTTATAAAAAAAAACAGAAATATTTTGTATGTATGGAATTAAGTGCTACTTAAAAAATTATAATATTTCAATAATAGAAATAAGCTAAACACATTCAATATTTAAAAACATTTGTAATGTTAAAAAACAAACTTCTTAGAAAAATGTAAAATAAATACCTATATTACTTTTGCAAATTTAATGATAGCCGAACATGAATTTTTAGGATGTAGCGCACTCCTACTTCTCTATTCTCTTCTTTGCCTCGCTCTTCTCTTTTGCACTTCTCGGATAATCTTTTAACAGCTTCTCTGCTTCGTTTTCCATGATACCCCTTCATGGGTGCAGCTAAAATAAACGTAGTTATTATTATTTGAACCACTATTATTAAAAAAATATATGAAAAATGGGCAAGATAAAAATAATGGAAATCATTGAAGGATATAGGTATGACCTATAACACTCAGTGAATAATAATAATTTACCGAATTAAAAATTAAAATTCATAAAGTACACTCTGGCAAATAGAATTTCAAGACAAAAGATTGAAATAGATCTCTGTATTTTCATGCAATCTGTCCACGTGTGTTCAGCTTGATATCGTATCATATCTTTCGTTTAAAAGTGTAATAAAAGTTTCAAATAATTATCTTAAAGCACAATATTTACTTACTTATTTTCATCCATAATTAGTTGCTAGTTGATTTTAAAATTATTAACTAAGTAGGCACATTATTTGTCGTCATTCTCAAATTCAATTTCATCAGGTTTATCGCCAAAGACAATACTTTCACGTGATTCACATTTTCTCTCCAAGCTGATTTCAGTATTCAATTCTTGAGCCAAATTAATATTTTATTTCGTAGGTTACTCTGTGATTGTAAAATACGGGAATGTGTATAAATCCTCATTTTTTTTAGTTTCCTTTGGCATTCTGAAAGTATAAAAAATCATATTAAATTTTTGTGGCTTCGAACACGACATTAATAACTAATTAAATATTTAATCATAATCAGAATTTTTAGTTTAAGTTTAATATGTTATGTTATATTTTTATACATTTGTACTCACTTTCTATAGTCTGGAATGAAGACATTCAAATAAAGCTGAACTAAATAGATAAAACACAAAGATACAACTTTAAAATATTCCATTCAGCCGCTAACAATAATTACACAGGCACATCAAATAAAAAAAAGTGTACATTTTCTGAGGTTTCACATATATGCTCCCATGTATTTTTGATCGCTGAATACGATCCCGATGTCAGTTTTGCTACATCAGATCAGGATTTTTTTTAAACCACGAAAAACGGGAAAACAGACCAGAATAGGGTTTAAAATATAAATTAAAGATTTTAAATAAGTAGACCATGTATTCGATGTATTTTTGACCGCTGAACACGATCCCGATGTCAGTTTTGCTCCATCAGGTCAGCGTTTATTGTTAACCTCAAAAAACCGGTTAAAATCGGCCAGAATTAGGTTTAAAATATAAATTAAAGATTTTAAATAAGTAGACCATGTATTCAATGTACACGGATGTATTTTAACGAGATCTGGAACTAGATTGTATTTTGATCTTATTCCGTTGAAGGGTTGGGGTAAATTGCGGTAAATGGGGGTAAATAGGTAAATCTAGCAAGTAAGAGTCCATAAAATTGGTATTTAGTATATGTAAGAGAAGCCAAGGTCTCAAACAATTTTTGGACATTAGCCACTCCCCATTACCATCCCACCCGTTATTGCAGGGGGTGAAAAAAGAAAATTGTGGTTTAGTGTGTATGTACAAGACCCAAGGGGCTCAAAAATTTTTTTTTACTTCATCTACCCCCACTACCACCTCCTACCCCCACTCCCACTACCGATGTGGCATATTGTTTGATGGGTTTTTGGGATAGACGAGTTCAAATATTATATTTAGTAGAAAAGTTCAAATATTATATTTGAATTCGTCTACCCTTAAAACGATATGCCACATCCGTAGTGGAAGTGGGGGGTGGGGGTATGGAGAGGTAGTGGGGGTGGATGAAATAAAAACATTTTTTTAGGCCGTTGGTTCTTGTACACGCATTAAATCACAATTTTATTTTTTTCACCTCCTTCAATAAAGGGTGGGGTGGTAATGGGGCTGGCTAGTGCCCAAAAATTTTTTGAGCCCTTAACTTCTCTTACATATACTAAATATCAATGCTATGGACTCCTACTTGCTCGATTTACCTATTTACCCCCATTTACCCCAATTTGCCCTAACCCTTCAATGGAATAAGATCAAAATATAATCTAGTTCCAGATCTCATTAAAATACATCCGTGTACATCGAATACATGGTGTACTTATTTAAAATCTTTAATTTATATTTTAAACCCAATTCTGGCCTGTTGTAACCTGTTTTTCATGGTTAACAAAAAATGCTGACCTGATGGAGCATAACTGACATCGGGATCGTATTCAGCAGTCAAAAATGAATCGAATACAGGGTCTACTTTTTTAAATCTTTAATTTATATTTTGAACCCTATCCTGGCCTGTTTTCCCATGTTTTTCGTGGTTAAAAAAAAAATCCTGACCTAATTTTGCAAAACTGACATCAGGATCGTGTTCAGTGGTCAAAAATACATCGAATACATCGTCTATTTATTTAAAATCTTTAATTTATATTTTAAACCCTCTTCTGGCCTGTTTTCCCCTCTTTTTCGTGGTTAAAAAAAAGCCTGACCTGATGGAGCAAAACTGGCATCGGGATGGTGTTCAGCGGTCAAAAATACATGGGAGTATATATGTGAAACCTCAGAAAATTTACACTTTTTTTATTTTGTGTGTTATTATTTAAATATTTGAGAAAATAAAAACTAATAAAGCATGGTTGTTGTATGTTTGGAGTATTTTCTATTTGCTTTGGCCTGGTCAGTTTGGCCGCCCGGAAATCAAAATTGTACTTTATTTATTTATTAGAGATCTAATATTAGGGTACATTTTGAGAAGATTTTGGTCTCTTCATCGGATGTGCGTTCTTAATCGAGATGTTAGTCGACATAGTTAATGTCAAAATGAAACCTATTCAAGATAGCCCATTGACATCCATAAAATGATATCCCGGGACTTACTAAAATGGGCTGTCTTGGAGCATCCTAAAATAGGATATCCTAAAAGGTACATCCGTTTCTCTATTTATTTTACGTACTGAGATATCCAGGTACATCAATTTGTCATCCCATATCCTGATTGTGCTGCGTGGGACAGTAACATTAATTTTGAAAAATGACTTAATTGTGATGTTAAAGAAAACTTATATAGTCTGGGCAATAAGAGTGGACAGTAAACAGATAGTAAACAGTAGACAGTAAACCCATTGGCGCAAATGCCATTACCATTGGCGGAAATGCTTCGTAAATTCCATAATTTGCATTTTCTGTTATTTACTTAATAATACAGGGTCGCTGATATGCATGGAAACGGTCACTTATCTCCTAAAGTAAGATAGCTAGCGAAAAATGTTAAGACACGAAAGTTTTTAGGGTTTTTTAAAGTCTATTACAGTAAGTAAAAACTAAGTATACAGGATCAGTCAAAAAGTCATGACGAAACAAAGTTGCATGAAACGAAAAAATGTATTTTTTAATGAATGCCCTGGATATTTTAAATTTTATGAAAACAATAGTTATGCCAGAAAAAAAAAAGAGAAAACACGTTTTAATAAACAACAAATATTTTCTTTGGAATTATATTTTACCCCCGACAGTAATGAATTCCCTGAAAAAATATTTGTAGTGAATCTAAAAGGTTGTTGGGAGGACTAGTGGAAATTTCATGCCTTATCTTTTCTTGCAACTCTTCGATATTTTGCGGCCTATTTTTGTAGACTACATTTTTTATGTGATCCCACAGAAAAAAATCAATCGGGGTCATATCGCGAGACCTAGCTGGTCATTCTATTATCCCCTGCGTCCAATCTATTTACCAGAAAAAGTTTTCTGTAGATATGTCCGTACAACAATTCCAAATTCTTAATGCGAATAAAGAATGTGGAGAAGCCCCATCTTGAAACCATATTTGTTCTGCCAGTAAATTGGGATTGATTGGGAATAATATGCTCTTGCAAAAGTAATAAATATCGTTCAGAGGTCAAATTTCCATTTATAAAATATGGCGTGTCCACGAATAATGCCACACCAAACATTTACTTGTTGTGGTCACTGGGTGTGAACTTCCTCCATCCAATGTGGATTTTGGTCTGACTAATACCTACAATTGTGTCGGTTTACGTGCCCGTTTATACAAAATGTAGATTCATCAGAAAACAATATGTGGTTGACAAAGTTGACATTTTCATTTGATTTATCCATAACACTCCACAGAACTCGATTCTATGAATAAAATCATCTTCACTCAATTCTTGTAACAAATTAATTTTATATGGATGGAATTTTTCCAGTTTGCAAATTTTTTTAATGGAATATCGACTCATATTATGATTTGTTGTGTCGAATTTATTGGATTCTTCACCACATCTACATGACATTCTGACAAATAATTTTCTTCATTTGTAATGCTTACCGGTCACTTTTTGGTCGATCTTTGACACCTCCAATTTCATGAAAACGCTGCAATGTTTTGAAATGGTTGATTTGGAAAGAGGTTCCCGATCGGGATGCAATTCTTTAAAAATATTCACTACTTGGTCACAACTTTCTCTTCTATCACCATATCCTATGATCATTAAAATTTCAATACGCTCGGTTTCACTTAAACGTGCCATTTTTGCGCGAAAATAATTCACAATAAATGTACTTTTTGACATCTGTTGTCAAAATCATCATTGTTAGACAAAAGAACGACGCGGCGTTGTTATGGAGCTAGGGAGGGTGCCACTATGCCGTAGGGGTTTTAGCTCGGTTGGAGTCCGGCACTACCCAGCGTGATAGATCCAGGGCGGTGGGTGTTCATTAGGCTGGAGCGAGAGTAGGCACTAAAAAACAAATGTATGCAAAAGATGCGTTTTGAGATTCTTAGTCACCCAAAAAAAAAATCCGGATGTCCTAAGATGATTTCTTCGTCTGCCGAAATGACTTTGAAAATTGAAAAAAAACAAAAAAAATCGAAAATAGATAAAACACCCAACCATGCAACTCAAAATGCCTAATTTTTCTTCAAAAACTATGCAGAACTCACCACATGGATGTGGTTGCATCTCGAGTTCCATTCCCGCCCGTAAAGTAAAGACTTCTATTTTATTTGTCCTAGAACTTGCAAAAATTGTTTTCTTGTTTCAAATTGTGGCAAAATTTCTCTTGATTTGATACAAGCCCTTATGAACCCGTCTCGTGCTTCGGTGTCATAAACTGCTAGAGAGGCTTCGGTGACTAATGCATCGCTCCACTGTCTGTGAATGGCAAGGAAATTTTGCCAGTGTTATTTCATGACGCAGCGGTAATTCGTTAGTGTGGAGTAAATAAATCATCCACTGCAATGGCTTCCTTAGATCAGATTCTAAACCTCGACTGACTGGGATTCTGTGTATGTGTGTCATGTGTGATGTGTGTTGTATTAATACACGTCAATCAGAAGTGGGGACACTGCGCAACGTACAATTGAAGCGTTCTTTGAAAATATAAATGAGTATAAATCTTGATAGCATCATTCATTTATTAACAAATTCATTAAAAATTTTGAATTTTGGGAGCTCTGATTTTAGTCACTTATTTAGGTCTATAATAGGCACCTTTTAAGCATACAGGGTGTTTAAGTTTCAAAATTAAAAAAAAATCGTTCCACCTTAGTGTTCATGATGGATTTCCCCTCCTCCCCCCCCACTCATTGCAAAAAAGTATATCATGTTGTAACCCCTACTTGGTACAAGTAGGGGCACGTGCGTGGCGGCAGCCCTTCGTCGGTGAGCCTTAGGGTGGTTCGAATGGAAATTTGGTAAAGCTTGGGCACCACTTTGTCTTTTAGGCAAGACCAAGAAAACTCCTATACTTTTTCTAGTAAATAAATTATATGGCTTTTCAAATTTTTTATTAAAACACCATTTTGTTTAAACAAGTTTCAAATAACTAGCGGAGGCCAGCAAAGGGTAAACTTATATAATTAATTCAATTAACGCAAAAGTTTGTAACAACACTATCAAAGAACCGTATGTAGATCTACATTCGTTTACAAACTGTGATTAATTTAATTATTTGATTCATCCGAAAAACAGTATAATCTATTTAGTTGTTGCCAAATAAATATTGATGTTCTTATTGCAGAAGTATAACTGAATTTATTTGTCAAAAAATTTATTTAATTTCTCGCAGCAACACCGGTTTCTTTCGAGGTTTCTCTTATCCCAAAATACTTGCACAGCATTAATTAGGAAATATATGGTTGGGTCTGACCTTAAATATCCTGAACTCCGGAAGAACTTCTGGTAGGGTATTTTCCAGCGTTCGACAGCGCTCTTATGCCATAAATTAATTATATTAACACTATCTTAGTGGTACTTGTATAAGGCGAATACAGCAGTGTGCATATGAAAGACTGGCGGTAACAATTAAACCAGTAGGTAGGTAGGCCGTCTAATCTAAAAAATATTAAAAAATATTTGAGCATCTCTTCGAGTAAACTCATTCAAAAAAGTTAATTTTAAATTAAAGGTAACATACCTTCTACTGAGAATGGCCTATTAAATTTACACTAGGACACAGTCTAGCAGACATTAATTTCAAATATAATTTTACAGGCAAGTATGGCTGTTGCCTTGTTCAATCAATCTCTTATCAAAACCTATCGGCTCCACTTTCCTTAGAAATCCTTTTAGAAAAACGCCTGTTAATTAAGATTAGTATTTGCGCATGAAACGTCACTACGTTTCCGTAGCAACTAAGATAGTTTACCTCGTTCCTGTAGTTTCTATTTAATTCCGGCACTATAGTAGGCAACTTATAATACTCTTTAGATTGAAAAAGGCGACAATAGAATAAATCTCTTGAGCTGCCGTTGACACGTATTAATCATCAAATAAAATAAATACAATTTTGAATCTATCTAGGTAAACCTAGTCATATTAACCCACATTTATAAAATGGTTAAAAGTAGCGTTACACTCGCCCCCTTCCATCGGAAGAAAAATAGGAGTGGAACACGACTATTTTTCGTCATTAAGCTAACCTCCGATAATTCATTAATTCTAACTCCTGCTGTATAATTATTAACTACTACTGCAATTTTTAGCTACAGCTAAACCGTAGAAACTATCACTTAAAAATTAAAACTTTACTAATACTAGGAATTTAAAGATAGGCCGGCCTAATTTTAATTAATACCTAATTTACGTACTAACTTAATAAACTAATTTATACCTATAGATTGCGCAATCTTAACCTAAGTTACCGTAATGTTCTTTAGATTTTTACCTTCACGGTACTCTAACAAAATCTACTAAGTTTCCCAATTATCGAGAAGTGTAAACATAAATAACAGATGCGCCTAGCAGAATTCTGCATTCAGAAAATTAGTCACGCATTACTTTACGTTTACTACAAAAACATGAAGGACTACCAATATCCACATCACATAAATCATCACATAAACGGCCCATTACTCATTATAATTTTATTGTGATAAATGAAACGTCCACTTCTTAATACACACTCTTTAATTTTGCGATTTTGTCTTTACCGACTCATCATCTACATCAGTTGACTCCACGTCATAATCCATATCCGACAACGATTCATGATATGGCTTTAAATCTTGGATATGCCACTCGCCGGCATTACTACCGTCCTCATTTTTAAGAACATAGACTAACTTTGATTTTTTTTTATAAACTGTACAAAGAACATATCTCGGAGCTAGTTTTTGAGAGAAATTTTTAGCGGCATCAGAAAGTACCATATTTCGTCTCCAAACCTTATCGCCCACATAGAATTCTAAATCACGACGTCTCAAATTATAATGTTTTGCGTTTCGTTCATGCGCAGCATGCAACTTCTCTTGCACATCCTTGTAAATGTCTGCAAGTTTACTTAGACTTTGGCCCCAACTTTCGTAATCTCTTACTTGAAAGTCCTCATTACCTACTTTTCCATAATATTTGCCATTACAGGGAACTATCCTACCGAAGTTCAAGAACGCAGGACTATATCCTGTTACCTTGTGAACCGACGTACGTATCGCATAACCTATTTTTCCAATCTCTTTATCCCAAACTTTGTGATTATTCTCAATATAACTGCGAATAGCCGTACAAATCGTGCGATTTGACCTTTCCACGAAATTTGCTTGTGGGTGGTAGTATGCTGTGTACCAAAACTGCGAATCGTATTCTTTTACTAGTTTTTTAAGGGATTTACTAATAAATTGTCTCCCATTATCAGATATAATGTGCTGTGGGACTCCGTAAACCAAAAAAACTTCATTTTCTACGAACCGAGTTATACTAGAAGCAGTAGCTTTACGTAGGGGACATAACAGGGGATATTTCGTAAACCAATCACTTACAACGAGTAGGTATTGGTAGCCGTTGATACTCCTTGGTAATTGTTGCAAACTGTACTAACGATTGGTGACTATAAATGATTAGAAAATGCTTTTGTACCTTGTATTGATGTTTTCTTTAATATAAATTGGTTCACTACAAAATACGTAACTTATACATCAAAATGTGAAAAATATATCTGACAGATTTCAATACTGTCAACTGGTGGTTAGTACAGTTTCAACATTTGGCGACCGTGACAGGACTATTATTGGAAACACGCTGGTGATTATTAGAAAATACAAATCTCAATCTAAAAATGGAAAAATTGAAGAAATCCCGGACTTACACACGTTCTGCGTTTACGAGGGCACATACTCAATTCGTTAACGAATACAACAAGGAAACAACTGTATTGCGGGAAGTAAATATAGCTTTCAATTTATTAAAAGATACGGCTAGAGAACTCGAAGTGCTCAATGAAAAGATATTTGATCTAATGATTGGGGCAGATACAGCTGAGGCAGAAGTTAACCTAGAGATTGAGAATGTAGATGAATATAAAATAAGATTTATACGGGCTGATGTGGACGCTGCAGCATTAAGTGTAAGACAGATAAACGTTACTCAAGGTAATTGTGTTAATCAACAGGGACCTAAACGAAATTATACATTACCAAAAATTAAGTTTCAAAAATATGGAGGAGACTTGAAAGAGTGGCTTCACTTCTGGGGTCAATTTAGGAAGATTCACGAGGACGCTAATATGAGTAAAGACGACAAATTCTATTATCTTTCCCAACATATACTCCTAGGTTCTAAAGCAAGTGAACTGGTTGGTAGTTTCCCACCCGTAGGTGCTATGATTGAGAGTTTGAAGAATAGATTTGGAAGAGATGAGCAATTAGTGGAGTTTTACGTACGCGATCTTCTGAAATTGGTTTTAACAAATGCTGTGAAGTCAAATGAAAAAACACCTCTGTCCAAGCTATATGATCAACTTGAGACACATATTCGTTCATTGGAATCATTAGGAGTTAATACGGATACCTGTTCAGCTATGCTATATCCATTGGTTGAGTCGTCGTTACCTGAAGATATTCTTCGGACTTGGCAGAGACAATCAAGTATGAGTAACACTGTGTGACGTGTCCCTAATGGCAAAATTAAGAACACCCCAAGTATGCCCGAAAGCCCAAAGTGAAGAGCGGGTGTGAATTCGTTTTCTTATTCTGAATTTTAGAATTTTGGGGTGCACCGGTTAAACTACCCTGGGCGCCAGCCAATTGTTAAAATTGACAGAGGTGTATAGGCAAAACTAAATTAAACCTCAAGATAATAGTGAAAAATTTACTAAAAAAATTTAGTGAGTAAGTATATGACAAAGTATATATAGGAATGTATAAAACAAGCTTAAAACTAATTCGTGTATATGTATGAAATGGATAAATAATTGGGACAATAAATATAATACAACATTAAAATTAAACTGACAAACAATAGAGATCAACAACTGTCAGCCACTAATCCTTATAGCAGTTATGTATTATGTCAAACGACCTACTTATCACTTGCCCCGTGTGCCAAGTGTCCATAAGGGTAAGCAGAAGCAGAAAACAACCAATGTGATATAAGACGCAAGTTAATATAACCTCAAATATTCAAATACAGCTGATATAAATATAAAATGCACGCTTTGGAATTTCGTGTAAGCTTTTTACAAAATAAATTAAGCACACTAAACCAGCAACGATTATGTACAATGTATAAAGTAAGTATTTAATTATACACGTCTAATAATAATGTGATGTGTAAAGACATATGACATGATGAAAATTCTATTTTAGCTACAAGTCAAAAGGTGTGGTATATTAATACTCGTTGAACGGCCGTTTATCGAGTTCACATGAAACTTTTAATTATTATAACACATATGGATTTAATCAATCATTATCCAGCGGTATACTATTAGGACGAGACACAAAATTACCATCGACTAAACTAAATATTAATATTATTGAAAGGTAACAAATCCACTATTCTCGTAAACAAGATATGAATAATAAATTGCTTAGTTAACTTGCTTTTTTACTACACCGCGAGCTTCTATAGTAATAACGTAGCACTATCGTTACTTGTAGATATGCTGTACGCTGGTTGTCTGCAACTTCTGGTGGACAACAAAATAAATGCCAAAATTACTTACAATACGTTGGTGATACTTGAGGACAATCCAAGAAAAATTACGGTACTTGCTTACTTCTCGGTTTTACCATGAGACCATGATTAACAGGCGTAAGGCTGATGATCTCCAGGGTGCCCCGAAACAAAACAATGTGTAGGCGATTTCTCTAATATTCTCTTGACTCCAGCCAAAGCAGTTCCAAAATTAATTTACCACAGACAAACAAAATCTAATATATATATATATGTTTCTACGCAGATCAGCGTACTATGTTTAACAAGGAGATTACGACAAGTTTCATTGAGGTAATAAACAAAAGTACGAGCCTCTTGAAATAGGTATCTCGGAACGAGCCTAAAAATATAATTCCGTTTAGGTATCGAATTATATGAAATTTATATCAAAATTGATAGGGAAAATTAAATAAGACATACCTTAGTTTGTTATTAGGCGTTTTTCCCAAAAATTGTTAAAATTAAGGAAGATGTTCTTCACAATTTTTAAATTGCCAGCATGGCTGCTCTTTCTTGGACAAAAAGGCCCTTTTTTGTTAGCTTTTTACTTTTCAGCAAAAAATTCTGTTTGCCAACTTAAATTAATTACTAAGAGAATCCACTATGTTTGAAATTTGAATTTAAAAGAAAGATAATAAAATAATAGTAACTATCTGTATGTGATAATAAAATTGTCTGCCTTAGCTGTAAATAATACCTTAATAACAAAATACATTTTAGCCTACAAATTGTTCCTTTTCAGGTACCAAAAGAAAATTAAATTTGGCAAGAAAATTCCTACAACCTTTCTTTGAGCCCCTGACATGATTTAGGGAAATAGTTTTCATATTAAGAACAATAATAAGTAAATCGAAGCTCTACACTCTTAGACAAAATACTTAATCTTAATATAGGTATTACTGGTTGCATACCTAAGAGGATATAAGAATATTATTCCACCAAATGTGAATAATATGGGTTGTAAATTTTTATTATACAGGGGAATCAAAATGTAACTGTTACACACCCCCTCTTCTTACCAAAAAAAAAATATATAATATATATTTTTTTTTGAACGTGTGTAATATTTTGTAGGTTAAATAATCCTATGCTAATTTAATCTATAATCTAATCTACATTCTAAACCTAGAGTCATAATCGGGATTTTGAAAATATTGCTAGCAATTATTTGATTTGACGAAATAGGGTAAGATTTACGTCAACAATAAATTTAATCATTCATTCTTCAAACATCAATTCACTGCCACAAACATACTTAGATTCATTCAAGTCAAATCCGGTTCTGCGCCTTGGTAAGGCTTAAGGTCTTTTACATGAAATTTCCCGACGTTTTTACCATCAGGACCAATTAGTTCATAGACAAGCTTTGACACAACTTTACCAACAGTGCACAAAATAAACTTAGGCGCTAATTTAGCAGCAAAGTGCTCGGCACGATTTGATAGGGCAAAATTCCTTTTCCACACTTTATCACCAACGTGATATACGTCAGCAGGTCTTTTCCTTAAATTGTAGTGACGAGCATTTTTTCTATATGCTTCTGCCAAATGATGACGGACATCAGCATAAAGTTGGGGAAGCTTGTCAATTTCTCTTCCATACTCCTCTCTATTAATATTGTTCATGTCCAAATTTTCTACGTTCTCTAGCTTTCCATAATATTCACCGTTAGCAGGTACATATCGACCGAAATTCAAAAATGTCGGGGTATGACCCGTTGCTTCGTGAACAGCTGTTCTCAGAGCAAAACCAATTTTGTGAATTTCTCGATCCCAGGTACGGTGATCAATGCCATCAATATACGAACGTATTGCTGCTTCTAGGACGCGGTTGACGCTTTCTACGGCATTTACTTGTGGGTGAAAATTTGCATTATAATATATTTTGACACCGTACTCATCTGCTAGTTTCTGAAAACTATTAGCAGTGAACTGTGTGCCATTGTCACATGCTATTACTTGCGGAGTTCCATATACTAATAAGACTTGTTCCTCTAAAAATTTCACTATATGAGAGGTCTTTGCATCTCTCAAAGGATGTAACAAACAATAATTGGTAAAGTAATCTGATACCAGCAACAGATAACAAAAACCATTTTTAGATCGCGGCAAAGGTCCAAGCAGATCTACTGAAACATACTGCCAAGGAAAGCTCACCTTCTTAGGATGTCCCATGAAACCGGGTCTAGTAGAAGTGCTTACCTTTTGCGCAGCACACGTTTTACATGATCTGACGTACTTTCTTACGTCTTGCAACAAACGCGGCCAATAATAGAGCTGTCTGATCCTATGAACAGTTTTATAAATACCCAAATGTGCGCTCTTAGGATCTTCATGACATGCCTTATAAACGTTATACCTTTCACCTTTCGGAACTACTAGTTTCCAATCACAAAGATTAGTCCGGAAACCAAAGTCAAAGGGAAGATGTTTGTATAACAAATTATCCTCTACTTTAAAATCAGGATATTGATCTGGAGATTTGACAACTTTCAGCATCAACTCCTTATACCACTTATCTGTCTGAGCATTTGCCTTATCAATAGTCAATAAACAAGACTCAAGCGGTGCTCGAGATAGAGCGTCTGCTACGACATTCAAGGAACCCTTGCGGTGCACAATTTCCATGTCATATTGGCTGAGTCTCATGGCCCATCTTGCCAGTCTTCCGGTTGGATTTTTTAAATTATTCAACCACTGTAAAGAGGAGTGATCCGTAATCACAGTAAAGTGTACCCCGTCAATGAACGGTCTGAATTTTTCTACAGAAGTTAACACGGCATATAGTTCTAACTCACTAACGGTATATTTCCTTTCAGCTTCTGTCAATGTCTTTGAAGTATATGCTATCACGACTTCTCTACCTCCAATCCGCTGCAAGAGTACGCCCGCGACTCCTACCGTTGAAGCGTCACACTGCACGTAGAATGGTTTCGAGAAATCTGGTGATGTCAACACTGGGGCTGAAACTAGCGCCTGCTTAAGTTCTCTAAAGGAATTCTCCGCTTCTTCATTCCATGCAATTTTCTGCGACTTACGACGGCCTTTGATTAAACTATTAATAGGTGCACAAATAGTTGCAAAGTTTTGAACAAAGCGTCTGTACCAACTACACATCCCCATAAATCTTTTTACCTCGGTGGCGGTTTTAGGTACTGGATACTCTAACATAGCTTTCACCTTTTCTGGATCAGTACGCAAGCCTTCCCGATCGACAAGGAACCCTAAATATCTCAAACTAGGTAAACAAAATGAACATTTATCTATGTTAATCGTCAAGTTCGCATCACGAAGTCTCTCAAACACTATATTCAATATATCGATATGTTTATCAAATGAAGATGTTGCCACTATCACGTCATCAAGGTAAACGAACACGAATGGATCTAAATCCGGCCCCAGAATACAATCCATCAACTTTTGCTGTGTTTGAGCGGCATTACACAACCCAAAAGGCATAACACAAAACTCAAACAGACCACGTCCTGGCACAACAAAAGCGGTCTTTTCGCAAGACGCGGGATCCAGTGGAATTTGCCAAAATGCGGACTTCAAATCAATGCTACTTAGAAACTGTGCTCCTGACAGTTTGTTTAGTATGTGATCAACAATTGGCAGAGGGTATGCACATTTCTTGGTCACCGAATTAAGCTTCCTACCATCAAAACAAAAACGTGGCTCACCATTAGATTTTTCCACAATCAGGACGGGACTAGCCCAAGGACTACTTGAAGGACGGACGACACCTAGTTCTAGCATCTTATCTAATTCTTTGTTTAGTATTTCTAATTTATAAGGCGACATAATGTGATGCCGTTGTTTGATGGGTTCAACATCTCCCGTATCTATTTTGTGAATAATTTTATTTGTTCGACCTAATTTTGAACCAGAAAGAGTACGAAAGGTTTCAATCATACAATCTAATTGAATAGTCTAATCCACATTCAACTCTGACCTTGAACAAATTCTGTTTATGACAGAAAGATTCTTTTCACAATCTGTGAAACTTTGAGATGTGTCTAAGTAGTTTTTTCCAACAAAATATGAGTTAGTCTTAAAATCGATAGTGATATCAAAAAGTCGACAAAAATCGGAACCTAAGATAAGACTATGAGAAAGAGATGGCACTACCAAAACCTTGACCAATTTTTCAACTTCTCCAAGCTTAACCGGAAGATTCACATAACCATTTACCCGTTGAGCCGATCCATCTGCAGTGTTAATATTTAAGTCTGAGGACTCCAGGACTGTTAACCCAAAAATTTCCAACAAGTGGACTCCACTTTTTCCAACTACTGAAATACTTGCACCGCTGTCTAAGAGAGCGATAACCGACCTGCCAAAAATCTGCACCGCAACATACGGCCTATTATCATTTTCTCTTTCGACAAACACAATATTAGATACATCTAGATTATTACCTGAGCTACTTTCTCTAGACTTTTTCGGTGGAGAATTAGTTCGTGACTTATAAAAAGCTGCAACTACCTCGAGCCACTTTTTCCAATCTAATAAATATTTTTTATTGTAATTAGATTTTTGTGAGATACTGGCTAAGGAAAGACAACGGTCTATCTGCCGCTTTCCTTTCGTCCGTTTTTTGAACAATTCGGACAATTTGGACGAATTACATTTTTCCGACCACATCCATAGCATGTAGGACCTTGTACTTTCCCACAATCACGCTGTAAATGACCCACTGCCTTGAACTTAAAACAATAAATTTCTGCTACCTGTCTCACATTATTATTATGCAATCTCCTCTGAGTATTGCCTACAACACGATGATCGGAAACATGAGAATCGAAATGATTAACAGATCTACGACTAACTACATTGCCAGTGCGACGATTAGAAACATTGTCAGCACTACTATTGGCAGAGGTATTACCATTATGGCGCTTGACGTCACCACCACGACTAGTACTCACTTCTTGTCTATCAGACGTACAGCAAACATGTCGGCAAGGTGAAAGTTCAGCCGTGTTATGTTCCACAATAGGATCATATGCAAGACTTGGTTCTAACAAAGATATATTTTTCTTGGGAGGTGGCTGAAATGAATTTTTAACTCGCTCAGATTCCTCTAGTAATCTACAAGTTTGAAGCAAACTCTTTACGCTAGTAATATTTTGCAATGCCAGATGGGACTGATATAGTGGTAAAACCCTAGACTTTATTATTCGTAACTTCTTTTCTTCCGAAGGTTTTTCAGACAAACAATCGAAAAGATTCTCCATGATAGAGATATAAATAACAACAGGTTCATCCCCATGTTGAGTACGCTTTTCTATCTGCTTCCACAGCTCGTCGTCGTATTCACTGGACAGAAAGTCAGTCTTAAGCGCTATAATAAGTGATTCCCAAGAGTCAAATCGTCTTTGCCTAAGCTGAGCCCTGTACCACTCCAAAGCATAATCCTCAAAAAGATCAGAAGCTGCCTCAAAAAGTCCTTCCTTTGTACACCGTCTAGCTATCCTGAGTTCCTCGACACGCTGTAAAAATGAATGAAGAGATCCTTTATCTGACCTACCACTAAACTTAACAGCCCACTTATAAACTGGAACAGATTTCGACCCTTCTGCAGTAGCAGTACTACGAACCACATTTCTACGACCTGCTTCTTCACCTCTCTGATGTCTCTCGATAACCTCTGACATATCTTCTTCCAAGGCTGAAACGACAACGATATTATCACCTCGATAGTTAGAAATATCATCATTGAGATCCTCTGGTATTCTCCGAATTCTGCCTAAAACATGGTTGATCCTACTACGTATTCGAAAACCAAGTTCTACGTTTACCCCATCAAAATTGTTGACCAAATCTGAGATGGAAGCTATACTTTCATCTAATTCCTTTTTCTCAAAATCAAAATCAAAGTTTGGTGTTTTATATAGAAAAACCTGTGGTCTAGCTAAGTCTTTTCTTAATTCTCTACGAAGATATTTTCTTTTTAAAGTAATATCAACCCTATCCGTAGCCACATTTCGAATCCTAAGCTCATAATTTAATTCATTTGTTCTAAGATGTACCGGGTCCATTTCATAATTAGCCATATTTGATATGCAAAGTAATAAATTTCAAGAAACAAAAAATATTAAGTTATCTATTATAATGATTTCCCAAAAGCGCACGCAATAACGACAGATCCAGTAGTGAACTACGTTAACCGAGGACGTTAAAAAAATGTACAGTTTAAAACTGCTAAAATTATATACCTATTTGATCGTAGTGAACCGTAACAGTAACATATAATTTACCATATATTCGTATACAATAGTAAGAACATCAAAATATTTTAAAATTGTGTCAACAGTCACTTTCTACCACCCTGTATAACAAACTTTGTATACAAAACTTTATATCAATCTAAACTCCTTAGACTTTAGTGAATTTATCATCAACCAGTTGAATTTTTTTTGTAATAATCGTAGAAATAAATAAAAACCAATACGCTATATATCTAGTATAAAAATTTTTGCAAAATTACACCAAGGTTGTAAGTCACATTCTTGACTGTGAAATACCTACAGCACCACCATACATACACGAATATTAATGCTCTAAGAAATTTAATCTATTTTGCCTATATATTAAAAGTAAATGATATTAAAAGTAGTTTACCTTATTTTTTACAGATTACAAATGCCCCCGTTTTAAGCAAAACAATTCAGAAATAAACAAATATTACCCCTTAGTGGGTGCAACAAATTCTCTGGCCCCTAGTTGATGCGCCAAATATACTTGTGACGTGTCCCTAATGGCAAAATTAAGAACACCCCAAGTATGCCCGAAAGCCCAAAGTGAAGAGCGGGTGTGAATTCGTTTTCTTATTCTGAATTTTAGAATTTTGGGGTGCACCGGTTAAACTACCCTGGGCGCCAGCCAATTGTTAAAATTGACAGAGGTGTATAGGCAAAACTAAATTAAACCTCAAGATAATAGTGAAAAATTTACTAAAAAAATTTAGTGAGTAAGTATATGACAAAGTATATATAGGAATGTATAAAACAAGCTTAAAACTAATTCGTGTATATGTATGAAATGGATAAATAATTGGGACAATAAATATAATACAACATTAAAATTAAACTGACAAACAATAGAGATCAACAACTGTCAGCCACTAATCCTTATGGCAGTTATGTATTATGTCAAACGACCTACTTATCACTTGCCCCGTGTGCCAAGTGTCCATAAGGGTAAGCAGAAGCAGAAAACAACCAATGTGATATAAGACGCAAGTTAATATAACCTCAAATATTCAAATACAGCTGATATAAATATAAAATGCACGCTTTGGAATTTCGTGTAAGCTTTTTACAAAATAAATTAAGCACACTAAACCAGCAACGATTATGTACAATGTATAAAGTAAGTATTTAATTATACACGTCTAATAATAATGTGATGTGTAAAGACATATGACATGATGAAAATTCTATTTTAGCTACAAGTCAAAAGGTGTGGTATATTAATACTCGTTGAACGGCCGTTTATCGAGTTCACATGAAACTTTTAATTATTATAACACATATGGATTTAATCAATCATTATCCAGCGGTATACTATTAGGACGAGACACAAAATTACCATCGACTAAACTAAATATTAATATTATTGAAAGGTAACAAATCCACTATTCTCGTAAACAAGATATGAATAATAAATTGCTTAGTTAACTTGCTTTTTTACTACACCGTGAGCTTTTATAGTAATAACGTAGCACTATCGTTACTTGTAGATATGCTGTACGCTGGTTCTCTGCAACTTCTGGTGGACAACAAAATAAATGCCAAAATTACTTACAATACGTTGGTGATACTTGAGGACAATCCAAGAAAATTACGGTACTTGCTTACTTCTCGGTTTTACCATGAGACCATGATTAACAGGCGTAAGGCTGATGATCTCCAGGGTGCCCCGAAACAAAACAATATGTAGGTGATTTCTCTAATATTCTCTTGACTCCAGCCAAAGCAGTTCCAAAATTAATTTACCACAGACAAACAAAATCTAATATATATATATGTTTCTACGCAGATCAGCGTACTATGTTTAACAAGGAGATTACGACAAGTTTCATTGAGGTAATAAACAAAAGTACGAGCCTCTTGAAATAGGTATCTCGGAACGAGCCTAAAAATATAATTCCGTTTAGGTATCGAATTATATGAAATTTATATCAAAATTGATAGGGAAAATTAAATAAGACATACCTTAGTTTGTTATTAGGCGTTTTTCCCAAAAATTGTTAAAATTAAGGAAGATGTTCTTCACAATTTTTAAATTGCCAGCATGGCTGCTCTTTCTTGGACAAAAAGGCCCTTTTTTGTTAGCTTTTTACTTTTCAGCAAAAAATTCTGTTTGCCAACTTAAATTAATTACTAAGAGAATCCACTATGTTTGAAATTTGAATTTAAAAGAAAGATAATAAAATAATAGTAACTATCTGTATGTGATAATAAAATTGTCTGCCTTAGCTGTAAATAATACCTTAATAACAAAATACATTTTAGCCTACAAATTGTTCCTTTTCAGGTACCAAAAGAAAATTAAATTTGGCAAGAAAATTCCTACAACCTTTCTTTGAGCCCCTGACATGATTTAGGGAAATAGTTTTCATATTAAGAACAATAATAAGTAAATCGAAGCTCTACACTCTTAGACAAAATACTTAATCTTAATATAGGTATTACTGGTTGCATA
The DNA here is from genome assembly GCA_936432065.2 of Rutpela maculata. Taxonomy (NCBI): domain Eukaryota; kingdom Metazoa; phylum Arthropoda; class Insecta; order Coleoptera; family Cerambycidae; genus Rutpela; species Rutpela maculata. The sequence goes on along the minus strand of OW386286.2, from coordinate 80,799,078 downwards.
CCTAAGAGGATATAAGAATATTATTCCACCAAATGTGAATAATATGGGTTGTAAATTTTTATTATACAGGGGAATCAAAATGTAACTGTTACAACTGTGACTGTGACAGTTACAGCAGGTGCTACTGCTCCTGCTGTAACTGAAGTAAATAATGCGGTAGCACTTCCCAGTTCTAAAGATCGTTTAGTCAGGTTAATGAATTTTCTAAGAGCAGAAGTAGAAAATGAGCAAAGAATTTCTATGGCAATGGCCGGATTTGGTTTAAAAGGTGAAGATACAGCTCAGTTAGTCTTCAAAAATAAAAAAAAGCAAAAGTATGAGAATAATATTGAATCTCGACAAAATGTTCCTACAGCTACAGCTCTTTTCGCTGCAAGAGAGAATAAAATATTCAAATGCATATTCTGTAGTAGTAACCATGACAGTTCTCAATGTGGAATGGCCAAGAAATTGTCTTTGGAAGAAAGACAAGAAGCTGTCAAAAAGAAGAATGTATGTTTCAGTTGCCTCAAACCACGACACAATAGTAGATGGTGCAAGTCTAAGGAAAAGTGTGCATGGTGTGGAGGAAAACATGTACTTTTAATGTGTCGAAACTTGGACGGGACAACGAAACCGGCTTCAAATTCTGCTACACCGGTGACAGAGAGTAACCTAGCTAACCTCTCAGTTAATACAGAAGTATTCCTACAGACGCTTTGCGTTAAGTTACGAAACCAGAACAAGGAGCAAATCGTTCGAACAGTATTAGATACAGGGTCTCACCGATCATACATTTTATCAAAAGCAGCTCGTGATTTAGGCTATGAATCAATTGATCAACAAAAAATTGTCCATATGTTGTTTGCTGGTGCAAAGACTCAGCCTTAAGATCACAATGGCTATCAGGTACATTTGATCAGTCTCGACGGAACTTATGCTTGCAATTTCATGGCTTTAAGTCAGGAGAAAATTTGTCAAGACATTCCAAGTGTTAGCAACGGTCCATGGCTACAGGAGTTGCAGCAAAAGAAAGTATTCCTAACGGATGTGCAACGTAGCGAAGAACCAATTTCATTATTAATTGGTGCAGATGTGATTGGTAAACTATCAACTGGTAACCTCATAAACTTGGAATGTGGACTGACTGCAATGGAAACAAAACTTGGATGGACTCTAATGGGTAAAAATTTGAGTGAAAAAATCCAACGAGTTGATTCTGCGCATTTAGTCATGTCGATGTTTGTGCAAGAAGCTAATATATCAGATTTATGGAGTCTAGACGTCCTTGGCATAACTGACCCAACACAAACAAAATCGAAAGAAGATCATCAGGCCGAGGTAAAGGAAAAGTTTCGTCAAACAATCAAAGTAAATGATAGAGGTCGATACGAGGTGCTATTGTCTTGGAAAGAGAATCACCGGATACTACCTGATAATAAAGAAATAGCTGAGAAGAGATTAGAGAATACCACAAAGAAATTGGAGGCTCAAAATCTCCGTAACAGTTACCAATCGATTTTGGAGTATTGGTTAGCTGAAGGCATCATAGAAGAAGTACCAGAGTGTGAGATAAAAGAATATGGCTACTATCTCCCTCACAGACATGTTATTAAAGAGAATAGTACGACTCCTATTAGACCAGTTTTCGATGCATCTGCAAGGGGAAAATACTCGCCATCCCTAAATCAATGTCTGGAAACCGGACCTAACTTCGAGCTCATCCCTACCATGCTTATGAGATTTAGAAAAAAGAAAATTGGTGTAATATCAGATATTGAAAAGGCATTTCTTCAAATCAGTATTTCACCCAAAGACAGAAATGTCTTACGTTTTTTGTGGTGGAATAAGACGCATCCAGGCGAAGTTAAGGTTTACAGACATTGTCGAGTTGTATTTGGAGTTTCAAGTAGCCCTTTCCTGTTGGGTGCTACTATTGAATTACACTTAGAACGAACCTTTGAAGAGGCATCGACTGACGAATACCGTAAATCCATTCGACAATTATTAAAATCATTTTATGTAGATAATTGTGTTACCAGCGTGGATACTTCAGTTGAATTGAATCATTTCATAAAACAATCCACGAGTATTATGAGGACTGGTGGATTTAATTTAAGAGGGTGGGAGTATAATGGAATGGAATCCTCAAATAATCAGACCTCTATTCTAGGCCTCAGGTGGGACAAACAAGAAGATTATCTAATGTTAAACTTTAATCATCTAAAAGAATCATTGCCAGAGTTAATCACTAAGAGAGTAATCCTTTCTGTAACTCAGAAAGTCTTTGATCCAATAGGTATAGTGTGTCCATTTCTCCTTCTACCTAAACTATTGTTACAAAAGTTGTGGTCAAAATCATTGAATTGGGATGAAGAAGTAGACGATGAAGATAAAAAAGACTTCTGTACATGGCGACAACAAGCGGAGATATTACAAACGTTGAGAATTCCTCGTTGGATTTTCCAAGAGCCAAGTACTAAAGCAGACGTCTCATTACATGTCTTCGTGGATGCCAGTCAAGAAGCTTATGCTGCCTCGCTTTTTATTCGCACCAAGACTTCAGTAGGTGTAAAAATTCAGTTGATTGAAGCAAAATCACGTGTAGCTCCGACAACCAAGATAACCATACCTCGGCTTGAATTGTTAGCTGCTACAATAGGCGCTCGATTGATGAATTTTACGTCAGCAATATTGGAAATAGAGAACGTTAAAAAATATTATTGGACAGATTCATCGACAGTACTCTCCTGGATCCAGCGAGAAAATCAATGGGCAACATTTGTTAGGAACAGAGTACAAGAGATTCGTCGAATTTCTGAACCTCATCAGTGGCGACATATTCCTGGAGTTCTAATCCCTGCTGATCTACCATCACGAGGTTGTACTGCAGAACAGCTGATCGACTCTAGATGGTGGGAAGGCCCAGAATGGCTTAGAGGTAAACCTGAACAATGGCCTATTAACGAGTTTTCTGTGAATGAGGAAGAGATAAATGCTGAGGTGATCAGGTATCTATGCTTTTTTAATATGTGGTATAGGATTAAAAAGTAATGTTAAATCCAAGTTTACGACCTCCGGGTCTTGGTCAAAAATCCAAAAAACTGCGAAATTTTTGTTTTTTTTTTTTAGTTTTTTTCGATTTTGACACCTAAGGCCTACTTTTTTGGTAAAAATAATTTAGTATTTTTTAGAAGTAGACTAAAGGAGGGGTATCGATAAGCTCAGAAAATTGACCCCAATATGACAAAAAATTTAACTATATTTTTTTTATATTTCTTATTATTTTAGTAAAATACAGGACACTAACTTAAGCTACAATAAATTAAAAGTAAAAATGACTACGTTTTCTTCACGAGAAAAATCGACAAACTCAGGTCAAAATGGCTTTTTTTGGAAAATTATACCCTTTTTTTACTATATCCAATTTTTTTTAGATATGAGCGCATTTTTTTTTAGCAGTTTAATTTTTGTATTTTTATATTTGTTGACGTCTAAAGAACAACATTTAAAAAAATCACCATGCTAAAAAAATGCGCTCATGTCTAAAAAACTCGATATAGTAAAAAAAAGGGTACAATTTTCCAAAAAAGCCATTTTGACCTCAGTTTGTCGATTTTTCTCGTGAAGAAAACGTAGTCATTTTTACCTTCAATTTATTTTAGCGTTAAGTTAGTGTCCTGTATTTTACTAAAATAATGAGAAATGCAAGAAAAATGTAGTTAAAATTTTTGTCATATATTTGGGTCAATTTTCTTAGCTTATCGATACCCCTCCTTTGCTAAAAATTGGTACTAGAGCGGACTCTGTAGATCAAATAGTATACGAGATACAGTTGTCCAGAGTTTTGCAAAATTTTAATTTTTCGACATTTTTAACAATTTTTAACTTAAAAATCTGTGAAATACGTACTACTATAACTAGGTTCAGAAAATTCATTTTACCCCAAACCTAAGCCCCAAATGGGGGTCAGAAGGGGCCAAAAAATGACCCCCCCTCAAATATATAGTACCTACTATTATAGTGAATGAATCGGAAAAGAGGAAGGAATATTTAAAATATATATATATACAAATCAGTTATAAACGGATCTTTATACTTTTTAAACACTTTAGCTCTCTTGGATGGTCCGGGAGTGTCGTCCGTGTCGTCTGATTCTTCTTCGAGGTCTGGGGAGTGCATCTCCAGTCAACAGCTTCTGCAGCAAAATAGGTCAGTTAAAACTAAACTGATAATTCCTTCAAGTGAGACCTCTTATTGGTATCTTGAAAAATTGTCTAAATACACCAAGATATTACGCATGATGGCCTGGACAATGCGTTTTGTTTCAAACAGTCGACTAAAGGAAGAAGAATCGAAAAATCGAGTTTTTGGTGAGATATCGGTTCAGGAAATTACTTCAGCAGAGTCTGCTTTGATGAGATATACTCAACAGGATACATTTGTTGGTGTGACAGATCCCAGAATAAGCTGCCTAGGTGCATACATGGATGAAAGTGGACTCATTCGCCTAAAAACTCTTATCTCTAACCGTAAAGATAAACGGAATTTTCGAAATCCCATAGTGTTGGATCCTCGACATCCTTTGGTCATTAAATTAATTGAATACAAACACCAAACATTGAATCATGCTGGTGTTCAAATAGTTATGAACTGTTTTCGAGAACAAGTCTGGATTCTCACCAGTAGACGTGCCATACGCTCTGTTATCCAGAGGTGCAATACATGTAAACGGCATAACACTTTTCATTTAGAAGCAGTTCCAGCTCCCCTACCAGAAGCAAGAACCAGAGATGCAGCGGTCTTCGAGGTAACGGGAATTGATTATGCAGGTCCTCTAAACCTAAAAGGGGGACAGAAGGCCTGGATCTGTCTTTTTACGTGTGCAGTATATCGGGCAGTGCATTTAGAATTAGTAACTTCATTATCAACCATTTCTTTTCTTGTCATCAGAAGATTCATAGCCAGAAGAGGCAGGCCCAGTATCATATATACTGACAACGGTACGAATTTTTGTGGTACAAGCAATCTTTTGAAGAAAATCGATTGGAATGAAGTAAACAAGTATGGTACATTACAAAAAATTGAGTGGCGTTTCAATCCCCCAACTGCAGCTTGGTGGGGAGGATGGTGGGAGCGTCTAATTCGTACTGTTAAAGAGTTACTTAGGAAAGTATTAAAGAGAGCCAGTTTAACGTATGAGGAGATGGCAACTGTTTTATGCGACGAAAGTATTAAAGAGAGCCAGTTTAACGTATGAGGAGATGGCAACTGTTTTATGCGACTGTGAATATATTATAAATAGTCGTCCAATCACCTATTTATCAGAGGATCCTTCACAACTATCGCCACTGACTCCGGCTATGTTTCTCCAAGAAATCGTTGAAGTTGGAGTACCTGATTTCAATTATATAGAGACAAAGAATCTTCATAGCAGAATTAGATATCGACACAAGATTCGAGAAGACTTACGTAAGAGATTCAGAGTGGAATATTTGGGACAATTATCACGTAAAAGATATATTTTTCACATTTTGATGTATAAGTTACGTATTTTGTAGTGAACCAATTTATATTAAAGAAAACATCAATACAAGGTACAAAAGCATTTTCTAATCATTTATAGTCACCAATCGTTAGTACAGTTTGCAACAGTAATGGTCCCATAAGGTCTATAGCAATAACCTGCCAAGGAAAGCGTACCTTCTTCTCTGCACCCATCAGACCAAATTTTCGACAGTTCGGTGCCTTTTGAGAAGCGCAAACCTTACATGTTCTTACATAGCGGGTAATATCTCTCCTCATTTTAGGCCAATAATAGGTTAGACCAACCCTGGAATAAGTTTTTGCGTAACCTAAGTGTGCCGCGGTTGCAACATCATGACAGGACTTAATGATTTCTAAACGCTGAGTCTTTGGTACTAAGAGTTTCCACTCGGAAATATTAGTACTTAATGGAATCTTAGACGGAACCAACTTGTAAACATATTTGTTTTTTACGGACCACTGGGGAAAGTTACTCGGATTTTTTAATATTTTCTCCCGCATGTTTTCATAAAATGAATCTACATTAGATAAATCGATGTTTAACGAAATACAGTCATCTGGATTGTTAACTATCGAGATCTCCAAATTTTCAGAATCACAAGGTGGGTCCACGGATCCTCGTGACAACGCGTCTGGAACAATATTAAGTTTCCCTTTGCGATGCACGATATCGAAATCAAACTGACTAAGTTTAACGCTCCATCTTGCGAGTTTCCCTGATGGATCACGCATTTTATTTAGCCATTTCAACGACGCATGCTCTGTAATAATAGTGAAGTGCGCGCCTTCTATATATGGGCGAAATTTCTCACACGCATACACACATGACAAACATTCCCTTTCCGTCGCGCTGTAATTTCTTTCGCTTCTCGAGAGACTCCTCGATGCAAATGCAATGACTTTTTCCTGTTCACCCTGTACTTGCGAAAGTACACAGCCTAATCCTGACGCTGACGCATCGCACTGAATGGAAAACGGTAGCGAGAAGTCAGGACTTGACAATATTGGAGCCGAAATTAACGCTTGTTTCATATCATGAAAAGCTTTCTCGGCATCCTCAAACCCCTTAATCTTTTGTCCCTTCTTCTTACCTTTTAACGAATTATTAATGGGCGACATAAGTGTTGAGAAGTGGGGAATGAATCGTCGGTACCAACTACACATACCTGTGAATCGTTTTATTTCTGTTGTCGTTCGTGGCATTGGAAAATTTACCATTGCTGAAACTTTCTCTGGGTTCGTCCTCAATCCAAATTTATCAACGATAAAACCAAGATACTTTAGAGACGGCCGAAGAAATTCACATTTTTCGAAATTAACAGTGAGATTAGCATCCTTTAACCGTTTCAATACTTCCCGTAGTAACTCAATATGCTCTTCAAACGTCGACGATACGATAATAATGTCGTCTAAGTAAACGAAGATATTTGGCTCTAACTCAGGACCAAACACAGCATCCATTAAACGTTGTTGGCATTGCGCAGCGTTTGAGAGACCAAAAGGTAACACATTAAAATGGTATAGACCTCGGCCCGGAATAGAAAAAGGTCTTTTCTTTCGAATCCTGGTCGAGTGGAATCTGCCAAAAAGCACTACGCAAATCCACTGACGAAATAAAACACGCATCCCGCAACATATTAAGTATTCTGTCAACAAATGGCAGAGGGCATGAATCTTTTTTAGTCACCGCATTCAACTTTCGTCCGTCAAAGCAAAAGCGAAAATCTCCGTTAGATTTTTTTACCAAGACTACCGGAGAAGACCATTCGCTCATTGATTCTTCAACCACTCCCAACTCAAGCATTTTATCCAGCTCCCTGTTTAAATGACTTAACATATACGGCGACAAAAGGTGCTGTCTTTGTTTTATCCGTTTCGCGTCTCCTGTATCGATATGATGAATTAATTTTGTAGTTCGTCCTAATTTCCCGTCACGACCTAACCTGCTAAATTCCGAAACTATACTTTCTACTTGAGCAATTTGAGTTTCTGATAAGTTTTGCAAACTAGAGATATGATTTTCGTGAACAGTTTGACTATCACTTTTTATCCCGACAGTGGCGATATGACTATTACCATCTCCATGAATCTCCCAAGTATTATCTTTAAAGTTAATTTTTATTCCGAACTCCCTGCAAAAGTCACTCCCAAGTATGAATGAATGATTAAGAGATGGTACTACCAACATAGAAATAAATTAGCTATTAGAATCAACACAAATAGGCAACTCAACAAAACCTTTTACCTCCTGACGAACGCCATCAGCAGTAGTAACATATTCATGTGCCGCAGGTTTTATTTCCAGGTTAAACATTTCTAAAATCGATAAGCCATCTGCCCCAACCACGGAACGATTTGCACCCGAGTCTAACAAAGCGACAATTTCCCTGCTAAATAACTGAATACAAATGTAAGGTCTATTGTCTTTCTCATTTTTCACAAAAACAGGAGCAGATTGAATGTGAGCTACGGGTTTACTAAAATTATCATAAAAAAATTGTTTGACCTGAATTAAAACATTTTGTTGTTCAGAGGTATAAGAGCTGTAATCACTTCGAATACATTTTCTGGCCTGGCAAATAAATGGAGGTAACAACCGGCCATTAATTTCTACCCCCCTTATGCGTTTCCCGCACATTTAGCACACTTTGATGAAATAACACCAGGTTTACCACATTTATAGCAGAACTTATTACGTTTCCGTCTGCACTCTTTAAAAGTATGATTGGGTTGTTTACAGTTCCAACAAATTGTTTTTTTAATAGCCCCGTGAGATTCAACCACATGTACATTAGATGTGCCGCTACCACTTGGTACCGCTTGCCTAGCCTGAAAATTTTCGTAACTACCGCGTTGGTTATTCGACTTATTATTATTAGTTGCGTGAGAACTACTATTATTAACGGAGCTGCTGGGGTTTGAACGAGGATTGTTATAAGAGGCCTGAGGATTATGTCCCCCACGGGAATAATCTACATAGCGTGGTGAATTGTGATATTTTTTATAATAATTACTATTTCCATTAGATCTTGATACTCTTTGATAACTATCACATTCGCGGAAAAGAGTCGGTACAGAATCTATATCCGAGCTACGAATAAGTGACGAATTATTCGCGCATTTTTCAGCGGGCCTTTCAGTTAAAACTTCTTCAAGTATCTTAACATCATTAAGTAATTCTTCAACTGACTGATAACGATTTAAGGCTATTTGCCTTACATATTCACTTTTTAAATTTCGTTGCATCCATTTTATTTTCGTAACTACCGCTGGGGGACTACTAAGTTGACAAAACAAGGACTCCATTATTGCTATAAAAATCACAACCGATTCCCCTTCCAGTTGTTTGCGAGCCTTTATACTAGACCACAACTCCTCATCATCATCTCTACCTAAGAAATCACGTTCTAATTTACTAACTAAGTCATCCCAATTATTTACTGATTCTGATTTTTTGATATGACGGAGCCAAAAAAGAGCATTTCCCGAAAATAGATCTACTGCCGATTCAAATAGTTGTACCTTGTTAACTCGACGGGCTTCAGCAAGTTCGTTCACCCTTTCTAGAAATGCTTTAACCCCCGGGGTATTGGATTCCCCATCAAATTTTACATCCCACTTAAATAAATTCACTCGTTTAGATGACTCAGGAATTGTAACTAAAGTAGTAGGCGCAGGCGCAGAAATACCTGAGGTAGAGGGTTGTGTAACGTCTTCCTGAACATGTTCATCAAGTTCAGCTTCTAAAGTTAAGCATGTTGCATAAGATTCCTTTTTAAACACTTGAGCATCTGGCCCATCAGCATCAACAATAGCCATGCGTTTTATCCTACCGATAGCATGAGCCAATCTAGAGTGTATTCTACGATATCCCGAATCGGTACTGAGACCCTCAAAATCACGAACTAATTGCGTAATACTTTCTAATGTACTAGTTATTTCCCGTCTCTCTGTCTCATAAACAAAATTAGGATCCTCTATAGTAATATTCCTACTTTTATCTTTTTGTAAGGCCTTTCCTAAAATTTTTCTTTTGTCATGAATATCACGATTTGTTTCAATCCCACGAATTCTTAATTCATAATTTATTTCGTTAACTAATAAGTGATTAGGTTTCATCCCTCCAGCCATTTTTTGTTAAAAACCACGAAAATGTTCGACCAACAAACTACTAAATAACACTAATACAAGTTTAAATTCAAAAATAATGTATATAACAAAAGACGAATAATTTAAATTTCTAATAATTTTTGTAAGAATTTCCAAAATACAGAAATTTTACAAGTTTGGAATTCGGCGCCACCCGAATACTACTAACAACCACATTTAAATTAAAATTGTTCCCTAACACCACGAATATTTTCAGGATCCTCTAATATATTTTATTTGTGTACCCTGTAAATAAAATATTTAGCCTAGGCTATTTTATTAATATTTCCGTACGGTAGATAATAATTTCCCTGACACCCTGTATATTAGAACGAATTATTAATTCGTATTTAATACATGCATGAAAAACGCTACTATTACCTAGTGTCGAATTGAGTGTATTTATTTTAATCATGAAACGATTTTACCTAGGTATTTCTTTTCCTACTTAATAACATGACTTAATAATTTAATAAATGATAAGCGAAGTTTTTATACCAACCATCTCAAGAAACGTATTTATCGCTCCCCAAATTCTTTTTGTCTCGATAATTATTATTAATACTCAATAAGATAAGTACTTATGAATTGCCCACTTCGTAATGATTATAGATAATCAAAAAATTCAAATATAGTACTTATACCACTATGATGCAGGTAAAATTATAAACAATGAGAAATTATTTGGGTATTTGCTGTGCAAGATATTTTTTGTACATTATCAGTGTCCTAGGAATTAATATTATAAAAGTATTTGCTGCTAGATTGTATTGTTAAAATTTATTTACCAAAAAAATTGAAGGCCCCACGTTTTTTAGGCGTCACTTGTGTAACCCCTACTTGGTACAAGTAGGGGCACGTGCGTGGCGGCAGCCCTTCGTCGGTGAGCCTTAGGGTGGTTCGAATGGAAATTTGGTAAAGCTTGGGCACCACTTTGTCTTTTAGGCAAGACCAAGAAAACTCCTATACTTTTTCTAGTAAATAAATTATATGGCTTTTCAAATTTTTTATTAAAACACCATTTTGTTTAAACAAGTTTCAAATAACTAGCGGAGGCCAGCAAGGGGTAAACTTGTATAATTAATCCAATTAACGCAAAAGTTTGTAACAACACTATCAAAGAACCGTATGTAGATCTACATTCGTTTACAAACTGTGATTAATTTAATTATTTGATTCATCCGAAAAACAGTATAATCTATTTAGTTGTTGCCAAATAAATATTGATGTTCTTATTGCAGAAGTATAACTGAATTTATTTGTCAAAAAATTTATTTAATTTCTCGCAGCAACACCGGTTTCTTTCGAGGTTTCTCTTATCCCAAAATACTTGCACAGCATTAATTAGGAAATATATGGTTGGGTCTGACCTTAAATATCCTGAACTCCGGAAGAACTTCTGGTAGGGTATTTTCCAGCGTTCGACAGCGCTCTTATGCCATAAATTAATTATATTAACACTATCTTAGTGGTACTTGTATAAGGCGAATACAGCAGTGTGCATATGAAAGACTGGCGGTAACAATTAAACCAGTAGGTAGGTAGGCCGTCTAATCTAAAAATTATTAAAAAATATTTGAGCATCTCTTCAAGTAAACTCATTCAAAAAAGTTAATTTTAAATTAAAGGTAACATACCTTCTACTGAGAATGGCCTATTAAATTTACACTAGGACACAGTCTAGCACACATTAATTTCAAATATAATTTTACAGGCAAGTATGGCTGTTGCCTTGTTCAATCAATCTCTTATCAAAACCTATCGGCTCCACTTTCCTTAGAAATCTTTTTAGAAAAACGCCTGTTAATTAAAATTAGTATTTGCGCATGAAACGTCACTACGTTTCCGTAGCAACTAAGATAGTTTACCTCGTTCCTGTAGTTTCTATTTAATTCCGGCACTATAGTAGGCAACTTATAATACTCTTTAGATTGAAAAAGGTGACAATAGAATAAATCTCTTGAGCTGCCGTTGACACGTATTAATCATCAAATAAAATAAATACAATTTTGAATCTATCTAGGTAAACCTAGTCTTATTAACCCACATTTATAAAATGGTTAAAAGTAGCGTTACAATGTGCTATATGATTCTTGTTTAGAATTTTGAAAAGAATTGAAATATGGAATAATATACAAGATGTCCCACGAAAGACAAAGCAACCTTGTTTCTTCATGATTTTTTTACTGATCCTGTATACTTAATTTTTCTTTATTGTAATAGATTTTAAAAGTGCCTAAAACTTTTGTGTACAACATTTTTCGCTAGTTATCTTACTTTAGGAGATAATCGACCGCTCCCATACATATCAGCAACCCTGTATATTACATTTAATAAATAGCCCCACCGGTTTAAACGATCTAACACCGATAAATATTTTACTTGTCCTAAGTAAAATCTCTCATAAGACGTCGAGATTTTATGCTTGAGGAAAAAAAATATTCTGCCTGTCTGTGTATACATGTTATATAATATTACACGCTATCTTATTGCGACTTAGCCATAATAAACCTTCACAGGTATATCGTATTTCACGATAACAGCTTCTCTTATTAATTGCTTATCTTCAAGATATCATATTACACCTTTGTTTCTCATAACTTGTGCAGACTGCAGAACTGCAATTCCTTTGTTATATATTTTGCTTACTCAGGTTCTGTATGTTATAAATATGACTAAACACGCTTTGTTGAATTAGTTATTAAACTCAGTTAGAATGCAACACTTCTAATTTATTATATTCCTTCTCCAAGAGCCAACGTTGGCTCCATTTAGTAAAATAAAAGTTTTTAAAAAGTCATTCATGTAAACCGTGATCTAACATTGGCGCAGTCGGTAGGATCCGTAAACATCATCAGAACAAGAAGCCTAACTGGTAGTGAAGCGTAAGAGAACAAGGAGAACATCTGCAGAAGGTGCCTAACTAGTGCGTGTACATCTACGAGAACAAGGAGACCTTCCTCACTGGTGGTGGCGGATCCCAATCCCTTGACGGACGAAGAACCTACTCATGGAGATGAAATTAACGTAAGTCATTTTAAGAATCATCTCGTTATTTCTTTTCATTTTTACAAATATTATTTATCACAATTATTTACGTGTATTATACCGCTAATACACTCGGCAAACAAAGCCAATTCTGTTATCAAACAAATCCTATACAAGCTACAACGCAACAATTTTAATTTTAAGTTATTTATTTTCGTATTCACGAAACGACTGTGTATTATACAGTTAATACACAATTCATTTACGACGTAACAAAACAAGCTAATTTTAATTTAATTTCCGTATCATACTGCTGATACGTAACCAATTTTAGTTCAAAAATCTCTAAATAAAAAAGCAAAATGCCTGATAGAGCTCAACCAGAGACTGTTCAACCAGTGCCACCGGCACCAGCCGAACAACAACAACAACAACAACCACAACAAATTGAGCCTTACAAGCTCTCTGAAATTTTTTCACTAATACCAGAATTCGATGGCAACGCCATAAATTTACAGACATTCCTAAACTCGTGTTCCTGTGCACAAAGCATGGCAATTCATGACCAAAAAATTCTATTAACCATGCACATCAAAAATAAATTAAAAGGCAGAGCCGCCGAACTTATAAATTCACGCAACCCTAGCACATGGCCAGAAATAAAGGCACTACTAGAAACTCACTTCGGAGACTCCCGAGATTTAACGTCCCTAATTCAGGACCTACAACGAATTCACCAATTACCTAGTGAATCCGCCTTAACATTTGTTTCGCGTTTACAAACGCACAATGCGAAAATGCACGCTGCAGTGCAAAAACAAAATTTAACTTCGGAGCAAAGAACCGCGCAAACAAACCTGATTGAAACTATGACATTAAATAATTTGTTAACGGGTCTAGAACCAAATCTAGGCAGAATAATACGTGCCAGTAACCCTCCTTCCATAATGAACGCGATTATTAGAATTCGTAGAGAGCTACAACTCTCTTATTTTGAACAGCAAAAATTCCCAAAAAATAGTCCAGTCAAAAATCCAGTAATTCAACAAAAGCGACCACAAGGTCCCAATTTGCAACAAAAGTTTTGTTCCTTCTGTAAACGGAATGGGCATGTAATAAGCGAATGCCGCACAAGGCAACAGTCTCAAAACTTCCAGAGACCAAGTTTCCAAGGAAAAAATTTTTCTCATCAAAACTTCGCACAACCTAGTAATAATCAATTTAGTCAGAGGACATTCCCTCAAAATAATCAGCCAAATCAATCACAGCAAAACAGGCCCTCAGCCATAAGGCCGAACCCTAATTTTATGCAACAGCGACCATCAGCTATCCAACCTAACCCAAATTTTAATCGCTTTAACCAGCAAAAAGCTCATCATTTGAATTACGAACCTTATGACAATTATGACAATCAATGTAACTATAATCAATATAATGACTACTCGCCCGATTATCAAAATGATAGTTGTGAAAATTACGATTCAGGCAACGCTCAAAACTTTTCAGACAATTATACGGCTAATTCTCAATATGAGCAGTACGAGAATTATACTGCTAATTCTCAAACACTACAGGAGGATTATACTGCTAATCCTCAGGATTTTCGCTTAGATCCGGAGTACCCCGCGGATACTCCAACACAACAAATGGACCAATTCGACCAAATATCAAACCAAATACAAACAATGAATCTCAACGACAGTTTCGATCCAATGCTGAACTTCCCAGAACAAACGTTCATGTAAATACGCTTTCTCACACCTTATTAACCGTAAATTCAAAAAATCTTTATTACATCAAAGACGCAACTGGCAAATTTAAAATTTTGATAGACACAGGTGCAGGAATTTCAATTTTTAAACCTAAAACAGCTGAAAATTATAGACGTAGATCTCCTGAAAATGTAATTATACAGGGCATTACTGATCAAAAAATTTATATCAACGAATCTGTTCTCATCCCCTTTTCAGATGAGTCACACAAAGTTTATATCTATAATCTAGATATAGATTTTGACGGACTACTAGGCGCAGATTTTCTAGAACATTACGAATGCCAAGTAGACTTTAAAAACAAACAACTAGTCACGAATTTTAAAAACGTACCATTATTTAAAGTCACGGAAGAAACTACAGTAAATTTACCTGTACAACCAACTAGTAACATCAGAAACCAAAACCCAAATTTAAGCAACATCAAAAATTTAATTTCTATCGAACCTCGCATAGAAAAAATTTGTAAACTAAAATGTAACCTGCGAAATACTGAGGCTATACTGTTAGCCCAGGAAAACGAGAAAGTACGCTTACCAAATGCTATTGTCAAAATCAATAACAATGGAGAATTTTTAACCTCAATTATAAATGCGAATGCAATACCAAAAACGGTAAGTTTTTCTAACATAAAACTAGAGCCAGTACAAAAATTCAAATCAATTTTCAATTTAAACACTCAAAATTCTGACTCACACCTACAGACGGACAGATCCTTCGAAATTAGGAACGAATTGCGCTTGGATCATCTAAACGAAGAAGAGGCCGAAATAGTAACGCAGCTTTGTTTAGACTTTCAAGATATATTCTATTTGGAAGGAGACAATTTAACTTTTACTAATGAAATTAAGCATTCCATTGACACGAACGAATCAAAACCGGTTTTTACAAAATCATATCGCTACCCTCATATTCATAAAGAGGAAGTCAAAACACAAGTCTCTAATATGCTTGATCAAGGCATCATTAGACCTTCGATTTCTCCCTGGTCCTCTCCAGTTTGGGTTGTACCAAAAAAACTCGACGCCTCCGGTAAACAAAAATGGCGAGTTGTAGTGGACTACAGAAAACTTAACGAACTGACTATTGACGATAAATACCCGCTACCCAATATTTCCGACCTCCTCGATCAATTAGGCAAATGTCAATATTTTACAACTTTGGACTTAGCTTCCGGATTTCACCAAATCGAGATTGATGCGAAAGATATTCAGAAAACTGCTTTCACAGTTGAAAATGGTCATTTTGAATTCGTAAGAATGCCTTTTGGACTTAAGAATGCTCCATCAACATTTCAAAGAGTGATGGATAACATTTTATTAGGTATCCAAAATGAACGATGTCTCGTCTATATGGACGATATTATTGTTTACTCCCCTACTATTCACGAGCATATTTCTCGATTAACAGAAGTTTTCAAAAGATTACAGAAAGCCAATCTCAAAATTCAACCCGACAAATGCGAGTTTCTCCGCAAAGAAGTCGCTTATTTAGGACATCTCATTACAAAGGACGGCGTAAAACCGAATCCTTCGAAAGTTGACGCTATTCTAAATTTCCCTCAACCAAAAAATCAAAAAGAAATTAAATCATTTCTAGGCTTAGCTGGTTATTATAGGCGCTTTATCCCTAATTTCTCCAAGATTACCAAGCCTTTAACAAAACTCTTACAGAAAGACATACCATTTCTCTTCGACAATGATTGTATAAAATCTTTTCAAGATTTGAAACAAACATTAACGACAACTCCGATATTAATCTACCCTAATTTTGACGAACCTTTCGTTCTAACCACTGATGCGAGCGCATTTGCCGTCGGCTCAGTGCTGAGCCAGGGGCCTATTGGCAAAGATTTACCCATTGCCTATGCTTCTAGAACCTTGTGCAGTGCAGAAACTAAGTATTCAACGATTGAACGCGAGCTTTTATCGATAGTATGGAGTGTAAAGCACTTTAGACCATATCTGTATGGTAGAAAGTTCAAACTTGTCACCGACCACAGACCACTCACCTGGCTATTCTCTATA
Organism: Rutpela maculata; assembly: GCA_936432065.2. Taxonomy (NCBI): domain Eukaryota; kingdom Metazoa; phylum Arthropoda; class Insecta; order Coleoptera; family Cerambycidae; genus Rutpela; species Rutpela maculata. Next base: position 80,782,616 of record OW386286.2, on the reverse strand, counting down.
AAGGATCCAGGAAGTAGACTTGCTCGTTGGCGACTCAAACTAGAAGAGTACGATTACGAAATAATTTATAAACCCGGCAAAATCAATAAGAACGCGGATGCACTTTCCAGAATCAAAATTAATCATTTTTCTGAATGTTCCAAATTCTATTCAAAGGTTCTAGCCGCGAACGACGAAGAGTCAGACGACGACGAAAACCCAGACAATAACGAGATCACTGACGAACAAATTTCCCAAGAATTCGAAACTTTCGCCAACTTATATAAGACAACATCTTTAATTGACTATTCGAAAATCAAAGCCTCGAACAAACAACTTTTGTATCGAGAACACAAAGATATTATAACTTTCTTCCATCAAAATAACCTACAAGACCTCCATCATAAAATTATCGAAGACATATTCGAAGAAAACCCCGAATTTCATAACGATAAAATCAATATTGTATCGAGCAAAACAGTCAGACATAGGAGATATTTTATCATCCCTCTACCTTTTGATATCGAATCTGTAATTGAACATCTATTTTCGGTATTATTTAAAAATCAAGACGTCCTAGATCTCTCTAAGACATACTTTGTCGAAAATAACTTAGACCTCCCCATTCTTGAAATTCTATCATTCATTTTTGCGGAAAAAGACTTAAAAGTAGTAATTTGTCAAGATATCGTCAGAACTGCCGACGAAGATGAAATTCCAATTAAATTGGAGCAAAATCATTTTGGTAAAAATAATCTACACCGCGGAATAAATGAAACGATTCGAAGAATTAGAGAAAAATACACTTGGCAAGGTCTAACTAAAGACGTTGAAAATTTTATAAAAAATTGCGAAACTTGCCAAAAGACTAAAGTATGCCGGAAAAACCTTAATAACCCTCTGGTAGTCACAGAAACCCCAAGAACACCATTCGAAAGAATCAATATCGATTTATTTGAATTCCCAACTCGAAATTACGCTTTAACTATTCGAGACGAGTTAACTAAATTTACACAAGCCTATGCAGTCCCGGACAAATTCGCAAAATCCGTCATAAATACCTTGTTGTTATACTTTCAACATTACGGTACCCCGCTAAGAATCCATTGCGATTACGGTGGCGAATTTGACAACCGTTTGCTCAAAGATCTCTGCACCCTCTACGACATAAAATTAACTTATTCAAGCGTAGGACATCCCCAATCGAACGGATCCATAGAAAGATTTCATGCTACTTTAGCCGAAATGATAAGAATCCACAAAACTGAAAACCCAAACGAACATCCTTTCACGATTTTACCATATGCAGTAATATGCTATAACAATTCGGTAAATAAAACACACGGTTTTACCCCATATGAACTTATCTTTGGTCATACATCTAACAGACCACCCGAAACTTTGTACAACCAAAAAGAATTAATAACTAAATACGTTAGAGATTTAAACAATAGAATATCCCACTACTATAAAATAGCCCGTAGTCGAACACAATCTCAAAAAGAGAAAGCAAAAGTCCGCTTCGACAGAAATATTCCCCAAAAACGACCTGAATACAAAATAGGTGACTTAGTTTATGTAAAAGAATCACAAATTAAGAACAAACTACAAAACAAATTTAACGGTCCCTTTAAAATAAAAGAAATTTTTCAAAATTCTGCTACCCTATTAAATCTCGAAACAAAACAAGAGACTAAAGTAAATTTTGATAGAATGAAACCATATACTGAAAATTAAATTTATTTTCAGGTTTCTCCTGCTGTTCGGATCAGCACTCTGTCAATACAAAATTACCCCGATCAATAACACTGTTGGTGTATACTATCACCAAGACACGGACATCGTGGTGACAAATGACAAATGGACTCTACTAGTGCATAAAAATATTTCATCCCTCAAACTAGCTTTTGACAAGAATCAAAATAATTTAGACAGAATCTTGAACACCCTCGATGGTGCTGATCAAAAATCAATCCTGTTTAGAAGCGAAGTTAAAACAGAGTTTAACCTTTTAATGCAAATAGCTAGTTCAATAAAAACGAAATTTGACGAAGTCTTTTCAGACACAAAGAGATATAAACGCGGAATACTTAACGGTTTCGGAACAATATTCAAATCAATTACCGGAAACTTAGACGCAGAAGATGGCGAGTACTACACTAACTGTATAAATAAATTAAATAATGACGAACATCAATTAGAAAACTTAATCAAAAATCAAATCTCAGTTACAACTTCTGTTATCAAAAATTTCAACTCAACTATACAAAAATTACAAATTGATGAGGAAACATTTAACAAAGATATCAAAGAAATCGAGCACACAATTCAAACTATGACTCAAACGATCCAAGCTGCCGAAATAAAACTAAAATTTCTATACATTTCCGAACAACTAATGGCCAGCTATTTGTACATCGAAGACAATCTAAACGATATTTTAAATTCAATAACATTCGCCAGATTAGGAATTATTCATTCATCAATCATAACACCTGATCACTTAGTAACGGCGTTACAAGAGATTTCACAGAGTTTGCGAAGGAACAATTTACCTCTTCCAATTAAACTATCAGCAGTTGCTCAATATCTGGATATTATTGAACTAAAAGCTTTTCAACTAGATTCTAACTTAATATTTGTTTTAACAATACCTCTCATTGAACCTCAAAATTACAACACCTTTCGTCTGTACCCTATACCTATACTTGATAACAGAACTGGTCTACATCACTTTTTATCTATTTCACAAAAGTTTATCGCGAGAGACGATGATTCTTTAATGTACATACCTATACAAAATTTGAAAGAATGCAAACCACTTTATTTTGGAACCAAACTATGTTCGAACCTGTTTGCTTATCCTATCGACCAAAATGCCATTTGTGAAGCTAGAATATTAAAACCATTGCCGAAACTCCCAGAAAATTGTCAAACTTCCTTCATCATTAGTCAAGGATACAACGTCCAAGAACTTGAAGACAACACATGGCTAGTAATTAATTCCGAACCACTTCACATTACCATCAACTGCCCGAAGAGAGAATCCATAACAGAGCTAATTAACAAAAATTCCGTCATAAAACTACAACCAGGATGTTACGCCTATGCAGGCATTACTCGAATACAAGCCAGTGCTAAAGACTTTTCCGAAATTAAGGACAATTCACATCCAATCCAAATTCCTTTTGAATGCTGCAATCACATGCCCGACAAAATCGAAATTCCAAAATTAAAACCGCTTAAATTAAACAGTCTCGACGTAGAAGATTTAGATATTGCTAAAAACAAACTAGAGCAATATTCCAAAGACCTAAACGACCTTATAAACGAACCTTTTGTGACCAAACATGTATCTTGGTTCACATACTTCATAATCACTCTCATCATCCTATTAGTTCTACTTTACATAACTTGTAAATGCAGAAGAAGAAGATGTGGAGCATTGCGAATCCAACCCTCAACGGATAACCCTCCTTCACCTCCTTCAGAGCGAAGCAGAGTATTTACCAAATTTCCTAGACTGATCCCTCCAAGAAAGCGACCCGGTATTAGACCTCAAGAAGAAGAGGACATCGAGTTAACATAGACTTTCATGTGGAGTTTTACCCTTGTCTATTAATTTAGACTATTGTATTTTATCCTTATTACGTTATGTAATGTTTTATTATCGCTTACCAATTTTAACTTTTACATTATTTTATTATTTTGCTTTGTATTCATTCAACATTGTTTCAATTTATTTTTGCATTATATTCATTTAACGTTTTATCAATTTTCAAAAGTTGCTGCATAACATCAACTTTTTTATTAAGGGGGAAGTTGTTATATAATATTACACGCTATCTTATTGCGACTTAGCCATAATAAACCTTCACAGGTATATCGTATTTCACGATAACAGCTTCTCTTATTAATTGCTTATCTTCAAGATATCATATTACACCTATGTTTCTCATAACTTGTGCAGACTGCAGAACTGCAATTCCTTTGTTATATATTTTGCTTACTCAGGTTCTGTATGTTATAAATATGACTAAACACGCTTTGTTGAATTAGTTATTAAACTCAGTTAGAATGCAACACTTCTAATTTATTATATTCCTTCTCCAAGAGCCAACGTTGGCTCCATTTAGTAAAATAAAAGTTTTTAAAAAGTCATTCATGTAAACCGTGATCTAACATACATACATACAATATGTTTCTACGAAAACATAAGAAATGAAATTAACGTCATTTTCTGTTTATTTACTTTACTTTTAGGGATTGCGATTACAGAAATATATTGAAGATAATAATTTAATATACGTCTATACTCCATTCATTCAAATACTTCCGGATTCCCTGAGTTTTCGTTTGTATATCCCATTATTTTCTTTCCATAAAATTTAGTCCCTTTGTATGTTACTATGATGTTCCCACGCGTATTCATTTCTCAAATTTCATTTCTTTTATATATTTTTGTGATCAGAATCTACCGAGAGGGATCTACGTTTCGCTCACATCATGTTCGTACCATCCCCTCGGAATACTGTGAACGTGATTTTTAGAATTTTGTGTATAATAAGTATACCGAATTCGTTTTTAACAAAAACTAAACCAATAAATTATTTACAAAGTCGTGTTTACTGGCAGCATATATGATATCCTTCACGTAAAAAAAAATGTTAAAATTTAATCGCTTATATAGATTTTTCATAGGATGTTGAGTAGAACACATAATATAAAATAGATAAATCCTATAATATACCTACGCGCATTGGATTTCTTTGTCATTAATTTGTGTCACAGAGAGTCGAAAGTTGATAAAATCATATTTTCACTTTCATTCTGCAGCTAAATGTAACTCTTCAATACAATCCAACAATGAATCGCAACACAATATTCATACACGTTTTCCTTTGCAATAAACTCATTTACGAATTTTATTGAATTAAACTACTTTGCAAAAAACTAAAATGTTCTGAATCCGTTAACACACTTAAAATAAATAATGAAGTGTACATCGTGAACTAGGCAGTGACGTAGGAAAGCGAGTGTTAAGGATTGGGAACGAACAACTTAGTTTGTCAAAAGTTAACGACCAATGCGAGAAAACCAAGCTGTTGACAACGCAGGCAGTCAAAACTCCTGCATTATACAGAAAATCAGACAAGGAAGATTGCAAGCGCTACCCTCAGGTGAGAAAATTGCCGAACATGGTTGAAGTCAACACTGTCAAGGTCGATCTTCCAGACAGTTGGTCAAAGAAAACTCTGAGGCAAGAGCAATTGTGCGATGTAGAAATCGGACCCATGTTGAGAGCAAAAGAAGAGGGAACGCGTCCAGTACGGAAGGATGATTCCAACAAAGAAGTGGGGCTGAAGACTTTATGGTCACAATGGGATTCACTTATGGTCGTAGATGGGCTTTTGAGAAGAGCATAGGAAAGCCCAGATGGGAAGCAGGTTGCCATGCGTCTAGTGATTCCCAGGTGTCGTGTACCAGAAGTACTCCAGGAAGCGCATAATGAAATGTCCAGCAGACACTTCGGCATAAACAAGACATTGAATAGAGCACGGGAACAGTTCTATGTGGAGGCCTGGTGTTGCAAGTGTAAGAATTGTGCTGCCTGTGGGGAACCATTTTCCATGAGCAACTACAGAAATGAAAGTCGAGAACAGCCGAAGAATGACCGAGAGCGGATGACCAAGGTTAGTAACCGATTGAAGGCTCGCTATGATCAGAATGCCAGTACAGGGGGATTCAAGTTGGGGGATCTGGTTTGGCTGTACAACCCACAGCGGAAGGAATGGAGATCCCCGAAACTTCAACCTCCTTAGGATGGACCGTATACTGTTATTACCCGAATAAATGATGTCGTTTATCGGATTCAACAAAGCAAAAAGTCGTTCTAGTTATTGTGGTATAGACTCGCATCGTGAATCACAGTTGAAATCACGTCATCATCTTTTAATTTCCAAATCAAATAGATTCAAGGTTACACAGGATGGGACGCATGAGCGTATTAATGTTTGTAAAATAAATAAATAAATAAATGCGTCCACTGCACGCTACTGAACTGACAGAGAGCTGAACGCTGATTGCCGCTGTGAGTAACATTTGTATTCATTAATTATTCATTTGTAAAACGTGTCGTGCTAGTTGTCTACAAATTCCTAGTGCGAATAAAGAAGGTCATAAAAACCGGCCATAAAAACATCAAAGTCGGCGCTATTACATGCTGATAAAAGTACTACAGAGCTGTGCTTCAAATTTTTGCATATTAGAATGAACAAAATAATACTAGAAATTTAAAAATCGTGCTTTTGGTAGAAACTTAATAAAGTTTCTGGTAAATTAAAAAAATCTTACTCTGTTTTGCGTCAAGATAGGAATATCTTATGCATTGGTGGACGCTTTACCCGTCCCTCGCGACATTGACAGATACATTCAAAGTACGGCGCTGTTTATCTGTTACCCTGGTATTAACGTCGACAATAAACTCCGCGCCGTTCTAGTTGGGGGTGATTCGCGTAACTATAGTAATAGTAATAGTAATAGTAATAGTAATAGTAATAGTAATAGTAATAGTAATAGTAATAGTAATAGTAAAAGTAATAGTAATAGTAATAGTAATAGTAATAGTAATAGTAATAGTAATAGTAATAGTAATAGTAATTTATTGACCATTTCAGATACATACATGTATATATGGCAAGTCAGACAATACAAAAAAAGAAGCGCTAATAAAGAAAAATACATGAACAATAGAAAAGTCATTACATTAATACGTAAGAGATTAAAAATATTACTACATACATAAATAGATCAATAGATCAATCAATGGTTAAAAATGAGATCAGTACAAATATGAATATGCAATATAAATATACAAGGACACGTGAACAAAGTTAAACAAACGTCATGATCACAATTACATCTTTGTTGAATATAGAACTCAAGAGGTGAGATAACAGATAAATGCTAGCTCTACAAGTAGTTGTTAAGTTAAATTACTTCTCAAGTTAAGATAATCTACTGTGTTGTAAAAAGTATTATCAATTAAAAACTTTGTTACTCTTTTTTTGAACATTTTATAATTATTGATATTTTTAATATCATTTGGTAAAGCATTAAACAATATTACAGAATTATAGTATGGAGAATGCTTGAAATGAGAAGTGGAATGCTTAGGGATAGATAATAGATCACCATGTCTCGTGTTATAGTTATGGTTATCAGAAAATGTTTTAAAAAGACAATTGTTTTTTTTTTTGCGAAAATCACACATTTTAATATATAAATACATGGCACGGTAAGAACTCTTTTAATTTTAAACAATTGTCTGCAGCTCTCTCTAGGTTGTAGCCCATAGATTAGCCTCAACAAGCGTTTTTGAAGTATAAAAACACGTTCCCTATCTTTTGCATTACCCCAGCAAATTATATTATACGATATGCATGAATAAGCAAACGCATAATATGTATCTAGCAAACCATTTTGATCTAGAGTGTCCTTCAATTGCAAGAGAGAAAAATATGCTTTATTCAATTGTTTACATACATGTTCTATATGGGTATCAAACGACAATCTTGAATCAAAATACGTACCAAGAAGTTTTGCGTGTATGGATATGGTGAAATCATCGACTAGAGTAAAATTTTTGGGGAGTTGATTTTGTATGTTAAAATTTATTATAACAGTTTTGCTCTCATTTAAAATGAATCTATTTCGCTGGCACCATGCTCCGAATTCATTCAATACCGTTGATACCTTGTCCCGGAGTTCCTCAAGACTGCCTGCAGAGACTGTGATTGTTGTGTTATCTGCAAACATGGTCACGTGGCCATGCGTTACTTGACTCGGCAAGTCATTAACATACAAAAGGAAAAGCAGCGGACCTAATATAATAATAATAATAATAATAATAATAATATTTATTCATTTCAGAAAACTACAAAGATGTAAGTTTAAGAAATTTTGTCACAAGTAGCTTATATAATAAGAAAATTTTTAAATAGTTAAATAATTAAAAACAATTATATTATAGTATAAAAATAACGATTGATAAAAACAAAAACTATTACATAAAAACACATAAATATACATACATATATATACACATATATATACATACATATATACATATATATACATACACACACACATATATACACACATATATAAGTCACATATAACATATAGCTAGCAGATTTAATGGCAAAAAAAGAAAAAAAGACTCTTAAGTGTTTGATAAGAATTCATCTATGGTGTAGCAATTTTTATTTAATAATAACGATTTTACAGCTGCTTTGAATTTATAAATTGTTGGTAAACTTTTTACATTTTCAGGTAAAGCATTGAAAAGCTTACATCCATTAAAAAAGAGACTTCTTTGATACAGTGCTGTTTCGTGCTTATGTGGTATCAGTAGGTTTTTTTTCCTGGTATTATGAAGATGTTGAGCTTTATTTTCAACAAAAGCTGCTTTATTTCTGTATACAAAACAGGAAATTTCATAAATATATACCGATATCAGGGTTAGAATATTTAATGATTTAAAGGCATCTCTGCAAGATTCATTATAACCTAAATTTGCCATGATACGTACTGCTCGCTTTTGTATAAGAAAAATGCTGTGTGCTTCCGGTGATAGACCCCAATGGACTATGGCATATTTAATACTGGAGTGAAATGACGCAAAGTATAATTGCCTTATAATTGATGAACTGCACTGCTTTGATGTTAAAGCTAATGCATAGCATGCCTTGGATAATTTAGTACTGACATCTTGTATGTGGTTAGACCATTTAAGATGACAATCTATCCTTAATCCTAACATTTTTGAGTTCTGAGAGTAATTGATATTAGTTTGGCCATCTAAGACTATGCCATCATTTACATTTAGATTAGATTTTAATGTTTTAAAAACTACAATTGCTGTCTTTTCATGGTTAATGCATAATTTGTTCTTCTCAGCCCATTTGCTGATTTTGGCATACATTAAAATGGCACAGTTTTCCGCATCAGACAGGTTTTTACATTTGATTAGAATATTAGTATCATCTGCATATGATACTACTGAACACAATGGATGTTCTAAATAATTCAACATATCGTTAATAAAAATAATAAATAACGTTGGGCCCAATATGGATCCCTGAGGGACTCCTGTATTAACAACGGATAATGACGAAAATGAATCCTTAATTTTTACCTGCTGAGCGCGGTTTGACAGATAGCAATTAAACCATTCATAAGCAACACCCCTGACTCCATATTTTTCTAATTTAGTTAATAGTACAGAATGATCAACACAGTCAAACGCTTTAGAGAAATCTACAAATAGCCCCATGGCAACTTCTGATTTGTCTAGTGCACTCACTATTCCATTTACAAAATCACTGAGTGCCGAGTCTATACTTTTTTGTTTAGTAAATCCATGTTGACTTTGGGATAGCACGTTGTTAATTGTAAGAAAACTTAAAAGCTGTATATTAATTGCAGACTCAAATACCTTTGATACACTTGGCGATAAGCTGATTCCTCTATAGTTAATAACTAAGTTTGGGTCGCCCTTCTTAAAAAGAGGTATTACATTAGCTATTTTTAATTTGTCAGGATATATGCCTTGTTCTAACGACAGATTGATTATATAAGTGAGAGGATGTAATATATATATACCAATTGATTTTAATAAAGTGTTAGAAATCTCATCAACACCAGAAGAGTTCGAGTTTTTCAACTTGTTTATTAATTCTAAAACATCCTCTTCTGTCAGGGCCTTAAGAAATAATGAATTAGTAGAGGGCTTTAAACATGATTCCAGATAGTGATGATCTGTATCCTTTGACATATTTGCTACTGCATTTTTAGCGGCAGATATAAAAAATTCGTTGAAGACCTCAGCACATTCATTAGGATTTAGAATTTTGCCATTATCCACTATTTCGATCTGCAAGTTATTCTTTTTGGATTTACCTAAACTGTTATTTATTATATTCCACATGGCTTTACTTTTGTTTTTTGCTTTTGATACTAACTGATCATTTTTATTAATGTAAGCTGAAGATAATAATTGTCGATATTCATTATTAACAATTTTAAATTGTTCTTTGAACTGAGGATATTTTCTACTAAGATCAGCAAAAAGTTGAACTCTACTTCTGGCGTCAATTATTTCTGGACTTTTTATATTTACTTGTGGTCTATTAAATTTTTTATTATTAATTTTAGATATAGATCCCTGAGGGACTCCTAGACTTACATCACAAGTTTCCGACATGGCTTCCTTTAGTCTAACCTTTAAAGTTCTGTCTTTCATGTAGGACATTATCCATTCCAAGATATGTCCTCTGATACCCATATAGTGCAATTTTTCCTTTAGTAACTCTTTATTGATGGTGTCGAATGCTTTGGATAGGTCAAATAATAACATACACACATACACATACTCTAGTAAATGACAAGATGCTGTCTCAACAGACTTCCCCGATCTGAAGCCATGTTGTGACGCAGTGAGCAATTCATTTTTTTGAGCATAAGAGCATAATCGATTGTATACAACTCTTTCAAGCAATTTGGAGATTATACTTAAGACTGATATTTGACGATAGTTATCAATATCTTCAGGATCGCCTTTCTTATATACAGGTGTTATATCACAAGAGTTAGAAATCTTAATTAAAAAGGCGTGTTTCCATTATTTCTTATCTTAATTATGCCTGAACATACTTTACATAAGAGTAATGATGTTTTATCTATTGATTATATTTATTGCTTAATATAGTGTAGAAAAATAAAGCATGCTCAGGTCACCCTTTATATTAGCTCGATTGGCAGCCTTGAGTTTTTTATGTGCAGAATAAAAATTGAGTGAACTATACGCTTGGAACTTTTGTCTAGCTCTCGTAGCCCCAACAGACGTGACTGTCTGTTATTTACATTTTATTAGCTTTGCATTTACGGAGATAGAAAAATCTTATGTCTTTGATACGTACATGAAATTGATGACGTGAACGAGAATATTCGTGATTTTAACTGTATTTAGATGCATGTAAAGATATTTTGGAAGTACGGTTTCATTTTATATGTTGAGTTGAAAGAATAAAGTCTGTGGTTACCATCAGTCTATGCTTCTTGATGAAAATATAAGTTTGGGATAGGTTTATAAAATAAATCATTAATAAAGATTATTTAAATAGAGAAGGCGAAATGAAAATCTTATAAATATGGTATAGTGCCCCAATGTAAATCAACTTCAGTCACTTGTCATGAATTTTTTTTTATTAGTTTACCTACTGCCATAAAGGCAAGAAAATTATGGCAGGGAACTATGAGGAGATCAAATTTTGTGGGAGACAAAACACATGCAGTTGTTTTCAAAGATCATTTTAAAGTATTTATTCATTTTTTTACTTCCACACCGTAGAAGTATAGTAATGGTCAAAAAATTGAAATTTTTTTTGTTCGAATAGGCTTAGAAATGTCGAGATTTTAAGTTTCAGCAAAAAAAAAATGTTTGTCTGTAACTTTCTTGTGCGCACAATTACTCTAGAACGATTTATAATATTGCCTTTAAATTTGGTACACTTATTACAACGAGAACCGGATCTAGATTACATTTTAATATTATTCCGTTGAAGGGTTGGGGGGGATAAATGTGAGTAAATAGGTAAAGCAAGGAAGTAAGTTCATAAAATTGAGATTTAGTGTAGGTACGAGAAGCCAAGATCTCAACATTTTTTTGGCATCACGCACCTCCACTACCACTTCAATCATCACGCCCGTTCTGTTTTACTTTAAAAAGATATGGTAAGGGTCTTTGATACAGATCCGAATTTGGTTGGAATTGAATGACTATTGAATGACGAAGGTGTTACCGAGAAAAATCAAACACACTGTATAAGTATGAAAACCGACTCACTCATTTATCACCGAATTTCCCAAACCTATGGCAATAAGAAGTTGCAATTTGCCATGAATAAATATTCTTTTTTTCTGTATATTAACGTACTCAAAATATTCATAATATATTAATTATTTCAAAGACGACTTATTAGCAAAATTGTCCCCATAGTAACTGTATATTGTGAAGAACATCGTGTATCACCTTAACAGCACTCAGTTATATCTATACGTTTTCCAATGAAGCAATTATATCTTTCAATTGTGTGATACAGCGAAATGAACAGTGTAAAACTTTATTAAAGTTTTAGGTTCGCGCCCCCTTAAATCTATGTATGTTGTGGAGAAACTTTAAAGTAATTTGACCACTGTAATACCCTTACTTACAGTGTAATTTACAAATCCAGCTGAACAAAACAAGACCATTTTGTACAAGATGTAACTGTAAAAGTTTTAAATAGAACTTTTGCCATGCTGCTGAATTTACATATTTTTATTGTACGGCAATTCCTAAAACAAAATTCGTATATGGTAATCTAATTTAAATATAAAAAATAATAATTAAATGAAATATAGGAAATATAAGAAATTCTATATAATATACAGCACATATAATATACAGACGTTATGAAAAAGATTAATCCCCTTGTAGCAATGTTCAAACAATTGTTATAGTACACGAAGAGGTTTATATTTTGCACTCACGGTTAATTTATATGTTGACCGTTTGGGGCGCCACAACCAAAATAAATCTAGGTTTCTTACAAGTTATACAAAATAGAGCAATTCAAGGTCTACATGATTTTGCAAACTCAGACTCAATAAAATCTATTTATAATAAATGTGACTTTCATAATCTAAGCCAGTTGTTAAAATTTGAATTCAAACTAACAGTTTACAAAATAATACATTGTAAATTAGAATCTAATTCAAAACCAACTCATAACCTCAGCATTTATTCCTATAACACACACCAAAGAAATGCCTTCGTTGTGCAGCCTTTCAATACATTATACGGTAAAAATTGTTTCTTGTGTTACGCATTAAAACTATTTAATGTATTGCCAAGCCAAGCAAAGTCATCCTCATCATCTTACCAGTCATCCTTACCATCCTTTAAAAAATATGTGAAAAAATTTATGTCTACCAGATGCATAAAATGGTTAAATTATATTACTCTGTGACTAAACAAAGTAGAATAAAATATTCTTCCAATATTTTTATATTACTTCCTTATATCTTTTTTCTATTTTTTTTCTATGTTCAGTTTTCTAATTAAACCATATTATTTATATAATATCTTCCTTTGTGTGATGTGTATATTACAATATAAGCCCTTGTGTAACGTGTCTTGCAGCAATTTTAGGTTAAAAAATTATTATTGTTGTTATTATTATTTTTTAGCTAGCTAAAAACAAGTCACCCTTCTCTGTGGCACCGATCCTCACAGAGGAGAGCTGGTAGTACCGGTAGCCACTCCCCACGCCCGTGGGGTAAGTGACTACTGCATTCTGCCGGCTAAGACCTCTGCCGAATTTCGACATGCCGGTATGATCTTCAGTTCCGAAAGCAGTGTGTGTCTCGTTCCACCGAGGGCTCCTATAATCAGTACCACTATCTTAACAGTATGGTCTGGATAGAGTCTGCGGAGTTCGAACAGCAAATCTCGATATTTTGTCCGTTTTTCCTCCTCCTTCAAGACAATGTTGTTTTCCGCGGGAGCCGAGAACTCCACGACGAACATTTTCTTGAGTTGATTGTCGAGGAGTACTACGTCAGACTTGTTGCCATGTATTTGCTTGACGGTGGGAAACGAGTAGTTCCAATAAATTAGACACTTCTCATTTCCGACAACGAACTCAATATCCCCTGGAGCGCAAGACAGCACTGGTGTCTCGTCTATCCCATACGAGTGCCTTAAATGGTAGTAAAGCACTCGTAATGCTCCGTCGTGCCTTTGGATATAGGCCGAGACTGCATATGTCGGGCAAGCCGACAGCAAGTGCATAAGAGTCTCTGGCGCCCTGCGGCAGGCCCTGCAGCTGACATCAGGAACCTCTATACCCATGACACGACTACGATAGACGAGGGTGTTAAATACACCATCCTGGCAAGCCATTATGAATCCCTCGGTCTCAGACTTCAGCCCGGCTGACCTTAAGAAGGCAATGGTCAGCCTTTCGGATAAGCCAAGGTTTTCTATATTTTTATAGAAAACTCCATGCATTGGCTTATCGGTGTTAAGCTGCAGAAAGTTGTTGTGTTCTGCAGCTTTAATTTGGGCTTTTCGCCGAGCAGAGTCGCGATTTACCCGCTCGACGTCGACGGAGAGACCAAGTTCATCGGCTGCTCTCTGTGCTGCCTTCAACAGAAGGGCTCCTACCCCTGCATTTTCATGGTCTCGGACGAATTTTTTGTTTTTTTTTTTGTTAAAACCCAGTCACCCTTCTCTGTGGCTCCGACCCTCACAGAGGGGAGCTGGTAGTATCGGCAGCCACTCCCCACACCCGTGGGGTAAGTGACTACTGGGTCCAAGAATCGTGTGTCCTGAGCAGACGTAATGAACCGAGGATGACGGCCTTCTGCATTCTGGCAAATTTCGGCATACCGGTATGATCTTGAGTTCCGAAAGCAGTGTCTGTCTCGTTCCACCGAGGGCTCCTATAATCAGTACCACTATCTTAACAGTATGGTCTGGATACAGTCTGCGGAGTTCGAAGAGCAGATCTCGATATTTTGTCCGTTTTTCCTCCTCCTTCAAGACAATGTTGTTCTCCTCGGGAGCCGAGAACTCCACGACAAACATTGTCTTGAGTTGATGGTCGAGGAGGACTACGTCAAGCTTGTTGGCTTGTATTTGCCTGACGGTGGGAAAAGAGTAGTTCCAATAAATTAGACACTTCTCATTTCCCACAACGGACTCAATATCCCCCGGAGCGTAAGGCAGCACTGGCGTTTCGTCTATCCCATACGAGTGCCTTAGTAGTAAAGCACTCGTAATGCTCGTGCCTTTGGATATAGGCCGAGGCTTCATATGTCGGGCAAGCCGACAGCAAGTGCATGAGAGTCTCTGGCGCTCTGCGACAGGCTCTGCAACTGACATCAGGGACCTTTATACCCATGAAATGACTACGATAGACGAGGGTGTTAAATACACATTCCTGGCCAGCCATTATGAATCCCTCGGTCTCAGACTTCAGCCCGGCTGACCTTAAGAAGGCAAAGGTCAGCCTTTCGGATAAGCCAAGGTTTTCTATATTTTTATAGAAAACTTCATGCATTGGCTTACCCGTGTGAAGCTGCAGAAAGTTGTTGTGTTCTGCAGCTTTAATTTGAGCTTTTCGCCGAGCAGGTTCCAACTCGGTGACAGAGTCGCGATTTAACCGCTCGACGTCGAAGGAGAGACCAAGTTCATCGGCTGCTCTTTGTGCTGCCTTAAACAAAAAGGCTCCTACCTCTGCATTTTCATGGTCCCGGACCATGCAGAAGAGGGGATCCGAACTCCTGATGACCTTACAGGCTCCATCCAGAACCATCCTATTATGGAGACTCTCCAAACTCGAGAGTCCACGGCCTCCCCGATGTCGTGGGAGGTATAACCGTGGAACGGACGATTTAGTATGCAAACTTCTATTGAGATGCATCTTCTTGCGGGTTCCTACGTCGAGTTGACGTAACTCTTCTTGAGTCCATTTCACTATTCCAAAGGAGTAGAGAAGGATCGGAACGGCAAGCATGTTGGTAGCAGTCACCTTGTTCTTCCCCGATAGTTCTGAGGACCAGATCTGTCGGAGTCGGTGCTGATACTTGCCGCGGAGAATGTTTTTCACTACACTCACTTCTTGGGTCTAGCGTTGCTCGACACCCAAGTAAATGTACGACTCTCCGGCATCTAGATGATGTAAGATGCTTCCGTCCACGAGCTGCGCGTCCTCTCCGTAGTTCCTGCATCATCCTCTCTTGAGATGGACCAGTGCACATTTGTCTAGCCCGAACTCCATGCCGACAGCCTGCGTGTACTCCTGTACCACCCTGAGAGACTGATGAAGGTCCCTCTCTCCGGAGGCATAAAGTTTAAGGTCATCCATATAGAACAGATGGGTGACCTTATGCCTCCTGTCGCTGGGAACACCGCAGTTGTAGCCACGGGTTTTCCGCAGCGAGACGGATAATGGCAGTAGTGAGATGCAAAACAGAAGGGGGCTGAGGGAGTCTCCCTGAAATACTCCCCTTCTGAAAGATACCGGCTCCGTCTTGACTCTATCGTTACCCGATGTTATGGTAAAGCGAGTCTTTCAGAGTGGCATCAGTTCTTCGATACATCTCACTACGGGACCGGGCACCGCAAGACATTGGAGCAAGTGTACAATGAGCTCGTGTGATGTCATGTCAAATGCCTTGCGGTAATCGATCCAAGCCATAGAGAGGTTACGCTCATACTGTACCGAGTCCTGCGTGACACACCTGTCAATCAGCAGGTTCTCCTTGCAGCCAGCGACACCTCTTTTTGACCCTAGTTGCTCATATATCCGCTCGTAAACCGGTTCAACTGCATGGAGCACCCGCATGTACAAAATGCGCGTAAACACCTTGTAGCATGCGTTTAAACAGGTTATCGGTCGGTAGTTCTTTGGGTCAGATAAATCTCCGTTCTTCGGGATCAGCACTCTCCGCCCCTCGACAACCCAAGAAGGAATTTGCTGCTCCCCATTTAGCCATGAATTGAAAATTCTGGCCAAATAGTGGTGGGTACTGGGTAATTTTTTCCACCAAAAGTTGTTTATCCCATCGGGACCTGGAGCAGCAAAGTTCTTGGAGCCCTCAAGAGCTCTTCGAACCTCTTCTGGGGTTATCGGTTGGCACACCTCGTTTGGTTGTTGAAGCCTTTGGCAAAAGGTTTCAAAGTGTGCCAGGGCTGGAGAGTCTCTGTTGAGTGGAAGCTTCTGTTCGTACAACATTTTCCAGAAGTTTTCCACCTGATCCACAGTCGGCAGATTTTCAGCAACACGCTGAGGCGGCTCGAAAAGGCGCGAGGGCTTTTTGCGGAAAAGTTGATTCTCCGCCAGCCCTCTCGCCCGCCTCACTAGTGACTTCTTACAAGCCACTAGCATACGTATCCTGTCGAGACAGTGCTGTTTGGTGGTTTGCAGCACTGCCCCATTGAGTATGTGATGGACGCGTCTTAAATTGGCAGCTACTCGCCTCACTTTAGGCGTGAAAGGCCTATTGGCCGCCATATAGTCCATCACACATTGGATACGGGATGCATGTTGCCTCGCCGACCGGTCTTGGCTTCCATCTTCTGTATGCGCCGTCTCGCTCTTCCCTGTGGAGAGGCAGTGTTCCGCCTCTCCACCTGTGGCAAGCGTTGAGCGGCAGCATACACGGCACAATTAATGTGTTATTATTATTTTTATTATTATTATTAAGAGTGAGTATGCTAAGAGTTAAACATTTTCAGTAATTTTGCATTTTATTAATGCCCTCCTTCTCTTACCGAAATTATAATCGTGAAAAATCACCCTCCGGGATTTCTTCGGATTTTCACATTTCAGACCGTGTAAATTACGAAAATTAAAATCATTCAATTCCGTCAGTCAGTCTGTCTGTCTGTCTGTGGGCGCTATATCTGCAAAACTACTTGTGGGAGAAAAATAATATTTGTTACGTTGTTGAGGCTTTTGCCAACGAAGAACTGGGGATATATTTTTAGTGAATGATATACAAGATTAACACCCTAGAAAAAATGATTAATTAAAAATATATGGAGGACAATAATATTTGGCATGTATTAACACAAATGCCAAGAAAGAAAACTGCGATATTTTAAGTGAAAAACACAGAGTGAACACCTTTAATAAAGAAGATATGAAAAACTACGACGAAAGGCAATAATATTTGTCATGTAAATAATACAACTGTCAAAGAAGAAACCTGCCATACTTTTAGTGAAAATATGCGGGGTGGTTTCTTTAAAAATAATTAATTGAGAAACGACAGTTGAAAATAACATTTGAAATGTAGTTGACACTATCACCGAGAAGCAAACCAATATAAAGGGTAAGTTAAGAAAGTAAATAATTAAGAAATATGAAGGAAGATACTATTTGGAATGTAGAAAGAAAATTATATATACTTTTAGTTAAATTTTACAGTCAATTTTATTAATAAACAACCTGAATAATTTAAACAAAATTATCTCAATTTAATATTTATTGTTATAATCGTAGATAAAGTATAGTATTTAACTTGCGGTAATGGTAATAACTCACTTGATGAATTACAACTTCATCTACCTGAGTTATTACCTACATTACCGCTCGTTGAATAATATACTATTTTGCATCTGAATTTTGTGCCGTGCTATCTGCTCCATTTGTATTTTTCAGACTACCGCGCACCGTTCCCCACTCTATGCGCATCATTCCCCACTTTATGCGCACCATTACCCACTGGGGTGGGGAAATGTACGCAAATGCATTTATGTGTTATAGTAGAGTAAAATCTGGAAGTAAAGTCGCTTAGTTTTCGAGAAAAAAAAAACCGGTGTAGAACCAAACCAGACTTAGTGGGATTCCTTAGTAACATAATCGTGTACACGAAATCGTTTTTTACGACATTTTTCGGTGGTCGAGAACTTTTTTATATAAAAAATAGATTTTTAATGAAATATGTTTTTTAACGTCTCCACCGCTATATCTCTGAAAATATTTGTGCTATCAAGCTATTTTTTTTTTTTAGATTAAAGTAGACACAATAGCGCTTCGAACAATGTCCCACGTGAACCAGATTTATTTTTTTTTAAGTTGGTAAAATAATAGGAAACTCAAACTTGTTATTTTCAGTAGCGTAATTTTAGGCAATCGAGAATAGTATATTATATTACTAGGAGTAGAACGCACTCTTTTTTTGTGTCGAGCCCAGAATTTGCGGCTGAGGCGAAGCCGAAGCCGCAAACTGGGCGAAACACAAAAAAAGGCGTTCTACTCCGTGTAATATATACTATTTTTTCTTCAAGCGTATTAAAATGCAAAAATTCATTTATTTATCATAAATGTACAAATATTCAAACTACAGTCTTACATGTTGACACAATATGACAAGTGGCTAGTGGATAGCGCGCCACCGGTGGCTTTCGGTATTAACATTATGTTACTAGTAAAACAATACCCACTGCGGTGGCGCTTTCGGAACTAATATTATGTTACTAGTAAAACAATGTCTACTACGGTGGCGTTCGGTACTAACATTTTGTTACTAGTAAAACAATGTCCTACTTCTACTTCTGTTTTTGGTGACATAATTTAAACATTTTAATACGCTTGAAGAAAAAAAAGTTTATTTATGAAAATTTGTATATACATGCTGCGTACAAATTGAAGCCAATAGTAGAAAAAAGTTTTTAGGATACAAATTTTTCATGTCCCGTTCATAGTATTGAGTCAGCGATTTTTTTTAACGGACCAAAGTCATATTCTTGCGCGCTCGGCTGTAGCAAGCCTGCCGACTGCAACGATCTGACGATCCCGGTCGGGGTGTATATAGTAGTTTAACTTATATCAATAGGTACAAAACCAGTAGTGATCAAAAGCATCTAGGGGATCAATATTATTGTTCAATATTTCATATATTGTACAGTAGTATTGATCATATGTTGTTAATATTAAGAAATTGTATAATAAATATTAAATAGTCTCCTTTTAATAATAAAAAGACAGGTGGTAGTAGTACAGTACCTAGAGGTAAAAAATATGCAAAACTTCGAAGTAATGTCATATTGAACGGATTTCGTTCATTTTTGGCAGTATAATAGTAAATGTTTCACAGAAAAGTTTCTATATTGAGCGGGGACTTGTTAATTTATTTATATTTTTTAAGTGCCACCCCCTTTGAGGGGGTGGCACTTAAAAAATATATGAAGTACAATCATATTTTAAGAAGAAAAGGTTCTATGCAATTTTTCACATAAATTAATAGTTTTTAAGTTATAACGACTTCAAAATTGCGATTTTAGCTTAAAAAAGGTATTTCTAAACGGCTTTCGTCAAGTATCTCAAAAAGTATTACTTTGTGGAAAAAATGTTATAGATCAATTACAGAAAGTACAAACTGGGAATTAATTATATTTTTTGTTTATTGATGTAGGATTAATAATTTCGGAGATATTTAGTTTACATTTGGCATCCAAGTGTTCGTAAGATAACTATTTAGAGTGAGAGTTAAATATCTCAGAAACTGTGACACCTACGCCAAGGATACTAATGGATACAATAATAGGTACAATTAATTAAGCTCTTAACTATTTTTTTATTAGTTATTTTATGTAGCATAAAAAACAAAGAAGTTATGACCGAAGCAATGTCCGTCTACACATTATTTTAATAACAACGTCGCCATTTTGTTACTGTAATTAGCCAGTAATTTAAAAAAAATTAATTTCAAACACGGTTTCTCATTAATATACAGCATGACGTAGATGCTCAAATTTTTTGGTTTGTATACAGCACTTGCTTTAGAAGAAATACAGTTTAAACTATAAAGGTATTTTCGATAAAACGTATTTTTTTTCCTATTCCAAATATCTCAATAAATATTAGTTTTGTTCAAAAATGTGTAGAGACCAAAAATAAGCTCATAAACTAATAATGAATTTCGCTTGTTTATTTATTTACATAGATTTAATAGTTTCGGAGATATGAGTTTACAAATGGCATCCGAATGTTCATAAAACGAAAAATGCAGTTTAAATGTTAAATATCTCAGAAATTGTGACGCATGCTAAGAAAGGAAATTAAAGACAATTAATTGCGCTTTCAAATTATTTTTTACTCGTTTTGTTACTCTAATTAGCCAATAATTTAAAAAAATTATCTCAAATACAGTTTTTTGTTAAAATGTAGCATTACCTAAATGCTCAAATTCTTTTTTGCTCATTTAAAGCACTTGCTTTAGAAAAAAATGCATTTTAAACTTTAAAGGTAATTTCGAAACCCTTGGATACCAAATATAAACTTAAATATTTCCGAAATTATTAATCCTACATCAATAAACAAAAAATATAATTAATTCCCAGTTTGTAGGGTGCTTTCTCTAATTGGTTTATAACATTTTTTCGATAAAGTAATACTTTTCGAGATACTTGACGAAAGCCGTTTGAAAATACCTTTTTAAAAGCTTTTATTTTAAGCTAAAATCGCAATTTTGAAGACGTTATAGCTTAAAAACTATCAATTTATGTGAAAAATTGCATGGAACATTTTCTTTTTAAAATTTGATTCTATTTCAGCTCCAATACATATATATATTTTTTAAGCGCCACCCCCTCAGAGGGGGTGGCACATTTTTTATGAATGATATCTAATTTTTTAGATGACAGTAAGCAACTCCACCCCAACTTAGAATGCCATATATTAATCTAGATTCAACTAACGCTACGTCTACGCGACTAATCTGACCAACCATGCATGCGAGGTGTATTAATTGCGTCCCAATGTCGCGTTTAGCGCTGATAAAAAAAATCGTTGTTGCCAAACGGTACACTTTAAGAAAAAACATATTGTTTCAAAAACTTTTGTGATTATTAGGCTTTATTTTCTTCGCTGCATGTATGTAAATATTTTCAAAAATAAAAAAGTTTATCGATTGGTGAAGATTTCAATACACAAAATATGTATTTTTAGTTTATTTGATTTTTAGAGAAATGAAAGTGCGAATTGTGCCCAAACCGTTTATTTTGGTAAAAGCGCTACAGTGTGTGCTTTAATTTGACACAAAGCAAATTTCGGTACCTTTAATAGTTTTGAAGATATGGCGGTGGAAACAAAAAAAAACAATTTTCTTTAAAAATACATTTTTTTCACTTTTTATCGATTTAAAAAGTTCGAGACCACAAAAAAATGTCGTAAAATATGATTTCATATGCCCGGTGACTTACTCAAAGGAACCTAATATGTTTGACCTGGTTCTACGCCAAAAAAAAAAAAACGACACGATAGACTTACGAAATCGCTGCTCTATTATTTTATAATTACATTGGATCATGTTAGCAATTTCATGAAATACAATGTACATGCTGAAAAAATAATTACTACTTTCCCTAACAACATCTTTTTGAGTCCCGCCCTGACTAGCGGCTATAAGCACTCCCCTTCGACGTCGCTGTACTATCGAAAAATTGACAAAATACCATATATATAAGGTGATTTTCAAAAAATGCTAATTAAAAATTGAATGACGTGAGACTCTCGAACAATGGATACATCTAGTGGTAAGAATTAAATAATATTCATAGTATTTTAATCTCAAGATACTAAAATTTTAGTGAGTCGTTGGCAACTGACAAATAAATTAACATGTGATTATTATTTTTTTTTCGATTCTTCCCACTTTTCCTCCGTTTTTAAAATATTCAGAGTTAATTTCAGAGCTCAATACATTTGAATCGTAAATTAGTTGAACTAGAAAATTGGAAATATTAATTTCAACATTAACAGGGAAAATAGTTGTCAAATTGAAGACGAATCCGATAAACAAAGCAATGAATGCGTTAATAGACCGTAATAAAATGTTATTATACGATGTTTCATAAAATCTACATTTATGGTAACTTCTCGCGCCAGTAATGGTCACTGACCACAATAAGTAGAAAAATAAGCGTAGACAAAGAAGTAATGGACGCGTTAGCAGCAGTCTTTGTCTTTTACTGTTTGAAAATGTAAAATCTATTCAAAGTAACTTTTTCCTGTACACAAAAAAGTTTAATAACTTCATCAATTTTATACATCTGCACTAATAGAAACACTTAATTTGTTTGAAAAAAAAAAACATTATGAAATTAACTAAAAGATCCCTTTCTCCTGATAGTGAAGTAAAACTAAAATTTATAGGGAATTGTCTAACTACACAAATTTTTTTGCTAAAACTTATCGTAAACCTTACAAAGAGTATAGTAAAAGTTTAGGATTAAATTTGAGTCATTTGTATAAACAAAAGAATATTTGTTTTTTTTTTTTGAGGTTTTACTTAAATCTTTCTGATTGTATAACTCATATCGAAATGAAAAAAAAAAAACAAGATATGTCCGAAACTCTATGATCAATTTCTTAAATTATAACAAATAAAACTAATTGAGAGAGGTCATTTATAAACAATTGATGATAACTTAAACAATAATGCATATATATATATATATATATATATATATATATATATATATATATATATATATATATATATATATATATATTTACTAAACGTAATTTCTCTCTGAAGCAACCCTCTATACATCCTTATTTCAAAAATAAGGAAATTGACCAGACTACAACAAATTGCAAGTCTGGCACGTTAAGTGTAATAATCACATATTACTACGAAACGCTGTAATTCGATTTTAGAGAACACCGACCGAAAGATTTATTCCTAATTAAAGGAACTCTCGTGTCAGCCACTACACACCACTTGCAGACTGCAGTTTCGAGCTGTTGGCTCTCATCAGTGCAAGGTAGGCATGCAGTGACTGGCAACGAGATTTCCGATGTATAGGTACATGTTCGTAGTCTTAAGACTGGCAACATGCAAAATAAATCGAAGGCGCCATCTAGCGGTCGCTGTTCACTACAATCGAATTGGTTAGCCTGAGATGGGCAGCAAATGTTCAAAGTATGCTTCTAGAGGGCAGAGTATTTACTAAACGTAATTTCTCTCTGAAGCAACCCTCTATACATCCTTATTTCAAAAATAAGGAAATTGACCAGACTACAACAAATTGCAAGTCTGGCACGTTAAGTGTAATAATCACATATTACTACGAAACGCTGTAATTCGACCGCTAGATGGCGCCTTCGATTTATTTTGCATGTTGCCAGTCTTAAGACTACGAACATGTACCTATACATCGGAAATCTCGTTGCCAGTCACTGCATGCCTACCTTGCACTGATGAGAGCCAACAGCTCGAAACTGCAGTCTGCAAGTGGTGTGTAGTGGCTGACACGAGAGTTCCTTTAATTAGGAATAAATCTTTCGGTCGGTGTTCTCTAAAATCGAATTACAGCGTTTCGTAGTAATATGTGATTATTACACTTAACGTGCCAGACTTGCAATTTGTTGTAGTCTGGTCAATTTCCTTATTTTTGAAATAAGGATGTATAGAGGGTTGCTTCAGAGAGAAATTACGTTTAGTAAATACTCTGCCCTCTAGAAGCATACTTTGAACATTTGCTGCCCATCTCAGGCTAACCAATTCGATTGTAGTGAACAGCGACCGCTAGATGGCGCCTTCGATTTATTTTGCATGTTGCCAGTCTTAAGACTACGAACATGTACCTATACATCGGAAATCTCGTTGCCAGTCACTGCATGCCTACCTTGCACTGATGAGAGCCAACAGCTCGAAACTGCAGTCTGCAAGTGGTGTGTAGTGGCTGACACGAGAGTTCCTTTAATTAGGAATAAATCTTTCGGTCGGTGTTCTCTAAAATCGAATTACAGCGTTTCGTAGTAATATGTGATTATTACACTTAACGTGCCAGACTTGCAATTTGTTGTAGTCTGGTCAATTTCCTTATTTTTGAAATAAGGATGTATAGAGGGTTGCTTCAGAGAGAAATTACGTTTAGTAAATACTCTGCCCTCTAGAAGCATACTTTGAACATATATATATATATATATATATATATATATATATATATATATATATATATATATATATATATATATATATATATATCCTCGTTGCCGCCGAACTGGACTGACGCTGTGCGGTTCCTTATATATGCTTGCGCCTAGAGCGCGCATGCGTGACTGGCTACGTGTTATCGGTCCTCGACTGTATGTGAGAAGCGTAGCGGGCGCCTGAGCTAACCCGGCCAGTGGCCTCGCTGAAACGTCACGTTTGACGTAACCTCTCGTTGATGGTCGTGCATCCTCGTGATTTCTCATTGGTGGTCGTGCATTCTCATATCTAATCGTCATCGAAGGTTGCCGTGTTTCTGTTTGATTGGTCTGCGCTTGGCTCCGGCTCCTCGTGATCGGTCCTCCTCTTGTGGTGGGTTGTGGAGTCTCTTCGTGATTTGTCACTACTCAAACGTGCCGACTCGAGATTGGTTCGTTTGCCGTGGGTCGGAAACGGGAAACACACGACGACCCACGGCAAACGAACCGTTGAAAAACATCTTCAATATTCTGAAATATCACAAAATGCTACTTTTGATTCGTTCTTGCCGAGCCGAATTTTCGAATTTCGCCACGCTTTTTATGGTCAGGTTTATCTGGAAGACTTCCTCTTTACATCGCGACACTGTACGGCCATCCCAATGGTGTTTTTCGAAAAATATGAACATGTCAAGATTACATGTTTTTGCAATTTTTTCGGCTCCGAAATGTAAGCTGTTTTTTGCTATTTTTCGCAGATATCTCCGAAACGGTGGCAGTTGGCTCGAAATAAAAAATAAGATCCGAGTATGTTCCACTACGAATCTTTTGCTACCATCAGAATTTTGAATTTTTTTTTTTCGTTTCGGAGATAACTACTGAAATGTCCGCCATGTACGGCAAAAAATCGCAAATTTTGAGCTTCTACAGTTGGCAACTTTTTAATCTTGGCTCCTACGCCAAAAGATTACTCTAGCTAATTTAAATAGAATTAAATTTGCTAAAACACTTTTTTGTTATTTTTTGAATTCCGACAAAAAAGAAGGAATTAGAGGGGGCGGGATTTGGGACTTTTTTTTTTTTCGGTAAAATTTCTCCACCGTAATTAATCAGGAATTAACTAAAATCGATCTCATATACGATGTTCACTTAATATCATGTACTACTTTGACGCTCCGTTGAGAGAAATTTGCACTCTTTATACTTTCTAAAAACTTTAGTAACCATAATGGAGAAATCAATATTTGTCAGTTCATAACGATTTTTGTAAGGATTTATTGAATTTAACATACATTTTCATTCATTCAAATATTTATTTTCTAAAATAAAATGTAACATAGTTTTTTATGTTATGCCTACAAAAATATGTTCTTTGCTACCATAAAAAATAGGAATTGCCGTTTAAGAAAATTGTCAATAACTTTTTAAAAAATTATTATTATTATTATTTCATACATGAGAAATCGACTTATCGTCGGTATAATATTTTCTCATTCGCTTTATAAGTATTTTGTCAAATTTGTGCACTACTTTAAGGACACCCTGTAACGTAAGAGATAAACTACTATAGTTGAAAAAAATTGTGATTATCTAGATATAAGAAAATAAAAACGTACACGTTAAAATTCTTTTGCGATGTAAAACACAATATTCATTTAGTAATGGATAGTTAAATGGGTCAGTTTAACACCATAGATTAGTTATATGTCATCAATCTAAACCTCTTTATATATAAAAACAACGTGTCTAAAATTAGAGAGACGAATAGTTGCGCCATTGGGATAATCATTATTTTACACGTTAATTTCAAGAAGATTTGTCACTTTTTGAGTAGGCATGTGTCAATACTTCATAAAAGTAGGGTAGTTTTTAGAAACTAATGTATAAAATATAATCCCCTTCTATTTTTTGTCTGATTATAAGATAACATAAACCCCTACTTTCATTTCGGCTACGTTTATTCATAATTATTATTATTAACTAGTAGAAGTTGTACTCGGGTGTGACCGTCCCCGAGTGTCTATTTGAATAATATTTTGCTCGATCACGTCACAATGCAATGCACTTTTAAAGTATGTAGATAAAGTAAAGTAGAGATTAAGTATGTACACAGTCAATATAGTTTTAAATTTTTTATTGAAATAAGTATTCACAGTCGGCAACCCCCCACTGCAACTTTCGTTTGTATAGTAATAGTCCTATTAAATATTAACATAAAATAAAAGATATCGTCTAATCTATAAAAGTTTTTTCAGACCTTAGAGACTCTGTAGGTATAGCAGAAATCCCATGTTTAATAAATTTTCGTATTTCTTGTTTTTGGTCAAAAACCTTAGTAGCATTTTACTCTGAAATTTTAATAAAACACTACTTATATATAAGAAGACAGTTTACACCCCCCTCCCCCTGACGATCACCCTGTAAGTCAGATATGAAGTTCTGTAAGGAGTATTTTACCATGCAATTTTATTATATTATACCTGGTATAACAGGAACATGGTATAACAGGAACTCCAACTTTTTCATTATTTTTGCAGATAAACTATTGAAACTTGGTACATCGCCTACGCTTGATAAACGTCATTTTCTGACGCATAAAATATTTTTTTCTACTTCCGGTTTCGGCGGAACTGGTACTTACCAACTTTTTATTTTCAAATAAAGCAACCTGTGTTGTCTGGATTCTACATGATTTCCTGAATAAAATGATACCATATAAGTAAGATTTCAGGCAAATAATGAGTTTTTGAGAAAAAAAATATTTTTCGATGAATCCAGATTTACGAATTTAGGCGACAAAGTATACGATACTGGGTCTCAAGAAAATCAGCATTTATTGAGGGTATTTTTCGAGAGCATTTTGGATTCAACGTTTGTCTGGGAGTAATCTGTACCAGAATAATCTATCCGAACATATTTGAAGAGTACTTGAATGGTGTCGGATGCGTAGGCTTACTAAAAAACCGCTGCCCAAGGAATCACTACTTCCACATCCAGATTTTCTATCCAAGTCTCTCACAACGAAAAAAATTTGTAGGTGGAAATAATTGCTTATGGAACTTTAATAATATAATATTTGGTATCGTCTACTCCAAAAACCTATAAAACGATATCCCACATCGGGGGTGCTGATAGCGGGTGGTAGTGGGGTGGATGAAGTAAAAAAATATGTTGAGGTTTTTGGTTCTTGTACACACACTAAATTACAATTTTTTCATCTCCTTAAATAATGTGGTGGAGGTGGTAATGGGGTGGCTAATGCCAAAAAATTTTTTGAGACCTTATATATACTAAATGCCAATTTTATGGACTCTTACCTACTTGAGTTACCTATTTACCACCCATTTACCCCCCACCCTTTGACGGAATAAGATGAAAATATAATTTGTTTCCAGATCCCGTTAAAGTACATATGTATACCGAATTTCAAGCCAATATCTTAAACGGTTCCAGAGTAATCGTTCGCACAAAAAAGTTACAGACAGACCGACAGACAGACAGACATACAGGCAGACAGACACAGAATTTTTTCGCTCAAACTTAAAATCTCGACGTTTCATGACATTCTAAGCCTATTTGAACAATAAAAACTTTTAAAATTTTACTATACTGCCAATGGATGTGGAAGTAAAATAAGGTTGAGAGCTTTTTGGAAGAATTACCTTTGAATTTTGAACAGGAAATGTATTTTCAGCAAGACGGTGCTCCTCCACATAACTCTGAAATCGTGACTAATTACCTTCAACAGAAATTCAAAGAAAACTTAATTGCAACGAATAGTCCTATACGATGGACTCCTAGATCAACTGACCTAATTTCATTGGATTTTTTCCTTGGCCTTAGTTAAAAGTATTGTTTACGTAATTCCAATACAACCCGCAGAAACTTAGAGCTACGAGTAAGACGTGTAGTAAATAGTTTAACAGGTCAGCAATTGGTCTCAGTTATTCAAAATACAGCTAAATACAACTGTGCAAATGCAGAAGTGTGCTGACATCAATGGACAAAATTTTGAACAACTGCTATAATGCTTTGTGTTTCTTTTCTGTAGTTTACAGCTACGTTAATGTGTAATTATAATTAAATTGAAATAAAGTAGATTTTTTTCATTTTCTGTTAACTATCATTTTGATTGTGTTAGTTGTACATTTAAATAAGACGTGTATAGATTCCTTACTGGTATTGGTACCTTGGCAAACTATATGTTTCCACTTTTCATTTAATTTTTCATTCAGTTTCATCAGAAAACCATTTTCAACATTTTGTTTCCTCATAGATCACAGAGGCGTAACTATGGCAGGGCAAACCTGGGCAGTGCCCCGGGATCCGAGAGACCAAGGACCCCAGCCGGCGCCTGGATGAGGTGGAGTATTAGGATTTGGTATTAGCAAAATATAATGGGGGGGCCCCCAATAATGTTTTGTCCTGGGGTCCCATGACATCTAGTTAGGCCACTGATAGACCATATAATGTATTATTTTCGACGTGATTTCGATTATTTGTGCAGCAAAAGTAAAACTTTCGACTTTCAAACTTCAAGATATGTTAGCTTTATACGACCTCGGGTTTGGAGAAATTTTCTGCCCTCTTAGGATAAGAATGTCAAAGAATCACTTCTTAGTGGATTCTTACATAACAAAAGCAACTTATTCACCAAATATTAGGCTTATGAGCTCAGAAGGCTAGACTATGAGTTGATGAGTCAGTAAGTGAGTTA
Organism: Rutpela maculata; assembly: GCA_936432065.2. Classification (NCBI taxonomy): domain Eukaryota; kingdom Metazoa; phylum Arthropoda; class Insecta; order Coleoptera; family Cerambycidae; genus Rutpela; species Rutpela maculata. The sequence continues at coordinate 80,753,381 of OW386286.2, read as the reverse complement.
GTTATTATATGGAATGTTATGAAATAGTTCATGAAAAATACACCTCATAGTGTGGTATGGTTTACTTGAAAGTCTTGATATCCTCAATGTATATCAGTCCTTGCTTTTAATTTTCTATCTTGAGTCCACATAAAGTCTCCGATTTAACAGATAATATGTCAATATTTTTAATAAGTTGTTGATAAGGTGAAAGTTATTGATATAATAGATTGATTAGAGCAGCTACCGAGCTTGGTTGCTGCTAAATTTTTTAAATAAATGAATTTCAAATTTGCGAAAAAAAACGCTCCTCTATTATTTTATTGTTTCAGCTATTGCTATAAAATTGTTCATTTATCAAAAATATAAATAAAAAAATTGTTAACTGTTAACTAAAAAAGCGCTATTAAGTATTTTCATTGTACTTCGCATTGGTTTTAAATTGTTAGTTTTTATATCCATAAGTAGAGAAAACATTGGCTGACATGTACGTTGCTGATTTTCAGAAATATTCCCAATTTACTCCAAAATATGCCAAAGTAAGAAAATAGTCCAATCAGCGGGGGATTTTGCCCTGCAAAAGGTGGAGTAATAATGATTTTGATATATGTTGTTTAAGTCGAGACCTTGATAAAAAATACGAGTTTTCGACCTTGGGGAGGAGAGGCGCTAGCCGCCATCTTGAACTAAATGTGCAAAGAATTGCTTTTATCAAAGTAATTCGGCAACGCTCGATCCTACGAGAAAAATGTTCCAGCCAAAATTGCATTTTTTGTTTAGATATTTTTATTGTAAGTTTAACATTTAAAGATATTAGACGGAGAGCTGGCGGCCGCGGAGGTACTACGATATTACCTCCGGCTGGAATTTTGAGAAGTGGTTGGGGGGACCATCAGGAAGTGCCATCTGCAACGATTTTGCTCAACACCCCTGCAAAGGACACGTCAGACGACTCAAAAATGAAAAAATTTTTGCTCAAAAAATTATCATACCTCCAGCTGAAAATTACATTACCTGTTTGAAGATCACAGATAACGTATGTAAATCGTCAGACGCCTAGGTCGCTGCCAAAGAGATGTCAGACGCCCTCAAAATTGTCATATTTTTTTCAAATTTTTTTTTCCTTACCTCCTTCTGACGTTTTAACATATTGCAACAGAGACCATTCTAAGCACAAATTAAAATCGTCAGACGAAAATGCCACTGCGAAGTCCCCCTACAACGTTCACAAGGTTCCAGCCCGCCTGAGAGCTATAGGTACTTTTTTTTCGAAAATTTATTTTCGTTACCTCCGTCTGACGTTTTTACATATTATCCTAGAGACAATTTTAAATACATATGTAAATCGTCAGACGAAAATATCGCTAAATTCCAGCCTAAATTACTGAATATTGTTTCAACATCTTTTAAATTTAATGAAATACTGGTTGAGTCACTATACGTTATAAAAGAAAGTCAATTCAAGGGAAAAGTTTCTAGCACATATACATAAAAAGTTAAGGATGTTCCGAGGCGCGCACGTGTAGACTGTGGGAGGGACTTCTGACCTGTTGCCGGCAAAGCATGCCGAGATTTGACATTGGGGGAGATTGGAGTAACGTAAATTATTTTACGACATGTTAAAATACGCAGCATAAATCTAAATAAATTTAACAAATCATGATGTTTCTATAAACTACTGTTAATCAAGTTATTTTAACAAGAAACTAATTGCAAATAAAGCCGTATTAATCAATAATTGGATTTCATCTGATTTCGCATTTTCTTGTTTACCCCGCTTTATCCCATCACTGCAGTGTATTCGCCTAGACATCCCCACCTAAAACGACTGTGATCTGGAAAGGGGAGAGATTAGAAGACAAGTAGCTTTCAGATTTTTATTTTATTTGAGCCGTTGCATGTGCGTTAAACAGTATTATCGTAGGTAACTCTTTTAAAATGACTATTTATACAACGGAAGAACGAGTGCAAATTATTAAATGGTATTTTGGAAATAATACGGCTGCAGAAGTTGTCGCCCGATTTGTTTTTACATTTGAAGATAGACCCGTTCCGACGGAACAAACAGTTTTGAACATTGTTCATAAGTTTGAATCTTGCAGAAAATGTAATAATGAAGGTGGTGACAACGATGGCAGGCAGATGAGCGACGAACGGGAACAGATGGAAATAAATGTGTGTATTTTTGCGGACGCACATGCTCCCTGTTCCAGCAGGCAAATCTCTGCCGAGCTCGATGTACCTGACCGCACGGTTCGGGCAATTTTAAAACGTAACAAATATCATTGTTATAAAGTTGCCGTCACACAAGAAATTTTTCCCGATGACTTTATACGACGTAAGGAATTCTGTGAGACCATCATGGAAAAGGCGAACGAAAATGAAACTTTCATTAAAAATATTTTATTTACTGACGAAGTTCATTTTCGCTGCATGGTCGTCACAATTCATCCGTTACTAGATATTGGTCCCGGGAAAATAAATTTTTAAGTATGCCACACCCAGTACCCACAGAAAGTCAATGTGTGGGCTGGAATTTTAGGTAATTCAATAGTTGGCCCCTTTTTTATCGATGGCAACCTTACAGCACAAAAATATTTGAATTTGTTACGTGAACAAATTATTCCGGCCTTTAGAACTTTGGGCATTGACCTCGAAGAGATTTGATACCATCAGGATGGTTGTCCTGCTCATAACGCGATAGTGATACGTAGATTCCTAGACACTACATTTCACGATCGCGTTATAAGTGGAACAAGCACATATGTATTTAAAATTATCTCTAGGATAATATGTAAAAACGTCAGACGGAGCTAAAGAAAATTTTCGGAAAAAACGTATACCTCTCAGGCGGGCTGGAACTTTGTGAACGTTGTAGGGGAACTTCGCAGTGGCATTTTCGTTTGACGATTTTAATTTGTGCTTAGAATGTTGCAATATGTTAAAACGTCAGACGGAGGTAAGGAAAAAAAAATTTTGAAAAAAAAATGGCAACTTTGAGTGCGTCTGACACCCCTTTGGCAGCGACCTAGGCGTCTGACGATTTACATACGTTATCTGTGACCTTCAAACAGGTAATGTGCAAATTTTCAGCTGGAGGTATGATCATTTTTTGAGCAAAATTTTTTTCATTTTTGAGTCGCCTGACGTGTCCTTTGCAGGGGTTTTGAGCAAAATCCTTGCAGATGGCACTTCCTGATGGTCCCCCCAACCACTTCTCAAAATTCCAGCCGGAAGTAATATCGTAGTACCTCCGCGGCCGCTAGCTTTTAGTCTAGATACAGCATCAGAAAAATGGATTTAAGAAGAAACAATTTTTTTATTAAATAACGTACATTTACAACATAACATATTACGGGACATCCTGTATATACATACAAGCGAAGGAAAAAGAAAATAATTGTAAAAAACATTAAAATATTTCTTGGGACTACCTAGATACCGATAAAAGCTTTATAAAAATATCACAGGCCGACGAAAAACCATGTTTTTTGACATGCTGAAACCGATTCTGATATTAAAAAGCAATCTACCGTATCAGTTTTTGTCTTGTCTTTGTCTCTTTTAGTCCCCTAAAAAGGGCAAAGAAAGGACTTGTCCTAAGGTTTTGATATAACTTTTCTAAAGTATTTTGACGCGCTGAAACCAATTTTGGGGAAAAAAATTATACTGATACCACCCTTTTTTTCCCTAAAAGGGCTAAAAAGGTTTTGTCCTTAGGTTCGGATCTAACTTTTTTGAAGTATTTTGATGTGCTGAAGCTAATTTTGGGCAAAACAAAATTTATATCGTGTCAGTTTCCCTCTACCACCCCCAAGAGATAAAAAGAGGTTGTAGAGGGAAACTGACACGATAAAAATTTTTATTTTGTCCAAAATTGACTTTAACACGTCAAAATACTTCAGAAAAGTTAGACCGGAACCTTAGAACAAGACCATTTTTTGCCCTTGTTAGGGGTTAAATGAGGTGGTAGGCAAAAACTGATGTGGTAGATTTTGTTTTAATATCAGAATCGGTTTCAGCATGTCAAAAAACATAGAATAAGTTGGTTCTGTGGGCCTGTGTAAGTATTAAGAAACGTCAGGTAATGAAAAATCAGAATAGCAGATTTCAGCCACTATTTCTTTTAATGGTTTCTACATACAAACAAAGCTTCCTGCAAAGTGGCTGATACAGTAAAATAATACAGAAGCGTTTTTTGCCCCATTTAAACCCTTTAAACGCAGCAGTATACAGGTGACTGAAGTTCGTTTTATTGTTTCTTATCACTTTGCCAAACTTTTGATATAAGGTACATAGACAATCAATTCACTTAATTTTTAGTATATCATAAATTAATAAAAAAAATTAAATTGCAAAAAAACGCAGACACATAGATTTCAACCGACTGCATTTATATCAGTCATATTGACAAACAACGTTTAAAACATGTGGCTGTCACAATAAAATCATATAGGAACGGTTTTTCCAGCTTTTTATTATGATGTCTTTACACTTTTCAACTTCAGTCACATAATAAGACCATATAAATATTTCTGCCACCTACTCTAGCTATTACACTTATTTAACAAATCATTTTCTCAAACAAGGCTGAGTGAGTGGTTTCTTAGCATGAACATGTTTATAACGAGGAGTTTTCTAGAGGGGGTTTTCTAGCATGGCACATACTACGGGAGCCCACCCTAAGTATTCGTGCTCCCCCCCCCCCCCGATCCTTTAGGACAAAGTTTTTCATAAAGATTAAAGCCTAAGAAACAATTTAAGACATGTCCTAAAAAAAAATTGACTGCACTTTCAAAATGGCGTCCGTTAAAAAAAACAAAATTTGCAAATATGGTTTTTGTCATTTAACACAAAAACTAAAAAAGATGGAGAAAAACTTTCTGTACAAAAAATAAAGTACATACAATTTTCTACAATTTTGTTCCTATGCAATATTTGCATTTTCCAAATAAATGATTAATCTCTTAAAATAAAATATAAAATTCAATATAAAATGTAACACTACGGAAGCCCACCCTAACTGTCCGTGCACCCCCCCGTCCTTGGGGACAATGTTTTTCATAAAGATTAAAGCCTAAGGAACAATTTCAGACATGTCCTAAAAAAAAAAGCTGGCTGTACTTTCAAAATGGCGTCCATTTAAAAAAGAATGCAAATATTGTTTTTGGTCATTTAACACAAAAACTAAAAAAGATGGAGAAAAACTTTATATACAAAAAACAAAGTGCATAAAATTTTCTACAATTTTGTTCCTATACAATATTTGGATAGGAGTTACCGTTTTCCAGATACCACTGTTACCGTTTTCGAGTTAAATGTCTGCAAATTATAATATTATTATTAATATTAATTTTTTTCAGTTTAATTTATTTAATTTTTATGTTAATAATATAAAGTAATATTATACGCCTTACAATAATTGTCACAGATATTTCCTCTAAGTGATTTACCGATATATGAATTTCCATGTTTTCTTAATTTTCGACTCATTTATCTGGAAAATGGTAACTCCTATCAAAATATTGTATAGGTACAAAATTGTAGAAAATTTTATGCACGTTGTGAAGAAAGTTTTTGTCCATCTTTTTTAGTTTTTGTGTTAAATGACAAAAACAACATTGGCAACAGTTTTTTTAATATATGGCCGCCATTTTGAAAGTACAGCCAGTTTTTTTTTAGAATGTCTTAAATTGTTCGTTAGGCTTCAATCTTTATGAAAAACATTGTCCCCAAGGATCGGGCGGGGGGTGCACGTACAGCTAGGGAGGGCTCCCCGACTAACATGTTTATGACAAGGGATTTTCTAACTCCGATAGACAAAAAGCACAAAGCCTAAATCCAAAGCACAATTCGAAGTTCAATTTTGATGACCATTGCCATTGCTCATTTGTATATGAAACCGAGTAGGTTGGGTGCGGATGGGTTCGCTCATTTGTACATAAGCCAGAAAAGATCGGTGTTAAGCTAGGTTAGGTTTTGCTACATCGTCTTTTCGCTTCTACGCATGCGCACACAGTGCTCAAAATTCATCGCGGATGGCATGCATCCTACTGTCCGTTACGCAGTAATCTTTATTCACTGTTTCATTATTTTGTCGTAGAAAATGTGCCTCAGAATTGTGAAAAAAAAAAGAGTTATTTCACATTTATAGCTACTGCGAATACGCAGATTGGTAAAAATTCACTGTGAGAAAATGTACATTGACAACTATGAGAAGATGATTTTTTGCGATTTTATCGCTTCTGCGCATGCGTCAACTGGTCTAATGTGGTTTCCTCTTCGCGAAGTATTTAATAACATATTGGAAAAAGATTTAGTATGCTGGAAGGTTTTCCCGTCGCAATCTCATTTTCTATGAATTTAAAAAAAATTTGTTCGGAAAGAATGCGTTTTTTAACATAAAAACGGATAGTATGGAGAGTTGGCAAACATTATGGTGAACGATAATATTCAAAATGTTCACTGATGGCAATCCATTCTTTGGTCTTTGGTTATGTCAAAACCGATCTTCTGCCGTTTCAGAGTGGAAGCATTAACTTGGGGGGTGTATTAAAAAATGGGTGATTTTAGGTTTTAGTGAACTATATTGTTCAAGAAAAATTTTTGCAGGGGTGACTAATATAGTCAGTCTAGACGTCATTTCTACCTAAGCAGACGATTTTTCTAGTAGCATTATCATAGCAGACGCAACTCAAAATGGCAAAAAATCACATTTCGGTGAACTATATTGTTCAAAAATAATTTTCGCGTCCTTCGATTTGTCTACTTATCGTTTAATAAATAACGAATAGGCAGACGAAAAAATCAGTAGCATCGCCCTAGCAGACGCTGTCAAAGTGACAGATCCGGTTTTGATGAACGACATTTATCAAGAAAAATTATATAAGGAATAATAAATACAACAACTCAAGATTACATTCTCGCCCGGGCAGACGATTTTTGTCGTGGCTATGTGTATGGCAGACGCCAGTCAAAGTGGCAAAAATCACGTTTCGGTGAACTATAGTGATCAAAAATAATTTTTGCATCTTTCGATTCGTCTATCTATGGTACAATAAATAATGAAACGGCAGACGAAAAAATCGGTAGCATTTTCCTAGCAGACGCTGTCAAAGTGAAAAATTTTATTTTTTTTTCTTATATAAATAGGTTTAGAATGTTGCGACGAAATTTTAAGTTTGAACAACAAAAATCTGTCTGTAGATCTGTCTGTAACCTTTTTTTGTACGCACAATTACTCTGGAACTGTTTAAGATATTGACTTATGGTGTATCTATGTACTGTAACGAGATCTGGAACTAGATTATATTTTAAGCTTATTTTGTCGAAGGGTTGGGGGCAAATAGGCAAAGCAAACAAGTAAGAGTTAATAAAATTGGGATTTAGTGTATGTACGAGAAACCAAGGTCTTAAAAAATTGTTGGCATCAGCCATCCCCACCCTGTTATTTAAATGGTGCAAAGGTCTCAAAAATTTTTTTTGACATCAGCCACTACCACTGCCATATTAAATGGGCTAAAGAAATAGAATTGTGATCAAGTGCGTGTGCGAGAAGTAAAACTATCAAAACATTTTGCCATCGACCACCGCCACGGCCACCCCGTTACCTTCGTCCCATCACCAAATTACCCTCTTTGATGGTATGTGGAAATAGTGATTCCTTAGACAGCAGTTTTCAAACAAAGAATTCCTTTGCATACAAAAAATCGATCACAGTTCGTTATATTTCCCGTGCGAATAAAACAAAAATAAAAATCTGACTTTAAACAACAGATTTATTACTTCTATACAAATAAAAAAATAACATAACACCTTTGGTCTATTTAAATAATGGGGTGGGAATGGCTGATGCCAACAAATTTTTAAGACCTTGGTTTCTCGTACATACACTAAATCCCAATTGTTTGCTTTGTCTATTTAACCCTATTTGCCCCCAACCCTTCGACAAAATAAGCTTAAAATATAATCTAGTTCCAGATCTCGTTATAGTACATAGATACATCATAAGTCAATATAAACAGTTCCAGAGTAATTGTGTGCACAAAAAAGGTTACAGACAGATCTACAGACAGATTTTTGTTGTTCGAACTTAAAATTTCTTTGCAACATTCTAAACCTATTTATATAAGAAAAAAAAATTAAAATTTTTCACTTTGACAGCGTCTGCTAGGAAAATGCTACCTAGTTTTTCGTCTGCCGATTCGTTATTTATTGTACCATAGATAGACGAATCGAAAGACGCAATAATTATTTTCGATCACTATAGTTCACCGAAACGTGATTTTTGCCACTTTCACAGGCGTCTGCCATACACATAGCTACGAAAAAAAATCATCTGCCCCGGCTAGAATGTAATCTTGAGTTATTGTATTTATCATTCCTTACATAATTTTTCTTGATAAATGTCGTTCATCAATACCGGATCTGTCACTTTGACAGCGTCTGCTAGGGCGATGCTACCGATTTTTTCATCTGCCGATTCGTTATTTATTAAACCATAAGTAGACAAATCGAAGGACGCGAAAATTATTTTTGAACAATATAGTTCACCGAAATGTGATTTTTTGCCATTTTGAGTTGCGTCTGCTTAGGTAGAAATGCCGTCTAGACTAACTATGTTAGTCACACCTGCAAAAATTTTTCTTGAATAATATGGTTCACTAAAACCTAAAATCACCTCTTTTTTAATACACCCCCCCCCCCCCCAAGTTAATGCTTCCACTTTGAAACGGCAGACGATCGGTTTTGATATACCCAAAGACCAAAGAATGGACTGCCATCAGTGAAAATTTTGAATATTATCGTTCACCATAATGTTTGCCAGCTCTCCTACTAGAATTTATATCAAAACTTTGACGCGACCTGCGCAATCGGGGCCCGGATTTGGATTCAGGGCGTCAAAATACATAAGAATGACGTGGCCTGGTTAAATAGGCATCACTTTTTTTTCGTGAACCTGTGTTATTAACTAAAATTTTACCATCGGCGTCGTCCAGTTAACTCAACCTTATTACCACGATATCGATATTGACGGTGTAAAAATGAACAAACACCGAATTCAAACGTATTTTTAACCAACTTCAATGTCAATATTGTGTAATAAGGTTCAATTAACTGGGTGATACCTTTTTTGATCTTTGATCTTTCTTGAAGGCAGTTCAGTTTTTTTCAAAAGTTGATTAATGTAAACTATCAATTTTTAATCAAGAATTCTAAGATTTCCTTCGCATGGTCCAAATAAGCAATAAAATCTTGGTTCAGTTGTATTAACAACACCCCTGTCCATATGCAATTGGTTATAGTATTGCTAATAACAATTGAGAAAGCGACGTTGATCTTTACTGCGGTGATACTTTGGTAGCGGCACAGATCAAACGTCAGCGCTTTGTCGGCCTTTTTTATGATTTTCCAACTGACTTTAGCAAATGCATACAAGTGTTTACTACAATTAAAATAAGAGAACTGTGACGTTGCAAGAAATATTATAGAGAAATATTCATATAACTAGTATAATGTTTGATATTGTTCAATGTTCATTATTAATTTTTGTACAGTGAAGTACTTATGTTACAATTTAATATTTAATTTTAAGCATCACGTAAAATACAAAGGTTTTCAAAAATGTAAATGGCTTGGAAATCATAAAGTTTCGAGAAATAAAATAAAATTTTAGTAAGCTTTTCACACTTCATAAAGCTTGAAATATCAAATTATAAATTCAGAGTGTTTTGTTATTGTGTAAAATTTTCACTTTACTGGTTCACTAAAGGAAACACTTGAAGCTTTTAATGTTATGTTTAATCTTCTTAAATTCTACTATTTGTATTCCCGATTTTGTTCTTTAAAAGTTTTGTTGTCAAAGAATTTTTCTCAGAAGTTGGAGATTATGTAAACTTAGAATTTTTTTGAAAGCTAATGTAGCATTCTATTTCAATGCAACATAAAACAATATATTTTGCTCCTAATGACAGTAATAAAGAGATATTTAAACAATATTTTTATTACTATGTTGTCCCTCTGCCAAACAGTGTTTCCGTGACCTACGCGTATTATCTTACGTATATCTTGTTTATTTTACTAACAATAATAATAAAAATAATAACAATATTAGCAAAATATTGATTGAATTTTTATTAACTCTTAATTCTGTTGCTACCGTGGCGTCATCTTTTAGAATACGAAAAATATTTCTAATATATAGCCAGATAATGTACCATACACGACTAAGTATGGCACATGACTTTCCGTTTCGTCTTCTTCCTATTCATAGCATCTTTAGAGACGTTTTGTAATCCATGCATTATTCTGGTTAGCGTCTCTTTATAGTACAGAACTTTTAGTAATATTATGTTCATTGAAATCACGCTTCGCAACGAAACGGTTAGGGGCAAGGCGGGCCGAGTCTGTCCGGGGCTGTCCGAGGCTGTCCACAAGGTGAGATACTGTCCCCACTACTGTGAAACCTCATGCTCGTTGGGCTATTGGCCGAATTGGGCAAAGCAGGCGTGTATGCGTAAGTACATGCAGACGATCTGACTATCATGATACGAGGCCGATTTGAAGTTATTACTGTAGGGCTGTAACAGACACGGGTTGTCTGCCAACCATGGTAATACATAGCTAATGCTGTTCACTAAAATAATCTTCCTTCTCTTATGGGCACGCTTCTGTGTCTTTCCCCTAGAATGAGGTACATGGGGGTAATCCTAAACTCCAAACTGTCGTCGAAGGATCACGTGGAAGCAGCACTCTCTATGGATGTGCAATCGTATTTTCGTTCTTAAGGCAAATAGTGGACGTACACCTGGTGAGGCACCTCAAAACATATGCGGCATTCGTGTGGTGGCGCTACAAGAAGCGTTCCGCAAGTACAGTTCGCCTATGTCAAGTTCAATAGCTAGTTTGCAATAATAACAGGATCAATCAGGACGACTGATGCAATGGAGATCATTCTTGGACTCACTTCTTTGCATATCGAAGTGGAACTGGAAGCTATGACAGCAGCAAATAGAGTGTTTAAGAGTGGAATGTGAAATAATATGGGAGAAAGACTGGGACACACAAAGGCCTTGCCTCTACCAGTAAAGGACCAGATCGTCGCTCAGTCAGGGGAGAATCGGTGTGACCTCACCTATATTTTCACTATTTCATATACAGTCGCGTTCACTAGTCGACACGGCTGGGAACACCATAAAATGAACTCATTAGTCCCGGAGATCTGGAATAGTATACGAACGAATCGAAGACTCAGAAGGGAACTAGTGCTGATGTACACAGATGCAAACCAAGGGCTCGAATATCGGCACCACTTGGTAAATACCCTAGTGTATTCTAGGCTGAGGTACATGTCATTTGGCTGTGTGCAAGCGAAAACCTCAAATGACATTTCATCAATAAGCACATTTATATATGTAGTAATGTATGTAAGTATTCTGACTAAGTTATGCAGACACAACCCATTTAACCTTTATGGATGACCGGATATAGTGGCGTGGAGAGAAACGAAGACGTAGACGAAGGAGCAAAAACTCCTTTCCCTGATCCAGCTTTCGGTCTACCAAGAAGCCTGAGCTGCAAAACTGAACTATGGCACAGTTTATCAACTATTGGGCTGAGGCAGTCGAGGCTCCATATTGAATGGCCGTCAATTGACTCTACCGTAAATTGGCTGCTTGGGTTCAATAGAGAACGATTGAGCCGGAGGGTAGGTCCGATAAGAGGACACTGTACTCTCTACAAGCACCTGCATACAGTGCGGTTGAAACATGATTCTAATTGTCTTATGTGTGGAGTGTAGGATGAAACCGAGTATATTCTATCACATTGTAAACCAATAGGAGCGTCAAGCTATAGGTATGTTACAGCAGTTTCTACAGCCGAAGGAACTACGGGATCTACCCTGGAAAGTGCTGATTTCCTTCGTGGCCTTTCCTAGGGGAACCTAAATGTCGCGAATGTACAATGGGCCGATAGTCCTGAGTACTGCGGATTTTCAGATATGCTTGTGTTTCTAATAACGTAGTTGCTTGCTAGACGTGGCCTTGGTAACTTCTGCCCACGTTTTGGAGTGCTCCTTCTTCGCCACTTCACATAAGGTTTTTCTTAAACAATATCCATTATATATTGTCTTCCCTGTAGCTGATGTAGATAAATAAATAAAAGGAATAGATGTGGGAGAATACGGTACTGAAGAGTTACTTTGGAGAGCGTACTTTCTGAAGAATTGAGTTGTTCTTGTGAAAGCATCAATAGGCCATCCGTTTGTCTTCCTAATAGTCCATGTTCCTGAGACGTAAAAAAAATTGAGGAAAGTTGTTGGTTGATCTTTGTGCGTTTCGTGCTATTTCTGTGTCGTCCAATTGCACTCAACTAGCAAGTTGTTGATTTTGCTCTCTTTAATCTCAACAAGGGCTTCAAGGTTTACTGCATGACACTTAGTTATGCTTAACGTGTTTGGATGATTTCCGTGCTCGATTTGCAAGTATAATATTTGTTTTATTATAGTTTACCCTTAAACCATAATCAGATCTTATTAAGCCGCAATGAACTATACACATTTAAATTAATTTAGAGACCGCCAAATTATTAAAATAATTGTATTCTTTTTATTTTAAATGTTCCAATATTAGGTAGTAGCCCGTCTATACGCTGCTGTGTTTAGTATTTTTTCAAGTGTGGATACATATGTACAAAGATGTAATTGGAACCCGAAATTAATACCTCAATTAATCTTTCCTTACACATTGTGACATTTCATGTCATGCGAAAGTGAATCTTTTAGCACACAACTCCGCAGCAACAATCCTACACTCGGAAGTTTTGAAAATATCCTATGAGATCCTACTCATATTTTAAAATTACGGCACTTATATTAATAATAATTTGGTAAAATTTCAATGAAACAGAAAATATGAAAGTCTGGTATCATAAAATACACATAATGTCAAGGATAGCAATAATTTCTGTTCGTGCTGGAATTTCATTTATGCGAGAAATTAATAAAAATTAGGGCAACGAATGAATTAAGATTCATAAGAAAGTTTCAAAGTAGCTGAAGGAATTTAAGATATTATCGGTATCGATATCCTTAAACTTTTCAATGAAAATGTTGCAAAAGAAATACAACTAAATAGATTTGGCGCAATCCATCGCAATTATTTATTATTCTTAATAACCAATTTGCCAGTTAAGTAAAGTTTGATGTGACAGAAATATCACAAAACACACAGGGATTAGACTAGCAGCCCTAGTTTTCTCTGAAACATGGACCATTAGGGAAACGGACTGACGATGCACTGATGCTTTCTAATTATAGGTTTGAAGATGTCTGTTACTAATATCCTGGACTGCCCATCGTATCAGCACCTTGATTCTCCAAGAAACACGTCCCCCAAATCGATTCTTCCAAATCCCTGATCATATCAACTGGAGAGACGATAATATAGACCGGTTGATAGTTTAGGAAAAAACCATATGGCAAGAGGTGAAGATGATGAGCTGCTAGATGTAGGGTTGATATCACAAGGGAGCTGATGGCAAAGTGGTTTGGTGAGGCTATTCGCCTAACAGTCAACTACGACAGATGACGTGATGCTGTCAGACGTGCCATACAGTAAAGTGAGGCCAACTGGCATAATCTATGAATCACAAAACAAAACCAATTTTGAATAATAAATTTGAAAAGGCATTGAATAGCATATTCTGATGAACCTGTATTACAATGGGCTGTTGTATATCACGAGAAGTTACACGTGACAATGTGCTGTGCTTTGTAGTCATAAATTCGGGCAGTTTGAGTACATCGGCTAGTCCTGGCTCGGTGTATCTTGCCGAGTAGAGCTTTCTTCTTCTACTCTCTCCGGTCTTATCCTGCATTCTTCAACGGTTGTTTGCTTTCTGGGAATGGAACAGGACAGCCATTCACCATCCAAGTGGTTTATTTAGGTTTAACAGTGGGGTACCGGTCTATGTGCCAGATTACACACTGTGTCTGAGAAGGTAAAAAGGACGCTCGTAACTTTAACAAACGCAGGTAAGCTGTGCGAGATATAAGGACTCCTTTTTTCCGAATGAATAAAAATTTCGAAATGTAATTTTTCCGCATTCATTTTTCCCGACTTCATTTTTCCAACGGGGCAACTTCCGAATGTAAATACATAGATTTATATACATAGATTATAATTTAGAATTTAAATTACAATGTACAATTTTTATCAAATCGAAATGTTATGCGCTATAGATCTCAAATATTCCAGTTCTCTCCTTTCATCCCTATACTCCTGGTAAGTACCAGGAGTATAGGGACAATCACTCTTTTCATTCTGTCTTGCAAGTCTTTCCATTTTTTCTTCGGTGCTGCTTTTATTTTGCGGCCTAAGCGAAGTTCCGTCATCATAATCTCCGTATCTGTCTGCCCTTTTTGAATTTCTATGATAGCAGAATACAGGATTGGTGCTTTCAAATGACAATTCGGAATCTATTACGCCACCCTTCACTTAAATTATTCGTTTTTTTGCTATGAAGATGTGTCATCGAACAATTCATTTTCGAAATATTTGCTATTCGGAAAAATGGATTTGGAATAACTACATTTCGGAATTTTTACTCATTTGAAAAAAAGTCCATGCAGAAAAATGGATTCGGAAATATGTCCGGGAATCATAAGGACTTTGCTCAGAATTTAAACATTTGGCTTCCTTTGGTGGCATCATAGTTCATGGCATGTTTAGCTAGAAAACATCGTACTCGATCTCGCATTGTTTCCTAGGCCGACGTGTACTCCTAAAGATAACGATGTTGCACGCAAGGTATAAGTATCCACAGCGCAACTTACTACCATATTTTCCAGAGTTTGGATCTTCTGGAGGCGTGTTCTTGCATCGTGCATAGAGAAAAAAGTTGTATATCTATGTGAGTTGTAGTCTGATAAGGATAAGCTTTTGATTAGGCTAAGTTGATTCTCATTTTCTACCATATGGTAGATTCAAACTCTGACAGACTTCCACGTCAAATTTGTATCCAATGTCACTCCTAGATATATGATGGTTTCGTTCCCCTGGATTTTTCTTCCAAGTCATATTATTTTAACTAAAAGTGATACTTCATCCACTCAATGACACACCAAAATCTAACAATAATGGACATATCATTTTGGAACGTCTGGATAGTGTTGTTCATATTTATCCTAAGCAGTTGGAAATGATGAAAAGAAGATGAAAGAGTACAGTCTCCTGCGACACTCCATCCTCCATAGATCTGTGCAACGCTTTTCAACACATTTTCAAATCCTATACTTATCCACCTCGTAGGGCTATTAGGGAAATAAACTAATGAAGATCCTATCACTTCTTAGAGATTCTCTTACCTTCAGACAGTGTTCGAGCTTCCTTTCTCCACCGGGTTATTCATTTGGCATCCTAGTATGAGGACCCTACTCTCTAAATCATCTGTCCAGTTCTCGTACCAATTGCTAGTGTAATTCTACACTGCAGTTCTGGACTAATGTGTCAGACTTCTCCTGTCATATGCAAATCATTCTTCCAATGGTTCCAATCCCACGTGGTATCTCACGGGATATTATCAATACATTCTTGTCCTCGAGGTTTAGTGATATCAGGGGATGTTGTCTTCTGATCTGGTGATGCTCTTGGGAATTCGATATATCTTTCCCTCTACTCCGTTATACTCCATATTTCCCTCTGGAACTTACAACGGGTTAGGATTGAAATAGATTATATGCACCGGAATAATGAACAACAGCATATAGGACAAGACGAGAGAGAAATTGACGGTAATAATACACGAGATTCCATTGTCCAATAACTAACGGAGCTGTCATATCAAATATATAATTTAGTAAGTCTAATAGATCATATAACACTCACGTACATAACTGAATTTCTGGCACGCTTGGAAATTTCTATTTACTGATATATCGGTATACTGGCTAGTTATCCGCACAGAAGCGTATTTCTATCTAATAAGAATGAACGTTTTATGTGAATGTATGGTCACGGTCAACTCTGATTGCTTTAAATGAAACCTGCATTCCAATAAAAACCTTTTTAACAAGTATATAATATAAATATTTTTTGTCTATTTTTGATAACCAAAAATCAAAGAATTGCTACTATAGTTTAGTGATATAGAATTTTTGTGCAATGTTGTATTAGAAAAGTTAATTTTCCATTTATTATATTTCTATAATTTAACTATTCAAAAAAACGTTCCGATACATTTAATGCGTCCATCCTTAAGATCGTTAAAATTCGTAATAAAAAGTTGAATCATATTATGTACCAGTTGTATACAGATGAAAGAGAATATCAAAATTTAAATATCTCGATGACTTACAATATAAACACACTAAAGTTAATTGTTGTGAGGTTCTGGAAATGCTAATATTGTGGGGTATTATTAAAATATTTCCATATTTAAGGGATCAGAATAATAACAACTTGCAATAATGAGTGAAGCGGAGATTGGTTCTCTATTCATATGTAAATCACAAAACTACTTTAGGTATTAAATATTTATATTTATTTAGTTGGCTCCAGCTCAGAAACTTTCCGTAGTTCAAAAACAATTCATTAATAAAACTGTTTTTCTACTGTAACAAATACTGATAGATACAGAAGTTTCCCGCAGGCACTAATGTGTTCGCCGTTGTGCTAATCATGCTCGTCAGGACTCTGAAATATTAATCTGGCAATTTACAATTCTCTCGCTAAATAACATGGAGGATTACGTCATCTAAGTATTTTTTACATTTTTGTTGACTTTTCAAATATGATATTTACAATCAAATATTACGATAGACGAGAAGAATTCAAGTTGTATTTTACCAATAATAGGTATAAAGTTTAAGGGTGATATAAAATTATTTAAAATATTGAAAAGACACGATTCGATTTGTAGTTTCAAAGAAAGAAAACTTTACAAAACTCTTTTTGTTATTTTAGAACATTAGATCATCCTGTATGGTATATATCTACTTAATTTTAGGTACACTAAAGTTGCATTTAAAACTAACATGTACAAAAACAGAAAAATATCAATTTTGGTTCGTAACAGTAACTTTTGATATTCGAAATCTTGGAAATTATGGCATTTTGAATGTAGTTAAGTAGAGTTAAAATATCGTACTTTTGATATTCCCTTAAGAAATTGCATATCATATAATCCGTATTTACATATATATAAAATCAATTGTATGGCAGTTTTTATACTCTCTATACGAAAAGTACATTGCATTTGATCGACACATTTCTAAAACCGTAAATATCGCTCATAGAGAAAAAATGTTCATATCGTTGTGTTAGTGAACGAATTCTGAACAACTTTCAAAATGTTCGTCTGTCCGCCCGTCACGTTTCTTATTGGCACGATAACTTAAGAAAGAAAAGTCCGATTGTATTGAAATTTGAAAAGTAAGCTAGTGTTAGGTAGAGGAAGAACCTCATTGTTTTTGAAGAATCAATCAGAGAGTAAGAAAGTTATTAGTCATTTAATTAAAAAAAAAAAATAATTTAAAAAGAATTAAAAAAAAAAATGTTTTCTTCATTTTTGTCGCTTGTACTTAAATAGAAATCTTGCGAAATGTTATCTCTATAATATATTGCCTTCATTATACATTTCACTAATATACATTTCATAATAATATATCTAATGGGTTGAAATATGATTCTCGAAAGATATATATTACAGACATTCAATTCTTCTAGTAATGTGTGATGATCCAGTGGCTAAAGTATTACCTTGCTATCAAAGATCGTGTGTTCGAATCCCACACAGGTTGGATTTTTTTTTTCAATTTTTTTTTCATATATTTTTCTTCACAACAAAGTTGGGTATCACAAAATTTAGGTCCAAAAACTAACATTATTTACAAGAAAACTCCGAAGAGTGTCCTATAATAGAATATGTAACAATTATATAAAAAGCTCAGTAAATTGGCGAAGAATACCTACGTTTTTAGGCTGTTTCCTTCTTCCTGTTGAGCGGACGAAGAATAATGCAAAACATAAAAAATGCTAAAAGGTGCCGAATCTATGACCCCAAAATTTGCTTGCTTTTTGGGCAAAAATAATCTCATGGGACATTATCAATACATACTTGCAAAATTTGTTGTCTTAAAAGCTATAACCATCCAAGGTGCAAAAAACAATGATTTTATTTTTATTGTCGATTGCGCAAATTTGGCAAGTAGTTTTTGTTTATCAATAAAATTACAGGAGAAATATTCAAGCTTAGAGATATTTAGAAGACTCAGGTAGCATTCTTATATTTACAGAAATAAAAGTAAGGTAAGAAGTGTTAGAAACATATAAATATAGCCCTTTTTTTCTTTCTTTCTACATTGTCTCAGCAGTTAACAAGCAAACTTCCAAAAAGAGCCAACTTGATATATAGCTATTACGGTACAGCATAAATTGAAAGAATTGGTATTGGAAATGTCTTATTTCAATTAATAAAATTATTCAGCACCCATAATTTATAGCAAATTGCATTTGGAGGGAACGTAAGATTTTGATAAGAATATGTTAAATATTCGTATTTTAATTCATAAACATATTCTCAATTCATTTGATTTGAAACCATTGGATTAGCACTTTCGTCCTTTTGACAAGTAAAATTATCCTTTCGTTTTAAACAAATTTTTGATGTATGACCCGTTGAAGATAGATAAGTGTTTAAGTCACATAGAAGACGTAAAATCTGATATTTTATAAGTTGTTGAATTTACATCTTCAAACGTATCGTTACAATTTTTTTTTCCTTGGGACACGTTGAAGCTAGAAAAACATCTCAGCAATAAGGTTTTTGTGCTAGAGATTCGCATAAAAATTGTTTATTCTTATTTTTCATATTTAAAATAGTCAATTAGCTAATTTTTAACAGTAAAATCTAAAATCTAGAATTTTCCGCAAGCTAATACGTTTATTTCTTCCACTAGGTGTTTTTTCCCTCTTAAGTATTTCGTTTTGTATGACCTCTGTCTTGCTGCTTACCCGCCGGAAAATTGCAGTATTTACTTCAATAAGAAATTGGACAACTTTTCGAGAGGGTCTCAAACTTAAGTACCCCCTCGTGGGAATTTCTTTCTTTTTTAAATCTGGTAATGTAGGTATTTCTTACTTGTTTTTTCAAGGAGGTAAAATTAACACCAATATATTACACTTCTCTCCATACCAACAAGTAACAATCATACGTACCTTTCTGTGATATATTTTGCTGTAAATATTTATTTATAAGTTAAGCATCACTTGCAAGAGGTTTGGGTTTAGTTTAGATTTAGGTTGTGATATTATTATAAGTAATTTTTCTAATTTTGGTATATAAAGTGACACTTTTCAAAAATGACGTAGTTGTCAAAACGTCCTATCTTTCATAACCAGTTATGAAAAGTAAAATTTCACGTAACTGGTGAGGAAAAGTTCGTTATGTCATCAATTAGGAAAGATAATCAACTCTCAAAAAGAAAAAGAAACAATGTTTATTCAACACGAAATAGAATACTGAATCCATAAATTGGAAGCCTGTAAATTCTTCTTTCCTTCAAAATATGCTAACAAAACTTTTTCATTAATACGATTTACCTTATGTTATCAAATTAGGATTTCAAATAACATTGTAACTTGGCTAAATAACGTCTGTCAATTTTGACATTAAAATTATAATGTGTGACTGCAGCAAAGGTAACTATGAAAAATATTACTTAGTTTTTAAGATCTTTAATATATGTTTATCTAACCCCACTATGAAAAGTCATATTTTAAATGCATTTTTGACGTTACGAAACGTCACATTTTTCATAATTGTCATTTTCATTACATAACTAGTTATGTAATAGTATATTATATTACTAGGAGTAGAACGCACTCTTTTTTTGTGTTGAGCCCAGGATTTGCGGCTGAGGCGAAGCCGAAGCCGCAAACTGGGCGAAACACAAAAAAGGCGTTCTACTCCGTGTAATATATACTATTTTTTGTTCAAGCGTATTAAAATGCAAAAATTCATTTATTTATCATAAATGTACAAATATTCAAACTAGAGTCTTACATGTTGACACAATATGACAAGTGGCTAGTGGATAGCGCGCCACCGGTGGCTTTCGGTATTAACATTATGTTACTAGTAAAACAATACCCACTGCGGTGGCGCTTTCGGAACTAACATTATGTTACTAGTAAAACAATGTCCACTACGATGGCGTTCGGTACTAACATTTTGTTACTAGTAAAACAATGTCCTACTTCTACTTCTGTTTTTGGTGACATAATTTAAACATTTTAATACGCTTGAAGAAAAAAAAATTTTTACGTAACTGATTATTGAAACTATTTGTTGACACCAATTTTCTAATTTCTTATATACTTCTTCATACCTGCTTTTTGATTTACCAGGTGTTATTGAATTTACTGCTAAAGCCAACTGTTTTAAGTATATCAAATGGAATATCCACATCTGAATCAATCAATTTCAACTTAATTTGCTTAAAAAAATTTAGCAGATTGACAAGTAAAATTTGTTTATACAAACGTCAATCCGTACTAACGCTCGGGTAAAGCGATAAACACATAATTTATTTGTATGGCTGCAAGCTGTAACTATGATGGCAACCGTAAAATAGTATTCAAAATAAATTGCCATTTCTTTTCTAATTTAGAGCGGGAGTAGATAAAATTTTGTACTTAACATGTTATGATAACAGTAATTTTACTTGACTCATGTAATTTGCAAAATTCGCTCGCTTCGCTCGCTCGTTTTGGCAAATATTACATTCGTCATGTAAAATTACTCTTTTCATAACTGGTTACGTAAATAACTATTAAAAGGCTTTTATACTTTTAAAATTAGAAAAAATTATGTATGTAACACGTTTCGAAAGACAATCTTGTGTAACTCATGTTATTTTGCGGGATCTCGCTTCGCTCGTCCCGCAAACATTCACTCGTTACACGAAATAACGTCTTTCGTAACTGGTTACATAAATAGCTATTACATAATTAATAAATAGAAGATAAATATCTCTCTCTTTTCTTTCTTTTTTTCATTTGGCTAATATTCTTAATTGAGATTTTAGTAATTTGTCTCAGCAACTTGAAGGTATTTGTATAGGGAGAAGAAAATTTCTTGGTGCACCTAAAATTTAAAAAAACTAGGTCCCACGAAACAACGCAACCGCTGAGAAAACCCAGGTTTTATGCATATATTTTTTAATTGTAACGTATCTTAGCCGAATATACGTTACATGATTTTTTTCAAAGGATTATTTTTATATATGTGTAAATGCCCATTTGTACAATTATAAATTATGTATGTTGATTGATTATTTATTATTTTATAAAGAAAATACATTCAGTTTTCAATTATACAACAGGCGAAAGGCGTGGGAGGTAGCTAGCACAGTCCTCATCAGTCGTTAATCCGCTCACAGAGAACGGAGGTTGGAAAAGTTTTATACTTAATTGCTGTTAATGATAATTAAATATTGACCTTTATTTTGTGTAACTAAATATGTGCGAAATATGGAGAATATATTGCTCATCCACTTTTAAAAAAATAATTTTCGGTGTGCGGACAAAAGTGGAAAATTATACTCATCATTTTAATGGAGACGAAAAAATTGTTGATATAACCAGTACATATTAGGTTAAATTTCGTTAAAACTCAGAAAAAATATAATCTAAAAGTTGGCTCATATTCCCAAAGGTATTAGCAAACAACACACTAACAGTACTTAGATTTCCAACATCAGCGATATTGATTTCTGTGGGCGATAACAACTGGATGTAATTGAGAATTTGCTTTCTGTGGAAATAAAAAAAATATATAAGGGTATAATTCACACCTGTCACATGACAACGGTAGAGAAATAATTTACGGATACAAGTTTCTTTTTATAAACAACACCAGTACTAAAAAACACCAAAAGAAACACAGGTTGTCGCGTTTGTGATTTTGTTTTATTTATTCAAAAACATTAATAACTATGGAAATGCTTGAATTGATACATATTCTGCTCAGAGAATGTTTGTAGTAAATGAATGTGGATAGTGAGAGACTTTCATTTTTGTACTACCTTTTTGTTACTTTTGAAATATTTTTCATGCTCTTAGCACATCAATTTTTTCCACGTTTTCGGCTTTAAGATGATGGATTATTATTATCTTTTAAGATATTAGAGAGAAGGAGCATACTAGTTTATAAAGATTATCACTAAGTTGCATAAATATAAACACATCACACATAGAAGACAGCCACCAAATTCATAACCAAGGCTGCCCGGAAGTGGGTGACACAATTAAAAAAACGCATATAATGTATATCCATTACCCACCAACATTGTCAACGTCGGGTTCAGTGCACGATAGACAGCCTGATGAAGCATGCTGGCCACTAACATGCTTTAGATCCCTGAGCTACTGCGCCTCCTGAAATTTTGAGCAAAGGATTGAGATTTTGAAAAATGCGTTTTTGCACATTCTTTTCATCTAAAAACCAAGTTAGATGCAAGTAAGGGGTAAGGTACCATCCTTTCACGAGTGTGGGTGGTGGTGGGTGGTTCAGCACCTGCCTGGCGCCTCTCCAGGGGAGAACGTCAGATCCGCGAGGAGTAGGGTTAACGTGGTCATACTGTTGGGGGGCAAGGCTAATAACCCAGTCCAGCCCGGCCAAAACCACGACGAGCTCACACATCGTAAACCGCTTGGAGTGGCAATGACTCGACCCAGGTCAGGTCAGTCTCTCCAGGGGGCACGGGGGTCTTGGCTTCACCGCCCGGAACACATGGATGAACCACTAGCGACAAACCTCGAGGTACAGGCACACCCTGTTGTAATGCCTTCCACGTACGTAAGGGGATCCGTGCGTGGCGATCATCATTTCCCTCTTACTCGTGGAGCAAGAGGGAGGTCCTCAGCATCTTCCGTGCAGACCCCCCACCACAAAGCCCACGAGCGCAGTGCGGGAGGTGAAGGAACTGGGGGAGGGGTGTCCGTGACCTGGGTCAACACTAAGGACCTTCCAAAGCGTTCGAGCCTCTCGTCTGGGTTCCCGAGCCAGGGGAGAGTGGTCTTCAGAAAGGATTGGGAAAAATAGGTCCATTCCAGCTGAAGGTGAAGATAAACCTGCATAATAATAAGGAGGCCACAGCAGTCCTTACTAAAGTGATTCAGGGGCGTGAAGTGAAGGAACGTCGTAAGTGGCGAGGACTTGACTGGGGTAATGAACCATCAAGGAACATCGCGTAGCGAGGAAGTTGCTTACAAGGAGCAATCTTCAAAAGACTTAAGGAATGGGAAAATAGGTCTATTCCAGATACAACTGCATCGCAGAGAGGAGGTTACAGCGGTCCTCACAAAGGTGATGCAACGTTGCGAACGGTGAGGACTTGACGGGGCAGGATATAATATAAACGAGGAAAGACAATGGATCTGGCAACTATCACTCCGCCCATTCTCTCAGATCTGCTGCCAACGGCACAGGAAGAATGGGTAGAGTGAGTTATAATATCCACGGGCAAACACAACAGACCCAGAAACCATCAAGACTCCCGTCGTTCACTCCCATTTTTAGACCTGTATCACCTTGTCAGTGATACAGGAATAAACTAAGACGAAGGAGAGCACAATAGGCTCAGGAAGCTGCAGTGCCCTCGGAGTATTCTTTACAGACGAGCCCCAGGAGGAGGGGTTTTAGTCAGATTGAGTCTGACATTCAGACCCATTCCAGTAGGATGGGCAGCCCGTGTGGGTTTCTCCTCCTCGAAAAAGTTGTGTTATGCAGTTAATGAATTCTCCTTTAATTCGGAAGCTTCTTCCGTGGGAAGAAATCGTCCACCAGGAATGAGACAAAGAAGGAAGTTAAGTACTA
Organism: Rutpela maculata; assembly: GCA_936432065.2. Classification (NCBI taxonomy): domain Eukaryota; kingdom Metazoa; phylum Arthropoda; class Insecta; order Coleoptera; family Cerambycidae; genus Rutpela; species Rutpela maculata. Next base: position 80,729,522 of record OW386286.2, on the reverse strand, counting down.
AAGGTGATACATGAAATAACAATTTTGTTTCATTTTTAATGAGATAGTGTTTAGTGCAGAGAGATTGCGTGGAATGCCGTAGATGAAATTGTGCGACACAAGCCCAAAATATTCAAGATTTTATAGAAGCTAAGGTTTAGTTTACTCCTTTGTAGTTTCGGATCTTACTGAGAACTTTAACCGAATTAAAAAAAATGTAAAAAGAGGAGGTTCTTAATTAGATCCGTATCTGTTTTATTCAAGTGTGTTCAATCACTACTCTGGATTGGCTTAAGCGATTTATATGAAATCTTTGTAAAACTGCAAGGTATGGCTCGGCGCTCGTTCCATAATAATTTGATCGAGGTATGTCTTGTCTAAGGTGAACAAAAGGAAATTGGACAATATTTTCTTAATCGAAACCAAATTCTCGAAGGCGCCCTTGCAAAATTTTATCAAAATTGCATTAGAATTAGTAAATGGATATTTTAGGAGTAGTTGATACCGAATTTTATCTCAAAAATTAAGGATTCAAAACGATGAATCCAATATGGCTGCCGTAATTGCAATATTTTCGCAGATTTACATCAAGATTTGTAAATTATAAGGTTGCCTATTAACTCATGTTCCCCACCAAAAAAAATATCATTAGCCAATGAGCAGCTGGTATGAAATCACATCAGTATCAGAAGCGGATCCAAGATGTAAGAATTTGTGTAATGTTAAGTAAGAAAAGAACTCATAACTGAGGATCGCATTTTGAGTTACTGTTTCGCATGTTGGCAATCAGGATAAGTTGTAGAATGTAACACTACAGATTACAGTGTACTTCAGACCATATTTCGGGCTAGTCCTTCTGTAGTGAGATAACTGAGCCGCTACTGCGCGTTAAAAGAACAAGGGTATTCTGACTTTTCATCACCGCACTCGCATCTCGCCTAAAAGCAGAATATGAGGGAACCGTATCGTCTACAAGTCTTGGTTTAATAATAATGACAATAATAATTAGATTAAAAAATATACCGTAGTGTTTTGACACGTCATGAAAACAGAGAATGTAGATAGTACAAAAGACATACAAATGTAATAACAAACAAAACATGAAAAATGTATGGAACACTAGGAAATGGTCCTAGTATGGTCAACAATACAGAGAAAATATTAGGAAAAAAGAAACATTAACTTAAAATTACACATATTTGAAATCTGTTATATTGTAGTAAGCATTGGCTAAAAGATGCTTTCTTAACTTTACTTTAAATTGTTTATTTGGTAAGGATTTTAAACTATTTGGTAGAGAACTGAACAGCAATATCAAAGTTATTTCCTTTTGTCGACACTAATCTCTGATGTGGTGTCTGTATATCGTTATGATTTCGAATGTTGTAGTCATGATTTATACCATTCCTTGCATATTCATCTAAATGTTCCCTTATATTTGTTAAATTACAGAAAATAATTTCTGATGACAACATTAATATGTTAAGTTTTATAAACCATGACTTACAACTTTAATGCTGACTCAAACCCGCCAAAGCTCTAATCGCTCTCTTGTGAATAGTAAAGATAGTTTGTATATGGTTTCAACAAAGCACGGTATGTAATAAGCGCCGCGTCTATAGTAACTCCGCTTTTAATTTGTCTGATGGCATATACTTTTTTAGAGAATTTAGTTGACAACTCATTTATATGAGGGTGCCAACTTAATTTACTATCCAATGTAAGCCTAGGAATTTTATGGTTTGAGAGTTGCTTATCTGGGTGGAAAAAAGTAATGCGTGTGTTTTCTTAGTATTCAAACATAATTTATTCGCATTAAATCAGTCGGAAGACTTCATTAAACTGCTGGTTTTCAAATCAGCAACATTGCTGCCAGTGTCTTTCAAATACTCCGCAAAAGTAGTGTCATCTGCAAAAATGACTGCTAAGGCTGAATGCACATCAGGTAAATCATTTATGTGTATTATGTGTAGCAGTGGTTCCAGTACACTACCCTGTGGAACACCATGTTTCACTGCCAGCATGCTGCTAATATTTGATATATAGAGATTTCAGGATTCTCTGATGATGAACCTGACAAAGTTTAAAAGTTCAAAACGATGGATATATTTTTTTAGTGTGTAGAATCTAAATAAAAATGTCACTAAAAAGAGTGCAAACATTTTTAAATTGAAATTGAACCACCTTCAAAAAGGGGCGTTAAAAGTTATGAAACAGAATTCCAATGGCATTCAGTTTATTGCACCATTTTACTTAATATCGTTATTGAGGTCGGTGTACAAATGAATAAATAAGGAATTCAAACGTATTTTTGACCGACTTCAATATCTATATTAGGTAATGCGGTTCAATTAACTGGGTGATAATTGTGATAATTTTTAGCGACCCCTTTTGAAGACGAATCGATTTTCTTTTCAGTATTTTAAACATTTTTAAATTTTAACTCCCTACCGTTTTTATGCGATATGCCCATATTACTCATAGAAATCGACGTAATCGGCATTGGAGACGTTGGGATTTTTAATATGTTTTTCAGGAACCTCTAAGAGACATCGTTTCAAATTTTCATTATTACGATGTTTTTCTAGATGAAAACCTTGAAATCCCGGGTTAATGTGAGTAGTTATTAGAACGTTAAGTGCCCAATAGTGTTTCTTGAATCGTCTTCGACTGTCTCAGTTCATGGAGAATGTTATTTCAAGCTTCGCAAGATATTCATTAGAAAATACAACGCCAGAAACTTCAAAACAACAGAGACTGAATCGACATATTTACGCTGGATCTCGGTGTTACATAATATACTATTCTCATGAAAGGAAGTTATGTGCTGACTATCAGATATTTCAAAAAGTCGCGATAAAAGTATGTCCTGAAGCAGCAGCGGTGCTCGCAAACTGATAATCGCATCCCATAAAAACAAAACGGGGTGCAAAAAATAAGTGTGAATTTAAAGTTAATATAACACTGTATTTAGAACCATGTCCAGCATTGAAATTGCCCCAAAGTAACTTATTATTAGTATGATACTTAATCCAGCGTGGTTTTGACAACAGTGGATTTGTTTCATATGCCAAATAAGTCTGGTAATGAAGCGAAACTAATTTGTGATAGGCGGAAACTTGCACGCATCGATACCAATCAAAAATTTTCTCAACATAAACAACATTTCAAAGAAATTTGAGTGCATCTCACTAAAGTATCTTACAGAGAAAGTAATTCTTTGTATACAAAATTTCTTGACATTTTTTCAAATAAGCCCGCGTTTTCTATCAATATTCCAGTGAAGATACTCCTGCAGAAGGTGAGGAATCTCGGATTGCAAATTAAATAAAATATAACTATATAATATCATTTTGAGCTGGCAAACCAATTTGAAGGCCAGGATTTTTAAATTGAAAAAAAAGCGATACGAATTTTAATTTTCATGACTGCCAAGAAATATCGGCGCCTAGAAAAATTTCTAAACACGTCAAAAAACTTTTCGATATTGTCCATTTTTTTCAAAACAACTGTGCAGCGCTACAAAATCAGCTTGCTTTAAATTTTGGTGTGTTTAACTTATCATGAATATTGAATAGACCCAAATTTTGCACAATTGTACAACTTGATGAGGCGCATCCTTCAATTACTACGGGAGCCCACCCTTAGCCAAATCTTCCTCTACCATAACCTTTATAAAACCCTATCCTATCATATTTCCTAAACTTTATCTTTAATTCCCTCTTTCCTTTTCGATTTGTTCGTTTTTATGCTTCTGTTGTTTTTCTTTTTTTGTTCTTTTTGTCACTTTGTTCGTAAATTCTTTTTAGGCCAAGAAAATTCTGGAGGCAGGGCGACCACCAGGACGACAATTCTCGTACGGGTTTTTTCGTTTAGCTTTTTACCCGTGTTAGCAACCCAAATTTTGTAAGTTCTTTGCCAAGTGTTGTCTTAATTTTAATTAGCTTTAGGTCTCTGCGTAGACAGCAATTTTTAATATTATTATTAGTTTTTAAGTTTGTTTATAACAAACAAGAGAGCTAATCCCCCCCCGTTAACCGTTTAGCCGAACCGGACTTGCCCCGCCCAACCTTACATTCACCACGGCACTACGTGCTATGGTTATTTGGTTGGCTCCGGGCCAGGATCCGGCAAGGAACATAGTTGTATTTAATGGAAGAATAATATATGTTTTTGCTTTTTGATTTTTTTGCCTTGCAATCCAAAGGTCGTGTGTTCGAATTCCTCAGAGAGGTGGTGTTTTTTTTTTCATTTTCTTTTTCATATGTTTCTTTTTTCACAACGATGTTAGTATCACAAAATTTATAATGTCCAAAAACGAATATTATTTACAAGAAAACTGCGAAGAGTATCATACAGAATGTGTAACAATTATATAAAAAGCTGGTGACTCCAGAAAGGAGTTAGGAAAATAAGTTCTTTTAAATAGTCGACGTTTCATAACAATTTACTGACATCCTCAGGACTATTTAGATGGATTTTCCTTTGTCACATTGGATTTAAATAATAAAACAGAGTAGGTTACTCATACATTAAGGAACTGTGCTGTATTTTTTATATCAATGTGTTGAATTTAATTATTTAAATCCAATGTGACAAAGGAAAACTCACCTAAATAGTTCTGAGAATGTCAATAAATTGTGACGTAATGTCAACTATTTAAAAAAGTTATTATCCTAATACCTTTGTGGTCTATACCCGTCAACCCTTATCAGCGTTAAAATTTATTTCTTTAATCTTAAAAACCTAGGGTAAAAGTACGCGAAAACAAGAAAATAAAAGTTTGGCCATATTAACAACTAAGATGTGATATTACACAAACAGCTGGGTGTGCCAATCAACCCATTATATGATGAAGATTTAAATGCCCTATGGGATTCTCTAAAAGAGAATATCTTGTAAGCAGCAACGTGAACTCAAAGCAAGATACACAAAAATGTGAAACAACGTAGGATAACTGCAGAAATTCTAACTGATATATACACCACAAGAAACTTGATGGCTCAAGGTGTCAGTACTGCTTTAGAATCGGGAGAGTATAACATCTTGATGAGGAAATTCAGACCAAAATTTCAAATATTCAAATCAAAATTGAAAGCAATTTTATAAGAACTATGAACTACCAAGCAGCTGGAGTCGAAAATATCACGTACAAGACGCGTTAGTTGGTGAAGATGAAGTGAGAATTCTTCACAGAATATGCCAAGAAATATGCGAAACAATAATCTGGCACGATAACTGGAGAACCTCAGTTTTCGTATCTCTATATAACATTTAACGCGATAAGTACGTATTGTTGTAAATAATGTTGAATATTCTTCAATCCAGATTTTGGCATTACTAATCTTGGCAAGTACCTCCTGAGAAAGCTGGATTTGTTAATGGACGCGGTATTAGAGAGCAAATCCTGAATTTGTGACAAATTATCAAGGAGACAAATATTACGTGCCCTATGTACTATTGTTTCACAGGTTACCGTAAGGCCTGTAATAATGCGAAATGGGACATGGCTGTATTACTAAAGACGAAAACACCCAAATATCTGGCCTTTGCTATTCGATGACTGTATGAAAGAAACTCTGCTTTGATGAAAGTCGATAACACTACTTTCGAGGGTGATTGGAGGACTGGCAGGTTGGAATAGCTGTACTCGAAACTAAGATTTTGATCTTAATATTTATAGATGATACCTTAGTTGCATCAATCTGGACGTGTCGTAGGCTGTTTGGAGTTTGAAGCCGAAAATGATACGTTGGTTCTACCTTTCAGTTATTAGACCCATGTGCATGGTACCCAAAAAGAGAAAAAAATCTAGTACAAGAAAAGTTGTAGAAATTGCAACGCCTTGCCTGTCTAGGGACTACAGAAGCAATGTGCTCCTGTCCCAAAGCAGCTATGGAGGTAATTCTATAACTACTTCCCCTGCATTTGCGTGTGCATCAGGCATTCAAATTCAAACCAAGCGACCTGGTTGGTCACTTAAGGATTCTGGAGGTAATCCAATTTGAATCCATGACCACACTCACTGACTCAATGTAAATCAAGCATAACTTTAGCTGTCAGTTTAATATGCTGATTGAGAGCCATCAGGCGAGGAGGTTCGAAGCACTGCGTTGGAGAAAGTGTCACTCAGCTGGTACACAGATGGATCTAAGGTGTAGGTGTTGGCGTAGCTTGGTCTAAATGCAGACTCTCTAAAGCCCTTGGCAACACCCCAACCGCCTTCCAGGCAGAAATCTATGCTATAGATATGTATGCTCAGGAATGCCTTTACAAAGGCATTCGAAGGGCAAAGATCTATATAGTTTCAGATAACCAAGAAGCATTAAAAGCTCTCAGGTCATATACCTTCGAGTCAAAAATTGCCTGGGAATGCAGACAATCTCTAAAGCAAATAGCGAAAAACAACAAGGTTACCTTGACGTGGGTGCCAGGGTATGAGGGAATAGAAAATATTGAACTATCTGATAGCCTTGCAAGAGAAGGCCCTGAAGCCCCATTTTTCGGACCCGAACAGTTTTGTGGTTTATCTGAGAGATACATTACGGAGGAGGTCCAAAAATGGCAAAAGAAGCAGAGGAAGCCCTACTGGAGGAATACTGCAGGCCAAAGACAAGTGAAAAGTTTATAACGTATTCGACAAAAAATGCCACAATGCTTCTCGATCTCGAAAAGTCCGACCTAAGGCTGATCACAGGTCACTGCCCATTGATATACCATCTCAAAAACATGGATATGGCAAAAGATGATAAATATAGATACTACGATGTTGCAACAGAGACTGCGAACATATACTCTGCGAATGCAAGATATTACTCTGCATTGGGCTAAAGTAACTGGAACAATCGGAATTAACGCCTGAAGACATAGGGAAATGAGCTCCTAGGAAAATTATAAGCTTTGTAAAAGTCTTGGGATCCTGGGCAACAATTATTTGTAGGGTAATTCACGAAGGATGCTTTAGCTCGAGGTGAAGAAAGGCCAATTTACAACAATCTATAAAATCTAGTTGCATCAAGGAGGGATAGCTGATATACCTACCTCTTCTTTGATTAGTTGTTTGTCCTTTATTTATAACTTTCTTGTTTTAATCAAATTGGTTTAAAAATAGGGAACAAATTATTAATGCGTGAACTGGATGACTCGCAATTAAATAGGATGGTGGCCTCTTTTTTTTCCTAAGTGTATACAGTACATACAGTATAAAAAGGTGACAGAAAATCTGAAAAGCAGCAATTATTAATTGTGTCCTTCATGACATTCCTTAGTGTCCACCCTGAACATTTTTCATTAAAAATATAGCGGGTTTGTTCCTTTTGACAATTGTGTTTATTACATAATCAAATATTGTTGTCCTCCGTCATATTTTTTTTTTCATTTGTCATATTTTTGGGTGTCCACCAAAATCGAGCAATTAATCGACTGTACAGGAAATTCGTTAGCAACCGTGTACAGACCCACATTTTGAAATAATTAATATGCCGTCTGTCTGCTTCCTTAAAAGCTCATCACTCAGAAGCGAAGAAAGATGAAGAGAAATAGGATGTTAACAAGCTAAAAAATACATTTTGATACGCTTTTTATCCCTGTTGGGATGATTCAGTACCTTTTCAGCAGAAGGTCGTAGGATGACGTGTTTTATTTTTCTTTTTTTTTTTCTTTTTGCGTTGACTAAAGTAAAGGCTAACTACATTTTGAAATACAGAGAGGGCATCGGTTATTTCTTCTTCAAAAGATATTAAACAAAAAGGTTTTCAAAAGTTTATTTATATTATTCTATGGACAATTATATATTATTTATATTTTTATTACTTAATTTTCCAAAATTTCACTCAAGAATACAACAATAGAAAATTACAAAATGCAGAAACATCAGCGGAGTGATTTCATACTTACGATTTTATTTTCGGGCGGACTACCACTCTGATATACCGGACGTGGTCATGCATCTTTATAAATAACTCGTTTATTTTTAATTTTTCGAAAAAACAGTTTGGGGGGTGGATCCGAACATTCTGAGGGTATTATTCAGATATGAGTAGAGTAATCAAGTTGGGATATATGGCAAAAAAATCTTTAAATTAAATATTCCAATTTCCAAACTTTAAAAGTTCCTGCAGTTGATTTATATTTTCGAGGCGTCGCGACGCCCAATTCGTTGAAGGCACTGGGATTCTATCAATTTGAAAAAATGCTATTTGCTCCACCTACAAGCTCCTTTTTACAGAATTCAAATATTTCAATGAAAAATCTTGTATTTAAAGTTCTGTTCAAAACCGAATTTATTTCAAATATAATATAATAATATTGAAATCTATTGTTTTTTTATCGAGCGGGGCACTAATTTGGTCCCACATGCAGGCGATCAAGCAATTAGGAACGCCAGGAACGGCCGTGTAGTAAGCTATAAAGAAAAAAATTTCTTTACTTCACCTTGTTGTTTTATGTATTTTTTTGAAAAAATATGTAATTGGGGAATCTCTGGAACGCCTCATTACGAAAATAAACTAGATTTATACAATCAAATCACATCTGCCATACTCATGTGCAGCAGGTTGCTTAAAACTAAGCCAGATTCAGATTGCACTAGATTGCGTCGCGCGTCGTTTCAAATTGGCACGTTTCTGACTCCGCCCTATCAATATAGTTGCAATAAAATTACAAGAAACCACTATTTGCAATGGAACTGACTGGAATCAAAATTTGAAATCAGTCAGAAAAATGTTCAGTGAAAGCCGAAAATAAAATTGATATAATAATTTTAAATATCATGTCCCTAAGTTATTTAATTGTTAATTAATTTCGGGGGGGGGGGGGGACTCCTCCCCTGGCTACGTCACTGCTGCAATCATAATATCTGTTCTGCTATACAGTTAAACCATAATTGAATTTTATTGTTTGAAGCCTATCCAGCAGGCGTATGAGCTCTTCTCGTTTGCTGTAACTAAAGTGGTATCATCTGCAAATCTCAAGTTAGAATTTTTGGTTCCACCTATATTTACTCCACCCTGTCAGTCTTTTAGCACACGTCGTTCTGCATGATGATAAATGTTAAAGAGGATTAGTGACAGAACACAGCGCTGTTTGACGCCTTTGCCAACTCCTGCACTCTCCGAAGTTAGTGCAGAGTTTTCTTCAGTTAGCGAATAAAAAGACCATATATTTGGGTGTACCCATTTCCAGTAATCAGTCCACAGTTTGCCCCATTTAACATCGTCAAAAGATAGTCTACGCCCTGTCAAAAAATCCTATTTCAAACTTATAGATAATTATAAATTTTTTATGGGTAATCATAAGAGCCTATCTGGTTTATAAGGTTTTATACAGTATATTAATTTTGCCATATAGAAATTATATTGGGATGAATAAGTATCTAAAGGAGTCTTAATTGAGTGGGAATACCCATGTTGTTATAGTAGGCATTTTATACATTTTTATAAGGATATATTTGTACTTATTTTTATAAGACTTCATAGGTCCATATCAGTTTAGTTTATATAAGAATTTAATAAGGATATATAAGGACATCTATTATAAAGTATTAATAATGATTTACAACTATTAATTTGATAAGTGTTCATGGGGTTCCAATAGTGGTAAAACTAATAATGTTACATCAGGAAACCACGGATGAATTTTATAACATTTAATAAGAAATAATTAGTACATGGTTTTTTATAAGATTTGAAGGGTTATTATTAGTTTATTTTTATATAAGAGTTCTATAAGGATAAGTGATAACAGTCCAAATACTGCAAAATAAACGTGTATTCGACAGTATGTAATTAAAGTAGTAATGATATTTATCCAGTTTAAAAAATTGACAAGTGCGTTAAATGGCACATAAATATTAGTTGAATATTGAACATGACTAAACAAATGTACTTATTGCGGGAAATCCAAACAAATAGAAAAATGAAAAATATTGCCAAATACTCTTTAGCGTACTTTGTCACCCTTTAAACTAATAAGCTAATGTTGTTCCTTTGCAAAGTATGTTAATTGTCTGTAGAGCAAAACAAGTTGTTTATGTGTAGACGTATTTTGATTAATTAACTCTTAGTCTGTTCGATAAATTTGTTGCCTTGAGGTGTTTATGAGTGTCTTAAGAAAAACTAATACTGCCTTACGAACAATGCGCTAAAGTAACTAATTAGTATATAAACGAGATTTTAATGCACGACAAGAGATTTTAAAGGATACTATATTGAAAACACTTTTCTTAGGTGAGATGCTGATGAATCATTAATGAGTCTCCAATAGCGGTAAGTCTCATTATTTTTGGTTTAGTACAATGAAATATGATCAAAAAAATACTTAAACAAAACTCAAACAAACGATCAAAGCTCATTTCTTATAGGGATTGCAATTTACCGGAAGTTTTAATAACCGGTAAATCGGTAAATAAAAATGTAAATAACCGGTTAACCGGTATTTACCGGTAATTTTTAGAATGGATGATTAGGGTGGCGAAAATGGCAATTGTCTTTTTCCATGTACAAAATTATCTAAATTTAACAAAAAACATTTTTATGTACGTATATTTGATATAATGAACAAACAAAAGGTTTTTTATCAACAGTAAAATCACAAGAGCTTTTTTTATCGGATAAATTTCTCTTTGTAACGAAATAATTTTGCCAATCAATGATTTTATAAGAAAAACTGACATGAAAAAATCACGAGACCGGAGGTTGAGCAATTCTGTCAAATGTCAGTTTTTCGAGCAAAATTACTGATTGGCACAATTTTGAGTTAAAAAGAAATTTATCCATAAAAGAAAAGCTCGAGTGTTTTTTGGCAAGATAAATTAACGACAGAATATGAATGTGAACGAACAACAACAATAATTTATTAAAAATAATTATAATTTTCCCAAAACGACTCATATTGTACAGTATAGTTTCCACAATACTTAAAAATTATAGCTGACAGTACAGATTTCAAAGTGACGTGCGACTACTGGTGTACTCGGCTTTTGAGAAACAGGCATTTTTATCGGTGATAAAAAGCGATGCACCTTTTTTTATCGCTGTCAAAGTGACAAAAATGTGACTGTCAAATAGACTTTTTTATACAGGAGTTAATTTACCAAAAGGAAAAAATTTAAATGAAATGAATTTAAATAAATAATTATTCTGTAAATAACAAAAATATTCACTTAAATAACAAAAATTATAAACATAAACTCAAATAGGGCATTTACTGAATACCTAATCTAAAAATACAATATTTTTTTAAAATAGCCTGTTCAAAGCTATATCTGTTAATCGTCTAATATTTGTGCATAGAATACCACCAGCTGAAGATGCCCTTCCTCAATCGATATTGGTGGGTCGATAAGTTAATAAGAATTGGTAATAACATACTTCTAAATGTTTTCCACGGATATTTGCGGCAGTGACATATTCAATTTTCTGTCGTAAGATATTGTCAATGTCTCTCTTATATTTCTTTGGGCTTGGTATTTGGAGTTTACATTTTTATAATATTATTTATTTATTGTTAAAAGTACTCGGTGTTGGGACAGTCACTCTGTATTTAGTGAATACTAGTCAGTGACATAAATAGAAACGTTGAATACGTGACATATCGTAAGTTCAAAATTTACCGAAATAACCGGTAAAAAATTAAAATAACCGGTAATTATCTTCATGTGTTTTTTGTCCTAATAACCGGTTAACCGGTTAACCGGTTAACCGGTAATGCAATCCCTAATTTCTTATTGTCTCGCAAGTAAATTACAAAAAAAGATCAGCTCGATAAAATTATTAAAAGCATAAAAATAAAATTTAAAGTTTCATTTGCAATGTCAGAAATATATCGTAAAACTTGATTTTACTTAAAACAAAAAATAAGTAATTTAAAAATAATATAATATAATATAATAAGATTTAAAACTATGAAATACGGAAACTTGTATGATTCTTAAATCGAAGTCTAGCAATTTTGTAAAATACTTGTTACCTACGGAATTGACATTTATAAGCATATATTTATTATATATAGTTCTACCTATCTGTAAGAGTACCTAATATTTCTATAGTTTCGTGGCAATATATGAACTATAGAAAAAATTACACTCTCTCTGTCTCAATTTCTGTGTCTTGAAAATTAGTGGATTGTATGAGTCGACGAAAACCCGACTATTGCCTGATGCAACCAGATTAGTTCTCCCCCCTCCCCGTTATCGAGGATGCTGAACACCGTGGTGGTGGCAAAATTTCTCGTTAGTGTGACCTACCCCGCAAGCGTTAACCCCAAACGGGGATTAACGCGTATTATAATTGTTTGAGGGACTCTTACTTGGTGATCCCCCGTTTTCGAGGATAGTGCACACCGTGGTGATGGTGAAATCTTTCCCGGGGTGATCCACCCCGTAAATGGCCAATAACAACCCTTCAAAGAGTGCATTCTCAACATACCACCGGGCAAAGCTGGATCCTTTCCGTGTTCTGCTTGCTCGAAAATGGGCGGGAAACATTTTTGCCCAGTGGTATGTTGAGAACGGTCTCTCACCACTTTAGTGGGTCGTTCTTGACCGTTGAGGGGGTGGGCGGGTGACAGGCATGCGTCCCAGGGTCCTCGCCATAATTGGCATGCTCGAAAACGGGGATTAATAAGTTAAATTCCGTGAAACATTATCAACACTCGTTTGACCCCATTTGGGTTTTTTTTTGCCATTCACGCGGGTGGGTCACTCCAACGAGAAATTCTGCCACCACCACGGTGTTGAGCATTCTCGAAAACGGGGGGACTCCTTTGGTTGCATCAGACAATAGACGGGTTTTTCGAGTTTTTTTTCCGACTCACACAATCCACTAATTTGTAGGCTGCTTAAATTGCCCGACACTTTCTTTTAAATAGTTGACAAATAATCATTTATAGTATATATTCTTTTATAGGGTGGAAATATTTAGGGGATGAATACAAATAATGCAATTGTATTGATAATACTCTTGCAAGTATTATCCACGCTAGTGAGACTCCGTTGGCAATGACTGAACAATTCATTTTTATATTAGCGATAAATTTGTTTGGCCGAGGAAAAAATTAACCTAAGATTTTTTTTATCGGTCTGGTTTTTTTTCCTTTTTCTAATTATTTATTTTTTACATATTTTAAGCCAATGAAATTTTGCAACATTGCAAGTATTTAAATGTAAAATCATTTTAAATAACGTTTTCTATTTTAGCTTGTTGACACGGTTAAGCCAGAGGAAACTGACAAGAAAACCTTGATACCTCTTTTCGCTTTGTTAATATTTACTTCAAAAGTTCCCTAGAGGTAACAGTCACCCAGCAGTTTATTTGTGAATCAGAGGTTGTTCTGTACCTCGCTAAAAGTTTATAATTTAACCGATGATTTATCATATTTTGAGTACAAAATATTGTGTCCCTAAAGCATACTTATTTATTTGCAGGTTCTTAATTTTTCAAATAAAAAAAATTATTTTTGCACATACCTTGAAACCTACGAATATTATCAAAAAGTGTTAAATACTCAACTTGAAGATTATGTTAAAATGCACGCCAATGAGTGAAATAAATTTTGTTTTACTCAAAATATGGTGGAGGTATTTGATACTGATTCTATTTCAAATGGGATGACTAATAACTTAGCTACGAAGGTGTTACCGTGGAAAGCGGGACACATTGTATATCAACCATTGAAATTTTCCATTTTATTTAAAACAAAGTGAAATTAATTACCAACACATGTCTAGACAGAACTAACGTATTGTTTATTTTAAATTTGCTAATTTGATAGATTGTAAATATAGAATAAATAAGACAAACAGTTTGTAATATGAATACTAGGTTATATATCATTGAAAAGCCTTCTTTACGACCTTTCAGATGATGTAAAATATACGGGGTGTTAAATTACATGAAACCCCAGTAAATCTCCAAAATGAGATGTTCAGTAGTTTTTCTGACAAGTTTCTTGGAAAATACATATAATTTTCTACTTTAAATTTTATTTATAATTTTTTTCACACAACTCCAAAAACGATGAAGTTAAATGCAGTTTTAATGTTCGCGTGATCACCCTGTACATTTTCAAACAGTATTTCGAATAATAATCTGAATAAACGCGTATATTCGGACGGATTAACCAGGGTACAGTGATTTAAGAAATGAATTAACAATAAAAAGAAAATAAATTTCGTTGAATTGTTAAACTAATAGGAACGATAATATGTATGTTTCCTCATATGGATTTTGATATTTACTTAAAAAAAGCTTAAAACTACAGTTTTAGAAAATTTGATTGCCTACATCTTTATATCAACTAAGTTTCGTCTAGGAGATAATAGAAACTAAATACCGAAAATAAACCTATTTTCAGTGTCATTTTGTCTCTATAAAGATGAAGGCGACAGGCGACAGTGTAATCACCAGAAAGAAATTATTTTATTATTATTGATGTATTCAAGAACCGCTGCCTAAGAAATCACTACTTCCACATTCAGATGTCCTATCCAAGTCTCTTAGAATGGAAAAAAAATGATACTATATTTGCACTCCACTATGCGAAAATTATAGATAATATTTGAAATCGTCTACCCCAAAAACCAATAAAACGATATGATACGTTGGTAGTGGAGAAGGGAGTGGTGATGGTACACTAACGACTTTAATCTCGAACGAACGGAATTCCGAGATTAAAGTCGGAATTCCAAGATTAAAGTCGCAATTCCCAGATTAATGTGGAAATTCCGAGATTAAAGTCGGAATTCTGAGATTAAACTCGGAATTAAAAAAAAATATTTCACTGGCAATTCTACGCCTCCGTAGTATTTTTCCTTAAAAATAATTGATAATCTAAAAAAATCCAAAGTTTATGGAAAAGAAAAACCTGTTTTTATTCCAATTTGTTATAACAAAATTCTGTTGTAAAATAAACTTTATTATGTTGTCTTTTATTTATTTTACTATTTTAAATACAACGACTTGTATAGCTACTTTAGTAAAAATTGTCAAAAAATAGAAAATTTTATATTTATTACCTAAATAATCCTTTAGGTCGTACAAAAAAAAGTTAACCTATTTTTAACCATTAATAATATGCATCCTAGATATGGACGAAATTGAAAGTAAGCAGATTTACCTTGAAAACATTTCATGTTTTTTTTATTTATTTCAAAATTAGCCGATTAATTTAAAAAATGTTGTACTTTCAAGCCCGATAAACCGCGAATATAGTTAAACTCGCAAGAGCGAGCGGTTGGTAGGCTCGATTTGCACGAAAATGGAGAGCTCTGTGTTTTCTCTAGATAAGGACATCTCTGAAGAAGAGGAAGACGAAGATTGATATGGTTTTCGTTTACTTTGACTTTTCAAACCTTTTTCTACAAATTGTATTTTTATAATAACAAATATTTTTTTATATAAAATATACTTTAAAATATATTAATAGACCCTCATTGTTACTAAATATTATTTTGGGTATTTAGCAGATAACTTTCAAAGAAACCATTAATTCCTTTCATATACCATTGATCTAAATCTGACCAAGCCAAAATATCAACAAGAAGTTCCCTTACGAACTGACTTGTCAACTTCTTTAATACACTTACACAATATGAAAAACAAGAAAATATATATTCTTTTCATTCATACAATACACTCATATACATTCTGTCTATATACTGATGATCTAAGTCTGATCATGCCAATATATTATAAGACCTTCCTTACGAGGTATTCTTTCTAGTATCTCTAGCCCCACCTCCCCTCCGTCACAAACATATGTTACATTTCAAATTCAAGAGCTACTAAACAGCACAAAGAAAATAGGTATAAAATTTCACTCACATGTCTTAATAAATAAAATACTTTCATCAACTGATCAAATCTCCTTAAAAATTGTACAACTTTTTCATTTTCTTTAGAAGGAGATATATGTTCAGTTCAATAACAAAATTAGGTATGGCTAAAGATACTAGAAAGAATACCTCGTACGGGATGTTCCTTATAATATATTGGCATGATCAGACTTAGATCATCAGTATATAGAAAGAATGGTTATTTTCTTGTTTTTCATATTAAATGTTGACAAGTCAGTTCATAAGGGAACTTCCTGTTGATATTCTAGCTTGGTCAGATTTAGATCAATGGTATATGAAATGAACGAATGGTATTTTTGAAAGTTATCTGCTGAATATCCCAAAATAATAGTTTGTAACAATGATGTAAGCAGAAACACAAGATCTTTATTACTTTTAAATATGAGGGTCTCATAAAATATTTTAATTTTATTAAATGAATATTTATAATCACTAATCAAATTTCGCCAACTTTTTTTCTTAATCGAATATTGTGTAATTTTGGTTTTAAGTAGTTACTTTGGACCCGTCTTCTTGTATTTATATTTCTTATCATTACTTTGGTTGTAAGAATACCTACACTAGAATATTTAAACGTTGATATAAAATATTTATTAATACTTAGAATTTTGCTTGATTCTGGAGTTAAATCCTCCAATTTTGGAGAAACCGTTTTATTTATTTATTTTTTAAGCGTCAGATTCGTAATCAACAAAATCGAGAACCTCGAGGTAAATGTTATAATGCCAAAATAACCGAAATTTTTTGAACTACAATATTTTTAAAATAAATTTTCATAACAAAACGAGTTTCTTGGAATAATAAAAAAATGGCCTGTAAAAAATTACTAGAAAATTTCTGATTATAGAAAAGCATTAATATCAAATTATTCCATAAATTTTTGCCCCAGTTGGTTGCCTGTCGTCAGAAATGAAGTAAGTGAAAATAAGATATATATTAATTTAGTCGCACGTGAGTATGAATGCATGTACAAAAACTTGTCACGTTTTGATATGCTTGAAAAGCCTTCAATATTTTTAAAACGAAACATGATTTTTTTTCGAAACGTAAACGGATTTTAATTTTCATTTTTAATTATATGATACTTTACTTAATAATTGTGTTTTATATAGTTTTAGGTGTGAGAAATTTCGTATAATCACTAGAATTCAAAAACCAACTGTCTGATTCATTCGTGGCAGACGTTTCTTTCATTAAATTCTTAAATATTTTTTCAGAAGTAGCAAAAGAGTAATTAGAAGAAAAGAATTTATTGATTTTTCTTTTTATTAATTATACCTAAGTGCATTATTTGTTGCTATTAACCTTTATTTCGAACTTTGAA
The DNA here is from genome assembly GCA_936432065.2 of Rutpela maculata. NCBI lineage: Eukaryota > Metazoa > Arthropoda > Insecta > Coleoptera > Cerambycidae > Rutpela > Rutpela maculata. The sequence continues at coordinate 80,712,366 of OW386286.2, read as the reverse complement.
TTTTTTTAATAAGTTTAAATAATTACGCTTGAATGTATATTTTTAAAAATAATAGTTCTCAAATATATGTGTATTTAATAATTTAATAAATTTAATAATTACTAATTTAATAATAATAGTGCACTATGTTAAATAAGTGAAATTTAAACATTTAATTTAAGAATTACCTTGACCAGATCCGCGATCGCAGCGAGTTTCACTCACGTTTTCTCCCTATTTACCGATAGAGCAGTACGCAGAGGCTTTCGGTGTGCTACTAGTAAATTTCAGGCGCGATCAGGCGTCAACATACGGCGCCGAGACGCTTTCGTCGCGCGCAAAAGTTTGCTTTGAGTCGGCGTTAAAGCACGTGGACCTTAGGGTTACAAACAAATGTCTACATAAAAAATTTATTGGCGGAAATAAAATATATTTATTGGTACATAAGAAAGTCAAATCTAGGCATTGTCGTTTTTTATATTTTTGCTGGCCCTGGAGCGTATTTGTTAGTCCGAAATTAGAGTAAACAGTATATTCTGGAAGTGGAATGAAGATTTACTGATATTGACAATGAAATAAACGTATTTACTTACATGCCCTAAATTAAATTATACAGGGTTTCAATGACAGTTTGATCGCTCTTGAAATTTTGTTTCTCATTGACATGCAAATTATATGCAAATATACAAAACAGTGAACTATTTCCAGTAGATGTACCTATATAGTGTGCATAGATGTGATTTTAAATTTCAATTAACAAATACTACACGTGTTGGAGATGTTTTGTTAGCTTTTAAAGATCATAAAAGTATATTTGATAGATTAAATTGAATAGATTTTGATAATATTTTTTCTACAACTGATGTATGTATGTAACAGTGTAGTAGTGAAGTAATTATTTGTTGTAATTAGTACGTAAGTTAATAAATTAGTGTTTAGTGTTACCCTGATATTATAATTTCCGGATCCATGATACAGGGTGTTTACAAGAAGGATGTAAATACGTAATAATAATAATAATAATAATAATAATAATAATAATAATAATAATAATAATAATAATAATAATAATAATAATAATAATAATAATAATAATAATAATAATAATAATAATAATAATAATAATAATAATAATAATAATAATAATAATAATAATAATAATAATAATAATAATAATAATAATAATAATAATAATAATAATAATAATAATAATAATAATAATAATAATAATAATAATAATAATAATAATAATAATAATAATAATAATAATAATAATAATAATAATAATAATAATAATAATAATAATAATAATAATAATAATAATAATAATAATAATAATAATAATAATAATAATAATAATAATAATAATAATAAATTAAATGGTCCAAAACTGACCTACAGGAGGCAAACCGAGCTATAAGGGTCCTGTTCACGAAATATAGAGGTAAACATCCAAAGAGCTCCACGGAACGATTCTATCTACCGAGATCAAAGGGAGGAAGAGGTGTTGTGGACTTAACCGAATCTCATCAGCGGCAAATTGAGGGGCTTCGTAAATTTTTCTACCGGAAAAGTGAGACATCAGAATACCATCATAATATTATTAGGGCAGACAGAGGACTCACACCACTGAACTTGGCAGATGAAGAGTACAAACCCCTACAAGAAATAATGACCATAGAACAAAAGATACAGGAATGGAAATCAAAAGAATTACACGGGCGATACCCAGCAATACTTGACCTTGATCAGATTGACACCGACGCCTCGAACGCATGGCTGGAAAAAGGCAGCTTGTTTGCAGAGACAGAGGGCTTCATGATGGCAATTCAAGACCAAGTATTGGCTACCCTCAACTACCGCAAATACATCATCAAGGACCCGACTGTGCTCGAAGATAAATGCCGAATATGCCATCATAAATCAGAGACCATAGGACATATAATAACCGGATGCACTAGCCTGGCCCCAACGAGTACCTAAAACGGCACGATAGTGTGGCAAGAGTAATCCACCAAGAAATATGTAAGAATGCCAACCTTTTGACTCAAGTTCTTCCACACTATACCTATACACCAGAATCAGTCATAGAGAACGACACTCACAAGATATACTGGAACCGAACAATACAAACAGATCACCCAATGGAGCACAACAGGCCAGATATAGTAGTCCAGGACAAAATCAATAAAACTACTTACCTGGTGGATATTGCTGTACCAGCTGCCCATAACATCCTCGAGACACAGGTAGAGAAGATCCGGAAGTACATGCCATTAGCGGCCGAAATTAAGACGATCTGGAACCAAGAAAAGGTAATAATAACACCGGTGGTCGTAGGTGCAACAGGGGAGATACCAGTAAAATTACATAAGAGTATTGAAACTTTACACTTACATCCGAAACTATACCTGGAACTACAGAAATTAGCCATCCTCGGAACATGTCACATAGCTCGTAAGGTCTTGAATGTAGAAACCTGAAAAGAAAGTCGGAGATTTAGGCACTTGCAATACAAGCCGTGTTTAAAATCACTTACCTGAGTTACTCAGAGAATATGTCAAATAATAATAATAATAATAATAATAATAATAATAATAATAATAATAATAATAATAATAATAATAATAATAATAATAATAATAATAATAATAATAATAATAATAATAATAATAATAATAATAATAATAATAATAATAATAATAATAATAATAATAATAATAATAATAATAATAATAATAATAATAATAATAATAATAATAATAATAATAATAATAATAATAATAATAATAATAATAATAATAATAATAATAATAATAATAATAATAATAATAATAATAATAATAATAATAATAAGAGTGTATGCATGGCAGAGTAGCACTGAGTATGGCATGTAACATTCTCAGGAGCTCGGATCCGCTCCTGCTATTAGTGAGAGATCATGAAATGGCAGGGGTGGGCGCAGGATTGTTCAAGGCAGCAAAAAGAGCCGCAGATGAACTTGGTCTCGTATTCGACGTCAGGCGAGGTGGCCGGCGCGGTGCTGATCCAGAGTCAGTCACCGAGCTTCAGCCAAATCGTCTGAAAGCCCAAATAAAAGCTGCCGAACAGGAGAATCTGTTCAGGCAGCATGTCGATAAACCCATGCACGGTGTGTACTATAAGAACATAGAAACACTGGGTTTATCGACTAGGCTGACATTCGCCTGTTTAAGGTCAGCTGGGCTTAAGTCGGAGACCGAGGGATTCATTGTGGCCTGTCAGGATGGTGTAATAAACACCTTGGTCTACCGAAGCCGCGTAATGGGTGTAGAGGTCCCTGATATCAACTGCAGGACCTGCCGTCAGGCGCCGGAATCGCTGATGCATTTGCTTTCAGCATGCCCGATATACGCGATTTCGGCCTACATCCACCGCCATAACGCGGCTTTACGAGTGCTATACTACCACCTACGGCACTCGTACGGGGTAGATCAAACACCAGTGCTGCCTTACATCCCCGGAGATATTGAGTCCGTTGTCGAGAACGAGAAGTGCCGAATTTATTGGAACTACTCGTTCCCGACCGTCAGGCTAATTCAAGCCAACAAGCCTGACATAGTACTCCTCGACCATCAGAACAAAGTGATGTCTGTCATCGAATTCTCAGCACCTGCTGAGACAAACATCGCTTTGAAGGAGGGGGAAAAACGGACCAAATATCGTGATCTCCGGTATGAGCTCCAAGTGCTGTACCCAGACTACTCGGTCAAGATGGTCGTCCTAATAATCGGCGTACTCGGAGGGATGAAGCCTTCGCTGCTCTCAGAATTAAAGATCATACCGGCCTGTCAGAATTCGGCAGAATGGTTGGCAGGTCAGATGCAGAAGGCGGTTATCTTGGGGTCCCTTCGTCTGCTTAGGGCACATGATTCAGGTGTTTACAGTCACTAACTCCACAGGTCGTGGAGAGTGGCTGTAATGAATTAGCCGGCGCGGTTACCGTGTGGTGTCGGAGGCCACGGAAGCCCTGTCCGGCAGCGGGAAACCGAAAAAAAAAAAAAAAAAAAAAAAAAAAAAAAAAAAAAAAAAAAAAAAAAATAATAATAATAATAATAATAATAATAACAATAATAATAATAATAATAATAATAATAATAATAATAATAATAATAATAATAATAATAATAATAATAATAATAATAATAATAATAATAATAATAATAATAATAATAATCGTCGAACGGGCTACGAAAGGGCACCCCGTCAGCAGGAACAAGGACCAGTCGCGTCACCACCGCGGCAACTACCTGCTGAACGACAACATCACCTAGAGTACACCGATGATACCCTCAGGACGAGGGTTAGCCTTAACACCAGGGTTAACCCAAAGCCACAAGACCTGGCAAGAATGGATTCGTTACTCGATGATGAACTTCCAGAAGATGCCAACATATGGCAGATCAACAGTGCCGTGTACGCAGCCGCTAGACAACTTGTCCCCCAGCAACGCCTGGCAAGCGTGTTGGGTAAGGTCGAGAAGACTAAGCGGCGCGTACAAAAAATTGAGGCAAAAATCAAATCGGCGAGACAACACGCGTCTCGAATCCAGAGTGTGGTGGAGTATATAACGGCAGCTAAGCCATTCACGCCGAAAATTCGGCGTATAGTTGCCGGTATAAGACGACAACACCACACTCTAAATCGGACAGTGCTGCAAACCATCAAACAGCACTGTCTAGATAGGATTCGAGCACTAATGGCCATTAAAAAATCTTTGGTCAGACGAGCACGGGCCTTGGAACAAAACCATCTGTTCCAAACAAGTCCCTCTCGTCTGTTCCAAGAGCCGCCGCGTGTTGTCGAAAATCCGCCGTCTGTTGAGACTGTCGAAGCATTCTGGAAGGGAATCTATGAGACTACGAGTCCATTCGACAGCGACACTCCAGCGATAGCACGCTTCGAGGAGCTCTGCACCACATTGTTGGGAGAGCAAGACGAAGTGTGCCCGGCGATCAGTACCGAGGAAGTCCAACAGGCACTTGTTGGTACTAAGAACTTTGCTGCCCCGGGTCCAGATGGCATAAACAACTGGTGGTGGAAGAAATTCCCTTCCACCCACCGCCATCTGGCCCGAGTTTTCAACTCATGGTTGAACGAGGGGCAGCCGATTCCGGACTGGTTTGCCGAGGGGCGTACTGTACTGATCCCCAAAAAGGGAAATCTGTCCGACCCGAAGAATTATAGACCGATCACATGCCTCAATTCCTGCTACAAGATATTTACTCGTATCTTGTATGCCAGGACATTGAGGTCAGTTGAGCCGGTCTACCGACAGATACACGAACAGCGTGGTGGCAAGAAAGGTGTGGCAGGCTGCAAAGAGAACCTATTGATAGACCGCTGTATTACACAGGATTCTGTACAATACAAGCGTAATCTATCAATGGCGTGGATCGATTACCGCAAGGCATTTGATACAACATCTCATGCACTATTATTACACTTGCTGCAATGCCTTGTGGTACCTGCCCCACTAGTGAGATGCATTGAACAACTGTTGCCACTCTGGAGAACCCGCTTCACCATAACATCTGGTGCTCAGCGGGTATCGACAGAGTTGGTAACTTTTAGGAGAGGAGTTTTCCAGGGTGACTCCCTGAGTCCTCTCCTATTTTGCATCTCACTGCTGCCGTTATCTGTCAGGCTCCGCCAAACCCGCGGATACCAATGTGGTCCACCCAGCAATCGGAGGCATAAGGTCACCCATCTATTTTATATGGATGACCTAAAACTTTATGCCTCCGGAGAGTGCGAACTCCAAAACTCTCTAAGGGTGGTCCAAGAGTATACGCGGGCCATTGGCATGGAATTCGGGCTGGACAAGTGTGCAGTCGTCCACCTCAAGAGAGGACGAAGCGGGATATTCCTTGAAGATGCGCAGCTCGCAGACGGAAACATCCTACGACATCTGGATGCCGGAGAGACCTACACGTACCTGGGTGTGGAACAACATCACATCCAGGACGTGAAACAAGTTAAGGATACTCTCCGCGGCAAGTACAGACACCGGCTCCGAAAGATTTGGTCTTCTGAACTTTCGGGGAAGAACAAGGTGTCTGCAACTAATATGCTTGCCGTTCCGATTCTGCTCTACTCCTTCGGAGTAGTTAAGTGGACGCTAGAAGAGTTGCGCCAATTGGATAGGGATACCCGCAAGATGATGCATGTTCACAGGAGCATCCATCCTAGGTCGTCCGTTCCTCGAGTGTACCTCCCACGCCAACGGGGGGGCCGAGGACTCTTGAGTCTGGAGTGTGCGCATGGCAGAGTAGCGCTGAGTGTGGCATGCAACGTCCTCAGGAGCTCGGACCCACTCCTGCGGATTGTGAGAGATCATGAAACTGCAGGAGTTGGCGCATTTTTATTCAAGGCAGCACGTAAGGCCGCAGATGATCTCGGTCTCGTATTCGACTTCAGGCGAGGAGGCCGGCGAGGTGCTGAACTAGAATCAGTAACTGAGCTTGCGCCAAATCGTCTGATAGCCCAAAGTAAAGCTGCCGAGCAGAGAAATCTGCTCAGGCAGCACGTCGATAAACCCATGCACGGCGTATTCTACAACAACATAGAGACGCTGGGTTTATCGACAAAGCTGACCTTCGCTTTCTTACGGTCAGCAGGGCTAAAGTCGGAGACCGAAGGATTCATTGTGGCCTGTCAAGATGGTGTTATTAACACCTTGGTCTACCGCAGTCGCGTTATGGGTGTGGAGGTCCCTGACATTAATTGTAGGACCTGCCGTCAGGCGCCGGAGTCGCTCATGCACTTACTATCTGCATGTACGGTATATGCAACTTCGGCCTACATCCATAGACATAACGCGGCCCTACGAGTGCTGTACTACCACCTTCGGCACTCGTACGAAGTAGACCAAACACCAGTGCTGCCTTACGTCCCCGGAGAGATCGAGTCCGTTGTCGAGAACGAGAAGTGCCGAATATATTGGAACTACTCGTTTCCGACGGTCAGGCAAATTCAGGCAAACAAGCCTGACATAGTCCTCCTAGACCACCAAACCAAGATGATATATGTCATCGAGTTCTCGGCACCTGCCGAGACAAACATCATCTTGAAGGAGGGCGAAAAACGGACTAAATACCGAGATCTCCGGTATGAGCTCCGAATGCTATACCCAGACTACTCGGTCAAGATGGTCGTCCTGATAATCGGTGTACTTGGTGGAATGAGGCCTACGCTGCTCTCGGAATTAAAGGCCATACCAGCCTGCCAAAAGTCAGCCGAGTGGTTGGCAGGCCAAATGCAGAAGGCAGTTATCCTGGGGTCCCTTCGTCTTCTTAGGGCACACGAATCTGGCATCTACAGTCACTAACTCTGCGGGACGCGGGGAGTGGCTGTGGATAATCCGCTGGCGCTTCTCCCGTGAGAATGTCGGAGACACGGGAGAACTGTCCAGCATCGCACACGCGGAAAAAAAAAAAATAATAATAATAATAATAATAATAATAATAGGATGGTTCTGGATGGAGCCTGTAAGGTCATCAGGAGTTCGGATCCCCTCCTCTGCATGGTCCGAGACCATGAAAGTGCAGGAATAGGAGCCTTTTTGTTTAAGGCAGCACAGAGAGCAGCCGATGAACTTGGTCTCTCCTTCGACGTCGAGCGGGTAAATCCCGACTCTGTCACCGAGTTGGAACCTGCTCGACGAAAAGCCCAAATTAAAGCTGCAGAACACAACAACTTTCTGCAGCTGCACACGGATAAGCCAATGCATGGAGTTTTCTATAAAAATATAGAAAAGCTTGGCTTATCCGAAAGGCTGACCTTTGCCTTCTTAAGGTCAGCCGGGCTGAAGTCTCAGACCGAGGGATTCATAATGGCTTACCAGGATGGTGTATTTAACACCCTCGTCTATCGTAGTCGTGTCATGGGTATGGAGGTCCCTGATGTCAGCTGCAGGGCCTGCCGCAGGGCGCCAGAGACTCTTATGCACTTGCTGTCGGCTTGCCCGACATATGCAGTCTCGGCCTATATACAAAGGCACGACGGAGCATTACGAGTGCTTTATTACCATTTAAGGCACTCGTATGGGATAGACGAAACACCAGTGCTGCCTCACGCTCCGGGGGATATTGAGTCCGTTGTGGGAAATGAGAAGTGTCTAATTTATTGGAACTACTCTTTTCCCACCGTCAGGCAAATACAAGCCAACAAGCCTGACGTAGTACTCCTCGACCATCAACTCAAGACAATGTTCGTCGCGGAGTTCTCGGCTCCCGCGGAGAACAACATTGTCTTGAAGGAGGAGGAAAAACGGACAAAATATCGAGATCTGCTCTTCGAACTCCGCAGACTGTATCCAGACCATACTGTTAAGATAGTGGTACTGATTATAGGAGCCCTCGGTGGAACGAGACACACACTGCTTTCGGAACTCAAGATCATACCGGCATGCTGAAATTCGGCAGAGATCTTAGCCGGCAGAATGCAGAAGGCCGTCATTCTCGGTTCATTACGTCTGCTCAGGGCACACGATTCCCGGACCCAGTAGTCACTTACCCCACGGGCGTGGGGAGTGGCTACCGGTACTACCAGCTCCCCTCTGTGAGGGTCGGAGCCACAGAGAAGGGTGACTGGTTTTTAGCTCGCTAAAAAAAATAATAATAATAATAATAAGTGGACACAAGGCGAGCTGCGCCAACTCGATGTAGGAACCCGAAAGATGATGCATCTCAACAGAAGTTTGCATCCAAAATCGTCCGTTCTGCGATTATACCTCTCACGACAACAGGGAGGCCGCGGACTCTTGAGTTTGGAGTATCTACATAGCAGGTCGGCTCTGGATGGAGCTTGCAAGATCGTCAAGAGTTCGGATCCCCTTCTCTGCATGGTTCGCGACCATGAAAATGCAAGGATAGGAGCGTTCTTATTTAAGGCAGCACAAAGAGCAGCCGATGAACTTGGTCTCGACTTCGATACTGGGCGGGTAAATCCGAGCTCTGTCACCGAGCTGGAACCCGCTCAGCTGAAAGCCCATACAAAAGCAGCAGAGCAAAGGAAATTTCTGCAACTGCATAAAGATAAGCCCTTGCATGGAGTCTTCTACAAGAACATTGAAGAGAGGGGCTTATCTGAGAAGCTGACCTTTGAAATACTAATTTTCTGGACTCTTACCTGTTTCATTTACTTAATTACCCCAAATTTACCCCAGTTTACCCCCAACTCTTCGATGGAACAAGATGAAAATATAATTTAGTTCCAGATCACATTAAAATACATACGTGTACCAAATTTCAAGTCAATATCTTAAACGGTTCCAGTGTAAACGTGCGCACAAAAAAAAAGTTACAGACCGACAGACAGATCGACAGACAGACAGAAATTTTTTTCTCAAACTTAAAATCTCGACGTTTTATGACATTCTAAGCCTATTTGAACAATAAAAATTTTTAAAATTTTTTTTGTCGTCACTATAGGTACTTCCACTGGATGTGGAAGTAATATTATTAAAAAAAATTGCAATTTAAAAAAAATACACAAAAATATTGAATAGATAAAAAGCGGCAATTTTACAATCGTAGAAATTTTAGTATTGTGGATTTTCAACATTTTTAAAAAAGAACATTAAAATAGGTGCTTTACAGACAGATTCTCAAATAAAACTGTAAAGGTTCTCCACTATAAATAAACATCAAATTGACAATACATACAAAGTTTATATATCAACCATTATGAAGCGTTCATTGCGACTGACCCAAAGCAGTGTTGTTTATTTATTCATTAAAAAAAACCTAGATCTTCGGGTAATGGGACATTTCACAACGTTAAATTAATATGATATAATAATAACAAAAAATTTTTTTAAAATTTTTATTGTTCAAATAGGCTGAGAATGTCATCAAACGTCGAGATTTCAAGTTTGAGCGAAAAAAAATTTCTGTCTGTCAGTCTGTAACTTTTTTTGTCCGCACGTTTACTCTGGATCGTTTGAGATATTGACTTAAAATTTGGTACACCTATTAGTCCAGTCAATGAAAGAGTTGTAGAGAACATTTTGGAGGGGAGAATTTTCCTCTTCAGGAATGTGCTAGGGGTAGTCAGGAGGTAAACATACTAAAAGTCCCCGCCCCTAGCCCCGCCGCTTCAGTAGGAGAGGGGTGTGGAAAGTTCCTTTTTCCGATTCTTCGCTTATAACTCGGAAACGATGCGTCATACGAAAAAAGGTAGTCTATGCAAAATTAAACGTAATTAAATTTCCCACAAGAATGTTTATATTCATTTTCTTCCTATGTGTTATATTTTACAAGATATTCGCTAGCGAAAATCGATTATTAATTAAAAAAAAACAATTGTGTACCATGAATATTTCTATCAAAGCGGTTTACCGTGGTCTGCTAATAAATCATAGTCACAAAACAATCTTTATTTTACAAAACTGGACGTATTTACTAACGTAATATTTTGTCGAAATCTAGACATTTCCCTAAATATACAATGTGACTCACTTAAAATGAAGATACCCTTATAACTTTTCCATTTTGTTTCCGATTTGAATCAAATTTTACTCAAGTATAGAACAAATTAGGATCTACTTATGACCAGAAAATCATTCACCTGCTATAAAGGCAAAGCTACCTGCGGTACCAATATATGAGGAAAAAGATTAAAAATCATATTGATTTTTAATCTTACGAACGATGAATTTTACGTAGCCACCACAAATTGCGGAAACTGAGGACCCCCTTTGCCAGATGAGCTTATGTATGAGATATCCCCCATCAATAATCAAATCAAATTTTGGTGTATGTACGTTTGTGACGCCGATCGGGTGCATTTTTTAGAATTTATAACATTCAAAATGTTTTATTTTTTTCAGCATATTTTGGTACCGCAGGTGGCTTTGACTTTATAGCAAGTGAATGATTTTCTGGTCATAAGTAGATCCTAATTTGTTCTATGCTTGAGTAAAATTTGATTCAAATCGGAAACAAAATGAAAAAGTTATAAAGGCATCTTCATTTTAAGTGAGTCACACTGTATATTTAAGGAAATGTATAGATTTCGACAAAATATTACGTTCGTAAATACGTCCAGTGTTGTAAAATAAAGATTGTTTTGTGACTGTGATTTATTAGCAGACCACGGTAAACTGCTTTGATAGAAATATACAAGGTACATAATTGATTTATTTTTATTAATTATCAATTTTCGCTGGCGAACATCTCGTAAACTATAACACATAGGAAGAAAATGATTATAAACATTCTTGTGGAAAATTTAATTACGTTTAATTTTGCATAGATTACCTTTTTCCATACGACGCATCGTTTCCGAGTTATAAGCGAAGAATCGAAAAAAGAAAGCTTTTCACCCCCCTCTCCCCCTGAAGCGGCGGGGCTAGGGGCGGGGACTTTTAGTATGTTTATCTCCTGACTACCCCCAACACAACCCTGAAGAGAAAAATTCTCCCCTTCAAAATATTCTCTACAATCCCCTTTTGGGCATTCATTGATTGGACTATATGTACTTTAACGAGGTCTAGAACTAGATTATATTTTCATCTTGTTCCGTCGAAGGGTTGGGGGGTAAATTGGGGTAAATTTGGAGTAAATAGGTAAATCAAGTGGGTAAGAGTTCATAAAATTGATATTTAGTATAGACAAGAGAAGCTAAGGTCTCAAAAAAAATTTTGGCATTAGCCACCCCCATTACCACCCCCACCCCATTATTAAAGCGGATGAAAAAAAATATGATTTAGTGTACAAGAACCAGAAACCTCAAAATATTTTTTTACTTTATCCACCCCCCAATCCCACCCCCTGTCACCACCCCCACCCCACTACCGACGTGGGGTATCGTTTTATGGGTTTTTGGGGTAGAGGATTTCAAATATTATATTATTAAAGTTCCATAAACAATTATTTCCAGATACAAAATTTTTTCGTTGTGTGACTTGGATAGAAAATCCGGATGTGGAAGTAGTGATTCCTTGGGCAGCGGTTTTTAATATATACATTTGCAACCTTTTTCCAAAGTGCTCCTATACCACCTTTGGTGTTGAAAGCAGTCTAGAAAATAACGACAATGGGATCTATAAAAACCATTTCTATCTACTGAAAACATCAATATTTTCGAAATCATTGAAGCTTTAAAGAAACTACAGAACAAGATGACTTCTGGCCTTGATTTATTGCCATGTTTTCTCATGAAAGATTGTTGTGACGCATTCGCTTTATCGTTGAATATTATTTTTAGTTTTAGTTTAAAAACGCTGAATTTTCCTAATACATGGAAATTAATGAAAATATGTTTAATTTTCAAAGATGGTGATGTACCAAATTTAAGAAATATTCTCGTGCTATTTCTCTTTTTACAATTTTGCTAAATTTTTGAGATAATCTTGTATAATCACATTCACCTCTCAGTTGATGTTTCAATATTTCCCTCTCAATATACTTTGAAAATAATCGTCCAACGGTTACTTTATCTACATTGACACAATATGTTTCTAATCCTATTGATGCACTTGATCAGATGGATATTATATACATAAATTTCTCTAAAGCATTCGGTCGTATAGACCATAACATACTTAGGAAAGAATTAAATTATCTTGACTCCTCTGCGTCATTAACACATGCTTGTCGAACAGAAAGCAATTTGTGTTTTATAATAGATACGAATCTACAATAATTAAGGCCACCTCAGACAAGTTCCAAGGTTATAATATTGAGCCACTACTGTTAATATTTATTAAAGGTCTTTCTGGTATCATCAAATTCGAAAATTTGCGTTTTGCTGACAACCTAAAAATATATGTATAGGAATACCAATCTTAGAATGTCGCACATGCAATTCAAAATTCAGATGTGATGTGAACAGAAAAGGTTCGGCAAAATTTCCAGGTTGGTGGTAGCTCGTCTCTTGGCGTCGGTGGTAGGCCCTGGTAGCGGAAATAGGGCGACGTTAAATAAATAGATAAAAAAAATCTGTTTTTTAATCTCAAAAATAAGCAAAAAATACATAAAAAATGAAGTTAGACTGTAAAATGATGTGGCAATTCTAACATCAGGCTGAGATTCAGTGCATCGAAATACATAGCTTGATTCTTAGTTCATGATAGTTTCTTTTTCCACAAAAAAGTAACATGTACTAATACTACGGGAGCCCACCCTAAGTGTCCGTGCACCCCCCCCGATCCTTTAGGACAAAGTTTTTCATAAAGATTAAAGCCTAAGGAACAATTTAAGACATGTCCTAAAAAAAAAAAATTGGCTGCACTTTCAAAATGGCGTCCGTTAAAAAAAAATTGCTATTATGGTTTTTGTCATTTAACACAAAAACTAAAAAAGATGGAGAAAAACTTTCTGTACAAAAAATAAAGTGCAGAAAATTTTCTACACTTTTGTTCCTATACAATATTTGCATTAGAGTTACCATTTTTCAGATAAATGATTTAGCTCTTAAGGTAAAATATAAGATTCAATATAAAACGTAACACTACGGAGGCCCACCCTAACTGTCCGTGCACCCCCCGATTCTTGGGGACAATGTTTTTCATAAAGATTAAAGGAACAATTTAAGACATGTCCTAAAAAAAAAAGCTGGCTGTACTTTCAAAATGGCGTCCGTTTAAAAAAAAATGCAAATATTGTTTTTGTCATTTAACACAAAAACTAAAAAAGATGGAAAAAAAACTTTCTGCACAAAAAACAAAGTGTATAAAATTTTCTACAATTTTGTTCCTATACAATATTTGGATAGGAGTTACCGTTTTCCAGATACCACTGTTACCGTTTTCGAGATAAACGTCTGCAAATTATAATATTATTATTATTATTAATTTTTTTCAGTTTATTTTATTTAATTTTTATAACAACTCAACTCTACCTTTATGCGGTCTGAATTCGACGTTAGAATTGTTCCATCTCCATAACTTTTTCAGAGCTCTGTTATAACGTCAAACAATTACTGATTGTTTATGGATTTTTAATTATTTTTTGAGGTTATATAGAAAAATTGTGATGTCAGATTTTGATTCAGCGCATCAAAATGCATATGGTGGTCTGGTTCTTTTGCGTGCCTTTTCTTTGTGTACCCATATAATTTGTTGTCTTATAATTTGACGTAAGCTGTTGAGCAAATAAAGATGCTTTTATTATTACGATTTATACTCACAATTATATACAAACCGTTTAAGAGAGGCGCTGCCGTGCTTAAGAAAATGAATTCGTAATTCGACAATTTCTACTATATCCCTAAACCGATTGAAAAAATTCTTTGATAGGCTTTTAGAGAAAACTCGTTAGAATTACACCAGACTATTGAAACAAACAATTTTTTTTATCTTTATTTTCCTTCTTTAGTTTTCAATAACCTAGTGCCATTTTATAAAGTTGTCTATAAAACAAAAAAAAAATTGAATCGGTTCAGGGATATAGGAGAAATTGTCGAATTACGTTCACCTTAATCACATTTCTAAGAAAAGGCAGCTAGAAATAAAATAACAGTCCTAAATAATAATAATTAAAGTGGTGAAAATATGCTTTTAATAATGATTAGTATTATTTACAATGTGCAATTTACCCATTTAAAGAGTAGTTATTGCTACTTAACAAAAATTGACTAAAAATGTAACTCCACATATAGTGGAAGGAGTCGGGATTTTCTCGAAAGAAAGCAAAATCGTGCTAAAGTTATGAAACTTATTCGGCCCCCCACTTTCGAGGGTGCTGAACATGAATAACAGGACGAAAAAAGTTTTTAATTATATATGGCAGCTTGGCATCGACTATTTTTGCCGGGATTCTTTGTTTTCTCATGGGGATATAGCAGATAGTGAAAAGTGATGTCGGGTAGTAGACAGCAACCGCCCTTAGAGGTGGAATCTACCTTGTCAAGACGTGTAAAATTGTTTCTTTTTTTTTTCTTGTTAAAGACTCTCCCCATTTTCGAGGATGCTGATTAAGAAAAAAATGGTTTTACGCTAGTTCGTCCCTTCCTTCGCCCTTAAACTGTCGGAAAATTTAAATTTATGAATGCATTTAAAGACGCAAGTTTGCGTATGGGCAACTAGATATGAAATATGTAATTTAGCTTTGAAATTAGTAAGTAAAATATATTTTTTAAAAATCCACCCCTGGATGATTTCAACTCTATCCGGTACAAATTTATGCAGACGAGACAAAAAAATTTAAATCTTAGTATGCCCCCCCCCCCCCCCCCACTGAAGCGGCGATTAAAGAACATACCCTTAGAGTATTAATCACCCATATTAATTAAGTATTAGCTATATCACTTAATTGCTGTTATGCTCTATGTAGAATTTTTCACTTAGCACGAGCGTAATTTTGACCCGAAAATTTAATTTACCTAAGAAAATACCACGACCACAATTTAACAGTAATGCATTTGATCATTACGGGTTCAATCCATACCAAATTCGCCTGAGCATTTTCAACAATTATGGAAAAATACCACTTTTAAGCTAACACAAGAAATTTATATGACGACACTTTACGAACAACACGTTATTGATCACTTGATCACAATCCAAATCAACTTTATTTGAATATCCCCGCAATGAACAAAAAACAATTCACTTGAAGGTTTACAGAGGGATATCACGGCCACACTTCAACAATTCACTGCTCCCACAAATCTGTCGACAAATATCGACCCTTCGAGGGCTTGATGGGCCTAAACTCTTTTAGCCTTTCCGTACCGTAGTGTATTAACTCGTTGTTTATTTTGTCTACTACAGGTGCAGTGTTCCTTCTAGCTCTGCCTATTATCTCTAACAGTTGGTCTTTTGACGGTGGCTTGTTTAAGGGCCAGTGGTCCGTGTCTTGTATTAGTTTTGTTCATTCTTTAGTTGCATTCTCTTCTTTCTCCAGCTTCTCGGTCCAATCTTCTCTTGTGGGTACTGTTGTTTCTTCTATATTTTTCCAGATATCTGAAGGTTTGATTTAGTCGTTGTCTTGTTGGGAGTGTTTCTACGTTTTCTAACAATGCTCTATATTTTTCCTCGTCGTGGTTTCTCTTTGCCCATCTTTTTTCCTTCAGTGCTTCTATTAGCTTTTCGGTTAAGTTCCCCGTCGGGTGTTGTTTGACTCTGGCCTTCATCTTTTTTGGCTGCTCGTACTTGATATTTTCTCCTTTCTTGTCGGGCTCATAGCTCATATCCATTTTTAACGTTTTTCTTGCTGCAATTTTTATTTTTGTGTATTTTTATGCAATCATAATCCAAATTTGCCAATTTTTGCCCAATTTCTAAGATCGTACAAAAATTTGAAATAATGTGCATAAACTGCACAAGATTATTGGACCTAAAATATATTATATATTTGCACAAATTGTTCCTGTCACTTTTTTAAGATCAATTTGGAGTGTCTTTTTTACAATTAGAATAAAATGTTACACACATTTTTCTTTGCGCAATCTGTATGTTTAAGAGTATATTATTGGAGATCAGAGAGCAGCGATAAATGACGTCAAGACCAGGGTTGGATGGTGATACATCATAGGGAAGGTTTTCATACATGTTGACACAATATTTTTCCTTGTAGTTTTTTAGAAATTTCCGTAACATACGAAGTTAGGAAAATTATTATAAACACTCACTCGAAGTTGGCTAGAGATATTGGGTAATATAACAATAAACTAACAAACGTACAATTACAAAAATAAACGTATATTATTACTATCCATTTTGAATATTGTGGAGTTAAACTTCTTCTTTCATTGAAACTCCATTTGAGAAAGACCGCTCATTAACAACTTTCAACTTTTGCCGTCGCCACATTTGCACCTAGTATGGAAAAGTCTACTTCTTTGTCGTTTGAAAGTCTATTATATCTTACATCATATGAAATCCAGCAATGTCTCCCCATAATAGAAAAATAACAGTTGGATTGACAAATATCTGGTAAGTACGTGAAATAGCAATTGCGTCATCTAGATTTAACTACTGTGCTACTAATTTGACACCATCAAAGTTGCTATTATAATACAATACTGTCTGCAATTAAGTAGTACATTGTGTCTGAAGATATGGGGTATTTGTATGAAATCAATTTATCAACATTAAGCTAACACTTCCTAAGTCTCAGCAATTATATGCACATTCTGGTATGTTTATTTAAATAATTCCAGCTACTTTCATAATAAATAATAATTTTTCCTATTTCCTGCGTATTGGTAGCCTCACAATTCTTGTAGAGAAAAGTCAACCAAAAAAAGTGTGGCGCATTTAAGTAGGTTCATAAAACCTCACAAAACGCCTCGTGGTGAGAGGGTCCACTCATACGTCCAGCAAACAAGAGACACTAAAATAGTGATGTGTGATATGGCGATTATTCAATCACATTGTAAATTGCTACTATGATTTCTTGGTATGTTATTTCAAAGTGTAACATGATCACGACTTCTTTAGGGGACGAAATGGATTAAAACGAATAAGTATTTATTTACAGATATTTAAACTGTATTTTATGTGACAATCAAAATGTATTGAGAGGCATTGGAAAGTTATGACCGCATCACAGCTTAGCAACAATTTTAGTAACAGTTGTTACTTATGATTTTTTAATACTAGTGATTAAATCACAGTTCATGAAATATCGTCCATCACTACTCCCAATCATATATATCAGCCCTATGCTGTTGGGGATAAAAATATACAAATGAAGAAGAGAATATTAACTCTCAACAAATTAAGATTAAAAAAATATACACCGATGATTAAATATTTCCACGAGAATATTCAACTTTGGCAGCCCTTGATTTTTAAAATTGGTGCACAGATATTTGAAAATATATATACTGAGAAGAAAATATAAAGCCGTCTCTGGAATTTATTTTTCACTTCTTTCCGATCTCTAGATATTTATCAAATATTCTTTGTATTTTATAATATTTTTTAAAGAATAAAGAAAAAAGTCAAATAAATGTAAAATCTCAATGTTTCATCTGCTGCTCTACATGAATTGCATTAAATTTCAGTTAATTTTGTTTTAACTCACCTTTGGTTGCTCTTTACAAACAGCCTTCTTATCAGCCTCATTTGAACTATCACTGGCATGGCTATAAATTAGGTTGCCAAGAGATAGAGGAGAGGAAATGGGAGATGAAACTGATATTATCGGATATTGGAGTACCACCAGTTTCAGTCGTTGCAGATAATGGTAATCCAACACCTGATAATTCAATTTCACCCAAGCCAATAATATCGGCATAGATGAACTCATTATCCTCAAAATCTGGCTCTTGAGAGGACTCTATATAATATTCAACATTGTCCTTTATCCTTCTAATCTCCAATCGATAATTGTGCCTTTTACAAGGTAAGATGGTAACGGAGACGATAGCAAGTTATATACGTACACAAACAGGCGAGATTTAAAAATATTTTCAATATTTCACCAACAAAGTTCCACAATACTTTGTGATATATTCAAATTTAGTTTAGCTTTATTTCACGTTACGAAACATTTCAGGTTTCATAGATAAAAATCATTTAATCTCTTTTATATAGACAATATACAAACTCCTTGGCGTGTGCATACATATTATATTTTAAACCTTTGTAAGATAGAGAATTTCACCTTAAATGCAGAGCAGATGCAGGATACTACGAGTGTAAACAGAGATATGCTAACACGTATCTATTCCGTTATATTCACCGTCGCAGTAACGTCAACGCGTGTCCAATTACATGATTTTGCCATTTCTGCAGGAAATACCGAACACTGAAGAACGAATATATTTTTGGTGCTTTTGTGAGGTATTTTGCAAAATTTAATGTATTCAAATCAATGCGATTTTCTTCTGAGTTTCATTCCCTGTTGAAATGATCTTTCAATAAATTGACTAAATTATTTGTCAGAAGGTAGTCTCGTTATAGAAAAATTTTTCTTCATAAATGCAGTGAATTTAGTAATATTTTTGAAAACATAAATTGAAACATTGAAAATTTCATCTTATTATTTCAAACAACACTGTAAAATTTGTCGAGCTCAACGAAAATGTCAATCATTTCTTTTTCAACTGTATTTTAAAATTGGAAATTAATTAAACAAAAATATTAAAAAATGTGTCACATGTGCAATGCAGAAAAGTTATTAAAGTTATTACCCGATGAAAATCTTTATTAAAAGTAATTCTTTGGAACTATGAATTTTATTTTAACAAAAAATATTCCCTTCTTTCACATATTCTCTGATCGGGCTAAAATAGCATTATCAAAGGCCAATCATTTATTTATAACAATTTATACACTTATTTATAAAATTATAAGCAAATTAATATAATTTCCAATCTCGAGCAAATCGATTGGTTGTTACTTCTGCAACATTATTTTGTCATGGTACATGAATGGAACTACTTTCCCCATCTCTACTGACACACGAGCTGACGTCACGCGTAGAGCGCTTCAAAGATGGTGTTGTAAGTGAGCATATCTTTACTGTGTCCTATAATTATACAGCAAATGCAATTTGTGTGTGAGTATTTCTTCACCTAAGTAGGTAGATGACATAAGGAGCTGCAGATGTATAATATAATCTTAGACGATAAAAATTACAATAATTGTTAAAAAATTATACTTTTCAATTTTAATTTTTTTGCAGTCTCTTATAAATATCTAATGGAGCTGGTGGTAAATTATAAAATTTTGATGCACAAAAAGTTGCAAACATTTGAGAAAAAGAGCTATCACGAAATAATGGTACTTGCAGCAATTCATTTATATTAGACTGTGTGTGATCATTGTGAAAGCCAGCTGGATATAAATGGTAAATTTTTCGAATGTAGTTTAAGCAGATATAAACAGATAAACTTCTGATAATTAAAACATTAAACTTTTAGCAAGTTGGAAAGTAACATATCTGGATTCATTTTTTTAAGTGATTTTTATAACGATTTTTTTGAAATGATTTTATATTTCTGGATTTATTTTTTGAAGTGATTTTCATAACGGTGTTTTGTTCGTTAGATTTTTTATAAAATTTGTATTCTTCGTGTTCGTAATAATTTTATGCACAAGATATGTCCTAATTAATAAAAAATGAAATGGACATATATTAGTTCATGGTTCGTTAATAAATGTAAATCACAAGAATATGACAAGAGAGAACTTCTTTTAGGGGTTTTGAAAGAAAAATAGCGAAATTAATTAAATGTTTTAAGGATTTTAAAATTATTCTATTCATATATTTTTTTAAATATCGATGATAATCCATATTCATCAGGAGCTGAATAATTTTTAATGTACCAATATTTTCAGTGACAGGCTTTAAATATATAGAATTATTGGCCTTATTTCTTTGTAAAATTTCCTGTTTATTTTAGAAATTTTATTTCTCATATGATTATTTTCAACTAAATATTAAGTTGCAACAATTATTTAGTATTTTTTTTAGTCAGCTTTTGTTAGCTTTAGTAGTCACGAATAGTCAATTTTATTATGTTACAACTACTTATATATTGTCGGCACATCTTTTACTGAATTATTTTATTGCTCCCACATCCAGTGGAAGTGTAGTAACGACAAAAAAATTTTTTTAAAATTTTTATTGTTCAAATAGGCTTAGAATGTCACGAAACGTCGAGATTTTAAGTTTGAGCGAAAAGAAAATTTCTGTCTGTCGGTCTGTCTGTAAGTTTTTTTGTGCGCACGTTCACTCTGGAACTGTTTGAGATATTGACTTGAAATTTGGTACACATATGTACTTATCGAGATCCAGAAGTAGATTATATTTTCATCTTGTTCCGTCGAAGGGTTGGGGGGTAAATTTGGGGAAAATAGGTAAATCAAGCAGGCAAGAGTCCATAAAATTGGTATTTAGTATATACAAGAGAAGCTGAGGTCTCAAAAAAAATTTTGGCATTAGTCACCCCCATTACCACCCCCCCCCTCACTCCATTATTAAAGGGGATAAAAAAACCCCACCCCGCTACCGATGTGAGGTATCGTTTTATGGGTTTTTGGGGTAGAGGATTTCAAATATTATATTATTAAAGTTCCATTAATTATTTCCACATACAAAATTTTTTCGTTGTGAGTGACTTAGATAAAAAATCTGGATGTGGAAGTAGTGATTCCATGGGCGGTTTTATATTTAAAGCCCGGTACTTTCATCTCCAGTTAAGTCTATTCTATAGATAGATCCCAAGGAAACAATTATTGACACAATTGTATCCAAGGAAATTATCTGGAAAATAGACTTAACTGGAGGTGAAAGTACCGGGCCAAATTTAATTGGAGAGATCATACAAATCTCGTTTCAAGTACCATTTTTGTCTAGAATGCATTGTTTAGTAAAAAAAGAAAGGTTGTCAGTGTCATGTAGAAATTTGTGTATTAAAGAACCATATAAAACATAAAAACCAATTTATAATTAAAAAATACTGTTCATTGAGCTCAAGAATTCAACATTTGGTTCAGACGTGTGAATTATTTAAAAAAACAATATTCATCACATTGAAACCATATAGCGGAGCGGATCTGGTTTTGAAATGAAACCAACTTTTTTTAATTTTTTTTTTGACAATTCGGTTACACGCGTTCTCTTTTATCATGTTATCAACTTAGTTCAGCTTAATCACACGGGGTGGCGGAGGAATTCGCATTTAAAATTCGCAAAAACACGTTTTTCCACGATAACTTTGTTATTATTGACCTGACGAAAAAAAAGTAAAATTAAAAATTGAAGATCTCGCGGAAACGTATAATCTTGTAAATTTTTTCAAATCAGATGGTAACTTTTCGTGAAATTTTTTTTTGGAAATACTCGTCTTTTTGTCCTAACACTAATACACAAAAAAGTAATTCCTTAATTTTTTTACGAAAAAAAGAAGTTAGGGGATGAGATTTTTTTGAGGTAGGTGAAATAGATAAGAATTGATGGAGCTGGAGGATTGGGGTGGTGGGCCAATTAAGGGAGGGGAGGGAGGTAGGGAAAGGAAAATTATTCAACCCCCTCGAACTTTTTTCCCTGTCGTGCGATTTTCAAAAATGGAATTCGTTCGTTATTACGTCTAATATTTGACTGAATAATTTTTTAAATTTTTTTCAAATAAACAAACTTGTGGGAGGGGAAAGACCTTTTGCATTTTTTTTTAAATGCGTTTTTGAGTACGAAGGAAAGGGCTCAGAAGACAAATTTTTCTACAGGTAAGCGAGATTTTTTTTATCTTTAATTAAAAAAATATATATCGCAATCCAAGCAATAGGAAGGGAGGGAGGGGGCAAAATGCGTTTGCGGGAATAAAGGGAATAAAGGGTTAAGGAAAAGGGATAGGGAACTTAACATTCGGATATATGAATCTTTTTTCCATCTTAATATTTTATTGTTGGAGGGTAGACTGATAAAATATTAAGATGGAAAAACGATTTATATATCCGAATGTTAAGCTCCGAAGTCCCTATCCCTTTTCCTTAACCCTTTATTCCCGCAAACGCATTATGCCCCCTCCCTTCCTTCCTATTGCTTGGATTGCGATATATTTTTTTTAAATTAAAGATAAAAAAAATCTCGTTTACCTGCAAAAAAATTGTCTTCTGAGCCCTTTCCTTCATACTCAAAAACGCATTTAAAAAAAAATGCAAAAGGTTTTTCCCCTCCCACAAGTTTGTTTATTTGAAAAAAATTTAAAAAATTATTCAGTCAAATATTAGACGTAATAACGAACAAATTCCATTTTGGTTTTTGAAAATCGCACGACAGGGAAAAAAGTTCGAGCGGGTTGAATAATTTTCCTTTCCCTACCTCCTCTCCTCCCTTAATTGGCCCACCACCCTAATCCTCCAGCTCCATCAATTCTTATCTATTTGACCTACCTCAAAAAAATCTCATCCCCTAACTTCTTTTTTTCGTAAAAAAATTAAAGAATTACTTTTTTGTGTATTAGTGTTAGGGCAAAAAACGAGTATTTTCAAAAAAATTTTTCACGAAAAGTTACTGTTCGATTACCAGATTATGCGCTTCCGCGAGATCTTCAATTTTTAATTTTACTTTTTTTCGTCGGGTCAATAATAACAAAGTTATCGTGGAAAAACGTGTCTTTGCGAATTTTAAATGCGAATTCCTCCGCCACCCCGTGTGATTAAGCTGAACTAAGTTGATAACGTGATGAAAGAGAACGCGTGTAACCAAATTGTCAAAAAAAAAAAATAAAAAGTTGGTTTCAAAACTCCTCTTTTTCTCGCCAGATCCGCTCCACTGATAGGAACAACACGTTTCCTGCAATGCATTGCGCGATACAGTTAACAGCGGCATTTTCAATATACATTAATTATTGCATTCAAAACCTCGAGTGAGAGCCGAAAATATTAGCTGTTCAAAATGTATCATATACCACTGTAATATACCATTTCCTACAACAAATTATTAAAAAAGAAATGGAAGAAACTGATTTAGAGTTGCTTGTTCGAAAACGTGGTATATCAAAGGCACATTTGTCTCGTTTTTCAACTTTTCTAATAAAGCTTAAAGAAAGTAATAGATTTATTGGATTACACTCGCGCCTAGAACATATTGAAGACATTTGGAATAATTTTAATCAGTGGCGGCTGGTGAAATTTCAATATTTTTTTCTCGCCTGTGGCGCATGGGACCCATATGAAATATGGGAAATAACATCTAGAGACACACTTCTTTAATGGAAAAATGTTGAAAACGCAGTTTGCGAAAAAAATTTTTTAAATTCGGTAGCCTCCCCTGGGTCTAGGGACGAATTGAAATATTGTAATTTGTTAAATGTAAATTACAAAATTTCAGTTCATTGTATTTCATTTAATAATGAACATATTTTCATAAACTCCAAAACGTATTGTTGTATTTTTATGATAAGTCAAATGTATATGACAAAAAAAAATTGAACAGGAGAACCGAATTTTAAAAAAAATTTTTCGCAAACTGCTTTTTCAAAATTTTTTAGCTGTCATTAGAGAAGTGCTTCTCTAGATGTATTTCCTATATTTCGTATGGGTCCCATGCGCCACAGATGAGAAAAAAAAAATTGAAATTTCACCAGCCGCCACTGATTTTAATGTAAAGACACATAGAATTATTAGATAACAACTGTACTTAAATAGACGAGCGTGATTCATTCGAACAACTTAGTTGATTTCTAAAGCTAGAGAAATTATATTAAATAATAAAACAAGGTATCGAGCACGAAAATAAATTAACGCTTCAATTTCAATAAAAAATTTAAAACTTACTGAACTTGGTGGCATTTAGACAAAATGGATCCATTTTCATGATAGCTTTAATGTATTAATCAATAATGATTCTAATTTAGCTAATTTACTTATAGGTTTGTTTTCAAAAAGTATGTGAAATCAATTATAAACTCGCGCAGAATATTTTAAAAGAACTTTACGAAAACAAGCGTCTAATAGTAATCAGTCCAATTTCAGCGTTATTTGGCTTGTCAAAAAGCTACAAGAAAGTTTAAATGAACATTTTTGTCACAATGTAATTAAATGGAATAAATACGAAATTTCGATTTTTTTAACAACAAATGGTCATAAATATATTGTAGGGAATTAAGTCTTTGAGATAATTATAAAAAACGAGCATCAAAAGACTTTAAAACGGGGTGAAAAAATATTATGCTTTATAAAATCATATCTTGGTCAACTTTTGACCTCTTCCCCTCACCAAAAGTTTAGCCTGCAGCCGATTTTCCACGACTTTCTCTACATATTTATGCAGTAGTTTTCTGCGATAAAATTTGTTTCGCATTGATTTCTTAATCGAAATCAGAGGCGTAACTATCACAGGACAAACCGGGGCAGTGCACCGGGGTCCGGGAGACCAAGGGCCTCAACCGACGCCTGGGTGAGGCCGGGTATTAGAATTAGGTATCGGTCATATCATTTTATTTTTTAAGTAAAGGTGAATAGGGAGGCCCCCAACAATTTTTTTCCCTGGGGCCCCATGATATCTAGTTACGCCACTGATCAAAATCTAAGTGCACCACACTAAACTAGTTTTTTAAATGAAGCGAGATATTTTACTATAGAGATCCTACAGATCTCGCACTAAGAAGCATTTTTTTATATAGTATGAATAATTATTTAGTAAAAAACCGTTGCCTAAGGAATTGCTACTTCTGTAAACAAACTTCTGGTGGGAGTGGCGGATGACGAAAAAAATTTAGAGGATTTTGGTTCTTGTACACACACTAAATTTTAATTTCATTTTTTACCCAGTTTAATAATGGCGTGGTGGTGGCAAGGGGGTGGTAGTGAGGGTGGCTGATGTCAAAACAAGTTTTGAGGTCTTTGGTTCTTGTACACACTAAATCACTATTTTATTTTTTTATCCCCTTTATGATAGATTGGGGGTGGAAATGAGGGTGGCAGTGGGGGTGGCTGAGGTCAAAACAAATTTTGAGGCCTTTGGTTCTTGTATACGCACTAGCTCAGAGCTTTATTTCTTTTCACCCCGTTTAATAATAGGGTGGAGGTGGTGCTGGTGAGTGGTGGCTGATGCCAAAAAATTAATTCAAAATTCATACATTCACTAAATCCCAATTTTATGGACCTTTACTTGCTTGCTTTACCTATTTACCTCCCCATTTACCCAACAATCCTTCAACGGCAAAAAGATACAGACCGACAGAAATTGTTTTTTTTTCTCAAACTTTAAATCTAGACGATTCATGGCATTTTAAGCCTATTTGAGCAAAAATAAATTTTCAATTTACGTACTAAAGAGTTATATAAAACTTAAAAACCAATTTATAGTTAAAAATACAGTCCGCTGCTCAGTCCAAGAACTCAACAGATAATATAATATTAACAGTTATTTTCCAATTTTGAAATTACTGAAATGAATGTTCCCATATACCATCTTTTCATAAGAACATTAATATGATTTGGACATCTCAAAACACCACCAAAGACCACCAAGTTTTGTAGTCATTGAATTAAATTGAGATTGGTATTGTTTA
Source organism: Rutpela maculata (assembly GCA_936432065.2). Taxonomy (NCBI): domain Eukaryota; kingdom Metazoa; phylum Arthropoda; class Insecta; order Coleoptera; family Cerambycidae; genus Rutpela; species Rutpela maculata. The sequence goes on along the minus strand of OW386286.2, from coordinate 80,686,425 downwards.
TTTGAAGTTTTAGTATATTTTAAAAATACATAAAAATAAATCGAACTTTTTTTAACCAAAATAGATAATTCAACATTTATTAGGGTTCAGTGTCATTTTCTTTGGATTAGATTGGTAAGAATTCTAAATCATTATTAATGTTGCTACTGACATTACCACACACCTATTGAACCAATATCCTATTTTCCAAGGATTATGCCCTCCAAAATGACTTTCTAGTATCGTATTTTTCCGCATCATGGCCAAGAGAGAGGCCACAGGTAAAGTGTGAATAGGACGCTTTTGAAAACATTGAACTGATGTTACCAAAGAATTTTAGTGAGGCTGTATGCCTAACAAGCTAGGTTAAGTTGACCTGCTTAGCTCATCCCAAATGCTTTTTATTACGATGATATCCCAAAATATCTGCAGTCATTATAATAATGACTACTTTTAACATTATTAATATGAAATATAATTACCTCCACATCCACGCAGTAGATTGGAACTATAGTAACGGTAAAAAAAAATAAAATATTTTTTGTTCAAATAGGTTTAGAATGTCATGAAGCATCGACATTTTAAGTTTTAGTAAAATAAATCTGTGTGTCAACTTGTCAGTCTGTCTGTCCGTCGTTCTGCCTATAACTTTTTTATGCTCACGATTACTCTGGATCCGTTTATGATACTGAATTGAAATTTGGTGCACCTATGTATTATAATGAGATCTGGAACTACACCTAAACTTGAAAAGGAGAAGGGATTTAGTGTATGTACGAGAAGTAATTGTTTATGGAAATTTAATAATATAATATTTAAAATCGTCTACCCCAAAAACCCTTAAAACGATATCCAACATCGGTAATGAGGTGGAGGTGGTAGTGGGGGTGGACGAAGTAAAAATTATTTTGAGGTTCTTGTACACAAAATACATCACAATTTTTTCACCCCCTTTAATAATGGGGAGGAGGTGGTAATGGGGGTAGCTAATGTCAAAAAATTTTCTGAGACCTTAGCTTCGTTGTACATACTAACCAGTGGCGGCTCATGATATTGTCTGCAGAGGAGGCTTGATATTTTTAAAGACAATTAGAGACATTTCTACAAGTAACTTGCTTGATTTACCTACCACAATTTACCCCCTTCAACGGAATAAGATCAAAATATAATCTAGTTCCAGATCTCGTGAAAATACACACGTGTACCAAAGTTCAAGTCAATATCTTAAACGGTTCCAGAGTAATCGTGCGCAGAAAAAAAACAGACAGACTGACAGACAGACTGGCAGACAGACAGAATTTTTTTGCTCAAACTTAAAATCTCGAATTTCATAACATTCTAACCAATAAAAATTTTCAATATACACTCCAACCTGCTACATTATGATACTCTTTTTGTTGCTTTCCATAATTGACAAAATTGAAAACTTACGTTTCAACATACTACATTATACATTACCCATATTTACTCGACAATAGTATTTTATTCTAAATAATTTTTTGTTTCTGTTAGTCTTCAATAAAAAAAATTTAAAACCATTTGTAATTCTGTTCAATGTCTAGTGAAAATACAGTCTGCAATTATTCTCAATAATTCACAGTAAAAAATCGACATTAAGTTTGTAAAGCAATAAAATTTTATTAAAGGCACGGAGAATTGACAGTGCATAATTATCACGAATTATCGTAGGAAGAAATAAAATATAATTCTAATGCGAAAAAAAAACAAGACTGACATTTCAAATAGTGAAAGATGTGGTACACAGGACATGAAATATTGTTGATTCTCTATTACTTAAATAAAACCAATACTGTGTCATTAATCGTGCGTGAATATATTTTTACGGCCCGAAATAACCATTAATTATAACATAAAAAGATTTAGAAACATTAATTTTATGTCGACAATGTCAACGATATCAAATTTGAGTTTGGCTTATTAATTTCGTGATAAAACATTCATTATTTTTGTCTATGTATATAATCCAAGCAACGAATACTCAAAAAAGGGTGTAGAGGGAAATGTTAGGGACAGAAAATTTGACTTCGGAACTTTGTTTGGACTAGTCTGGAGATGAACATATCAAAAGTCCCCACTCCTAGGTGGTGAGCTGGGAGGAGGGGGGCACTTTAAAGGTCGCATTTTTTGTTTTTTCGCTTATATCTCGGAAACTATGCGTCGTAGCGGCTTGACCACTCTATACAAAAGCTGACAAAATTTGCTACAAGAACCTCTACTTACATTTGTCGAGATAACCGCCCTCGAAATTCGGAAATTGCGGAAAACATTTTTTTCGCCTCACGTTAAACAATTTAAAAATTTAATGCTCTACAACTTCTTTTCTTACGTTTTTTTCGTGGGAACAACATTTGAAGAGTTATCTTAACAAATAGAGCAAAAAACGTGAGGCGAAAAAATTGTTTTCCGCAATTTCCGAATTTCGAGGGCGGATATCCTGAGAACAGAACAACATATCGACAAATGTAAGTAGTGATTCTTGTAGCAAATTTTGTCAGCTTCAATTTTGTATAGGGTGGTCAACCAAAAAATGGGACCTTTAAAGTGCCCCCCTCCCCCCGCTCACCATCTAGGAGTGGGGACTTTTGATATGTTCATCTCCAGACTAGTCCAAACAAAGTTCCTAAAAGTCAAATTTTCTGTCCCTAACATTTCCCTCTACACCCTTTTTTGAGCATTCGTTGCTTGGATTAAACATGTCAAATCTAAGTAGTGATTCTTATAGCAAATTTTGTCAGCTTCAATTTTGTATAGAATGGTCAAGCCGCTACGACGCATAATTTCCGAGATATAAGCGAAAAAACAAAAAATTGGACTTGAAAGAGCCCCCCTCCCCCCCGCTCACCACCTAGGAGTGGGGACTTTTGATATATTCATCTCCAGACTAGTCCTAATAAAGTTCCGAAGTCAAATTTTCTGTCCCTAACATTTCCATCTACACCCTTTTTTGAACATTCGTTGCTTGGATTATATAAAATTTCCCTCTATAATCACTCGTTGCCTGGCCTAATATTGTACATACATTTTGTTTCAAGTTGATGGGCTTTATTTTTTATTTATTATACTCTTCGCAAACACAAAGAATATATTGCATTTGATCGGCACATTTCTAAAACAAATATAGCTCGTGAAGAAAAAAAAATTCAAAATATCCGTCTGTCCGTCCGTCATGTTTCTTGTAAGCACGATAACTTAGGAAAGAAAAGTCCGATTGCATTGAAATTAGGCCAGTAAGTCAGTGTTAGCTAGAGGAAGAACACTATTGAAGAAAATCAATCAGAAGATAACAAAGTGATTAATCATTTAAAATTAAAAAAAGTATTTTCATAATTTTTGTCTCTTGTTCTTAAATAGAAATCTTGCAAAGTGTTATTTCCTATCATTATTTTTTATTATTATTTTTTCATTTATACATTTTATCAATGTATATTTCATAATAATATATCTAATCGTTGAAATATGACTCTCGAATGATATACATATATTAGACATTCAATTTCTGTAGTAACGTTTGATGGTCCAGTGGTTAAAGTTTTGCCTTGCAATACCTGTTTCTTGCGAGATTGTAATAATGTACAATTGTTACAATACATAAATATTAGAGGACTTCATTACCAACACGGTGGAGCGTCCTCACTGCTTGCGAGCGGTGGGGCAACATTCGAATGACCATTACTCTAATAGGTGGATCGGTCGTAATGGCCCAGTTTTTGGTCTGCAAGGTCCCCAGACCTGACCTCGGTGGACTATTTCTTATGGGGGCCACTTAAAGCAAACTACCTAAGTTGCAACCAGAGAAAAATTAAAAGAACGCATAGAACAGAAATGCACCGAAGTAAAAAATAGCCCGCATATGTTCAGAAATGCTACAAACAATTTACAGACACGAGCAAAAAAGTGTGTTGAGGTTGGAGGGATTTTGAAAATTTTTTATAGTTAGTATTTTTATTAATATTTTTGTTCATTGTGTTATCTTAATTTTGTGTAATTGTTTTTGATAATTTCTATTTTTTAATTAATTAAACTAAATATTAGGTGCATTATCTCCTCAGTTACTTCACTTCTCTATAATTGTTTTGTTATTTTGTATTCTATATTCTTTTAAATATTTGTTGACATTTTTACCTTTTTATTATTTTGGTAAACAATATAATATCTTTGTGACAAATTCTAACAGAGAGTAAAATTCAATTTTATACCGCAAAATTAAAGTCACCTATGTAATTACTGACGTTTTTGTAGCCGGAAGGCTCCCAAATATTTTTGAAATTGATTTACTATGAAACTCACTTGTTAATTTTCGAAGCATTAAAAGTGTGCCAAAGAAACTAACTAGATGGTTTAAATACGTTATTATAGTATTTTTAAATTGGTATTAAAAATTGCAAAAGTCCATATACAGGGTGCTATTTTTAGGCAAATGTCAAAAGAAAAAAATTGAACCCGTTCCTGATATTACTTCCACATCCAGTGGAAGTATAGAAACGACAAAAAAAATTTTAAAAATTTTTATTGTTCCAATATGCTTAGAATGTCATGAAACGTCGAGATTTTAAGTTTGAGAGAAAAAAAAAATTTCTGTCTGTCTGTCGGTCTGTCTGTCGGTCTGTCTGTAACTTTTTTTGTGCGCACGTTTACTCTGGAACCGTTTGAGATATTGACTTGAAATTTGGTACACGTATGTACTTTAACGAGATCTAGAACTAGATTATATTTTCGTCTTGTTCCGTCGAAGGGTTGGGGGTAAATTGGGGTAAATGTGGGGTAAATAGGTAAATCAAGCAGGTAAGAGTCCATAAAATTGGTATTTAGTACATACAAGAGAAGTTAAGGTCTCAAAAAAAATTTTGGCATTAGCCACCCCCATCACCGCCCCCACCCCATTATTAAAGGGGATGAAAAAAAATTGTGATTTAGTGTGTGTACAAGAACTAGAAACCTTACTTCATCCACCCCCACTACCACCGCCTATCACCACCCTCACCCCACTACCGATGTGGGGTATCGTTTTATGGGTTTTTGGGGTAGAGGATTTCAAATATTATATTATTAAAGTTCCATAAACAATTATTTTCACATACAAATTTTTTTCGTTGTGAGTGACTTGAATAGAAAATCTGAATGTGGAAGTAGTGATTCCTTGGGCAGCGGTTTTTTTTCGTTTGCGTTTGCATTGTGAAGTCCTCTATTAGTGGCACATGCCTAATTTTGGTTCGATTTGGTGATGCCAATAAAAGAATATGGCCGATTGAAATTCTGGCAAAAAATAGAAAACACTTTGTATATGAGAAACGAAGGGCACTATAATAAAGGCCATTTTGAAATCGTCTCACCGTACTGAACTCCTCACTAGCGTATTGCCAGTCACTCACTAAACGATTAATATATTACTATATTCAGAAGTATACAGGGTGGTTACTTCTGAACAAGGTAATATATTAACTTTATGAAATAAAAAAAAAATTAAATACAAAAACAGCTTTCACGTTTAAGTTAAAAACTTAATAATTAAAAACATTATTCCAAAATTTTGGCATTCTTTCTTTTTGGAAATCTTCAAGGAGCTGTACGAATTACATTAATTAATCTGTTTATGAAAAAGAAAGGACACTGATTTTCATTCTGTGGACAGATTAATGTCTGATATTACCTACTCCACTAATGCCACTTATAAGCATATCTTTTTCTGTAACTACGTGCAAAAAGAGTAGACAGTGGAGGGACGCGAGTTCAAATAGGCTTAAAATGTCATGAAACGTCGAAATTTTAAGTTTGAGCAAAAAAAATTTGTCTGTCGATCTGAAATTCTTTTTGTGCGCACTGTTACTCTGGAACCGTTTAAGATATTGACTTGAAATTTGGTACACGTATGTTCTTTAACGGGATCTGGAACTAGATTATATTTTCATCTTATTCCGTCGAAGGGTTGGGGGGTAAAACGGGGTAAATGGGGGGTACATAGTTAAATCAAGCAGGTAAGAGTCCATAAAAATGGTATTTAATGTATACAAGAGAAGCTAAGGTCTCAAAAAATTTTTGGCCCCATTACCACCTCTACCCCATTATTAAAGGGGATGAAAAAAAATTGTAACTTAGTGTGTGTACAAGAACCAAAAGCCTCAAAATATTTTTTTACTTCATCTACCTCCACTACTATGTGAGAAATCGTTTTATGGGTTTTTGTGGTAAACTATTTCAAATATTATATTATCAAAGTTCTGTAAACAATTATTTCCACATACAAAGTTTTCTCGTTATGAGAGACTTGCATAGAAAATCTGGATGTGGAAATAGTGATTCCTTGGGCAGCGGTTTTTACTTTTTTCTGGCATTAAGTTTTCTGTTTCTCGAGTTCAGGCGGAGTACATCCCATTTCACTATCGGTATTATTATCCTGCATTTTCTGTAAATAGAGGTAAGGGACGAACGCAAACTGACATAATTTTTTTTTGTTTATTGCCTGCTTAATAAAAACATAAAATGCTCTTTAAAAATTTAGTAAACGATTTTTTGGTTTTATGTTCTTTACGGGAGATTATTGTGAATAAAATAGTATGCAAACCTTGGTGGAAAGTTTCATTGCTGTCTCGAGAATTAGTTGACCTCGCCTCTTCGCGCCTCGGTTAACTATTGCATCTCTCGACAACAACGAAACACTTTCCACCTCGGTATGTAATATACTATTACTAACAAATACCGCAACATACAATTTATTGTAGAATCTATTACATTAAACTACGTGAATTAAAAAATGTACTGAGCAATGAACAGACTTATACAAATGCCTGTAGTACTAAATAAAAATAAAACTAAAGTAGACAATAAGCAGCAGCATTATGCCATCTGGCGGCGACGCTTCGTGTTACCGCGTCTTGGTAATAATAGTCCATCAACAACTAAAAACTAGAAGTATTTTTAAAGTAGCACCTCAAAGTGAGGATATTATTAAAGATTCAAGTATTTCAAGCCATTTTATAACATAAATTCTATCGTTCGTAGTAAATAGAACAGATAAATAATCGACGGCGGACGACTTCGCTAGCATTTGCTGTAATTATACTCCCGGTTCACCGTGTTTCTCTCAATACGTGTTTATATCTTATATATTTTGAGTTCGTACAACTTTATAGTAACGAAATACTTGTTTATATACTACCGAAAAATCGCAAACATAATGTTATACATTTTTATATTTTGTTATGCAAACTGTTCTAAACACGTAACAGTGTTTTGTTTTCATTTCCTCCCATATATGCATAGTAAAAAATGATAGGATTCTACCTAATAACACTGATGTTCGTGTGTCTTTTACAGTGTTTTTATAAGATAATGGCAAAGTTTTCAGTTTGCAAGCACAACAAACTTTATTAGATTTTATATTTAGATTTTCAATATGTATATGGAAGGGTATTTCAAATTCAAACTTATAGAAATTTTATACTATACCTTGTACCTTGCTTGTAGATTTATTATAATTAAATTATGTCCAATTTTTAATAAAGATCAGTTTTTTAAAGTCACGAGTAGAGGTTGCAAACGGATGGAGCCGACTGTGAATACTTATTTAATTAAGATTTTATTCCAATCCGGCACAATTTACTTTTACGTGGTGTTACTGAGATTGAGTACAAAGCCAATACTTTTTTAATTGTTATTATTCAAATAGGTTTTCGCAGTCGCTAACGCCTGATTACAGCTTTCGTGTGTTTCGTAATAGAATCGCCAAGTTCTAGAAAATCTCTTCCTATTATTGTGAGCTTTATCGAAAAGCTTAGTAGTATTTTGATTTGAATTAGTGATGACATGTAGTTGACTAAAACATTTATACGACTTTGGCTATCACCCCGTATCACAAATATTGTCAAATTTAAATAGGGAGTATTCTACCATGTTATTTTAGATGAGTGGCAAATTTGAAATACAAATGTTAGGTCTTAATTGAAATTATCGCGTTTACAATTTTTTTATTTGATATTTGAGTTCAGGTGTTACGAAGCGGATTTCTATTGAAACAACTTTTTCTAGGCCGATTATTACAACTGTTTGTCCGGTTATAATACATCTATTTAATGAAATAAAATAAGCATAATAAAACTCTGTTCTTGACGTTGTGAATAAATACACAGGTCTACAAAAAAAATGTCTTGTCCTAAGGATCTCATCTAACTTTCCTGAAGAATTTTGACACACTGAAGTCAATTTTGGACAAAACGCATTTTTTTATCGTGGCAGTTTCCCTCTACCACCCCCTTTCAGAGGAAAATTGACACGATAGATTTTTTTTTGTTCCAAATTGATTTCAGCGCGTCAAAATACTTCAAAAAAGTTAGATCAGAAAGGTTAGATCAGAACTTTAGGACAAGACCTTTTTTTGCCTTTTTATGGGGATAAAGGAGTGGTAGAGAAAAATTGATTCGATACAATTTGTTTGTCCAAATTTGGCTTTAGCGCGTCAAAATACTTCAGGAAAGTTAGATCAGAACCTTGGGACAAACAAGACGTTTTTCCTTGGCCCTTTTCATGAGATAAGAGGGATAGTAGAGAAAAACTTTAAGACAAGACGTTTTTTTTTGTAGACCTATGATATTCTACTTATCCCGCTGATATTAGACATAAAATCGGGGAATAGTGGATATAAATTATAATCTGTTACCTTTTAGGGATTATACACTCTACTACCTATAATTTATTATAGGTAAAAGGTAAAAGAGTTTCCCTCAAGGGCGGATCTAGAAATTTCAATATTTTTTTTTCTCGTCTGTGGCGCATGGGACCCATACGAAATATGGGAAATAACATCTAGAGAAGCACTCCTCTAACGACCTCTAAAAAAATTTTGAAAAAGCAGTTTGCGAAAAATTTTTTCAAAATTCGAGTGCCCCCCCCGAGCCAAGGGACTCCCGTTTAAAATTATTCTTTTTTGTCATATACATTTTACTTTTCATCAAAATGCAACAATAGGTTTTGGAGTTTATGAAAATATTTTTATTACTAACTGAGATACAACGAATTGAAATTTTGTAAATTGTAAAATTGTAAATTACAAAATTTCAGTTCATTGTATTTCAGTTAATAATGAAAATATTTTCATAAACTCCAAAACCTATTGTTGGATTTTGATGAAAAGTAAAATGTATATGACAAAAAAGAATAATTTTAAACGGGAGTCCCTTGGCTCGGGGGGGGGGCACTCGAATTTTGAAAAAATTTTTCGTAAACTGCTTTTTCAAAATTTCTTAGGGCTCGTTAGAGGAGTGCTTCTCTAGATGTTATTTCCCATATTTCGTATGGGTTCCATGCGCCACAGAGGAGAAAAAAATTATTGAAATTTCTAGATCCACCCTTGGTTTCCCTGGCACAAATGTGACCCTCACCCTTAAAAATGCAGTGGTTTTTTTGTGGCAATGGGTATCTATCAGATACAGTTATAATATTAATCCTTCTATAGCCACCACATGATCGCCAAGTAGCATCTTTTTCGGAACAGTGCGAAGCGGTGATGATGTTGATGAAGAAGATGGGCGCCAAATACCAAATTGTAATAAATCTTTGAATTCAGTTTGCGTAATATTATGTTTAGCTGAGTCAGGTCTGCGCGGTTTGCTAAATGGTAACATGCCATTTGTGCCAGTGCCATTTTGTATATTTATTTTCAAAATCAAAAATTTTAACCGATGGTGTATCAACATTAATTAATGATGCATGGACTGTCAAGGATGTATGCGATTCTATTATTTTCGTACTTTTGAGATCATATTAAACCAAATTTAGAAAGAAAATCCGCACCAATAATTGGTCGTGAAATATCTGCTAACACAAAAGGATATACAAACTCTCTACGTAAACCTAAATCTAGTTTAAAAAGTTTGGTACCAAATGTTTTGATATCCGAACCACTGATCGCGGTAAGTACCATATCTTTATCGGCCTTGAAAGCTTTACATATCATTAGGTATGACGGAAATCTCAGCACTAGTGTCAATTAAAAATTTTAAATTACCAGTTCTGTCGGTAATCAATAAGCGGTGCGAGGAAAATACTCCGCTGCTTTCCGCCACAGCAGCAGATTTATTTAGTTTTTTGAATCAGTATTTTATCTGTTAGAAGCTCTAAATTGTTTACATTTCTTTGCTCTTTCCAAAATAACCCAGTCACTTTATACATAAAAAAAGGTCAAACCTCTAAAAAAATCCAACAGGATTCTCTTTATTTTGGCGTCACAAATAATTTCTCAAGAGTCCATAAAGCCAACTGGACGGCTACAATAGTTACAGCAGGTCAAATGTCAAGAAAGTAGGTTTTTCTCAAATATCTCGTAAATTATCGGTTTTACTTTAATTTTGGTTATTATAGAATTTGTTTGGGAGATAAATATGCATAGAAAAGGTTCTATACAAAATTTACGTAGAACCAATAGTTTTCGAGATATTGGTCTGAGAAACTTCTTAGCAAAGTGCATACGCCACTATTATATACGTAGAGTGTTGTATTAGATAGCAAAACCTATGAATACAGAGGATCATCGTTTATGCACACATACCCGCATAATTTCTGAGACGTCCTTGAAATGGACACTTCTTCGAAATAATAATAGTAAGGACTTCTAGTAGTAGCTTTCTAACATTTCATTGCTTTAATTTCGAAAAGGAAAAATAAATGCATTTAAAAACATTACAAAAAAGACTATATTTACAGGAAGCATTGGCGGCATTCAAAATAGAAAACTGTTCGAAAAATTTGCTAATAAATAAGCCTGTGCAATTGTCGTCACTTCCACCCACAGCAGCAGCTACTCAACAATATCTATTCAGGGTATATTACCAGGTTCAAACTTGGCTGGGAAAATATTTAGACCCTCAGCAATGGGGTTGGACTTTAAACAATAATTTATTAGCGACAACAACTACTCTGATTCCTCCTGCACCAGATGAACTTCTAAATTCTATTTTCTTCAATTGCACAAAAGGTTGTAGCACCAATTGTGGATGCAGAAAAATAGGATTGCCATGTTCCATAGTGTGTGGCTCTTGTCGGGGCCAGTCGTATCTCAATACGATGTCCGAGGATACAACCGTTGAATCTGAGTTCAACGATGATGAAGATGAACTCATTTCGTTATTTTCTGCTGAGATGGTTGTTGATGAAGATGAAAATATTGAAGAAGTGGAAATAGAAGGGATAGACGGAGACGAAGAAGAAGAAGTCAGCAAAGACGAACCATAATCAACAAAATTATAATATAACTTTTAACCCATGGATTAGGCCTATAGGGGACACCATGTAAAAAAAAACGCGCCTTCCATTGTACCTCAAAGGTGGTGCGGAAATGAATGTAGCACAATGCCCGAGTTTTCTCAATAATCTCAAAAACTATTGGTTCTACGTAAATTTTGTATAGGACCTTTATTATGCAAATTTTATAATAACCAAAACTAACGTAAAACCGATGATTTACGAGGTATTTGAGAAAAACCGATGTTCTTGACATTTGACCTGCTGTAACTATTGTAACCATCCAGTTAATCTAATCATTTAGTGGTCGAGATCGGTTCTACCTGGAAAGTTTTGGAGAAGTTCTGATTTTTTATTCTTTTATGTTTTTTGGGGTGCAGATTACGAATTTCCACTTTACCACCTCAAAAAATTTCGGGAAATATCAGAAAAAACAAAAAAAAGAAAAAAAATGCATCTTTTTGTTTTTTAGTACTATGGAGAAAATCAATAGGCAAAATTTCCTACAATTTGACCCCCCTTCATCCCCACATTTTACTCCCCCTGTGTTTTATTTGTGATAGTGCATTAGAAGATGGAAGTAAAGTGACTGTAGTTAAACAAAAGCGGTTAAATACATTTAGTGAAGCAAGTAAGCAAAAGAAGGATGGAGAAGGAATCCATTTGAATGGAAAAGATCAATTGAAGTTCACGAAAAATGCAGAAAACAGCACATCAATAAAAAAATAATTGCTGCCCATGTGAAAAGAGCACAACAGAGTGGTCAAACGCATCAATTACGCTCGTCTGTACCCCTGGTCTTGGCTTCAAATATCACTGTTTTTTGTGTGGAATGCTGATGACACCAGAGTTTATACAGGAACAAAAAAGGCTTCCTGCTTCTAAGCGAAATCCTGTGTATAATGTTAGGCAGTTAAAAGTTAGAGAAAACGTTATACAACTCGCTGAAAAACGTAATGATGAATATGGACGAGCCATACTACGACGTGTTGTGCCAGTTCCTAACTTAATAACAGCTGATGGACAGTATCATCTTATATGTATGAAAAAAATCCCAAGGAATGTGGGTGGAAAACGCTTCAGAAGCTATATTAAATCACATTTCATGCAAATGTAAGAAAGGCTGCCGAGGGAATTGTGGCTGTAGAAAGGCAGGTCTAGATTGTTCGCAAATTTGTTTAAACTGTGAAGGAAACTACGACAACTTGGAGAAAGTTGATATGGACGAGGATGAGATCAAAAACTTGAAGCAGAATAATCCAAAGGTATTTTGAATACTACTTTTGCGAACGCAACTTTGCATTCTTCAATATCCTACTTCTGATTGATTTATACCTTAGTCACACCTTGACAGAATTACCTTGAATTAACAAAACTGTTAACTACATATTTTCTTCTTTTTCAGGCGAAACAGTCGGAAGGTATTTTTATTGATATATTTAATTTGCGAACACAACTATACATATCTTCTTTAATATTCCAATTGCCATGGTTTTATACATTAGCTTTGATACAGTCAGGTTGACCTAGCATTACATTTGTTTACGCCTTTTCTAGGAGAACGAAATTCTTGGGATGAAGAGGACAAGGACTTCGGACAGACCTTCTGCGATAAAGGGCCAAGACGATTCTAATAATCTGTTTATTTATTACATAGAACATTTTCTCTTGTATATTATATTCCTACACATTTAAGAAAATTATTAATAATAATTTTCTCTGCTTACTCTCTGTATTTTGTATTTGCAGGTACTAATTTTTCTCGAAGAGTACATAAATTTTCATGTCATAAGGAAAAAATCAAAAAAGGAACTTTTTGGTTTTTTTTTGTGATTTTTTTATATTTTCCGGAAATTGTCGAATTGGCAAAGTACAAATTCATAATCAACACCCCCAAAAAACATACAAAAACCAAAAATCAGAACTTTAAAAAATGTTTTGAAAAGAAAAAAAAAGAAAAAGAGGCTGTTTTTATTTTTTGCTTTGTTTGACATTTCCTGAAATTTTTCGAGGTGGCAAAGTGGAAATTCGCAATCAGCACACCAAAAAACAGCTAAAAATTGAAATAAAATTGAATTGGCGTCAACTGTATTTTCTTTAACTTGGGTCGGGCGTCGGGGTTGGGCGTCGGACGTCAGGGTTACCAATTAAAGATTTAGAATATGAAAATCATGCGTGTTAAAAAATTGTTTATTTTCATAATATACAAGGTTATGTTTTTAAGTACAAGAAGTATTGTTTTTATTATTATTATTTTTCATAAACTCATCGTAACACAAAAATAAAAATCTGCCTTAAAACGTGAAGTACGATGTACGCTACAGTATTTTTTTGAAAAAAAATAACTACTATTTTACTTTAGTTATTTGTAAACCCATTAACACTATTGATTTTGCGTTTGGTGATTAAACAAAAATCTATTTATGAGCCCCTAAATAAGTAATCTGGTCCACTGTATGGAGGCTGTAGCAGCAAGCACATCGACTTTTTAAAATTTTACGAAAAAGTTATTTTCAATTGCTTCTCCACTTTATACCAAAATAAAGAAGGAAATTGGCCGCCAAGACCTAACGCCTTATTTTCTCTAACAATTGAGCCAAGGAATACTAAATTAGTAATAAGGTATATAAATGACATGTTTTTAAATTACTATACATGCTGCAATACTTTAATGCAATTTCTTAACAGTTGTATATGCAAAACATTAATATCTTCGATCAGAACTTTTCGTCTTGAATCATAGTTTGACATACATGAGACATGGAGGGGTAGCTAGCCACCGGTAAATTTAAACTTACAGCTTAAATATGTTTTTATATGCTGTTCAGCAAGTTAAACTTTTATCGAATTATTATGGAGAGTATGTTATCAGATCAAGTAATTCAGTTTTAAGTTTCAGAGCTCCCTATCTGTTACCTAAAAAGTTTGTTTTTACAACAAATTTTATACTGTTATTTTTAATAAAGTTACATTGTAGTCTATGATCTAGATAAAGTTCTTTGTAAAAATGATCAATCATTATGTTCTGTGAAGGAGAACCAGGCTCACGTAAAAAGTTTAAAACTTTGTTTCGGCTAAAGGACTTCATTTGCGTGGAGTGTTCTTTGTAAGATGGATATATTAACGGTTTTATGTAACTTATTTTCCCAAAGCCAAACCAACGGACGTAATTAGGTCGGAAAATTAGATATACAAAGCGTCTTTCACATGACGAGCTAAATTCCAACAGGCGTTGTATGTTTAAGAGTGGTTTTATGTCCTTCTAAAGAGCCTTAACAAGGAAGAAAAACGTTTCAAGAGCTAAGCGATTTCTGAAAGATAGAATATAACTTTAATTATATTTGTTAAAGGGAATATTTAAATTAAGAATCAACTATTTAACAATAACAATATTTATTGCAAATATAAAAGGTAGTGGTATATCAATTGACAAATTAGGAGTGAGTTAATAAAATGTGCTAACGATAAAAATATTCAACATACAGGATAAACACAATGAACGATATACAGAGAGACAGGCATACGTAAAAGGTGACAATATACGGCAATTTACAAAAATAATTCAATAATTTTCGGCAGAAGGCCACAAACATAAAATACTACGGTATATACTCTAATAAAGATGGTGTTGCGGCTACCTAGTTTAGTTTAATGGTTGTTGTAGTGTATCATTTGGATTTCTGCAAGAAATGCCAAAGCAGCTGTCTAGATTTGCCGGTTACTCACTAGATGTGGCTGTTGGTCTTGAATTTGTGTTTATTTGGGTTCTTGAAAAAAGTTAATTTTTTTTTCTTATCAGATATCTAGATTCGAAGAAAGCCATTAACTGTATGACTTGCATTAGAAAACATAATCGAATAGTAGATAGTTTTTTATAGTATATTATTATGGTTTGATATATTTAATTCGATTATTAATTATAATCAGTTACAGTTCGTTAGAAAATTAGTGATATAAATTCCCTGAAATTCCTTTTTTTCCTTTCCTTGAAACTTACCCATTTTTTTTACCCTGTGAACAACAAAATATCGTGCTTGCAACATCTTTTGGTAAGTTTAAACACATTTAATAGACTTTAGCATACAGTTCCACTATTGAATTGGTTTTTGAGCCATTCTAATGAAAAACATTGGGTTTAATATTTAATTTAGCAATTTTTTTCGTAAATATACAAAACAGATAGATAACTAAATTGGCCAACGAAATATTACTAATAATCCGGTGATATTAGGAAAATGTCTCGGAAAGTTTTGGGACAAGCCAAAAATTAGTCGACCCCTACAGAATTTCCTCAGGAATCCGAAAAAAATAGTGTTGACTACTCAAAATGACGGCTTTAATCATTATTTAACTTTTTGTAAACAAAATGAATTTTGCAACTTACTTCTTTGCTTATATCTTCGCTTCTAAAGGCCTTAGAAAAACATTCGACACGTCAATTTCTTCGTCATCTGCTCCATTATAAGGTAGGTATACGCAAAGGACGAACCTTTGATTGTTAATGGCAAAAAACTGAAAAAATTGAATTTTTCGATTCTCGAACTTTGAAGTACTGTAGAAACAAATATAAAATCTGCATGTTAATGATATTATGAGATATAGTACATATTTTTACCCTTAATGAAATGCACTTTGTCCCGTTGAAAATATTAATTATTTTTTTGCAATTAATTTATAAAAAAACAATTCAAACTGTTATACTAAAAGATCATATTAATATTTTACAGTTCTGTTTCGGTAAAAACATTGTATTTGACGCACCTTTACATAATCAAAAAGAATATTGCAAACAAATTTTAATTTGCGACTTTTTTACGCAAAAAAATAATTTTGCAACTTAAACAAATGCAAATATCTCAGCGGATTTTGCATAAAATTTATTGCAACCGACGGTATTTCAATTGATATGAAAAAAACACGAATTAAAAAAAAAATTGTGCTACGATGCTTTGGAGCCGAGATACGAAGAATTCACGTTTTTTGTGATTGCGCCGAAATTTGAAAATATTTTTACTTAAAAATTTAATTGAATATTCCTCAGAGTGTGTGTTATTGCTGTAGTCCAAAATCGTCCTAAGTTGAAGACAGAATCAAAATTCGACTTAGGCAAAAATTTCATTTGAAGACATTTTTGGGAGTCTGCAGAGGCGCAGATCAGTCCATAAGGACCGTTTTGGGTTCTATAAGGCGTTGGAAATGACCAGGTGAAAATTCGAAGAAACACCGAATTTTCACTTAGAAAAAATGTTTTTGGTTCAGAATATGAGAGTAGAAGTATATAATGACAAAGATTTATGAATAATATACTTTTTCAAAGGTACCACAAATTGGACTTTGAAAAATAATATTTTTGGAAGGGCGTCAAAATTTGGCTCAGGAATCGATTTATCGAAAGTACGCCAAAATTTCACTTGCAGACTAATTTTTCAAAACTGCGTTGAAATTTGGCTTGAAAATCGATTTTTCAAAAGTACGCCAAAATTTCACCCGCAGATTAACTTTTCAAAAGTACCTTGAAATTTGACTTGAAAATCGATTTTTCAAAAGTACACCAAAATTTCACCCGCGGATTAACTTTTCAAAAGTACATTGAAATTTGGCTTGAAAATCGCTTTTTCAAAAGTACGCCAAAATTTCACCCGCAGATTAGTTTTTCAGAAGTACCTTGAAATTTGGCTTGAAAATTGATTTTTCAAAAATACGCCGAAATTGGTCAAAAGTACCACAAAGTCAGTTTAAAAATTACCACGAAAATATACTTTGAATTATTTTTTATTTTTTATTCCTCCACCAAAGACATTGACCTTTGAAATACGGTCATTGAAAGCCCAATTCTAAAGTATGAGCATAAAATTTTAGCGATGCACTGCATCCGAAAGGCAAAATAGAAGATTTTGACAAAGCCGGCGTAGTGCCGATAAGCAAAAATTGATAAAAATCAATGCACATGTACAAGGCCGGTATCTCGCATAGAAAGAGTTGGGATTGACTCAGCGGCTCGCAATTTGGTCGAGCGCGTTGAGTGGTCCAAACAAAGCAATGGTAGGAAAGCCAACAACAGGGTTTTCCAAATGACAAAGTTATAGAGGAAAACGCCTTGTGCATAAAAATCCAAAAATTCAATTTTGCCTAAAAGCCGCTCGAAGGTGGGTCCCTGCCAAATCGATAATATTGAACGACTGTGATGAGGGCTAGTAAGTCGTGGACTGATCGAACGCCATTCAACTTACGCAGTAATAAGTCCTCTGAATGTGTTCGAGTACGTTGCTCTTCACAATACAAGAACTTTAAAGCTAAGTAGTCTCTAGCGAACCTAAATTCAATGAGTAAAACTTTTCAAAGTTATTTTAGTCAGTCATAATTATTTATTTACCCAGAGTCTGAGACGACTCTAAAAATGCTCGCATTTTGATTCTGAGAAGGTATGTATGAATCTTTTCTACCTAATCGATCGTTAGCGTGAGCGCTCTCGCTTGTATGGTCTGAAAGTCATCACCTTGATTGGGGAAGGCACGATTCTTATCTTGAGAATTTTGTAAAACCAATTTTGTTAAATAAACGGATTCTTTGACCTATTGTTTCTTAATTGATCTTGAGGCCTGTTGACGGTCTATAATCCCTGGAACTTTCGTTTAAAAAGCCGGATATGTCGAGTTAATTCACATTAACGTTCGACCTTCTGGTTGCTTTACGGAGGTTTGAGAGGGATTTTTTTATGCGTTTTTTGAGAAATAGATTCCGTAATTAACGGACCAAAACGTGGTTTCCACGTACAAAAATTAATCCCTCCGCAGAGAAATTCTTCGGTTGGGATTTTTTTATGCAAAATTTCAGGAAATTAAGAGGTGCCTAAATCCCTAAGGAGGGAATTCAGGTCCAGAGAGAGCGTCATTTCCGATCTGTGGTAGTGCAGCCTTGATCCATTACTCGGCTATCGAAGTGCATCTTATCTCGAACCCGCCTGGGAGGTAGAAGAACGGGGTAATACGCGACTGGCGCCCCCTGAGAAATAAATTGGTGTCGCGTCATTTTGACGCCCGGTAGTGCGTTCTTCTACATTATCACATACAAAAAGTGCCATGTCTATATATATAAATAGGCCATGGAAAAGAATCGAGAAAATTGCATCTTTGTCGCTCGCGCTGACGATAGTTGCCAGATCCCCTCCCCTTTCACTGCGAGTGGCGTACTTGGACAGTTTCACCGCGACGGCAGCTTTATTTATCTTTTTCTCGGCTTCAGGAGTGGCTAGATAGACGTTTTTTTTTAATTCAACTTATTTTTTTCTCAGCTTTCCGATTCTTCGATTATTTTTCAATCATTCAATTATGTTGCTTTATAAAATAAATATTTAAAGATTACATACAATTTATTTGATAATATATTGATGAGTGAATATTTTTTACTCTTATAAAAAAAGGTATACATTTTGTATTTAAAAATTAATTTATTGAATATACAAAATAAAGTTTATGTTTCTGTCCTTATTTTTTTTTGTGTCGGACTTGCTGTCCGTTTCGTCTTGTACTTCTGCGTACAGACAATCATTGTCATCATCGTCATTATTCATAACAATATTTCCACAGCATCCATACTATTAAAAATTTCACAAAAAATTTGTAGATTTGTGTCTTTTGCAAATAATTTTACAAGTTTTGTTTTGCATTGATTGAAAAAGGCAGACGTAGTGTCTGTTCCAGAAAACGCATGCAATAATGCAATGTATTTACGTATTTTTGGATACTAAAAACTCGCGCAGCTAAATAATTTTTCTACAGTCTCTCCTCTTGATGGTTTTAAGAAGCATACGTTGCCGTCTTCTTCTGTCAACTGTGTCATAATGACTAGAATAGCAGCGCCATAATTAGATGATTCTCATTATCAAAGTATCGGCATCTTCTTCTGCCTGTTTTGCGCAGTACTAGCTTTCTTCCAAAGTTTGTATAAGCATTTTAATTAGTTGCCTCTTATTGTTTTCATTAGATAAAAATTTGTCTTGTGCAATGGATGGAGTTAATGATATATCGATTTTGTGATCTGGACACATTTTTTTTTAGCTCTTCTCATTCGTTCTGCAGTTTTTGTGTGTTTGTTTGCTGCTTTTTTGGGGTATCCGTCAAAAATTAATATAGCTTTAGAGTATTTACTTTTTACGTATATTACATATCTTATTATTATTCCTCCAAATGTATCCTTTTCATGCCAAACAACCTTTCTTAAAAAATAGCTACCATCGAGTACAAAGAGACTCGTATTATTGTCTGAAGATCTTGTAATAGGTGTAAATAAGCTATATAACTTACTTTTCTCTGTTTTTCTCAATCCAGCTTCGTCAAACAAGCTTAACGGATAGCTGGCAAGTTCATATTTAAAACAGTTTCTCAAATCATTTTCGCCGTGAACAAGCAACGAGATTCGTTGAAATATATTACCTAGAATCAATAACCAATTGATGTTTTTTTGTGCCCCTTGAAATATTTTTTGTACTTTGAGTGTTTACTTTACTTTTTCGAGAAAACTTTACCGATTTCATATTTTTCCCTATAATTTTCGATAATGCGGTTAATCCAACATCCAAAACTTGCCAGCAATTGATAGTATTATCGCCTTTAAATCCCGTACTGACGCATATGATATCTCGACTTTCTTGGAAAGGATTATGAATAAGGGCCCAGTTAAGAAATTTTTTAATGTCACTATTGTCTCTCTTACATCGTGCGTCGCTTGCATCGACGTGCTGCTCGCTAGACGTTCTAACATTAACATTTACGAACTGAAGCAGCGACTCTGAAATATCGAAAAATATAGGCATGCTCAAAGTCCATTTAGAAACGACGCTGGCGCTTACTCCTCTACCACGCGTTAGTCCAAATGAAGAATGCATGGTTTTCATCAAAGTCTGTTCAACGAAGTTTCCTTTGCAAAAATCTTTACTTCTCCTAATCGTAAAGCAGCTATTCATAATCAGCCTGATCTAAAACATTTTTTAAGTTATACATATCTTGCAAGTATAACTGGCAAGATTTTGCATGTAAGATATGTCCGCTCGAATGAAAAAATGGAAGCATTTTTCTTATAGTAAGTAGGTAAAGCTGCCAGTTTCCAGTTCGCTCCACCTGTAAAAATTATTTGACGAGAGTTATCATATTGAAATATTGTATCCACAACGTTGCTGTAGGTCCTCGTGCTTGAAATTCTAATATTTTGTCTGTGAATTTCGTTTTAATCATTCGAAATTTTTCATCTGAAAATTTTCCGAAAATACTTTCATCGCCAACAGAATCCAGGATACTATTAATTAGATTTATTTCGCCGTTAGTAAACGCGATATTTCCCATTATTAATTTTGCTAAAGCTGCGTGAACTAATAAATGAGCTCTAACTGCCCGCGCGTATGCATGACCATTTAAAATTTTGTAGCAAAAGCTTCACTTAGCATATCCTTTAAACCGGAGTCTTCCATAATGTATTCCACCGACCCAAAAAAAAAGATAACAATGAATGGAATCCTCCCAGTCTAATGATAATATTATGTAAGTTTGGATCACTTGGATTTGAGGCGACGATTTCTCTTGCTTTCGAAAACAATGGCTGGTCAAAAGTTATTATTGTATGATTTTGATTATTCGCTCGACTTGTTTCACTAGATTCGACAAAGGTGGTATATATGGTATCATAATTACTAGCCGGCGCATTAATAAAAGGGAGAAAAATAACTTTAGAACCATCCTATTTTTTATTTTTGTTGATTTTTTCCAGGAAACTATTCCACCCACCGATGTTATCTTTTTCGAGACATTTTCCGAAGAGCCATAAAAATTCGTTATCGAGCAATTCAAATTTATATTCAATTGGATGAGACGCTTGTAAATCTTGGATGATGATGGAGGCCAATCCAAATACATTTTCTCGATGAAAAGCTCTCAATGGTACCGCACCGAGTTGTTCTATAACATGCGCGGAAGGCATTTTGGTTTTTCTCTCGATCGGAGAATCGACTCCACTGCTGTTTTTGGAGTTGCGCATGAAATTCCCCCCATCACGTGGAAAGCTCTCAGATCGTCTAAGGTCTTCAAGTCATGATCAGCATTACAGACGTATTGAGTAAAATAGTGTAATGTGTCTGGTGTTTTTTTTTTGTAAGATTGCAGAAGTTTCAAGAGCCATGGCTTCTGTGCAGGAGGCTTAGAAACCGAGAGCATGCAACATATTTATATCTTTCGATCCATATCGTTTATAAATAAAAGCTGCAAGGCTAATTAATAAACTCGAAACAAAAGACCTTGGTCTTGCAGCTGCTATGATTGCATGCGCAACGGCAATAATTTTGTTATGTGTTTTATCGCTTGATTTTTTACTTCTTTTAGTTCGCATAACCTTTTCCAAAAATATTTTTAAACTATGGGGCATGTTATTCTCTACGTCCTGCAAAAAGTTTTGAGGTGGTGGATATGTACTTGTCTCATAAAATAGAGATTTAATATCATTCAATATTATTTCGGCAGCAGTTTAAATAATGCGTATTTTTTCGGTCTCGATGTCGCTCAGTCGAGAATCATACCACAGATCATTAATAATTTTTTTTTAATTCTTACTATACGTCAATGCCTACTCTTCGCAAATACGAAAACGAAGAGTATATTGCATTTGATTGGCACATTTCTAAAACCGTAAATATCGCTCGCAGACAAAAAATTTTCATATCAGTGTGTTAGTGAACGAATTTTGAACAACTTTCAAAATGTCCGTCTGTCTGTCCGTCCGTCATGTTTCTTGTAAGCACGATAAGTCAAGAAAGAAAAATCTGATTGTACTGAAATTTGGACAGTAAGTTAGTGTTAGCTACATAAAGAACCCCATTGTTTTAGAACAAAATCGATCGGTAAATAAAAATGCTATTAATGATTTAAATTTGAAAAAATATTTTTTTTGAGTTTTATGTCTCTGTAATTGAATATAAATCTGGTGGAATGATATTTCATTTTAATATCTAAATATTTATATATTTTACAAATATACATTTCATAATGTAATATACAACCTTGAAAATATGATTTTAGCTCGTGTCTTATAATGTAAAATTTACATTTTTTACGTGTAAGGTGGTAGTTCTTACGCGTTTGACTCGGAATCCAAGAGTCTCGGGTTCGAAACCCAAATGGGGTTTGGTATGTTTTATTTTTACTTTATTTTGCACTGAGCCCTTTAAACATAAACATAAACATAAACACACCACAGATAGTAGACAACCCCCAAATCCAAAGCCAAGGCTGTCCGGAAGGGGGTTACACATTCGGAAAAACGCAGACATACATCCACACCCACCGGTGTTGTCAATACCGGGGCTGGGGGTCGAACCCAGAGCGCGGTAGCGAGTCGATCAGCGTATTCGCCACTCAATACGCCTTAACCGATTGAGCTACCGTGCTACCAACTAAGTTCGTACTATAAAATTAAAAATGTCTAAAACTGACATTATTTACAAAAAACTGTGAAGAGTCCTATAGAATGTGTAACAATTATATAAAAAGTTCAGTGAACATGCGAAGAATACGTTTTTAGCTTGTTTATTTTTGTAACTAAAATCTCTCCCGCAAATTCAGTTTATATCATAGTTTTAATTTTTATTACATTTGTAATTTATACATACTTAAAACGTATTGAGCTTAGGTATTGCTTGTACAGTAAGTGAACATATGTTTTTTGTTACGGAGGACTACCTCGTTTATAAGATGGAAAGCCTATACTAAATCCGTGAAAGGAGGATAGTAATAGACGCACGTGATCAGAGCGCGCAACCAATTCTATTAGCATTTGAATTTGGAGCGGATGCATTCACAAGTTTTACAAAAGGTTGTCTAATCAACGTCGCTCTATTACATGTGCCTCTTGACAATTCAGTTCATAACTATCCTTCTTTTACCGATTTAGTATATTGATATTTGTTTGTCATCCACCGTAATCGATTAACTGCTGCTTAGCCTTCTTTCCGAAAAAAATACTTTACTGTTTGAGTACAGATAATATATAAGCGGCTGTAAAAATAAAGAGAATGGAAATGTATGACACAACCTCCATAAACATTGTAAAAAACGTATTCAGCACCGATCGAATCCTATCAGGCGTGACTGGAATTTGTAATGAAATTGTATTAAAACAGGGTGAAAACATCACTTACCCCAGTAAAATATTATAATGGGAAATCAGCGTTGTGGTAAAGCAGATGGCTACACTAAAATTTCGTTTTTTTTTTAATTACGTAAAGAGTGCATTGGATAAAATTAGAGGCGTCACGAGATATTGAATTTAAAATACAGGCACCGGCAAAATTCACTTTATAATTTTATATTATTGCTACAGAAAAGTGTGATATTCCATGAGTAATTGTATGTAGTTTAATGGATATAGGGGGTATCGAACTGATCACGCCATCGACACCTGCTGAATAACCCCAAAAAAATCTAGTGTCCCCGGATGGACCTAACTATACTTGTAATTTTCCTTAAATGTCAGTGTATGTTGTCATGGATACAACACATAGAATAGTTGTGTTACCATTTTATCCAATAAATTATGTGCTTTCGTTAAATTCATAAAATTATTTTAATCAAAATTTTCGCAAAAATATCAACTTTGAGATACGACGTTCATATTTCATATCTGGACTACTATTAACATTAAAAACAATTTGTTTCAATAACATTTTTACATTCCTCTCAAAAAACGAATACTTTACTCTTGGCACAAATTCACGTTTCCTTATTTGCTAACCACCCTGTATGTAATTTTGAAAGTCTGAGTATGGCTAATGACTTTTCATGATAAGCAAAACTTTTTATGAAGAATGACTTTTTTCTTAAAATGCAAAATTACTAGTATAGTTAGGTCGGTCCGGGGACACATTGTCTAAAGCAGGGATTCCCAACAGGACCTCTAGGGGTCCACGGACGATGTCTCAGGGGTCCGCGAAATATCACTGAGATATTCAATTGTTTTGTATTTTACTTGACTTGCAGTGGTAGATTCTACATAATCTTCATTTTAAGAAGAATTTAAGCTTTTAAGGGGTCCTTTTAAGCTTTTGAGGGATCCTTCTCAGTATAGCGACCGATGAGGGGGTCCTTGAAAAAATCTTGTTGGGAATCCCTGGTCTAAAGTAAAAAAGTTGTCATGGCTTTACCATAAAAATAAGGCAGAAAATTAATCTGAAGAGGTCTTTTCGAACAATCTCGACAAATCTGAAATTGTTTACAACTCCAAAGAGTATAAAAGAAAAAAATTATTTACCACTGGCAATTCCAGATAGTTCGTCAGTTTATTAAGTTCTCCAACAGTCAACTACAGCTCATCTGAACTCAGGCTTGTCTATACAACTAGGCACTGCCACTACATACACAAGACGTTTCAAAACGCCCTTCACCGACGACCAAGTTCCACTGCGAACCAAAATCACCGCCAGATTACCTGTGCCAACAGCTGGTACAAGAATATTTTACCCTCAAACAGCGATTGAACATAGAAGATTTTCAGACTGCTAATTAAATGAAAGTTTTCGTTTTTTAAACTTAACATAGCCGAAATTTTGAATTAAACTTATTTTTCCAGTTTCAAAAAATAACTTTCCGCCCGAATTTCCATTAAATATTATTTCCGTGTTTTAAGATTGGACATTGTAGATTTTTCGAATAAAAATTATTTTCCAAGTTTTAAGATCGAAATAGTCGATTTTTTGAGTAAAAAATATTTTTCAACTTTTAGAAAATAAACAAAAAATTTTAAAGTGAAATAGAGTCAAACCCAAACATTCCCACAGACTAAAGTTTTTTCAAAACAAAACTGAATCGCCCCAACGACATTCATGATCGAGTGTTTGGCTTGCTATGATTCTAAACTTTTGTAGCGAAATACCTGTGTTTTATTTTCAAACTTATATTAGTGAAACACAAGGGCACAAGGGCCCGACTCTAGGACCTTCAGGGCATAATCAGTTGTCTTGAATTCTCCGTCAACATTGAAGCCACATCTTCCATCAACATTACAAATCGACCCTAAGAGCTACATCCAACCCAACCAAGAAGCTGGCAGGACCTTTGGATTGGTGGCGCTCTCTTTCAAAATTCAAAGTTTTGGGGGTTGGATTCGATGCAACCCCCGAAACTTTGAATTTTGGAAAAGGGTGCCAGCAATCCAAACATCCTGCCAGCTTCTTGGCTTCTAAACGCAATTCAAGGTCTGATTTCCTGTTACACGACCTCTGCTTTTAATTCTTAAACGGAACACCCTGTAGTCCAGTCAACTTGAGTGCTAATGAATGGATTTTGATGAAATCTTGTGCAATGTGTTTGTAATGACGTTAAAAATAAGTTGAAAAAATGATTAGAGTAGGAAATGATAACTTGTAGAATTAGGTAAAAAATAAGTCAAAAAACAATCAATTTACCTTTTTTGACCCAAAATAAGATTTTTTTACTCTTGTAATTTTTTTCGAAAAATGCATATTTTTCGAGATATGACCACTCGAAAATTTCTGAAAATGGGCAAGGGGAAATGTAAAAGTTGAAAAAAAATCTGAAAAAATTCAGGTGAATGTATCATCGAAATACAAGACTTTTTTATGTGCAATTTTTCTGTAAAGTGCGTTTTCACAGAGTTTTTCAGGAAAAACATGACACAGTAGCGCTTTAAAAACATGTAATTT
This sequence comes from Rutpela maculata, assembly GCA_936432065.2. Taxonomy (NCBI): domain Eukaryota; kingdom Metazoa; phylum Arthropoda; class Insecta; order Coleoptera; family Cerambycidae; genus Rutpela; species Rutpela maculata. The sequence goes on along the minus strand of OW386286.2, from coordinate 80,660,498 downwards.
AAATTTTTTTTAAAATTCCGACATATGCATTGAGAAATTCTAAACATTTTTTGTCTCTTGGAATTTTTTTGTAACTTGCTAATTTTCCAAGTTACAGGTAGTTTTTCCCGATAGATAAAATACATGAAAATTCGAAAAATGAGCGTGATTTATACATTATTATAAAAAAAATTTGAAACCTATATAGTTATACCATTTTTAAAAGTTCAATAAAATTTTTAAATTGAAAATGTGAAAAGAATGTAGTTCAATATTTATCGTGAAAAACTGCATGTAACTCAGAAAATTAGCAAGTTACGAAGAAATTCTAAGAAACAAAAAATGTTTACAGGACCTTAATGCATACGTCTGAATTTTTTCAAAATTTTAAATTACATATTTTTAAAGCACTACAATTTCAAAGAAAGGAGTAGATCTTCAAGTTTATCCTGAGAAACTCGGTGAAAACGCAATTTACAGAAAAGTTGCAAATAAAAAAAAGTCTTATATTTTGATGACACACCATTCACCTGAATTTTTTCAGATTTTTTTTCAATTTTTATATTTCCCCTCCCTCATTTTCAGGAATTTTTTGTCTAATGGCCATATTTCGAAAAATATGCATTTTTCGAAAAAAATAACAAGAGTAAAAACATCTTATTTTGGACCAAAAAAGATAAATACATTGTTTTTTTTTTCATTTTTGACCTAATTGTACAAGTTACGAATCCCGATCATTTCCTACTCTAACCCTTTTTTTAACTTTTTTATTAACGTCATTACACACATTGCACAAGGTTTCATCAAAATTCATTCATTAGCATTCAAGTTAGAGATTTTGGTCATTTTGGCGATCCGTTGACTGGACTACTGTGTATTTTTGTATTCCTGGAATATAAAGGTCATTCTACATATAACTGCTAATTTCACGAATATTTCCGCCATTTTTAAATTTTTTCAGCCAATATTAACTTTCAACATGATGTCCCGTGACCAACCAGAAATTGACCCACCAGGATGTATGATATATCTTTAAATTGGTATTGAAAAATTACATTTAGCTATAGTATGAAAGTAATATATTCTCATATGAAAACATTAAGTAATTTCAAGAAAGTGATTTTATCAATTTTCGACCTCTCTGTAACATAAATTAACAACAAAAAAATGAAACGTATTTTTCTTCAACTGCGTGTGAATATTAGAACAATTTCTGGTGATACACTAGATTAAATAATAAAATTGGTTGCACAAATATCAAAATGGCGGAAAGAGTCATGAAATTATCATAGTCATATACAGAATAACCCCTATTCTAAAAATGTAAAAATATTCAAGGTATCCCATTTAAAAATAAAAAATGTTGAAACTTGACAGGTGAATAAAAAAATGTCATTTTGGTAGCATGTGATACATGCCTAGTTCCATCTTGATCCGATAAAAAATTACCATTTCTTCTCCAGAAAAGTAATCTCGCTGACACCAGGTAGATAGATTACAGTGGAATCAAATTAGGATTCAAAAATTCGCAATGTGAATTGTCTGGTGAGGGCAGATTTTTTATTTTAACATTTTCAGGGGATCAACTTAAGTTCACAGTTCAGTTTTGCAGTTTCTGCGAGGTCGGCGTATAGTTTATTTAAACAATTTAATTTTTTAGACCGTGTTTTCCATCGGTTTTCTTTGAATATCTCGAAATATATAAGTCCTATGGAAAACAACAAAAAGAAGAAAGGTGTTCGTATAATAAAAGCACATAAACTATAATTCATTAAAATTGTTATCATTATTTAAAAAAAATTGAATATTGCAAAATTATGTGTTATTAAACCAAATAATTGATAAAATTTAATGAAATTTTGGAAAAATATAGCTCTTAGAAAGTACAAGCATCACTTAAAATTTCAAATCATTGCAGTTATTAAAACGGCTCGAATATACAATTGTTGATAAAACTTTGCACCCTTATGAAATCCTTCCATCAAAACCTAGATATGTGTACGATGGCTAAAACTGTAGCTTTTTATAAGTACTTTAAGATCACGGAGAGGGAATTTTTTTTTTTCAAAATTTAAACCCTTTTTATTGCAGTTGTTTGTAATTTTCGAAATTGTGGTTATAATCAAATTCAAATTACTCTTTCGTTTTTTTATTAATTAAAAAATGGTAAAGGAGTAATGAAAGTGGATTAAAAAAGGCAACTTAGAAAAAAAATTAATGTTCTACTTGCATTTGGTGCTGAGATACGTTAGTTCTTACGTTTAGGTCACTTATAAATAAAAAAATCAATATTTCTTATTGAAATTTGGACTGATAATTGTCCAATGTCTATTCTTTTGTCTCTGCTACTTGAAAATAATCCAAAGCTAAAATTGTTAAAAGATACTGCATAGAGACCCAAAAGTGGGGTCTTTAGTGATTTTGTTAGAGATCCGTATATCATCAAACAATTCTACATGTTATATTATGTTCTTACAAAACAAGCTCAAGTGGGTAGATGTTCGAGTGGGTAAGGCGATGCAATCCTTTTCGATATTCGACACACCCTACCATACCAGGCGTTGCCTATTTTCCGGCAACCTCTTCCCTAGCCATACTTTCCTATACCATAACCCATATTTCCCCACCTTTGATCTTTACCTCAACTGAACTAAACTAAAACCTTCTTCTATCCTCTCCCTTTGTTTAATTTTGTTGTTGTTTGTCCTTTTTGTCCTCTTTTGTTTTTAAAATCTCCTTTAGGCCGAAAAATTTCTTCAAATCTGAACATTTTATAAGAAAACTTCACATTTTCCTGGCGGCAGGAAGACCACCAGGGTGGAATTGTTTCGAACGGATTTTTTCGTTGAGTTTTGTTTTTCCTTGCCAACAATCCAAATTCTTTAGTGCGTGTGTGCAACAATTAATTTTAAGAAGCTTTATTTTAATTATTTTTAAATATCTTTGTATATTATATTTAAATTATTTATTGTTAATGTTAAGTTTTTAATTTTTAAACAGGAGCATTGACTCAAAAACACTCGTTAAGCCGAATCGAACCTACCCCGTCTAGACCCACATTCACCACGGAGCTGCGCGCCCTCGTTGTCTGCCTGGCTCCGGGCCAGGCTTCAGAGAGGCGCATAATTGTACTTCTAATTATAATAAATTCTTGTTCAGCTTCAGCGACGAGCACTTTTTATTGAGGGTGCGGACGTCTCGGGTTCTAATCCCACTCGCGAAATATATTTTTTTATTGTATCAGTAATATTAAAATTTTTCAAAGCGGTATACATGAACAAAAGGGTAGCTGTTCAAGTTAGATTGGTTTACCATTTTCGTGACAAAAATTAAAAAAGTAATAAGAATTAGAGAATAACCAGCCCAAATTTCAAGAAGAAATATCGATTTGTTTATTTATAAGTAACGTAAACGTAAAAACTAACGTATCTCAGCTCCAAATGCAAGTAGAGCATTATTTTTTTTAAGTTGTGTTTTTAATCTACTTTCATTACTCATTTACCATTTTTGATTTCATAAAAAAAAAACAGAAAATTACTTGAATTTGTTTATAACTAAAGTTTCGAAAACTATAAACAAATGCAGTAAAACGGGTTTAAAATTTGAAAAAAAAAATGTTTTTCTCCTTGGTCTTAAAGTACTTATAGAATGCTACAATTTGAACCATCGTACAGATTTCTTGGTGTTGATGGCAGGATTTCACAAGGGTACAAAGTTTTAGCAATAATTCTATATTTGAGCCGTTCCAATAATCATTTAGATTTGAAATTTTAAGCAGCGATTGTACTTTGTAAGAGCTATATTTTTCCAAAATTTCATTGAAAATTATCTTTTGTTTTTGAAAGAACAGCAGTTCGTTTAAAGACGTATAATTGTGCAATGTTCAATTTTTTTTTTTAAATAATATTAACGATTGGAAAGAATTATAGTTTATGTACTTTTGTCCCACAGCTCATAACGAACATTTTTCTTCTGTTTGTTGATTTCCATAGGACTTTCTAGATTTCGAGATATTCGAAGAAAACCGATAAAAAACACGGTCTAAAAAATTAAATTGTTTAAATAAACAATACGCCGACCTCGCGGTAACTGCAAAATTGAACTGTGAACTATAGTTGACCCACTGAACACGTTAAAACAATCAAAAAAACGCCCTGACCAGACAATTCACATTAAAATCCTGATTTCACTCGACTATTATGTATGTAGTTATCTACTTAAATATACCCACATGTACTAAATTAAATTAATTAATGTTCATACATTTCTAATTTCATCCTTTATTTACGTATTTGAACGTTGAATTGTGATTTATTTTTCTATTGTAAGACCCTGTGTTCTTTCCTTTTGTTTCTTTAACTCTTAGCACAATGTTGATACTTTTACAAAAGTATTGTTCTACTGGGAATTTGCAATACTCTGTTAAACACATAATAAGATAAGCGACAAATAAAACTGAAATTCGGCATGTATATCCAATCTCTTAGCACACTATTGGTTTTTAGTTTAGTTTTGTTTTCAGGGTTTACATCGAGATTACTTTGGGAAGTTTTCTTGGTCTTACAACATTAGTTAATTTTGTTTCACGTGATATTAGGTTGAGATAAAATAATAGGTCGTCGTCTCCTATTTGTACGTGAAAATTGGAAAAGAACAATTTCCTTAGTCCCTCACAATTTTAAAACTTTGGTCAGCTTTGGAAGTTATAAAAACAAATTATATTTTTAATAGATGTGGTTAATTTGTTGTCTTAAAGTAGCTGTATCTTACTATCATTAATAGATTAATCATACAAAAAAAGGGCAAGAAAAATCATATTTAATTTTATGATAAGACATTGGAATGTTTTTTAACATTTCTGCTAAATATGTATCAAAAAGGTCTGATGTGGCCATTAACATTCTTATATAAAATTACACTATATAATAGTTTCTGCTCAAATAAATACCCAAGCAATAGTTTCTTTATTACTTTAGTGATTATTTGAAGAAATTTGATGATGCATGATATGAAATAAAAAGTTTTCTTAATAAAATCTTATGTCCCAAATCGAAAACAGTGTTTCTTACAGTAATTATTAAAGTAGTTAGCAATAATATATCCCAAGGTTATGTCTTGGGGCTATTAATTGCCATAATTTATATTAATGATTTTGTAAGCTCCATGCCAATAACTAGTATATGCTGATGATACGACTACAGTAACATCTAATAAAAAACCGCTGCCCAAGGAATCACTACTTCCATATCCAGATTTTCTGTCCAAGTCACTCACAACGAAAAAAATTTGTATGTGGAAATAATTGTTTATGGAACTTTAATAATATAATATTTGAAGTCCTATACCCCACATCGGTAGTGGGGTGGGGGTGGTGATAGGGGGTAGCAGTGGGGGTGGATGAAGAAAAAAATATTTTGAGGTTTCTGGTTCTTATACACACACTAAATCACATTTTTTTCATCCCCTTTAATAATGGAGTGGGGGTGGATGGGGGTGGCTAATGCCAAAATTTTTTTTTGACATCTTAGCTTCTCTTGTATATACTAAATACCAATTTTATGGACTCTTACCTGCTTGATTTACTTATTTACCCCAAATGTACCCCAATTTACCCCCAACCCTTCGACGGAACAAGATGAAAATATAATCTAGTTCTAGACCTCGTTAAAGTACATATGTGTACCAAATTTCAAGTCAATATCTTAAACGGTTCCAGAGTAAACGTGCGCACAAAAAAGTTACAGACAGACAGACAGAAATTATTTTTTTTTGCTAAAACTTAAAATCTCGACGTTTCATGACATTCGAAGCCTATTTGAACAATAAAATTAAAAAAAAAAATTTTTGTTGTTACTATATTTCCACTGGATGTAGAAGTAATTATAATAATCTGACATAAATCCCACTGATCTCAAAAGAAATCTGACAAATAAACTTAAAACAAACGATAATAACACCAAAGAGCTTTTCTTTATTTCTAACGAAAAATCTGTAACGAAAAGTGTCAAACTGCTAGATGTGAATAATTTAATCCAAAGTTAGCATAATTTCCGATGAAACCAGAAGCGACAGAAATTGATAAATCAATCAAATTAATGCATCTGGTGAAATAAAGTATGTACATTTTCCTGGCTACAACATATCTAGTTATTATTGTAGAAAGCCATTCTTACATGGAGGTCCCTTTATTTTGACTAAATATTTTCTTAAGACAACAGAAAATGAGCCATTGGTAAATATAAGCGTAGATAAGTCATATGAATGTTCTGCTATTGCAATTACACTTGGTGACATAATTTATTGTATTGTATGTTCATTCAAAATGCCTAATTCAGATGTTAATATGTTTTTATGCAACCTAGAAGAATCTTTAGATATAATATGTAGTAATGATAATATCTCTAATATAATTATATGTGGTGATCTTAATATTAATTTTTTATATAAGAACAGAGATACTATGAATCTTATCGACATTGTAAATTCTTTTTATGTTAATCCTGTATTATACAAACCTACTTATATTCAGAATACTAGGGCATCAGCTATTGATTATATAATGACAAATTTTAACATTAATTTGATAGATAAAATTTAGCCCAGACGACAGAGGACATTTTATAATGAAACCAGCAAAAATTTGCAAACTGAATAATTTTTTTTTAATAGTTCGTGAAAGTGTATAGAATAATATCCTGAAAAGTTTACATTTCGCTCGGATGCAGAACATAAAAAAAAAATAAAAAATACAGGTGGATAGACCACGTGTTTTTGAACAAAAAATATACTAATAAAATTTACCGCTAAAGCCACGGTATTCCTGAAAAAAAAAAATGGTGAAACAACCTTGTCACTCTGCGCGGCCAGCGCACGGTTAACTGCATACTATGGAACCTCTAAAAATTCTTAGCTGTTCTATCGAGTAAAATAAAGCTTTTTCTCTTTCTGATTACAGATTTTTAACATTTTTCTTAACGAATAGGAGGATAAAGAGTGAGTATGGAGGGAAAATATATAATTATGAACGAATACACAGACACCATACATAGCCGCTGAATCGCTCGCATGAATTTTTACGTGCCTTTACAGTGTTGTATTTATTACAGGTACACCTATCCACATTTCAGCTATATCCAATGGATTCCTTATACATTTGTTAATGTATTGGAAAAGTTCCAAAATTTACATTCAAAACAATCAGAGATATACTTTTTCCGAAATACTTAAATAATTTTACAATATATATATTTATCAAAAAAATCATCAAGGAAATTAAAATGATTTGAGATGTACTTTTTTGTGAATCCACGTTACTACAACTTAATAAACCGCAATAATCATGAAGTGTACATACTTTTTAACAGTTCTCAACGAAGGAAAAAGTTTTTTGAAGGGCTTTTATATTTTTCTATAGTTTTTATTGCGATGATTGAGTTCGGGCGTGATAATATATATAAGTGTATTTTTCCCATCCATCCTTTGCTTGTATTGTTTAAAACAAAAAAGCATCAGAAAGCTACAATGTCCATCTTTTGAATGAACCAACACTCATATAGATTGAACATATTCTGATTTAGTGACATGTAATTCAGTGCGTCGGTGTCACGCGTATTCAAGCGCGCGCACGCATGGATCTCGCTCCGAGTTATAAAGTTACACTTGACTATTTTTTTCCTGGGAAACGATAAATTTTGTTAGGACATTTTTTGTTCATAAATACGTGATCTATCCACGTGCATTTTTAATTTTTTTCTAGCTTGATTTAATTTAAAAATTTTGAAAAAATGGATGAAAAAAATTTTTTTTTCACTTTTTTTTATGTTCTACATGAAATGTGAACTTTTCAGGATATTATTCTATACACTTTCACGAACTCATTAAAAAAATATATATTCAGTTTGCAAATTTTTGTGGGTAAATGCCTTCATCGACTGGGCTAATTATCCTAGATGCGGGTCTGTCGGATCACACTGCCCAAAAAATTGTCATTAATGTAAATACCTCAGATAGTAAGAACCCATACTAGACTAGCCACGTTTTCAAAAAAGAACAATGCAAGAAGCATTTCATGTAACAAGGGGAAAACAACGTTTTTAGGGTATTTCGACTCCGCTGAATACGAATCTGCCTGTTGCCAAAGCGAAATTTGGACCGGATGTTCGGTATCCAAGATGGCGACCAAAACTCTGTTGCCCTATATCTCCCTTGTCCGTTTGCTTAAAATAATGATCTAAACGTCTGCTTAGAGGTTTTTTCAGATGCCAAACACATTGCAATGCTCAGAATTCACTCACCCTAAGGTTGGAGTGCGTGGGTTCCAAGATGACGCCCAAGATGGCCGTCGAAACTTTGCTGCTTGGAAGTAAGCAAGGAAACAAGGAAGCAAGGAAGATAAGAAAACGACCATTTCAAAGTTCAAACATTGTTTATTGCAAGATTGCAAAGAAGATAAAACAATAATTCAAGTGTTTTCAGCTTATGGCAAGGTTGCAAGAAAGATAATAAATCAACCATTTAAAGAATTCAAACATTGTCGAGAGCGGTGGTATACCTTGGTGCAAGTCACTCTCTTCTTCTTGCATGTGCACATTGTACTCAGGCACTGGGATGAACAATTACAGGCTAGGATATCCGTACAGGCTTTGGAGACGGGCTCAAGGGTCATAAGAATGGGAATGTACTGGTCTTGACTATGACTCAGGATCCATCACCACCGGTGGGCGTGATTTCCAAATACCTTCGTTTGATACCTAATTGACTTCCAGCACATATATTTTTTTTGTAATCGTAATTATGGACTCGAAGACACGAACTTAACACTTCAATTCATATGTAAAGCATTTTTCAAATTATGCTATTTATATAAATAAATTCCCTTACCTGTATATCATAAATGAAAGGTTGAAGTATAATTTACACCACAAAACAGCTTCTTAGCGCCAAATTTGAAATTCTTATAAGCTTCGTCCATTATTCCCCCCTTCCATTATTAGACACCTACCTTCAGTAACACAATTTTGTTATCAAATTGTATTTCGGAAGGTGTAAAATAGTACTTAAAACACGTAACACACACACATTTGTAAACATTCAACCACTAAAAATTATATATCTAACAGATTTTACACTCCAAATACAACAAGACGCACGGAGCGCACTTAACACAACAAAGTTTCGGCGGCCATCTTGGGCGCCATCTTGGAACCCATGCACTCCAAACTTAAAGTAAGTAAATTTTGATCAAAATTAAATTACATTAACTTTCCTGCAAGAATGTCTCTATTCATTTTCTTCCTATGCGTTATAGTTTCCGAGATATTCGCCAGCGAAAATCGATAATTAATAAATTAATTAATTATATATCTGAAATGTTTCTATCAAAACGGTTTACCGTAGTCTGATAATAAATCACAGTTACAAAACAGTCTTTATTTTACAACACTCGACGTATTTACTAACGTAATACTTTGTCAAAATCTATAAATTTCCTTAAATATATATAGTGTGACTCACTTAAAATGAAGACACCCTTATAACTTCTTTATTTTGTTTCCGAAAATTTTACTCAAGTATGGAACAAATTAGGATCTACTTTTGACCAGAAAAACATCCGCCTGCTACAAATGCAAAGCCAGCTGCGGTATCAAAATATGCGCAAAATATAAAAAATTAAATCAGTAAACTCGAAAACTATTGGTCCTAAAAAAATTGTTCTTACCTTTCTGAAAGCTGACAAAATTTCCTATATTTTTTACTTCAACAATTCACAAAAGACCTTTTAGGTCGAGGTGAAGAAAGGCCAACCCAGGGCCAAGCGACCCCTTAAACAATCTTCTTCAACAAAAAGTTTCTATCTTCAACCGTTCTATATCGAGTTATCTGTTTCTGAAATTCGCCGATTTCCGAAAAATGGTGATTTTCAGAAGCGGATAACTCGGGAACGGTTGAAGATAGAAACTTCTTGTTGAAGTAAAAAAATATGGGAAATTTTGACAGCTTTCAAAAAGGTAAGAATATTTTTTTTGAAGGACCAATAGTTTTTGAGTTATAAGCGAAAAAACAAAAAAAGTAAAAATTCAGGGCGTTCCGGAAGCCCCCACCACAAGGCTGACCTCTAGCGGGGATTTTTAGTATGTCTATCTCCTAACTACCCCAAACCCATCCCTGAATTCAAAAATTCTGTCGTCTTCCATGTAGTCTACACCCCCCTTATTGAAAATTCGTTGACTGGACTATATAGTGCATACATTTATGTAGTTCCGTGTGCCGGTTAATGAATAAGTGTAAAGAGTGGTATCAGTATGATCACAGGGACGTGTGGAACACGAATAGCGTTGGTGGCCATCAGCTGGACGTGTCTGCCATTTTCTTTGAGGGAGGAGGGAGTTCGTAAGTCAGAATTTAAAGATCAGTTGATAATCCTAAACCATCAGCTTTACGAAAAAAAGTTATAGGACCAAAATGAATGACAATAAATGTTTCTACAATAGTTGTTCTCTATACCTATGTGCTATGAACAAGCGTTCGTGAGATAAAGTAAAATGTATCAATTATGTTGCCGAAAGAATATTATTATATATTACAATACCGTTGCTCATAGTAATTTAATTGTTTTACTAAATTTATGGCATGGCTGAGCTGCAATCTCTAAAGCTAAAAGAAGCAACTACTTGTTCAGATTTGGCTGATCAGTTTTGTGGTAAAATGTTCACAAAGTACAGAACTTTTTCAGAATTACGTGTTATTTTTGATTCTTACATGGATAACTCGCTGAAAGCAACTGAAAGATTACGTCATTAAAAAGAATTACACGATACAAGATCGAAAGTAACACAAGCATAAAAGCAATAACTTTACAAAAACTACTTTCACACACCAAGGCGAAAGATGCACTAACCGAATTTCTCAGTAGAGAGCTCCTAGTATCAGCAATAAAAAAAATATGTGTAGTTGTTGCATACAGAGAAAATGCACATCTGTAAAGCTCCCATGAGGAAACAGGCACTGTTAATTCTCCATGCTATTGATGCTACAAGTCTCTATATTTTTTCACCGGATACAGATGTTCTTGTCTTGGCTGTATACAATTACCCACAGTTCCCGAAAGACAGTCATACCATTCTTTTGGGAGCAAAACAACGCGAAATTGTTTTGGGTAAGGCGCACAGTGCCCTTTGAACAATGCAAGCTGCTACTCTATTAGGAATGCATATGCTATTTTTGGTGCAGATGTCACTGGGTTAATGGCAAATCAAAAATTTCCTTTTGCAGAAGATATTTAGATGCAGATGAAGATCTGTTGGAAGCGTTGGCATCGCTAGGTGGTTCAATTATATAGGATGAAACATACGAAAACATAGAAAAATATCTTTGCACTGTAAACTTACGACCAACACAAAAAGTTCAAATTTATAAGCTAAGTATATTAATCCAGTCATATAAGGTAAAAAAAGGAATGAAAGATAATAAGTTGTAGATTTGTTTTATACAAGACTCGGTTAAAATCTATATAATCCAGTCATATAGGGATTCCACCTCGGAATGAAAGATAATAAGCTACAAACTTGTATAAATCTTTGTTTTGGCATTTTATAAGTTGGCTCAAAAGTCTCATAGAATCTCGTGTGCGCTAGTCAAGATATTCAAGGTCAAAGGTCGCAAGAATCGGTTTTTTGGAAATATCTCGTTTTCTATGCTCTAAATGACATTCTGATTTATTATAAAAGTTGTAAAGCATATAATTCTCTACAAATATTGTTTCAAGCAATATTTTATACATTCAACCATTTTTGAGATAGAGCGCTTAGCCGTATATATCATAACGCAAGGTCAACTGTGGAGTCCAATAAATAATACGATTTATAAAGTTAACTATTTATTAAAAATATTATAAGTATGAAAAAACCTTGATTATTTACTATTTAATATATTATATTTATAGATATTATTCATAAATCAGAACCATTCTTACAGTTGCAAAATATTGTATTGAGCAGTTCATCAGGTGCTAGTGATAATAATGCTATTATCGGTTCCAGGATTTCATTTTGCAGTACCCAGCCCCATTCATGGGGTTCTAAATCATTCCCTAACCAAGTTTGGATCTGGTAGTAGACACAATTGATATGCTGTCGAGCTGCTGCACTTGTAAGTGGAAGAGTTGATAACTGCTCGGTTTGTTAAGTCTTGTTGATTTGATGAAATGCGTATATTGAAAATTGTAAATATGACGTTATGATTTTGGAGCATTATATATTGCTAAAAAGATGCGTACTCCATTCTCAAACAGTGTTTCTAGTGGCAGTTTTCTTGCTGAAATACTTGAGCCAATTATTCCAAATTAGGAAGTTTCTCTAACGTTTTAAGAAATGATTTTTTTATTTTTTTAAAAAGCGCAGAAGTCGTGTCACAGCCAATGAAGGCGTGCAAAAATAAAATATGTTGCTTAGAACGAGGATATTTGTCGAAGCTTTCAGAAGAATATATTTACGTCTTCATATTGCCTTTGCCAATTTTTTGAAAGAAAATTTCTTGTTGATGTGATTGAGTACGTCCTATCAAAAGAACTAGCAGATCAATACCTTCTACTATGATGACGGCAGTCCTTTGACGTTCAGATTCTGCAATGGCTGTTTCGACGATAAGAACATCAGCATCATTTCTGGCTTGTTTTGTCCTGATGTTAACAGTTTTTAATTTCTCAAGAAGCATGTCAATAAAGTTTTTTTTTATTTCATCGATTCGATAAAAACTTTTCTTGGCTGATTGGCACAATCATTGTTTTTATGCTCTACAACTTTTATGATAAATCAAAATGTCACAGAAAACGAGATATTTGCAAAAAAAACCGATTCTTGCTACCTTTGACCTTGAATATCTTGACTCGCGTACACGAGATTCTATGAGACTTTTGAGTCAACTTATAAAATGCCAAAACAAAGATTTATACAAGTTTATCTTCCATTCCGAGGTAGAATCCCTATATGACTGGATTACATAGATTTTAACCGAGTCTTGCATGGTTACTACAACACAAGTTTGAAATTATCACTAAAAACCTCGATCCAAAAACAATACGGACTGGATCACAAACGGCATTAGGATATCATCTGTACGGCTTAAGGAGTTATATAAAATCTTTGAAGACTATTATAAATCATATAGAAAAGTGTGTAATGGAGTCATCACACAAACAAAAAAGATGTATTTTGACAAAATTATTATAAACTCCATAAACAAGTCTAGAACTGTATGAAAAATAATAAAAAGTTTTACTAAAAATGAGCCAAACATGCGTAGTAACTTGGAAGTGGAAAAAATGAGACCATCACAAATAAAGAACTAATCTCCCTCGTAATCTCCAATGAAATTTAACTTTTATATTAATTTATCAAAAACTTTGGTTTCTAAGCAAAAAGATTTGCAAAGTTAATACCTTTGCAAACAATTTATTACCTGTCTCTGATGACTTAATTTGTCCAGAACCTGTCACTCTCCAAGAGCAAATTGATGTTAGAAATAATTTAATATTAATAAATCTGGTTGGTTCAGATGACTATTCTGTAAAACTAATCAAACAATGTAGAAGACAAATTGCAGAACTACTAACACATATTATTAAGGACAGAATTTAGCAGAGTGAGAGAGAAATATGCGTTTATTTTCGAATTATTTTAAATAATTAAAAAACCAAACATAGTGTAATATCTAAAACTGTTTTAAATAATTGCTATTGTTCTAAGGAATACAACTATATATATTCTTTATTGTAAATTTCTATTGTACTTGAATATCGTAGTTTGTCAATTAAAATAGTTCCTAATTTCATTATTACCGTATAGCATTTGATTATATACAAAATTTATGGTAAAAACTATATATGGTTGTATTCCTTAGAGCAATGGGAAGTATCTGAAACTATTTTAAAGATTAAATAATTTATGGTTTTTCAAAAATATTTATAATAAACCGAAAATAAACGCATATTTCCCTCTCACTCTGCAAAATCCTATCCTTAATGAATGTTTTGTAGGCTCCCCAAAAAAAAAAAAAAAAATAAATAAAATAAAATAATAAAAATTGGAAAAAAAGTATATGTTTTGCTAACAAAAAAAAACTAATTATTGTTAACAAAAAAATAATCGTTAACAAAAAAATAATCGACTGATTAGTTAGTAATTTAATGAGTGATGGATAGCTACAAGCAAAATTTAGGAAAAATGAGTTGGTTATTTAAACCAAACATCAAAAGTTCAAGACACGTTACTGCTACTCTAAATTTTAAGGGGGGCCGACAAAAATTTATAAACCTGGCTAACTCAGTTAAGGTTGTGGGTGAGGTCGTGGTTTCATTGGTAATGATCACCTGGAATTAAACTACACAAATATCTTAACAAGCGTATATTTCATGAGTTTAACAATTACTCAAGGATTGTAATAATAATTATTCAAGCAAAGGTTGACGATTATTCAAAAGTTATAGTAATAATTATTCGAGCAAGGTTACGGTACACCTTACCAAAAAAAAAGGATATGATTTAGCTACAATGAGTGTCCAGTGACCTAAATGTACCTGGTGGTCTCCCTCGAGGATAGTCGAACGATATCAATTAGTGAGGTTATTTTAGAACAAACAGTATTTAGAGTCGAATGGCTCTCGAACTATACACTCAATAATAACGCAGAAAAGGCCTTTCCCTTGCTGTACAGGGGGAGAGTGTGTACAATTATATTATGCAAAGCAGACTGAATGTCTAAATGTGGATTTCCATCATGACCAACATACTAATGTTTAAAATGGCACTCGCCTAACCGTACAAAATGCCAATAATTATTTAAAAGGAAATTCCGTATTAATATGACCTACACTACTTACAAAGGTACTAAAATCATGGCCTCTAAGCCAACTTACACTAACTTACATGTAAAATATTGATACGAATAAATATATACGAATAAATACATATAACTTACCACGGACAAATCAAAAATTCAGATAAAAGGTGGCCAGTGACTACCACACGAACAAGGTTAATAAACTAATGGACCACCGAGTCTTAATTACACATGAAAGAGCAATAAAAAAAGGTAACACACACAAGGGGTGAGTGGTGGTTGGGCTTCGGCTTCAACTTCCAGCGGGACAGCGAAAAAGGTGTAAAAATTACTTACAGTCGGGGCCTCTCAGGCTTATGTAACACTCCAAGGGTTCCGATTCGGTTTTTGGCTACTTGAAGTGGGTCGCGCGATTGTAGGTCGCCGACAATGGGGTAGCAGCACCCCAGCTCTGCCTCTACAGCGATGTCTCCCAAGACTACCTCTCGCCGACTAGGTTCCCATATTCCATAGAACCAGCACACATCATAGCAAGGCCGAACACACCAGACACAAGTCCTCACAGCTATCGAGGGGAGGCTTCCAGAGGGTAAGAATCTCCAAGGGTGAGACGTCTCCAGCGAAAATCCGCCAGGAAGAAGAAAAGAACAGACAAGAAAAGAGGAGCAAAGAAAAGAAAAGAACCCTGAAATATAATAAGAGCAGAATTTAGTTCCTTGTTAAAATAACAAACCATTAAGTAGTACTCACGGACGTCTCCGGTTCTTTTCACCACAAGTTAAAATAAGGCAAAATGGCGGGGCCACGCCAGCTTCGTTTCCCAATAATTTGGTTTCTTTGAAGGTTTCCACATCAACACAATAATATCCAAAATCCCAACTGATATCACACAATAAACAATCAGGAAACCTCTCGAAATTAGGGCTGCGTTTTACAAATCCGTTATTTCCACGTCTTCTAATATTCACACAAACTTACACGTTCACCAGCTGACATTCCACCTTGACCCCGAAAAAGTGACTACTATTGCCGTCTCGCCCGGTAACCACACTTCCTACAACGGTTGAAATCGAAATCGATATGCAACCAAATATACTCGTCGTCTAAGTGTACGCAGTGTACCAAGAAAAAGGCGTTCTAATGGAGCTTTGAGTTACAGCCACTAAGGAGGCTGTAACAGTTTTAAGAGTGGTTCTTTCCTTACCCTCTTAAAATTTTCAAAAGTTACATAAATAATGTTTTTGTTTTTATTATTTATCAAATAAAATTAATTTTTGATTTTGTTATAATATGCAGAGTGTCCCAGGAGTATGGGGCAATATTTTGGGAGCTCATAGTTTGGGTCAAAGTAACACTAAAAGTACCTATAATTTTTTTCTTTGAAGCTATTCACCATTAAAGGTTAAATCGTAAAGAAGAATTTTTTGCTTATAACTTCCAAATCTATCTATTGTAATAATACATATTATACAGTGTGTGCGATTTAAGTCCGCAACACCCCTTCCGTTATTCTGGAACGCGTTGACCGATTTAAATTTTTTTTTTTTGGGATATAGTGCTCGATGAGCTTTGTTTGACTGTTCTGAAAAATGTGTAATTTTCATATTTTCAAGGCCTACTAAGGTCCTCTATATTGGTAGATATTTCGATATCGACTATTAGACAATTTTTTATCGGCAAATTGGATAGCGTATTCAATTCGCAGTTGTCTCAAATACCTCTATATAAAATTTTAGCTAGATATCTCATATAGGGTGTTTGTTATTCAATTGCCAAATTTAAAATTTCTCACTGGCCCTGTATAAATGTAAATGGTAAATAAAGATATTATTATTATTATTAAATGGATTAGACGGCCTAGCTTTTCTTTTTTCTTCCTTATTTGGTATCTGTTAATGTCACTAAATAAGGAAGAAAAAAGAAAAGCTATTCCATCCAATCCATTTGTTTGAAACATTTTCATTAAAGCACCTACGTACTGCAACCGAATAATGTATAAAAGCACTATTTAGTTAAAGAATAACTTTTCTTTTTTCTTCCTCATTTAGTGTCTGATGTTCCTTAAGTCGAATGACTACTTTACTTTTTAGTAAACCTAACCGACTTTTATACTGTGCCAGTCGAAAAGTGAGAAATTTTAAATTTGGTTATTGAATAATAAACACCGTATACCAGGTATCGAGCTAAAATTTTGTAAAGAGGTATTTGAGACAATTGCGAATCGAATACGCTATCCAATTTGTCGATAAAAAATTGCCTAATAGTTGATATCGAAATTTCGACCCATTTAGAGGAGCTTAGTAGGCCTTGAAAATACGAAAATTACAAATTTTTCAAAACAAAGCTCATCCACCACTATATTCCAAAAAAAAAAAAAATTAAAATCGGTTAACGCGTTCCAAAATAACGGGGTGTTGCGGTCTTAAATCACACACACTGTATATCTTTGATTCAGAAATATGGTGCCTTTCATATTTTGTCTAGGAAGTCAGGGTTGCAGGTTTCACTGGGCTACATTTTGACCCAAACTACACGCTCCTGAAATATTGCCTATACTGTATTTGTTTTTCTTTATTTTTGTTATATTTATAAATTGTAAAGAGAAGCTGAAGCATAAATGAAAATTCATCAGAAAATGTCAATAAATAATGTTTTTATTTTTATTATTTGTCAAATAAAACTTATATTTAATTTTATTATGAAATATTTATTTTATTTTATTTTTTTATAATCTTTGTAAATTATATATTGATATAGGGTGTGCCACTTAAAACTCCCCAGGCTTACAAATTTTGTATTTTTTAAACGACGAAAATATTGGGCACATCAAATTGTAGATATTTTTAAGGCATTTAAACATGTGTACAGTGATTTAAAAAAAAAAATTTTGAAAAAATTGTTAAGAAAGAAAACTTGATTTCCTTGGATATTTTTTTACCTCTCTCTGTACATGAACTGCGTTAATGTGTTCTTATAAAAGTTTTAATAAGCTTCAATTTATGTTATTACGTCATATTCGAAATTCTTTTTATCTTTAGAGAAAGAAATTAAAAACAATCTTTCCGATTCCAAACTAATTTTTTTAAAAGAATGTAAATAATAATTTTATGCTTTGTTTGTAAAAGCCATCAACGTAACAAAACAGCAACAAGAAACAAAAGAAATAAATATTTTTTAAAACAAACTTATATTAAAATATAGTAAATAGGAAATTGCAAACTTTTTACTTTTAAAATTTTTTTATTTTAATAACAAAAATTGAAGCTGATTAAAACCTTTATAAGAAAATATTAACACAATTCATGTGCAAGGTGAGGTAAAAAAGTATTCAAAGAAATTAAGTTTCCTTTCTTAATAATTGTTTCAAATTTTTTTTTAAATCACTCTGCATGCATGTTTAAGGGCCTTAAAAATGTCTACAATTTGATGTGCCCAACATGGTCATCGCTTCAAAAATAAAAAAGTTACAAGTCTGGGGAGTTTTAAGTGGCGCACCCTGTATGCAATAAAATATTTTATTTCCAATATATTATTTTATTATATAGGAGGATTCTGATGGATTCTTGTGCTCTAGCAAATGTTTTTTGAGGTAACTGTTATGTTTTGTTTGAAACGAACAAGAGTCACACCTGTACCTTGTTACTTCTGATGGATTTCTGTGCACTAGCATATGTAATTTGAGCCGTGCTTTATATTTTGTTTGATAGGAACAAGAGTCATATTTGTACATCGTTACTTCTGATGGATTGCTGTGCACTAGCAAATGTCGTTTGAAGGGACTTTTAAATTTTGATTGATAGGAACAAGAATCGCATTTGAACATTGTTACTTCACATGGATTACTGTGCACTAGCAAATGGAGTTTGAGGCTATAATTAATTTTCGTCTGAAATGAACAAGAGTCACATTTGTACATTGTTACTTCTGAAGGTTTCTTATTCCTTAGCAAATGCCTATTGAGGTTACTTTTATCGTTTGTCTGATAGGAACAAGAATCACATTTGTACATTGTCACTTCACATGGATTACTGTGCACTCTCATATGTTTTTTGAGGTTAATTTTATATTTTGTCTGATATGAACAGCAGTCACACCGGTGTATTTTTATTTTCGAAATATGTTCTTTAGTCAATGTGTGTTTAATGTTTGACTCTGACAGATTCCCTTCAAGATTTGACATTAAGCGCTCCCGGCTCCTAAGAAACCTTGTAGCAACTGGATGTGGCGAAATAACACCATCTTCAAATCTGAAAAACTATAAAATTTGTTTTTACCACTGAACTGAAAACTAGTAATTGTTTTATATTGTATTTAAAAAATTGCGCTGCTTTGAATACAACTGTAGGGAGGCATAAAAAAGTTTGTATTAGATAGATAGATGTTTAGATAGATAGATGTTTAGACGTTTATTTGACTACTTTACATATTTATTATATATATTATACTTATTTAAATATTACTTTGTTATTATCTATAGATAATACACATATAGAGGGTGTTTCAGTTAACATTCCCATAGCCGATATTTCGGAAACTAAGAAAGATATTTTTATTCTGTAAACGGTAATAGATTTCTATGGTTAATGCCTTCTTCGGAAAGTACAATTTACTATTATAACATTATCATCGGGCGAGCGTAGAGGTGACTTCAATGTGAATATCAGTCGATATTCCGTTGAAGTACACAGAATGCATGTACTACCAATATAATATGAACAAGGAAGGAACTACCTTGAAGTACATTAATCTTGAATATTTATTACATGTACATACGTGGTACATAAAGAATACGTACATAGGAAATACCATAGATAAATAGGAGCGGCTATGTTCAGTTTTCGTCCATATTATGTGAAATTTAGATCCACGCGTACATGCCTGTCACGTGGTATAGACGTACATATTCCGGCAGGTGTATCTGTTATTTCATGCTCCTACAATATACGTGAATAAATTATGAATATACATTAAAAATAGATGTCTTTCTGATGAATATATTATAATTTGTAGTTGCAAAGATAAAATACAGACAAAAATACAGTTATTTAAATAAATCTTAATAATCTACATTATCTACATATTGTTCTAGGTTTTCCATTATGTCTGATGGGTTTAAAAGAAGGCCAATAACAAATACTATAATTATTATACCAACTATCAAATACAATGCATAGATGTCTGTCTTTTCAGATTTTTTTCCCATTTTGTTTTCTAAATTTGCTTGTTTCCTTTCTGTTTTTTTCCTGTAAACAATAATTGTGGTAATTAACTTTTGTGTACGTAATAGAAGTAATAGTTAGGGAGCTGGTGGCAATACGGGTATATGATTTCATTGTAGTTAACAATAATATGGAATGAAGGTATTGATATAACTGATCGATTAGAGCAGCTACCGAGCTTGGTTGCTGCTGATTTTTTAAATAAATGAATTTCGAATTTGCAAAACAAAACTCTCCTATATTATTTTATTGTTTCAGCCATTGCTATAAAATTGTACTTGTATTGTATCAAAAATATAAATAAAAAAATGGTTGGCTGAAATCCATGACAGATTTTTTTATAAAACTAATTGTTAATTTGCAAAAAAGCGCTTTAAGTCATTTCATTGTACTTCGCATTGGTTTTAATTTATTAGTTTTTATATCTATAAGTAAAGAAAAACATTGGCTGACGTGCACTCTGCTGATTTTCAGAAACATTCCCAATTTACTCCAAAAAATGTTAAAATCAGACAATATTTCAATCAGTCGGGGATTTTGCCCTCCAAAACGTGGAATAGCAATGATTTTGATATATGTTGTTAAACACAAGTTATCGACCTTGGAGGTGAGGGGAGGCGCGAACCGCCATCTTGAATTAAAAGTGCAACTTTTTTTTCCTATTTTCCTATTTCAATACAAGTAGATCTTTATTATAATAAAATTAATAATATAAAATATCTTATGTTGTAAACGTACGTACATTATTCAATAAATTTTTTTTCTTCTTCAATTCATCTGACTGACGCTGTATCTCTTTAAACATTAGACTTACAATAAAAATGTATATACAAAAAATGTAGAAAATTTTGTCCTCTTCAACTTTGTCTTCAACATTTTTTTCGTAGGATCGAGCGAATTATTTTGAAAAAAACAATTTTTTCACTTTTCAATTATTAAGAAACGTCAGCCAATAAAAAATCAGCATAGCAGATTTCAGCCGCTATTTTTTTATGTTTTTTACAAACAAATAAAGCTTCTTGCAAAGTGGCTGACACGGTAATATAATATAGAAGCATTTTTTTTACCCCATTTTTGAAAATTCACCCCCTTTAAACGCAGAAGTACACAGGTGATTGAAGTTTGTTTTATTGTTTCTTATCACTTCGCGAAACTTTTGATATAAGGTACACCGACAATAAAATCACTTAATTTTTAGTATATCATAAATTAATAAAAAAAATTAAATTGCAAAAAAACGCAGACACATAGATTTCAGCCGTCTGCATTTATATCAGTGTCATATTGACAAGCAACGTTTAAAATAAATGGCTGACACAATAAAATCATATAGGAGCGTTTTCTATTGCATTTTTAATTAACTGTTAATTAGAAAATCAGCAACACCGTAATGACTGAAATGATTTTTCCGCCTTTTTATTATGATGTCCTTACACTTTTCGACTTCAGTCACACAATAAGATCATAAAAAATTTCTGCCACCAGCTCCCTAGCTACAAGATACAATTTTGAAAATAGGTATTTTTAAAAATGTAAATTTTATTTTTCGCTATGTTATTCTTGTTAATTCGTAATGTTAACTTATTGACAGTAATATTTCAAACAAACGGTTTCCCATTTACCAAGTCTGATGGTTCCAAAACTGAATAACAGCCGCTTGCAGCGTACACTTTAACAAAGGATTGACTTAAACCTCCATTAAATTTAAAATTTGGTTAGCACCGTTCTTAAATCCTTGATTAAATTAGCTTAAACTTGCGTTAACTGAAACCTCCAAAGTTGGCCGCTTATATAAAGGGCGATGAAATTTAATTGTAATTTCTGCGCAGTCCTCGGTGATGTACATAACCTCAATTTTTAGATTATTTTCATTCTTTTGACGCTTTATTTTTATTAACAAAAATTTACGAATCGTGGGATGGATTCCGACTCAGACATTTGATATCTTTACTGACGACTTAAATATAATTGAGATAATAGATTTTGGATTCCCTAAAAAATATACGAAAGAAGTGATTTTATTTTATTTTTACCCAAATATTTGCCTTTTCTTGAGACGTTACGTTATTATACTCTTCGCAAAAACGAAGAGTATATTGCATTTAATCGGCACATTTCTAAAACCGTAAATATCGCTCGTAGAGAAAAAAATGTCATATCATTGTGTTAGTGAACGAATTCAGAACAACTTTCAAAATGTCCGTCTGTTCGTCCGACCGTCTGTCCGTCCGTCCGTCACCTTTCTTGTAAGCACGATAACTTAAGAAAGAAAAGTGTGATTGTATTGGAATTTGGAAAGTAACTTAGTGTTAGCTAGAGCTACTGTTTTTGAAGAAAATCAAACAGTAAATAAGAAAGTTATTAATCATTTAATTTTAAAAAAATACATTTTCTTAATTCTTGTCGCTTGTACTTAAATAGAAATGTCACGAAATGTTATCTCTATAATATTTTTTTTGTTTATGCATTTTACAAATATGTTGAAATATGATTCTCGAAAGATATATATCGCAGATATTCAATTTTCGTAGCAATATGTGATGGTCTAGTGGCTAAACTTTTGCCTTGCAATCCAAAGATCGTATGTTCGAATCCCACACAGGTTGTATGTTTTTTTTAACTTTCTTTTCATGTATTTTTTTCACATGAAACACTTAGTTTTGCGAAACATTAGATTTATTCATACCAAGATTTGATACAAATAAAAATAATTAAACAATCAAAACTACGGCGGCTTACGGCTAGCTGATCTCGTGCGGGGCTGAGTCGTGGATCCTGTTTTTAACTACAGTCAGAGAGAGAACTTACAGTTTCGCAGAACTTAATTCAAAGTAGGTTGTCTTTTAACTAAGGAGAAGCTAAATATCAGGCATTATGTAATAGGGCGCCATCCACAGATTAAATGAAATTAAAGTCTACCCCCTTAAGTTACAAAACTGACTACAGTGGAAAGTCTGATTAAAGCCAGACAACACAACATATATAATGAAAAATGATATTTGAGATAAAATATATTATTTATTGACACGCAAGTGATTATGAAATGCAACAATTAGAAATAATTAAATTAAAAATAATTATCAAGTTACATTCGACTAGAAGGGCTAAATAGGTAATGATGTTCGTAAAATATATATAGTGAAACTGATACTATTCTTAAAGTAAAATTGGCACAATAATAGTTTAATCAAATAATGGTTAGCACAGGTAATGTAGAAAAATGATCAGACTTTCTCACCACTCGATGATGGCAGCTGTAATAATGATAGCCTGGTGAGTCTAGCAACCCACGCTATGGTACCATTCCCTGCACTAATCCCGATGTTCTGGAAATCGTCTGCAACGCCTATATTGTCGTAAGTTTTATGTATGTTCGCGAAGTGAAAATGATGTCTCGTACAAGATGAAATTATCAAATGGAAGATACTGCTTCCTGGCTTCTAAACTAGACTACCATTAATTTAATATTAAGAAAGTTGATTGTTAGTAAATTGTTAATCTAAAAAATACAGGTGTTAGCTGGAAAATATCAATAACGGAAACATAATAAAGAAATTAAATTACCTTCTGTTCACAAAATACGCTAGATTATTAAAGATAATAGAAAGGTGGCATCTGCCAATTAAATATCGTAAGAAGTACTAGCTATTGCCGATTCAAAAGTATCAATGTCGAATCGTTTGTGCGACTTCCTTAAGGTAAGCTATGCACTCCTACCCAATCTACATCTGAGTTGATCAGTGCATAAAATTAAATGAAAGTTCATGTAGGCAACCCCATGAACAGCATAGTGTATTACTAATTGACTACCTTATTTGCTATTAAATTGAATTTAATTAACTATAGACCACGTTTAAATAGATAGGTGCGTATTCGGAATGGTATTGCAGCGTAGACTGTAACAAATTATAAATAGATATATAAATACAAGTACATAATGATGACAATATGCTTAAAATTAAACTTGTAATAAACCATTGAATGAACAAAGTCATAGTCTAGGTGTTTTACCTGAAAACATGGTAAAATATTGTACAGCATTATGAAAGTAGATACTCAGTTTTTATTAAAAGTGCATAAAAGTTCAAACGGTATGCTACACACAAAATTTAGAATGTCCAAAAACTAACATTATTTACAAGAAAACTGCAAAGAGTATCTATCCTATAGAATGTGTAACAATCATATAAAAAGCTCGCGCACTTACACTTTTCGACTTGCTGCCTGAAAGTATAAAAATATATATACCGGGTGGCTCAGTCGATAGGGACACTCTTGTAACTTTTGAATGGGCCAATAGATTTTTTTCAAAATTGGTGTAGTGATATGGGATGAAATTTTCAATGATATGATGTAAAGAACCACAATGGCCGACTTCCGGTTTCGATGTAATTTACACGAAAATCAATTTTTTAAATGGGACAACCTGCATATTTCTGCATATTTGGATCCTGCTGCTCAAAATACATATAATCTCAAATATAATTTTGATTTTCGAAAAAAAATTTAAAAAAAATATGAAAACATGTTTTCCTTTAATTGTAAATTTAGTACAAAGAGAATGTAGACATTCTGCATATCATTTTCTTCGTAATTCAAAGATCTAATTAAATAACAGGTCCCAAGGGGTTAAAAAAAAAGGTTTTCGTTGAAAAACCAATATCGTTGAATTTAATGAAGAATAAATCGTGTTTGAAAATGTTTTCGTTAATATCTCTAACGGGCCCTCAAGAGCCAACGGGCACCCGGGCTTAATAATTGATTGATTGAGCGGAGGGGCGAAACTTGAAAAAAAATATTTGTCAAGATATCTGCCTGTCGGCGGTGCAGGGTCTGCGGGGGTATCAGTTACGTCACTGGCTAAACTTCGAACGCAGGGTAGGGTAGTCACCCTATACCCTGAACAAAATTTTAATGTTTAATATGCAGTACCCCCTCTGCAATACACTAGTGAGGAAAAGGTCTCACACGGCCGACTAGTCAGGTCCTTGGGGGTGATTTCAATAATTGGGGTGGTGCAGGTAGTCAGATATAAAAGACAACGTCATTCTAATTAAACATTTGATGAAATAGCAAGGTACGTAGTGTAACGGCCTCTTGTGGCCATTACATCAAAGTAAATTATTATGAATAATGTTGAAGAGATCTCAAATATGAAAGCGTGGGTTTTTGACTAAGTTAACTTCTTTTCCTTCCGAGCGGACGTGAGTATAATTTCCGTCTCATAGAAGGCATAACAAGTCGTAATTGGATGATGGGTCGATAAGGGTCAATCTAGAACCGGCTCTTCAGCTTGACCTTTCACCAGATCACACGTGTTTGACTCCGCCAAATAAATTTTCAATCGACTTAATTGGATTAACTATATTCAGATTGATTCAAATTCAAATTCGAATTCAAATGCAACTTCACATGTAAATTCAATGTAACGGCGATTTTGATTTTGTCACCATTACTGGTAGAGCAGTGACGTAAGTGGTATGCAGTCTAGCAACCAGGTGAAGATTAGCGGCGGAATTTTGTTTCGTGCCGATAAAGTAGGCAACCTATGTCAGCGAGCTATTTAACCTAACCTGTGGAGAAGTGTCAATTTCGTTTTCAACATCCAGTAAACATCACGTTTTTATTTTGTTTTTAACATCCAGTAAACATCACGTTTTTATTTTGGAGGATCTCAAATTAAGACAACAGCAACGTCTTAACTTTAAGATAAGTCCATTATTCTATTTACTATTCACTACCCTCCTAACAAAGTGTGTATCGTTGTTTTATAGCAATAACTTCCATATGCAGGATATTATTTTAACATAAACAATGTGCTATAATATCTATCTATATTCAAGCTGGAGAGCCATTAACGAATCCATATCGTCGGTGTAATTTATCGTTATGTATATATTTTATTAGCCATGTGGTCGTGTACACTCGTGATCTGGATTGCCTTTGTAAATAAAGTTAATGTCTTTTGGCCTTGCGGTCGGTTACTAGTAGGTACTCATCTGGATTATTCGTTTAAGATAATTTAGTCTGTTAGCCGGATAAGTGCTTTACAGTGTGGCGTGGTAAGTGACAGATATGGATATAGTCGTGGTCTTGTACCAATTTTTTTACCATGCTACACATGTTTTTGGCCATGTGGTCGTGCACTAAGGTATAATTAGTACGTTGTTTCCTTATCGTATTGGTATTGATAGCACCATATGTGCTCTGATTTTATCGTGTAAATGTTTTGTGTATAGAAAGCATAATTTGTGTCCAGATTTTTTTATCGTGTATATATTTTGTGTATCAAAAGTACAGCTGTGCTTTACCCATTATTGTGCTATATTTTTCGTGTACTGTGTGTAAATTTGGTATTTTTAAATTACGTAAATTGCTTGTTATAGTTTAATACTATAATTATTACCTGCTTAATTTAGGTTAGTTTCTACGTTACATTTAGTGATAGAATTTTTTCTGGAGTCGTGGGCTTATGTACAAATTTATGGTGTTTAGTGATAAACAAGTTTTATTAACCAGCTACTAGGTTGTTATTTTTTATTAGTGTTTTTACTTAGTACGGTATATTTTGCACGTAAACTTCGGTTACTCCAGTAAAAGTTTGACAGCAAGGTGAGATTACAACATTTTGTTACAATTTTGTTTTCTTCAGTTTCACTAGATATTTAATAGTCAAATTTTATGAAATAATTTCAATATTTATAGTGAAAAGTGGTAGGAAGTTTGCTTCCGTTTGTTTATTTGGTTGGGGATTTGCCTCTATTTCCCTCAACTTTTGTGAGTAGTTTGCTATAAATATCTGACTTTGTCTTACATAATTTTCTTTAAAAGTTTTTTGTTATTGTTTGCCTCATACCTAATAAAATTTTTGTTTGGTTTTCTTCTGGAGAACCATATTTTGAATTTGTAGTGTAATTTATATTTTGTCCATCTTTCATGAATCAAATCATTGAAAAACTGTAACTTCGAATTTCAAGTTTTCTAACTTAACCTGGACACTTTTAAATTATTTCAGATTTAATTGGCCTAACTTTCACTGGGGTTTTGATCATTGACCAACTAAGCTAGGTCATTATTTCTTGCTTTTCTATAGTTTTTACGAAATTGTTTATTGCTAAAATCACCCGATGATACTAATTTAGGAATATAGAATACCAACTATAAATTTTGCTGTACATATTAAATTTTTAAAAGGATTTCAAGCCATGAAATTGTCAAATACTAACCTAATTGTTACTTGCTAACCTTTGTTAAATTCACTACTTGTTAACGAATTTTATTCGTTATTAAATTGTTGTCATTTTAAATCTTTGTTTCTCTGGTGTGTGTGCTGTATCGTACCTTCCTTTCTGATTCTCTTATAGGATCTGGTACTCTGGAATTTTTGCATACGAAAACTCTAAATTTTTACATAAAAAAAATATTAATTTTTAGACCGAAAAAATTTTTTTAAATTTTTTTATTACTTAATCACTCTTGGCCGCATTATCGAGGCTGTTGTTTACGCTTACCCATGGCCCTCTGCCTCCTGTAAAACTGGCTAGCCGAGCCTAATTTTTTTGGCAGTAGGTTATAAACTTTGTGTGTTTGATCATTTTAAGTCACCAAACAAATTGGTTTTGTGTCATACAGGGAATATCAACTTGTCTAATAAATACTATGAATTAATTTGTAAGTGATAATGTCAGTTTGGGCTTATCCCATTTAATTTTATAGTAAAACTTCATGGTCAAAAACTCAACCATTCTAGAGTTATTAAAATATCACGCTGTTGACTAAGACATATTAAAGTAGTACCAAATATCTCACAATTAACACCGATAACTCGGTACGTAGACTAGTATTACTATGAGAAGATGCCAGGGCGGAGCCAAAATGCGCGAATATTTTTACCAGTGGCATAGCTTTATCTGGGGTATAGGAATGTGTAGTTGCAAGTTTCGCGGTCAAGGAACTGTGAAAATGGAGTAGATTAAAACTTGCCAACTGTTACGAGTAACCTTTATTCAGGAGAAGTGTAAGAATAGTAAGTTCTACTAAACTTTGCCTAATAAAGTTGTTTTATTATTATTATTACCGTCGCCGCCGCTCTACTGCAGGGCACCGCCGCCACTGGTGTTGACATTGAATGTCACGTAATTCTTTCTCATTGGTTTAGAATGATGGAGTGCACAAACTCGTTTCTGCGCATATTTTTTGCTGGCATCTTCTCATAGTAATACTACTTTAGTACAGTATATCACAATATACCCTAATAAGTGAACTAATAAGTGGGGCCCACACGCTTAACCCAATATGCACAAAATATCTTACAAACTAATAAATATACGAAAAGATCACATACAAGAAGCGTGACATAAAATAACTTCAAGTGACCCAAGGTACGGTGAAACATAAATTATTTAAAACTATTGAAATCTATTTGTAAAATAAGGCAAGACTATTTCAGTAGTGAGATAACGTTACACAAAATATACCAAATATTACTGAAATCTAAAATATTACTGAAATTTACGTTACGAGCAAAATATTACAAATATTATTACTTGAAATTCGTTTTACTGTCCTGTGGACGTTGTGTAAACGTACCGCATCCCTCGTTAAGAGAATATGATTCCGCTTATCTTTGGTAGTGTCAGAATACCGTTTCCCGTCCTACCAGGGTAGCGTAATCCAAGTTGATAACAGCCGCAGGTGGTAGACAATCTACATGGAGTCTAATAGTCTAAGAGCTGGCTATATGAAAAAAGTTTGCATCAGCTACACGATTGATTTCTTTTGGAAAAGGATCCTTTAGTCTAGCCAAGTAAAAATCATTTGGTCTGCCAGCGTAATCCCGTATAATTATGAAAACTGCTTTTACTTGTCCTTAAGAAACGCGGAATATTGTTGGCAGCCAGTTTGCTAGTGACGAAAGTGCCAGCAGAGGGCGTCAGTGTCGTAAAATTTTGAAAAAAAAATTATCAGATACATGCATTGGGCGGGAAGTTTAAGTGCCGCTACTGGTCGTCCTCTTTACTCTGGTATAAGTGCAAGTTACTAGAGAAGTGATGGTATCGCGTCGGGTTACATAAAATATAAAAAACTTGTCAAGTTGTGTCAAATGCATTATAAATATTAATATCACAGAGGTCGTAGGTTATACCTATAATAAAAATGGACAATTTTGAGTTGGGGGAAGAAATAGTGGCTGAACTATTATTAAGTAATTACAATGTACACTGTATACTCAAGACGGATATGTCAAAATTTGAAATGACATTTTTACTAACCCGATCTTAAATCACCCCACGACCTAGTTTAAGATTTACAGGGTTAAGTGCGCCTGGTAACCTTAAAATTCAAGTTAAGCGTGTATTAAATAGGTGGTCCGACATACGACACTACTGGCTCCAAGCAAATATTTAAACATTTACGCAAATAATTTTTCAATATTGTTGATAAGTAAAAATAGACCCCTAATTATAGATTAGATTCCTAACCTGCAAAAACTGTCTTATTTTATTGTGACAAACTATTTAAAACTTCATACACATTACGTTGAACTTGATGTTGGTTGAAAGTACAGGAACCAGGCAGAAATTTTGATAATAGCTAAAGTAGTATTACTATGAGAAGATGCCAGCAAAAAATATGCGCAGAAATGAGTTTGTGCGCTCCATCATTCTAAGCCAATGAGAAAGAATTACGTGACATTCAATGTCAACACCAGTGACGGCGGTGCCCTGCAGTACAGCGGCGGCGACGGTAATAATAATAATAAAACAACTTTATTAGGCAAAGTTTAGTAGAACTTACTATTCTTACACTTCTCCTGAACAAAGGTTACTCGTAACAGTTGGCAAATTTTAATCTACTCCATTTTCACAGTTCCTTGACCGCGAAACTTTTATTACAATTACACATCCCTATACCCCAGATAAAGCTATGCCACTGGTAAAAATATTCGCGCATTTTGGCTCCGCCCTGGCATCTTCTCATAGTAATACTAGTCTACGTAATACTTGTAAATCTTAAGAAATATATATTTTTGAGGTTAGCTGTGACGACACGTGCAATGCTGCATGTAGTGTTGCATATATTCTTTCAATGTTTTAATTTAGCTAGTTAATGTCAGGCGTCACTAAACAAAAACAAGAGGCCGGGAATGTATGCAACACTATATGCACGTATGCACAGAAGCTGTAAAATTATCTTTTTATGTGTAAATAATGAGAGATCTTATTGGTCCTGCCATCTATTACATTATGTACAAAGTAAGCACTTTGTGCAACAACCCGCACCTATTTAATATACCCTGGTTTTGGTACAACGCGACATTGCTTTTAACCCTCTTTTAACACAGGGTTAGGACTAACCGCGTGTTGGTACAACGAGTAGAAAAGAGGAAACTACAAAACATTGCTACTTACCTCCTTATGCAAGCATTCAAAAGTCTTCACAGATTTGAAAATATAATTTCGTAAGTTTAAATCCTGAATGAGTGCTTAAAAAAAGAATCTGTGTCCCGGAGGGTGACAGGTGAGTTTTCTGAAAAGATTGTTATAGGTTTGCAGAAAGTGTATATTTTTTTATAATTTAAAACTTTCTTCTTGGATCGTTCATCGAAAATCGTCTTGGGTTCTAAATCAGTTCGTTTTACAATATTATTTTCTGAAACTGCAATTTTCTATCTACTCTAATATGATACATTAATGAAATTACTGTCAATTTACTTATGTCAAAATTTACCTTCATATCCAAATACTCGAGGAAATCAAAAATAGAATTTTAATGTATTTCACTTCAAATATGCTAAATATTTCACTTCGCGCAACAAAATTAAAATGGGCAGAAAAAATGTAAAATTGAAAATGTTCTTGCAATAAAAAACTGAGTAAATAGCTTAGTGACTCAGGTGTTTGATACTTCCCCTTTTGGGTAATAGGAAAGTCCTTTTAACCATGAATAGAACTAGTCAAAATAAGTAGATTTTCGAACAGGCCCACCTCTAGAAATCATGTCTGCTCCCCCCCCCCCCTCAAAGGGGCTACCTGTATCTGCCTATATATATTTTTTTTCTCAAAAACGGTAGGAGCTAGAAGAATGATTTTGACGCCATTCGATAGAGAATAAAATTATGCATAAGTCCCTTCTTTTACTTTTTGCTGTTTTCTTTTTTTTTAAGGCCCCACAGCAAAAAAAAGAGGGAGGAGCGTTCCAACAACGACACATATTTGGATCTTTAAAACGGCCCGATAAATCACAATTCTACAAGATATAAAAAATAAAGACCATTATTTTTTCTATCGACTGGTATATTATTTGTTTAAATAAAGCCGTCAGTGGCGTATAAAGAGAAAGCTGCACATGTGCATAATGAATTTATTTAAAATAATTTATTGTTTTTGTTGTCATAAACTGCGAAAATATTGACTGTACCTTTTCAAAATTATTTCACATGATTTGTTCTACTATTTTTTTATACAAAAATATATTCAGGGCATTCTAACTATAACAAGTTTTTGGCTGTCACGCAAATGACCTAATAGATTAGGCACTAGATAAAACAAACTGCATTATTACCTTTTCTGTCAATTGGTATATAATTTAAATAAATATTAGTTATTTAAATAAAGTCGCCAGTGGCACGCATAGACAAAACAATGCATATAATTGCATTATAATTTATTTTTAATAATATTATATTGAAAGCCCAATATCTTCACTATTTTTATTATATAATACATTAGCAAAAAATATATATATAAATAATGGTAAAGTTAACAAACGATATTTAACAGAAAATACAATAACTGAATTAAAGTACCTTCTTAATGAAAGTAAATTTTAAATTAAATAACTTAATTGAACATTCTACACATTAACATACTTTTGTACATTTTAAATTTTTTAAAAAACATTCGCACTCAGGCCCACAAATTTTGCACTTACATTTTAACAATACATTTGATGAAATGTTCTCATTTTTGGAAGTAGTCCAGAGTCACTATCCATAGTCCATCCCCATTTGGATGGACATGAGAGTTCTATGATCCATTGACTGAGTTTACCCCAAACAAATCCGGCCTTGATAAATACATCTATTGATATGAATTGACAAGATATTCATTGTTGGGGGTAAGTTCTCAAGTACGGCTTTTTTGTGAAAATAATTGCATTTGACATAGGTTGATATCATCTGTGTCGGAATACTTATCGTAGATTATTATGACAAATTTTGTCAGCATTCTTGATTGTTTATTATCTGGCTGCTTTGGATCTGTAACCAAATCTATGAAAGTGGCGGTGACATCCGGAAAAGAATCCCAAGCTTCCCAACACTTCTTTTTTCCTTTTCCAAAAAAAGAAGTGGTGTCATAACCCACAAATGAATGGAAAAAGGGGAGAGCAAAACATTTTTCTTGAAGTTGATAGGATATATCTTTACAAGATATATATACTTTAGATTGCTATGAGAACAATTTAAAGAAAATATTAATAAAAACTATGGCACTCTTCTATCAATATCAAAATGAAAATCAGGACATATGAATAGAATTTGGCACTGAAAAGAGTTTATAAAAAATAAATGGTCTTCATTTTTTATATCTTGTAGAATTTTGATTTATTGAGCCGTTTTAGAGATATACCCAAACATGTGTTGTTGTTGTTGGAAGGCTCCTCCCCCTTTTTATGCTGTGGGTCCTTAAAAAAAGAAAATAGCAAAAACCAAAGAAGGATCTTTGCAAAATTTTATACTCTATTGAATGAAGCGAAGATAATTCCTCTAGCTCCTACCGTTTTTGAAAAAAGAAAATATATAAGCAGATACAGGTAACCAATTTGAGGGGGGCAGGGGGAGGAGGCATGATTTCTCGAGGTGGGTCTGTTCGAAAATCTACTTATTCTGACTAGTTCAATTTATGGTTAAAAGGATTTGCTATTACTCAAAAGTGGAAGTATCGATGCATTTTCGAGACGCAAGTCACTACACTAAAATAGACCATGTGCCAGACCTCCTAAAGTCATTATGATTTGGGGGGACTGAATGAAACTTTTACCAGCTATTTCTAGGCTCAAGTGGAGCAAAGTAGTCGGGGGGTCCATCATGGGGAGGTAGCTTTCAAATATGGCGGCCGTTCAAAATGGCGGCCCGATTGCGAATCTTTAAATTCAATTATTTCGAGATCGGGTGGAGCAATCTTGAATTTCTCTTTTTCTTAATGTAGGTTAATGAATTGAATATACTTTTGTTTGTAATGTTTATGACCAAAAAAACAATATTTATCGGTCAAAATTTGAAAAAACGAAAAATTGGATTGTTTTAAATTTACGTTTTGTTGCTTATTGGACTAACGGTTGGGTATATCGAGAACGCGTTCTGAATAAGAGTTTTAGAGCAACATCTCACCTTTAAAACGCAAAAAAGAAATTGAAGATCGGATCAATAGAACCCGACATTTCGAGATTCAAAGTGGACGGGGCGGGGTTGAGCATTAATACTGTATTTTAAAATAATTGGGTTTATCTAGCTGTCCGGATAATTTTATTGTATTTTGCATTTTATTTTATATTATTTATTTCATATTTCAGGCAATAGTGTGACTCTCCAAAAAAGTTGAAAATTGACCGTAGCTGCATCATTTGTGAAAATTCTACACCACTCCAAAGACTTGGACTCATGGAATGCTTTGTACAATGCCGCGATACTAAGAAAATTTGAACCAATAATAAAACTGCACGAGGGGTTATCTGACTAACAAATACCTGACGTTTACTACCATAAAGAATGTCGCAAAACTTTCGTCCACAAAAGAAATCTTGAAAGATCGCCCGCGCCGCAGATGAAGGTCCTTCACCTGATGAAGATAATAGAAACATCAACGGAACTCCGTCATCTATCATTGCCCGATAGGAAAAATACCAGTACTACAGGGCGTGTTTATTCGGAGATCTGCATCTTTTGTGACAAGCCAGGAAAATACTTCCAAAGTTCGAGGACAAGGGAGAAGTGTGTCAAGTTCGTTGTAGCCGTCGAGCGAATGGATAGTAAAATCATGGCAATTGGACGAGATATTGTCGCTGCTGAGGCTCACTATCATCATTCCTGTTACAAGTCATACACCAGAAAATGACCACAGCAGACTTCCTGAGATCCTTATTCCAAAGAAGATAAATTAGACAAAAAATTCGGTGACCTGTTAAGATGTGCCAACGTTAATAACAAGGTTTATATAGCTCCTTCCAATTACATCTTTGAAGCCTTGCTAGTGACTATATTAGAACAAAGAATAAGTTGGGCGCATTTGAGAGTGGTCTCAATGTCAGTGAACAAATTGAAGTAGCAGCTGATATTCTGAGGAGTTCAATAAAGAATTCCATTTCCTCGGTAGAACAAATTTGGCCACCGAATATTAACAATCTGTCCATTGATGATTTCTTAATTTCTTAACCAAGCTCCTCAGTAAGAGTATGAATAAAGTCAATATTGTCTATAGTTCAAGATAGACTATATGCTCCATTGATAAAGTTCTTGCTGGTAGGCACTACAACCGCGCAATTCGCTTACACAAGCTCGTGTATGGAGCCTGCATGAGAGTTCTGTACTCTGGGTTTTTGGAATGGGTAGATATAAATGAGTTAGACCTTTCCTACGTCTTTGTTGGTCAGATAACCCCACGTGCAGTTTTATTATTGGTTCAAATTTTCTTTGTATCGCGGCATTGTACAAAGCATTCCATGAGTCCAAGTCTTTGGAGTGGTGTAGATTAACCGGTGTAGAATTTTCACAAATGCAGCTACGGCCAATTTTCAACTTTTGGAGTAGGATCCATGTTTTCTTTGGAGAAGTCACACTATTACCTGAAATATGAAATAAATAATATAAAATAAAATGCAAAAAACAATAAATGTATACGGACAGATAGATAAACCCTATTATTTTAAAACACAGTATTAATACACAGTATTAATACTCAACCCCGCCCCCCCCGTCCACTTTGAATCTCGAAATGTCGGGTTCCATTGCATTTTAAAGGTGAGATGTTTCTCTAAAACTCTTATTTAGAACATGTTCCCTATATACCCAACCGTAAATCCAATAAACAGTAAAACGCAAATTTAAAAGAACCTTATTTTTCGTTTTTTCGAGTTTTGACCGATAAATACTGTTTTTTCGGCCATAAACATTAGGAACAAAACTGTAGTCCGTTCATTCACCTACATTTAGAAAATTGAAGATTGCTCCATCCGATCTCGAGATAATTGAATTTAAAAATTCATAATCGCTCCACCATTTTGAACGGCCGCCATAATTGAAAGCTACCTCCCCATGATGGACCCCCCCGAAGTTTTTGCTCCAGAAACCTGTGGAAAAAGTTTCATTCAGTCCCCCCAAATTATAATGACTGATAGGTCTGGCACATGGTCCAAAAATGATTGTCAATGGAAAGAAAACCTGATTACTTGTTTTTGAGTACACATTCATTATTTGAAAGGTCAAATACTTTTTTATATATTGGAATTATTATCGTTTTAACCAATTAATTTTAAGTTTATTAGGTACGCATGCACCTATCATAACTGAGAGACCATACGCCCCTTGAATTACAGACACAATTAGCAAGATGCATGAATTTTATAAATGCGTTAGTTTATTATTTTTTCATTATACATATTATATAAGCCGAGTATATAATAAAAAGAAACTATAAAAAAGAGTAATTTTATAAAGAAGGATCATTTTAAAATTCAAATTTTATTGGAACAAAACCACGTGACTATAAACGGTACCTACGCCGTTGGTCTGACGTCATCAGGCATAAGTTTTGGTTTGATCTATAGACCGCAGATTTCTAAATGGTGGAGCGCACCAGTAAACAATAACATTATACCGTGCGTGTAATTTCCCATTAGGCATGTACATTCACGTAGCGCGAGAAATATGACAACACCGGCAGCCGTAAATTCGTCGATCGGTAGAGCATTCCAGCTCTGTTATTTCATTTCAGCCAGCTGGCACACGCGATGTTGCAATTCTACTCCTCATGCCTAGCCCGCGACTACACACACGGTATGATTACAAGCTGGGAAGTAAAGCTCACTTAAACTATGAAAATAACAAAATAGAGGCAAATTTAAATTATTAGCAATTACAAAATCATATCATATTATGTTATACATAAGAAAGTGTATGTATTTTAACTGCTTAAAAAAATCACTAAGTTACAAATTGCCTACAAATTGCGGGAACCTTAGTTTATTTAATGACCATTTTATTTCTTTATCAAACTTATCTTCGACATTAAGTGACAATATTTTAAACTATTACGATTTTAAATAATATCCACCTGAATATCGAGAGTAAACTAATTTTTAATTTAATAGATGATCATTATTGAGAATAATTAATTCCATAAAGGGCAAATAGGGTGGATGGTCTCTCAATAGTTCATATTAAATTCATATATTTCATATAATAGACCAAGTAATAATTTTTGAAAAAATTCCTTATAAAAACATGCATTAGTTAACCCTACTGATTTTTACGATTTTAGACCAGTTAGTTTCCTATATTATTACAGCTTTATAGCCCTGTAGACATCTATAAAAATTCCAAAAGTTTCATATATGAGTAACAGAAAACTACGCATAGTTAGTAGTTCGGAAATTGTCCCAGAGATGGTGCGGCATTGGCGTCGGCATATCGAAGCTGCTGATATCTACTGGATCATTCAAAAACCACTTTCCTAGCTGTATAAATAGATGACGAGTGGCCGCACAGTTCAGTTCAGTTCAGATAGTCAGTTCAGAACAGATCAAGAAGAAGTAAGCAAAGTGATAAAGTGACTGAGTTATTGAATTATAGTACTCAGTGTTATATTAATAAAGTAATTATTTGCTGTAATTAGTACTTAAGTTAATAAATTAATGTTTAGTGTTACCCTGGTGTTATAATTTCTGAACCCACAGTTCAAGGTGTTTACTAAGGGGTGGAAACACGTAACAATATATTATATCTAAAATATTAGAAAGGCATATGCATATCCAAATCATTGAGTTGTTAAATAAAAATAAAATATTTTCAAAGATGCAATATGGATTTAGAAACAATCATTCCTCATCGGTAGCATTACAATATTTAGCAGATAATTTTCTTAGACACATTGGTGGCGGAAAATGTATTATGTCTGGTACTGGTAGATTTCTCAAAGGTTTTTGATATCTTTGACCATTCTATGCTAATAGAAAAACTTCACTATCTTGTTTTTTAAATTTGCGATGAATTTCATGATAAATTACTCAAATGGAAACAAACAAGCTGTAGTAATGTGGTAATAGATGATGATGGTAATCGAATTATATAGCGTTTGCGAAATTAAATACAGGTATGCCTCAAAGTTGAATTTGTTTCTCATCTTGTAAGTTTCTGATATTTCAGATGTAGTTACTAGTTGTCGACTACATCAGTACGTAAGTGTCTCGCAAATTTACAAATAGTTTGTTTTCCAAGAGCGACAGGATGCTTTAACTTTAATAAACCAGTCCTTCCTATCATAAGTGAGGCAACATATTTATGATTTCTTGACTCAGTTGTTAAACTTATATGAGTACCCGGACACAGTGGTGTGGAGGACAATCATGGAGCAGACCGTTTGAGGGAGAAGGAGCAAAAACTCCTTTCTCTAACTCTGAGTCAACCCTTGCTTCACCAAGAAGTCCTATTCAATCAGAGCTACGAGACTGATCTATGGCAAAGTTCAACAACTACTGGGTTCAAACTCCAGGAATAAGATACTCAAAACTCCATAAAAAGGGGCCTTCAACTGACTCCACCGTTGTTGCTTGGGATCTGTAGATAATGAATAAGACGGATGGTAGGCCTAATAACAGATTCCCCTGGACAAGTAACTACATACAATGAGGTCGGAAGTGTGGGGTGGACGATGAATCTCATATTTTATGAGATTGCACACCATTAAGAGCGTAGAATATCGAAATACATAGCAGGATGAACTATGGAATCTGTCCTAGAATATGGTGCTACCACTCGTGGAGAACACTGGTCTTTTCTAGGAGATCCTATATGTCGTGAATATACAATAGGCCGACAAGCTTGAATATGGTGGAGCTATTAATCCGCTTCGTTCCTAACAATAATAATTTTAATTAAAATTATTCCAAATTCTTGTAGCGTTTCTTTAAAAATATCCGTATTTTCATTTACTACGCCTCTCATTAGGAGTCAACTTTTAGTGAAGTCAAATTACAAGCATTAATACACAAAAAAGGGCATGACCTTGCAAAAGGTCTTGTAGGTCTAATTTTTTAATATGTTGCTAGACCTATGCCAATAGTAAGCAACAAAATTTACAGCTTGGAAAGACCTGTGCGAGTTGTGGAATGCCCAAAAAACGTGAAATTTTTGCTCAATATCTGCTAAAGTGTGCGTCATACAGAAAATATTATTCCTTTTTTAAAAGTAGATTAAGTTTGCTAGAGAACTGAGTTCTGTACGTCCAGAACCTTTCGAGATACAGCTCTTCAAAAATTGACGATTGTCTCCAAAAAGTGAAAAAATTTAGAATTTGTCATGTACCTTGCCAAATATCGGAAAAAGTACCAATTCCATGAGAAAAGTCATAGATAATGAATTTGTAGTAAATTTATTTAGCTTTAATTTGAGCTCAGAAGGACGCCTGTAGGTCCAATAGTTCCCTCGAAAATAGCATAAAACCAAACTTTCGGATAAAATGGATTTTGGGAAAAATCTACGTAAATAGTTTGGAACACAACAAATATAAATTAAATACTAAAAATAAGGTAATTGCGAAAAATCGATTGGTACAACAGGAAAAACTATTGGCCAATGATAACAACAGGAGGCGCCTCATCCCACTGCTTCACGTGCATTTGAGCAGCAGAGCGTTGCAGTGAGAATTGCCTAAGAAGACGCTAATCGGGAGATCCTTGTCACAGTACTATCCAATAGTCCAATATTTGACCATGTTATCGTTATTGGAGAAGACGTGGATCTCCTGGTCGTCCTCAATGGTTTGGGCTCAGCTGCAACGAACGTCTACCTCCAAAAAAGTGGCCAACGTGAAGCTGGGTATGCCTATTTCTCAAGCACATCTTACACCCACGGAGCCACACAACACCCGCAAGGGACGGTTCTTTATCTGCATGCCTTCAGCGGGTGGGACACCACCTTTCTGGCAAGGAAAAACAAAGTTGGCCAGCGTCCTCCAGAAATATCCCCAACTCATGAAACTGTCTGCAGTTTTCCTGCAACCAGATTTCAGTCATGAGGCCAGAGTCAAAGCTGAGGAGAAATGCTTCGTGGCTCTTTACGGGGGTGATATAAAGAAGGACACTTTGAATAGCCTCCGCTACCA
Source organism: Rutpela maculata (assembly GCA_936432065.2). Taxonomy (NCBI): domain Eukaryota; kingdom Metazoa; phylum Arthropoda; class Insecta; order Coleoptera; family Cerambycidae; genus Rutpela; species Rutpela maculata. The sequence goes on along the minus strand of OW386286.2, from coordinate 80,621,086 downwards.
GCTTTTCATAAAGATGGCAACCAACACAAGTGTTAACCTTGCTCGTTTGCCACCAACGGAAGACGCAGCAAGCTGCCATTTTTATTGAACTTATCTTAGCAATTGTCCCCAAAAGGTGAAAAAATGGTCAAGGGATAATTAATAAAAACCCTACAGATTGGGGGTGAAAGATCGACGATCAGGGGCTCATCTCAGTCACCACCGCCTTAGGTGACGCTCCGCAGAACCTACTGCGTTTGGTATCTTGTTCATGCAGAAAAGGATGTAGTGGAGGATGCAACTGCCGCCGGATTAAAATGCTCGGTACTATGTAAAATTTGCCGTGGAAAATCATGCCAGACCGTTCCATCTGTCCAACTTGAGGATTTCAACGTCGCCGAAGACGAGCCCGCCCCTATCTTTGCCGAACGAGTTAAGGAGCTTTCTCCACCTGCTCAAAGAATCACATTTTTCAAAGCCAGGGCCGTGCCGTTGAAACAAATGAAACAAATGTAGATTGCTTTTTTAACATGTTAATATTAATTATTTCGAAACAAATTACTTCCACATCCAGTGGAAGTATAGTAACGACAAAAAAATTTTTAAAAATTTTTATTGTTCAAATAGGCTTAGAATGTCATGAAACGTCGATATTTCAAGTTTGAGCGAAAAAAAAATTTCTGTCTGTCGGTCTGTCGGTCTGTCGGTCTGTCTGTCGGTCTGTAACTTTTTTTGTGCGCACGTTTACTCTGGAACCGTTTGAGATATTGACTTAAAATTTGGTACACATATGTACTTTAACGAGATCTAGAACTAGATTATATTTTCATCTGGTTCGTCGAAGGGTTGGGGGTAAATTGGGGTAAATTTGGAGTAAATAGGTAAATCAAGCAGGTAAGAGTTCATAAAATTGATATTTAGTATAGACAAGAGAAGCTAAGGTCTTAAAAAAAAATTTTGGCATTAGCCACCCCCATTACCACCCCCACCCCATTATTAAAGGGGATGAAAAAAAATGTGATTTAGTGTGAGTGCAAGAACCAGAAACCTCAAAATATTTTTTTACTTTATCCACCCCCCACTCCCACCCCCTGTCACCACCCCCACTCCACTACCGATGTGGGGTATCGTTTTATGGGTTTTTGGGGTAGAGGATTTCAAATATTATATTATTAAAGTTCCATAAACAATTATTTCCAGATACAATTTTTTTTCGTTGTGTGACTTGGATAGAAAATCCGGATGTGGAAGTAGTGATTCCTTGGGCAGCGGTTTTTTTAGCTGTTTAAATAAATATTTTGCTCTAAAATTTGGCACAGAGGTTTAGTACAGTAAAGGGCATAGTTCCACCAATTTCGTTAAAATTGATGCATTATTACGTTATATTTCTTAAATCGTCAAAAAAGGCAATTTTTTGTAGTTATTTTACGTCCACATCCAGTGGAAGTATAGTAACGACAAAAATTTTTTTAAAAATTTTTATTGTTCAAATAGGCTTAGAATGTCATGAAACGTCGAGATTTAAAGTTTGAGCGAAAAAAAAATTTCTGTCTGTCTGTCTGTCTGTCTGTCTGTCTGTAATTTTTTTTGTGCGCACGTTTACTCAGGAACCGTTTCAGATATTGACTTGAAATTTGGTACACGTATGTACTTTAACGAGATCTAGAACTAGATTATATTTTCATCTGGTTCCGTCGAAGGGTTGGGGGTAAATTGGGGTAAATTTGGGGTAAATAGGTAAATCAAGCAGGTAAGAGTCCATAAAATTGGTATTTAGTATATATAAGAGAAGCTAAGGTCTCAAAAAAAATTTTGACATTAGCCACCCCCATTACCACCCCCACTACATTATTAAAGGGGAGGTTGAGTGGGGTGTAAAAATGAAAATCTGACAAAATGCGTGATTTTCATTCTAAAAGATTATTTCTAGGGATTTTTGAAGTGGCTGATTTCAAATTTCATTCTTAGGGTGAAAATCGAGTAAAACGGGGTTCAAAGGGTGTAAAAATGAAAATTTGACAAAATGCGTGATTTTCATTGTAAAAGTTTATCTCAATTGATTTTTGAGGTTGCTGATTTCAAATGTCATTCTTAGGGTGAAAATCGAGTAAAACAGGGATCGAAAGAGGTGTAAAAATGAAAATTTGACAAAATGCGTGATTTTTATTCAAAAGGTTTATTTCTAGGGATTTTTGAGAAAAGTCATAGATAATGAATTTGTAGTAAATTTATTTAGCTTTAATTTGAGCTCAGAAGGACGCCTGTAGGTCCAATAGTTCCCTCGAAAATAGCATAAAACCAAACTTTCGGATAAAATGGATTTTGGGAAAAATCTACGTAAATAGTTTGGAACACAACAAATATAAATTAAATACTAAAAATAAGGTAATTGCGAAAAATCGATTGGTACAACAGGAAAAACTATTGGCCAATGATAACAACAGGAGGCGCCTCATCCCACTGCTTCACGTGCATTTGAGCAGCAGAGCGTTGCAGTGAGAATTGCCTAAGAAGACGCTAATCGGGAGATCCTTGTCACAGTACTATCCAATAGTCCAATATTTGACCATGTTATCGTTATTGGAGAAGACGTGGATCTCCTGGTCGTCCTCAATGGTTTGGGCTCAGCTGCAACGAACGTCTACCTCCAAAAAAGTGGCCAACGTGAAGCTGGGTATGCCTATTTCTCAAGCACATCTTACACCCACGGAGCCACACAACACCCGCAAGGGACGGTTCTTTATCTGCATGCCTTCAGCGGGTGGGACACCACCTTTCTGGCAAGGAAAAACAAAGTTGGCCAGCGTCCTCCAGAAATATCCCCAACTCATGAAACTGTCTGCAGTTTTCCTGCAACCAGATTTCAGTCATGAGGCCAGAGTCAAAGCTGAGGAGAAATGCTTCGTGGCTCTTTACGGGGGTGATATAAAGAAGGACACTTTGAATAGCCTCCGCTACCAGCTTTTCATAAAGATGGCAACCAACACAAGTGTTAACCTTGCTCGTTTGCCACCAACGGAAGACGCAGCAAGCTGCCATTTTTATTGAACTTATCTTAGCAATTGTCCCCAAAAGGTGAAAAAATGGTCAAGGGATAATTAATAAAAACCCTACAGATTGGGGGTGAAAGATCGACGATCAGGGGCTCATCTCAGTCACCACCGCCTTAGGTGACGCTCCGCAGAACCTACTGCGTTTGGTATCTTGTTCATGCAGAAAAGGATGTAGTGGAGGATGCAACTGCCGCCGGATTAAAATGCTCGGTACTATGTAAAATTTGCCGTGGAAAATCATGCCAGACCGTTCCATCTGTCCAACTTGAGGATTTCAACGTCGCCGAAGACGAGCCCGCCCCTATCTTTGCCGAACGAGTTGAGGAGCTTTCTCCACCTGCTCAAAGAATCACATTTTTCAAAGCCAGGGCCGTGCCGTTGAAACAAATGAAACAAATGTAGATTGCTTTTTTAACATGTTAATATTAATTATTTCGAAACAAATTACTTCCACATCCAGTGGAAGTATAGTAACGACAAAAAAATTTTTAAAAATTTTTATTGTTCAAATAGGCTTAGAATGTCATGAAACGTCGATATTTCAAGTTTGAGCGAAAAAAAAATTTCTGTCTGTCGGTCTGTCGGTCTGTCGGTCTGTCTGTCGGTCTGTAACTTTTTTTGTGCGCACGTTTACTCTGGAACCGTTTGAGATATTGACTTAAAATTTGGTACACATATGTACTTTAACGAGATCTAGAACTAGATTATATTTTCATCTGGTTCGTCGAAGGGTTGGGGGTAAATTGGGGTAAATTTGGAGTAAATAGGTAAATCAAGCAGGTAAGAGTTCATAAAATTGATATTTAGTATAGACAAGAGAAGCTAAGGTCTTAAAAAAAAATTTTGGCATTAGCCACCCCCATTACCACCCCCACCCCATTATTAAAGGGGATGAAAAAAAAATGTGATTTAGTGTGAGTGCAAGAACCAGAAACCTCAAAATATTTTTTTACTTTATCCACCCCCCACTCCCACCCCCTGTCACCACCCCCACTCCACTACCGATGTGGGGTATCGTTTTATGGGTTTTTGGGGTAGAGGATTTCAAATATTATATTATTAAAGTTCCATAAACAATTATTTCCAGATACAATTTTTTTTCGTTGTGTGACTTGGATAGAAAATCCGGATGTGGAAGTAGTGATTCCTTGGGCAGCGGTTTTTTTAGCTGTTTAAATAAATATTTTGCTCTAAAATTTGGCACAGAGGTTTAGTACAGTAAAGGGCATAGTTCCACCAATTTCGTTAAAATTGATGCATTATTACGTTATATTTCTTAAATCGTCAAAAAAGGCAATTTTTGGTAGTTATTTTACGTCCACATCCAGTGGAAGTATAGTAACGACAAAAATTTTTTTAAAAATTTTTATTGTTCAAATAGGCTTAGAATGTCATGAAACGTCGAGATTTAAAGTTTGAGCGAAAAAAAAATTTCTGTCTGTCTGTCTGTCTCTCTGTCTGTCTGTCTGTAATTTTTTTTGTGCGCACGTTTACTCAGGAACCGTTTCAGATATTGACTTGAAATTTGGTACACGTATGTACTTTAACGAGATCTAGAACTAGATTATATTTTCATCTGGTTCCGTCGAAGGGTTGGGGGTAAATTGGGGTAAATTTGGGGTAAATAGGTAAATCAAGCAGGTAAGAGTCCATAAAATTGGTATTTAGTATATATAAGAGAAGCTAAGGTCTCAAAAAAAATTTTGACATTAGCCACCCCCATTACCACCCCCACTACATTATTAAAGGGGAGGTTGAGTGGGGTGTAAAAATGAAAATCTGACAAAATGCGTGATTTTCATTCTAAAAGATTATTTCTAGGGATTTTTGAAGTGGCTGATTTCAAATTTCATTCTTAGGGTGAAAATCGAGTAAAACGGGGTTCAAAGGGTGTAAAAATGAAAATTTGACAAAATGCGTGATTTTCATTGTAAAAGTTTATCTCAATTGATTTTTGAGGTTGCTGATTTCAAATGTCATTCTTAGGGTGAAAATCGAGTAAAACAGGGATCGAAAGAGGTGTAAAAATGAAAATTTGACAAAATGCGTGATTTTTATTCAAAAGGTTTATTTCTAGGGATTTTTGAGGTTGCTGATTTCAAATTTCATTCTTAGAGTGAAAATTTTGTGCGCACGTTTACTCAGGAACCGTTTCAGATATTGACTTGAAATTTGGTACACATATGTACTTTAACGAGATCTAGAACTAGATTATATTTTCATCTGGTTCGTCGAAGGGTTGGGGGTAAATTGGGGTAAATTTGGAGTAAATAGGTAAATCAAGCAGGTAAGAGTTCATAAAATTGATATTTAGTATAGACAAGAGAAGCTAAGGTCTTAAAAAAAAATTTTGGCATTAGCCACCCCCATTACCACCCCCACCCCATTATTAAAGGGGATGAAAAAAAATGTGATTTAGTGTGAGTGCAAGAACCAGAAACCTCAAAATATTTTTTTACTTTATCCACCCCCCACTCCCACCCCCTGTCACCACCCCCACTCCACTACCGATGTGGGGTATCGTTTTATGGGTTTTTGGGGTAGAGGATTTCAAATATTATATTATTAAAGTTCCATAAACAATTATTTCCAGATACAATTTTTTTTCGTTGTGTGACTTGGATAGAAAATCCGGATGTGGAAGTAGTGATTCCTTGGGCAGCGGTTTTTTTAGCTGTTTAAATAAATATTTTGCTCTAAAATTTGGCACAGAGGTTTAGTACAGTAAAGGGCATAGTTCCACCAATTTCGTTAAAATTGATGCATTATTACGTTATATTTCTTAAATCGTCAAAAAAGGCAATTTTTGGTAGTTATTTTACGTCCACATCCAGTGGAAGTATAGTAACGACAAAAATTTTTTTAAAAATTTTTATTGTTCAAATAGGCTTAGAATGTCATGAAACGTCGAGATTTAAAGTTTGAGCGAAAAAAAAATTTATGTCTGTCTGTCTGTCTGTCTCTCTGTCTGTCTGTCTGTAATTTTTTTTGTGCGCACGTTTACTCAGGAACCGTTTCAGATATTGACTTGAAATTTGGTACACGTATGTACTTTAACGAGATCTAGAACTAGATTATATTTTCATCTGGTTCCGTCGAAGGGTTGGGGGTAAATTGGGGTAAATTTGGGGTAAATAGGTAAATCAAGCAGGTAAGAGTCCATAAAATTGGTATTTAGTATATATAAGAGAAGCTAAGGTCTCAAAAAAAATTTTGACATTAGCCACCCCCATTACCACCCCCACTGCATTATTAAAGGGGAGGTTGAGTGGGGTGTAAAAATGAAAATCTGACAAAATGCGTGATTTTCATTCTAAAAGATTATTTCTAGGGATTTTTGAAGTGGCTGATTTCAAATTTCATTCTTAGGGTGAAAATCGAGTAAAACGGGGTTCAAAGGGTGTAAAAATGAAAATTTGACAAAATGCGTGATTTTCATTGTAAAAGTTTATCTCAATTGATTTTTGAGGTTGCTGATTTCAAATGTCATTCTTAGGGTGAAAATCGAGTAAAACAGGGATCGAAAGAGGTGTAAAAATGAAAATTTGACAAAATGCGTGATTTTTATTCAAAAGGTTTATTTCTAGGGATTTTTGAGGTTGCTGATTTCAAATTTCATTCTTAGAGTGAAAATTTTGTGCGCACGTTTACTCAGGAACCGTTTCAGATATTGACTTGAAATTTGGTACACATATGTACTTTAACGAGATCTAGAACTAGATTATATTTTCATCTGGTTCGTCGAAGGGTTGGGGGTAAATTGGGGTAAATTTGGGGTAAATAGGTAAATCAAGCAGGTAAGAGTCCATAAAATTGGTATTTAGTATATATAAGAGAAGCTAAGGTCTCAAAAAAAATTTTGACATTGGCCACCCCCATTACCACCCCCACTCCATTATTAAAGGGGATGAAAAAAAATTGTGATTTAGTGTGTGTACAAGAACCAGAAACCTCAAAATATTTTTTTACTTCATCCATTTTTATAATAAATCAGAAAACATATTCGCTGCACCCTGCAGTTAGCACAGTTTTCTTATATTTACATCGCTGCCAGTCATATATATGTTAATTTTTTAATTATCCAAATGCCGTGTTATATAAACGTACCAAAAATTACGTTATGTTTGTCCACCAAAATAGAGTTTGCAAAAATATGATGCGCTGCCACCTACATATGTCGATTACTTCTTATTCACAGAATATTTTACCACCAATTTGTTTCATCTGTATCATCTATTTGATATAACTCCATAGTACACTAACTTTTGATCTCACTTCGGACTAATTTTATAGCAGTTTTAAATTCAAATATTTTTGGATAATTTGATTCAAAATGGGTCAAATTTGATATATTAAATAGAAATAAAGGTGCTTTTTCGTTGGGGGTGGGTCTCAGGAGTTTCGAAAAAAAAAAAAAATGTCGATTAGAACGTGTAGATCGTCGATTCTATCCAAAAAAATCACTATAACATTATTTTTGCTTTAATACCCGCCGAGTTACAGGAGGTTGTAAACATTAATTTTTAAGCAAAAAACACTGATTTTTCAAAGGTTTTAAGCAAATTACCCAAAGAGGATAACATTTTCGAAAAAGTTTGTCATAGCAAAAATGTTAGCTTATGAAATAACAAAAACAATTCATGAAATAAAGATTTGTTTCGGCTCATCGTTGCCCTCTTCAAACAGTCATAATTCTGGTTTAAAAAAAAAACCTTTTAACACGTACGTTGAACCAAATTAAAGCTTGTAGTAGTATTATAGTAGCCTAAATTTTCTTTTGGCAAATTTTGATATCTGCAACATCAAAAATAATACAAGGAAAATAAAGGCAAAATTTTTATTTTTTACACAAAAAAGTCTCATTTTTTGGTTCTAGTAAATTCCAAATTGAAAAAAAAAATTCCAAATCGTGTTTTTTGTTAGTCTAATCATTATATATGCGCTCAAATGACCATGACCATGATGGATGCATTATATAAAAGATTTTACATTTAATGCAATTTGAAAATTTTTTTGGCTTCAAGGTTAAATAACAGGGAAGCATCTTAGCTGAATGTTACTAGAGACAAAAAATTACTGCAAAAACTAAGAACAATGCTGTTTTTTTTATATAAAGATAATAATAGCTTAGGAGATAGAAGTGTTTGAAGTTAACTCTTAACTTTTTATTTCTAATTGACGCATTTAGGGGCGAGCGCAGATGCGTCTTCACTGTGTCAAATGTTGTAATATTTTAATTTTAAATAAACTAGTTTTTGATTGATTGATTGATTTGTGTATGTATCCTCGAAAATCCAATTCAAAGTGAAGCAACGTGCAGCGCGGTTAGTACTTGGATGGGTGACCCACTCATCTTGGGAAACACAGCGATCTCGTCCCATCTTCTAGCGGCTTATATATCAGTGTATATGCGGAAGCTATGTAATTTCAAGACGAGGATTACGTAGTGGATATACCATCCTTCGGAGGGGATGTAAAGCAGGCGGTCCCTTGTCTATTAAATGTTAGGCAAGTAAAAGATCCCTACTCTTCTTACGAGAAGAGGTTCGGCAAAATTTCCAGGTTGGGGGTAGCTCGTCTCCTGGCGTCGGTGATAGGCCCTGGTAGCGGAAATAGGCCGACGTTAAATAAATAGATAAAAAAAACTGACGCATTTAAGATGCATATAGAAAAACTGGACAACCTCTGTACTGTTTTGATATACCTGACCTGAAAGGTTCGATGAACGTAATTCGGCAATTTCTCCTACTTAGTCCACTTAAATTAGGAGAAAAAAAACGCCGTTTTAGAGAAAAATCGGTAACCTAGTCAATTTTCGATAAAAATGTACTAAACTTGGTAGAGTTAAGTACTTGGGTATGCTAAATATGGTTTTTCTGCAGAAAATTTTTTTTTCAGTATGACGGCTTCAAAATTGCGGTGAGAAGAAGCAAGAAATATGAAATATTCAATAAAATAATCCCGTCACAAAAAATAAGTCCTGATCCTGAAACTTGACCCGAGTAGTTCAATGTATTTTTTGACGCTGAATTCGAATCCGATCTCAGAAAAACCCAAACACCCTCAAAATTTTGAGCTGGAGCGAAAAAACACCCTTAGAATAGGGTAAAATCGCTCCTCATATATGGTGACAATAAGTACATGCAAAAAGTACTCCTAATGTACAATCCTAGGGTTTTTGAGGTTGCTGATTTCAAATTTCATTCTTAGGGTGAAAATTGAGTAAAATGGGGGTTGAGTGGGGTGTAAAAATGAAAATCTGACAAAATGCGTGATTTTCATTCTAAAAGATTATTTCTAGGGATTTTTGAAGTGACTGATTTCAAATTTCATTCTTAGGATGAAAATCGAGTAAAACTGGGTCAAAGGGTGTAAAAATGAAAATTTAACAAAATGCGTGATTTTCATTTCATTGTATCTCAATTGATTTTTGAGGTTGCTGATTTCAAATGTCATTCTTAGGGTGAAAATCGAGTAAAATAGGGATCGAAAGGGGTGTAAAAATGAAAATTTGACAAAATGCGTGATTTTTATTCAAAAAGTTTATTTCTAGTTATTTTTGAGGTTGCTGATTTCAAATTTCATTCTTAGAGTGAAAATCGAGTAAAATAGGGTTTTAATGTAATGGCACACCTAACTTTTCTGTTGGTACAGTATACTAAGACCCGTAATAGAAATCGATTATTACTCATTACATTCGTTTGGAAAAATTGCTCTCGACAGATTTATTTCAGCAATCTCAGTTAGATGTATACGGAAGTAGATACTAAAAAGAATATGCTTAAAAAACTGAAAAAAGCTTGAGAAATCCATATTTATTTTAGAATTCACTTACATAAATTAATAAATATCAAATTCTCATCCTGCATAAGTTGACCTAGAATAAATGACACGCCTTGTGCTTACCTGGTTGTTACTTGTATCTAATGAGCTGACAGTTAATTTTCACCCTAAGCATGACATTTGAAATCGGCAACCTCAAAAATCCCTAGAAATAAACTTTTAAAATGAAAATCACGCATTTTGTCAAATTTTCATTTTTTCACCCCTTTCAACTCCTATTTTACTCGATTATCACCCTAAGAATGCAATTTGAAATCAGCAAACTCAAAAATCCCTAGAAATAAACTTTAAAAATGAAAATCACGCATTTTGTCAAATTTTCATTTTTACGCCCCCTTCAAACCCTGTTTTACTCAATTTTCACCTTATGAATAAAATTTGAAATCAGCAACCTCAAAAATCCATAGAAATAAACTTTTAGAATGAAAATTATGCATTTTGTCAGATTTTCATTTTTACACTCCTTTCAACCCCCATTTTACTCGATTCTCACCCTAAGAATGAAATTTGAAATCAGCAACCTCAAAAACCCTAGGATTGTACATTAGAAATACTTTTTGCATGTACTTATTGTCACCTATTCTAAGGGGTTTTTCGCTCCAGCTCAAAATTTTGAGGGTGTTTGGGTTTTTCTGAGGCCGGATTCAAATTCAGCGTCGAAAAATACATTGAAAAACTCGGGTCAAGTTCCAGAATCAGGACTTATTTTTTGTGGCTGGATTATTTATTGAATTTTTCATATTTGTTGCTTCTTCTCACCCAAATTTTGAAGCCGTCATATTGAAAAAAAAAAAAAAATTCTGCAGAGAAATCATATTTAGCATACCCATATACTTAATTCTACCAAGTTTCGTAAATTTTTATCGAAAATTGGCTAGGTTACCAATTTTTGACGCCAGTTTTCAATAAAAGCACAACTGTGGGCCGCGACGAAAAGGTAGAGAGCCAACCGTACCGGTAGTAGTAATATTATCGATATTTATTATTTTTTTTATTTATTTAAGGCTATTGGTATGGTTGTTTGTTTTAACGTGAAAAAAGACTTTTTTAAAAGTAATTTGAACTGAAAAATCTTATAGTCCAGTCGACAAAAAGTTGCAAACTCTGTAAACTTTTTTTTTAATGAGTTCGTGAAAGTGTGTAGAATAACATCCTGTAAATTTTACATTTCGCTCGGGTGCAGTGAAAAAAAGTGAAAAAAAAACTTTTTTCATCCATTTTTTCAATATTTTTAAATTAAATCAAGCTAGAAAAAAATTAAAAATACAGATGGATAGACCATGTATTTATGAACAAAAAATGTTCTAACAAAATTTATCGTTAAAGCCACGGTTTTCCCGGAAAAAAATAGTCAAGTGTAACGTTATAACTGGGAGCGAGATCCATGCGTGCGCGCGCTTGAATACGCACGACTGTAACACCGACGCACTGAATTACATGTCACTAAATCAGAATTTGTTCAATCTATATGAGTGTTGGTTCATTTAAAAGATGAAAATTGTAGCTTTCTGATGCTTTTTTGTTTCAAACAATACAAGCAAAGGATGGATGGGAAAAATATGCTTATATGTATTATTACGCCCGAACTCAATCTTCGCAATAAAAAATATAGAAAAAAATAAAAGCGCTTCAAAAAAATTCTTTCTTCATTGAGAACTGTTAAAAAGTATGTACACTTCATGATTATTATGGTTTATTAAGTTGTAGTAACGTGAATTCAAGAAAAAGTACATCTCAAATCATTTTAATTTAATTGCTTGAAGATTTTCTTGATAAATATATATATAGGAGGCTATAACTTGCCTAGAAACTGACCCATTGGAAAAACTAAATTATCACTATTTAGGAAAAAATGTATACTTTTAGAATGTTCAAATACAAATTCGTTTAATTTTATGCATTTTTTCGAAAATATGATTAATCATATAATGATAAGAAATTGCGATTGTCACAAATCCAAAAAAAAATTTTTCATCCCAAAATTTTTTTGATGAGCGGAGGGGAGAAATCCGAAAAAAATTTTTTGGTAAGCAGAAGGTTCACGAGCCCCGGCCCGGAAGGCTTTCAATGGCCCGAGATCGGCTGAGGCCCCCTTTGCCTTCCTGCCCTTGTAAACGTTTATTGGTGTATGAACGTTTATAACTTTATTATTGTATACATTTTTAGTTTTTATGTTTTATATGTATATAATATTTGTATTCTTATTAAGTATTTACTTATTATATTTTTAATACTCGGCACAAGATTCCTGCATTTTATGTAATTTTGACGAACCCATTTTTTGTAAATTTTGACAATATTGAAGGTTAATAAATTCTATTCTATTCTAATCTATAAAATGGATGGATTTTTGTACAGCATTTTTTATTCCATGATTATTATTAAATATTTTTGTTCGGTTAAAATAATAATAATAACGTATGTAGAATTGTTGAGCTAGAATTTCATGGAGCTACAAATTTTTCATAAAATCCAAATGCTGCTTCTTGTGTCTACTCAACATTTATTGCAGTGTTGAATTTATAATATTTTTACCATTAACTATAGAAACGACTTGGGTGGTTCACATTTGATCGATTGTGGTCAGAAAATATAGGATACTTCAAAGTTATGTACACATACATCATAAATGTATCCATCATCCTTCTTTACTAAGATACGGGACGTTTTATTGGTTTTGGAGCAATATTTCTTTGGTCATAACTTTTAAACCACCCTGTATAATAGGCTCATACTTTGTACCTGTATTTCATTTATTTCACTTGACAAAAGTTCATGTAAATAAAAATCGGAATCCAGGTCCGTCTGTATAAGAAACTGACAATAATAGGCCCCTATATTTTAAATTAATTTATATACAGTATGTCCGTGGATGGGGTTTACAATAGGTGTAATGGCCAAAATTTCTAACTTTTCGAGAAAATATTATTCTTTACAAAAGTTTTTGCTTGCGTAAGAAATAGTAATGACGTTGAGAAAAATTATATTTTTTATACGGGGTGCTCAAAAATTACAAAAACTTAAAATTCCGTAAGAGTAAACTGGTTATATATTTTATTTAGGAACAAAATGTGAAATAAAAAAGTTGTTTCAAATTATATGGTCTGTTAAAATGCAAAATTTCATTTGAATATTGCTATGTTTCAAAATAAGTGAATTTTTAGTACTTGTCGGTTTTTGTCAAATTTGTATTTAGCTAATTGCATTCGAACGAGGCGAGTAAATATCAGTTAAAAAATTCTGAATTTATAAATGCAAATGCACCAGACATTAACTTTTTTAAATATTGCCTTTTAGTAAAAATTCTAAATTCAGGGATGGTCTCACTCCAATACCAAACATGTTGTGAAGCTACAGTCCCATTTGTTGAAAACGTTGACTCGTCGGAGAACATGATTTTATAAAAATTCGTGTTGTCACTTAAAATTTCATTTCCAACCCATAAACAGAAATCTAGTCGTTTTGTTTTTAAGGTTATAGTTAAAATGAGGTTTGTATGAAAATATTTTATTATTTAAAAATTTTGTGGATGTAAGTTTTTTAAACCTCCTCCAATTACTTGGTTCGATTTCTTAACGAAACTTGGGGATTTTCAGCAACAGATTGCCAACACTAATATTGTGGCAGCGTCATTTTGATCATACATTTTTTAATTTTTCTTTATGTCAAGCACTTAACCAGTTTTTTAAATTTCTTTGACGAATTTATGAACAGCCATTCTCGAAACATATACATTGGAAAATTTCTCACTAAATTGTTGAAGAACGTAACGGTATGAACTTCCACCGTCTCCATAGTACTCTAGTAAAAAAATTCTTTGTTCGACAGTTAACATTTCAAAATAATTTTTTAATGCAGATATGTCATGATATGTAGACGTAACTAGATAACAACGCACCTAACCATCGAATAGAGTATTACAGGAATTATACAGGATATTCTTAAAATAGGATTCCAAATTTCTACAGCTTGTAGTATTTGTCAAAATAAAATTGAAGTATAAAGAAAATTGACAAAACTCAACAAGCATTTTAATAAAAATTCACTTATTTCGAAATATTGCAATATTCAAGTGAAATTTTGAATTTAGACAGCATATAATTTGAAACAACTTTTTATTTCACATTTTGTTCCAAAATAAAAAAATATAACCAGTCTACTCTTACGGGATTTTAAGTTTTTGTAATTTTTAAGCACCCCGTATAAAAGATATAATTTTTCTCAACGTCATTACCATTTTTTAGGCAAGCAAATACTTTTATAAAGATTAACATTTTCTCGAAAAGTTAAAAAATTTAGCGATTACTCCTATTGTAAACCCCATCCGGGGACATACTGTATATTAATATAGCGTTACTAAATATTAGCAATTATCGGATCTGTTTTCATAATTTCTAACTGGAAAGCATTTAAATCACCGACTAATATCCACACTCATATTGGACGTGCCGTCATCTAAAGCCTAGTTCATATAGCCGCGAATTGCGAATTGCGATTTGCGAATATTGTTCTGATTGGTCACCCACTCACATTTTCGTTTAAACTGACCAATCACTCGGCACTCAGACCAATATTCGCAAATCGCAATTCGCAATTCGCGACTATATGAACCAGGCTTAACAGTATATCTCTGCGAATGCAATGATTTCATGCAGTTTGAAGTTATTTCCTAAAATTATTTAGTTGTATTCAGTCGTAATATTAAATTGTAATGTGTATTTAAGTGTACCATATTTAAAAGGTTTTAAATTATTTTGAACATGACTGAAGATGGTTATTTTAAAGGCCAATTGGATAATTTGCGCCATATGCTTGCCGGGTGTATGCCATATGCTACTGCGTAAAAATATTCATAAATAAAATACTATAAGTCCTAGATGAATTTTTTTTTAAACGTCTGCTGTATCTTGACTTCAATTGCTTCGTGATGTATATGAGAATTTGCAAAAATAAAAAAGTTTGTCGCTTAGTCAAAATATGAGTTCATTTTTAGCGAAGTAATAAGCTCATTGTTATTTAAGGAAAATAATAAACAATAATCAATAGAAACAAAGAGACCATTGGAAGTGCTTGTTTGTGTAGTTGAATTTAAAAAAAATCAGATCGATAGCTCGATAAAATTTGAAGATATGGCGGTGTAAATGTTAAAAATTACGATTTTTATAACCAATCAATTTCTCAAGTTTTTTCGAAATAAAAAATATCTGTACCACAAAAAATATCTTACATAGAATTGTTCACTTTTTACTTAAATTTTAATATTGAATACCGTTTGTAAAAGAAAAAATAAGAAAAAATCCTTTACACACTGTGTTTTAAGGAAAAATTCTAAAAATACTAAAATTATATTTTTTGCAACCGGCCTATTTCTAATATTTCAAAATTAGAACCCTATATAGCAAAATTTTGTAAATATTTCAATATTTGAAAAGAGCAGAAGAAATTATACAAAATACTTATTACTTTTTTTTGTTTGCGCATCTTATTTAATAAATTTGTCATACATCCAATTAAAAAAAAAAAATCGAGACAGAACTGACAATTTATGTTAATGTTAAATTAATGAAATAGATTTATGCTCATTTAACTTTGAAACATCCTGCTTATAGGTAAAGAGTTCAACATTAAATGATACGAGCAGGTTAATTATTGAAATTCCTTAAATCTGCCAAAAGGTAGTTTTCGAAATAAGCAATTCAGTAAGTTAATTTTAAATCTAATTAGTTACTGGTAGGTCGCATAATTCAGACTTAGTTCATATCATTCATTTATTTTATCCACTCTGTAGGCATACATTCTCTAAATAACAGCAATAAGTGTATGCCAATCGTAATATAGCATGTAACGGGCGACATGAACTTACAAACAAGCACTAATTCAATTTTGAATTTTTCCCTTTGGCATTACCAAGAGTGTCAAGAATATTTCACTCTTATTTGTATTCACCCTCATTCGTAAAATGTTAGAAACTTTAAACAACAACAGGAATAATTGAGAAAGTTTTAATTTTTTATGCATTTTCATAACCAAATGACGCAATAATTTTATAAAGTTTTTTTGTTCATTAGGGTTCTGAATTTCAAAAAGAAATATAGTATGCGCTGAAAAAGAAATTCAGTTCCGTTAATTAACTAGTTTATGAGGTCGTTGCAAATTTGCAAAAACCCGTGGCAGACGTTTTTATATTTCGAAAAGATATTTTCAATTTTACATAGAATGGATGGACGCTGTGGCCAAAAATATGTAATTAAGGTTATTAGTAAAATGCAAAATTAACATAAAACTAAACTTTATTTCTTTTTCATTGTTGCAGTTATTATTTAGCTGCAAAAGCCAACTTACTATTTTACACTGCTACCTAATTTATAGTGTACAATATTCAGGGTCTCGCATAAGCCTCATGCCAAATTGAGAGGGGAAATAGGAAATTCATCTTTGAACCTGTCTTTTATGAACATTTGTATTATTTTCTCTTGTTAATGATTTATCTTGATAATGTTCAGGGGGACGATATATACAGGGTAGTAAAAATTGTCTCACAATATTTCTGTGGCTGATAGCACATCCAAAAACCGCTGCCTAAGGAATCACTACTTCCACATCCAGATTCTCTATCTAAGTCACTCACAACGAAAAAACTTTGTATGTGGAAATAATCTTATGGAACTTTAATAATATAATATTTGAAATCCTCTACCCCAAAACCCATAAAACGATACCCCACATCGGTAATGGGGTGGGGGTGGTGATAGGGGGGTGGTAGTGGGGGTGGATGAAGTAAAAAATATTTTAAGGTTTCTGGTTCTTGTACATACACTAAATCACATTTTTTTTCATCCCCTTTAATAAGGGGGTGGGGATGGTAATGGAGGTGGCTAATGCCAAAAATTTTTTTGAGACCTTAGCTTCTCTTGTATATACTAAGTACCAATTTTATGGACTCCCACCTGCTTGATTTACCCATTTACCCCAAATATACCCCAATTTACCCCCCAACCCTTCGTGAGAACAACATGAAAATATAATCTAGTACCAGATCTCGTTAAAGTACATACGTGTACCAAATTTCAAGTCAATATCTTAAACGGTTCCAGAGTAAACGTGTGCACAAAAAAAAGTTACAGACAGACCGACAGACAGACCGACAGACAGACAGACAGACAGACAGACATACAGAAATTTTTTTTTGCTCAAACTTAAAATCTCGACGTTTCATGACATTTTAAGCCTATTTGAACAATAAAAATTTTTAAAAATTTTTCTGTCGTTACTATACTTCCACTGGATGTGGAAGTAAAACAAAGAGACAACATTAATAACTAAAATGAAATATTGCAAAAAGAACAGCAAAAAAGTTAAATATTGAACCAAGGATGTTGATTTTGACATTGATATGTAAAAATAATTTAATTTTGAATTTGTACACTTCTTGTCATAAAAAAAATAAACAACGTGGAGCTGGATGTGTGAGCTTTGAGTAAGGTTTAGTAAGAAGATTTTCAGTGTGTAGACAAAAACTATTTGAGACTAGGTTTGTGAACTTCCTACAAACAATAAGTTATTCATATCTTCTAATAGCATTCTAAATAACTGAGTAACCTTCCATAAAAACAAAATGGAAGGAAAACAAATTAGAGATAAATCGTAAATCTCTAAAAGCTAATTTATCAGGAATCAAAATTTATGGGGAATAATTTGAGGATGATGATGTAGAGCAGTTTACTATCCGCTATACAACTTTAAAGGAGCTAATAGAAAAATATGACACTGTCAAAATTCTTTAGAGGAAACAAATTTTGATAAACATTGCGGGGACAGCGTATCTGGATATCTGCTTTTCCATAAGGCAACAATAGAAAAAATAACTAAGCAACATGAAATGCAAAATCAATCATGCGAGATTAAAAAAACAGTGATAACGACAGTCGGATGAAGTTACCACAACTTGATATCCAATTCTTTGAAAATTGCAAATATGGGCTGGAATTCCGAGATTTACTTACTTCATTAATTCACGAACATAAAAGATTGCCTGCGGTGGAAAAATTCCATTATTTAAAAATATCGTTAAATGGAGAGGCTTTACAAATACTAAGTTCGATTAATATTTCTGCGGCAAACGATCCTCTCCCATGGAAACTACCTACCGAATATTATGACAACCAAGAATTTATTGTAAATTCACATTTGGAAGCTATTTTTGACCAACCACAAACCACCAAAGAATCAGTATCTTCTCTAAGGAATTTAATTAGTCATACCGAACAAAATTTGCGATCTCTAGAAGCTCCAGATTTGCCTGCCAAACTGTGGTATACTATAGCCATTTTTCTGTTAAAATGAAAATTAGATAATGCAAGTAGGACAGAGTGGGAGTTAACAAAAAATTTCGAAAGTGTAAGAGGTTTGCCAACATTAGAGAAACTTCTAAAATTTTTAGAGTAAAGATGTTTTTCTCTTGAAGCTATAAACTGCATATCACATTATTCCGAGCAACATTTTCAAAACAAACCAAGGCGACAGATGAGTCGTGTTGCGTCCGAACAATACTAACAAAATGTTTGCAAATTAAGTAAATCTCTGCAAACTTTATTGCAGTGCGATACATTTTTAAAGTAAATAGTGAATGATAGGCTCGATAGGGTCAAGAAATTGGAAGCATGTTTTATTTGCCTTAAAATTAACCATTCCAGTAATCAATGCAAATTAAAGTTTGCTTTTAAAAAGTGTAAACGAAAACATCATACTGTGATTCATATTGAAAATACGTCCACAAGAAACACATATCAGAATAGTGTTGAGAAATCATTGGAAAAATTAAGAGCCGAGCCACAATCCAATGTTCCATTGTACAATATGAGTCAACCAAGAGAAATAGTACCAGCCACGGCAGTAATCAAAATTCAAGATTTTGCGTGTCAGTGGCACTTATGTCGAATGTTGCTAGATAGCGGAAGTTAAAGACAGTTTATTGCAAAGACACTTTTTTAGCGTTTAGGCTTCAAATCCAAGTATACAAATCTTCCAATAAACAGCATCAACCAAATACAAACTAGAATACAGACTAGAATAAATAAATCAGATGAGTTACTATTAACGTCACGAGTGAGTACATATCAAAGGAAACTAGAATTTATAATTTTAGAAAACATTACAATTATTGAGTTACCTAGAAGATTCATCGATTACCAGGACTGGATACTACCTCGAGATATCTCGTTAGCCGATCCAAAACGTGCTGGGGAAGGTTGAAATACTTTTAGGAGCTGAAATATTTTTCGACGTACTATGTAATAAGCAATTGAAACTTGCTTGATTCAATATTAAACATGCCGACCTCCTTGAAACAACGCTTTAATACTGAAATATTTTTCGACGTACTGTGCAATGAGCAATTGAAACTTGGTAAAAATTTACCCATCATACAAAACACCGAGTTCCGGCTGGATAGTCTCCTAGAAAACATTCAGCGATCAAGGTGACAAGACATCAAGATAATGTTACTTGACAATTAATCCTCTTGATACACTATTACGAAAGTATTGGGAGCCCGAAGAAATACAGAATGATAAAATTTATTCACCTGAAGAAATCAATTGCGAAGCATACTTTAGTTGGAACCTAAACTACTAGAGATGAGACTGACGGGTTCAACGTCAAGTTGCCCTTCAAATCTAACGAGAAGATATTAGCAGCATCATACAATACTGCACCTAAACGATTCAATTATTTAGAGAAAAAATTCACAGTGAATGCAGCTCAATTCATTGACGAGTACCTGCAATTAGGACACATGCGAGAGCCAAATGTAGACGACAAGCAAATTGGCTCTTACTTATCCACCATGCAGTTTTTAAAGATAGCAGCTTGACGACTAAAATTAGAGTTGTCTTCGATGCCTCAGCAGCAAGTTCAAACGGAGTTTTACTAAATGATAAACTTTTAGTTGGTCCTACTATTCAAGATAATTTGTTCTTCATTTTGACAAGATTCCGAACATATGCATACATCCTATTTGCGGATATCGAAAAAATGTACCGTCAGATTACCCGAGGTAGACTAGATTTAGCAAAAAATTCTATGGAGGAAAACTCCAGAAGAGCAAATTAAGTCTTATCTTTTAGGCACTGTCACTTATGGTACCGCTCCAGCACTCTTCATAGCTGCAAGATCTGCAAGATGTCTACATCAATTGGGTGAAATCGAGACTCCCCATTTTCCCCAAAAAAGTGCTATATTGAAACGAGATTTTTAATGTCGATTATCTCCTTACAGGAGGAGATGACTTCTGGGAGATATCGCAACTAAAGTAGACTTGGCAAATTCATTAGAGCGAAGAGGATTTAAACTAAGAAAATGACTATCCAATGAACCCCCTAAGATGCCAGAAGATCCACTATACTACTTGGATATATCCCAAACCGTCAAAACTCTTGGACTACATTGGAATGTCGAGTTTGATGACATTCTATATACAGCCAATTCAAACACCGAAAATGTTATTTTAACAAAACGTTACCTATTGTCCCAAATTGCTAAACTATTTGATCCATTGGGACTACTAGGGCCGGTCATCTGCAAATTAAAACAGGTTGGGATGAACAAGTTCCTGAACATATATCTAAAAAATGGAAAGAGTACGACTGTTCAGCTAAATTTTATATTGAACTTGAACATACCTAGATGAGTACTGATTGACATGGCAGTGAACCTACAAATTCATGGCTTCAGTGATACCTCAAAGATCCTGAATTCTTAACTGATGGCATCGAAAATGCTTTTCAATCAGACGTGATTCATACTGATTTTTCAAAGACCTTTAACAGAACTGACAGATATACTATTAAATAAGTTGATTGATTTTGGTTTATTCATTTGGAAGTTCTTAATACCCTTTTTGAATAAGATCCCGCATGTAGTTTATCGTGGTTGCAATTCGGTCGAAGTATTAGCTGTTTCAGGTGTTCCCCAGGGATCAATTTTACACTCCTTTTTTAAACATCATTTGTTAATGACATTGCTGATAGCTTAACATTACAGTGCCTATTGTATAACGACGATTTAAAAAAAAATCAAAGTTGCAAATATCGATGTCTGTCTGGAACTTTAGCAAAATTTAATCATTGTCAAGGGTTGGTGTATAAAAAATAATGAACCTTGGAATATCAAGAAATGTAACGCTGTATTTTACTGCATCAATAAATCCTTTGAATATTTTAATTATTTAATTGATAATAACTTACTCTCAAGACCTGGTGCTCACTGTGATTTGAGAATTATATTTGACAAAAAGTTGTCCTTTAACAATCCCATTACATATATTGACATGAAAACCTACGAAACTTCAAGATTTATCATTAAAAACAGCCGTAACTCTCAGAATACTGTTATATTGACATAGCAATACAGTGTCAGAAAATGTTTCATTTGGGTCGGCAATGAGAGCAAGCGAGAGCGAAGCAACTAGGCTATTCTTTTTTATCGCATAACACATCCTACTCGTGCCACCTGCTTTCCCCACCACATGTGCGTGGGCAGCTCTGTCTGCGGGAAATGTAAAGAATTATTTGAATCGTTTTGAAAGTAAAACGGGTTAAATAATTTCAGTTATTAAAGCACGTAATAATATTACCTATACTGAACAGAGCCAACTACATCCTTCCTTTGACTAAATGGTACTGAAATTTTTAATAGCAATGATGTACGTGTTTTCTTGATAGCGCGTCTTTATTTGCTCCCTCTACTAGAGCACTGGTACACGCCTTTATTGTAGGTGGTCTGTCAAGCCGTTGAAACTATGCCTGCCACCCAAATCCAAAATCTTCCGATACTGTATACTTCAAAATACCGGGTGGCTCAGCCAATAGGAACACTCTTGTAACTTTTGAATGGGCGAATGGATTTTTTTCAAATTTGGTGTAGTAATATGCGATGAAATTTTCAATTATATGATGCAAAGAACCAAAATGGTCGACTTCCGATTTCAATGTAATTGACATGAAAATCAAATTTTTAAATGGGACAACCTGTATATTTTTGCATATTTGGATCCTGCTGCCCAAAATACATATGATCTGATCCTCAAATATTATTTTGATTTACAAAAAATATGCATTTTTTTATTTTTTAGTTTTAATAATAGAAGGCCGCGATTTTGCCAGAATTGTTAAAAATCGGTCTGCAAACACCTTTGAAATATTATTTCTTCAGATACTAACATTAAACGATTTATTTTTCATCAAGTTCAACGATATTGGTTTTTCAACGAAATGGAACCCGTATGGGACAACCTGTTATTTAATTAGATATTTAAATTACGAAGAAAATGATATGCATAATGCCTACCTTCTCTTTGTACTAAATTTATAATTAAAGGAAAAAATAATTTTTGATACTTTTTAAAAAAAAATTTTTTGAAAATCAAAACAATATTTGAGGGTCAGATCATATGTACTTTGGGCATCAGGATCCAAATGTGCAAAAATATGCAGGTTGTCCCATTTAAAAATTTGATTTTTATGTAAATTACATCGAAAGCGGAAGTCGGCCATTTCGGTTTTCTGCATTATATAATTGGAAATTACATCCCATATCACTACACCAAATTTGAAAAAAATCTATTCGCCCATTCAAAATTTATAAGAGTGTCCTTATCAGCTGAGCCACCCGGTAGGGTATTTCCCATATTTCAAACATTTACTTTCCAAATCACTTTAATATTATGCATTAGCAAAGAAATACTAATGTTAAAATTCATGGTTAAGTTTATCAGTGATTGTGAGAGCATCCATAAGGAATATCGAATAAAAATAGTCAATGATATGCTTTATTTTTTGTTTTCAAATAATTTTAGAAACTGTACAACTGACGAAATCCGATTTCATGGGCAGTTAAATAGAAATAAACGTGAAATTCACTATAAACTTGTCAATGTATCCAAAATGAACAAACGGTGTCTAATATATGATTCGAACGTCTCGGTAGTTTTGACAACAATGTAAGAAAGTGTAACTTTGTAGATCAGCATTGAGAGAATTTATTTATTTGATCACAGTACTGCACAAAAATTAAATAAAATAACATTGGAATAAAATTGGGTATATCACATAAACACAACTTTTTTAAAGATCTGTTGTTTTTTCTAAGAAAAATATCTATAATATAGAGAAATTCTAATAAATAGAGGATAAATGAATACTTACACTTCGCCTGCTTATTTTTAATAAGATTGTGATTGCAGTTACATATTAGATACAAAATCCAAAATTATTCTATGCAACTCGTTAGTTTTAAGCCATTTCAATTATTTAGATGTGGTGTATCACTCATGCCTGACTATATCTGACCAACTAAGGATACAGCGTGTGCAAAATGCATGTATTAGACTTATTTTTGGAATTAGAAAGTATCAGTCTGTATCATATAAATTACGGGAGCTAAAATGGCGTAATATGAAAGAAAGAAGGATTTTACATAGCTGCCGTTTTTATCATAAAGTTGTTACACATAAAACACCACCTTATCTCATATTCTAAAATTGTATTTGGTAATGCATTGCATGATCTTAATACTCGTCGCAGTAACAGAATATTTGTACCTAGGCATTCTACTGCAATGTATAAGAGTTTATTTTTCTATTCGATCTGTAAATATTATAATGCCATGAACCTGAACATTTATTTGATAAAACTTTATTTCCTAGGCGTTCACTTATCCTAATAATTTAAATCGTTATTTGGTAGATTATATAACATATGGTAATGATAGGTTTAATCTTATTTAATGCACGTTATTATACATTGCACAATATCACAAGTTGTTGTTATGTGTACATTCTGAATTAATTTAATACATTTTGATTTAATAATTAATAGTATTTTCTGGGTTAAGTGGAAGAGTGGGTGTACTACTGTACCACTTAAGAAAGGCATTTATTATTATTATTTTATATATTTATATATATATATATATATATATATATATATATATATATATATATATATATATATATATCTATATATATATATATATATATATATATATATATATATATATATATATATATATATATATATATATATATATATATATATATATTTTTTTTTTTTTTTTTCATCCTTCTCTGTGGCTCCGACCCTCACAGAGGGGAGCTGGTGGTACCGGCAGCCACTCCCCACACCCGTGAGGTAAGTGACTACTGGGTCCGGGAATCATGTGCCCTGAGCAGACGTAATGAACCGAGAATGACGGCCTTCTGCATTCTGCCGGCTAAGACCTCTGCCGAATTTCGGCATGCCGGTATGATCTTAAGTTCCGAAAGCTGTGTGTGTCTCGTTCCACCGAGGGCTCCTATAATTAGTACCACTATCTTAACAGTATGGTCTGGATACAGTCTGCGGAGTTCGAAGAGCAGATCTCGATATTTTGTCCGTTTTTCCTCCTCCTTCAAGACAATGTTGTTCTCCGCGGGAGCCGAGAACTCCACGACAAACATTGTCTTGAGTTGATGGTCGAGGAGGACTACGTCAGGCTTGTTGGCTTGTATTTTCGGTGACGGTGGGAAAAGAGTAGGTCCAATAAATTAGACACTTCTCATTTCCCACAACGGACTCAATATCCCCCGGAGCGTAAGGCAGCACTGGTGTTTCGTCTATCCCATACGAGTGCCTTAAATGGTAATAAAGCACTCGTAATGCTCCGTCGTGCCTTTGGATATAGACCGAGACTACATATGTCGGGCAAGCCGACAGCAACTGCATAAGTCTCTGGCGTCCTGAAGCAGGCCCTGCAGCTGACTCTATACCCATGACACGACTACGATAGATGAGGGTGTTAAATACACCAACCTGGCAAGCCATTATGATCCCTCGGTCTCAGACTTCAGCCCGGCTGACCTTAAGAAGGCAAAGGTCAGCCTTTCGGATAAGCCAAGGTTTTCTATATTTTTATAGAAAAATCCATGCATTGGCTTATCCGTGTGAATGTGCAGAAAGTTTTGTGTTCTGCAGCTTTAATTTGGACCTTTCGCCGAGCAGGTTCCAACTCGGTGACAGAGTCGCGATTTACCCGCTCGACGTTGAAGGAGAGACCAAGTTCATCGGCTGCTCTCTGTGCTGCCTTAAACAGAAAGGCTCCTACCCTTGCATTTTCATGGTCCCGGACCATGCAGAGGAGAGGATCCGAACTCCTGATGACCTTACAGGCTCCATCCAGAACCATCCTATTGTGGAGACTCTACAAACTCAAGAGTCCTCGGCCTCCACTATGTCGTGGGAGGTATAGCCATGGAACGGACGATTTAGGATGCAAACTCCTATTGAGATGCATCTTCTTGCGGGTTCCTACGTCGAGTTGATGCAACTCTTCTTGAGTCCATTTCACTACTCAGTAGAGAAGGATCGGAATGGCAAGCATGTTGGTAACAGACATCTTGTTCTTCACCGACAGCTCTGAAGACCAGATCTGTCGGAGTCGGTGCTGATACTTGCCGCGGAGAGTGTTTTTCACTACACTCACTTCTTGGGTGGAGCGTTGCTCGACACCCAAGTAAGTGTACGACTCTCCGGCATCTAGATGATGTAAGATGCTTCCGTCCACGAGCTGCGCATCCTCTCCGTAGTTCCCGCATCGTCCTCTCTTGAGATAGACCAGGGCACATTTGTCCAGCCCGAATTCCATGCCGACAGCCTGCGTGTACTCCTGTACCACCCTGAGGGACTGGTGTAGGTCCCTCTCTCCGGAGGCATAAAGTTTAAAGTCATCCATATTAAACAAATGGGTGACCTTATGCCTCCTATCGTCAGGGGTAACGCAGTTGTATCCACGGGTTTTCCGGAGCGAAACGGATAATGACAGTTGTGAAATGGAAAATAGAAGGGGGCTGAGGGAGTCTTCCTGAAATACTCCCCTTCTGAATGTTACCGACTCCGTCTGGACTCTATCATTACCCGATGTAATGGTAAAGCGAGTCCTCCGGGGCGGCATCAGATCTTCGATGCATCTCACTAAGGGACCAGGTACCGGAAGACATCGGAGCAAGTGTACAATAAGCTCGTGCGATGTCATGTCAAATGCCTTGCGGTAGTCAATCCAGGCCATGGAGAAGTTACGCTTATACTGCATGGAGTCCTGCGTGACACACCTGTCAATCAGCAGGTTCTCCTTGCAGCCAGCGACACCTCTCTTTGACCCTCGTTGCGCATATATCCGCTCGTAAACTGGTTCAACTGCGTGGAGCACTCGCATGTACAAGATGCGTTTAAACAGGTTATCGGCCGCTAGTTCTTTGGGTCAGACAAATCTCCGTTCTTCGGGATCAGCACTGTCCGCCCCTCGATAACCCCAGAAGGAATTTGCTGCTCCCCATTTAGCCATGAATTGAAAATTCTGGCTAAATGGTGGTGGGTATTGGATACTTTTTTCCACCAAAAGTTATTGATCCCATCGGGACCTGGAGCAGCAAAGTTCTCAGAGCCCTCAAGAGCTCTTCTTCTGGGGTTATCGGTAGGCACACCTGTTGTGGTTGCTGAAACCTTTGGCAAAAGGTTTCAAAGTGTGCCAGGGCTGGAGAGTCTCTGTTGAGTGGAAGCTTCTGTTCGTACAACATTTTCCAGAAGTTTTCCACCTGATCTGCAGTCGGCGGATTTTCAGCAACACGCTGAGGCGGTTCGAAAAGGCGCGAGGGCTTTTTGCGGAAAAGTTGATTTTCCGCTAGCCCCCTCGCTCGCCTAACTAGTGACTTCTTACAAGACACTAGCATCCATATCCTGTCGAGGCAGTGCTGTTTGGTGGTTTGCAGCACTGCCCCATTGAGTGTGTGATGGGCGCGTCTTAAGTTGGCAGCTATTCGTCGCATTTTAGGCGTGAAAGGCCTATTGGCCTCATATAGTCCATCACACATTGGATACGGGATGCGTGTTGCCTCGCCGACCGGATGTTGGCTTCCATCTTCTGTATGCGCCGCCTCGCTCTCTTGTGGAGAAGTACTGTCCCGCCTCTCCACCTGAGACAAACGTTGAACGGCAGCATACACGGCACAATTTATGTGCCAGATGTCAGCCTCTTATGGTAGCGCAGCACGAAGGCTGCATCCACTCTGGTCAGATCTTGTGGCCCCGAGGGGTTTTATGTTGTGGTACTGAAGCCTTCTGGTACTGGTGGAACGACTGGGACTGCAACTTCAACCGTTTCATTCGGTGGACCTTCGGCCACCTCATTCATCGGATGAGGAACAGTTCTCAAGTAGCCCCTGCGACGAAGGTGGGACACATAATCACGCAGGTTTTGTGGCGTGAAGGCGTTGTGTTCTGGATACATTGCACACCACAGAAAATGTATTCGCCCCATGTATCCCCTTCATGCGGGCTCACTGCTTTCGTAGCACTGCATAAGGTCGTCCCTCAGTTCATCTGTCCACTCAAAGCGTCCTTGTTCATCGCGGTCGTCAACAATGGGCTGTTGGGCCCCACCACCTTGCCTTTGACCCCTATCCGAACGGGGTCCATCGTGGGGGCCCTGTCCTCGGCCAATAGGAGCCGGCGGTTTGGGCTTGTGGGTGGTTAGCCCAGTAAGCCCACGACTGACACCAGAGGGGAAGACGCTCTCCCATCCCGGATGCGCTAGGGCTGCCGGTTCGATTTTGCATCCCCAGCTGGAGTAAGTGGTGGCGCTACTCACCAAAGGCTAGATAGATACCGGTTAGCCCCTCCTGCTTATTATTATTATTCCTCTTAAAATCACAGCTTTTTGCTGGCAGTTTGTACATTCCAGGGAAGAATTTCATCTTATCCTGGGCAGTTTAAAAATTTCCTTGTTAAGTGGCATGTTTGGAGGATAACACTTTTCTGAATGACTTGTGCCAAGTATTCGGGCAAGTCTAATTGTCTAATGTTCTTTTTTAGTTGCTTTGACGTAACTCCTTCGACTGAAATTATAACTGGTATTATTTTTTAATTATTTTTTTTAATTTTTTTTTCCGGTTTCCCGATGCCGGACAGGGCTTCCGTGGCCTCCGACATCACACGGTAGCCGCGCCGGCTAATTCATTACAGCCACTCTCCACGACCTGTGGAGTTAGTGACTGTAAACACCTGAATCATGTGCCCTAAGCAGACGAAGAGACCCCAAGATAACCGCCTTCTGCATCTGACCTGCCAACCATTCTGCCGAATTCTGACAGGCCGGTATGATCTTTAATTCTGAGAGCAGCGAAGGCTGCATCCCTCCGAGTACGCTGATTATTAGGACGACCATCTTGACCAAGTAGTCTGGGTACAGCACTTGGAGCTCATACCGGAGATCACGATATTTGGTCCGTTTTTCCCCCTCCTTCAAAGCGATGTTTGTCTCAGCAGGTGCTGAGAATTCGATGACAAACATCACTTTGTTCTGATGGTCGAGGAGGACTATGTCAGGCTTGTTGGCTTGAATTAGCCTGACGGTCGGGAACGAGTAGTTCCAATAAATTCGGCACCTCTCGTTCTCGACAACGGACTCATTATCTCCGGGCATGTAAGGCAGCACTGGTGTTTGATTTACCCCGTACGAGTGCCGTAGATGGTAGTATAGCACTCGTAAAGCCGCGTTATGAAGGTGGATGTAGGCCGAAATCGCGTATATCGGGCATGCTGAAAGCAAATGCATCAGCGATTCCGGCGCCTGACGGCAGGTC
Source organism: Rutpela maculata (assembly GCA_936432065.2). Taxonomy (NCBI): domain Eukaryota; kingdom Metazoa; phylum Arthropoda; class Insecta; order Coleoptera; family Cerambycidae; genus Rutpela; species Rutpela maculata. The sequence continues at coordinate 80,592,541 of OW386286.2, read as the reverse complement.
CTGCAGTTGATATCAGGGACCTCTACACCCATTACGCCGCTTCGGTAGACCAAGGTGTTTATTACACCATCCTGACAGGCCACAATGAATCCCTCGGTCTCCGACTTAAGCCCAGCTGACCTTAAAAAGGCGAATGTCAGCCTAGTCGATTATTATTATATTATTATTAATAATTATTATTATTATTATCATGACTATTATTATTATTATTATTATTATTAATGTTATTCCGTTGAGAGGTTGAGGGGTAAATAGGAGTAAATAGGTAAATCAGGCAAGTAAGAGTCCATGAAGTTGGTATTTAGTATAAGAGAAGCTGAGGTCTCAAAAAATGTTTTGGCATTAACCACCCCCATGACCATCCCTGCCCCCACTTGTTATTAAAGGTGGTGAATAAAATAAAATTATGATTTAGTGTGTATACAATAACCAAATGCCTCAAAAATTGTTTTTACTTTGTCCACCCTCACCACAATAATTCAATATATCGGAGCATTATTATTATTATTATTATTGTTGCTGATACCTCGCAGTAGGTGAAATACTTATTGTTAAATAATATAACTAAGTATATTTACAGAAATGAAAAATATAGGTATTGCATTATGGTAGGAACTTTTAAATGTGGCCTGTAGAGACATTTCTCATATCAATATTCAATATATTAGTATTCGAATTCTGAACAACTTTCAAAATGTTCGCCTCTTCGTTTGTCAATCTATCCGTGTGTCATTTGTAGGCCTGTTCGGCTGTCCGTTCACACGTCCATCAGTTCGCAAGTCACGTTTCTTGTAAGCACAATAACTTAAGAAAGACAAATTCTATAGGAGTGTTTATAATGTAAGCTAGTGTTTGTTTGAGGAGGAACTATATTGTTTTTGAAAGAAATAGAACGGTAAATATAATAGTTATTAAACATTTTAATTTAAAAACTAAGCTGGCTTTATACGGAGATAATTCAAATAAAAGTTATAGCAGCTGTAATTGAAGTATTGACGTATTTTTAAAAAAACTGCGAAGATTATTGAATATAATGTTCAACAGCTATATAAATAATTCGATAAACTGGTGGAGAGTATAACTTTTATCTCCAGTTTTATATTTGAAAATTTGAAATAAATTATATCATAAATTTGTAACGTTATACCAAGTTTATATTAAATTTATCTGTGCTAATGGTGGATATTGAGCCAAATAAATAAATCAAAATAAATGGACATAACCAAGATTTATATCCGAAAGTTGTATGATTTACACTTTCTAACCATGAACTACTATACATTTTTCATAGAACATGTATTCCAGCTTACCGAGTTTCCATATTTTCCTCTACGTATTGCTGACCTATCTCTCAATTGCTAAAATGAAAGTTGTCTAAAACAACATTGGATCGCTGACGCCTAAAAGTGCTAGAGTTTTGTCTCGTCATTTATTCTTTTCGCAGCCTTTTATGGCGCTATGCGGTGGAGGGTGGCTACACTTTTTTTAATTTATCAATTTTAATCAATACAAACGCGGTAAATTCGTTAAGCAAAATTTCGTTTTATTACCTGCAAATTTAAAACAATTTCTCTCTAGCTTACATCTATTGCCTAGAATAAAACTGTCTATGATGCCATCCATCGTTATGATATATCAAAAGTGACTATTTGAAAGTGGTATTTTTGATTTTTTTATTCAGCAAATTAAGTAACTTTCATAAAGCGAATATTTAGTTATTAATATTATAATCATTTTTGTGGAAAAAAAAACCACTACAACATCCGTTTAAAAATAATTGCTAATAAAAATAGCCATCGATACCACATGACCAATTATACAGTACAAACATATTACATAAAAGAGTCATACTATATTACCTTAAAAATTGAAGAAGACTTAAAGCCAGCCTAGCGAAAAACCAAAGTTACTTATATTTCAGATGATAACCTGAGGTACGCATCTCAAGATCGAATGCCTTTTGCACTAGTGCACACTACCATAACCTGCCCGATGTCTGGCAAAAAATATCTCGAAAGCCCTAGGACTAAGCAAGCTCAAATTTTGCAGGTAGGTAGCCCTTACCTCAAAGAGGTGCATGCACTTTGGCGACAGGACTTCCTCCTGGGGTTAGGCGACGACCCGATTTACCTGTAATACTGAGCTTATGGGGTATCCTAAAGAATGTCAAATTTTAATTTTTATAAAGTGGCATTCACTTTCCATTTGGCCTGCCATCACTACTTCAATATTAGTGTAGTTGAAAAGCATAATGAGAGATAGGAATTAGTACTGTCGGTGGGAGAGTTTGGATATGCGTGTAAGTGTGTTTAATAGATTATTTTGTCACAGAAAATTGTGACCAAAGCACAAGCTCTAGATAAATTTCTCGCAACTCAACTTTTTTCTCAACATTACAGGTTTATCGTAGCCCTTTATAGAGGCAGTGAGCAGGAGAGCTTGGACCAGTTAAGAGTAGTCCGATACAATCAGAGCGTGACGAAACAGTTGGTGACAGCCTCCTTTGGTTTGGCAAGCCCCTCTGCCAACAAGTGCTGCCTGTGAACAACATTCGTTCCGCACTTTCTTCCAAGTGAGGGCGTTAGGAATAATATCCTGAGGACTTAATCTCTCGAAAAGCTCGCAGCACTCAACTAATATAATGTGTATGTGGTTTTTTTTTGTTTTTTTTGCAGGTCCAGCAAAGGCTATACGTCAATCTGGGGTTGGAAATCGGGACTCCAGGGCCTGGTTCCGGTTCCTACTACAAGGCAATCAGCTCCTGGTAGCCTGCTACGGCTAATTTCCTATGCCTGCAAGGCGGACTCCGGTGCCCGGTGCGAGTGCAGGAACTCTGGTCTGAACTGCAGTATCATGTGTAGGAGCTGTAAAGGATCTAGCTGCACAAACAGCCAGTCAGTGGATGTGGATGATGATCCGGACGACCCTACTTCCAAGTAAATCAATAATGTCAGTTGTTTTGCCGAATAAAGTAATTTTCTGAGTCTGACAAATTTCATTCAGTAAATTTTATAGAATATCAATAATATATAAACAGGACTTCACAACGTCTCATCAGCGCAGCCAGAGCAGTTCTACCAGGCGCATGATGGGCGCGGCTGCTGCGGAGCGACACTCGAAGTATCGTAGCTCCGTAACGAGTGACGCTACAGAGAAGGTAGACATACCAATGGAAAACCCAAAGTATGAAGAGAAATGTTTATTCGGGTACGTTTTCCCCTCCGAGTCTTCGCATTTATCCGCAATGGTGCCATTTCGGATTTTTTTTCAATTTTTGAAATTATGACAGCACTAGAACGGAAAATTATGAACAAAATATGCATGTAAGATCTGAAATACGAAGGATATGCTTCTCCGAAGCTTTTATGAACATTCTGACCCAAATCGGACCAGTAACAACCTTTCTGCTGCACTTTATAGCCAGCTCCTCAATTTCTGCGACTAAGGCCCTTGTTGCTCCTCAAAAACAGGGAAGCCGATGGGGGAGAGTAGGGCACTTTTTGGTACGTTTGGTAGCTTTACAATAACTAATTTCAGGTCAAGAACTGAAATTCCTGAGCTAATATTACAATTTCACAGAAATATAGGTAGGTATGTATTTCAATCTAGTTTAAAATTAAAAACTAATGTTTATTTTGTAAATACTGATTTTATATAGTACAAACTACTATAGATAGAAATGGTAAAATGTGAACGTTTTTTGATATTTTGAAGAGCTCTATCTTGAAAACTATTGTGTCTAGAGAAACCGTTCTGGTCTTAAATCGTCGCAAATTTACTATAGTTTACTCTACTTTAGAAATTTATAGAATTATTTAGGCTAGGGTACTCATATTAGGGTTAAAATTGACGAAAACCGAAACAAGGTTGAAAATATCGCGGTTTTTTTATGCCATAGTGATCTCGTTGCCGATTTTTAATATTTTCTTTAAAACGCCAAAATAAATCGATTTAAATAAAAAAAATAAAGGATATATTTTGTTAGAACAGAAGCCATATTTTTGCTTAAATGACTCGAGAATTAATCATATAAAACATATTAAAAAATCAGAACTACCCGATTTGATGTAAGGTGAATGTACAGATTAACTGGATTAATAGTGTTTTGTCAATAATTTTTTAAATTATATAGGGTTTTTTATATGGGTCAATGAAAATAAGTTTACTGGGGGTCAAATAAGGTCAGATTGTGTACCACTGCTTCTTATGGTATTTTGTCGAACATTTTATACCAATCATTATTAGCCAATCGGACACGTTTATTTTGTCATTGTTTCTGTGACAACCATCAAATTTTTTGGAAATCTTACTTACCCATGAGCACCTACCTATATGATTAATAAGTGGAAATTTCCCTGGTTTGACAGCAATGATTAGACAATGGCGTTTATATTATGAAAAATATTTTTATATTTAATTTGAATTAAATTAGTACAATTCTGGCTTACTATGACTCCTTACATCATTAACTAATTCCAAATGCTTTAAAAATTCCACTTGTACATCTTCTTTCCTCAGAAAATAAAGCACAGAGCCCTTTTATGACAAGACACTTGTGATTCCATTTCTAACTATTAGCGATTTTTTTAGGGGATATTATTTGTCACCACTCTAAATCACAGCAAATATCATTTCATCTTGGTTTCCCTTTACTGTAGTATAAAGATTGCATACGAAATAAATTATTATGACTAATATTAATTCGCTATATTATTTTTATGTGGCTAGAGATTAGGGAATATAAGAAATAAGTATACTAAACTTGTTTTAATTTTATTTCACTCTCATTATTCTTATAATTAATTATAATTTTGATCTAAAATTTTCTTACCGAATCTCTCTCGCTCTTGAATTAATAATCCGGAAACAATTCAAGCACTAGGGAGATTACAAGTGATAATTTTGTAAATTATGGTGATTTCGCAAAAGGGTCAATGAAAATAAATCGATTGAATTTAAATCGGGTCAGTTTGTGTTCCTTTGCTTTCCAAGGTGTTTTATTGACAATCTTTGCTATGTACGCAACCAGATCGATGTGGTTAAGTCCATTTTGGGGGTTAAATCTAGCCAGTTTGGGTTCCATTGCTTGCTATTTTGGATTATCAATATTTTTTTTATTACTTCCATATCGTAGAATTATGACAACGGAAAAAAATGTTTGTTCATATAGGCCTAGAATGAAACGCCAAGAGTTTAAGTTTCAACAAAAAAATAATCTGTCGGTCTATCTGTAACTTTTCTTGTGCGCAAACCTCTCAAAAATTTTTCACCCGCATGGCCACCCCATTATTAAAGGGGTTAAAAATAAAATTGTGATTTAGTGTGTGCACAAGAACCAAAGGCGTTACAATTTTTTTTTGATAGAGTCATCCCCCACTACCACCATTCACCATCACCTCCAGCCCCCCACTATAATATGACATCACCTTAAGGGTTATTGTGGGAGACGACTTCAAATATTATTATTATTAAAATTATAAGAACAATCACACAGCTTTGCAACAAAAAAAGAAGGTGAATGTGTGTGAACTTTTCTGAAGTATTTTGACGCGCTAAAGCCAATTTTGGATAGAAAAAAATTTCTATCGTATCAGTTTCCCTCTACCACCCCCATGAATCTCCTAAGAAAAGTTTTTACCACACTGGAAGGGTAGTAAAGGGTAGTAGCGGTTGAATGATCGGTAATGTCGACATCATTATATACCCATAACTTTACAATATAAACAAAATAAATCTGTTCAATGTAATTCAATGTAAGTAATTCAATGTAATTCAAGTAAGTAAAGTAAAGTACATAATTCAAAGTAGAGTAAATAATAAACTAACAAATTATAACAAAAATAAAACGGTCTTATGTAAGTAATGCCTAAAATTCAGCAACCCAAAGTTGAAATGAAAACACCTAAGCATGAAATGCTTGTCTTGCGATATTCCAAATCAACTGTAGGTTGAGCACTTTTTACTAAAAATTATACAAAAGAATATGAACAGAGTGAGGTAAAATTTGTAGAATAACAGACCAAAAAATAAACGATGAGGTATAACAATAACAGACGGCAGCACGAGGTTCTACAATGTTAGTTAGTATAGTATAGTTATACACTTGTAACAATCTGTGGATTTTAAACTAGTTTTTTTATAGGTATAAAATAGCTAAAGATCGATTTACACTTTTAATTCAGAGTTTTTTTTATAACGTTCTGATTTTGAATGATAAATTTTTTTATTTCAATTTTATATTTATTAAATTTTCTTAGACTTTTTAGATGGAGTGGTAATATGTTAAATAACTTTGGACCGAGATAGAAAACAAATCTTTGAGTATGGCTTTTCTTAACCCGCGGTATGGCTATAGATTTATTTTCTGTAAACCTAGTGTCATATCTATTATGGGCTGGTAAAGTGTTTTTGTTAAACATGTGTAGTAAGCAATGATAGATAAAGAGGTTCTTTATGTTAAATACGTCTGCTTCTTTGTATAACTCAGTGGAGGAATACATTTTTTTTTCTTTAGAATTATCTTTAGAATACAATTTTGTGATGTTTGTAAGATTTTCAGTACATTATTATAAAGTCCACCCCAAATGATAATACAATACCTACTTATTGACTCTACTAGTGATTTATATATTAGCATTAAATTATTCCTATCAAGTATGTATCTTAGAGTGAAAAACTTATGCGTAAGTTGTCTAATTTTTTTGTGATATAAGTTATGCTCCGTCTACTTATCCCCCTACTAAGGTTAAATAGCTCTACCCGGTTCTCGTGAATTTATTGGAGGCTGGCTGGGTCGTGGTTCGAAACTATTATTAATAACAGCAAAAGATTACTCAGGGCGCCAATAGCCAAACTACAAGGTAACTATGTGGTACGTGTCATTACTCAATGGCTATTCAGTGACCTCAACAATACATACGTTACCTTAAATTCACTGTCACAATGAAACAAAATATTCTACAATATAAACTGTATATTAGTGTAAATGACAACCAAGACAGTAAGTGTATAATAAACCCTTTAACGTAGTCGTAATAATTAAGTATTGCATGAACACGTAGAACACAGAAAACAGCTATTTTCTTTACAGTAACTTACATTTGGTACATGTGCTGAAGGCACGAAGGAAAATTCGTCGATTGTGAAAAGTGACTAGATATAAAAAGCTGAAGGCTAGAAAAAAATAGTAAAATGATGCTGAAGGCTAAAATTAAACATACAAGTATAGGTGAAATTTGAGTGTTGATATTACAATAATCACAGTGGTGATATACTCAAGGATAATATACTCTCACCACATCCGACAACCAAACCACTTCCTTCCATTTCACTCGCCTCCCATTTTCTTGACGCTACGTGACTACAGGAGTGAACTAAACTCCATGAAAGGATGTCAGCTGCTTCTCAGACGACTATTTCACTAACCAAAATTCTGGGGGTAGGTTCCAAGTAACAAGTTCCAGGGGAAAATCCTCAGGAGAAAATTTCAGGGCAAAAGCCTCAGGTGAAAATCCTCAGGAGAAAATCCTCAGGAGAAAAACTTCATAACTATTTATCCCAGGATGAAGTTTAACAGGTCTTTTGCGGCAAGACAAAAGCAACAGGCATTGACTAAAGTTGACCAACGACAGCCGCGAGTGCCGGTTTAACACAGTGCTTCCCCCTCTGGCAGTTTTGCACGCATTATTACCAACCGTTTGATCAAAACGGGTAATTACCCAATAAACATGAATTGGCTTAACGTATGATCCTTTAAACTCCCCATAACCCTAATAACGTTGGTATTAGTCGAAAATATTGGGTCAATATTAATGACGTTGAAACTTGTTACATTGCCGGTTTCTACACGACTTCACACATCACGGAGTACCTAACTAGTGAAACAACAGATGTGGCCCGGTGTATAATTAAATATTTTATGTACGCATATAATAGAAGAACTCTGCAGGCTGTGAGTGAGTGAATTGGAAGGGCATGGATGGAATCTGTAAATTGTAAACACAATTAAAGGTGGGTTTACCCACTAGATGGTTGAGTAAAAACATACTAGATGTACAGTCATCACATAGTTCATCTTCAACCGGTTCTCGGTGCATAATTCAAGCAATTAATAACATTGGCGGGTTTAAGACCCTCTAAGCTACACATAAATGGAGAATATAAAGCCATGTAGTGTTCAGGTTAAAGTGAACGCTACACTTACATGCTCATTCCATCTTAAATGATGGTCGAGCATTATTCCTAGGTATTTTATTTTATTAGTTTTTCTTCTTGATGACATAAATTGTTATGTATATATAGAATTTAATTTGTAGGTTGATCGTTAGCTACCAGCGTGAAAGTTAAAAATTTGCTTTTTTGTATATTTAAACTTAGTAAACTGTGATTTAGCCACTTAAAGATCAGAGCTAAACTTCCTTCCGCATTTCTATACACCTCGTCCCATGAGTTTTCCACAAACACAATTGCAGTATCATCAGCATATGATACTATATGGCCTTGAAAGTGTTTTAATTTTGTAATGCAGTTTATATATACGAGGAACAATACTGGACCCAGTACTGTCCCTTGTGGCACACCTATGGTGACAGTGAGAGGGTCGCTATATACGCCATCTATTTTTACACATTGCTTTCTGTCAGAGAAATAATCTTCTAAGAGACGTAATGTTGGACCACGTATACCATTTTTTTGAAGTCTGTCTAATAAGGTTTGGTGCGCCACGGTATCGAAGGCTTTTGCTAAATCGAGAAATACAGCCATGCATTTTTTTGAATTATCTAAATTTAATATAATTTCTTTTATTAGGTCCAGAACTGCGTGCTCTGTACTTGTATTTTTTTTTTGAAATCAAACTGTCTGTCTGTGATCACGTTATATCTGTCAAAAAATTCTACCAGCCTGTTTTTAAGAAATTTTTCAAATATCTTAGCAAAGTTGTTGATAACTGAAATAGGTCTGTAATTATTTAAATTTTTATAATCACCAGATTTATGCACGGGAGTTACACTTGACTCCTTCCATTGATGAGGTATAGACCCAGTTTTAATTGTTAAATTTATTATAGGTAGTAATGGTTTAGTGATATGTGAGTGCATGGATTTTATTAGTTTGACAGATATTCCGTCTGGTCCAGCAGACGAGTTATTTTTTAAACTACTGATTATTTCAATTATTTAATTTTTTGTTATCGGTTTAAGAAATATAGATGATTGAATTGAATGGTTTATTAAAACATCTTCATGCAAGTTATCAATTTTATCTATTTTTTGAGACATTTTTGTGCCAATATTTACGAAGTAATCGTTGAAGGTGTTAACTATTGTGATATTTCTATTCCTTCCATTTATTATGTTTATATTTTTAATTTGCTTACGCGTTGTCGTTGAATTTGATGCGCTATTTACTAGTTCCCAGACCTTTTTGCAGTTACCTTGTGCTTCAGCAAGTTGATTTTTATAATATTGATTTTTGACATTCTTTATTAGTTCATTTACCATGTTTCTATATTCTGTGTACTGCTTTTTCAGTTCAGGTGAATGGTTTTTTAACAATCTTTTTTTCAGGTAGTCGCGATGCGTAATTGAGTTTATTAATCCGTTTGTAATCCATGGCTTTAGTTTATAGAATTTATTTCTGACAGTTACAGATCTAAATGAGCTTTTTATTATAGTGTGAATTTTATTTATAAAAATGTTGTAACTAGTTTGAGCTTGGGTGCAATTTATTACTTCTGGCCAGGCTTCTTGCTCTAGTAAACTGTCTAATTTTTTAAAATCAATTTTGTTAATAACTTTATTCTTTAACACTGGCTGGTTAGTATTTTCTTCTTTGAATTCTAAAATGATTGAGGTGGTGTAGTGGTCGGTAATATCAGTTTCAATAACTATTGGTTTCATTTTAATGCAAAGATTTGAATGTTTATTCTGTCTAACAAATATATGGTCTATAATACTTTGAGAAGTTTCAGTTACTCTCGTACATGAGTTTATATATGATATATAGCCATTCTCTGTTAACATAAGTAATCATTTACATCTATTGAGTCTACGTCTAGCAAATTGGACATTAAATGTCGATCTATATAGAAAAATGCAGTTTTAGTCTCTCGAAGGACTCCTTAGGAAGGCAAAAACTCTCTCTCTCCTTAGTAAGGAGGTAGTGAGAGGTGGTAGGAGGTAGTGGGGGGGTGGAAGATTCAGATTTTGGTAATATCGGCATCATCATGTACCCATAACTTTACAAAATTAGTCTATTGGCTATCGATATAAGAAGGAAAATCTCATTCCTTCCTACGGGATAAAATTAGCTTCAGAGCGTCAAAATATTTCAGAAAAGTTTTTCATTTCATACGAATCAGATTTCCAAAATACAAACCACTTTAGAAATTATGTATATCACTTTAAAACACATTCTACTGCGAAAAGTATTACTCTAAAGAAATTTTATACGTAGAACAAAAAATGGCGACAAAATTTACAAGTAAAATAGATCTTATACCCATCCCCAGGGAATCTCCTAGTAAAAAAAACACCCAAATCGGTCATCCCTTTAAGAGTTATATTAATTATTATAATTGTTTGATCGGAACCTGAAAATAAATAAAAAAATTTAAGGCTCTTATTAAGAAATTTTATTAACAAAAATATGTACATTGTATGTAAGCAGAAATCTTTTTATGAAAATTTTGTAGTTTTAAATAGTTACTGATGACAATGTTATCATTAAAAACAGAAGAAACCAGTGGAATTCAAACTTTGTCGAATGACTTCTGCATTCTTCTTCCCAAGTTGCAACATCTACGCTTATTTCCTTCAAATTGCTTTTAAAATTATCGTATGAACAATCAAACGTACATCCATTTACTGTGAGTTCCTCAAGTATATCTGTACTATTTCTTTTATACAGCGAATTAATGTAATACCCACCATTCTTACTTCTGCGAAGTTCCCATAATACAGTAGATGCAAACTCAGGTGGCCAGTTATCAAACACTCCCATTCCACTCAAAACTGATGATATTGTTGTATCATGTGCTGACAGCATCAAAAACTTAGGAGTTTCGGCAACATTTTCGACTATATCATCAAAGTAGTTCGTGAGATAATTAAAAAAGGGGCCTACTTTCAGTCTCTGTAATTCTTTTGTGAAAGTAATAGTTGCAAAATCTAAACCAGCTAAATAAGCAAATTTTTTTTGGTCCAAATTGCCAGCCCACGCTGGTATATAAGAAGCATTATGATTTTGGTAAATATAGAAAACGCTGTAAAGGTCTCCGATTTCATACAAGGTAGTAACATTCCAACCCGTGTGATCAGCTATATAATCGAACATATCTTTGTACTCTATAGATATATTTTTAAAATATTCTGAGGACAATTCTTCGTCATATAATGTATCGTACTTGGAGCATTCTTTTTCCATCGCTAGGATTGCATCTTCCGTTGAAGAAGTTGTGTGAATAGGTATAGGTTCCCAAAGTAAATCTTCATTCCAAATTTGAGATGGTGGTGGTGGATAAAGACCAGCTAAATTCGAGGCTGCTGACGTTAATGTTCGATCTACGTCGGTGGATATGACTCGAATTTCCTCTGGTGAATATTCTTCAGAAAGAAAACCAGTGTAGCGTCTCCTGAACCATTGTCCTAGTTCATACTGACGTTCCTTTCCTTTCTAAAAATAATATTAGTATGATGAATCAGTTTTTTGGCAAAGTAAAAAAGAATTTATAGAACATGTGAAATACTTGGACATTGATACTGACACTTTCTACTAGTGCGAGGCGAGGAAGTTCATGCCTGGTTTATTATAAGGAATATGAAAAAAATGTTTTAAATAAAAGTTATGTTGCTTACTTTGTTGTCTATTTTTACTGTGAAATACACAGGGTGCTCCTTTAAAGCGGGCCAGCTCAAAGGTCGAATTTTTTAAATAAATAATACATTTTTACACCACTGATTCAGTGTAAATTTTTACATTCAGTACTTTTTTTTTCAAAATGCTGCGGCGTTGTCAAATTAATGATAGTAGAGAGAAAACATTTGGTAAGTGGAAAGACAAAGATTAGCTGAAATGTCTGAGAGGAGCGAACATTCATTTTTATATACAGGGGATTTTATACAGGGTTTTCTAATGGTGCACTCAGCATATTATTTCATCCTTTTTGACAACAATTTTATCCCTTAAAATTAGTTATAAGATAGATAGATATTTATTGTCCCATTATGTAAATATATTTTTGTACATATGGTAAGTCAAGATAATTTAGAAAATATTAAAATATATCCAAAAACACAATAGTCCAGTGCAATTAGTAACTATTAATGAAAAATGACGGAACCCAGCTATAGTGAATGGATTTGAATGATTTTTTTTTGTTAGATTTCTAATGCCATAAACTAAAAAGTTTACCCATTGAAAATTACCGCAATTTCGAAAATCCGTAAATTAAAAAATATAATAATAATTTTTTTACAAATCTCAACGACACATACAATTATCTGAATTTTTTAAAATTTCTTTTAAGAAAATAATGATTGTTATAGTTTTAGAGGTTGTTTATAAGGAATTTGTAAAAAAATGAAACTTTTAAAATTAGTTTGAAGATGGCAGAAGCTCCAAAAAGCGAAATAAATGAATAGTACAGTAAGTGAAGCTTTTAAATCCTAGCCCGAAAACGATGTAATGAATTTCATTTTTTTTTTCTTCAACATGCTTCATAAAGTATGTACTAAAAATTTATATTGTCATTTTTTCTGCTTTTTGGTTAGGGGTGGTTCCCACTCCTTCTTAGGGGGTGTCGCAAAAAAAAACAAAAAATACACATAATCTGATAGCAGAGCTGGATAATTCCTGATGAAAAAGTAATTAGCAATTACAACTCCCTTTTTTTTTTCATGTAATTGTAATTGTATTTAAGTACTTTTTTTTATTAAAGTAATTTGGAATTGTAATTGCAGGAAAATTGTTATAGAAATTGTAATTTGTAATTATATTATTTGAACTATCTAATTACAAATTACTTCTATAAGTACAATAACTTCAAGAACATGCGTATGTGGTTTAACAAACAAGAACAGACTTGCAGACTTGCGTAAATTTCCGTCTCTGGAAATCGCATCATCCTATTTGTTTCTATTTCATTTGAAGAAAAAACATTCTAATAACGACTCTAATAAATATTAAAACGCAATATTACACAACACTTTTAATTAAAATTTTTAACTAATTTTTAACTAATAGTCTGCTTTCGCTAGCGCAATATTTAGGGCCAGAGCTGGATTAGTAAAAAAAAAAAAATTATCGCCGTTCGGGGTATGCTCGACGGTATGCTGTAATTATTATATATTTTTTGCTCTTAGCCGGATACATAACACCACACAATTCTACATTACATTCATCAGATAAATATTTAATTTAGTTAATGGGATCAATATCGATACAGTTCTTTGTTATGATCATAGAACCATCTCGAATATGATTTGATCTCGAAAAGTAAGTTACAATGTCGTAGTTCTCAAAGTGTAAACAGTTTATATCGTTGTTAACCATCTGCACCAATGCTCTGATATATACATGATATCTATATTTTCGTTGATTAAAAATACCTCTAATAAATTTATTTTACTGATAATTCCTTGAACATTAATATGACTAAGAATTAAATTATTTCCGAAAAAACTGTTGTCTTTCTAGGTTATTATTGATACGAGTCAAGTCAATTATTGTACTATCCTCGTAGTTTTTTGGTGTGCTGCATGACGCGGTCCTCTCTAGGGCGGCATATTCATAACTAGCTTGCGAAGTACATATTTCTATTAATTACTTCCACTTCCAGTGGAAGTATAGTAACGACAAAAAAATTTTGAAAATTTTTATTGTTCAAGTAGGCTTAGAATGTCATGGAACGTCGAGATTTTAAGTTTGAGCGAAAAAAAATTTCTGTCTGTCGGTCTGTCTCTAAATTTTTTTGTGCTCACGATTACTCTGGAACCGTTTCAGATATTGACTTGAAATTTGGTGCACGTATGTATTTTAACGTGATCTGGAACTAGATTATAATTTCATCTTATTCCGTTGAAAGATTGGGGGTAATCTGGGGTAAATGGGGGTAAATAGAGAAATCAAGCAGGTAAGAGTCAAGAACCAAAAACTTCAAAATATTTTTTAGTTCATCCACTCCCACTACCACCCCCTATCACCACTACCGATGTGGGATATCGTTTTATGGGTTTTTGAGGAGGACGATTTCAAATATTACATTATTAAAGTTCCATAAACTATTATTTCCACATTTTTTCGTTGTTATAGACTTGGATGGAATATCTGGATGTGGAAGTAGTGATTCCTTGGGCAGCAGTTTTTTGAATAATTTATATATGCTGCATGTTCTGATGTCCCGTTTTCCGAATTTGAAGACATATTGTTTATTCGTCGATTCTGTATCAATTCACTTATATGTTTTAAAATGAAATATTTCACCATTGTTTAGCGTATGACTGTTTTTAAGGAAGTTGCGGTTACTTAAATACCTCTTACACTCAATTATTTATTTATTAGTAACTTTTAAGTTAAAAAGCTCTTGATTAAAAATATATATGTTATTATCAAATTTAAAATGAATTAATTGTCTGTAGGGCTCGGTCATCAAGCACTTTATTACTGTTTTTACATTTATTTAATATGTAAATATATTCGTTTAAAGTTTGTTCCACTGAATTACAACAAAAAATGCTACTTTATCCACTTGTGTAAATTACGATTTTTTACGACTTTTTCATTATTTTTAGTGTGGAATATTTATGGTAATATTGAAAGAAAGCAACATTACTTCACACTTATGTATAGCCGGATTCATAACCGCATTGAAAACAAGTGAACAATTGATATTCGTTTTAGGCCTCTAAACCAGAAAGGCTCGTGCTTCTCGGTGAACCGTTGGGTGCACAGTCGAACTTCGAATTTATCGGTCTGTGTATTAGAGACGGTATCAAGTTTCTGTTTACCGAAAACACCAATTTTAAATTTCTACTAATACTGTGGGCATTGTAATGCACAAAAATTTGAAGTACATCTCTGCAGTAGTCTTATCAGCATGAAATTGAATTTGATATCTTATGGACAGTTTTTCAGCCTTTCTCATGTGCATTGTAAGAATGGAATTTAAATGGAATATAATATAAATGAAAAATAACTAGTAACTGAAATATAACTATAATATGCACCATTCTTAAGATACAGGTGGCTAAAACTAAACTTTTATTCAAGGCTGTGTTACCAAGGTCAAATATGCGTTCGTTAATTCGTCATTTTGTAATTATTTCGGGGAAAGTATTCTTAAAAACGAATCAACAGAATTCAGATTTGATTTAATTATTGAAACTAGTTAACTTAAATCTGTTACGTACCATATCTTATATTTGAATACTAAATGAAATTAAGTTTCCAAAGTTTTTTCCTCTGAATTATTAAACGTGAACGTACCCGTCAATCGTCCGTAATTCATCTATAATGATTTTATATTTTTTAATGGAACTCAAATATTCAAATAAAATGTGATACGTAATAGAATAAATATATTTAGCGTAAAACAAAGTTAAAAATCCGCATAACATTTGCTACAATAAAAGGTTACTTGCTTAGAAAAATTTGACGAAATATACCAATATTAGTTTTACGTTTTGCTAGTAGATGCCGCGACAGAAGTCGTTCGAAGTGGTAACACTGCTATAATAATACTAGAAAGACAGTATGAGCAGGGTCGGACTTATTTTTCATTTCTCCAGTGTTTGAAATAGATTTTAAAATAATTTTAATTTACTTACCGATTGAATTGTCCACATTATCTATTACTGATCACGTTTTTAAGATCGTTTAATTTATCTTTATTAAGTACATATACTTACTACAATACAAAGAGAATTGCCAATGGCTATTTATGCACGGCTTTTTTTCTCAGGCCAGGGGCGGAGAAATCCAAAAAAAAATTTAATGAGCCGGGGGGAGAAATCCAAGAAAAATTTTTTTTGTCCGAAAAAATTTTTGAAGAACGGGGGGGATGAAATCCAAGAAAAAAATTTTTTTCTGCAGTAATTTTGCGCCCCCAGAAGCATGCGCCCGCGTGCGGAGCCCTCATCGCATGCCCGTTAGGCGCGGACCTGTCTCAGGCTGTACGTAAAAACAAAGTAGCCATTACGATTTTTTATGATTACAATTTTTTAATAGTAAAATTGCTACACGAAGTTGTATTCTTTATATTAGAGCATATAATTTCAGCCTTACTGCACAAATCCAGAATTTTTTTACTTTCTATTATTTTTTCTGAAGTTCTACATTTCTTGTTTATTCTACATTTTCAATAACTTTTTGTTAGTAGTTTTGCTAATAACTTATTATTATATCTAACAAAATATCATTACTATAAAAAGTGATTACAATTATATCAAAGAACTAAATTTACCTATTTTTAATTCCGATTATGAAGAATCAATGTCACAAGGGATACAAAAGAATTATAATATTGTGGTATATGGACAAACTATCTCTGCACACACTCTTTTAGTGTATATAATCAATAATTATTTTGAAAGAGTAAAATGTCTCTTTTATTTCCCGAAGGAGAGCTCAAATTGTCTCTGGGACTGACACTTTAGTATTTGAAAATGATAATTAAACTTGCAGTACAAAAATATTGTTTCTAAGTGAATGTTCAAAATTTTTTATTGCATTCTGATATGAATGTTTATGAGGGTGTAAAAAAAAATCTGCATTGTTCACTATAATTTGTTTCTTTATTAAATAAATAACTGTAAATACTTGTACTTATATTACACACAAACCTAAACAAAATGTTCATTTCCTGGTGTTCAAAGTAATTTTATTGGTCAAACTAGTTAGATCAAAAAGTATAAGGGTATGAACATGCTGAAGATCAGTGGCGGCTGGTGAAATTTCAATATTTTTTTCTCGTCTGTGGCGCATGGGACCTATACGAAATATGAGAAATACATCTAGAGAAGCACTTCTCTAATGACCTCTAAAAAATATTGAAAAAGCATCTTGCGAAAAATTTTTTGAAAATTTGGTAGCCTCCCCGTTTTTTATTTTCCATTTCTGTCATGCATTTGACTTTTCATAAAAATACAACAATACGTTTTGGAGTTTATGAAAATATTTTCATTATTAACTGAAATACTGAAATTTTGTAATTTACAATTTGACAAATTTCAATTCGTTGTACCTCAGTTAGTAATGAAAATATTTTCATAAACTCCAAAAAGTATTGTTGTATTTTTATGAAAAGTCAAATGCATATGACAAAAACAAAAAATAATAAACAGAAGTCCCTAGACCCAGGGGAGGTTACCGAATTTTCAAAATTTTTTTAGCAAACTGCCTTTTCAATATTTTTTAGGGGTCATTAGAGAAGTGCTTCTCTAGAAAAAAATATTGAAATTTCAACAGCCCGTAATACAATAAAATGTTTTTTGTGTCACGAAAACACGTCAAATTTAATCCAACGATAATTGAATTTATTACTGTTAGATACCATGAATTATTTAATTATTTACGAACATCAAATCCTATTTCAAAAGTTACAAAATAGAATAGGAGCTGTTGGTGCTTAATAATTTTTTAATTCACTTAATTCACTATTGTAAATCTAGTCGACTATTTTCGATACTGTCCGTACGGCAAAGATCTAAAACATCTTTGCCGTACGGCCCTGTAACACTTCTGTTGCCAACAACAAATAAGTAAATCTCAACTCATGACTAGAAAATTGCATGGTTCCTGTTTTACTGGCAGAACCATTAGTTCGCTATTTCTATATAAGAATTGACTGTGGCGTGCAAACGCAGCCTTAATATCTGACTACAGATGGAAGTTCCTCTTTTAAATTTGGCCCTATTAACAATTTTCAATTATTTTTTTATTCTAGACATTTTTATTAAGAGGTCAATCTAGAGACCTTTGAAAAGAACAATTTTCGGTCTATTTAGAAATAAACCCTACAAACATATTTTTAAATGTTAATCTTAAGAATGATGTGTTTTACTTCTTATCGCATTGCAACTTTTAGTGTATTATAATATGTACTACTAGCCAACCATCCTAAGTTGGCAAGTAGCCGCGCAGAGAGAGAAGAAATATCGTCACTGTTGGACAGAGACAAACAAGCTTTTTAAGCTTCTTAAGCTCCTTAAGCTAGCTAGTTAGCCAGCTAGCTGAAGAAGCATTTTTGTCTCTGTCCAACAGTGACGATATTTCATCTCTCACTACGCAGCTACTTGCCAACTTAGGATGGTTGACTAGTAAATAGATACAAATTTTCATTATGTTATAATACAAGGTATTTCGAAAAGATTGGGACAACGCTTAGCCGTAGATTCTTGACATCAAAACAAGTCGA
The DNA here is from genome assembly GCA_936432065.2 of Rutpela maculata. Lineage (NCBI taxonomy): Eukaryota > Metazoa > Arthropoda > Insecta > Coleoptera > Cerambycidae > Rutpela > Rutpela maculata. Next base: position 80,574,129 of record OW386286.2, on the reverse strand, counting down.
TTTAACTCAAAAAGTAGTGGCCTAACTCTTTTCGTTTTCAAGATAAAGAGTGGTAAAGTAAAAAAATTGTATTCATAATTTGTCTCTATCTTGGAGACTATTGTATCTACTTCAAAGTTAGTAACATGTTTTCCGGGTCGCTAATTACAATGGTGATATTGCCGATGCCATATTTTGTAGATGGCGCTAATTACTGGATTTACGTGACACTTTAAGCTATAACTTTTGGACATCGTCTTCTATTATAATCGAAACGCAATTTAGTTTCCTAAAGAAAAGGTGTGCTTGTTTAAACGCGATAAAATGCATGCTTTCAGAGAAATACGCGATTTACAACTTTATCACACACCAGTTCGAAGAAATTCAATTGTACCTCAATGCGGTTTCTTATCTAGTAGGTGTACGTCAAGTATGATGTCTTGAAACGTATAACATTCTCCAAGATAGAGACAAAATACGAATACAATTTTTTTATTATACCACTTTGTATCTTGAAAACGAAAAGAGTTAGACCGCTACTTTTCCGGTTAAATCGACTTGTTTTGATGTCAAGAATCTACGCTAAAGGCTGTCCCAATCTTTTCAAAACACCCGGGGTGTTTAATTTCTTCGAATTGTTGTGTGACAAAGTTGTAAATCGCGTATTTCTCTGAAGGGGTGCATTTTATCTCGTTTAAACAAGTACATTTTTTTTTTTAGGAAACTAAATTCCGTTTCGATTACAATAGAAGACGATGTCCAAAACCTAACCTCAAAAGAGTTATGGCTTAAAGTGTCACATAAAAGCACTGTAACTAGCGCCATCTATAAAATATGACATCGGCAATATCACCATTATAATTAGCGACCTGAAAAACATGCCATTACTAACTTTGAAGTCTCCAAGATAGAGACAAATTACGAATGCAATTTTTTTACTTTACCACCCTTTATCTTGAAAACGAAAAGAGTTAGACTACTACTTTTTGGGTTAAATCGACTTGTTTTGATGTCAAGTATCTACGGCTAAGCGTTGTCCCAATCTTTTCGAAACACCCTGTACAGTATGGGTAATATATACTCACATTTACTAACTGACCGAATCCCTCTGGCCAGTAGGAAATATCATAGTAAGGATCAGTCGGGTAGGACGTTATTGGAGTTCTATCGCCATGCCTGAATAACTGAAACAATAGGTACATAACATAACATCGTACTTAGTAATATTACAATATGAACATTGCAACCTTCCTGTTTTATAAAGCTGGAAAAAATAAGGAAAAATAGCTATATGTGTATTAAGAGCGCAGTCTTTCATTGTCGCTCGAGTAAGTTGTCAGAGTCGTGAGGAACAATGACACTTTGCGCTTAAATCAGTAGCTAATAGGGAACGTGAGCTGAGTTTAGACCGTCGTGAGACAGGTTAATTTTACCCTACTTATGAGTCGTCGTTGCGATAGTAATCCTGCTCAGTACGAGAGGAATCGCAGGTTCGGACATTTGGTTCACGCACTCGCTCGAGTGGGCGGTAGTCCGAAGCTACAGTCCGTGGTATTATGCCGGAATGCCTCTAATGAAGTATCCTTTCAAGTCGAAGGTGGCAACGATATCTCTTGGAGTTTCGAGAGTCGAAAGGCTCAAAACAATGTGACTTTACTAGACGGTTCGCCATAAGGTAAAAACACACTAGGCGGTTTTCGCCGAGTCGGCAGCCGAATCGGCAGCCGCCTGTTAACAACACGCACGAAGCGGTTTAACTAGTTGTCGCAGAAATCGTCAAAATACAACGTTGTTAGTTCAGTATTACAGCTAGGAGGAAGAATTAATTCTGTTGGGTTTAAGTATTTGTAAACAGATTTGATTTGGCAAGCACGCATCAAATTTACAACTGAAACACGCAGCCTCGTGTGTGCGTTTCTATGATTTAGTATAGAACCATGTGCCGACTCGTCTGCCGAGTCGGCAGCCGACTCGGCAGCCGCCTGTAACAACACACACGAAGCGGTTTAACTAGTTGTCGCAGAAAGCATCAAAATACAACGTTGTCAGTTCAGTAGTACAGCTAGGAGGAAGAATTAATTCTGTTGGGTTTATTATATTGTCAATCAAAAAAAAGAAAAAATAGGCGTATGTGGGAACATCTAATTGTTAAGGAACGCCAGACAAAAAGTCTATATAATACCTGTCACCCATTCTTGTCTGTTATTTCACGCAAAGTATTTGTAAACAGATTTAATAGGGTTTTCCCAGAAAAAAAAATTATTGCTGAAATACTTGATTCACGTAAAAAAATGATTTATGGCATATTTATTATCTTTTTAATTTTACTAATAGGAACTAAAAAAAAACTTAAAGTTTGAAAAATATTGGGTTCATTTTAAACAGCCATAAATTAGCGCGTTGTGACGTCAACGCCCTGAAATCCAATAAAAAGTCGGCATAAGATAGCCGTGAAAAATATAAAACATAACCTCTATTTATTGACAGCACTTTTTAATTATTATGAGTTGTAATGGATTATCAAAATGCCTAAAAAAGCTTGTTTTGTACCTTTGTGTAATAATACTAGTGAAAATGCTCCCTCAATATTATTTTTGACAGTACCACTAAATATTGAAAGACGAAAAAAGTGGTTTTCTGCTGTAAAATCTAAACAAATATTTCATCTGGTAAAAAGATTTGTTATAAAAATTCATCATTTCAAAGTCTACTTTAGGTAAATTATCAGCAGCACCTTTAACATATCCCTCTTCCACTTTACTCCTTTTGATCGTAGAATTAATAAAACATAAACCAGAAACTGATAAAATATTTTCACTCCAAACAATCCAAATATCAAAATATAAATAAAGTTTTAGGTTAATCATCTGATGTGAACTGTCAATGCAGACGCGGGTGAAGGTTAAGCTTAAACTACAAAATATCAATGTCCGACGCTTTTACGAATAACTTGTGTGGTATTTTTCTGGATTCTGATTGGCCAATATTTATAAGTCCACTGCTTTAGACCAATCACAGTACAAACAATAAAAGAGAAAATTCTGAGGAATTTTAGAGGAAAGCTTCCTTTAACACACAGTTAGAATCTATTACCAATTAATTATATCCATAATCTCATGGGTTTTCCGGGCAGATACGTCATTCTGGCGCGTAAAAATGCCCGTTTTAAAAAGCCCTGAAATTATCAGCAAGTTGTTTTAACGATATTTTCTTAGAAGTAATTCTTATTAAAGAAGTAAATTGTTGTAAATTAATAGAATGTTTTATTATATCATTTTCACGACATAAAATGTAAAAATAAAATTAATGGGAAAACCCTATTTGGCAAGCACGCATCAAATTTACAACTGAAACACGCAGCCTCGTGTGTGCGGTTACCTGTAATACCCATATACGAGAGGACGAGCGTCAACGCCCCTCAATGAGCGGCCCATGGTCCAGACGATGTGCCGAGGCGTGTCGCCTAAGATCAAAATCACGTATGTGCGTTTCTATGATTTAGTATAGAACCATGTGCCGAGTCGTCTGCCGAGTCGGCTGCCGACTCGGCGAGAAACGCCTAGTGTGTTTTTACCCTAAGATTATTTTTGTCTTTGATCATTTGAAAATAAGAAAATGAAGGAAATTAACTAAAATAAATAAAATAAATGAACTAAATAATATTTTCTAAAACATGTAAAAACATAAACAAAAAATAAATAAATAATGAAAATTTTACAATCATTTGATAAGAATAATGATTGAGACACTTATTTATTCTGACAGATGTTTAAAATGTAATAACAATTTAGGGCAGACTTTGTGGAATTATTCAAAAAGATAACACATTTTTTTAAAAAGGATAAGTAAGTTTAACTTACCACAACAACCGATACAAGTTCATCGTCTTCTACTGCTGCATTGATGACAAATATATTTTTACAATTACAGCTTATAAAAAGTATACTTAAAAACGTTAAACTAACCAAGCTTCTGATCATCTTCAGGTAATTACCAGGAAGAGACCAAGTACAAACTAATAAGAAATTTCTTATTGATTAGTCGCATTAAATCAATTACTGATTATCACATTTAATTGTATTATCTATATACATAATTGTTTTGATATCTTTGACGTATTTTCATACAAGGTTAACTGTTCTTCCTTTTTGTAAGTAAACCTTACAGAAAGGCTACACAGTGAAAATGGTGTATGGCATTTTATTTCAATTGTAAAAAATCTCTCCAAATAAAATTGGCCTTAAAAAAGTGATAGGAACAATTTCAGCAAAGAAATAGTATGGTAAAGCTGACAGTCAGTCATTGGCACTTTAAACACCTTCATGCATGTCTTCGACTGTTCAAGAATAATAGTAAAGTTTATTCATATACTGATAGCAGTATTAGTCGCAGAAATAAGACAGGTTCCATAATTTTTCATTTCTTTATATACATTTTAATCATGTTTCTTGGCATTTAATATCAAATATGTACATAAGTACTTATTTCTATAGTTATTGGCAGTGTAACTACAGTCATTGTCATACAGTGTGTGTAGTGGCGGGCTAGGCATAGGGAGTAAGAATTGCAACATCGCGTGTGCCAGCTGGCTCAAATGATATAACTGTGAATGGGGATGCTTCAGTGATCTAGCGCCGACTCTTTAATCTATGCCGCCGTGGGGCGTCGGGCGAATTTGCTGTTACCAGGGTTGTCATATCTCTCGCGCTACGTGGAAGTACATGCCCAGTCCTCAATTACACGCACTGTATCATCACACATTAGTACTGTATTTCGGAACAATATTTAAATATTTTTTTATTAAAATACGTTATGATTTGCGGTACTTAATTACAAGTAAAAGTTGCTGTCGAGCGTGGCTGATTACGATTATCTATTTAATTGACATGTTGCTAGAATATATCACAAAATATTTTTTTTTAATAAGAGACAGCAAAGAGCTCGCGACGCCCCTCATGCCCTAGCGCGCTCCTGGTGACGCATTGTCACCAGTTAGCCTTATGGATAATCCGGAACTGTACTTCATTTGTGGAAAAAAATTCTGAACAGATTGGGTTTGTTTCTACATTTTGTGTGAAAATCAGAAATTGTGTATTTTTTATGTCAATTTTGTAAATCATTTTGAATAAGATGTGTGGTAATACATTAAATGGAATTAGTTTCACACAATTTATTAATTTGAAATTTAATTTGTCCATTCTTTTGTGTCAATAACTACTTAATTTACACAATGTATACACTCCTGTTAAAGCTGTTACCCTGTTCTTTATAATTCATGAGATGTAATTATCAAATGAACATGGTAAGTTCTCTATGTACTGGGTGTCCCACCGAGAACTGTATTTTCAATTTTAAATAGCTACATAGGGAAAAGGGGAATTTAATACTACATAATTTAATGCAAAAAAATACAAGGTGTTCCATTTGATTTAAACAAGTTTTCGCGATTTGAAGCTAACAAAATATAACGTAAAAAAATGAACAATAATTGGTATATGTATTATTATTGAATTTCTTTAAACTGTAGAGAGTAGCTTGCCTTATGGTCTTTCTGCAAGACAAAAAGCAAATGAGGATCTTCTACGTGAAAAAAATTATGACGTTACTGCAAACCATTATACCCCTATCAAATCTTTTATAAAATGTCAAATATCTCTGAGACGGCTGGGTTTGGGGATAGAGTATGCTACAACATTTTAACGTATACATATGCATATGGTCACCTTGTATAATCTAATGTCTGTAATTTATCAGTTTATCTTATCGTAATAATTAATTATTAAATCAGATACAATATTTATCACTGTAGCGGATGCAAAGTTGAACATAATTATTTACTTAGGAGTTATTTTGATAAAATATGAAGTAAATATAGACAGCAAAATCATTATCCTGGAGGGGGTAGGAATCTCGTTGTGACGTTGTCTCTGAAGTAGTTTCCACATGAACACTACACTCGAATACTGTAACTTGATGCGCATTTCGTCAATCATGTGGATATCATCTGGAGGTGATTAAAATTTCAATTTCACTTGTTCCTGTTTCGCTCATTTTCCTTTGGTAATTTCGTCATCTTATCTAGCTGGAAAACAATCTATAGTTTATAGTGAGTTTAGGTCTGTCGAATACTTGACAACATATGATGTTCCGCAAAGATCAATTCTCGGGCCTTTGCTATTTAACCCATTCGTAAATGATACCTTGGAATTTATTCAAGCTCTCCAACATATAATAATAATAATAATAATAATATTGTCTTTATTAAGCAACTAGCAATTACAATAAAGCTATAAAAAAATAGTGTACACAAACAAATTGGTATATTACGCTAGTTAACTTAAGAGGCGAAGTTCAGTTCTTCGCAGCTTACTAAGCTACGAAATCCTAATAGTAAGGTAAGTTTAAATCTGTATAAGTGCATATGTCTATGTATCTCTTACGTAACAAAACTCGTACCTACTAAACTTAATTATAGTATAGAGAACGAGGTCTCTCAAAGATCCGAGGCATGCAAGGATATAGGGCGGCCGTACACGAGCCACATTTTGCAGTTGAAGTAACCACGAATTTGTGGTCAAGTCGACTGCAACTTTCGGTTGACCCGACCATATCCTGACTACTTTTATGTGGTTGACTTGTGGTCGTATCAACTACCCTCATAGTCGAGGCGACTACAATCCGACCACAAAACATACAAAATAGGAATATCAATTCTAAATATGTATATCGCAGAAGAAGCGCTGCTACTTCTTATTTTGAGGACAAGAAGAAGGCGTAAAAAAGCTAGTTTCTCGACGACAATAAAGAAATATTTATAATTTATTTGGAAAACACAAGCAGGACGAAAATATTTGTTTAAATTATTTTACAGATTATTTTAGAGCGTCAATTAGTTTCTGGCATTGTTTTTACTAAGAGAGACATTTTGTCCCTCCTCTATAAATAATGTCCACTAACGAAATGAGTTCCACGCATCACGGCGAGTACTAACACAAGATTATGGTCTACAGAAGGGGACTACAGATGCCTGTTTCGATTTCCATAGACTCCCGTGTATGTGTGGTACAGTACTTCTTATGGTGGGCCTCAGTTCGCCGGGACGCGACTGCAATTTTGTGGTCGATCCGACTGCAAAACTTTTCTCATGTACTGCCGCCCTTAGGAGTAATTTTTAATACAGAACTTTTCTTAGTACCTCACATAAATAACATAAATCTAGGGTCTTTTAAATCTTTGGGGTTTCTGTTCAAAGCAAGCAAAGCGTTTACTAATGCTAATATTAAATATACTGTTACGTGTTCACACCCCTATTGTAAACACCCAGTAATTTATTAACTTACGTACTAAATACAACAAATAATTACTTTACTAATATAACACTGAGTACTATACTTCACTGATTCTGGAAAATTCTAGCAGTTCTCTAGACGTTTCTAGATATGGCGTCTTCTCTAGGACAATAGGCTCATTTAGCACTTTTTTTATTTGATTATCGGAAAGATCTTATAATTTTAAGACCCTGTGCAAAAAATTAGAATTTTGTGAGACCTGTAAATCGTCTAAAAAAAATCATAAAAATGGACCGCACCCGCCTTGTCAGTATCGACCGTGACGTCACTTAATAGGAACCCGCTAGCCGAAGCGGCTAGCTGCAGCGCGTTATTATAGTTTCACAATATTAAAAATCGTTAACTCAAGCAGTATGTTTTGAAACTTATGCGTGTTTGTGAAGAATTTCAGTTTATCAACTATTTTCACCGATTGATATTACTATTCTCTGACGTTACGATGTTGGTCGCACCGCGCTACCAATTCCCTTTTTAGAAGTCGTATATTTCGAAAACCACATATCAGATTCATATGAAGTTTTCAATATCGTCTAATTTTAAGTAATACTTTATCCACAAGAAGTAACAACTACTAAATGAAATTCATTAAATGAGCCCTGTTCGGGTTTCATTATTATTATTAAATTGTTTTCATTTAGTTTATTAGTCTAGCGCGTTCTCATCGGTAGATGTCCCTCCTACCTTTAAATGACCTTTTTTATACTGACCCCGTGTGGGAGCAAAAAAGGCCCATATTTATTCGATTAGTATACGCTGCCACGAGTTTGTCAATTAATTTGCATTAAATTATTTTTAATTTTCTCTTGTGTTTTTCCGCCTATTTTTATTATTGATGGTGAATATTTCACGTGCTTTTCATTGTCGTTATTCAAGAGTGTGTGAAGTTAAAAGAAGTCTGGACCAGGAGCTCCGAGAAGTACAGAGGATTCCGCTAAGACACGATTAGCACGTGTAAGTCCTTTAAGTCATATTTATTAAATTTAAAATAATACAGTCTGCTTTCTCAAACCACGGATCGGCTATCGGAGCCGTAACAAGCTCATTGCCGAACTAGCCAATAACTGTTCACTTATCCATATTACTTGTAGAAAACTCACATAGATGTCTCTGGGGGTAACATGTAACAATACTTTATTTTGGTTTTGTCTGGCCTAAACTTGCATACACGTCACACGTCTGGAAATCTTATTATTTGGCTCATATTAATAGTCGAGAAAGAGTATATAGGCAATTTGTAAAATTATTATGATCAAGAGTGATGGAATGTAGCCATCCGTTGTATTATAACAGCCAGGGACCATAACCGAACCGAAACCGTAACCGAAAACCGCACAGAAATTACGGATTCTTTCTAACCGTAACCGAAACCGAAAACAGAAATGAGAGATTCTGGAAAACCGAAATCGTATCCGAAAACCGGATTGGCGCTGCTTTGAAAACCGAAACCGTAACCGCAAATGGTGTACGTTAGGTAACCGTAACCGAAACCGAGCCGAAATAAATTTCATTTTGAGTCCCTGCAAGCATTAATTTAATTTTAACCGAAACCTTAACCGAAAACCGCACCGTAAATACGAATTTTCCCTAACCGTAACCGAAACTGAAAACCGAAATGAGAGATTCTGAAAACCGTAACCGTAACCGAAAACCAAATTAACGCTGCTCTGAAAACCGAAATCGTAATCGAAAACCGAAAATGGTGTACGTGAGTTAACCGTAACCGAAACCGAACCGAAATAAATTTCGGTTTAGGTCCCTGATAACAGCCAAATCTTTTAAATAGATTTTCTATTATAATCTAATACATCACAAGATTGATTGCAAAGAATTTAAAAATAAACTACGGTGTTAAACAAGGCTTAACCACTCGAATCAAGGGAAGTTTTGTCACTTCACTCCACGCACCAACAAACTCAAATTTTCTCATTATTATTTTTACTTACAACAATAATATAATAAATTTGATATTTTTAACTGCATTGTTAATTCCACCAAGAATGTAGACCGAGAGACGACCAAATGAAACTCTACGTCATCGAACATCTGATTAAATTATTATGAATTCGAAGAAGTATATACCAAGAAACAGTAAACCGTTGATCTGCTTGATCATATCCTGGCAAGAGGCCTTTAACTAAGCTAATCAGCTTTTTTAATTAGCTTAATTAGAGGCCTGCCGCCAGGATGCGCCTATATAGAAAGACAATATAGTATTTATTGCTACATATTCCTCCGAATCTAACACGAATTGTTAGGATGTTCTATTATGTAGGTGAAATATTGAAACTGCGTTAAATGGTTTTGTGGGGCTGCCTGCCGAGCATTCCGCCAAGGTGAGGCAAGGCACACCGAGATAATTTTAAACAATTAATATTTTTCTACAATCCATATAAATTTTAGCCGGATGTTTTGTAATGTTGCAAACATAACCTTCTTGGTGCTCCGTATTTAGCTTAATTAAAAACCTCCCATCAGGACATGCTTAGACAGACCAACGGTTTAATGTCTTTTGGTATATATTTTTTCAAATTTATTATGAATAAATCGGATGTTCGATTACGTAGGATTTCATATGGTCGTCCCTCGTACTAATTTCAATATTGTGTTTGTCTTATATATGCATTTTTCAGATTTTCTATTTTATATTGCAACCAATCCTGCTTAGTCCAGTCAATGAAAGAGTTGTAAAAAACATTTTGGAGGGGATAATTTTTTTTCTTCGGGAATGTGTGGGGGGTAATCAGGAGGTAAACATACTAAAAGTCCCCGCCCCTAGCCCCGCCGCTTCAGTAGGAGAGGGTGGTGGAAAGGTTCCTTTTTTCGATTCTTCGCTTATAACTCGGAAACGATGCGTCGTACGAAAAAAGGTAATCTATGCAAAATTAAACGTAGTTAAATTTCCCACAAGAACGTTTATATTCATTTTCTTCCTATGTGTTATATTTTACGAGATATTCGCCAGCGAAAATCGATGATTAATAAAAAAAAATCAATTGTGTACCTTGAATATTTCTATCAAAGCGGTTTACCGTGGTCTGCTAATAAATCACAGTCACTAAACAATCTTTATTTTACAACACTGGACGTATTTACTAACGTAATATTTTGTCGGAATCTATATATTTCCTTAAATATACAGTGTGACTCACTTAAAATGAAGATACCTTTATAACTTTTTCATTTTGTTTCCGATTTGAATCAAATTTTACTCAAGTATAGAACAGATTAGGATCTACTTATGACCAGAAAATCATTTACCTGCTATAAAGGCAAAGCTACCTGCGGTACCAAAATATGAGGAAAAAGATTAAAAATCATAATGATTTTTAATCTTACGAACGATGAATTTTACGTAGCCACCACAAATTGCGGAAACTGAGAACCCCTTTGCCAGATGAGCTTATGTTGAAGATATCCCCCATCAATAATCAAATCAAATTTTGGTGTATATACGTTTGTGGCGCCGATCGGATGCATTTTTTAGAATTTCTGACATTCAAAATGTTTTATTTTTTTCAGCATATTTTGGTACCGCAGGTGGCTTTGCCTTTATAGCAGGTGAATGATTTTCTGGTCGTAAGTAGATCCTAATTTGTTCTATACTTGAGTAAAATTTGATTCAAATCGGAAACAAAATGAAAAAGTTATAAGGGTATCTTCATTTTAAGTGAGTCACACTGTATATTTAAGGAAATGTATAGATGTCGACAAAAGATTACGTTAGTAAATACGTCCAGTGTTGTAAAATAAAGATTGTTTTGTGGCTGTGATTTATTAGCAGACCACGGTAAACCGCTTTGATAGAAATATACAAGGTACATAATTGATTTTTTTTTATCAATTTTCGCTGGCGAACATCTCGTAAACTATAACACATAGGAAGAAAATGAATATAAACATTCTTGTGGAAAATTTAATTACGTTTAATTTTGCATAGATTACCTTTTCCCATACAACGCATCGTTTCCGGTGTGAAGAATCGAAAAAAGGAACCTTTCCACCGCCCTCCCCCCTGAAGCGGCGGGGCTAGGGGCGGGGACTTTTAGTATGTTTACCTCCTGACTACTCCCAACACAACCCTGAAGAGAAAAATTCTCCCCTCCAAAATATTCTCTACAATCCCCTTTTGGGGATTCATTGATTGGACTAGCTGTTTTCTGTGTAGCTATAACATATTTAGTTTGCTATTATATGTAAGTGAGTACGCTACAGTAGCTATCCTGCTCAGTAAATGGTATTATCTGTTCAGTATACACTACTCAATAAATAAAATTGCTAATAACATTTTCTTTATTTTCTACTATATGTGGTGTGTCATATGAACAAGAATCCATCAGGCTAATATTTTCCAATTATTGTACAGCAATCCTGACTTTATTCATAGTGCTTGCTAATGGGAAGCTCCAACGTTAAATATAATTACATTATAATTCTTATTTTTATAATTAGAGACGGACACCATTTTACTATATAAATTATCTTATTTTAATGAATATGAATATCATCAGTATTATTTCTTTTGACTTTTTACGCCAACTTATCTATACAAAAGATGCTCTGATACCCTAATAAATTTGAATTTGAACTGCCACTGAAACCCGGTATCGAACCAACTTGGTTCGGGAATGTTAAACTAGATGGCGGCTGTAATATCAAATAGAGATTTTACACGTTTCACACATCTTCCATATACAGTTTGTTTAATGAACCACCTGATGCATGTGAACCAACAGCCTCCAGCCGCAAACCACTTACTAATTCAAAGTATTTTTAGAATAAAACTATTTATTCGGGATAACATGAGCCGATTTATTTGGAAAGACACAATAATTATTAATTGAAAGAATGTTGTGTTAATCATTTGTTACCTAAACTTATTCATTAATAATTATGGATAGGAATCGCAAGTAAAAATCACATAATCAAAAAATATATATACAGGGTGTGGTAATAGTGTGTCGGACTTCGATATCTCGAGTTCTACGATAGCTAGAAGTTAAAAAATATATATAAGTAAACTAGGTGAAAAAGTCTACAATTGGACATTATTTTCGAATGTACAGGGCGGGCCGAGACGAAATTACAGGATCAGTGCTTTTTTTTTAAATGGAATGCTATTTATATCAGTACATTTTTTGAAGCCTCTTTCTAGACTCCATTCATTCCTATATTATTATTGACTATCTCCCAACCACTTGGATGTAATGATTTTTTTTTTGTTGAAATAATGCCATCTGCAGCTAGCTGCAGATTGAAAATATCACCATTACAGAGTTATAGTCATTTTAAGGTGACAGGAATTTGAAACCATGATCCTCTACAACTTAACAATCTTAACCAAACTTTTGTTTAAGATTGTTGGGTTATCCTTCTGTTGTGTTCAATCTTGATTCGTTTAGAGTCATTTGGTAAGATTGTTGGGTTGTAGGGAACATGGTTTCAAATTCATGTCACCTAAAAATGGCTATAACTTTGCGAGGAAACATCGTAGATGACCACTCGAAAGCTTATTTTAAAGAGGAAGGATAGTACTAAATGATGTATTAGAAATAAGCTGAATTTTTTTTGAGTTTTATACATAACTTCAAAAGTTGCTAAAAAAGTCATTTTTTAAGTACTTAACCTCAAATATTTCAAAATCCTGACGTTATGGTCCAATTCTGAGACCAGATTCGGATTCAGCGCGAAAAATTACTTTGGAAATGACTCCCATCTGCCCAACAACAAAACCTCGCAGACCTGTGTTATTTAACACCTTGACGCCCGACTACCAGTATAATGGTAGTTGGTATTTCTAGTGAGATACCGACTACCACTATACTGGCAAAAATTTATATGCACTTTAAGCGGGTATACATTTTCACTGGGATCAGATTAAGGCACCGCGAATGAACGACGGGTATTAGATACCGTTTCTGAGTAATTTCGTGAGCCAGTAAAGTGGTAGTTGGATTCTGGTGGGTGGTTATAGTTTCTAGTATTTTTTTCTACCAATATATTTGTATTCCTGTATATTACTTATTTGTACTATTTAATAATAAAGATATTTTTTAGTTTGTGTTAGCTAACTATGCTGGTATTCGGTACATGATATAAATAAAACCTTTGATACACCGACTACCACTATAGTGGCACGCTATAAAACTCCTTATCGGGTTCCATCAAGAACTCGGTTCAAGGTGTCAAGGTGTTAATAAGTGTAAAATAATACAGTATAATGTGAAAGGATCATGCCTCGCCAACTAAGGCAAAGTACTTTCTAACCATACAAATGAGAGCGTACGCTAACAATCGATTTGGCAGAAAAGATTCAATTAACCTCCTCAGGATTTAATGCAAGCCTTTTAAAAAGGAATTTAAAAATTTTGTATTATTGATAATTATGGCTGATTTTGGTTCGCTTATGAATAGCTTAGAAGTCCCAGATCGTGATTATATCATTCATGGAACGGAGTTCGACTAATACATGAGTTTAATAACGTTCGGCCAGTCTTACAAGGTACTTGTCCTTATAGGAAAAATGGCAGCAACTCGCCTCCGAGCGACTTTTTAGAAAAATGGATTTTTGATTCATTTATGCACAAGGCGGTTTTCTCAATAACTTTACTAATTGGAAAATCCTGCATTTGGCTTTCCTACCATGGGTTTGTATTGACCACCAAACGCACTCGTCCAAATTATAAAACTTGTTTTATCGGTTTCGCCCTTTTGATACATTGCATTGTTAAAATTTTAGTGTCTTTTAGAATAAGATATATAATGACTACCTCCATAGTCAATGTCTTCGGCGGAGGAATTAAAGTTGAAAATATTATGAATATTTTCAAAGTACTTTTTTGGCGTACCTCTTAAAAAAGTATGTGGTTCATTTTTCCATGACCACTATATACTTTCACTCTCATATCCTGGACCAAAATATATTTTTCTAAGTAAAAATTCGGTGTTTCTTCTAATTTTTGCCCGGTTATGCCTAATGTCTTACCGAACTCATAATGGTCCATTTGGGCTAATTTGTGGCTCTCAAGCCCTTCAGACTTGTATGTTATGATCGAAAACGCCCTTAAATGAATTTTTTTACCTAAGTCGAATTTTTATTTTGGCTTCGACCTAGGTCAATTCTGGGAGGTTCTATAACACTCTTACTGATTTTTTTTGTAGAGAATTTAATTCTTTACAACTTTAATTTTACATTTTTTTCTCTTACCATTTGTAGCGTTCTCAACAGACCTGATGAGGATGCAGATAAATTAATTACAGTTTGAGAAAATTTTATAATGCGACTCTATGGTAATAAAAAAGAAAATGTTAAAACTATTGATGAGTTGAGATTTTATACATACAACACCATTACGACACATCACAATATTCATGGAAATTTTGAACTTGCAAGTCTTTCACCCACCAAAGAAGATGCTGCGAAATATCATATAATGAGTGTTTTTATTGGATACAGAAGTAGATCATTAAATCCCAAAGATTGGGGCTGGAAAGAAATTGAAACAGATCTGGTTCCTATTACAACAGTGAGGCCTCCAGCTCCAAATTTCATTATGAATTTAATATTTTGTAGCTGCAAAACTGGTTGTGGATATTCTTGTAGCTGGAAAATCAAATTTGTGTTTTACGGCTTCATGTAAAATCTGCCAAGGAAATTATTGTTCAAACATGACGGTTCAAGACGATGATGAACTAGAACTGCCTCAAGTTTTGTGGTAAAAGTTTCCTTTTACAGATAATGGCAAAGTGTTAATGAGATTATTATCTTTGAGGTCTTCAAGTTGTTGAAAATCATATATGTATTGCTATTTTTTAATCAAACTAACTCAACATATGTAAACTATTTATTTTTTTAATCTGTAGTCAATTTAATCGTGTCATTTATTATTAAAAAAAAGTATAGCAAACTATGGGTCATTTTACATATATTTCAATTTTAAATAAATTTTCTATCTTGTACAATTTTCAAAAAACTGACCGTTTACGAGAAAACCTCTAATAACTATATAATCCAAGATGGCGACTAAATTTTATGAGTGTTCCGGCACCTCAATGTTCGGGGACTTTTAATATGGTAATAACACAGTTCCCTGGAATACACTGCCGTCGAGAACAGCTTTATGTAAATTTGTCCAAATTGAAATATTAATTTCACTGTACTATTTGGCAAGTGTATGATATTTTAATAAGCATCTTAATCCCTGAAATTAAAATGATCAAACTTCATAAGCATATATATATTTTTTTATCAGCAACATTCAAAACATCCAAACAACTGTCGTAAACTGTCGTGTTTTCTTGTTCACGCTGTACCAAGTAGGAATAAACTGAATTGATACGCTTCAACAGGCAGCAGCAAACTACCACCAAGCCAAGAATCATTATGTTTAAAAATCACTCGTGATGTCTATTCGACTTAGCCCATCTTTGCCCTATCTTGCTCCAAACAAGGTCCACTGACTTACGAATGCTCCTCGGAATACTATTTGAGAATGAGTGGTTACTTAACTTTTGTAAAATATAAGACATTATGACATCTGACACGCTTTGTCTGGGATTGGAGACCCATATTTGAAAAATTGACCTTCGAAAAATGTCGACACTCATTCTGAAATTAAAAAAAACTAGTGAGAGCGCAAGCTCGCGCAACTTTTTCTTTCTGATATTAAAAGTATTCAAACTAACCTTTTTTTGAATATAAGAAATTGAGGGTAGTCTGCGGAGGTCTGAACTAAAAATTTAGTTATTTATTTATAAAATATAGCTTTTCCATGTTATCTCAAGCTTAAACTTTTATCTTGTTTTTTAAACTTATAGAATAATTTTTCAAAAAAAAATTATATGGCCACATACCTTCAAATACCATTAAAATAATATTGTCACTAAAACACATGTAAACCACAGGAACACTTGTACTCAACTAAGAAGTTGAAGCGTGTCAATTCAGTTTATCCCTACTTGGTATAGTCTAAACCAGAAAACACGACAGTTTACGACACTTCTTTGGATGTTTTGAATCTTGCTGATAAAAAAAATATATATATGCTTATGAAGTTTGATCATTTTACTTTCAGGAATTAAGATGTTTATTAAAATATCATACACTTGCCAAAATGGTATTTTGTCTGCCTAGATTACGAAAATTCCATACTGTGCGATGGCGGAAAATAATATTCGAAATATTCGACTCTATGCTCTTAATTAAAAATATACAAAAGGGTGACTTTAAAAAAATAATTAGGAAACGACAGAGGAATACAATATTTGGAATGTAGTGGTCACTTTTGCCAGCAGGAAAACTTAATATAATTTTTTGGTTAAAAAATATACAGGGTGATCATCTGTCAGAAAAAATAATTGATAAATAAAAGGTGCCAAATAAGGCAATGCCTTTACAGATTGTTTTATTTTGATCATCATGAAGATTGGTTCAAAAATAAGTTAGTTTGGATTTATTGATAGTGCTAATAGCAGGAAATATCTAAGTATAGACTATACAAAAGTTTTATCGGTTTTCTATCTGCGAATTAAAGTCTGAAATGACTTTTATGTTAAAAACAATACGTGCTACTAAAATCACCAGCTAAGCTGATTTACTATTTTTAACCGATTTAAATAATTTGTTCGATGATTACTCTGGCATAGCTTAAGCGACTTCTGTAAACCTGGTGCAAACTGTAGGCTATGGTCCGACGGTGGCCCCACACTGAATTTATCACGCTACATCTAATGTTAGGTGAACAAAAATCGGAACCAATTTTTTACGTTACGGGCATATTCGAAGATTTGGCGGAGGCGCCAGTGATATCGATTAAAAACTTAGTTCTTGATTTATAATAATAACACAGCCACACAAAAAAAAAGTTCTGTGTAGCGAACCAAATTATGTGGATATGGTGTATTTTTCCTCGCTGAATACGAATCCGTGGTCCAAAAAAATCTATTGTGTCAGTTTTGTTTTTCAGTCAAAAACATCCCTTAACATGGTGTAAAATCATAGAAATAATGTTTGTAATAACTGTTAATGGAGGGTGAAAAATAGTAGATGTTTTGTAGTCGAGAGTGTAGAATATAAATTCGAGCCACAGTAAGCTATTTCTATAAATTAAATCGAAATCCGCCCTTATGGGGAGTGAAAACTGCCGATAAATCTCAAAAGACGCAGGTGAGTGTAAATAACATGTACAAATGCTAATTTTTTGTATCTCTTAGTGCAAAATATTTGACTCTGGTGCGACAACCAGCCATTACTCTCAAAGGGTAGAGACACAATCCTATGGGGGATTAAAACTACCCCCACCCAGGTTTCAAAACGGGAAAAAAATTCAGGCAGGGTGAACAAATATGGAGTAAATTCATTCCAACCACCAATACATGACTAGAGACTGCCCTTAAAAGGTGGTAAGAGCTAGCCCCATGCTCAAATGTTACATAAAGGTGGTATTAAAATTCGGAAAGGGTGAAATACTTGTAGCTCATTGTGCCAAATATATAAGTCTTGTACGACAACCACCCAATCTTTTTAATAAGGTTGAAAATCCCCTCTATTGGGGTGGGGGGTAAAAACTACCCCCACATACAGACGAAAATAGATAGACGGAAATTTAGTTAATTTAGGTATACAGGGTTCACCATTTTAATCTATTATTGCAAATATCTCGTCGTGTAACCCACCAATTAAGAAATGACTCCAGGAGTGACAAGAGTTGTTGGGTTCTAAGGGGGACATCTGATTCTGTGGTCGAGCACCGGGTACGTGATCTTGGTGAGGCCCTGTGATACCCAACTTTGTTTTTTTAAATGGGAACCCCCATTTTTTATTCCAGAATATAATTCTACGGAAAAGAATACGTTCCAATATGATCCTCAAAAATTTTTTCCAGTGGGCCTTCCCAACTTTTTGTTTTAATGGAAACATCAATTTTTTATTGCAGGTTTGAATTCTACGGAAAAAAATACGTTCAAATATGATTTTCACAATTTTTTTCCAGTGGGCCTTACTCGGGCCCAATTTGTAAGGCCCACTGGAAAAAAAATTTGAAAGTCATTTTTGAACGTATTTTTTTCCGTAGAATGCAAATTTGCAATAAGAAATTGATATTTCCATAAAAATAAAAAAAAGTTTGGGGCTCCAGGGCCGTATCAAGGGCCCGAACCGGGTACTGAACCATAGCGTTAGATGACCCCCATCGAACTCTACAACTTTTATTTGAGTCATTTTTCAACTGTTAGCTTAACCGGCGAGAAAATTATTGGGTTCTTGTGATTTCAATTGTTGTTCTTGGGCCCGAGTAAGTTCCACTGGAAAAAAATTTAAAAATCATATTTGAACGAATTTTTCTCCGTAGAATTAGATTCAGTAAAAAAAAATAGGGATTCCCAATTAAAAAAACGAGGTTGGGTATCACAGGGCCTCACCAAGGTCAGGGACCCGGTGCTCGAGCACAGAAACAGATGGCCCCTATAGAAACCAACAACTTTCGTAAAGGTCAGGTGGTGGCTTACACGACGAGATATTTGCAATAGTAGATTAAAATGGTCCACCCTGTATAGCTTACACAGATAGAAAAAAATGGTCACTGAAGAGATAACATCCTATATCTATGACTAAAAAAAAAGGAAAGGAAAACCACGGAAAAGATATTTCGAAGATAAGAGAGAAAAATCATAATAAAAGAAAGTATTTGGATTGATGGTCGAAAGTATGATATAAATAGAAAAAGAATAGCTTTACACAGATCAAAAGATAGATAAGTTGATAAATGTTAAGATAAACAGTTGAATAAGCAGGTATGGTAAAATAAATAAAACACAACTGGTTAATGCTTAATGTATGAATTTACTCCATTTTTACCTAACCTAAAACTACAAATGCCTGAATTTTTGTTCCATGATATTAGAAGTAATGAAATCCGTCCGTCTCTGGGGGTAGTTTTTACCCCTCCCCTCAATAGGGGTAATTTTCAACCTTATTAAGATTGGGTGGTTGTCGTACCTATGCTACGCTACGAATTTCAATAGCACTTATATGCATCATTTGAGCATAGGGAAAGCTCTTACTAAGGGTAGACTCTAGTCATGTGTCGGTGGTTAGAACGAATTCACTCCATATTTGTTCACCCTGCTTAAAACTAAGCCTCAATTTCTTTTCCCGTTTTGAGGGCTGGGGGTAGTTTTAACCCTTCATAGGGTTGATTCTCTACCCTTTGAGAGTAATGGCTAGTTGTCTTGCACATGTTATTCACACTCACCTGCGCCTTTTAAGTTTTAGCGGTAGTTTCCACGCCCCATAAGGGCGGATTTCGGTTTAATTTATAGAAATAGCTTACTGTGGCTCGAATTTATATTCTCTACTCTCAACTACAAATCATCTACCATTTTTCACACTTCATTAAGAGTTATTACATTATTTCTATGATTTTACACCATTTTAAGGGATGTTTTTGATTAAAAAACAAAACTGACACGAGAGATTTTTTTTTGACTACGGATTCGGATTCAGCGTCGAAAAATACACCATATTCATATAATCTGGTCTGCTACACAGAACTTTTTTTTGTGTGTGGCTGTGTAATTTTTCACAAACAACAGGGCATTATTATAACTTTCTATCATGTCATATACCATTTCGCAACGAAAGAGTCTTGCATGGAGGCGAATCAGCCGAAGAATGTTTTTTTACGACAACAGTACGAATTGAGGCTTTTATTGGGAAACGCGTCCGTCGAACAGTTTGCTTCTACAAACAAATCATACAAAGCATGTTCTCGTTCATGTGGTTGTTTTCAATGATGTTAATGATGACGATTTTATTGCATGATGGTTTTTAATTGAGATGCCATAATGCCAGAACATTTTTTGTAGATTTATGTGAAACCTGATTATTTGATATTATGTACTGTGAATTAAAAGTATATTATTATAAGGAACTAAAGTGAGGTTATGATAAATTATTTGTTTATTCTCCAGGCAGGGACCTTGAAATATGTGAATTTACTAACAAGGTTGAAAAAAAAATTTGAAAAAAAAAATGGAACCGCCTTCAAAAAATATCTCTAAAAAGTAAGAAATAAAATTTAACTCAGTTTTAGAAATACCTGTCTACCTATTAGTGGAAAGTAGCAAGAAACTATTACCAAATATCAATTTGTAGTCGGTGGAAAAAAAAATTACTAATTTCAAAAAAACGTTTTGCACCGACTTCAAATTGATATTTGATAATAGGGCACAGTTCTTTGCTACTTTCCACTAATAGGTAGACAGGTATTTGTAAAACTGAGAGAAATTTTATTTCTTACTTTTTATAGATATTTTAAAAAGAAAAATTTGTCAAGTAACGTTAAGCTTGAATTGATTATCTGGAGCTTCTTTCCGGTACCGTTAACCATTTTTTTTTTCAACATTAGCAGTGGTATTATTAGAGCAACCTGACGTATAAATAATTGAAAGCAAAATTACCTACAATGCGAAGCGGTGTGCACGGGAGTAACTCACAATGGATGTAATTAAAAAGGGATGTTTACAAACGAACGTAATTGATTGTTAAAATTTTATAGAATCTAATGTTCAAGGGTTTAAAGCAAAATTTAAAAATTTAAGTCAAAGAAGTAAAAAGTATCGGAATAAGTTTAAAAAGATAAACCAGTATTATTGGAATTAGTTTGTCATTTCATGTTTTCCCAGAAGCCCACGTACTGTCGTGTGCAAAAAAATGGGACAAGTTGTAGGGCTGCAACTGAATCCCTTTAATAAGTTAATGGAAGCACAGTGGCGTGCAGAAATTAAGAGTTACAAGAAGCAATCATATTGTTGAATTTTTTAATTATTCTTTTTTTCTGATTACAAAAATATGATATATGATAGTCCTATCTTTAACCGTTTTCGAGTTATTGAACATTGAAAATCGTATTTAAGCTATTTATTATACGAACGGAAATTACAGTTGTCTATGAAAATGACAAGTATTCTGTTATTAAATCTGTCAGCGTTTCATATAATAACAGAATACTTTCATAGACTATTTTAATAATTGTAATTTCCCTTCGTATAATAAATAGCTTAAATATAATATAATAATAATAAGTTTTATTTACAATTTGCAGTTTACAATTTTTTACAAATTGAAAATGTAACATTTTGTAAATAAAAGTAGACCACTAGAGGCATAGCCTGCACGTGGGGTGAAAATTATATAGCTATATAATAATAGAATGATACAATAATACTAAGACACATTTAAAATACAAAATACAAAAACACATTTACATTCTCATATATAGGTACATTAGATGTTATATAATATCCTAAAAATCATAAAGGGTTCTAAAGGGTGGTGATAAATGAAATATGATATAATCATTATCTTGGTACTTTGACACATAATTTAATATTTCATAGAAAATATTTTCCATAGAATTATAAATTGTGAAGGAGGGAAAACATTTTTTTTTATTATTATATTATTTATTATAAGGTTTTTGGGAATCATCGACGACAAGAACGGCTATATTTTTAAGTCTACCATATCGTGTATTACTTTCCTTGGTAACGAACGTACAAATTTTTTAATTTTTTTTAAAGGAAAGTGGATTAAGAGTGTTTCTTATCTCATTGGGTAAATGATTATACAGCCTAGAGCCCATATAAATATAACTTTTTTGTCCGATAGATTTATTCATGCGGTGAGGTAGGTATGTGTGATTTTTATTTCTTGTGTTGTACTTATGATTATTGTTTTTCAGATTTTCTTTTGTTTTCTGCTGATTTATATTTGAATGAAAGAAGAATAATTGTCGTGGGTCCATTAATCCTGTTTCTTTATAGAGTGCATTTGACGGGTAAGTAATATCATTTTTAAAAATTATTTTTAAAATTTTTTTCTGCACAATAATTAAAACATTCAATATAGTTTTTCCTACTCTACCCCAAGCTAATATACCATATATAACGTGAGATTCAACCAATGAGTAATATATAGTTGTTAATGATCGAATATCCAAAATATCTCTAAGTATTTTAAATTTATAGATGAGATATTGTATTTTTTTGGTAACATAATTTATGTGCTTATACCATTTTAGGTGGCTGTCAAGTTGAATTCCTAAATACTTGATTTCTGTGGTGCTGCTTATTTTAAATTCGTCTGATATGGTTAGATTGCGAAATTGAGGGAGTGTGTTCTTCTTAATACTTATTGGAAAGTAGAATGTTTTGGTAAAATTTACTGTTAACAGTTTACTTTCTAACCACTCCTTAATATTTTTTATATCTCTTTCTACCAAGAGTTTTAATGTTTCCCAGTTTTCAGGTTCATAGAATATTGCTGTGACGTCAGTGTATGACACTATTTCGCCTTTGCTTTCAACCGAGAACAGATCATTTAGATATATATTGAATAAAATAGTCCCCATAACTGTGCCTTGCGGTTCGCCATGTTCTACATGTCTAAATTCACTAAGGTTATCTATATATTATCGTATCGTATAATAAATAAGATTTTCAATGTTCAATAACTCGAAAACGGTTAAAGATAGAACTATCATATTTTTGAAATTGGAAAAAAAAAGGGTAATTCAAAAATTCAACAATATACAGGGCTTTCCATTTAAAAAAATATTATTGCTTCTTGTACCGCTCAATTTCTGCATGTCACTGTGTTTCAATTAACTTATTAAAGGGATTCAGTTACAACCCTACAACTTTCGTCTGAAACTTTTTTTCTATCTCCAATAATAACGATTATAAAGGGTGGGCTAAATATAATGAATAACCCTGTACATCTACCTTTATATTATATTTTAATTTTTGTGATATTGTCAGTTATTTGTCATTACATATTCATATAGAGACAGATTTACATTAGAAAAAAATGGTTGTCCTATTTTTTTTTTGCTCACGACAGTACATAAATATTTTTTTATAAATGAAGCACGTTACAGAATGTCGGGCAGAAAGTTAATGTTTATGGCGATTTTGACAGACGCTATTATATAATTTATACACTCCCGACTGGCACGGTAGCTCAGTCGGTTAAGGCGTATTGAGTGGCGAATATGCTGAACGACTGTCTACCGCGCTCTGGGTTCGACCCCCAGCCCCGCTATCGACAACACCGGTGGGTGTGGATGTATGTATGCTTTTTTCCAAATGTGTAACCCCCTCCCGCACAGCCTTGGCTATGGATTTGGGGGGTTGTCTACTATCTGTGGTGTGTTTATGTTATGTTATGTGTTATGACTATTGATTGTGCTATGAGTGTTTATTAACTCAGTAAACAATTATATAACTTTATGTCGGTGAGAAGTAAGAGAAAAACATTTTTATGTAAAATATTTTCATAAAATATACATAAATAATATGTAAGAAACAAGTTCACTTCAACAAGATCTGTTAATATATATGTTATATAATTTTACATATATTGTACGTTCGAAATACGTATAAATATATGTAAAATTGTTATTTAAATAATACATCATGATACATAACGTGTGCGTAAAATAATATAATTTTAAGTCAATATTAATTTATTTACATTAACAAGTTTACATATTTTTAATATAATTTTATTTATTAAACATTTATGAATATTTACATTATCTAACGTCACAGTGTATATTTAGATCTATCGCTATTTCTAAAAATTCTGGGGTTACTTATTTTTGTTTGAGTTGTGGCGGCAAAATGATGTGTCGTGTTCTCTCCATTTTATAAATTTGATATTGTGCTAGTCTTTCTCATGGATAAGCAAGTATAAAACTATAATTTATTATGATTTCATTACATATTCACCTCACTTATTATTTTTATTGTATTACGAATATCTCGCCGTTTTATTGTGTTTTATGCATGGTGTGATTACTAATTTAGATATTATTTTCAATTTTGGTATGAGTTAATAGGATATAAACCCATATATTGGAGTTAGATAAGTTATTTTATCGCTCCACCAGTGGCGTCCCTATAAATATGTCCTCTGATACTTTTTACCAAAAAAGTGGTACGCCGCTAACATTTCTCCATATGGATATTTTTTCTGGTTAGCCTGATCAATTCTACATGGAAACGGTCTGTTGCGTTTTTCTCGTCAGATGTGCACAATTCCTGATTAAAACAATTAAATAACTAATAATTTTTGAACACATAAATCTACCTTAGTTATCCTGGAAAAAATGACGTTTTTACAGACATCATTTTCAAAGCAGTATTTGTTGACATAAAGTAAGTTGTTGGTGTTCAAAACATCTCATCGTATTATTTCTTCGATTTTCAATGTTTCATTGAATTTAATTTATTTTTTCGCTGTTTTTATTTGAATATCTCAGTAAATATGGTGAATTATACGAATACGGAAATGACGACAATGCATTGCGTATACGGTCTCGCAGATGGTAATGCAACAAAGGCCAGAAGTGTGTATCAGGAAAGACATCCTAATCGTGCCTTGCCAGATAGCCGATTCATTTCGACTATTCATCGCCGTCTGTGTGAAACTGGTAGTTTCCAAAAAGGTAATTTGGAAGATAGACCTCGAACTGCCAGAACACTCGAAATTGCAGGAAATCGACGAAATCAAATCATAAAATTGTTTGGCGAATTTTGGTTGATTTTTTGTTGTATCCGTACCATATTCTACGAGTACAGGCATTATTTCCCTGGGTTTTTCCACAGTGTGTCAACTTCTATCAGTCTTCAGAATATTACATTACAATTCGCAGTTTGAGTCACAAATTATGTTCACAGACGATGCAAATTTCTAGGAATGCTATTCAAAATTTCCATGATAGGCATGTGTGGGCGGACGAAAACCCCCATGCCGTAACCGAAACCCGTTTCCAAGAGCAATGTTCGGTTAATGTATGGGTAGGAATTATTAGTAATAATCTTATATTTTTCTGCTAAGACGCCTTAATGGACAATCTTATCTGCATTTTATCCAAGAAGAACTACCTGTGGTACCTGAAGATGTACCAATTGCGTTAAGGAATCCAATGTGGTACATGCACGATGGAACTCCTGTTCGTTTCAGTGTAACTGTTCGCGACCATTTACATGTGGTTTTTCCTAATCGTTGGATAGGTTGCGCAGGACCTCAGCAATGGCCAGCAAGATCCCCCGATCTCAGTAATTTAGATTTATTTTTGTGGGGTCATCTTAAAACCCTGGTGTATAAAACTTCCATTAACACTTTAGAAGATCTAAGAGAGCGAATAGTTGGCTCGTGTGAAACAATACGGAATACGCCGGAAATATTTCAACGAGTGCGCAATTCGACGCGAAGAAAGGCGGAAGCATGCCTATTTCCAACAAATTTATTGATACTACATAAACTTAGTTACTTTGGTATGTCGGATGCTTTAATTACACTGTTTGAGTCATACTTATATAACAGGACGCAATATGTTGTTTCTAATGGTTTTAAGTCGGGCCAATATTTGGCAACGTCCGGAGTCCCACAAGGATCCATACTTGGTCCCTTGTTATTTATAATTTTCATCAATGATATTGTAGATGTTTTAGATGTCAATTGTCTCATTTATGCTGATGATCTAAAGATTTATAGTGTTGTTAATAGTATCGAGGATTGTTTCCATCTACAAAGAAACTTGGAGAACGTGAGTGCCTGGTGCCAGGAAAATAAGTTGCCTTTAAATGCCAATAAGTGTAACATAATGTCTTTTTCAAACAAATCCACGCACATAATATTTGATTACAATCTTGAAAATGTCAATCTAATTTGTCCCACAACATTTCGCGACCTTGGCGTTATCTTTGATTCAAAACTTTCTTTTACGTCACATATAGACACCATCGTCTCAGAGGCTACTAAGACATATTGATTTATAGCGCGGAATTGTCGCGATTTCGCGAACAGCGATACAATGAAATTGCTTTACTTTAGTTTTGTCAGACCCAAGCTTGAGTATGCTTCTCCTGTATGGTCTCCATATTACAATACGCACATCAATACCGTAGAATCCGTGCAACGTCGATTTTTAAAATTTTTGTCGTTTAAATCTGATGGTGTTTATCCACCTATCGGCTTTCCGCGGCAGGACTTGCTCGAGAGACACTCTATGTCAAGTCTGGAAATTATGCGTAAATATTTCTCACATGTATTTGTCTTTAAAATCATTCAAAATATCAGATAGTTGCAGACTTAATGACATAAAAACGTTTTACTTAAATAAATAATTTGTTTTTCTTCTTCCCATCTTGTTACCTACTTCTTTCATTTAATATTATTTTTTTTTTATACTTGTACACATTTTTTTGTTTGTTTTAGCTCACATTGTATTGTATTTTATATATATATGTTATGTTTGTAAGGCTGTGACCATATTTTCTCTTTTATGTTACCACATGTTTCAATGTTCATATTTAAGTATCTTCATTTTTTTTAATGTACCTACATTTAACTTTATTGTTTTTGCTTACCCTCCTGTTCTATAATTAGGTTATCTACCTGTTGAACAGTGTTCTCAATAAATAAATAAATAAATAAATAAATAAATAAATAAATAAATAAATAAATAAATAAATAAATAAATAAATAAATAAATAAATAAATAAATAAATAAATAAATAAATAAATAAATAAATAAATAAATAAATAAATAAATAAATAAATAAATAAATAAATAAATAAATAAATAAATAAATAAATAAATAAATAAATGAATAAATTTTATAAAACAAAATGTATCATTATCAATATTAATAATAACTAGTTTCAATTTGAAATTAATTGTTTTATTCAAGAATTGTGTGCCTGAAGAGAAAAACGCAAGAACAAATAGCCACATGGAAAAATGTCAATTTTTGGTTTTGGTAAAAAATATCAGATGATATGTTTGCAGGGACGCCGCCACTGATGGAGCGATAAAATAACTTTCTAACTAAAATCTATAGTTTTATATCCTATTAACACATACCTATATTGAAAATAAGATCTAAAGTACTTTCTGAGACATTAAAAAAGAGCAATTTAAAAAAAAAAATCAAAAAATTTAAGCCATTGTGGACATATGTTCATATCAACTTTTCTTCATAAAATGGTCCAAGGAATTACACTCTGAATTAACATGTCATTAAGGAGGTATATACTTAAAATATTTAACCCAACTTTCAGAATGCTGTAAGGATGATAATTTACGAGTCTTCTGGAAAATCAGAAAATACGCATAGTAAAGAATTTGGTCAGTCTAATTGGTATAACACCCATAGTGTGACACATTAAGAACTGCCCTGCTTTTTGCTGGAATTTGTAAACATTCCAAGACGCGTGGAAAAAGGGAAAACATTTATTTACCATTAGGAAATTTTCAAAATTGTGTTTTTTTTCAGTTTTTATTTCATTTATCTAGTTGTATGGCTCGTGTCGAAATAGGAAAAAACGAAATTGTTCATAATGAGATTGCGAGGAACTCTTTTGACTAATTTGATAAGTTGCAATAAATGAAAACAGTTAAGAACAATTGGCAATAACTTAAATAATAATGCATATATTTATACATTTGAGTTCCTTAATTGTTCATTCTAACACCGACCTTAATGGAATAAGGTACAATTAACTGGGCGACGCGAGGCACAGTGGCACGAATAGTGATTTTTTCGTTCAAAATTATCTAGAGCACTTGTTTCGCAACCCATTGGGATAATTTTTTTTAAAATACTCGTTATTTAATTTCCAAAAAACCGAAGAGAGCCGATTTTTGAATTATGCTAACCAAAATTATTGAGTTTAGCTAAAATGGCCATTTTTTCTTCTCCAATTTACATAAATCTTGTTACTCGGGGGTTTTTGAGGTCGCTGATTACGAATCTGATATCCAAATTGTTATAAACAAACCTACAAAATGGCGGAATCAATGGCGGATATAAAATGCTAAAAAATTATGAAAAATGTAATATTTTTGTTAAAGTTTATGCCAAGAAGTTTTGAATAAAAAAAAGAAATATTAATATGACCTACTTAATATTACTTAATCTTATGTTCAAAATTAATGGAGAACTGAATCGCATTGATTCCGCCATCTTGATAATTAATGTAGGGCAGCCATATTGGATATATTTGAAAATTTCAGAAAATTTGTTGTTTTAAATTTTTTAATAATTCTTAGGAATAGCCTATTTAGTTTAATGCATTTTTAAGTTACTTTTATCATCTTGTTGCCGCCATATTGGGTCCGCCATCTTGAATTGCTTTCTGAAACTTAAAATTTAGTCTATTTTGACTTAAAAGTACTTATCAGAAATATTTAAAACTTCTCGGCATCAACTTAAAAAAAAATATTTCTTTATTCATCATTTTTTAGCATTTTATATCCGCCATTGATTCCGCCATTTTGCAGGTTGGTTTGTGATAATTTGGATATCAGATTCGTAATGAGCGACCTCAAAAATCCCCGAGTAACAAGATTTATGTAAATTGAATAAGAAATTACGATTTGCCATATTGGATCTGCCATCTTCAATTTCTTCTTGGAACTTAAAATTTAGTCTATTTTAACTTAAAAGTACTTGTCAGAAATATTCAAAACTTCTCGGCATAAACTTTAACAAAAATAATTAATTTTTCATCATTTATTAGCATTTTATAGCCGCCATTGATTCCGCCATCTTGCAGGTTGGTTTATGACAATTTGGATATCAGATTCGTAATCAGCGACCTCAAAAACCCCCGAGTAACAAGATTTATGTGAATTGGATAATAAAAAAGTTTTTATTTGTAAGATTTATTAAGATTAAAATAAAAAATTGCCATTTCGGCTAAGCTCAATAATTTTGATTAGCACATAATTCAAAAATCGGCTTTCTTACGTTTTTTGGAAATTAAATATCGAGTATTTAGAAAAAAAAATGTATCCCAATTAGGGTTTGCAATCCCGGAGTCATAATACAATCCCGGGATTTCGAGATCAAATTTACACGATCCCGGGAATCCCGGGATTTCGGGATAGGGATTAGGAATTGAAAAAATAATAGTGTAAGTAGTAGATACATATTGAATACATGAATATCTGAACAAAAATTTATTACTGACAGTGTTGACTAAACCTGTAGCGTAAAAAATCAATTCATTAAAGGTATTAACTCCAAATTGGTATCTAATTTTTGTACAAATGTTACCAGCGTAAATCGTATTTACAAGCTTTTATTTAACTTGCCCTGTTTGTATGTTAATATGTTTAGGTAAAATCTTGCAAATCAATTTTGAACCATTTAAAGACTTCCAATTGAGCTGAAATTTTGCATATACGTGTAGTTCTGATGACAATACAATAATATGGTACCAAAAAGTGAGTTTTTTAGTTTTTTAAACTGTAATTTGATTAAGTAAGTAAGTAAAGTTTATTGCAATCCATAATTATTACAGAAATAAACAGAATATTAGGTGTATACAAAAAATAATCTGGAACAAGCTAAACTGCAACCAGTTTGTGTTGTGTTCCAGTATATATACATATATTAAATAAAATATGTGAACTGAAGTCAATTGGAGAGAACAAGAAAATCACACAAAAGACTCACCAATTACATGTTATTAAACAGAGAGCTAAAACGATTTCTATTTTTTGACATAAATTCAGTAGCTTCTCTTTTGAAATATGGTATTCGCTTTATATTTCTCACATCTAAAGGTACTAAATTATAAAATTTGGGCCCGAGATAGATAATAAAATGTTGACATAGTGTTTTTTCAAATTTTTTAGTGGTTAAATTTTCAAGACTTACCGCACGTGTGATATATGATTGTGGCATTTGTTAAAATTTATTTCTATGTGTGTGTATAAATATAATTGAGGATTGTATATATAATAATCGAATATTGAAAATGTTATTTTCTAAATATAATTGATTTGTAGGATATCGCTTATTTTTTTTAACATAACTTTTATTATCGTGTTTTGAGTGACATTTAACAGAGTTAGCGAAGACCCATACAAACCTCCTCATACAATTATCCCATATTTTATTATGGATTCGACTAAGGCTTTATAAACTATTTTTAGTGTTTGGGTATTAAGGTATTCTCTCAGTTTATAAAAAAGATATACACATTTCCTAAGACGACTGTTTAAATATTCGATATGAGATTTCCATTTCAGGTATCTATCAAGAATGATACCTAAATACTTAATATCTTCCACTATAGCTATTTTTTTTGTACAATGACAATCGATTAATTCATTTTCTAAGCATTCTGGATTATGTATTATAATATTATTAGTATCACACTGGGTAGCACTTGAAACAGAGAAAGTCATGAATTTAGTTTTTTTGTGATTCAGGGTTAAGAGACTATTATCTAACCAACAGTTTACGATACTTTACGATTGGATGGTGTATTTACTCAGACGTTCAATTCTAAGACATGCCTTAGGATTCGGTACTTTTAATGAATATAAAACTAATAATTAAGACGTAGCTAAAAACTTAAAGATTCTCTAATATTTTCCCAATGACATTTTTTAGGAACCTGGAATAGTGTGTCTGAGTCTCGCTCATTGAAATTTTGCAAGTAGATATCGGAGGATGCCCAGGGTGATTCTTCTACACTAAGAGGCATGTCAACTTGTATAATTTGAATGAATTTTAAAGAGATATGTCATAAATAAATTCGCATCACGTCAGCACAGTGCCTCCACTGTGACTTTGAGTGGCTCCAATTATTTAACCAAATCTCCAAAGTTTATATTCCGAATCCAGTATCAAAAGCGACACTTTTAAGCCTATTATTGCACTAAAAGAATGTTCCATCTTGTTTTACAATCCCAAAAATCCCGGAATCCAATCGACTACGATACCGGGATTTGCGGTATCTAAATATTGCCGGGATCCCGGGATTTTCGGGTTCGAGATTTCGGGATTGCAACCCTAATCCCAATCGGTGGCGAAACAAGTGCTCTAAATAATTTTGAACGAAAAAATCAGATGATGACATCAGATTGGTTATCAACTACACCTAAAACATCTAACTACCAATTTTAATGCAATTCCAATGGAATTTGCACTTTTATCACGAAATTTTAATATTAAATTATCACTAGACTTCGTCAAATATTGCAGAATTTTCAAAAAAAAAAAAATCTTGATTATGATAGTTAGTGCTCACCTTGTACTAGCACTGGCTTGCTGAATTTAATATGGGACCATCACCGAACCATGCCTTACGGTATGAGATATATTTCATAGAAAGCCAATTCAGAGTGATGTTTATACACATACAAAGAAAAAAAAAACATACATACGGGTCGAAGTGAGAACCACCTCCTTTTTTAAATTTTATGAAGTCGGTTAAAAATTAATATCAATAGGTACCGCTTCAAGCTTTTGAATGGTTGTTACTGAGGTAAAACGGACGTTTTTATTATAGATTTTACTGTTTTAAATATGCTTCGGTTTCATGTATGTTTTAATAATATATATCACGCTTTAATCAAATAGGATACACGAGCTATGAAAAGTGACATAAAATAATAAAGCTAACGTAAAAATTTAAAATTGGATTTCCACCATTATGAAACAAAATCACTAGATATAGTCTTTCCAGTCTTAGTTGGAACATATCAGAGTGAAACGTTTATATTAGGAAAGTTAACTAAGGGCATCAATAATGAAATGCGAAGTCACTTCGCTTCAGAAGGGGATCACGACAAGATGGTTGAAACGTCAAGCACTCAACAAAGTCAACGCGGAAGAAGACCCAGAAACCAGCAGCTAGATTGTCTATAAATGTTCTTATTTTTATATTCTACAGTCTCATCTGATAATAACCCACTGGCTATATTGCATTATCAATAATCTACGGAAGCGCTGAAGGGACATGCGGTGATTTTCTGCTTCAACACGGCCGACCGAGTTTGAACACGGCCGGCCGAGTTTAAAAGTTTACTAACACAGCCACACAAAAAAAAATGGTCTGTACTGCGGACCATTCCAGTGTATCCTCATGTATTTGGACCCGCTGAAACCGAATCCTAAGTCAGAATTGTCAGGTTGGCTCGTTTTTCACCTCTAACCCCCAGAAAACACCGCCCCAAAAATGTCTGTCCGGAGCGGCGCACCATACCAGTGTAGTCTTATGTATTTGGTAATATTACACAGGTCTGGTCCGCGGGATAGACCACTTTTTTTTATTTTGGGAGTGTTTTCTTGGGGTTAAGGGTAAGAACGAGCGAATCTGACAATTCTGACTTAGGATTCGGTTTCAGGGGGTCCAAATACATATAAGGATATCTTGATCTCGTCCGCAATACAGACCGCTTTTTTGGAAGGACGTTTTTTTGGGGTCGGGGGGTTAATAATGAGCGAATCTTACAATTCTGACTTAGGATTCGTTTTCAGAGGGTCAAAGGTCAAAGGATACACAGGAATAGTCCGCAGGCCAGACTACTTTTTCGAAGGGAGTGGGTGTTTTTAAAAGCATTTATTTAACTTGCAATGTTTGTATGTTTGTTTGTTTGTTTGTTTGTTTGTTTGTTTGTTTGTTTGTTTGTTTGTTTGTTTGTTTGTTTGTTTGTTTGTTAGTTTACATCAAATCTTGCAAGCTGAATTTCGACTAGTTCCAATTGAGCTAGAGCTTTGAAATTTGGCACACGTGTATAAGTCCGGTGATAATGCAACCTAGTATAGCCATTATCGGTCTAAATCCAATATGGCGGACATCCCAAGATGGCGGATCGGCTTTTTAGTCACAACCCCCTTGATATGGGGGTTTGACAAGTAAAATACGATAAACAACATGACGTCATTCTAAATCCAATATGGCGGACGTCCCAAGATAGCGGATCGGCTTTTTAGTCAGAACCCCCTTGATATGGGTATCAAATGAAAGGGTTTGACGAGTAAAATACGATAAAGTGTGTGACGTGGGAAGAGGTCGGAATAGTGTGGAAAGGAGTGGGGATAGATGGGAAAGGGCGGGGAAGGGGTGGAAAGGTGTGGGAAGAAGTGGGAAGTAGTGTTAGAGGAGAGGGAAGGGGTAAATAGCGGTGGCAAATGAAAGGGTTTTGTCTGTCTGTTTGTAAAATAAGTAGACTAAAAAGTAAAAAGTAAAATTATATAAAAAAAATATTTTAAAGAAAAAGCTTTTATTTGAAAAAACTACTAAAAAGTAAAAATAATTTTTTTTTAAATTCATACACCTGGAAACCAAAAGCTTTGAGGGTGGTCAATTGAGCAAAGTAACTATGCAATAGCGCTATATGACCGCCCCCAAAGCTTTTAGTTTGAGGTGTATGAATTTTAAAAAAATATTTTTACTTTTCAGTAGTTTTTTCAAATAAAAGTTTTTCTTAAAAATATATTTTTTTATATAATTTTATTTTGGGATTAGAAGTGAAAAACGAGCCAACCTGACTATTCTGACTTCGGATTCGGTTTCAGTGGATCCAAATACATAAGGATACACTGATCTGGTCCGCAGTACAAACCACTTTTTTTGGGGGGGGGGTGTTTTTTGGGCGTTAAGGGTGAAAAACGAGCGAAATTGACAATTCTAACTTAGAATTCGCTTTCATAGGGTCGAAATACATAGGATACACTGGAATAATTCGCAGGCCAGATTGCTATTTTGAAGGGAGGAGGGGTGTTTTTTTGGGGTTGGGGGTGAAAAACGAGCCAACCTGACAATTATTACTTCATATTCGGTTTGAGCGGATCCAAGTACATAAGGACACACTGATCTGGTCCGCAGTACAGACCACTTTTTCGGAGGGGTGTTTTTTTGGGGGTTAGGAGCCAGTCTGACAATTTTGACTTTGGATTCGGTTTCAGCGGGTCCAAATACATGAGAATACAGTAGTCTGGTCCGCAGTATAGACCACTTTTCTTGTGTGTGACTGTGTAATCCATTTATGCATTCAAACACGGCCGGCTGTGTTCAAACTCGACCGGTTGAGTTTAAACTCGGCCGGCCGTGTTAAAGCAGAAAATCACCACATGGCCCTTCAGCGCTTCCGTAACAATCTGATGCCTATCAAGCAGTGTTTTATGTACAGTTGTGGGCATTTGATATTAGGAAATTAGTACTTTACGTATATTAACGCCATTTTTATGCGCAGAAGCTCTTTAGTGTTTGCACATTTAAATAGTAGACACTTGATAAAGCCATCAATCAAATGCCGTTTCATTAAATGTTCGCGCACTCCAGTAATCTCGGCATATATTCGAGAATTTGAGCACTAATTACCAAATAATTTAGTGCTGTACTTGATTGGGATGGATTTGTAACTTTATCACTAAGTATATACTAAAAAAATAGTCGCCATCATTTTACAAAGATATACTTCAAAAACTATTTCTCGATAATTAACAAAAAAAAAAAATTCACGCTGTGATGTTTTTCTAATGGCAAAATTAAGTACACCCGAAGAATGCTTGACAGCCTATCAGTGAAGAGCGGGGGTTGAATACGTTTTTCTTTTTCTGAGTTTTACGTATTGGAGTGTACAAAGTAAATCACCCTGGCGCCAGCCAATTGTTAAAATTGGCAGAGGTGTATAGGCAGATCAAAATTAAACCCCAAGATAATAATAAATTCACTAAAGAAAATTTAGTGTATGACAAAGCAGTTAAGCAGTAAAGTATTATTATGTACAAAACAACCTTAAAACGAATATGTATATATTTATGGCAACTTAAATTGAATCAATGTAAAAAATATAAATAAAAAAATATGGGACAAAAAAAATAACATTAAAATTAAACAAGCTAAATAATAGAAATCAACTGTCAGTCACTAATCTTTAAGGCAGTTACAACTTATAACTTATTTACTAGTGTCAAATGAACTACTTGCCACTTATCCTGTATGCCAGGTGTCCGTAAAAGTACGGTTAGATAGAGCTACTTTTGCTGCGCAGTTTTAGGGCAACTGCAAAACTTTCGTATCGTGTTCACACTGATTCTAAAGTAGCATTGTTCAAGTGGCAGTCGCCGAGAGTAGACCTATCTAGTAGCCGAGAGTAGACCTATCTAGTAGCGAGCAGCAGCGAACTAACGAAGTTGCAGCCCCACGGAGAAAGTGCATTGCAGTGATAGAAGAGGAAAAATACTAGTTGTACTTTTCAAGACGCTAGTATAAAAATAGATAAATAAAGTGTCCCACTTCGGAGGCGAGCATTTTGTTTTTCCCTACCCCATCCTTTCTTTCTCAGCATTTCTTTTAGGGAAATAAACAAGAGGAGCCCGATAAATACACCGATGGTTCGTCGTCGAGAGAATCCTCTCCAGGGAGGATGACAAACAGCCAGCTCCGGGAGGAGAATAAGAATCTGCAAAGGCAGATTCAGAGACTGGAGGCAGAACTCCAGCAAGTCTGGGGAGAATCGAAGCTCCAGAGAGAACAGGGCCAACGTCACTACCAGGAGTTGACGAAAGCCATCTAGGCCACAGGCCGCGAAAGAGGTCCCAAAAAGGAAAGCCAGCGAGGAATGCGACGAAGAAGCCACCCCGCAGTCAAAGGTGAAAAAGACGCCGCCAGCCACCCAGGCGCTGGCAAGCAACGAAACGCTGTTCACGAGCCAGGAGGCTTCTGAGAATACAGCCGCGGTTTCAAAGGAACCGCCAAAAATATCCAAGATTCCCTTCGTTGTCCTGAGGAAAAAGGAAACGTGGTCGGCAGTGAGCCAGAGACTCAATGAAGCCAAGACTGACTTCGAAAAAGCGAAGAGGAGTCGCCACGGCAGAGGACTACCGCCAGATGACAAAGATGTTCGAGCTGGAAAAGTACGAATATCACACTTTTGCACTCCCACACCCGCTAATAGGGAACGTGAGCTAGGTTTAGACCGTCGGCGTCGTGAGACGTATTAAATAGGTGGTCCGACATACGGCACTTTCCTATGATAACAATGGCTTCATAAGTGCATGCTTTCTATTTAATTTAGTAGATGGCGCGAGCTATAAGGTACTACAAAATCCTGTATATTGACAGATGAATTTGCTTTGCTGCATGTAGTGTTGCATATATTCTTTTAATGTTTTTAATTTAGCTACTTAATGTCAGATGTCACTGGACTCTTGTTTCACTAAATACAAACAAAATGCCGGGAATGTGTGCAACACTGTATACATAGGTGCACAGATAATGTAAAATTGTCTTTTTATGCATAAATAACAACAGAACTTATTTCTCCTGCCATCTATTACATTATTTTGAAAGTAAGCACTTATGAAGCCACTCAACGGGTCCTTGTCGCATCACCTATTTAATACACCCGGATCTTACCCTACTTTGCGATAGTAATCCTGCTCAGTACGAGAGGAACCACAGGTTCGGACATTTGGTTCACGTACTCGCTCGAGCGGTCTCTAAGACCGTATCCTTTCTAGTCGAACGTGGCAACGATATGTCTTGGAGTGTAGTGGTCCGGGGAATCCCTAATGATGTGACCTGCCAAGAAGTTAAAGAAAATATCATGTCGGTGACCCGCTGCTGCTCTTTAGTAGTGAGACCGAGAGGCAACGAGCAGCCCAAGCCCTCACACAGTGCCACCGCTGCCAGCATTTCGGTCACATTCAAGGACGATGTACCGCGCAGGCCAAATGCGTGAGGTACGGGGAGGTCCACGGAGTGCAAAAAGAAAAAGGATGGCCCAGAAAAGTACGCTAATTGCCAGAGTGCGCACCTTGCCAATTATAAGGGGTGCCCAAAGTAGCCCAAGAAGACAGCCGAGCCCCCCCCCCACCCCCAGAAGCAAGCGCTCAAGACGACCCAGCAAAACCAGCCAATGCTGCAACCAAAAAAGACGCAAGCGGGATAAGTTACGCCATAGTAGCACAGGGCAAGGCAGGACAAAACACCAGCCCCGCCAAACAGCTCTATGCAGCAGCACTATGGTGCTTGCTCAAATGCAACAACAAATGTGCTTAACAATGAGTGCATTTTACTTACTACCCTTTAATGTCTTTACAGGTTAAACCAGAGTTCCTGCAAATCGCCTCATGGAATGTTAATGGGCCTCGAGGTGGAGAAACTTTTCGCCAGGTTGGACACAGACGTGATGACACTGCACGAAACGAAGATGATACCCGACCATGCTTTACACTTCCTCGACTACTAGGTATACAGGAAGGACATCGAAGACAGAGGCAGAACAGCTATGAGACGAGTATCCCCACTGGTCAAGAAGACGATGGCACACCATCCCATTCTGATGCCGTCTAACAATAATATGAAATGCAATGCCATTGCATGTTGCACGGTAACTGCATGGTAATGTACTTTAAAAAAGTCATTAGATTCTAGAGCAACTCTATTTTGCACGCAATTATTGAAGAGGAGACATCATGTAATAGGGACATATTCAGTTCGAAGTAAGATAAGAGCAAAGTAGAGCGCATAATATAGTATACACATTTGTAAACAATGTATTGATATTGATGTTTTCCTTAAAAAATATTTTCCTTTGTGTTGATTATTAGGAAATTACAATATTATCTAACAACATCGCATTAACAGGTCGTAAAGTTTCTTGTTTTTTTTACATTATTACAAACATTATTACAGCCATAGTATTCTGACCATTCCGCCTCCATTGTTATTAAAAAGAAGCGAAACTTGAGTGCCACACGCATCGTATTGTATCTGAAACTTTTGTTATTTGATATACGACAGACTAAATGAAATTAAATCTTCTGAAATAACTTCTCAGTTCCTATTTGACTTATTTAAAACAACGAAACTCTATAAAAGTTTTCTGTATGCAAATAAATGGCAGCGAGTTTTATTGCACGTAGTGTATAAGTTCTATAACAATTTGTTTCAATAAAATGCATCCGACGAAAAGATTTATATTCTTTACAGAGTAACTGCGTGGCTGCAATAGAACGGAAAATTTTAAAATGTTTGAAGATTCAGGCCAATCTCGCAATTTTGTAGAGAAGTGCATTTTTTCGTAATATCGTGGATTAGAGGGTTCAAAGCTGAAAATTAATCAAGAGAGAAATTTCAAAGTTCAACAAATCATAAGTTAATTAAGCAGTCCCGTTATATACCGTCATTTAAAATTTACATTTTATAATACATTAATTTGATATACAGTGCCTTCGTAAAGTCGAATTCGATAAAAAGTGTAAAAATGTCATCAATAGTTCATTTAAATGTCAACCCACATTTGAGGGAGCACATTTTTTACACAAAATACGGCAAATGTCGATGTAAGATGAGGAAATTTACAGAAACTATATTAAAATTTAAAAATACCAGCTTTACTGAAATAAAGAAATTTTAAAAACAACTCAATTAAATGTTCAAATTACACTCTATTGGCAGCCAGACAACAGCCAAGACTGTTAATAAATTGTTTTTTAATATTGTCGATAATTTCCGGTGATATGCGCCGTATTCCTTGACGAATTCTTCCCTTTAAAAGTTTCACATTCATAGGCAGCTTACGTATACTTTGCTTTTAAGGTATCTCCATAGAAAGTAATCGAGGGGTGTCAGATCTGGCTGGATACTCAATAGGCATGTCGACAAAATGTTTACTTCGATTGGAAATGGTAGATTTGTCGGTATCATGAACTAATACTATAACAATAAGAAAATATATATATTTTTATTTTACCAGTTACTCGTAATAAAAATGACCCCCACGCAGCGAGGCTAAGGAACGTTCTCAGGCAGAGGCCAGTAATATGACGTCACCTTCTTGCAGACACGCGGGCCTGTATGTGTAATGCAGGCCTGTTGTCTTTTATTGAAACATTAATGTAATATTACTGATCAGGATGCTTTAGAACCCCCATATCCAATCCAATTTAAAGACATTTTGATTTATGATTTTCGAATTACGGCCCCCTGAAATTATATTTTTCAAATATTAAATAATTAATAACTTTTAAACGAATTGTATTTCGAAAAAAAGTCATTCTTGATTTTCTATTTAAATTCACTTTTTCTACAACTCAACGTCATCCGTACTTTCAAATTTCATAGACCAAGAATTTTCATTGAAAAGTTACCAAAAATATTAAATATCAAATAATTTATAATTTGGAAACGAATTCTTTTTCGAAAAAGTAATTCTTCATTTTCTATTTAAAATCACTTTTCCTATTACCCACTGTCATCCAGGATTTCAAATTCGGCAATCCCCAATGCACGAATAATTTACAGGGCTGGTGCTTCAAAATGTTTGATAATTTTTCAATGAAAATTCTTGGCCTATGAAATTTAAAAGTATAGACGATATCGAGTTGTAGAAAAAGTGGATTTAAATAGAAAATGGAGAATGACTTCTTTCCAAATACAATTCGTTTAAGAGTTAGTAATTATTTAATATTTGAAAAATATAATTTTAGGGGACCGTAATTCGAAAACAATAAATCAAAATGTCTTTAAATTTTGGATATAGGGGCTCTAAAACAAGTTGGTCAATAGTATTACATTAGTCTATCCATGAAAAACAATAGGCCCGCATTACACACACAGGCGGATGTGCCTGCAAGGAGGTGACGTCATGTCTACCTTGGGAACGTTTCTTGGTATCGCTGCGTTGAGGTGACTTCTATTACGAATAAATGCAAAATAAAAATATTTAAAAATAAAAAATGTCTGATTTTGATACTAGGGACCCTAGTATATGGTTTTTAACTAATGTTAACGTATATTATTTTTTTGTGGACACGGCCATTGCTTCCTTTCTTCCTATCCAATGACTTGGAAATACATCACTTAAATAGGCTTGAACAGGGGCTGTGTAACTGGGTTTTGCTCCATCTTGTTTCAAGATGTCGTTTCTCCGAAGATTGAGTTTCTATGGACCTTGATATAAAGTTACCAATGCGGGAATAAAGGTGTCTTGAAGAAAGTGCAAATACTTCACACCGGTTAGGCTGATACTAAAAAGGCTTAGCTATAACGAAAGAATTGTTGGTCTGTATTTTTTTTGACGATACGTTAGGGTATCGTCAAAAAATATACAGACCTACAATTCTTTTGTTACAGCTGAGCCTTTTTAGTATAAGTTTATTACATTTAATTTTAATAGTCAATGAGATTCTCCTTCTAGTTAACTAACTTACTCTTAAAATTTCAAAACCGTTAGGCTCTTCTTTCTTAAGCTATCATGTTTACAAGAAACGTGATGGATGGGTGGACAGACGTACAGACGGACATTTTGAAAGTTGTTCGGATTCATTGACTAACACAGTGAGATGAAAATTCTTCTCTTCGAACAACATTAGGGTTTTAGACATGTGCCAACTAATGTATATATACTCTTTGTTTTTATATTTGCGAAGAGTATAATAATGATTTGAACAATGAGCTAATGTTATCTCTACATAGAACTTATTGGATGTAACAACTTGGAGTAGTGTACGCTGGTTTTATCAACGAAGCAGAAGTATTATATATAACGTTAATATGAAGCTATAATAATTATTTTAGAATAGTATTTCAAGAATTTAGTTGAATGTTAACATTTTGTAAAATATATAAATAATAATTAATTTTGTTATTTCTATATCCATAATATAGATGTTGTGCATGTATACATATATATGTGAGTGAGTACGCTACATATACTTCCTCCCTGCAAAGCAGAAATCAACTTACCAAGGTATCAATATTAAAACGAATTTAAAAAGAAAAGTCAAATTTGACTGATAGATGACAAGATAGCATGTTGTTCAAGAAGAAAAACTCATTTTATGCGATATAATATCTGCAATGATATTTTTCTTTAGCGTGAGTATGTTACTTGTTATTGGTGAATTGATATAATTAAAATAGAT
The DNA here is from genome assembly GCA_936432065.2 of Rutpela maculata. NCBI lineage: Eukaryota > Metazoa > Arthropoda > Insecta > Coleoptera > Cerambycidae > Rutpela > Rutpela maculata. The sequence continues at coordinate 80,533,054 of OW386286.2, read as the reverse complement.
TGCATATGACTGATGCTAAGTGAAATGAAAGTTCACAATCGAGCGTTGAGAGCATCGAGATTGAGCGTCTTTCGGAATTGATTGAATATATAGAAGAAATTGAGGTAGGTGATAAAATAAAATAGCATGTATTTGACGATGCTAAGTGAAAATGAAAGTTCACAATCGAGCGTTGAGAGTATCGTGATTGAGCGTCTTTCAATAAATTAAAATTGATTGTTTAATAAGGAATTGAATAGGTGAAATGAATAATGTAAATTGATTGATTGAATTGATTAAAATAGCAAATAATTAATACATTGATATGTTGATAAGATGATCTAGTTAGTAGTGAAGGGAGTAATATAAATAGGGTGCCCACCAACAAACACATTTACATAATGTTATATATAATTAAAAATCTTCTGGAAAGAAATAAACTTGTCTTCGGTTGTGTGGATGATGTGAGGGACTTCAGGACATATTGGTAACTATATATAATTCCTTATACCAATAAACATAAATCCTCATTGTAAAGCTGTCAGGTTGCATATTTAAAATAAATGTTCTAGAAGATGATGTCCAATTAAGTCAACAGACTTTTGCCAAACATTTTCCAAAAATATCTTTCGCAAATTTAATGCTTAAATTTTCATCCATAATACATTTATAGCTCTTCTTATCCAGAAAATATAATATTAAAAAATATATGTTTAAACCGCGTTCTTCTTTCTTGATTTTCCGCGCAAATTTTGTTTTTAACTTCCGTATATGATCAGGCGGTATGTAATGCATGTAGTCGAGGTCACCAATATAGCGTTAATATAAAGCTATAATAATAATTTTAGAATGATATTTCAAGGAATGTTAACATTTTGTAAAATATATAAATAATAATTAATTTTGTTATTTCTATATCCATATAGATGCTGTGCATGTTATATACACATATATGTGAGTGAGTACGCTACATACTTCTTATCTTCCATTAAATTGGAACGTAGGTAGCGTAACCAAAAATGTTAATGTTGAAATCATTAGATCTGTTTAAATGTTTTTACTCGATTTAATCAAGTATGTTTTTGGAGGATGTATCTTTGAAGGATAATATCATCCTTAATTTTATATTTGCAGAAGTTTGTTCTCTCTATTTTTGTAAGAGTATAATAATAATTTATTAATACATTCAGGCCACAGCGTGAAAACATGTCTATGAAGTGTATGTTATTATTAAAATATTTGCCTAATTGGCTTTACCAAAAACCCATTATTTAAACACACCCAATTAAAAATTTGAATATTTTACATTAATTTAAATAAAAGGCCACTTTTGTGCACATGAAACTTGAATACGCTTACGACGCGATTAACTCGACCATATGTCCTGAGAAAAAAGGACAAATTAAAATATTTAAATCAGTGCAGTTCCGCGTAAATTCAATGAATTTAAAATTAGAAGGAAAGCACCCACTAAATTCTTCACAACGTTTCAACCAAATTAGTTTAGAGTCTAATTTCATCACTGAGCATACTAAAAGGGAAATCTCTTTACTTAAATTGTACAAATTATTAAATTATGTATACAGGAACCACATAATACATACAAATGAATTAAAATGGCTGCTAAAAATATTTCTAGAATACAAACAAGTGCAGAATATTAACAACTCAGTAGGGCGTGAAAAAGTGCTTATGTGTATTAAAACATAATCTGTAGAATTATATTATATTGCTATTTATTTTAATACTATTGCCAAATGCTGGTAACGACATATCTTTAGATCTGCGAATTGAACTGACAGAAGAGTCAAATTAAGCAGAAATTCTTCTTTTTTGGAAAGTAATTTATAGTAAGAAATGTTCATTGTTCATTTTAAATTAGTATATAAGTACAATTTGAACATATTTATAATTATAGTATTATAAAAAGTACAAGAGATAAGTAACTACGATACATAATATAAAATAAAAAGTTCATACTTTTTTAAATTTATTTATGTTGCGAAGGAATTAAGCACAATGTTTGGAAACAATAGTAAATTATACTAATTAAGTTATTCATCAGTAAACAATGCATCAGTAAACAATGCATAGGGCAATGCTATACAAAAATACAATGAAATAGCCACTTGTGGAACAAGTTAAGAAAAGTGTTTTTTTTCTGTATTAAGCATAAGTTTTTTTGAACGAGGCGATAGCCGAGGTCAGAAATATGCCGCATATGGAAAAACCACTTTTCCTATGTGTTTTACACATGATTATTCCTACTGAGGTGTGGAAAAATGATTAAACTGAGACATTTTTTGGATTTTATATTTGCATTTATATTTGTTATTACTTTTTTGACAATATTGTTATTTTGCCATAAAAACTTTACAACTTTTTTAGTACGGAAATGTCTTGTTCGCTATAGTTAGGAAAAGTTCGACTATTCCTAACTCAATATGGTATGAAAATATAAAACACTTTACTCTCTCCATAATAAATGCTGCTTCTCCTAAAACTCTTATATACCTTTTAGTTCGTATACTAGGTGTCCACGAAAGAAGCAAAATGTCTTTGTCTATTGATTTACGAAAAATGTCGCTTGTCTCTATTGTTAAAGCATCTAAATATTTAATCCAAGTAGTGCTATGCCTTTCCAGTTGACATCCGAGCTACTCCGCGCCGTACCGTGGGGACCAACATCACACCCGAAAATTAAATGTAGCGATAATGAAACGAACCGACTTTCGTCACCACAACAAGAGATATTGACATTACCATCAGCTCACAATGCGTGGAACAGGTGATCATTTAATGGCATGTGTCCCAGAAACCATCACTATCGGACCACAGGTACGTAAAATTCAAAGTAGAAACCCCACTGGAAGAAGTGAAGACGAGCAGAAACCCAAGAACCTGCTACTAGGAACTCTTCAACGAGACTAGCAGATGGGAAATACGTCTACGCCATCGGAGAAGCAAAAACTAAATAATGGAGGAAGCAATGCGAGGAGAAAATGCTCCCGAAGCTGCTAGACTTCAGAAAATCTTGCAGAGACAATGAGGGAAAGGTAGAATCAGTGCAAAGACAACACGGGGACTACACAAACACTTTTTTTTACTTTTTTTTACTTTTGAAGACAGTTCCGAGGCAGTGTAACCATCCCACAAGACAGAAGCGGCCCATCCGAAGACATACCGATGAGAAGGACGTCAAAGGAGGATTGGAAAATTGCAAACAGCATTGTATATAAAACAAAACTTGTATGAGCAATCTACTCATTTGAACCATACAAGTCACCAGGGGTGGATGGAATATTTCCAGCACTACTTCAACAGAGAGCGAACATACTTGCAACACCCCTGTGCACACTATTCAAGGCCAGTCTAACCCTGGGTTATGTTGCAACTGGTTAGCGGTAATAAAAGATACAGATCGCCCCCGTTATAGTGGGAAAATTATATCTTCGGGGAAATAAACTACAGGTGAGCAACGAAGTCAAATGTTTGGGACTGATTCTAGACACCAAATTAAACTTCAATGCTCATCTAGGTAGAGTGACTACCAAAGCTACGCGGGCCTGGGCTAGCAGAAGGATGGTAGGCAAATACTGCGGACTACAACATGGTGCACTGGCTGTACCAAAGGATTGTGGTACCAATAACAACCTACGCCTCCCTGATCTAGTAGCATAAAGCCGACAAAGGGGAGGCAATGAGAAAAGTAAGACTGGCCTGTCTAGGTATAACGGGAACAATGTCATCAACGTTTACTTCAGCCATGGAAGTACTACTTTGCCTACCTCCACTACACTTAGTTGTGGGGAATGGGGCACTGCTAGCATACAGGCTGAGAACAAATGGATACGGGATCATTCCAACCGTTTCAAAAACGGAATATCATACCGAAATATTTCAACAAATGGAAAAAATCTACTACTTGATAGGCAGTCAGATAGAATCAGCACAAGCTACAACATCACAAAAACCCTCAGGATATACATATATGATAGGGAAGAGGAAGAAATAAGGCAACTGCGAAGACATCCAAATGATACCATATGGTATACTGACGAATCAAAAACGTCAAGAAGTACTGAAGCAGGAGTTACGGGGAACCAACCAGAGACAGACATCAGTCTGAATTTGGGCAGTACCGCAAAGGTGTTCCAAGCGGTACTCACAGCTATAGAAGTCTGTCCACAAGAAATTATGCCGAGGTCATGTACTGATAAAAGAATACGTATCATCAGTGACAACCAAGTAGCTCTCAAAGCTCTAGATGCAGTAGATGTATGTTCTAAAATGGTAAAAGACTGCCTTAATTCTCTGGCGGAACTGGCAGAACACAACAGTATACAACTATAGTGGACGCGAGAACACCAGGGCAATGAAAGTAATGGAAAAGCGGATAATCTGAAAAAAGCAGCCTGGCCAACCTGCGGGATATCATACAATACCGCCAGAGGAATCAGAAACAAAACTTGTCTTGGACCGGGGTGCAAGGATGAGACAGTTGCGTATGTTCATCACTGGCGGACCAAAGACAAAAACCAACGAATTGCTAAAGCTGAGCAGAGAACAGCTGAGATGTGCAGTGGGCATCCTAACAGGACATTGCACACTGAAAAGATACCTAACCAACATAGGTGTGAGGGACAATTCAGAATACAGGATGTGCGGTGAGGATGAGGAAACTCCTTACATACTATGTGAATCCCCAGCCTTGGTGGCTGGAAGGTTTTCGTACTTCGAGGAACTATTCGTGAACCTGAAAGAAATTGCCAGAAATCCCATCGACCGTACCCTTGCCTTTTGGAGAGGAACGGGATTAATGGTATAACGAAACTATGGTACAATAAACTTAAGCTTCAGTACGGCGGGGTTTCGGTACCGCAACACATAAGGAAAAAAATGGTAATGACTGGAATTTTTTCCTCTAAATTCAACCTGTATATTATAGGAAGTTACAGTAAAGTTTTGTCCAATCTGGAAGGTGATAAATACTTTTATTTGCCAAGTCATTCACACCATCTGCTAATCAAGAACAGAATTCTCAATCCAACAATAACAACTTATTGCTTACCCTGAAAAAATAATTGAAGAACAAGTCTTAAACGCTACCAAAAACCTAAAAGCTAACATGAGGATAGATGACATTATCCCAGCTTCTATAGTGAGAGATTATACAATAATATTTGCTAAACCCCTCATGCATATATTGACTTGATACTACTATTTTTCAGATAAATGGAAATTATCACGAGTTTGTCCTATCTTAAAAAAAGTGATGAGAACGACTTGTTCAACTATAGACCAATCACTATAATTTGCAACTTTGCCAAAATCTTGGAAACTATTCTACACTCTGTTATCTATGACCATACATCTGGCATGATCTCGCCCAACCAACGTGGTTTTATGAGGGGCAGTTCTACAGTAACCAACCACGTTTGTACCACTTAATATTTAAGTGAAAAACTTGAGATGTCTAGACAGGATGATGTGATTTACACGGACTTCTCCAAGGCCTTCGATAGACTTAATCACGGTGTTCTACTACCAAAAATTGCCATATTTGGTTTGTCAGTGGATCTAATAAACTTAATTAAAACTTACTTGCAAAATAGATACCAATATGTTCAACACCATGGTTACAGGTACGTCGAATTCCTGCAGGAATCCGGTGTTCCCCAAGGGTCGATACTGGTCCGCTTCTCCTTAAACCTGTTTGTGGAGGATATTACGACCGATCTTGATGCCGAAACGTTGCTCTATGCAGACGACTTAAAAATATTTCTCGAAATAACATCACTCGAAGTTTGTGAGAGATTGCAAAATTATCTAAATATAGTTCATGAGTAGTGCATTGTCAATAAACTGCCACTTAATTCGCAGAAGTGTAATACCTTGTCGTTTACCTTAACATATTTTTCTATGACAGACCAGACTCTGTTAAAGACTTAGGAGTTCACTTTGATTCTAAACTTAATTTTATAAAAAATATTGAGTCAATAGTAGCTGGCGCCATTAAAACTTACGGAACTGTAAGGGGTTTTGAACATTGACACTGTGCGCACCCTACATGTTACATTTGTAAGATCCCGCCTCGAGTACTCCTCAGTGGTTTGGACCCCTATCTACAACGTTTATATCCTCCAACTCGAAAAAATGGGTTTCTCAAATCGGCCACGTATATAATTTACGGTTATTATCCACAAATCGGGTTTCCCACGAACACCGCTTAATCGCTTTAATGTTTGCAAATTGAACAAAAGGAGAGTAGCTGCCTCTGTAATATTTTTGTATAAAATAGTAAATAATCGCCTCGATTGCATCAGACTCCAATCAAAAAGTACCCAGAATTTCCTCAAGAAATTGCAACCTTTTTCATTTTCCCACTGCCGAAACAAATATTCTTATAATGCCATCACCGCTATATCAAATGTACCTTAATTACACAAACCTGGAAAGTCGACTTGATATATTTTGCAAAATAAAGAAATATGTTTTTAATTGAAACGATTGTTCATCCTAAAGACTGTCATGTTTTCACTTCTGTTTTTTTTTTTCGTGTTTAACTTTTCTTTTTGTTTCTGGTATTTTTTTTATCATGCTCACATGTTACTCTAAAATAAGTTTATATACCTACTGTATGTATAATTTTGTTCATATTTTTATATATGTTTTTGTATCTTAATTCATTTCTAGTTTAGTTTTCTCTCTTTATCCTGTAATTGGGCCTTGTGCCTGTTGGATATCGAAATAAGTAAATAAATAAAATTTGTCATTTTTCATAATACTTAGTCTTGCAAGAATTGTCATTTCGTCAAGTTTCATTAAAAAAGATTAATATATATTTTAGTAACTTCGGCTTATGTAAAATTAGAGATTTTCGTAGTTTTTTTTGCAAAAAAAAAACAAAATGTCAGCTTAAATTTGGACCTATGCAGTTTTATTCATAATTTATTTACAAACATTTTGACTTCTTGTTCGGCCTGATCCAATGAACATCGCTAATTAAATTTTGTTAAATAAGTCTGATACAAACATATACTTCTGCATTTAACAGAAAAAAAATGACAGCCCTGTATTTTAAACCCTAAGGAACTCCTTGTAGCATGAGAGCAATTAATAAAAAAACTTTTGCTTATGTTTCATCAAGGAATGCTGAATGCTGATTTGCACCCCTCACAAACATTGGAAAATTTTAATTTGTAAGACATGATTTATTCAATGCTTTATTTTAAAACTTTAAGAATGGCGCTATTCTTTTCTTAATCAGAACCTTTAATATATGACCTGACTATCAACCTTGAGCATATTGTTTGTAATATCATTATGACTTTCCCCAGAATTTAATTCAGTATCTTCCAAATTAAAATATTGTTTGTTCATTATGTTTATACTATTATTGCTTTCAACTCAGTTCAAAGTTACAAATTAAAATAATTCTCAAAATTTTTTTGTACTTCTGAGGAAAATATTTTGATTATTAGAAAGAACATTACAAATTAATTTAAAATAATGAATTACTATATATTTGTATTTAATGGTAAGAATGTGAGAATTGTTTCGAATTGATTGTTCTTGGAATACAGTATACAGAAAAGCAGAAAAATCTATGAAACACGTACAAAATCGGCTAAATGGCAGTCTGCTGAGTCTCAATGTTACGAAATCCAAATTTATAACGTTTACAACCACCAATATGGATCAACCAGAAACATCTTACCTCAAAATACATAAAAATGACTGTGTCTGTGACTCAGAGAAAATAAAATATGTTAAGTACCTGGGTGTGATGATCGATCAATATTTAAGGTGGGGTGAACAAATGAATTATTTGATACAGGAGCTCAGCAGAGTAACGTACAAATTTTATCAACTACGAGACATCTTAAATAAAATAAATCTGCACACAGTGTACGATGCTTAAGCTGAGTCCATACTAAGGTACTGCGTTATAATCTGGGGTGGTTATATGAAAATGAATTGAAAAACTTGCATCCACTTTTTATTAACACAAACCAGAAAGCAGACCTGTATTTACATATCTTTCCTCCTCCTCATTTGTCTTCAATAATTTTCAATCCATTTTTTATATTTTTATTAATTTATAAAGGACCCCGCACAAAAGCAATGGAAAACGACTACCCGTCGATTTGACTGAAACTTTTAGAAAATGTTCTTCTCGGCATCCCGAACAAAAGACTCTATGGGCACAACAAAATTCTACGATTAGTTTTCGAGTTATGGGACGTTGAAGTCCCAGATTTTACGGGATCCTAGGAGTGCAAGTAGCATAGGGTAGGTATAATACTGCTGATAATTGAGTTATTATTAATTCCAAACGCAATGAAAGTTATATCTCTCGATATTGCAAGACTTTTCACTGAAAACCAAGCTTGAAAAAATCGGAAAATGTTGGAAAACCCCGAATAATTCATGCGAAATCCACAATTTTAAATACATTACGTTGAAACGCGTACAAGTATCTCGACTCAATATACCACAAGATTTTTCACTTGTAACTCAGATTTAGCGATGTGGAAAAACTTGGAAAATCGCTAAATCTGAGTTACAAGTGAAAAATCTTGTGGTACATTGAGTCTTAGATACTTGTACGCGTTTCAACGTAATGTATTTAAAATCGTGGATTTCGCATGAATTTTCCGGGGTTTTCTAACATTTTCCGACTTTTTCAAGCTTGGTTTTCAGTGAAAAGTCTTGCAATATCAAGAGATATAACTTTCATTGCATTTGGAATTAATAATAACTAAATTAGTAGCAGTATTATACCTACCCTATGCTACTTGCACTCCTAGGATCCCGTAAAATCTAGGACTTCAACGTCCCACAACTCGAAAACTAATCATAGAATTTTGTTGTGCCCATGGAGACTTTTGTTCGGGATGCCGAGAAGAACGTTTTCTAAAAGTTTCAATCAAATCGACGGGTAGTCGTTTTCCATTGCTTTTGTGCGGGGTCCTTTATAATATGTTTATATGAAGAATCCATCAATTTTTGTTTTTTTTTGTTTTACAATTAATAACCATGGATATGTTATAAGCACACTTACAACACAAATTACATGTGTAACTTAGGTAAGTTGTTTAAACCATTTTTTACTCTTAACGGAATGTAGTTATTTTTAATAGTAAACAACATTGTTATCTTCTACCTAGTAAAAATTGAAATTGAAATTGAATTGATCATACGAAATATAGAACATTATTTAATTCACATCTTACGCTTCTTGACTATTTATTGCTTATATCTTCACACATCTAGGGTATTTTAGTTTCAGTGTAAGAGTCAGCTAGAACTCCGCTGTTGTATTTGCCTTGGTATCGCTCTCCTATTGTCGAAATATCTTAATGGAATCTCTTACTATGCTCATGACAAACATTTTAAAGTTTTACCTATCTAACTGTACAATTATGTTTACCATTGCGGTATTTGTGTACCTAAAATCTCATTAAATTGCTTGAAAGTTGACCGCACGAATAGTGTTTTTTATTTTCTCTAAGTTAGTATTACATTTTTCTGTAAAACCGTTACATGTATTGTATATTGTCTGTCTTTTATTAAATATTTCTCAGTGTTAATAAACATATATTGTCCAACATGTCTTTTCTTACTGAGTGCTGTATAATTCCAATCCTTATGCACTCCATAGTTATTATATTTTTAAAGTTTTTTTCTTGATATCCGAATACCAAATACCTAGGTTGCAAATATAAAATTTCTCTCAGAGCAGGGTTGCCACCCGTCCCGATTTCGCCAAGACAATCCCGATTTTTAGTGCATTGTCCCAGTTCTTAACTGCGTCTATATCCCGATTATTAGCATATTATATTATTTTGTGACATAAGAGTACTGATCGATATATCGAGGTAGCATGGATCGAGGTTGGGAGGATCGAGAATCAACTTATTTCTTTGCCATTCTTCTGTCGCCATTTCTTTGAAAGTTGTCCTAATTATTACGTAGAAAGAGTGTTTTCCTATTGTCGATGAAGTAAAGGTATGTAATGAATGGATGCCCAGTGGAGTATTGATCAAGGTAACTACAAATATATAAATAAAATAAATAGAAATGTAAAAACGATAAATCTTTATTGAATCTTACTTGAATAAATACAAAATTTCCCTAAGGCGAAATAATGGTCGATATAATAGAAACCTTAGAAACAGAGCATAAAATAACGCATAATGACGTTTATGCAGCTCAGTGCCATTTAGTTGTGCCGGCGACACAAAAGCTGAAAATTAAAAATTTTCCTCAAGTTCTCTGAGCACTATAGTGTGAGGACTGGACACATTTGTTGAGGAAAAACTTATCATATTGCATTTCTAAACTTCTTGTAGTTTTTCTTTCTCTGCAATAAATAGCAGTTCTCTATATACTTCGACAGCTTCACTATTATGTCGGGGCCTGCGAGAAAACAAAGACGAAATTTGTTTAAAAAAAATTATGAAACTTATTTAGAAAACTTTTTATTTTAGACCACGGCACATTTTCAATTTTACTTTTATTATTACCATGGAAGTATTGCTTGGGGAGGTGACACCAGTACCTACCAAAAAAACCGCTGCCAAGGAATCACTACTTCCACATTCAGATTTTCTATCCATATCTTTCACAGAGAAAAAATTTTGTATGTGAAAATTATTGTTTATGGAACTTTAATAATATAATATAATATTTGAAATCGTCTACCCCAAAAACCCATAAAATTATATGCCACATCAGTAGTGGGGGTAGTGGAGGGGGGAGGTAGTAGTGGGGGTGGATAAAGAAAAAAAATGTGAGGCCTTTGGTTCTTGTACACCCACTAAACTGCAATATTATTTTTTCACCTCCTTTAATAACGGGGTGGAGGTGGCAATTGGGGTGGCTAATATCAAAAAAATTTTGAGACCTTAGTTTCTTCTATATTACAGGGTGCGCCACTTAAAACTCCCCAGACTTGTAACTTTTTTATTTTTGAAGCGATGACCATGTTGGGTACATCAAATTGTAGACATTTTTAAAGCCTTTAAACATGCATACAGAGTGATTAAAAAAAATTGTTGAGAAAGGAAACTTCATTTCTTTGAATCTTTTTTTACCTCACCCTGTACATGAACTGTATTAATGTTTTCTTACAAAGGTTTTAAATAGGTAATTTATGTTATTAAAACAAAAAAATAATTAAAAATATTTTTCAATTTCCTTTTTAGTACATTTTAATATAAGTTTGTTTTTAAAAATATTTATTTCTTTTGTTTCTTCTTACTGTTTTTTTACTTTGAATATTATTTGTGACATGTCTTTTATAAATAAAGCATAAAATTATTATTTACATTCTTTTCAAAGTTATTAAAAAAAAAATCAGTTGGGAATCGGAAAGAGTGTTTTTAATTCCTTTCTCTAAAACCAAAAAGAATTTCGAATATGACGTAATGACATAAATTAAAGCTAATTAATACCTTTAGAAGAAAACATTAACGCAGGGGTGAGGTAAAAAAATATTCAAGGAAATTAAGTTTTCTTTCTTAACAACTTAAAAAAAAATTTAAATCAGTCTGTACACATGTTTAAATGCCTTAAAAATATCTAAAATTTGATGTGTCTAATATGATAGTCGCTTAAGAAATGAGAAAGTTACAAGCCTGGGGAGTTTTAAGTGTCGCACCCTGTAGCGTATTCCCTAAATCTAATATTGTGCAACGCAAGAAACGAAGGCAACGCCGCCATCGACTTTTTATTGGTCAGTTCAAAATCTAATCGATCACAGAGTACTGTTTTAAAATTTAATAGAATGCTACGCAGCCACAGTATCCCATGGAACTTTTAACATTAGGCTCCTAAATACACACAGGTACATACGACGCAACTTGATAAAACCTAATTCTTTGCAGCACAGCTTCTGTTCGTTTACCTTCAAACAACTTCCAATATTTTAGTGTTATTTAAAAGTTCGTTTCTTTCTTATTTCTGCGTAAAATGGATAAATTAACCAATTTAATAAAGAAACTAGTGTCTAATGATGGGCAATTAGATATAATTGAGTACTGCAGTGAGGACAACTACAAGGCAGTGTTGCGTGTAAAATTGCCAGGAAAAAGTGAAGAAGACTCTATGTCAGAAGATATTAATATTAGGTGCAATGAATGGGTAAAAGCTTTTTCATCTTTAACCAAAACTCAATGCATGGTCAAGCTAACTTTACCAAACTTGCAAACAACAAATGCTCTTTCTAAAAAAGTACGTATGACATCATAGTAATTTTAACAAAGTCAGCGAACAGAAGATATAAAAAAATATGTATACTCCAGTAAAATAGGGAAATTAGAGGGAAAACTGATGAAGTTTTGAAACTTGCCAAAGACAAAAATGAATGGTTTTTAAAATTTAACGACGTGCTTTTTAATTTTTAATTTTTTTTGTGCTTCAAACGGTTTAAATATCTCAATAGGTTCTCAAAGGATTAAATAATAATTATTATACTTACCTATACTTTACGCACCCAAATTAATTTTCTTTTCAGGATGATTGTATATATTATAAGAAACACGTTGTACTGCAATGAATTAGGTTTTGTCAAGTTGCGTTGTAGCCGTGTGTAGGAGACTAATAAGATATTATGACTGCGTTGCATCCTATTAGACTTTAAAACAGTGCATTGTGACCGATATTTTGAATCAACCAATAAAAAGTCGATGGAGGCGTTGCTTGCATTTCTTGCTTTGCACAATATTAGATTTGGGGAATACGCCACCCTGTATTCTAAATACCAATTTTATGGACTCTTACTTGCTTGATTTCCCTATTTATCCCCATTTACCCCAATTTACTCCCCAACTCTTCAACGGAATAAGATCAAAATATAATCTAGTTCCACATCTCGTTAAAATACATACATGTACCACATTTCAAGTCAATATTTTAAATGGTTCCAGAGTAGTCGTGTGCACAAAAAAAAGTTACAGACAGACCGACACACAGAAAATATTTTTTCATTTAAACTTAAAATCTCGACATTTCATGACATTCTAAGCCTATTTGAACAATAAAAATTTCAAATTTCTTTTTGCGTTACTAAATTTCCACTGGATGTGGTATAAAATCTTGGAAATCATCCAAAAATGTATTATTAAAATTATATTTGGCAAAGAGTATACTTACCCTAGCAGTGACCTCTATAGAAAAGTCAACATGCTTGATCTGAGGCAGTTGTTTTATCAAAGTATCTTAATTCATCAATACAAACATAAAAATAACCTCAAAAGCATTGAAAATATTTACAACACCCGACATAAAGTACAAGCAATTCAAGTACCAAAGGCGCCATTATTACATAAGACCACTATTGGAAATTAAAAAAATCAACTCTCTAAATATATTGGAAAACAAAATAAAGCACTCTGTAATAAGGTTCTTAAAAATATTTTTCTAGTACCTTTGCTTATTGAAGACTAGCTGATGCCCGCGACTTCGTCCGCATGGAGCTTTTTTTTATCGCCATATTTATTTTAATGTCCTGGCGGAGTTTAGCCGATGGCTAGTCTACCACTCAACCGGGACGGACACACACATAGACAATATCACAACACCCATTCCCTGCTACATTGCCATCGGCCGCAGCTGAGACTCGAACTCAGGAGAGGAGAGTGACTAGACCGTGTTGTCTCTCACACAAACGCAGTCTAGCCTACTGCTACCATCTCGGCAACATATGAAAAACGCCACTACATATCCATACCCTAGTCAGGATTCGAACCTGGGACCGTGGTCGCAAGCCTACCATCTTAAGACTGCGCCACCGAGCCGGTGGCGCGAACCACCCGAACTTCGTCTGCGTGGAATTAAGAACATTGAGATACTAACCCACTGTACATTCATTGCATTTAAGGAAGCCGTCTTCCCATCGAAGAAAATAATTATTTTAATGGACAATAGAGCACATGGGTGGGTATGTGTCAAATTTCATGCTTAAAAACATCCCTCTCCCTGTTTACCCGTTCGTTTTTGAAAACCGCCGAATACGTGTCTCCTTATTTCCTTAGAAGATCCCGTCACTGCAATATCACGTTTCTGACTTCAGAGATAAGGAGAGATTTCAGAGATACGATACCTCAACTCATGTGGAGTCATTGTCGCTCTCACTGTTATGGGACATAATTAAAAATTCGTTCCAATTGTCTAACACAAAGCTGACTATTTGTTTATGAACTTCCAACGCTCTTTCTTGTGAGCCGTACATTAAGAATGAAAGGGAACGGAATAAAGAGGCTCCGTCACCTACAATTGGGACAACAGTATGTTGTACAACTTCTCCATTTATACTTAGATTTTCTTTAGCCATTTCGTAAAAAAAGTAAAAATTCACAGATTTCCCAATCCTTACAACCATTGAAGACATTGGAAATGATAATACCATACATGAAACATAACAATAATATTTTAACTTCTGACGTGTCAAAATGACATGACAATTATAGACATCATTTTCAGTGTCAACATGATATACTTTATCGGCCGCTTGCTCCGTATGTGTTTAAACCATCTACCACCCCCGTTTACCCCTTCAAAAAGCGAAAATTGAAATTTTGTCTTACACGTATATAATAGATTTTAACAAAAAATATTTCTGCCAAATTTCACGCTAGATCTGACAGTTTCCGAAAAAGCCTAAATTTTCAACCCTTAGAGGTCGAATTTCGAAAAATCCCTTCTTAGTGGGATGCCTACGTCATTCGAGGAACCTCTATGCAAAATCTGAAGTTTCTGGACCCACCGGTTTGAGCTGTGCGTTGATAGATGAGTCAGTCAGTCACGGTACTCTTTTATATATATAAATAAGTTCTTACGTAATGTAAATTACATTACTGTTCCTTTTGTATACAAATGAACATAATATTATATTATTATATTATCCAATTGTTGACGGTTCAAAAGTTATTTCAATGTTATTATTTTTCTCCAAAATCGCCCACTGCGTCCACTAAAAAAATATTAATAAAAACATGAGTTGTTTCGCTGCTCTTTGCTTTTAGAGGATTTTGAGTGGCTGCGCCTTTCCAATAAAAGCATTTTCATGAAATCTGTTATCTTCTATCAAATGAAAAACCATGCTTTTGTGAACACTTTTTGTTTACAAAAAATTTTAGTTAATTTTTAAGTAATCCTGACAGAAAAAAAATGTACTACAGAAAGTTGACCACTGTCAGCAAAAGTTATAAATTTTATGCAGATTCTAACATGGTATAACACATAGAGTTGTTCAGATAACCACATATATGGTTATTTTGATTAGAATGTTCACTTGTGGGACACCCTGATGTATACCACGTTATTATTAAATTTAGTTTACATCAATTAATCATGAGTTATGAACTAGTTTATTTATTAATCTTCTAATGAATCTCGCTTCTGTCAAAATATTAACAAAACGTTTTAAAAAGTTCATATTCTAATAATAAATAAAATTGTTCAAATTTAATCAATTTTAGCTATAATTTAATCGTAATATATTGGTTATTAATGCTGAAATCTATACTACTGTACATGTATATGTACATGTATTTTTAGAATGTAGATATACAGCTATACGTCACTTCAACCATGATTTAAATAACATATTACGAAGAAGATCTCAATAAAGAAAATAACTTACGACTTCTTGTGGCCATAATAGAATAAGATGAGAAAGGACAGGGTATTCAGGGAATGTAGGTAAGGTGTGGAAATGGAATTTAGGAAAATATCTGCAGCTACCATCTTTTTAGATAGTCAGAGAATTATTACTCTTGAAGAGAGCTTGTGCTGTAGTCAGTATTTCCTTTGTCAACTATTACGACATTTTCATACCGAGGGTTGCATTAAAGACATACTTGATTAAATATGTCACAGGGTGACCACATCTTACTCACTGAAGGGATATTCAACAAAGTCTCCATAAGCTCTCTCTTAGCTAATTGCTATCGTATTTCATACAAGCCTTGGAGCCCTGCGAGAAATAAATGATACCTACCTTATCTTATATGCATAATTTCCGAGTTTCTGTATATTAAGGTATATTAACTAGGTTGATTGAAATATTACTAGTTTGTAACAACAGCTTATGCGTAGTTAGTGTGTATATAGTTATTTAAACTAATTGTTTACACAGAAAATTTTTAACTTATGATACCTCTATACACTTTGTTTCTAAATTTTTTTACAAAGAAAAATTTAATATAGGATATATTATATTATAGTATGTTACTGTTTTCTTGATTATCTATGTATCGATTTTACTAGTTTACACGTTATGAAAAAACATATAACTCGAAATTTTTTAGATCATTTCAGATGCCTAACTTCTCATTTTTATAAACTATTCGTAAAGTTGGAGAAATGTGTACACTAAACGACATTAAAATATTTTCGCTAATCTCGAATGTGTGATATGAAGTATACGCAAATCAATATACCAGTAACTGAATAAGAAGTGATGAAGCCGTTGCGGTGAGAACATCATATGCGCCCAACTAAAAAGAGCACAAGCACGCTTGGTCACACTGTCTACCGTATCAAAGTCCATCACATACAATATCGAGCTATTCGATTGTGTATGGGAGTTATGAAGTCGTCACTTTGATCTGCAATTTTGGTGGAAGCACAAGATTCTCCATTAAATATTAGAAGTTTTTTGGCAAATAAATTCTTAATTGGACTAAGAACCACAAATAACACTTATTCGTTGAATGCAATATACTCTCATACAATAGAGACTCTCACGAATAAATATTGGGAAATAAAAAAGAGTCCACCCCTTGTAGACGCATTATTAGAAACGAATAATTACTCAGAATTGTTAACTAGTAGCAAAACACCATCCATATTCCAGAATGATTACTGTATATTATTATTTATACTCAACTATTGCCCATATATACTCAGGTATACCACAATACAATCGGAATATCATATACTATATTAAACAGTGACCCCGAAGAAGTAGCGATATACACAGACAGCTCTAAAACACTTCCTTATTGGCGTTGGTAGCGCCTTCTATGTTCCTAACAATCACTGTTATTGCCACAGGCGTATCGCCGATATTAGCTCCATATACACAGCCGAAGCGTATGCCAAAGTGCGCTTTAGACTGGGTGAGTGAAGCGTGCATCCAAAAATGCGTAATTCTGTCAGACTCCAAGTTTGTACATCAATCACTAGGTAGCCGCGATTATAAAAAAGCAGATTCCAGAACTCTAAAAATAAAACAAAAATTGACCAGTCTTTTTGCAAAAGCCAAATAATAAGATTTGTATGAGTAAAATAGGGATTGTAGAGAACATTTTGGAGGGGAGAATTTTTCTCTTCGGGGATATGTTGGGGGTAGTCAGGAGGTAAACATACTAAAAGTCCCCGCCCCTAGCCTCGCCGCTTCAGGGGGAGGGGGGGGTGGAAAGGTTCCTTTTTTCATAAGTAGATCTGGTCATAAGTAGATCCTAATTTGTTCTATACTTGAGTAAAATTTGATTCAAATCGGAAACAAAATGAAAAAGTTATAAGGGTATCTTCATTTTAAGTGAGTCACACTATATATTTAAGGAACTGTATAGATTTCGACAAAATATTACATTAGTAAATACGTCCACTGTTGTAAAATAAAGATTGTTTTGTGACTGTGGTTTATTAGCAGACCACGGTAAACCGCTTTGATAGAAATATACAAGGTACATAATTGATTTTTTTTTCTTATTAATTATCGATTTTCGCTTGCGAACATCTCGTAAACTATAACACATAGGAAGAAAATGAATATGAACATTCTTGTGGAAAATTTAATTACGTTTAATTTTGCATAGATTACCTTTTCCCATACGACGCATCGTTTCCGAGTTATAAGCGAAGAATCAAAAAAGGGAACCTTTCCACCCCCTCTCCCCCTGAAGCGGCGAGGCGAGGACTTTTAGTATGTTTACCTCCTGACTACCCTCAACATATTCCTGAATAGAAAAATTCTCCCCTACAAAATGTCCTCTACAACTCTTTCATTGACTGGATTAAAAGGACATATAGGGATAGAAGATAATGAAATTGTTGATAATAAATCGACAAATCTTACTATAACTAACCCAACTACTGATAAAAACGATATAATAAGGGAATTCAAGGGGGAAAGTAAGAAAAGATTGGAAATGCGTTTGAACGGATTATGTCAGGTCAACAAAAAACCCTTACGCCCTTATACATCCTACCCTCCCAAAGAGTATTCCATATATTGAAGAACACTTCGCTCCAAAGTTTTATTCTTCTACCGTAGCTAGACTCAAATTGAATGACGGCGCCTTCCCGACACATTTGTGCAAGATATGTGTTCAGAGCCCCATTAATATGCCCATGTGGTAATACGTCCTGGGGAGACCTTAAACATGTATTCTTTGCGTGTAAGAAATAAACTGCCTAAATAGATACATTTTTAAGTGACCTGATTAATCTCAAAGTGAATTTACCCATGAATATAACAAACCTACTAAGTTATAACATAAATGAAATTTTTGACCTAATCGTATATTTTATAAGAACAAATAACATAAAAATATAATGTTACTAACAATATAATTTTCTGTGGTTGAGAAATCTTTTTTCTGAAGCCAAATATCTCTATATCTCTCTCACATACACTATCTACCGTGTACTGGGCTCGATACCCGGCTCCGATATTGGCAATATTGGCGGGTAGTACAATATCCATTGCCCTTTTTTTTGTAATACCCTTCCAGATTGCCCTGATTTTGAGTTCGTCTTCTATGTGATGTGTGTTTATGTTATGTTAAATAGGATAGTGTCCAAATATCTGAATGAAATTACTGTGACAATAAAGTGCATTCTTTGTAATAATTAATGGCCACCATTGCTACATTAATGTGTGAATCTGCAAATAATATTTCTGTTGCTATAGTGAATTGTGTTCCGGGATATCTGTATAAAAATTACTGCTATATCTTGTGTATTCATCAATACGCTAAAGCTTCGAGAGTAAACAAATATGTTAAAAAAATATTTGATTCTGATAAATATAATAATTGTTCCGTTAACCATCTTTCGAACTCGAAGAATTTAGTAAATTATAATTCGCTAAATTCTTCGGGAATCAGTCAGAAACCTTTACTCAAACGTTATAAAAAGCAACCATTATTACTGAATATGAAGAATTTGTCTTCATCCCGCAAATATCATTATAATACTGGTTACATGGGAATGAAGAATGAAGCATCAAATCCTATGTACAGAGAAGCAGCAGCTCAGTAGAAATACTTCATTTTTACTTGCTCAAAATGTCTTATTTGTTCAACACGGGCAAGTTCTGATTCATTCTCAAAGTTACCACAATAAAACCATTATTGGTTGTGGGGAGAAATCTAAGTTAACAAACCATCGCCCAATTTCTCTTATATCATCTATTTCAAAAATATTCGACGAAATTTTAAAGAGTTGTTTGATAAGTTATTGGTTTTCAGCAAATAACTCCACTCAGGATACCATTGCTGAATTAACATTCATTGTTTACGACGCATTGGACAAGAAAGGCATTACTGATTATTTTTATTATTCTAATAAAGGCTTTTGAAACTAGAATATTTAGGAGTCCGTGGATTAAAATTAAAAAATCTATGTTTTTGGAATCAAAATAATATTTGAGGGTCAGATTATATGTATTTTGGCCAGCAGGATCCACATATGCAAAAATATACAGATTGTCCCATTTAAAAATTTGATTTTATAACGACACTTTGTTGGGTTGTGGCATTTTCCCAAACAAGAGGTGCATTAACTTGGCCCCTGCTAGCTTAACGCATGCCAATCGGTCTTTTATATTTTTTATGAACTTTATTCGCGAGTTATATTAGGCCATAAGGGCGCCAGTGTATTTTTAAACAAATACTTGTTTAGGAAAAAAATAATAAAAATAGAAAAATTCGATATTCTTGAATATTGTTGTGAGTTAGGAATAATAACACAAAAGAAAAAAATGTTAACAATATATTAAACAAATTTAAAAATGTTTACAATATCTTTACACTATAATAAACATTTAGCATAAAAAAATAATGGAAGAGATGCAAAGTTATTAAATAAAATATTTAAATCACAATTTAAGTTGATTAAGATAAGAAAATTAAAAAAATGAATAGAAATTAATGAATAAAAATTTCGCAAAATTACTGGGTTTTTTACAAACATCTTCTAACTAAAATTTTTGACAGTAGCAGTACAAGATCTTACATGAATTTTCTTTTGACCGACGGGGTTGAAAGCTGTCGAAAGCTCGGTGGTATTGAGGGACTTATGGCTAAGCCGCAGCCGGGATCCATAAACAAATCTCCTTATAGCGTGGAATAAAAAGCTGTCCTCTCTCAACGTGGATGCAGCCCAGACCACCAAATTCATCACAAAAGATCAGGTAATAGACGTTGACTTGTACTGTGGTGTCTCCTCTTCTATTTGTCCAAGGATTTAACATACCTATAAAAGGGGAAAAATATGTTTAAAAACCAGGAAGGGGAAGATAAAAAAAATTAAATTACGATAACAAGTACTATGTACTCAGATACAAAACTACGTTAAATCTAATTAACTATAATCCTTTTTACTACTATAAGCTAGGTAGAAATTGTAAGTTGCAAAAAAAAAACAAAAATATAACATAGCAAGATATTACGTTAAAGAAAAATTTAATGACTATGATTACGATAAAAAGTACTCTGCAAAAGATATTAGATAATATTACGTCAAAAATAAGTGATGTTTTAGGTAATATAAAATTTTGACTGCAAAAAAATAAGATATATTTGAAAATATCCTTTTCTGCGGCAAAGAAAATTTAAACATGAGATTTACATGAAAATGGTTAAGAAAAATATTAATCAAATGTCAAAAACAAAATAAGTCTGTACTAAATATTAAGTATTATGTAATTAGCATAATTTTACAAGAAAAAAATAAGGAAAAATTAACGTATAACGTTCATAAGGCAAAAGTTAAATTAATATAGGATGAGCAAGAGATAATCTATTTTAAGATAATGCCAAAAAGATAACAATTTATTTTAAATTCAGGAAAGGCAAAAAATGACCAAACAGACAAAAAATTACTGGTGGCTTGTTAAAAAAATTACGATATTTCTTCATATTTTACTCCAAGAAATCAGATAAAAACATGATAACATGTGGAGTGATGGTAACTTATGCATTTTTGTGACATTTAAATCACTAGAGGAATATATTTTAAAACTTTGTCTGGACAGATAGACATAGGTAATGATACTAGATAATGAGTATGGATATTTAAAAGATATATATTTTTATTTACCAGTAATTAACCGGAAAGATAAAAAACCGACACTTACATTAATGATTAATTCAGATAAGAAAAAGAGAGCGATATAATTAATTCATTAATGAAGCTACACAAAAGACATTTAGAAAAAAAAATGGTTCGTCAGTTCAGAACCCCCAAATTCTAGGACTCTCTGGACGTACGTTCGGTGAGTGCTTTAAGTCTCTACAGATTTAATCAAAATACAGTGAAATATAAGAAAGAAATACACTCACCTTACATTTTTCAGAGGTGTCCCAGCAGCAGACAGTCTGGACAGATTCGGCTTTGAGCCTGGTTCCAGCCTAGATACCATAAAATTCCAGAAAATTCTACCATCAATTCCTGAACCAACATCATGTGCCTAAACACAATATATTCTCTAAAAAAAATCCATTCGCCCATCCAAAACTTACAAGAGTGTCCCTATTGGCTGAGCCATCCGGTATACGATAATATAGTTTTCTTAAGTGTATTCAAGAAAATATATTATTATGCAAACACTTCTTTTATATAAGTAAAAAACCAATAGTTTTTTATATTTTGTCTATCTTTGCTCTAATTAATATTTTATTCAATGCTATATAAAATGTTTTGAAATGCCAATGTATTTAACTTCCCTTAAATATGTTATTTGTTACTGTTTCGATGCATAATATATTGTGTTTTATTAATTGTTTTATTAATACATATACCTCACATGAAACTGAGTAGTTTTCATTCTGCGCCATCACATGTCCACGAAGTTATCTATTTTTGACCGCATCTGCCATATACTCGGAACCACTGTGGTTTGGCTGCAATCGAAAAATTAATTTGTCGTGTAGAGTTAACGAAAAGCCTTTGAATAAACATTTTACGAATTGAAAGGTTATAAAGAACATTCGTCTCAAACATTGAGTAGGAAAAAGATTATTCTACTCGTGAAAAAACATATATCAATTTACTATTGACCCTAACCTGAAATCTCCCTGGAAAATATCGTCCAACAAGCTTATTTTCAAAACTCGTTTAATAGTAACAGTCATTCATCTCGTAAAACGACTTATTATTCATGTCGTGAGTTTTGAGGCGTGCTCATATCTTTTTGGGGCCACGAAAAACATTAAATTACTTTCTGTAAAATTCGGACTCCTAAGAATAGTAGGTTCTCCTCAAACTTGTTGATCTCAATAGCTTCTCCTTTGCGCCACTGCACTGCTCTATTATCCCCAAGGGTACGAACATGTCGAAGATGCTTGGGGCGCCCGTATACGAGCAACATTTTGCAGTCGGATCGACTACAGAATTGCGGTCGCATCCCTGTGAACTGAGGCACACCATAAGAAATACTTTACCATCCATACACGGGAGTCTACAGAAGTCGAAACGGGAATCTGCAGTCCACTTGTGGCCGATCCCCGCCGGGTGGTCACATCGACGCGCGCGCCGGCACTGCCATACACGGATCACAATCTTGCGTTCGTACTCACCGCGTATGATGGTAGAAACAATGCTATAAACTAATTGACGTTCTAAAATAATCTGGAAAGTAATTTAAAAAAAAAAATTTTCGTCCTGCTTGAGTTTTCCAAATAAATATTAAATATTCCTTTGCTGTTGTCGAGATACTAGCAGTTGATATTTCCAAGGCGATCGTACTTTCCTACGCCTTCTTTTTCTCCTCAAAATAAGAAGAAGCAATGCTGCTGATGTTCCTATTTTGTACATTGTGTGGTCAGGTTGCAGTCGCCTCGACTATGAAGGAAGTTGACACGACCACGAGTCGATCACATAAAAGTAGTTAGGTTGTGGTCCGGTCAACCAAAAGTTGCAGTCGACTTGACTAGAAATTTGTGGTTACCTCAACTGCAAAATTTGGCTGGCTCGTGTACAAGTCTGTCTCAGCGTTTATGGCGTGTGCATCATGAGAAGCGTACGGTCTAAGATGATTTGAAGCGAGGGACGAACAGTGTCGGATCAGCCAGTTTTGCACTGAGGTTGAAATTAATCAAATAAAATAAAATCAATATGTCCAATAGATTTATTAAAAATTAAACAAAATATATTATTACTTATTATACAGGGTGTAATTAGTTTCATGTCATTAAAAAAAAACTGGTAATGGGGACCAACTAGACAAAGAAAAAACCTTTATGACTTTTCCCTTTAGGGGCTCTTTGAAAAAAACTTACTTAGGTCAACAATTTGAATATCAGGGTAGGAAACATTTGAGAACCACTGCCTTTCTGGGTCAATGGACGTTAAATTGGCATAAAAAAGTGCAAAGATTACCGACCGACTCATTCTCGCCGGTACGCGGCGGCCCGCGGTTTCAAAACAAAGGAGGGCGGCATCTTTGATGACCGCCTCAACGGAACCAATTATAAAAATGTAAATAATTCTTTATCTCTTTTTGCAGAACTGCAAGCAAATGATGACCGTAGAGGTTTAAACACAGCATTTCTTTACATGTGTGTTTTTTAATTTAGAACAAAATATTGGAGCTTTTATTGGTGTTTATAATTTTTCAGATTTAAATGTGATTTATTAACATTTGTAACCTATATGAGTGTTCTGGGTTAAATGCTTAAAAAATGAGAAATTATTGCTTGACATTGGGAAATAAAGCGTTAGACATCTGAGATACGATAACAGAAAACAATTATGTGTATTTTAAGTTAGGAAAAATTCTAATTTATTTAACGAATTGCCGATCAGGTACCGAAAACTAAAATAATAGATAAATCTAGAACTTACCAAAAAATTTGTTGATTTACATGAGTTGTTCGAAATGGCTTCCGTCTGCATCAATACACTTTTCGGCACGTCGAACTAAGGACATATGCACTCCGTTCAACACATTTGGTAAATTATGATCATTTCTTATGATTTCTATGCACATTAACATATCACACTAAACTATCAACTAAAGTTGTCAATAAAAAAAAAAATAAATAAAAACTTCCAAAATCCAAAAAGCAACACAAAAAGAAGGAACAAGTAGTGTCTGTACGTAATCAAGAACTTAACGACGTGAACGGTAAGTCAATAAAATAAATCTTAACTGTAAATACGTGGCTTAAAATTCAAAAAGAACAAAAGTAACATACAAAGACAACGAACGGGTTCGACGTGTGTACTTAACGAAGTGTCCACAGAAACTAAAATATTGCACAAAGGAGAGGATAGTTTTCTTCAGATCTACTAAGCACTCAGAAAACGCCGACGTCTTTGACCTTTACCGCACCGCTAAAGACCTTACCTTACCTACTTTTAAAAAGCCATAAAAAAGTGTGATTATCAACTTGTGTCCTCGCCGACTCGTGGTATCTAACAAAGGAACGCGACACTTTGAAAGAGCCGTATTAGCGTATTTGATGGTTAGAGGCGCCAACATACGCGAAGATAAAATCCTATCCCAACATTCCAGCAGTTCTCAAACAATATATTTTTTTCTAAAACTATGGGTTTTAGACCCCCATGTTATATAAGGTTTTTTGTTCGTTTAGTCGTTCCCCACCACAAGTTTTTTTTAATGACATGAAACTGATTACACCCTGTATCATTATATATTTATATTATTTTCTTTTTCCCATTGAAAATACTCTAAAATATTTAATACAAATTGTCGACCCTGTTTGTTAACAGTGCAACCAGGAATTGCGGTGGGAAAATTATTTTATTTACTGTAATGACACAACCACAGTAATTAGATTACTGCGTGTAGCCCCTCGCTGCGCAGGTTAAAATACACGACTTATTCATACATTTTGCTACGCTATAAATCAAAACCTGTCGAGTTAATGCAAGTGACATCACTTCGAGACAGCATCAGTCCGTCCATTAGGTCCACGATGGAATAAATAAGTGGTCAGTGCATTTTTTGAAAATGTTTCAGTATTTTACAATATTTAATTAAATATGATTAGAAGTTGTCACAATATTATTAAAGTATTTTGTGAGTGCACGAATGAACATTTTCAAAATATTTAATTTCGAAAATATTTTGTAAATGTTTTTAAAACATTTTGAATATATTGAAAACATTTAATTACGCTCACGCTTAATTTAATTAAATACAACAATATTCATATTCAATACATTAAAAATGTTTTAAAAACATTTTGAATATATTGAAAACATTTAATTACACTCACGCTTAATTTAATTAAATACAACAATATTCATATTCAATACACATAGAGCTTGAATAATAAAAATAATCCGTTATTCAAGCGATTATTATTTAGTTACCTATTACCTATTTAAAATCCAAAATATTGACGCACTTTAAAATTGCCGCTTGATATGTGTATGAATAAGAACAAATCTTAAAGCAAGGCGTAGCTCGAGCTGTAACATTCGCCATAAACGCTGAGACAGACTTTACGCATCTAGAAATTCAAGCCGCAGTTTCAGTCGATGCAGCGAAGCCATCAATTTGTAAAAAAAACCTGTACATTTAAATGTGACCGCACATACCGAGGATCCTAGCAGCCGTTCACCCTGCTAGCATCCTCACATTTAAATGTACAAAGTTTGTTGTATAAACTGATGGCTTCGATGCATCGACTGAAACTGCGGCCTGAACTTCTAGTTGCGTAACTTCTTCGGCATATTCGTACCCTAACACGGGTACTTTCTTCTATCCCGATGTTCCAAAATACGCAAAAATTATAATTAATTTTTTCTTCTCGTTTATTAGACATCGTTTACCTGTACTTTAATGAAATTCATTAAGATACAAATTTTCCATTAAGATGCAATTTTACCACCAATAAAAACGCGACTCATAGCAATTTTCTGTCAATATCAATTATTGCCTTCAACATCTGACAGATCTAAAATGTATCAATTTTGACAAGTCATACTTACTGTTTACCTAGCAAATTTTCAAACTTTCTGCTTCTTGCAATTAAAATCAGTGAACATGTGTGATAGGGAAAGTAAAAGTGAAATTTAAATAATAATCCACAATATTTACTAAGTTTGTTTTCAGAATATTTCCTAAATTGTAATCTATAATTAATAAATTTCAGATATAAAGTGTTAATCTTCTATTTTATTGACTGGCCGTAGAAAAAATAGTGTATGCAACTCACATTTAATGGCTATTAAGAAACTCGCATTCATTATGACATTCGCCTACGGCTCACATCATAATTCTCATGCTCGTATCTTAATAGCCATCATTAAATGGTCGTTGCATAATATGCTATAAAATACTGCACATTGACAGGTTCTTAAATGTGCTTAAATGGGCCTTTTTTACAGGCAATAAGTTGTCATTCTCAGTTTAATTTTATCTTATATGTATTTATTGTTAATATTGCTGTTGTAATTTTTTTTGCAAACTTTTTTACGGTAGATATAAGCTATAGTTACTGTTATATTATTAATTTAGGTTCAATTATTTTGTTTAACTTTCTGAAATTTACAGAAGTAAATAAAATACTTTTATTATTTTGAAAACAATTTTTTTACCACCCTTTAATTACTAGTTAGGCCTCAATCAACACCGGATGTCTTTAGCTAGTCTTCTGTATACTGTTGTCTCAATA
Organism: Rutpela maculata; assembly: GCA_936432065.2. Classification (NCBI taxonomy): domain Eukaryota; kingdom Metazoa; phylum Arthropoda; class Insecta; order Coleoptera; family Cerambycidae; genus Rutpela; species Rutpela maculata. Next base: position 80,506,184 of record OW386286.2, on the reverse strand, counting down.
TTTATGTCACAACATATGCTTCCGGTGAAAAGGCAATAAGGAATTCTACGAAATTGTTATTTCCAAAGAGAACTTCTCACACTTGCAAAATACAAATAACCATTTAGGAGAAATCAGTTTAATTAGGTTAAGCACGCTTCATAAATTCCTAACCATGAAAAGCATTTATACAGCTTGACTTGCAATTGTATAAACTGAGAGGGTTTCGTGTGCTAGGGTGGAAAAACGACATCAAGTTTACTTTAGAGGTAGATCTAAGATTTATTATAATAGTTCTCTTGGTTGATTTATGTCTCTCGTATAGTAGACCAGAGTCTAATAACTTGACGTGTACCAAACTTTGTTTCTGCAAACAAGAATCAACTTACCTACTTGTTGGAATGTCATCTAAAGTTTGACTTTTTGAAGTATATTAAAACATTATTGCCATTTGAATTAATAGCAACATGTTTCTACGGTAATAGTCCATTAATATTAGACTTAACATCAGTAATTAGAGAAAGTGAATTATAATGTTTTTCCCTTTGGGGGTTATAAGCCGTAGAGAACTACCTTTGAGAAACGAAAGAGTTTCTAATGCGCAAAAACCACCTCTAACGCTCTAACACGTCCTGTTTAACATTTTTTCGCGAAGTAGTTGCTCCCTCAGAAAATAGAATATTATTAAATATAATGTTTATTGATTCAATCAGAGTATTACGTTCATGCTATGGGACAAGTCAGTACATGCAGGAACATAAAAGAAATATTAAAATACATAAATATATACATATACCTATCTATAAAAGTAGCATATATAAAAGATGATAAAAGTATATATAAAATTCACAGTTATGTTCCAAATTCTAATGTTAATTATTATTCTCTTAAAAATTGATATACATATCAAGATATTCTTGAACAGAAAAGCACAAATTTTTAAAAACATTTTTTTTAATATTTTAAAAAAAATAAAGATGTTCTTTAAATTTTTATATAATGAAGGTAAGTGGTTATATAATTTCAGCCCTAAGATATTGTGGGCTGTTGAAGGTAGTTTTAAATGTTTGAATGGAACGTGAAAATTTCATTTATCGCTCGTATTATAAGAGCGAATGGACACATTTTTATCAAATTTATGTTGATTTTTATAAGTGTATATTAGTAATTCTAGAATATGTATACTTGGTAAAGGAAGAATTTTATACTATCGAAAACGGTTACGACATGAATGAATTTGTGGTACTTCCACCATACACCTTATAATGCGCTTTTGTGCAACAGGGATGTTATGTGCATAAGATGAGCTTCCTCATATAGTGATACCATGAGATAATCTAGAATGAATTTGTCCAAAATAGAACAGTAATTGACAAGACATTGTGTGCGTCGGTGATATGAATGTGAATTGAACTTAAATAACCCTCTTAGGCATATAATTTTTTGCAATTAATTAATGAGCCTACTCGTATTACAAATAACTCTATGAGCCTGCTTGACCCTATCTTTGTTACCAGTACTTGTGACGTAATAAAATCGTGTATTTTGAATACCGACAATATTAGTGATCATAAGCTAGTTTATTGCGAGCTTGCTTCAAAAATACGAAACAAGGGAAATAAACTTGTTAATTTTAGAGATTTCAAAAATTTTAATCATAACAATTTTCTGCATGAACTACATGACTTACCATGGCATAGAATTTTTCAAACGAGAGACATAGATAATAAAATTCATATTTTAAATGATTTTATAATACAAACTTTTAATAAACATGCACCTCTCAGACAAGTTAGAGTGACAAAAGCTAAAGCACCTTGGTTAATTGATGCACTAAAGGCGTTAATGAAGCGCAGAGACGTTGCTTTGTGCAGGTATAAGGTAACCAATTCACCTGATGATTGGATTTTGTATAAAACATTAAGAAATCAAACGTTAGCAACTGTAAGGTCAGAAAAGAAAAAATATATTAATTCAATACATTCCGAAAATAATCCTAAAAAAAAACATGGGCTACCTTAAAAAATCTTAATGTTAATCCTCATCATTCTACTGAACTTCCATCAAACCTTAATAATTCTGACAATATTAATAATTATTTTATTTCCGTTCATCAAAAAAATGATAATAATCAAGATATTATTGACTTTTATAATAATAATTCTTTTAACGACAGAAAAAGTAAATTTATTTTTAGGTTGGCATCATTAGAGGATGTTCACAATGCTATTTGCTGTATTACGTCCAATGCTTACGGAACGGATAATATCAACATCAAAATGGTCAAATGCTGTAGTCCCTTTATTGAAAAATATATATTATATATTGTAAATTGTTGTATAGAAATGTTCTCTAGTGATGCCATTACCTAAAACAACTAATCCCTTATTATTTGATGACGACTTGAGACCTGTCAGTATTCTACCTGCTTTATCAAAAATTTTAGAGAAAATAATGTATTCGCAGATATTTTTTTATATTGATAACAATGGTATACTAATTAAATATCAGTCAGGATTCAGATCTGCTCATAGCACTGCCTCGGCGCTTTGTCAAGTTACGGATGACATTATCAGTTCCAGGGATAGGGGTATGATCACCGCATTGGTTTTATTAGATTATTCTAAAGCTTTTGATAAAATTGATCATGACTTAATGTGTGCAAAGGTAAAATTTTATGGTTTTGATGAAACTGCGGTTAATTTTGTTAAATCATATTTACACAATAGGCGACAGATGGTTCGAGTAGGCAATTCATACTCATCGTCCGCTTTTGTATTAACTGGAGTTCCACAGGGTTCTCTATTAGGTCCCTTTGTGTTATATACAACCGAAATTCTCAATAAAATTAAGCTGTCATATCATGCATACGCAGATGATACTCAATTATATCATAGTTTTCAAAAAGACAACTTTCTTCTTGCACAGAGTATCATAAATGAAAACTTAAAAACAATATATAATATGTCCCCTCAAAATAATTTATCTCTCAAACCCAATAAATGCGTAGTTTTAATGTTCGGTGGTAGAAATGACGTAGATGTAATAAGTCAAATGCAAATAAAAATAAATGAAGAAATTCTTTCCAAAGTTAAATCAGCAAAAAGTTTGGGTGTAATATTTGACAACTCATTAAAATTTAATTCACAAGTAAACAAAGTATTACAAAAAGCTTACATGAATTTAAAACTTTTATACTCCAATAGACATATATTAAATTTCAACATGCGTAAAAATCTCTGTGAAGCTTTGGTGTTATCACACTTAAATTATTGTAGTTTCATATACGAACCCTGTTTGGACAAGACAGATAAAAGCAGATTACAGAAGATACAAAATTCATGTTGTAAACTTATATATGGGCTCCGTAAATATGACCAGGGAATATCTGCTAGAATAAAAATATTACGTTGGTTAAATGTAAGTAATAGGACAAAATTACACCTTCTATCCTTTGCCCATTCCATAATTCATTCTGGTGTGCCATCATATATTAAAGAAAAATTTACAAGAAGGCATCAACAATACACGGTAAATATACGGTCACATGAAATGTTCAATATACCACGATTTAGAACATCCTTGTTTAAAAAATCGTTCTCTTATAATGCAATAAAATCGTATAATTCTCTACCTAATTCTCTAAAATCCTGTAATCCTTTAACATTTAAGCGTAAGCTAAAATTACTACTACTGAGCGATCAATATTAATACTATTTAAGTTTAGGAGAGAGATAATAATGGGGAACCTTGCAGGACCAATTAAAAAAAAAAAATTCAATTTTTTTTCCCAATTTTTTTTTCTTTTTTTTTAAGTTTTGTCTTTCCAGTGTTTTTCTTTTTGTGTGCCAGTCAATTTCAATTGTATATAATAATTATGGTGCTTTATAGAGTTAAGTGTAAGAGTAGTCCTTTGGGGTCTAAACTTCTGTATAGTATTTTTTCTCTTAATAAAGGCGTTTATTATTATTATTATTATTATTATTATTATTATTATTATTATTATATCCAAGACTGTTTTGAATGTTCTAATCTGGAAACATTTAGAGTGAAAGGTATTAGTAAGTCTGCTGCAATGATTACTGAATGTCAGCGTATTATCGAAATCTATGCCAAGAAATATTGTACAACCACTTTTTCATAATAATTTTACTGATATCTCGTTCATTGACCAGTGTAAAAAACTTTGAGTTGTTCATATTTACTTTACTGACAATGCAGTTTTCGGAGAAGACATTTCTGAAGTGGACATTTAATTCCCTTTTAACCGTGCTGGAGAGTGATTACCAAAGGCTGTGGCAATTTCGTTTGTATGTTAATGTTCGTTAATGTGCTGTTTTCTGTTTTTATTGTGGTTGAAGGAATTACACTTTTGCTGGATTTGAGATTAACCAAATTCCACATTGTTTTAGCCTCCAAACGTTGCAGAAAGCACAGCTTGTGTCCTCATCATATAAATTCTTGCTGTCTTTCACCAGCAAGCTGTTAAGATAGTCCACATTATCAAGGCATAGCATAGGTTAGGTACATTTTTTTAATTTTGATGTAGATTTTCATTTGTTAGATGTTTACAAAGAAATAATTTAAGCTATCACCTGAAAATGAATGATAATTTTTATAACCTCCGGTGTGTCTGTTATAATTTATAAATTATACCATTGACTGTAAAGCGATCCTCAAACTAACTTATATAACACTATCTTGGTATTATTTTAAATACATACATCACTGTAATGTTTAAAGATAATAATAATTACAGCACTTTAGATATGGTATAGTGTACAGCAATAATAGTTTTTCTTGTTATCTCCCTATTACACTGTCAAGACTACACGAAATATATACATACCCTTAGCCCAGGATCTCTATAGTTAGGATTTTACATTTATATTTTCTAATTTAACATTGTAGCATTACTAATAAAAAAGAAACACGGCAAGTTCATTAATATAATTCTGTTTAATACTTTAATAATACATACAATACAATAACATACGAAAGAGGCTATTATTTGTGGAGTCTCGTTGCGTTAACCAGATAAATTGGACAGTAATCAATGTCCAACTCTTCTGTTGGTGTATTTTTTTTAATTTATTTATTTAACGTCGGCCTATTTCTGCTACTCAGGCCTATCCCACGCCAGGAGACCTGAAAATTTTTCCGAACTTCTTCTCTGTCGAAGAGTGGGGATCTGTTACTTGCCTAACATTTGATAGACAAGGGACCGACTTCTCTACATTCCGTCCGAAGGATGGTATATCCACTACGTAATCTCCGTCTCAAATTCCATAGCTTCTGTGTATACGCTAACATACAAACCGCTAGAAGGTGGGACGAGATCGCTGTGTTTCCCAAGATTGGTTTCACTCACTCAAGTTGCGCTAAACGTTGCTTCACTGTAAGTACCAAAATACGAAGAAGGAGAAAACAGAAAAAGAAGTACAATAGGTGCTTCCCCGAATCCTGGCCCGCGCAGCACCGTGGGTGTTGTAAGACCAGACGAGACAGGTCCGGTTCGGCTTAACGACAATAAAACAATAAAAAAGGTTACATTTTTGGCAATTTATCGGCCAAAAATGAATTTAGAATGACAAAAAAGACAAAAAGAACAAAAATAGTAAAAACAAAAGATAATAGATAAAAGAAGAAAGGAGGTGATTAAAGATGTAAAGTTAAGAAAGATAAACTGTAGAGTAGAAATAAGTTGTGGTAGAGGAAAGTGAGGCTAAATTGGTTGCCGGAAAATAGGCAACGCCTGGTATGGTAGGGGGTGTTCTATCAGAAATGGGGAATTATGCTGTCTGATTTGTGTTACGTTGCGAGTTAGTGGACTATCGCCCAGTTTGAAGGAATACAATTTTTGTGATATTTCTTGGACGCAGTCCATTAGCAAAGTGCATATAAATCTCTGAGGGAGGTGTACCCTCCGGAATCAGAAAGGAGGTGCATACATTTGTGTTCAAAAACTCTGAGTTTTCTCATTGTCGTGGCCGGTATGCTGCTCCATACCGACGAAGCGTATGTGATGGCCGGTCTGATCACCATCGTGTACAACATTTTTTTGTTAGTCCTGTTAAGCCTGCTACCTCTGGCCAGGAGCGGGTACAGACGCCAGGATATAGAGTAGGTCTTTCGTACCGTCTCGTTTATGTGTGTATTAAACATCAGTCTTTGTCCAAGTTAACCCCCAGATACTTCACGCACCGTTTAATTGGACTTCCTCTAACCCCGATCGAAATTGGTGTTAATATCACGTTTTTAGTAAATCGGCGCTTGAAGAGAATCGCCTCAGACTTCTCAGCGTTGATCCGAATCTTCCACTTGTCGTAATATGTCGTAGCTTGGGCCATAATGCGCCTTTAGCAGCATGTTGACCCCTTGCGCGTTATGCGAGTGCGCATACATGGCCATGTCGTCGGCATTCTTCTGTATTCGGAAACTCCGGGAAGTCGGAGACGTATAAGTTGTACAGCTTTGGTGGCAGGCAGTACCTCTGGGGGACGCCCGCGCAAATGTTCCGCCGCGTTGATAGTTTATTATTCATCCTGACCTGCAGTGATTTACCTGTCAGGAAATAGTGAATTAGTTTGGTTATGTGCGTTGGGAAGTCAAGCACGTTAAGTTTGTAGAGTAACCCGGGATCCATACGGTATCGAAGGCTTTCTCAATATCGAGGAGCACCATGGTGGTGCTCTTCCCGATGTTGTATTGCACCTTGACGTCGTTTATGATCCTAACGACATGCTTCACAGTGATCTTGCCCTGCCTGAAACTGAACTGGCACTCATAGTTGATGTGAGGTTCATCCGGGACAGCATCTAATCCAATCAGGATGACCTTCTCTATCAACTTGAAGATCTCCGACAGCAGCGAGATTGGTTGATAACTGCCGGTGAGCTTCGCGTGCTTAATCGGTTTCAGGATTGGCACGACCACGGTGCTTTTCCAATGAGTTACAAGCCGCTAGAATGTGGGACGAGATCGCTGTGTTTCCCAAGATCGGTTTCAAGTACTAACCGCGCTAAACGTTGCTTCACTATAATTACCGAAATACGTGTACAATCAAGACGCCTCTACGCTCACCCCCTTTGGTGCATTTTATTTTCCTCATTTCTGTTGATTGACACAGCCAGAATCAGTGCAAAAACCTCACATGATATAGCAATGCAGACAACTTTGCAGTTATGGAGTTTGTACTTTTAAATTATTTTTTTTACCTTTAAAATAATAATAAAAATACAATTTTGAATCATTCACTTTTGGTTTGTATTTTCAGTTCTAAAATCTGCAATTACTAAATGACAAAGTCATAGCTTAATTTTGAAAAATCGCAATTATTTTTAAGTTATCAATTCAGTTAAAAATATTGTAAAAACTCTCAATATTAGGGACTAATTTCTGATAACTAATTTGAACGGATAATATAATTGTACAAAATTGTTGAATAATATACTGGGTATTCCAATTGGAAAGAGGAAGTTTTAGATTGTTAAATATTGGCAAGTTGATGATTCTATATAAAATCCTCTCTACATAAGATAAACTTTCACTCCTCTCAGACATTTCCGCTAACTCTTATTATCTTTGTACTTACCAAATGTTTTACTTTAACTGTCATTAACAAAGTTTTTTTGATGACATTTGTGATGCACTGTTTTTCCGTGAGTTTTCATACTTTTACATTTTCAAAAAAAATAATTCTGGACATAAAATTTTACGTTGAAATCAATGGTGTAAAAATATTCAGGTTTTGCCATTTAACAAATTCGATCTTTAAGCTGTTTCACTTTAAAAGAAGATCCTGTGTATTTCAGAGCATTTTATAAATAGGCAAGTATGCTCTATAACATTTATCAAATCATTTATTAATATTTCTTATAATAAGCCAGCTGTTGGACCTCCTTGCACTAATGGGTTGCCCTGTATGTATCAAGTAATGTCCAATTAACTGGGAGATTTGGTAAAATTTTATTTCATGATTGTTAGTTACCTTTTTTTTAAGGCATAGTAAAGTTGCTAGGTTTGTCCAATGTTTAAAAGCGGTGATAAAGCTCTAGTTGATAATTATAGAGCTATTTCTATTCTCTCAAATTTTTCGAATGATATGATCGCATCTACTTCTCTGTTCGTAATCAAATATCACCTAATCAACACGGGTTTATGAGTAACATATCAAAGGTTACTAATTTAGATGTCTTCACACAATATGTTGCCAATACATTAGATCGTCAAGGGCAGGTGGATGTCATTTACATAGATTTTCCAAAGGTTTCCTACAGGATAGATCATGGAATCTTACTTAGCAAAAGAGTGACCCAAAATTTCTCCCTTTTGGGGACCTCATGAAGTCGATTCAAAAAGTAAGTTTAACTCGTTATATTTCCAAAACAAAAACTATTCTCAACTTGAAATTCCACCTACTTTAAAGTGTCACCATAAACTATCATTTAGATAAAATTAGTCTCTCATATTCCTACACATTTTATTTAAATATTATTTAATGAATAGGATTCAGTACATTGTACTCAATGAATTCAAGTCTACCGAATTTGTTGCCACCTCCGGAGTTCCCCAGGGATCTATCCTGGGGCCCTTTATATTTAATATATTTATTAATGACATAATAGACGAAATGATTTGCCTTGCCTGCTATACTCTGATGACCTAAAAGTATTCAACAATATTGATGATTGCTTTCAACTTCAAACTTGCCTTAATAAAGTAAATAACTGGTGTATAATCAATAAATTATACTTGAATGCGTGCAACGTGTTGTTCTTTTCATTAAAAACATCACCAATTGCTTTTGATTACCACTTGGATAATGTCTTACTTCAGAGACCCACAGTGTTTAGTGACATCGGCGTAATCTTTGACATTGCATCATTATCTTTAAAGCCTTTAAGAGCCTTGGATTCATAGTTCGTACTAGTTGTGAATTCACTAATACTGATACATTGAAAATTCTGTACCAATCATTTGTCAGATCGAAACTCGAGTATACATCACTTATTTGGTGTCCTAGCTACGATGTACATAAAAACAACCTGGAAGCAGTGAAGCGTAGATTTGTCAAATTACTCTGGCTCAAATCTGATGGTACTTACCTTATTATTAGTTTTCCGCAGAAAGATCTGCTTCAAAGGGTGTCCATGTCTACTCTTGAAGACAGGCGAATATACCTATCTCAAGTATTCTTATTTAAAGTGTTACACAGTGATTTTAACGCACCTGAGGTAGTCAACAAATTAAATTTTCAAGTCCCTAGACTGACTTCCCGCAATGCCCAAGTTTTTTATATGCCCACCCCCCCATACCAACATATTAAAAAACCAACCTTTGTTTACCATCTGTAATAAATTGTCCAGCGACCTTGATATCTTTAACTGCCGCTTGAAGGATATAAGATCCAAAATATTAAATTAAATACTTAGTTGTTCTGTTACCTATTATTATTTTTCTTATTATTTAGTATGTTTTGTATTTTTGTTAATTCCTGTTCTGTAATTAGGTACCTGTACCTGAACAGTGTATTTAAAATTAAATAAATAAATAAATAAATAAATTAGGTCTTAATGTCTCGAAATGCAAGATTACTAGCTTCTCACGAAAAAATATGTGAATTTGTATATCTTATTGAGAATAATACATTATTTCAATGTAATTCCACTAAGGATTTGGGTGTGTTGTTTGAGTGCAAGCTTACTTTTAATGAGCATATAACTTTTTAAAAGTGTCCGAGGCAATCAAATTGTAAAAATTTTACAGATAATATTGCTTAAGAAATATTGTATTTCTCTTCTGCCCGCTCTAGACTTGAATATGCAGCACTGATTTAGTATCCATACTATAATCGTCATAAAATGATGGTAGAACAACTGGTTTAAAGAAAATTCTTATAATCTTTGATTTTTAAAGTAGATGGTGTTTAATCCGAAAGAGGAATAAGTTATAACTATTAAACCAGTAGATTTAATATTATTAGTTTACGTTTAAGAAGGATTTGTACGTCATTAATATTTTTGACAAGTTATTAAATAATGAGATTGATTATTGCGCTTTACTTGGTGTTATTAATTATAATATACCTAACTAGGATTAACTTAAGGCATAATCCAACCTTTAGATGTGATATACCTGGAACAGATATTTTATTAAAGTTTACGCCACATGCCAAAATTTTAATCACTTACCTCGTGTATGTGAACATTATTGTTCATTAAATATTCTCATTGAAATAGCTATTCTATCGATGTAAATATTATCTAATATTGTGTTTGTTACAGGCCTGTAGCTAGAAAATGCTTTAAAGGTGGGCAAACAATTTTTCAGAGGGGGCCCGTGAGTAGAGTGTTTATACCGGAGCTGAGCCTCCCCCCACCACTTTTCGTGACGTCATGGGTGGTGGGGGGTAATTAGTATGGTGGGGGGTAATTACTGTGGTAGGGGGTAATTACTGTGGTGGAGGTAATTGGTGTGGTGGTGGGGGGTAATCAGGGTTAGTAAATTATATGGTGGGGGAAATTATTGTGGTGGGGTGGATCTATTACTATAAATGGGGTGCGACAGTATCACAAACATTAAATCCACATCTGATTACTCAAGAGTTAACAAGTGAGTGTAGCACAACCACCTCAATTATTTCAAGTGAGCAATATTTTTTATATTACTTTTTACGACTCTTTCACTGTAGACACCCATTTTAACTATGGCAATTTCGGAACTAGACTTATTAGCACTTAATGCGATGATAAGTGAAAGTAGTGAAGTTTTAGAGCAAAAGCCTATATCATCATTAATTAAAGACAAAGCATATGTCATAAAGAAAATGTCAGTGGTCAATACGCGGTTTGGAAAATCAATTATCGTAAATTTGTTTGAGGAAAGTACAATAACAACTTTCAAATCGTTTTTACCCAAACGAGTTGTAGAAAATATAAGTGAAGATGTAATCAATAAGATTAATTCATCTGGTGGTAAATACACACTAACATATTTAGGTCAGCGTCCACCGACGTACATCGGTGCAAAATCCAGTGCAATGATACGTTTTGGTGTTTAATTTATAAACAGCAATTGTATTAGTTACTTTTTAGTTCCTAGTTTTAATTTTCTACTAGACATAGAATATAGTTAGAAAGGGTAGTAGGAGTATTATAAAACACAATATTGTAGCTCATTTGAAAATATAAGAACGTTATTGTTTTGGTAAACGATAATAACTTGGTTTGCACAAAAATAGTTTCGTCAGTTTTTAAACTACGCTTGCACCTTGTGTAAGTAAGTGAATTGATTTAGTCTTTCTGTATGCATTTTAATATATTTGTTTGCTTTTAGTTCAACCATTACTAACAAAATATGTGGATGCAATATTCGGCACAAAGGTGGACATGGGCGGAAGACATTAATTCAGCCATTGATAGACTGTCTTGTCAACTGAGTGACCTAAGTATGGATTCTCTGCATGCTATAAACTATGATCTAAATTTCTGCTTCGATGCTGAACAAGTCGAACGTCTTAAGGCGGATTCTGAAATGTATAATACCGGCGCTAACCTGTGTGGCAAATATTCCAGCGGTATTTTAAATTTAGAAGAATTTTGTGAGCAAATGGTACAAATAGGTTTAAAACGTTTTCTATATGATATAGAAAAATATCTACCTAAAAAAATTATCGACAGATATCAACTCGACCTATCTGATGAAGAAGCTGTTGACAATTGAATTAGTAGTTAATCACTTATTGTTTTTTCATTTTGAAATATTTATAATAATTAGAATTATGTAACTATTGTAATTGATGATGTACATTAAAATGTATTATTGAACTATATTTATTTTATTGTAAGGGTAAAAAATGAAATAAATGAAACACACATTGCTAGATTATATTTTTTATTTTCCTATTTCTTGGCTACATATCTAAAAAATATGTTATTAATACTAAATATGAATATACTTAAAGATATTTATTCAAATTTTATATCTAAATCTACAATACATTTATTAAGATAGTGAACATTTGCAAGAGCACAGTGACTATTGTTGGGCTGATAATGCTCCATACATCTTGGTACACTCAAAGATTTGAGACTAGGTATACAGGGGGAGCAGTCATCTAGGTCTATGATTTTATTCCATCTTAGATGATGCAGTAGAACGTTTTTCTTTAGTCTGCCTTTGCATAAAATTATAACATCCTGTGGTGATACATTACATCCATAATTATTAGCTGTATTTTGACAAAGCCGTAGAAGTATCATTGGAAATTCTGATAGTTGAATATATCCGTCACTCCATTTTACACCGCCATGATAGTAGTTCTGTAGCCATCGATATTGATTCTGTTCACCTCGGGTTAGTGATGAAAAAGGATATGGTGGCTTGAAAAAGTAATGTGCTTGCTGGTTAGTGTTACAGCACACCACAGCCAATTCCTTTACTGTAAACACATTCTCTTTATATTGAAATCCTTGTAAGTCAACAATCAAAGTAGGAAATTCCTTGCTTAAAGATGACATCACAAAAGAAAGTGTTATTTAGCGCCGGCAATTCCAGACTGAACTGAACCATCCAGTGCACTATATCTTAAATATGTATCGTGGAGTATAAGCGCATATACACGAGTTTGTGCGGGGAACTTCGTCTTTCGTGTTTCAAATTCTATTTTTATGTCTACAGTGGATGATTTAATTGCATCCGGTTGGCAGGAGCAATCTATGACAAATAATGGGGATTTTCTGAATTCTCCCAGATCCATCAATGGTTCAGCCATATCTCTGTAATAGTAACTACGTTGAAAGTTCTCGTATGCATAGTATGCTGCAGAGTCGAGTTTTTTACCGAAATCCAAATTCCAGCGCTCATATGGAAATACTTCAGAGTTCAGATATAGTCGAATATTATTAATATCTGCAGATATAAACTGTGTGACGTCCTTGGTTCTATCATTAGAATTGCCATTGTTTTGAAATCCGATAATGATGTATCGAGGTCTCTCAAGGCTGCTAGTGGTTTTGACAGCCCATATGTCAGACGATGTATCACGTAAAGTAGGTAGCTCGTAGAGATCCCACATGCGGTAAGCCATCTTTACTATGGCATAATTACCGCCCTTATTAATTCTATTTAATAGTTTAAGTTTTTGTTTATCTTCAGGCACAATATGTTTTATCTTCCACTCAATTTTGTTAATTTCTAGATCTGCATCAACTTCACCAATGTAACTATCTTTAAAGGATCGAGCTATGATTAAAATTAATTCCTGCTTTGCATTTAAAACACCTTTTGTGTAATCTTCTGCAAAACCCATGATGTATTTAAGAGGCAGCCTACCACTGAATACGTGACTGGTAGTATCTAAAATTTCTTGCTTCTCTTGGGTCAGACCCCAACCTGCAGTTAAAAGTGATCGGAGATGTGTTTGTCCATATGATACCATAGTCTTCATTGTAGTAGTGATACCAGGCTTTCTAACGACAGCCACTTGTTCGCCACCCATTTCATATCTGATTTCCTCGAAGAGAAAGGCTAGTGCGTTATTGGATAAATAACACCGTTTGGTAACATCACTTGGAGTAAATTTTCCTTCTATGTAAATATAACTCTCTGTAATGTCGAGTATAAGGTCTTGAAAATTGATAGGAATGCGTATTTCATCCGAGTTATTATAATACGGTGATCCGTATGGTTTATACGTATGCTCATGTAAACTAGCAAGTGATTTATCAAACACGGGCTCGTCGAACACTTCAAGTTTTTCACTAGATGTAAAAGCTGCCATTATTATTTAATTTTCTCTCAGTTTTAATCCAATAGATTGAAGAAATGCACGGTCCTTAGCCGACAATCTATGTCTTAACTGTTTAAGAGGTATACGCTGAATGAATTGGTTTCTACAATCACTCTTCTTTTTATCGTTAAACACTTTATATCGGCAATGTGCCAATCGTTTCTGATTATATCGAAAGCCCATTTTTGCTCAGAATATTAAAATTGTTTCAATTCTAGCTTCACAATAATCTTTTCACCTCGAAAGTTAATTAAATCTCCATTGTCATCCAATATGTGCAGAGTAATGTTGTCGATAAACTGGCGTCCTTCTGGTCTAACAGGTAAATATATGATGTTAGCTGGCTCCTTAGTAAGTTTGTATCCAGGTTCAACATCAATATCAAACTCGAAGAGTGTGTGGGATTTTAGGGCATTCAGATACGCTCCGGAAATAATGTTGCAATTCACACGTACCATCCTTACTTTCATAATATCAACAGGGAGTGTTGATTCATGGCTCTGGTTTGGATGTAAGTATGTTGGTTCAAATCCCAACAGACTACCAATAGAGTTTGCTTGTGAAAAGTCAATTCCATATTTTGACCAAATTTCACACTTCAGCGTATTGTTGTTTGCTCGTAGCCGGAATAATTTTTCTTTTTCTTCCTCTGTATCAGCCGGTATAGCTTTCAGTATTGCTCGATATATTTCATCAATTTCATATGCTCCATATGGTATATGCTTGTATACGAGGGGTAGTTTTGGACGCTCTCTATAACAAAAACGATTGTTTGTCTCGTCTACATTAAAAATAGAGTTGTATGAATAAAATCCAATTAATCCCAGTCCATATCGACTACCCATATCTAGTTCAATGGGTGGATAAAATTCTGCACTGAGCACGCTTGAGCGGCTTGATAAAGTGAAGGTGTGTGACATGACTGATCTTTTTGGAGATTGCTGCATGAATTTATTGTGATTTACAGCAATTGTTGTGGATTAATCTTCTTTTTTTGGGGGTTGATGGAGATACATTTATGTCATTATTTGACACCACATTCACCTCGTCAACTTTACAGTAGCAGCAAAATATTTTTCGAGGTGGTGAGCCATCATTAACATCAATATTATTTTCATCATTAGAATAATGTTCTTGACAGTACTGATATTTTAAAATATCAATGTCATCCTGAAGGTGTGTAGGTAACTTATCCCAAACTAACGCAATTTCATTAGGGGCACACGCAATCATTACTTCTTTAGGCATATCTGAAAGTTGCTGTTTGCTCATCTTCAATAAGCTGCGTAGTCTAGAGAAAGCAATCAAGGAGTGGCCCATCCGTTTAATTGCTTCTCGATCCATTGATGGTGTTACAGATTCCATTTGAAGAGTTTTACTTAATTTTTTGAGGAAAGAAACTTTAAGCACAAATGACCACACCACACTGTGTTGAAATTTTGTTGGCGCTCATAATTATAGTAGATTTTATCTACAGACATTGAACCGTTGCGCAAGTACAGGACTAATTCTCTTGGTGGGGGTAAATCGCCAAAACTATCGAAATATGTGACTAAACTGCCGCGTTTTTTAAATGCCACCCAGTGTGTTCCAGGGCCATCTACACTATCCAAATTTATGATGACGGATTCATTATGACGTGGTCCAGAATTTGGTAGATTGTCACGCATAAATATACCTCGAAAGTATGGTACCTTCATCTTCTCAGCATAATATTTAAGATCGATATCAGTAAGAGGTTTTCGAGGTAGGGTGTCTAGTAGTTTTTTGAACTTTGTGGTTTTAAATAAAGACCCAGTCCTTTACGATACGGTTTCAAATATAATCCTTTGCCACTTTTTCCTAGAGCAATCGCTTCCATGTGTCTATTGTGACGATTTTTTTCGGCCAATTCCTCTCTGCTTGTTTTAACATCATTTACAGCTTTGGCTATACCAGCTGCACTTCCAGCCAAACTACCTAACGCTGATAATCCAGCAAAAATAGGTATTAAAGGTAGAATTCCACCAACTTTCGGAATCGGTATTATGCGAGGTGTACGAATATTGCGTTTTCCACCAGCCGCCCTCATATGACGCCGTGCTGCTTGAAGCGCCATTTGAGCAATTTTTTTTGTATCATTAGCAATAGAGCGCTTGCCACCGGCCTTGCGTAGATCATCACGTACCTTGCGCACTATTCCAGCACCGAACGCTACATTTTTAACGTTCTTCCTGTTTTTTTTCTTCTTTTTAATCATATTTTTTCTTTTTGTAGTACGAGATGTTGACCTACATCCCATACCGAGACGTTGTTTCCCCTTCATTATGGTGGTAACTAACCACGCTGCAGCCTTTTCTTTTATACCTGCGTCTTTGGATTTAACTCGTTTCCAAGCAGCTTGTTCAAGCTGATAGTCTGCTTTGTGTCGGGCAGCTAAATCGTTCGTTTTTTGATCGTATGCAATATCGTGTTGCTTGCATGCAGAGTCCAACTTATTTATACCTGGATCACCTCGCGCTAATCTTTTTTGTAATTTAGTACCGGGGCCACAGTACTGATAACCTCCCGGTAAATGCAGTTCAAATGGAAGCTTATTTATTAGGGAATTTACTACTCCTTTACCAGCCTTTAACCGATGGTGGTTTTTACTTGTGTGCTGTTTGACTGACAACATTTAAATAACAATTGTAATGCATACATCTATTTATATAGTCTTCAACCGTGCTACAATGCGTATTGTGAAGCAGAGACAGAAGTTTGCTGTAGACAATTTAGACGAAAAAGTTGGATGTGGGTTACAAGTCGAATCGCGCCATGGACCATTACTTCCCTCAACTATTCGTGGGCTATTAATCGGCCCAAGTGCCTGTGGAAAGACAAATTTACTGATATCTCTGCTTACTCACCCACTTGGACTTCGTTTTGCAAACATTTACCTATATTCAAAGTCTCTATATCAACCCAAGTACGAGTATTTGCGCAAGATATTAGAGCCTATTAAGGGACTAGGATTTTACACCTTCAGTAATAATGCGGATATAGTGCAGCCATCTGATGCTAAACTTGATTCTATATTTATATTTGATGATGTTATATGTGAAAAACAAGATGTAATTCGTGCGTTTTTCTCAATGGGTCGCCATAGAAATGTAGATTGTTTTTATCTGGCACAAACATATTCTCGCGTGCCAAAGCAGTTAGTAAGAGACAACGCAAATTTTATAGCATTGTTCAAGCAGGATGACATGAATTTACACCACATTTTCTCTGATCATGTCTCGCCGGACGTATCTTTTAAGAAATTTCAAGAAATGTGTGCAGAATGTTGGAAAGAAAGATATGGGTTTCTTGTAATTGACAAAGATAGAGAAGTAAACGAGGGGAGATACAGGAAAGGACTTGATAGTTTCATATATCCATAAAGAATTGTAATTAGGACTTCAATCGATCTGCAGACAGCGTCGGTATTACATCGGCGAAATTAAGCAGAAAGCTAATATGGATAGAGATGTGGGAGCTGAAATAAGTCTGAAACGTCAATTAGTTGAGGCTACCGACTCCGTACGTAAGAAATTCAATTCTCTCAAGAATAGAGATGCTGAGAATAAATTAACGTTGGAGAAGATATATGAACCTATAACCACACCTTTAAAAGACTTATCATCCGCTTCAAAGGTAAAATCACAAAATAATGTGCCAACACAGACACAAACACCAGGGGGTGCAAGAGCTAGTACCAGTGCATTTAAAGCAGCATCTGAAACTAGTGATGAAGATGATGAGAATAATGCAAGTCAAGCATATTTTATGGAGACACCACCGAGATCATCGTTAATGAGTACCCCAGGTTCAGAAAGTATCCTTAGCAGTGCAGAAAAAGAGGGTGATGTGATCAAACAACATGTAGAAAATGTAAAGTCTGGTAATCATAAATATGATAGTGTATACGGTGTGCGTCTAGATCCCAACACAGATAAACTACTAATAGGTAATAGCGAAATACGCTTTTCTGGTGGAAATATTACCTTGTGGCGTGGTAATAAGCGAGTGGGAAAGTATCCTGGCAGTTCTAAGTTGTATGATGTAATATTTATGAAATATCCATCAGTTCTACGTAGTGATGAAACTTTTATTGGAGATGAGCGTGAAATATATCGGCAAATATTAAATAAGACAAAAGCACCGTATAACCGCTATGATATAAGTCTGGGTTTGAAAGTAAAGAAATGGAAGAAATTCAGTGAAATTATAAAACCACTGTTATCTCCTACAGTAACGACGAGATCTAGAATAGGTTCGGGTATGCCTATTAAGAAATTATACAATAGTAGAGGTGTGGATTATGTTTATTGGAATAAACCGAAAGAGTTGGTGGATCGTCTACGTCTGCTGTATAGTTCAAAAATGGCAGGTAACAGTGGTGTTAACAATGAAATAGTTAGTTTGTTGGAGGAAATGAGAGAAGAAAAAATAATCTATTAGCGAAATTAAATTTAATTCCAGTAAGGAGTGTCAACGTAGGAAGTAATAATTTAAATAAAAAAAAGAAAAATTGATTTTATTAAATTTTCTTGTGAATATATCTAATTGGGAAGTATAATATATTGTGAAATACTTAAATCAGATCAGATGTAATCAGAAATGCTACCTGTTCACAACACAATTGACAAGTTTGGACGTAGAAGAGGCGGCGCTAATAAATCATTAGTCGTACGCGGTCCACCAGGTCTTGGCTTTAACCTCACCACAGATAATCACTTTGATATCCAGAATAAACGTTTAAAGAACATTGGAGAACCGGTAGATAGTAAGGATGGTGTAACACGTAACTATGTTGAAAACCGATTTGCTACATTCTTTGCAGACATCCACAAGGCTATGGATGAGATCAGTGACTTAATTATTGCAGCAATGAAAAATTATGTCAATAGTCAATCTGACTTAAGTAGTGTAGCTATGAAAAAGTATGTTAATGAGCAAATGCATAAAGTTAATGATCAAGCTGGCTTAGTTAGTGGTGCTGTGAGAAAGTACGTTGATGATAAAATGCAAAGAAAAAAAGAAGAAGTTATTGCAGCAATGAAAAAGTATGTTAATGAACAAATACAAAAAGATACTGATAAAAAACATAAAGAAGTTGAAAATGCAGTTTCTCTAAACACTAAACAGATTAATAATTTAATTGAGAAACTTGTTAAATTAGAAGAATTAACTTATTAGAAATTAGTCTGTCTGCAAACATCTATCAGTTAGGTGTATCTTTCGCATTGGAGCCAAGAAGTTATCATGGAAATTAGTAGAACAAAAAGGGGTATTGTGGAGGAGCTGCACAGATTACCCCGTAAAAATTTTCGTAGAAGAAGAACAATCATCAAGGGTTACGGTGATTTATGGCAAATTGATTTGGCTGAAATGCAACCACATGCTAATGAGAATAAAGGTTATCGATATATTCTCGTAGTGATTGACTGCTACTCAAAATATGTGTGGACAAGACCCTTAAGAAATAAAACGGCAATTGAAATTACGAAGGGCATGAGAAGCATTTTGCAAAAATCAAACTACACACCTAAGAATATTCAAAGCGACCAGGGTACCGAATTCTACAACAAACACTTTTCCACTTTAATGAAGAAGCATTCCATTAATCATTACTCGACGTATAGTACAAAGAAAGCAGCAGTTGTGGAGAGAGTGATACGGACATTGAAAAATTGGTTATATAAAGAATTCTCAGCTAGAGGTAAATACAAATGGTTCGACATTCTAGCCAACATTACAAATATGTACAACAACAAAGTACATCGTACGATTGGTATGAAGCCTGCTGATGTAAAACCAACCACAAAATTGAGTGTTTATGACAATATTAGGATTGCTTTAAAACCTAAGTTTCATGTTGGTGACGTAGTCCGAATAAGTGCATACAAAGGTGTATTTGAGAAAGGTTTTACAGTCAATTTTTCAACTGAACTTTTTAAAATTGTGAAAATAAACATAACTAACCCAACAACTTATCAGCTTCAAGATATGAATGCCCAACCAATTAAAGGATGTTTTTATGAAATGGAGTTACAAAAAACTAAATATCCCGATATATATCTAGTGGAGAAGGTGTTAAGGAAAAAAAGAAACAGAATATTTGTTAAATGGATGGGAATTTCCAAAGAACACAACTCTTGGATTGACAAAAAGGATGTTGTGTAATTTATTAAATTTTGAATAATGTAAAATATACATAATCAATATATTTACTTGTGTATCAGTAATATAGAAATAAAATATGTATACGACATTAATGTGTTTTATTTAAATGTCTAAAATTCATTATTGAATAGCTTTATTTCACTGTAATATTATTTACATTTTATATTTCAGTAAGTTAATAGAAGAAAAAAAAAACAAATTAATTTAAATATATTTTATTGACAAAATATAAATTATTCTAAATCCAAATACAATAAAGAAAGAAATTTTACATCTTCATAAAATTCCATGCCTTAATTCCATGAAATAATCTCATGCCTTAACAACTGGATTTCTTGATTAACACACCAGCATTTTCTTTCGTGATGCACAAAATTCCCATAAAAATGACCAACATTCTCGCACAATATTTTACCTCCTCTACACATCCTACACACATTGTTCCAACAATCGTCTTTGTATCTATCACAAGAGAGACACCGCTGCCTTAATGGATGTTCCACCTTGCACACATCACAAACATCTCTGATTACTCCGAAATTTGTGCGAGTTAACAGCTGCAGACACTTGCGGCATTCATTTTCTTGGCGCTCGCCTGAATCTCTTCCTTGAACCCCTTGGCTTTTCTTAATTGGCACAGGATTCGCATCTCTACATTTTCTACATAATCCCGTACATGAATTTATGTACTCCTTCGGCCAGGACACGTAACAATTATGACACACAATTTGGTTATGCGTACTATATGGGTATGCAGCGATGGTTGGTTTGGATTCCCATTCTTTTGGAAAAGGCATTTTAACACTTGTTAATACTTTATAGTATATGCAGTACGAAAGCAGAAAAATAACTGTGCTCCTCTTCGTATTCATTCGCATTTAAGTAATGTTGAGGGTGCTGATGTCATCCAAGGTGTGGGGGTCATGACGTCACCGGTTGCATATAAATAAGGAGGAGACTTGATACGATTCAGTTGATTTTCGACACTCTACGTTTACGAACTAATTTTTTACTCTTATAATGGCTGCTGTTCCTAATTTTATGATGGGTGTACCCAGAGGATGTGCCAATCTAGAATTTTTGGATTGGTTGGCGGAAGTGGACGGCATTAACAATATGTGGAACGACCATGAAGGAGACGCCGATATAGCTGCCGAAGGGGATGTTGTTGGAGCCGGAGTGGAAGTTGTTGACGTCGAGGAGGGTGTTCTTCCAGGAGATGTGGACGGTGAGGAAGGTAATGATGCTGTCGTACTGGAACAAGTCGAACTTGATACTGCTGACGATGGCATAGTTGCAGACGCATCAGACGATGAAGAAGAAATGGAGCTCACCGATAAGTATCTCCTAAGAGGACACCACCCCAGGAATGAAATATTCTGCACCACTATGGCATATGTGGCTGTCGACGCAAGGGATGGTGCAGAGTATCAACTGTGCTACGGTTGTTATATGGGGTACCAACGACGTGTCGACCTGGCGTTGCATCGGCACGTAGACTTTCACTCCACAACGCGCCTGACAGACGGGGAAAGGGGTTATTGCAAATCTTGCAGCGAGCCACTCCATCAAATTAGACCTGTGGAGATCTGCAACATTTGCAATAACAATAAAAAAAGTTAAAATGTAAATAGTTTAATATTGTAAATAGTTTAGTTTAAGTAATTGTATAAGTGATTAGTCCTTAGATTAATTTTTAAATAATTTATATAAATATGTTTCTTTTTTTTTTTTTGTAAATAAATATATCTCCTTTTATGAAAAATGTTTGTTTTTACTATCTATTTTAAGTGCAAAATAAAGTGGGGGTATATCGACTTATATACCTAGTAAGAAATAATGAACTCTTATTCATTTGAGTTTGTGCATTTAACATGGTCACAATCCAAGATCCAACAGTCTCCTCTACCAGTGATTCGATATTATCGAATTTTGTACCATTGATATGGTATGAAGAAGTAAGGTATCAGGATCCTGAAACCGGCGAGTGGTGTTCATATTTATCGTGGGTTACAGAGGAGCCACCTGGTCCGGCCGATAGCACTACAAATGGATACCGACAAACATTCTCAGAAGCTGAAGCAGTGTCCTCTGAAAGTGATCCATCTGAATCCGACGCAGAAACGGATTCTGAAATTTAAAATAGTCTATAAGAAACTCATCTGCTGTTGGTTATGGGGGTGGTGACATTGATGGTACGTGTATAAGAAAGTTACTACCCCACTCTCGTTTATGTTGGTTGTGGTGGAGTGGGAATGTGTTTATATAAGAAACTTCTCACCGCTTGGTCCTCAGTTAAACTGCAAAACTGAAAGACAAATGGCTACTCAAGACAATATTGTCAGTTCGAGCGACTCCACGGAAACAACAATGTCCTTCTGGGAGTACAACGTGAAGGTTGCTCTATCATACGATGGAGATGGTCCAGATAGCAGTAGCTGGGTGGTGTCTGTGCCCAGCCATGGAGATCTGGGGCGTGAAGGGGATCCAGACAGTGGTAGCTGGTCCATGGAAGCTGAGCCGCCGAGCAGACCATATTCACCATCAGCTTGGTCTATGGTCACAGAACCAATGGGTGCCAGCGACTTGGACTCCGAGGAAGAGCTACCCAGCAGGCCATCTTCACCGTCAGCTTGGTCGCTGGAGACGGTGCCAATGGATGCCAGCGATTCGGACTCGGACTCCGATTGATATTTTTCATATTGTTTTTTTTTGTACATATTTTTTATATTGTTTTTTTTTGTACTTGTTTATTATTATTATTTATATTTTCATATTAGGTATGTAAGAAATAAAACACCAGTATTTGGAAACTTATTATTTATATTTTTATATTAAGTATGTAAGAAATAAAACATCAGTATTTGGAAAATTATTTTTTTATTCACAAATTTTTACTTAAACTATAAAAATCGCCAATATAGCGCAATCATCTCAAGAAGCAACATGGTGAATCCCCCAGCTGATGATCCGATACCTACAAGCTACGTTAAACAGTGTTCTCTCTCACCACAAGATATATTAAATAATAATAAAATGACATTACCAAAATGACAACGATTGAAATCTTAATATTTTCGGTAATAATTCAATGCAAAAGAAAAAATGCAGAAAATAAAAGAGTATCAAGTGTCTCGTACTATATATGCACCCTGTATATATATTTTAATTCCATGGATCGAAATCTTAAGATATTTAGTACTAATTTAATGCAAAAGAAAGAAATGCATACATTTAACAAAAAAATATGACGTAATCAAGTGTCTTGTACTATATAGACACCCTGTATATATATATTTTAATTCCATGGACCGAAATTATAAGATTTTCAGCACTAATTTAATGCAAAAGAAATACATACATTTAACAAAGATATGACGTAATCAGTAGTCTCGTACTATATAAACACCCTGTATATACATTTTGATGTCATCCAGCAGTCTTAATATTTTTCGGTAACAATTCAATGCAAAAGAAAAAGAAATATTAATTTAAGAAAAATATGATGTAATTTTATACCTACCCTGTATCTATAATATATTTTTTGTTAGTTTGTTAAATCAATACTGTTAGCTCCATCTAGATGAATATAGAATTTTAAATAATATGCTTTGTCGATGTTTTCTGTAGTACACATAAGGTAGGTAAAAACGGCAGGTAGGAAACCCTTAAAATTTTAAACCGGTAAATGCCTACAGTTAAATATATTGTCAGTAGGTGTGGTATTATATTAGCAAAGAAACATTAGAAATTAATATTTTTGCACTTAAAAATTAGTTAAATACTTATTCGCTTCAAATTAACAAATATGAACAAAGAAAAAGCAGTTTTAAGAATAAAAAAGAATAAAATCAAATATATTGGAAGTACATATTAAATAATAAACAACAAAAAATCAGGGTTCTGGTGGTCGCATAGTGTAAAGCGCTGGTCTTTGGGTTGATCGTCGAGGGTGTAGACGGTTCGAAACCTGTCGCCACTATATGATTACTAGAACTTTAGGATTAATTACATGGCAGATCAACTTCATTGATTGAAAATGTAAATTGATCCGCCGGGCAATCAATCCCGCTTCCGGAGTGGAGGGCGGGAGAGAAGCAGGGATTTATTTCCCGGTTTTTATTTTGATTTCTATTTTATATATTTATATACCACTTTTTTAAATTTTTTTTTTCGTTTTTTTTCGTTTTTTTTGTTTTTTTTTGGTTTTTTTTGTTTTATATATTTATAAAAAGACCATATTTGTATAATTATTTATTTTTGTTACATTTACATTTTATTACATTAGTGACGGCGGCTCCGCCGCCGTAACTTCGGCTTCGTCGCAGCGACGGCGGCTCCGCCGCCGTAGTGGCGGCTTCGCCGCCGTAGTGGCGGCTTCGCCGCCGTAGTGGCGGCTTCGCCGCCGTAGTGGCGGCTTCGCCGCCGTAGTGGCGGCTTCGCCGCCGTAGTGGCGGCGAAGCCGCCACCCACGCCTCCCCCCTACCTAACGTAATCTAACCTAACCTAACCTAACCTAACCTAACCTAACCTAACCTAACCTAACCTAACCTAACCTAACCTAACCTAACCTAACCTAACCTAACCTAACCTAACCTAACCTAACCTAACCTAACCTAACCTAACCTAATGTAACTTTTTTTTTATATTTTTTATGTATTTTTATATTTTTTTTGTATTTTTTTTTTTTTTTTTTTTTATATTTTATATATATATATTTTTTTATATATTTTTTTTATATTTTTTTTGTATTTTTTTTTTTAGTAAATTTTTGATTACAATATAACTGTACAACCTAACCTAACGTAAACTAACCTAACATTTATTTTTTTAAGTCTAATTTTTTATTACAATATAACTACAAATTATTTATACAAGAACTTACACTAATACTTATAACTAAACAAATTATGTACATATAAAAAATAAACAATAAAATGTTACCTCTTCACCTTCATGCGTTCTAGCCAAGATCTTTTAATTTCTTCTCAACACCTTCCAACTCCCGACGGGACTTAGCCTCAGCGTTGCGGCGATTATTGATACCCTCGATTTTTTGTTGGGCATCAATCCTCTCCGCATTCGCATTAATAATGATTTGCTCTCTCTCTAAGGTTAGCCTTTCAATTTCTAACCTTAGATTTTCGGCCTGCTGAAGGCGTTCTCGAGCATTGGCTTCCTGTGCTTCAGCCTGCCGTTCTAGCACATCATCATTAATGCGCGCCAATACATCCGCATCGTGTTTTTCCTTTTTTGATTTTCTTAGTTTTTTTAATGCCGCAATTGCATTTTTTAATAAATTGCGGTCATTCTCCTGTGACAGAAAATCACAATCCGAATCAGAATCTGAGGGATTCTGAATCGGTGGAACTGGTGATGGAAAACGTAATAAATCGTCAATATTTATATTGTCTAGTTCCGCGATTTCTGCCACAGGTTCAGGCGGTGGTACCGCACCCAACACCATGTCAGAATGTGTAGAATTCTGACTTGGTGTTCGGTGAGGTGATGGCGCCGCCGCATTAGAAGTGCCAGCTTCTTCTAGTGCGTCGTTGCCACCTGAGGGTGGTGATGATGGCACTGCATTAGAACAACTTGGTTGTTCTAATGCGGTGTCATCAAATCTACCAACTAAAACCGGACTTGCATTCGCGTCGCGATTTACCTCGCCGTTAAGGCTCATTAAATTTCCCTTTCCTCCCATGCCTCTGCCTACAGTTTTTATTACAGGCCTAGGAGGATCCTCCAGAATAGGGGTTAACGGCGCAGGTAAATTTTGGTTTAAATCTAACATATACTGAATAATATGTCGTGGAGCATCGGAAAAGTCTGGTGTTAGTTGAGTAGCCGCCCTTCTTGAACCACGCCCTGATGCCACCGATGACGACTTTGTGCTGGGGTTCACAACACGAGTACCCCTGCCCCTACCCCTGCCACTCCCCGATGCCGCCGATGATGACTTTGTTTTACGACTATTACATTTTTCAATTTTGACGCTCTTTTTACAAGTTTTTCGCTTAACAACAAAGTCATCTTCGGAGTCATCACTGTGAATAACTGCCCCTTTAGGCTTTTTGACTACTGGCGGTTTCACAAAGTCGTCCTCAGAGTCATCACTAGTGACCAACGATACAGATGCAGACGAGGGTTGGAAGGTGACGCGACGCCCACTCTGATTCCTCGATGCAGAAGCTGCCCTTTTAGATGGTCTTACTTTGCCATCTAAACGAATCAGCTCCTCAGCATCACGGAATTCGCTTTCACGATCCTGTAATCCATCTACGACTTCGGTGCTATTGGAATTAATTCCTCCAGCATCGTCGTCGGAGATGTGAATTACAGGATGCATGTCAGCATCAGACTGGTCAACAGCGTGCGTCTGTTGATTGCCATAAACTGACCCATGTATCGTGCTATTTGTCGAAGTTGCATTAGAGGTGACATTAAGCGTTGTTGTATTCGTAGCCGGGATTCGAACATTCGATATTATATTTACCCCTAATCCCGGCCTACCTGCGATGCTGTATGTCGGGCCCATATTTCCAGCACCAGGTCCTAGGGGTGTCGGACCTGCTGCGCTACCACTAGGTGTTAATATTACATTATTTGCGACGCCGGCCACAACGAATTGAGCCGCTGGGGCTGCCGCATAAATAATATTCATCGTTGTATTAACAGGAGCACCTACCGTGGTAGCGGGGCCCGACATAAAATTTGACAAAATGGCCACACCCTGCAACATCCTCTGAGCATTAGTAGCCTCCGATACATTCGTCGTTTTACGGCCACCACCAGATACAATATGTCTCACCATTATGAGAATTACGAATTACGAACAATTAAAAAAATAATAAACTTACAAATTGTTAAACTTGAAACTTGACACAGAACACAAAACACAGAACATAAAATTCACAACTACACACTGTGAAAGTTGAAGGTAAAGAGAACGTTTGAAGAGTCCACAATGTATAAATACACCACGCTAACCCCCCCCATCATCCCTACTCTAGGAGTGGTGGAAATGCGGCCTCCTCATTGGTTGAAATGTGTCACACCACCAAACCCAAACGCCGCGTCACCTCGACTTGGCATCAGCACTGTTGCCACATTACCCACTCTGAACAATAACCCAAACTGTGGTACAGCACCTACCATAAGAAATTCCACTTTATTTTACTTCAACAAAGAAATTCTTGTTGCCATTTAACCCACGCTGAATCTCACAACTTGCAAACATACCTTGAATAGACGCCAGCGTTGTTGCCACATGACCCACTCTAATCGGTATGTAACCCAGAATGTGGTACAGCACTTTCATAAAGAATGTGGTACAGCACTTCCATAAATACGTTGGTACAGCACTTCCATAAAGAATGCTGCTTTATTTTACTTTAAAATAGGAATTGTTGTTACAAACATGCCTCGAATAGAAGCTATGGTACAGTACCTTCCATAAATGACGCTCACTTTTATTTACTTTAAAACAGGAATTCTGCTGTAAAGCTTAATAACAACACATAATTATTCTTTTCTACATATACTTTATTACAATATAGTTCTCCAATTAATTATTATATATTTTTTAATTACATATTATTACATATAAAGTATGAAATTAACTTACAGTGTCTTTACAGAATAGTAGATGCATAAACTTAACATATTTAATAATATTTTGGAATTGTACGTTAAACGAACACCCACTTTTAATGACAATATAAATTACTTGCTTTACAATACTCTACTTAATTTACAAAGAAATATATAAATAAACTAAATCTAATTTATAATATTCTGGACCTTTACGTCAAACAAACATTCATATTTTAATAACGATTACTGGCTTAACTCTGCTATTGCCGCAAGTAAATGATCTATTTTATCAATTTCCACAGTACTACTTTGAACAACATTAGCAGCAGACATTAACCAACGCATATTTTGTTCTAGCTCAGTTTGAAAAAATTGTATGTCAGAGTGACCCCACGCTAGGGTTTTCGTTGTATTGGGGATGACAAAGCGTTTATCATCGTGATGAGACAGAGCCACTTTGTTCTTTACTTCGGTAAAAATATCATGTAATTGACTTCGAAATGTATTCATCTTTCTGAATATTAAGCCACCTTGTTCAACGATTTGCCTATAGTCATCTATTGATAATTCTTTTTGAATGACAGATCTCTTTACACCTTTTGCTTTTTTTAATTCATTCCCCACGGATTGTACGTAATAAGCTTTTGCTCCGGTACCATAAAAACTAATTATTGGGTCCGCGGGAAATTCATCTTTAAAATTACCTAAAACCGGTGGGCCTCTGGGTACATTAAATATATTACCATCCTGATAATTTGAAGTGTCGAATTTGTCTCGGTTATCTATTATAAAATCGTAAAAATTTTCTGTTAAAATTTTGATAATCAGACTATCGGTATCAGAATACAGTAAAGAGGCATTATCCCCATACTCTCTTTTAATTACATTATAGAAAAAGTTGTACAATACTGTCTTTGACAATTCCAAGATGCAAAAGCCCACGTAAATTGGTTTATTATAAGTCACCTTTTGTTTAGCCATATGGATCGCTACAAAATCTTCAGTAAATATCGAACAAGTTTTAAAATTTGGACGAGATATTAATGCATTTGCACCCATACTACGTCTAATACTTTCCCAATGAGTAACCAACTTTATGTCTGATCTGTTGTCCACATTTTCCATTGTCTTACCAAACGCCGCATTATTCATTAATTTGTATTGATCTTTTTCAAATTTATTTGTAGCTTTATTTCTCATCTCGGTGTTTAAGTCAATATATTTCTTTAACCACGCCGATTGATTAAATTTAAGAATTCTATGTATTTTCGTAACCACTAACCCGTTATTAATAGCCTGCTTTAAATTTACATAGTGTACGACGTACTTTTTTTTATCGTTCAGGTTTGGTATTAACTTTGTTAATTTTGATTTTGATTCAGGAGGCACAATATTTTCAACTAAGAAGGGGAGATCTGAGTGTAAGTCGTGCAGGTATTCCGGATAATGTATATCTACTTCAAAGACGTACCCGTGTGGGCTATCATCCGAGATATTCATAATATCTAAATCATTTATTTCTCTTTCAGATAACCACATGAAACAACCCGTGGGTAACACCTTAGACATACTATGTCCATATAAATTCGTGGCGTCTAGATACGTGATAAATGATGACGGCTCGTTAGGGTCATAATCAGGTAGAAATTTATTATTTGCAATATGCTTCCTTTCTGAACACTGACTTATTCCACCCCTTATACCTCTTTTAAAGAAATGGATCATATCGATATCCGTTAACAATTCTAACTCGATTCCGGTTAATTTCAACATAGCGTCCCACGATAGCCCCGGGGCTGTATAATACTGAGCTGGATCTAGTTCATATTTATCCAAAGAAATTGCGCGAAAATTTTCAAACACGTCACATAAAAGAAGCACGTCTGATTTCAAATAAATATCTGAATAATCACCTAGACTGCGACATTCAAACAAATCCCAAACATTCTTAGCCCGCAAATAATCAGCGTCTGATATATGCTCTTTATTTAAATTATCATGAAATTCCTCCTTAGATGGTAATTCAGTTCTATTTAATTTCTCTAAACTATCCATAAAACTGTATGGAAATACACCCTTCTGTCTCATTAAATTAAATTTGTCATTTTCGCTATAAAAACTCCGCATTGTCCCCAACTGATCATCATCTAAATTCGCACCTAAATTTTGTAATGAAGCCGATAAAAATTTAAAACTATCGATAAATCGCAGTTGTAAATATTTCTTTTTTGTAACTCCCTTCTTATCAACATAATCGTGCATATACAGATGTTTCGTAAAGGATATGTATTTTTCTTTATTTTGTGCTATTACACCAACTTTATCCTTGTATTTGCACAACTCTTTGATGAATAGGTGACTATCGTATCCACTCATGTTGTGAAATATAATAGGTATAAAATTGGGTAACTTGTAATTTAAGTTACATACAGAATGTGCGGCACCAAATCTTACCTTGCCCGTTAAGTGACAATGGTCTCGAACTTTAACATCCTCCCCCTCGAAAGGCCCCCCACATATACCGCACACGGTCGCATTCTGAAAGTCTAGGTTTTCTTGCGCTGTGAGTTTAGCCATTGGGACTATATTTTTCATATGTCTATTATATACATTCCTTAAATCTGTCTCTATATGCTCTATAAACACTCGGGCTGCATCACACCCCCGATATAAATCAAACTTAGATAGAGAATTATCAAAAGAGCATTTAATGTAATATGCGAATGAATAAGGCTCATGTTTAAAGGTTTTATTCGTGAAAGAGAGTTCGGGGTTTGGCTGACACGTATAGATAGGTTTTAAAATTGACTCAAAGTCTGCATATACTACGAATGGTACTCGCATTTGTTTCTCGATATTCTCAAATTTTAATATATTCTCAGCTACTTCTTTTCCAAATTTGTTAATACGAAATTTTGTTGTTGG
The DNA here is from genome assembly GCA_936432065.2 of Rutpela maculata. NCBI lineage: Eukaryota > Metazoa > Arthropoda > Insecta > Coleoptera > Cerambycidae > Rutpela > Rutpela maculata. The sequence continues at coordinate 80,475,703 of OW386286.2, read as the reverse complement.
TGCTGTTGTATAAATATGATTACAGTCATTTCTCTGGTGTTGAAATAAGTGACGTTCAGTATTAAAGTAAAGTAAACAACCGTCGCAAAAATGTTTCTTATGATCGCTAGCGGAAACTTGAGTGGAAACTAACTTAGACAAATCCTTTATCCAACAATAGTGACTATTAGCACAATCATTATTACAGTGGTGATTTTCATCGCCAACACATTCACTTGAAATTAACAATAAATTTACGTGAGTATACAATTTCTTACCCGAGTAACGTAAAGGTCCAACAACTTCATATTTAACCCTATTATTTTCAAATTTCTCTTCTAAACCGTACACATTAATTGAAATATTATTCATTTCTTCAAATTTCGATATATCTCGTAATTTTATTGGAAAATTCATACCTGTTACATTTAATACTCTTGAAAAATGTGGATATGATGATGTGTACGATACATGGCCATTTGCGGGGTATAACGCTGACGTCACAGCCCAAGCGAAGCAACATTGATCTTGATTCTGTACATTCACCACCGCCTTCTTATTTTCGATGTATTTCGGTAATTTTATGTACGATGAACCACCCAAAGGGCTATACTTGTTTACGTTAATTTCAACAAAAGCAATTCGTTCGAGGGCCCAACCTAAAAAAGAGATAATGATTAATCATTATGTTTTATAATTTAAAAAAATATTAGTATACCTGAATCACGCTCCTGAAACTCAGTACTTTGCGTAACCATTGAATCCACAAAACTATTCAAAACATCATTCAGATCCATGGATTCATCCAAAATCCTATTGGAGGTATTAAATGATTTCATTTCAGTTAGATCTTGAGTCGGTAAAATGTACTTGGCGAACGATTCCATATTTACTTTCACTGTTTTATGGATACGCAGCACTTCTTCGAGTAGATTGAGAATCTTTGGTCTGATTTCGTTGAAAAACATGGCGTAATCTAGATAATTATTTTCACAATGCACTCGATATGTAATTATCCTATTTTTAAAAGCTGTTTGGACAATAGCTACACCATCCACCATAGGGGCACATGAATTTGTCCTATGTTGCAAAGTTCTTCTATGTGATTTCATCTGAGTCGCTGTTAAAGTCACGTTACAGCAATCACATGTTTGCATAATAGTACATGATGTTGAAGGCGTTGAATCAACCCTAGGTCGCTTCGCGAGAGGTCCATCGTTCCCACATGACTGCCTTTCATGACGACGTAAATTGTCGCCACGTGTGAAACTTTTACCACAAGACGTACACGAAGGCATACTAAATTTACTATAGGAGTCTAGTCTATTTAATGATCATGTGTCAACTCCTCTCTTGCTTTTATAAGGATGGGTTGCCCCCACTCCCGTGAATAAGATTGCAACGACAAATCATGAAGTCTTCTTTGCTACATCAATCACTCAGTACTCTTATTACCTCCAACCACACCAATTACCCCCCACCACATTAATTATTCCCACTACACCAATTACCCCCCACCACCACACCAATTACCTCCACCACAGTAATTACCCCCTACCACAGTAATTACCCCCCACCATACTAATTACCCCCCCACCACCCATGACGTCACGAAAAGTGGTGGGGGGAGGCTCAGCTCCGGTATAAACACTCTACTCCCGTGGGCCAAATAATTTTTTATCGCTTTTTCCATTTACAGATAATCCCGTAAAAAATAGCTACCTCATATTTTTCGCGGTCGCCGTAGGTCAGGCTAACATTATTCTAGGACGGGCTACGCCCGTCCTGGCCCACCCCTAGCTACAGGCCTGGTTTGTTAACACGCTAGTTTTATTATATAATTAGTACTTATTTCACTGTTAGACTTTGATATGTAAAATTGTCCTGTAAATAACAATATACAGGGTGTTTGGTACATCGATAGAAAGTTTTCACTGGGTCATAGCTGGAGTCGTTTGGAACCTATATGACCATATTTACCCTTATACAAAGTCTCACCGTTTTTGGGATATCGGCATTTTTAGATATTTTTGCGAAATAGTTGAATTGTTAGAAATACTTGTTATTTTTTATGATACTAAATACTTTCAGCTTTCTTAAATATTTTTTTTAGATATTCTTAATATCCACTTTGTCGAAACAACACAAAAAGAAATGCCGAAGTATTGGTATAAAAATTATGTAGTACAATTTATCTGTTGAAATATATTGGTTTATTTTTTTTTCTATTTTAAGCAAAATTTTCTCAAAAGCGGCACCACTTCAAGAGATTCAAACAGTCTTAAAAACTTATCTATTGCATACTCTTTCCAATGGTATACCACGTTATGGCAGAATTATAGTTCATTAAACTAAAAGAGAAACATATTTGTAGACATTACATTTTTAATAAGGAAAAAAATTAAATAAGTATTGATCATTTTATTATTTTTATTTCCAGTTCTAACTAAAGCAAATGTAACTAAAACTAATAAATAATTCATTTCGTTTTCAAAATAAGAACCTCCACTTCTAATGCATTTACATGCCCTCTTTCGTATTTGGGTAGTGGTGACGCCTAACCTCATTCCTTCTCTTACTCTGGCACCTGCTTCATTAATTCTTCGTACAAGGCGGTCATGGTCGGTTATTTCAATCTCATAAACTAGTTATTTCATTCGACCCAGACGTGAAAATCAAGGGGCGTCAAGTCTGGAAACCTCACTGGCTACAATATTGGCCCATTTCTCCCAATCCAAGGATTAGGGAATGTAGGTTACATTTAGAGGTATGTCGTTTAAGACATCTGGTAAATTATTCTGCAAAAACTCTAAATAACTGTCTCCATTTAAATTGTCTGGAAGACAGTACGGACCGATGAAAGCTCTGCCAATTACCGCTGCCCATACATTCACAATGAACTTGTATTGAAAAGACGTTTGTTTTTTCATGTGCGGGTTTTCGTCAGCATCAGCCCAGAAATGAAGATTGTGAAAATTTGTTATTCTTTCTCGAGAGAACTCGCCTTTCCACAAAATACTTTTAAGAAAACGTTCATCTTCCTGATCAGCGTTGAACCCAAAACGGCAAAAAGCTGTTTTCCTTATTGGGCCACCTTCTTTGAGTCTCTGAACATGCGTGTAGTGGAATGGATGTTTTCCTTCAATCCTAAGAGTTGTGGACAACTCTTTCCAAATGAAAAATTCAGTTGAAGAGCTACTTTTCGAATACTGCTGGTAGAATCTGCTTCGAAAGCCTCCAAAATCTGCTCATCTACTTCAGCATATTGCACAATATGCACCCGTTCCTCATGATGAAGGTTACCTGTTTTACGTATTCGTCGATATGTGTTACAAAACATCTGGACATTGGGAATTCTTCTTGTTGGAAATCATTCCCGATAAAAATCTTTAGCTGCTGCTGCATTTCCGTCGGCTATTCCTTACATAAAGAGAATATCGGCATATTCGGCATTAGAAAAAGATGCCATTGCAGAAAAGGTGACAATACTGTGAGCAATTAAATAAAACGGCATTTAGTACAAACGTTCAAATGTGTCACTGGTAACCAAGAAGAACAATTTTTTGTGTCTGGTTGCCTGATATCTACCCTTTGTGTATTTAATTTCTTGTTTATGTACGTTTGATTTTATTTCCGTATATCACACACAGAAAAATGTATTTAAATATTAGTAAATAAAATCACCGATGTGCGGCTGAAAGAATTTACTATGATTTCGTTTAATATTCTTTCCTTTTCAGGTTAATGAGCTATAATTGTCATAACGTGGTATACCATTGGAAAGAGTATACGATAGAGAAGTTTTTAAAACTATTTGAATCTCTAGAAGTAGTGGCGCTTTTGAGAAAATTTTGCTTAAAATAGAAAAAAATCGAACCAATGTATTTCAACTCATAAATTGACCTACATAATTTTTGTACCAATACTTCGGCATTTCCTTTTGTGCTGTTTCGACAAAATGCATATTAAGAATATCTAAAAAAAATATTTAAGAAAGCTGAAAGTATTTAGTATCATAAAAAATAACATGTATTAGCAATAACTCAACTATTTCGCAAAGATATCTAAACATGCGATATCTCAAAAACGGTGAGACTTTGCATAAGGGTAAATATGGCCATATAGGTTCCAAACGACCCCAACTATGACCCAATGAATATATTCTATCGATGTACCAAACACCCTGTATAATAATTATATATAAAATGAAAAATACATCTTTTTAAAAATTTTACGTATCAAAATGTAACAGTGAAAGAAGTCTGTCAATAAAGCTATTATTATTATTATCATAGACTGAACGACGACATACTTTCTCAGACTTAGTTGAAAACTATTCACTGATTCCTCGCTTGATTTATTATTATTATTATTATTATTAATTCTTCCGATGAACTTATGAACATATCCTCCAAATTTCTGCTTGCTATTTGAAATCTATAGGTTGAAGCCGATATACAACACGCGTTTAAAGCTGAGATTTTTTGTGTTCTTTATTGACATGATAAAAAATGCGCACAGTGGTCAATATGCCCGAAAACGTGGCCAAATCTCTTAGATGTATTTCAGTTTTGTTGGAAATTAGTACATAAGGGTTTTCAAGATCGCTGATTTCGAATTTGATATTATTTCTTAAGAAAACAAAATGGCGGATCCAATATGGTTTATTACAAAATTTGTTTCTCAGTTGAAAGTCAGTTTATAGGGGTTTCCCAGGTCGCAGATTTCGAATTTGATATTATTTAAAAAAGAAATAAACTGGCGGATCCAATATGGCTGGCTTCTTCATTAAAAAATTAGTTTTTTCAACTGTAAGCCAGTGTATAGTGCTTTTCGATGCCACTGATTTCGAATTTGTTATTTAAAAAAGCAAAATGGCGGATCAAACATGAACAACTTTTTTATTATACATTTAGTTTTTTCAGCTAAAAGTCAATGAATAGGGCAGGGATTCCCAACAGGGGGTCCGCGGACGATGTCTTGGGGGTCCCCGAAATGTCACTGAGATATTCAATTGTTTTGTATTTTACTTGACTTGCAGTGATAGAATCTACATAATCTTCATTTTAAGAATTTGAGTCAGTATAGCGACCGATGAGGGGGTCCTTGAAAAAATCTTGTTGGGAACCACTGGAATAGGGGTTTTCGAGGTCGCTGATTTCGAATTTGGTATACATTTATATTAAAAACATAGAAATAATTAATTTTTTGTAAAATGGCTCAGTGCGACGGAATGCGAAGGTGAAGACACAGCAAAAATGAAATAAATGAAACAATTACAATTAGTATAATACATCAATAAAAATGTTTCAAAAAATATTTTTGTACAGTAAATGTGTTTAATATATTTCAAGTACTAGTAGAGTGCATTAATACGCTTATTGTGACTTCCGTGGGAGTTTCTTTGTTACAAGCTGATAAAATTAATGATGATATACTAATGTTTCAAAATCTCGAAGCCGGCAAAAAATGTCATGTCAATCAAAAAACGAGTTAAGCATATGGCGCAAAGAGATAAATTGCGGTTTTTTAAAATATTTTTCATAAAAGGTTTTGTACCGGAAGTAAACTGATATTCTTAGAGTAATAGAAACTAAAGATACACCACTTCCAAAACAATGGCATTTATTTATTCATTCTCTTCAAAACTAAGAACAGGTGAAAAATTTTTTATCCGAACAATTACTTGAAGATTCGTTTAGAATAAATATTCAGTTTGATACCAGTGGGGGTTTTACATATGTAACAGATTTTAAAACAAATTTTTAATTAGACAACGCTGACATACTGAAAGCCAACCACAAAGAAGCGGACACTAGAATTTTTCTACATGTTATCTGCAAAAATGGCTGGCTAATCCAGATGTATTATTGAATGCTGTGATACTGATGTGTTAGTACTTTTAATTAATTTTAAGAAATATCTTACTTCGGAGGTATGGATGAAAGTAGGAATGGCAGATAGTGTAAGATACATTCCTATTCACGAAATAAACTTAAGTGAAGACCATTCCAAGAATTTACCCGCTTTTCACGCGCTCACAGGTTGTGACACCACTAGCTAACTTGGAGGACTTGGAAAAAAATCGTGTTGGAAAATTTACCTAGAGTACTATCACTATTTAGATGATGTTGGTGTGGATGATTTTTCTGAGGAATTATTCAGTAATATGGGCAATTTTGTGCTAAAACTATATTCAAGACATCCGGATATTACGTCAATTAATGTTTTGCGTGGAGTTATGGCAGCCTCGACATCAGTTACCACTAACGATGAGTGCTCTTAAACAACACTGCTTAAAAGAACATTATCAAACTAATGTGTGGTTGAATGCCATGGTTCCTTGTCCGTAGTTACCTCGAATTCAAGATTTTAATTGGTATTTGGACGAAAAAGGAGATGTTTTACCTATTATGATGACACTGACTTCATTCCCAGAAAAACCTATGGTTTTAACTTCTTGTGGTTACAAAAAAGGTAAAATATTTTTTCACTCATAATTCAACTAAATTTTGAGACATTTCAAACGAGATATTGCGGTTTTACGTTTCGTTCTCCCGTAAGATCCAATGTATGGCATAATATTTGAAAGTTATTATAAAATATTTCCTCTACAAAACCTTTTATGAATAATATACAAAAAAAATCAAAATTTTTCTTTTCTCACCATATGCTTCTCTCGCTTTTTAACTTTTATGCCCCTTTGAAGATGACGTTTTATGACGGCTTTGGGATTTTGAAACCGCAATATATAATCATTGATTTTATATAAAAATCAGCTTGTAACAACGAAACCCCAACAGAACTTACTTGTATGCGTATATCTGGGCGCCAAGCACTCTTCTATACATATTATAATTGCATTATGTATTTATATAAATATTTGTAACTTCTTTTGAAATTCAAATTCAACAATGCAAAGTAGCGATGATGAAAATGATTCTTCGTCCGACGACGAGTAGCAGTTGCAATAAAATTATATGAAAATAATAGTTTTTGTTCTATATTCATCACTTTTCCATTCCGTCCTACTGCGCCATCTTTTACAAAAAGATAATTATTTCTTTATTTTCAAAATAAGTGTATATCAAATTAGAAATAAGCTGCCTCGAAAACCCCTACACATACACCAACTTCCAGCTGAAAAAGCTAATTTTTTAATAAAAATGTCGGCGATATTTGATCCGCCATTTTTTTTATTATTATTAATATCAAATTCGAAATCAGCTACCTCAGAAACCTCTATACACTGACTTTCGGTTGAAAAAACTAATTTCTTATTACGAAGAGTCGGCCATATTGGATCCGATATATTTTTTAAAATAATATCAAATTCGAAATCAGCAACCTCGAAAACCCCTATATGCTAATTTCTAGGAAAATTGAAAAACATTTAAGAGTTTTGGCCCTATTTTCGGACTTTTTGACAACTGTATCACGACCGAAATACTAAATTTGATTATTAATAAATTAATTTTAATAAATTTAAAATACACAGTTAAAAAATAGATACTCTCTAGAAGGGAATCCGTTTTTCAAAATCAAATTCGGACAACTGTAAAACACAATAAACATTTGAAGGAAGCGTCATTTTTCAGAAAGCATAAACTCGACATGCGACACGATAGACGCTCGGTTTCACAACGGATTCTTGGGTTAGATATATACACGTGGACCTCATAAACAACCACGTCATATAGTAGACATACCACACTAAGTATCTAGGGCACAAAAAGTTGCTAAATCAAAATTTCGATTTAGGGACTTTTGGCCACGTTTTCGGGCATATTGACCACTGTTCGGCGTGCTCTTGTCATTAACATAAATGTGTAATAAAATAAAGTTAATTGACAGAAAAGTTTAAAACTGATTTTTTTTTCAGTAGTTTATTTCTTGAAATTGTTAAAAAACTTATGCTGTTGGCCATTCGACGGAACATTGCTTTGGCAGTAATAAAAAAGCATTGCCTCGCTTCACTGGTGTGCCTGCAAAAGGCGATTTTATGAAAACGGCCTAGAAATATAACATAAAAAAATAAGACATTTCTTTTAACCCAATAGTGCCTATTGTATGATTTATCATACGAAGGTTAGGTTGCCTCTAATGAAGAGTAAACAGATCGAGTGTGATAAATTCAGTGATTTTACTCATCTAAAGTGTTATTTGGATATATAGACAATAAGCTTAGGACAAAAATTCGATTATTTTATACTTAAATAAGTTATAACCGGGCGTTCTATAACCAGTAAATTTCTACGCAGTAGAAAATGAGCTCACGGTAAGGTCATGTTTCACTATTTTCATTTGGATGTAATTTATTTGACTTTTATTCATGTAATAATTCTTTATACATATTATAGGATGTACTTATACCATTTCATAGTCATATCAATTCCTTCTGTAATTGCAGCAGCGGAAAAAACTTTTCGTATGATATATCATACGGTAGGCAGATGGCGGTATGAATGTTAGTTTTGTTTCAGAACTTCTTTTTCATTGGATGAGGCTATGGAGCCTTATTTTGGCCGTAACAATATGGAGCAATTTATAATGGGAAAGCCAATTCGCTATGGCTTTAAATTTTGGTGCCTCACAACTCCCCAGGGGTACTTATTGAAATTCAACTATACGGATAAAGTGGGGATACAGTGTCACCGATAAACTTTGTATGAGATATATTACCCCACATTCAACCATATATTTGGATAATTTTTCAACTCCTTATCATTACTTGAACTTCTGCAAAATAATGAAATTCAATGTATTGAACCGTATAGAGAAAGCTCCTTTAAAAGAGCAGCAAAAAGAAAAACGAGGGACTTCTCATACTCTGATTGACTCTAATAGTAGTATTGAACTCACCAGATAGTATGACAATAGTCAAGTGAATATCGCAACCAACATCAAAAACAAAGACAGTTGTTTGGCAAAAGGCACGTGCAAAAGATGGTCTAAACAACAAAGGAAGCAAGTTGATGTGGATCAACCGACACTTAAGTCTCTATAACCAAGGAACGGGAGGTGTGGATATGTTCGATAAAATGAGAGGACTTTATCGTATACGAATCAGATCTTGCAAATGGTATTGGGCAATGATTCGCTTTTGCTTGAATGGATCGGTAGTCAACATGTGGCTTCTTTATCGTTTTGTCTATCCAAAAGTGTCCCTTCTGCAGTTTTTGAGGAGAATTGTTCTCACAACTTTAACTGCCCCTGAACACTTAGCTGGCCCCAAACCAAAATGTAGTAGGAATATATTGAAAGAGGTCAGGTATGACAAAACTGATCACCTGATTGACAAACTTGCTACACAAAGACGTTGTCGGTATTGTGGCAAATGTACAAAATGTTCTTGTGTCAAATGTAACATAGGATTACATCCAGATTTACTGGCACGGTAGCTCAATCGGTTAAGGCGTATTGAGTGGCGAATACGCTGATCGACTCGCTACCGCGCTCTGGGTTCGACCCCCAGCCCCGGTATTAACAACACCGGTGGGTGTGGATGTATGTCTACGTTTTTCCGAATGTGTAACCCCCTTCCGGACAGCCTTGGCTTTGGATTTGGGGGTTGTCTACTATCTGTGGTATGTTTATGTTATGTTAGACATATGCTTTCGAAGATATCATACTCCTTCTATGTGATATATTCTGCTACTTTCTCTTAAATTTATTGAATATTTTGTATTATAATAAATAATTTTTTTTAATAATATTCTACATGCATATTCCTATGGTATGATATATCATACGTCAAAAAAATTGGTGAAAATGCACAGGAATAAATAAAATGTGGTTTGGGGACAAGCCCTAAATGAAGGTCAATCGATATTTTTTTCAAAAGTTTTCCAAAAAAAATTACTCGGGCACTCTCGGGTTTTAAGCAGATCTTTAAATAGAAGTGTACTGACTGGCTCCGTTACTATTGGTACTATTAGCACACAAGTCAAATTATATTAAAATTAAATAAATAAATCAAGAAAAATGACAGTGATGAATTAATGGTTTAATTTGTGGCATTTATTGCATGTTTGTAATGTAATTATTTTGACTACACATTCAGCTTGGTACATAATTAAATTTATTTTAATTCGTGAGGTTGATGCTACATAAATTCTGAAATGTAAGAGAAATATGTGGGGAGTACGCTTATTAAATGTTAAAATCTGCTCAATCTGGGGAGTTAACATCAAAGTGCTTGACTTTTAATTAATATTAAAAATAAACGAAGGCAATTCTGCGGGAAATTATGTAGATAACGTAATTATGATGCCAAGCACATGTAGCTTATTCCAGTATAATGTAACTAAATGTTCTGGCGTAACCCACAATGAGTATAAACTAAATAAATTACAAATTGTGTTCTGCAAGATTAAGGTCTTATTTCTTTTACTGTGGCAATAAACGTAATTCTCATAAGGCGTCAGCGCCGTTTAATCCATGGCGGTGCTATATAACCTGTCTGTATTTTAAACAACCTCGTTAGTTTGAATTAATATCTTCTTCAAAGTGCACAATTTAGATTTCAGAAGGCTATAAAAACTGAATGAAACACTAGCAAATAAAAACCAAAAGTACAGGAAATGACAATTTCTATAAGAAACTGGAACCTTCGATGTGACGCTGCCTATGGAGTAGTTTCCACAAGCACCAAAACACTTGAACGTTACACTCGAATACTATCACTTGACGCGTTTCGCTAACCACGTTAGCATATTCTGGAAGTGATTAAAACGAAAGCTTTTTAATTCTTGACTTTACAAAAAAAGTAATTCTTGATAAAAAAGTCTGCTGCAAGAAACCCCCTTTTCAGTTATCGGATCCTTGCCAGCTGTACAGGGTTAGCCAAAAATGTTGATTTAACTACGGAGTTCCAAATATTTTGAAAATATTTTCGAAGTGATTTTAAAACGACGTTTTATACATTAAAGTACGAAGAAATTAATTTTGATCTGATATATTCATGTTAAAAACCGACATTTTCAATTTTAAATAAGAAGAATAATTTCTGTTAAAAATAACACATTCTGTTAAATAAGGATATCAACTCATTGGCAACCGGCACGGTAGCTCGACTGACGTTTAACACGTATTAACGAAATAGTACGCAAAATCTACTCCATGTCCAGGAGGAGTCTGTACTCGCTACTGGCCAGGGCTAGAGGACTTTACAGGACAAATAAGAAACTGTTGTACACGATGGTGATCACATACGCGGCGCCGTGCCGGTGTGGTGCAGCATACCGCCCACGACAATGCGAAAATTGAAAGTTTTAGAACATAAATTCATGCGCCTTATTTCTGATTCTGGTAGATACACCTTCCTCAGAGATTTATATGATCGTTGTTAGGACATAACCCCGCTAGCGGACTACGTCCAAGAAATGTCTCAAAAATCTATCAATTCAAACTGGGCGATAGTCCGCTAACCTGCAACATAACCCAAATCTAACAGCATAATGCAATCCTTTTCGATATTCGACACATCCTGACTTACCAGGCGTTGCCTATTTTCCGGCAACCTTTCCTATACCACAACCTGTAATTTCCCTCCTTTGATATTTACCTCAACTTTACTAAACTAACCTTTTTCTATCCTGCCTCTATTTGTTTAATATTGCTCTTGTTTGTCCTTTTTGTCCTCTTTTGTTTTTAAAATCCCCTTTAGGCCGAAAAATTTCATAAAATCTGAACATTTTATAAGACAACTTCTATTTGACCACATTTTCCTGGAGCCTGGAGGTAGCAAGACCACCACCAGGGTGGAATTGTTTCTAACGGATTTTTTCGTTGAGTTTTGTTTTCCCGTACCAACAATCCAAATTTATTGGTGCGTGTCTGCAACAGGTAATTTTAAGGAGTTTTATTTTAATTATTTTTAAATATGTTTATATATTATTTATTAAATTAATTATTGTTAATGTTAATTTTTTTATTTTTAAACAAGAGCATTGACTCAAAACTGTTCGTTAAGCCGAACCGCATCTGCCCCGTTCAGACCCACGTTACGCGCCGTAGTTTTCTGGCTGGCTCCGGGCCAGGCTTCGGGGAGGCACATAAATGTAATTTAATATTGATAATGTTACATCACCACTAGGCTCTAGGAAAAATTATAATAAATATCACCGGTTAAGGTAATAAATAATACAATTCAAACAAAACACCAGTGGTGAGTGCGAACGACTAGCTGATCTAATGCGAGAGCTGGGTTTTCGTGGGTTCTTTTCTTCTTAGGTGAGCAAGAGATACAATTAATATTTTTACAGTATTACACCTAACCAGTTTGTTTCGTTATCTAGGGGTAACTAAAAAAAAATTGATGTCTAACTCCTAAAATAACGAAACTGACCGCTGGATAGGTTAGATTGCAGATCGGGCAGACACAGAAAAAAAAAATGAAGTTGACTTAATAAACTTGACTTGACTATATTAACTTGACTGGACTATCATAGTTTGGATGTATGAAATTTTCGATAGATATTTAACCAAACCAAACTGTACCATAAGATTTCCCCTTATCGTTTTGACTTCAGATTACAAATGATAATCAGGAAAATAAATATTTAGCAAAATAAGTATTTTATCTTCATAAACATTAATCTTTTATCATCAAAATACTCTTTAATAAAATCAGCAAAAATGAATATGTTGTATATATGTTTCAGCAAAACTCCTATGTTTTTGTAAAAAAAAATAAAAAATAGTTATTAACACGTGTTCGTACCAATATGGTTATCTTAAATAAGTTGACAAAAATTAAACAGCAGGAAAAGAAAATATGGCTAAAGGCCGTTAGATATGAATTAGAGGAATTAACTAAATAATTCTAAATACCTTTTACTGTATGGATCACTTAGATACACGCCGATAACACAGAAGTGACAATTATTATATATTGTCTTAAATTATCGAACTAACTAGGAGTGATAGCACTTGCTGAGCAGAAACGGGAAATGAAGTTTGCGCCGCTCTGCCAACTTATTAAAAAGGTACCCCTACCAAAACTCTATTTCGGTGGTACCATATTTCATAAAATAAAATTTACTATTGATTAAGATAACTAAAAAGGTACGAAAGTTCGAGGTAAATTGAAATTTACTAATTAAGCGGATATGGCCTGTGTGTTTAATGGGGAATGGTGGCAGAAACTGTAAAATTTAAAATAAACAGATGTTTAAATACAATAATATAAATAGACATCTTAAATCTAATTACATTTGTAAGGATAATTAAATGTCTGGGCAATTACTGCTATAGATGGTAAATACTTGTACAGCATTTCTTAAAGAATAGGTGTGATTAACTGGAATTTAATAAAAATGCGTAAAATTCCCATGTGAACGCAACAATAAATTCTTGTTCAGTTCAGTTGTATTGTGTGGTAAATACGCTGATCTACCACTTACGAACAATAAGAGAGTAACAAGTGGACATTTATCTTATTGGAAGTACAATTTAATCGAGTTGCTAGGGGTAATTTATTCAAATAATTAAGAAAAAAGAAATTGTGGGCAGGTATTTATGGAAAACGAATCATTGGCCCAATATTCTTCCGAGGTACGCTGACAGGACGAAGGTATCTCGAATTCTTACAAAATCAAATATGGTAGTGGTGGTGGATAAAGTAAAAAAAATGAGGCCTTTGGTTCTTGTAGACACACTAAATCACAATTTTATTTTTTTCACCAATAACGAGGTGATGGTGGTCATGGGGTTTGGCTAATGCCAAAAATTTTGTTGAGGCCTTAGCTTCTCTTATATATGGTAAATAATTTTATGGACTTATACTTATCTATTTACCCTTATTTACCCCAATTTAGCCCCCAGAATAAGATGAGAATATAATCTATTTTTAGTTCACGTTAAAATTCATACGTTTACCAAATTTCAAGTCAATATCTTAAACGGTTCCAGAGTAATCGTGCTCACAAATAAGTTGCAGATAGACCGATAGACAGAAATTTTCTTTTTTTGCTCAAACTTAAAATCTCGACGTTTCGTAACATTCGAAGCCTATTTATACAATAAAAATTTTCAAAGTTTTTTTGACGATAATATGCTTCCACTGAATGTGGAAGTAATTGTAAGAACCTTTTTACACCGAGCATAGAAAAGGTTGCATGTATTTAACTTAACTTATTTGATGCATTTAATATTGAAGTATAAAAAACACAATTGAATCCATAACGCAATCTTTCTAAGTTAAAATATCTAGTTACTGTACTATTATTATTTTAGGTACCATATTGGAAACGTATTAAATTTCTTAAAATCAAATATGATATTCAAAAGTACATTGAGTACATTTTGTGACCAGTTTAAGTTTTTTCTTGAATAAAGGGCATAGCCGGATAAGTAGGGTGAAACGGCCCCCGGCCCTATCTTCATTGAGATAAGGAATATAGTTAGCAATAAGTGACTGGAACAATTTTGCAAAATATTAACTCAAAGGGTGGCGCGTTTCACGGGGTGACGAGGGGGATGAAATCCAAAGGACCAATTTTTTGTGCCAAAACGCAGCAACCGAAAATTTTGGAAAAAATATATCTTGGACAAGTATTGGAGAGGATTCTCAGAAAAAATTGTCGGTCAATTTGGGAAAGAACTAAGGGCAAGAAGACATCGGTATACTATTCAAATATTTTTAAGAGTAACTTCCCCTCGTTGCACCACATTCAAAATTTTTTTGTAGCGTCTACTTTCACTCCCATATAACATATTTTTCTCGCAGCATTGTCGGAACATTACGTCATAGTGAAAAAAAATAACGTTTGTGGTCTTTCGAGACTAGTACTCTATGCGTAATGAAGGCAGACAGAGTGTAAATATTTCGTGCAAAGACGAGATTACTTTTACCTCCCGTTTTCGAGGGCGCTGAACACGATGGAAATGGTGTGAGAAATTTTTGATCGCCCCAACCCCCTGAAATGGCCAAAAACCACCCTTTATGGATCCTTTTATGTTTTCATATATAAACGGGTCTGGGGAGTGATTTATCGACGGGTTATACTTGAAATAAAATGGAAGGGGGTTATAGAGTAAGTGGAATCCAGACACCAGTCCGAGGGGGTTGATTAAACCCTCCCGAGAGGTTGAATCATTTTTTTTCAAATGATTCGGTTCAAATGCGTATCCCCCCGTTTTCGGGGTCGCCGATCACGGGAAAAATATTCATTTTTTAGCTTCATCCTTCAAACTGGCAGAAACTACCCCACACACACCGGAAAGCATGCTATACAGGATTTACAGGTTTTTCGGCACATGATCGTTATTCCTCTGCATATCCCTTTATCTTTCACCGAAGAGAAGTGGTAGCGAACCCGGGGGTTGCTTCAACCATTCCAAGAGGTGTAAAATTCATTAATTACACTTTGGATCGCCCTCCCCCGTTTTTGCAGGCGCTAATCACGATAAAAATATAATTAATGAATTTTATACCTCTTGGAAGGTGTGCAGCAACCCTCAAGGTCGCTATCACCTTCTATTTCGTGAAAAATTAAGGGATACGCACAGGAATAACGATCATGTGCCGAAAAAAACCGTAAATCCTGGATAGCATGCTTTCTGGTCATTTCTGCCCGTTTGAAGGATGATAGGGGGTTGGATCTAAAAATGAATATTTTTCCTATGATCAGCTACCCCGAAAACGGGGAGATACGCATTTGAACCGAATCATTAGGAAAAATAATATTTTCTACCCCTCGCCTCGGGAGGTTTAATCAACCCCCTAGGCCTACTGTCTGGATTCCACTACTCTAAAACCCCCTTTCATTTTATTTCAAGTATAACCCGTCTATAAATCGATCCCCAGACCCGTTTTTATATGAAAACATAAGGGGACTGGTTTTTAGCCGTTTCAGGGGGTTGCGGCGGTCAAAAACTTCTCCCACCACTTCCATCGTGTTTAGCACCCTCGAAAACGGGAGGGAAAGGTAATCTCCTCTTTGCACGAAATATTTACACTTTTTCTGCCTTCATTACATAGACTACTAGTCTCGAAAGAACACGGACGTGATTTTTTTCACTATGACGTAATGTTCCGACCACGCTGAGAAAAAAATATGTTATATGGAGGTGAAGTAGATGCTACAAAAAAATTTTGAATGTGGTGCAACGAGGGGAAGTCACCCTTAAAAATATTTGAAAAGTATACCGATGTCTTCTCGCCCTTAGTTCTTTCCCAAATTGACCGACAATTTTTTCTGAGAATCCTCTTCAATACTTGTACAACATATATTTTTTCTAAAATTTTCGGTTGCTGCGTTTTGGTACAAAAAATTGGTCCTTTGGATTTCATCCCCCCTCGTCACCCTGAGAAACGCGCCACCCTTTTGCGTTAATATTTTGCAAAATTGTTCCCTTCACTTATTGCTAACTATATTCCTTGTCGCAATGAAGATAGGGCCGGGGGCCGTTTCACCCTACTTATCCGGCTATGCCCTTTGCTTTGTAATTGATGTTTACTTTTCTTTTTTTCTGCCCTTATTGTAACTGTCACATTGAGACCGCTATATTTTTTTCGAAATCGCACATTTCTTTGGAAATTACTATTCTGAAAGAAAATTTTGAGTCACGAAAAATTTTTTTGGCTCTATTATTCTTGGGTGTAAAAGTGTACCGATTGACATGGAATGTTCCTTAATTTTTTTTTCTATTCTGTGTAGTTATATGACCACAACTTTCGATTTTTAATTGAACATGAATTTAAATTTGATATAAAACAATGATATGATATATGAGATTTAACTTTCATATTCACTTTTCACATTTTTCTTTCAACATTAAACGGTCTGCAGAATATATATCGAAAAGGGAATGTCTAACTTCCTAATTTAATTTATTTCAGTAATTAATGTCATTTTTAAATATGAAAGAAAACAATTTTAATCACACAGGGAAAGTTTTTCAACTCATTTTTTAGATAATTTATCTTGAATTATTTCTATCGTTAACCGTTTTGCCCGCATTCCCGGCTTCCTTCTTTGGCTAAAACTTACTTGATTTATCTGGTAGTTAGTGTAAATAATCACTGGTCCCTTTTTAATAATTTTTACTGCAGACGATTTAGACGATCTCTTGTTTTAGCGGTTTCATTTGCATGCATTAATAGAGGATTTACACTATATTTAAAGCGGCCATTTTACGGGTTTCTCTTCTGAGAGCAAAGCCATAACGTATACCATTTCGAGCATGTTATACGCTATCCTAATAAATTTACGTTCTGAAAAAATCTGTTACAAGGTGTCTTCACACATGAAAAACTGCTTTATAAATCATTTAATATCGTAGAAGTTTCTGATGTATAGTACTCATTTAATATAATAATAATAATTATTTACCGAAAAAAGATATAACATTAAATAATATACAATGACGGGTAAACAAAAGGGTATATTTTAGGTAAAGAACCAATTCTGCACTGAGAAAATTACAAATACACACAGAATGTATCACAACATAAATAGATACTAATAAACTATTAAATGTTGGTATAAATATATCAATACAACATACTTTGAGCAAAAATAAATAAATAAAATAAGAATAATTACACAGGTCTACAAGAAAAAAAGGTCTTGTCCTAAGGTTCTCATTCAACTTTTCTGGAGTATTTTGACGTGCTGAATCCAATTTCCGACAAAAAAATTTTCTCGTGTCAGTTTTTTTAGGGGATGAAAGGGGTGGTAGAGAGAAACTGACACGATAGAAATTTTTTGTCTAAAATTGGACTCAGTGCGTTGAAATACTTCAAAAAAGTTGGATCAGAGCCTTTGCTTTTCGTTTTTAAGCGATAAAATGGGTGGTACAGAAACCTGAATCGATAGAAATTTCTTTTTTTCCAAAATTGGCTTCAGCGCGTCAAAATATATCAGAAAAGTCAGATGAGAGCCTTTTTTTCTATTTTATAGATCTGTGTTATTGATGATCATACAAAAATCTTTGTACCTAGCTTCAAACATGTTAAAGGACATTGAAAAATTAAGACACATCCATAACATTGCCGCAGCTGCTATGGCATACGAAAAATACTGTTTCAATATTTCTTCTTTGTGGCGTGGTATTTTGATGAACTATTTACGTCTGTCCTATATGATAACCTACTATGCAAGTAGGCAGATATTCTACAGCAGCAGTTCTGTTTAAATATGTCACAGTGTGTCCCCGGATGGAGGATGAAGAGGAAACACATCTCTATTATTGATTTTACGACGAAAAGTCATTCTTTATAAAAAAAATCGGCAGCTACTGGAAGCGGCTGGAACCTCCCCACCCGGTGAATCCTTGAAGCCGAAAAGAGCACTAAACAATATGAACGATCTCATTTAATTATATTTATTAAGTTGAAATATTTTTTTCGTATTAAATCAGAAAAAAAGTCTTGCGTTCGGTGGGATTTGGACCTAAGAACTTGAGTGTTAAATTTATAGTCTGCACAACATTAATATTTTAACAAATATTTGCTTCATCGGATCCTAGCCCGGGGCCAGCCAGACAACCACGGTGAACACCGCCGTGGCGAGTGTGAGGCTGGACGGGGTAGGTCCGGTTTGGCTTGGAGAAAAATAGAAAAGTAGCTCCTGGCAGGCTTAAAGACTAGGTTAAAATTATAATGTGTCCACATGGACCTAAAATTAATATAAAAATAAACACAATTCTATAAAAACGTTCGTAGGTAAGAGCACTTATTTTGATTACTGATACGGGAAACAACCTCGGAAACAACTAAACGAAAAAACCTGTTCGTTGGTAATGGGATGGATGGCAGGGATGGCCATCTTCGGAAAAAACCATATAACTCTTGGTGGACAGCTTCCCTGCCAGATGTAGCCAGGGTAGTGTTCATGGTGGCTCGTTTAAGTTTGAGTTGGTATATTTTGTTTTATCTTTTGGCCTCGATCAATTTTTCACTAAATCGGCCGGGGAAGTGATAGCTGTCAAATTTTTGGTTCCAATGTTTCTCTGGGGAATTTGGTTTTTGAAAAATGTTTAGGTTGGTATCAATGTCTTAAATTGTTTTTAGGTTATGTAGTACTATTTTTAGGTTATGTTGCCGGAAGAATTTTCGGCGGGATGCCGGAAGAAGCGGAAATAGTTTTTAAAATATAATGTCACTGTCACTTTTAAAGTTTTATTGGAAAAAACTCACCGAAAGGTTCCGGTGGGGTTGCTTACACTTGTAGGGCTTGTAAGCGGTTCAGGGTGGCCTCTCACCCCATCCGTGGGCTTTATAAACGTCGAAAAAACTTCTAATCTCTCGATGCACTTAACACGTCAAAAATACTCAGCATACAGTCTGCACGCTTTAACACACTAGCAGAGAACTTATACCACAAATGGACCCGTAGTATTTTTTGGGAATTTTCCTTTGAGTCCATTTTATAAAATTTGACATTTTTCTGAAAATTTGATATTTTTCTGAAAAGTGATATTTTTCCGAAAATTTGACATTTTTCTGATGTGACATTTTTTCGAAAATTTGACATTTTTCTGAAGTGACATTACTCCAAAAATTTGACAATTTTCAAACATTTGACATTTTTCTGAAAGGTGACATTTCTTCGAAAATTTGACGTTTTTTCGAAAATTTGACATATTTCTGAAAAGTGACATTTCCCTGAAAATTTTACATTTCTTGGAAATTAAAAAAAAAAAAAATTTCGTGACTTGTCTCGTAGAAATATTTTTTTGATATCATCATCAGTTCGCCTGTTATAAGAATTTTATGCTTTTACGACGTCATCAGAACGTAGGTGTATTTTTAATTAACTCGTATTCCATCCATCTACAATATTTCCACCTACGTTTCAAACTTTAATTGGATGTTTCCAGTTAAGTCGATATCTGCACCAGTTTCTAAGAATTTTTCTCATTTGTGACGTCATGTGACGTAGGTGTATTATTAATTCACTCGTAATCCGTCCGTCTACAATATTTATACCTACGTTTCAAATTTCAGTTCGATATCTTCAACCGTTCCCGAGTTATCAGCCGAAATCACTGAACACCTCTGTCATTATCAGAATATCACCCTGTACATTGCACTGCTTTGAGGACAAAACAAGTGAAATTTTTGTTTTTTAATTTTTTTCACGGAAACCAAATCGAAAAAGTGCAAGTGTGATATATCGTTGAAATCGGAATTTTTACTGCTTTTCAATGGTTCAATTACAAATTGTAAGTAATCATAAAATAAACAACTTGTTGTGCCAAAACGGCACTAAACGTAATCCGATCTCAACCAAAACCTTTTCAGATCTTCTGGAGCACTAAAGAAACCCTCATGCAAAGTTTCATCCAAATCCGTTTAGTAGCTTCGCCGCTATCGTGCTAACATACATACACACACACACACACACACACACACACACACATACACACACACAGACATTTTTCAAAAACAATTTTTTTGGGTTCCTGGGACCTCAAAATGTAAAGATTTGATGTTATCTCAATTTTTGATTTTGGACTAATTGTAGTAACCTCCCACAATTTTATTGTGGGGAGGTTAAAATGCTGCTTGTGAAAAAATTAATTTACCACATAAAAATCTTAGATCAGATGTACCGGGTGTTAATAAATTAAGAAAACATCAAAATGCCTCAAGAGAGAAGTACCTTTATTTATTATTTTGGACAAAATGTTTATAAAACAAAGTTGTTTATAATCCAAAATAAAGCCTAATACAAATTAAGTCTACATTTTGACTTTTACATTTATGTCAACTTAATTTTTTTTTTTTTCAAATGTTAACATAACATAATAACAGTAACTTCAACGATTGTGGAAAAACAATTTATTCTACATAGCCTCCTCCACCCACAGAAAAAAATCCATTGGTGATCTTGCAGAAAAATTAATTGGAGCATATCTTCCCATCCATCTGACTCCGAAATGATCTGTCAACCACTGCCGAACCAAAACTGAGGAATGAGCTGGACAACCGTCCTGTTGCCAAAAAATGTTACGCCTTACTTCCGGTTGCAGAGTGTTTATAAATGGCAATACAAAGTTTTCCAAAAGGTCCAGATAAACATGCTGATTTAAATTTTCTTCTAAGAAATATGGACCAACGATTCGATCATAAAAAATACCACACCATACATTCACTTTTTTATAACGTTGACTTCGTTTGTGAATGACATTGTTTGGATTTTCAAAAGCGCAATAACGATTGTTTTGTGATGAAATGTGGCCATTGGTACAATATGTTGCTTCGTCAGTAAAAAAAAAAAACATCTACGAGGTAATTCTTACCGACCCAAAAACAAAAATCCAGTCGCTTCTCTTCATCTCCATTTTCAAGTGTATGTCTGAACCTTGGCTCAAATTTTCCAAATAAATTCTCTGTAAATGACTTTTACTTACTTTCAGACTTTGTGAGCGTTTCCGTAATAGTATATTGTGTATTTAGGTGTGAAAGCAATACATTCCGGGCGACGATGCGAATTGTTGGCCGAGGCTTTAGCCGAGGCCAATAAGCATGGAAGTCCGGGAATATGCTTTCACACCGAAGTACACATACCATTTTTTCTGAAATCACAATCAATATTATTTTAAATTAAGGAACTCATATTAATGCATAACATTTCTTCATTACAATCTAACTGCTTGCTAATAAATGCAATTTTAATGTGAATTGATTTGTTTGCATGTATTTATTTACTGTCTAACATATACGGCCTAGGCCGGGAATAGTATATTGTGTATTTAGGTGTGAAAGCAATACATTCCCGGACGACGATGCAAATTGTTGGCCGAGGCGCTAGCCGAGGCCAACAAGTATCGAAGTCCGGGAATGTGCTTTCACACCGAAGTACACATACTATTTTTTCTGAAAGCACAATCAATATTATTATAAATTAAGGAATTTGTATTAATGCATAACATTTCTTCATTACAATCTAACTGCTTACTAATAAATGCAATTTTAATGTGAGTTGGTTTGTCTGCGTGTATTTATTTACTGTCCAAAATATACATAAAAAACCGTACGGGAATGTTACTTTACCGACCTAGGCCGGGAGAGTAACATTCCCGTACGGTTTTGTTGATCGTTGCTTGGCAACGGATCTTTTCCGGTCTGTTTTCTGATAGTTTCTTAGCAACGGACTAAAATACTGGAATTATACATTTTTCGATCTGAAATCGCGCCAAAAATGTAGACATTGCCGATCGATTTCAGAAAAAGTAACATTCCCAAACAGTTTTGTTGATCGTTGCTTAGCAACGGATTTTTTCCGGTCTGTTTTCTGATAGTTTCTTAGCAACGGACTAAAATACTGGAATTGTGCATTTCCCGATCTGAAATTGCGCCGAAAATGTAGACATTACCGATAGATTTCAGAAAAAGATAATTTCTGGTTTTCTGTTACTGGATTTATTGCCAAAAGTGTTGCCGCATCGTCTTCATTGTACTTTTTCTTGGGTTTATTGACATCCAATACAGATCCAGTTTCATTGAATTTTTTTACAAGTTTGCGCAATGATTGGCGCGATGCCGCTGTCTTAGGGAACTTTTGGTGGAAAAAGTTAATTGCATATCGATAAGAGAAGTCTCCAATCCCATAACATTTGATCAAATAAATTCTTTCTTGTTTGGTAAACATTTTTTAAATAATCAACAGAACACTAATAAATGCAGATATAAGATAGTAATATTCTACACAATGTCACAATGACGTTTGTCAGTTCAATATTATAGACAGCACACTCTGTTTCTTAATTTGAATTCTTATTCATATCAACTCCATCCGGGGACACACCGTATACAGGAGGGTGTTCCATTTAAAAATCGAAAGTTGTGGTTATTTCCGAGTAAACCGGAAATGGTCTCTTTTATGTCCAAAAATCCATTTTCACAGGTAGTTTTTGCACCCCAAATTTCAAATGGATAAGTTAAAAAATAAAGGAAATATTATAGTAGTAGAGTGCCACGGAGCGTTAAATATGCTTAAAAATAAATTCTGTGGGCATCGCGGGGTTACAGGCTGAATTGTGAATAAAACTGAAGTTTATACATTAGTGAATCAGAATCCGGAAGTAATAAAAAAATAACGCGTGCATAAGGCAGTAAAATCAAAAAACGAGTTATTACCACAGGCGGATAGTGCAGCACATAGGCTATAATTCCACATAAGAATTAATTTATATTTTGTACCGAATGTATTTTTTACAAGTTTTTGAAAGTTGCTCACAACGTTGAGTCTTACGGGAGAATAAATTTTAAAACTTGAATATCAGTTCGAACACATCGAAAATATTACTAAAATTCAACATCTTTTAAGTTTACACGCCTTTTACTCGAAAATGAAGACCTTAATCGAAAAGACTTACTCTCACAAAAAGTTTCTATCAAGAATTTGGATTTAAAATTTTTCCTTCAAATAGTAAAGAAGAAATAGATAAAAATAGAAAATAAGTAATTTTTCTATCGTCCGCCGGACCGCTGGCTGTATCGCACCCCCACTCTGCCACAGTCGCATCTGTCTCGCAAATCTCCGTAGCCCCATCTCGTGCTGTTTCAATATGTACATCACATGAGTGGTGGTATCGCTACTAAATACAACCGTAGCACTAGGTAGAAAAACATACAAAACTAGTAAAAAATATAATGTATTACTCCTACATACGAACATCAAGACGTATTTTATTAAACATTAGGTACATGATAACTCATAAAAAACAAAACGATTCATCCAAGTCATCTCACTGGGGCAAATCCGTTATCTTGGTCAATTTATTTTTTGCAGGCTTTCTGAGCCATGCATTTACAGAACCAAATACAACCCTTATTATTCTTCTTGCAAATGCAGACCTTGCTTCCACAATCTACAGAAAATTTTAATTTTATTACTGATTATTTCCCTCATAAATTATAGACCAACGACATTTTGTGCATTTTTAAATTTCAACCAAGGAGAACAGTTTTACACTGAATAAACGCAAGCTAGCTTTTTTAAACATTAACAGCGAATAAATTACGTCTAGCTTTTAAATGCACATAATTGATTTAATTTACTCTCAATTGGAGTAAAAACAAAATAAAACATTACAAATTCAAAAATTATTATTTTTTGTAACGAAGCGTATTTTCAACCCGAACAAACTATTTATATTTTCCAAAAATAAATATGTTTCTGTTGAATTATTACCAGGCTGTGAAAAACAATGATATCACCGCATAAACTAATAGTCTCCCACCAGGCCCAACCGTTCTGAAAGTGTATACTAAACCGAGATCTCTGGACAAAGCAGTCAGAGTCTGCCAGCAAGCGAAGACGAGTGAACGTGCCTTCCCCAGGGGACCCGCCAGCCAAACGTAAGTTATAATATTTTAATTATATTTCTGCGACACTGTACTAAGTGCGCCTACGTCAGTCAATATCCATGTCTCCCCGTCATTACCGTGAATAGAGAGGATAGTGGACTAGATACCCGACGCGCTGAGAGCAGACAGTTCAGTTCCTCATGAGCCACCCAACTGACTGGACGTACAGCGAGCTCCGGATATAAGAGTAAGTTACATTTTTCTAAAACCGGGAGACAGAAAATAATGGTAAAGTCCGCGATTTCTGACCTGTAAAATATTTTCATCTAACCGTTTCACCTGTAAATAATACAAGTTTTCATTTACCGCTACGCACCGTGTCTGCACATTCCCCCCACTCCACCGGAATACTGAAAGAGGAAAGTCGGTATTAGAACTCGCGAGAATAAACAGTCGTGATCGGCCGCCTAATGACTCAAAACGTACCCAGCTGTAAGTAGAAGGAGCCCCGCCAACCGTGCAAGCACCGATTCTCGAATATTACTCCTACCACTGCCTATCACTGCCTGCCGTTCACACTGTACGTCACCGCCATTTCCACCGTCATACCGCTGCTTCGCTCCTGCCTGCCCTAATAACGTCACCGTATCGCATGGTAGCACTTACCGTAATTGTCATCACGTCACAGCCTGGGTTTGCTCTTTTGTGTATCATGAGTGTACTGTATATATTAAACTAGTTAAGCTGTAAATAGTTTCGTTAGCACTGTAACTTATAGAAAATAAACCACTGGTATTTTGAAATTCTGTGTTTTACTGCTGTTTGTGTAAAAGTCTAATTTTCCCAATTGACTCACTGGAGTTAGCTTTCTCCACGGTAGTTACCCCATCCCTACTGTAACAGGCTGTGTTAAGAGGCTAGTGTGGGACCTTTGCCCTACGTAAAACAATTGTAAAGGTGGCGCCCGAGTAACCGAAACGTTGCTAAGGTGTCAAAAGTGACCGCTTTCCGGCTTCACCGGAAAGTAAACCTCACAAACTGGCGCCCGAGCAGGGCGGCCGCTCCACGACTCTAGACGTATCCAGCAGTAAACAGGAGCCCCGCCAACCGTGCAAAGACCGATCCTCGAAGATTGCTCCTACCGCGACTACGTCATTACCGCACGCAGCAAATATAGAGTCCCCCGCTCTAATCGTGAATCTTCTGTTATAGTCACCGCTGAGAATACCGGACCGGACAGTTGTGCTAGAGACCGTCACCAGACCGGACGTAGACCAGGACGAAAAGTGAGTAGGTTCAAAAATAATAGGTAAAGGTAACGACTTGGCGGATATTGGGGATTCATATCTTTCTGTTATTTGTTTTGGTAAGATCTGTGTTCTCGGTGTACCAGAGGGTCTAGTCGTCTCCCTGAAGGTACGTCGTGGGCATAGGTTGGGCGCACCAATGACTCTGGTCTAGTCGTTCTTTTCAGAGGCTGTTGGTGCGTTTACCACTTTAATCACTCTTTGTTACCTATAACATTGTCACTTGCAAAGTTCTATGTTCTTGGGGTACCAAACGGTCTAGTCGTCTCCCTGAAGGTACGTCGTGGGCATGGAACCCACACACTAACGACTCTGGGGTCTAGTAGTTCTTTTCAGAGACTGTTGGTGTGTGTACCGCCCTAACCATACATTATTTCAGGCCAGAAGGGCGAGAGCATTTCCTGGGTTGCCGCTGCTACGAGTTCGTTTATTTTGTCCGGTAGAGTTCTGTGTTCTCGAGGTACCAAGGGTCTAGTCGCCCCCTGAAGGTACACCGTGGGCATAGGCTCCACTCTGGGGTCTAGCCGCTCTTCCCAGAGACCGTTGGTGTGCGTACCACTCTAATGATACCTTGTTTCAGGCCAGAAGTTGCAGAATGCCGCTAGACTAATCATACCTCTCTTCAAGCTTTGAGATTTCTGGTATTAGCCAAGTTTGACCCTTATAATAATTAATTTTGCTGCCTTGTTTGTTAACTGCTTATTTCTTCCTGGTATCTAACAACAACCCGTAACCTGATTAACTCGGCAATTCGCTCCTTTAACCTGTCATTGTCTGCCATCAACCGTACATCACCGCCATTCTTACCGTCATACCGCTGCCTATCACTGCCTGCTGTCAACTGTACGTCACCGCCATTTTTACCGTCATACCGCTGCTTCACTCCTGCCTACCCTAATAACGTCACCGTATCGCATGGTAGCACTTACCATAATCGTCAGCACGTCACAGCCTGGGTTTGCTCTTTTGTGTATTATGAATGTACTGTACATATTAAACTAGTTAGGCTGTAAATAGTTGCGTTATCACTGTAGCTTATAGGAAATAAAATAACTGATATTTCGAAATTCTGTGTTTTACTGCTGTTTGTGAAAAAGTCCAATTTTCCCAATTGACCCACTGGAAGTTACTGTTTTCTCCACTGTAGTTGCCCCAGCCCTACTGTAACAGGTTGTGTTAAGAGGCTAGTGTGGGACCTTTGCCCCACGTAATAATAGTAAAGGTGGCGCCCGAGCAACCGAACCGTGGCTAAGGTGCCAAAAGTGACCGCTTTCCGGCTTCACCGGAAGGTACACGTCACATTTTGTTTATAATTACTATGCACCAACGGTGTATTTATGAAATTTTACAAAACTGTTTTTAATATCAAACTGACACAAAGTGTCATATTTACAATCACGATCGCGTAACAAATAAGCATCTAGCGCGTCCGTTTTCATGGCTACGAAACAAAAGTCGTTTATTGATCGCGTCGCCGTTAATAAGAAAGTATGTTTTCCAAATCAAAAATGAATCGTTTTAGATAGATAGAATTTGTTAAAATTAACAGAGAAAAAAGTACGTAAGGAATTTGTTCATTTGGGAAACAATCTTGACATAGCTCTAAATCTTATCACACAAACTGCGGGTAGCTATATTTTTTGTAAAATTTTGCTTTTAAGCAAATGTTCTCAACTTAATAATTTACACAAAAAAGTTACATTATTAAGTCTGAAACATTTTATAAGCTAAATTTTACAAAAAAGCTACCCGCAGTGTATCCGATAAAATTCAGAGCTCTACGGATATAACTTATGAATAAAATTGTTGCTACTTGTGCCTTACCTCTTTAAAGAAAGTTTTATCGATCGATTGGATTATAGTACCTCCAATTTTTTTTACATATTATACATTGTTGCTGTTTTTGCATTTTAAATTTTACAAGTGAGCCGATTTCGCTCTCAGAACTACTGCTATCAGTTGTAGAACTTTTCATTTCGTACATAACACTAACTTCTATTTAAGTTTTTTAAAAAGGAAAAACCGCTGCCCAAGGAATCACTACTTCCACATCCAGATTCTCTCTCCAAGTCACTCCCAACGAAAAATCTTTGTATGTGAAAATAATTGTTTATGGAACTTTAATAATATAATATTTGAAATCCTCTACCCCAAAAACCCATAAAGCGATACCCCACATCGGTAGTGGGGTGGGGGTGGTGACAGGGGGGGGTGAAAAAATATTTTGAGGTTTCTGGTTCTTGTACATACACTAAATCAAATTTTTTTTCCATCCCTTTTAGTAAGGGGGTGGGGGTGGTAAAGGGGGTGGCTAATGCCAAAAAAATTTTTGAGACCTTAGCTTCTCTTGTATATACTAAATACCAATTTTATGGGCTCTTACCTGCTTTATGTACCCATTTACCCCAAATTTACTCCAATTTACCCCCCAACCCTTCGTCGGAACAACATGAAAATATAAACTAGTTCCAGATCTCGTTAAAGTACATATGTGTACCAAATTTCAAGTCAATATCTTAAACGGTTCCAGAGTAAACGTGCGCACAAAAAAAAGTTACAGACCGACAGACAGACATTTTTTTTTCACTCAAACTTAAAATCTCGACGTTTCATGACATTTTAAGCCTACTTGAACAATAAAAATTTTCCACTGGATGTGAAAGTAAAATTAAGTTTAATAAGTATTAGATACATACAATACAAATAATATAAGAAAACCACGAATACGATGCACACACTTAAATTTTCGAAGATCAGATATATGAGAACGTAACAGTACGAGATGGAGCTATGGGGATTTGTGAGGCAGATGCGGCTCTGGCAGCAGCGCAGCGGTCCGGCAGCCGGTTGAAAAATGACTTATTTTGTATTATTATTCAGATCTTGTTTACAATTCAAGTAAAAATTTTGAATTAAATTCTATTGTCTTCTAAATTGATGATAGAAACTGTTTGCAAGAGTATTTTTTTTTTCATTAAGGTCTTCGTTTTCGATTAAATGGAGTGTAAACATAAAAATTGTTGAATTTCAGTCAGATTTTCGAAGTGCTCGAACCGAGATATTCGAGTTTCAAAATTTATTCTCCCAAACGACTCAATATTGTGAGCAAATTTCAAAAATTAATAAATAATACATTCCGTACAAAATATGCATTGATTTTTACGTTGAATTGTAGCCTATGTACTGCACTATCTGCCCGTGGTAATAACTCGTTTTTTTGATTTTACTGCCCTTCTGCCCGTGGTATTTTTTTATTACCTCCGGATTCCGATTCACTAAGGTGCAAGCTTCAATTTTATACAAAATTCATCTTGTAACCCTGCAACGCCCACAGAAGCAAAAATAAATTAAAGCTAGCACTCTACACTAGCCTGTGGCACCTGGTATATAAATTAGCTTTTCATAGAATACTAGGTCATATTCGTTGTAAACGGTGATCATCAGAGGCGTGTAAATAGTTCGGTCTTATATATACTATGTTTCAATTTAATTTTAAAGCAAAATTTAACTAGGGTTTTTATTTACCTCGCTTACCGAAAGGAAATATTGTAAAGGTGTCAAATATTGTAGAGGTGGGAGAAGCACTCTATGAGGCTTCTTTCGATTTTTAAACTCCAAACTATGTGGATTAAGAAAATTAAGGTTCTTCATTAGAATCAGAAGTCCATCAGTCTATTTGTCTGTGCGTTGGCGCTATATCGAGATACTCAAAAGGGTATGTTTGGTAGGTAATTGCCAATGAAGGTACGGGGTACACTTTTAGTAAATTTTACAGGATGGATACTCTAAAAGAAATTAAAAAATAACGGTTGAGGATAATAATATTTGGCATGTAGCTAACATAATTGCCAAGGACAAAACGCGTTTACTTTTTACTGAAAATATACAAAGTGGTCGTCTTAAAATAGCAGTTAATTAAGAAAACGAGGTAGGAAAATAATATTTATAGTGTAGTTAACAATATAGGGAAGGAAACTAATATACTTTTAGTAAATAGAAAAATATATAACCGGGTCACTCAAAAAAAAAATACGATGATGTATAAGATATCGAAACAACAAAATATTCACTATTTTTCATATTCAAACAAAAATAATAGGGTGGGGGTGATAATGGTGGTGGCTAATGCTAGCACATTTTTTGAGATCTTAGCTTCTCTTGTATATACTAAATACCAATTTTATGGATTCTTGCCTGCTTGATTTACCTATTTACTCCCATTTACCCCAATACCCCCCCAACCCTTCAACGGAATAAGATGAAAATATAATCTACTTCTAGATCTCGTAAAAATACATACGTCTAACTTTTAAGTCAATATCCAAGTCAACGGTTCCAGAGTAATCGTGCGCACAAAAATAGTTACAGACAGACAGAGCTAGACAAATACTTTGAAAAAGTATTTAAATATTAAATACTAAATACTTTCAGAAAACTTAAAGCATTTAAATATTAAGTATTTTCAATAGATAAAAGTATTTAAATAAAAAATAATAAAAGTAATTAAACAGTTTAAACTTAGTATTTAAATACTTTCTGAATATTTAAATACTTTGATAACACTAAACTATTTTGAAGCATAGTTAAGTGTAATAAAAATAGCCTTTAATGGTTAAACTTCGCCAAATTGTATTTTCTATTTTTGTAGAAATCAATAAAGACTTAATATTATCATTATCATTATTATTATTATATTAAATACTATTTGACTATTTGAGATGTCAAAAATTTAGATTCCATGACTTTCATGAACTTCTACAACACTATTTTAATACCTCTATACTTAATCAGTTCTAGTTGGGTATTGGACTTTTATTTATCCGTAGAGCTAGCTAGACCTTTGCGTCTTCTGCAAATACCCAAAGAAAGCACAGACTATGGCACTAGTTCAACTGTTCTCTGTCACAATCACAAAACATATACATGCAGAGTGAGAGGGAAACATGCGTTTATTTTCGATTTATTATAAATATTTAAAAAATCATAAATGGTATAATCCTTAAAATAGTTTCAAATACTCCCCATTACTCTAGGGAATACAACCATATTCAGTTTTTATCATAAACTCTGTATATATAGTTAAACGCTATACTTTAATAATAAAATTAGGAACTATTTTCATTGACAAACTACGATATTCAAGTACAACAGAAATTTACAATAAAAAAAATATATAGTAGTATTCGTTAGAACAATAGAACAATTATTTAAAACAGTTTTGAGGATTATAGTATATTTGGTTATTTAATTATTTATAATAAACCGAAAATAAACGCATATTTCCCTCTTACTCTGCAAAAGCTTAACCTTAACAGTTAACACTTACTCTCTATGTCTGCTCTCAACTTTCTGGGAATTAAGACGTGAATGACTGAAGACTGAATGATGCAATGTGTTTATTAACTACATAGTATGGTACATGTCTTGATTCTTGACGAGTATCTGCCTGTCTCCCTGGTGTATCTGATTATATTTGTTGCATTTATTTAAATACTTTTGAGATTCAAATACTTCTGAAAGTATTTAAATATACTGTCAGAAAAGGATTTAAATACTTTTTTAGAAGTATTTAAATAGTTCTCAGTTATTTAAATAGTTTAAGTATTTATAAATACATTTTCACAAATACTAAGGAGCAAATATATCAGATAAAGTATTTGCAAGTATAAATACAAATACTTGTTGCAAGAAGTATTTAAATACTTGGTATTTAAATACTTTCTAGTATTTAAATACTTATTAGGTATTTGTAAGTACATATTTGCCCAGCTCTGCAGACAGACTGACAGATAAAAAATTTCTTTTGCTCAGTTGACTTAGTTGTATCCAGATTACTAGAAGTAAATTATATTAATTAAAACCCTATATGGAAGGATGACTTTTGATAAAAAGTATGATGGTATTGATTTAAGTATACCGGGTGTAACATCATCATCATTGATTGAAATTTGAGATATCCTATATACATAATAAGCGGTACTTTCTGACATAAAAGTAATTTTTTTTTCACTTCCGGTTTCGCCGGAAGTGACACTAACTTCCGATTTTTAAATTGAACACCTGTATATTATTGCATTTTTGAATTTTGCACTTTCTGAATCCAACGATACCAAATAAGTGACATTTCAAACGTCAATATTTTTTATAATATAATTTTTAGTTTTCCATTTAAGTGTGCCATGACGGTTCCGATTTAGTCTAAATTATTTATTATTTATTAAATTATTTATTCTAAATGCTAGAAAAATGCGTGTAATGCTAGAAAAATTTAAATCCCGCCAAAAATACTAAATTACGTGGTTTATGAGTAAATAAAGTACATCGAAATGGTTTTTGGGGCAAAACTCAATTTTTTCAAATGGAACCATATTGTTACCGTGGTACCATTTATTAGTACTATTAATAAGGAACTTATTCATATGTCGTATTAAAATGTGCGATAAATACAAACAAAATTACAGCTAAAAGAAAATAGGAAAATAAAATTTGTTCTAATTAAATGTTAAGAAGTAACTAAGGTGGCTTTGAAAACAATAAAATATTTATCTTGCCAAAAATTTGTTGGTTTACCGGTGTTTTTATTATGTCTTTAAAAATTGTTTAAAATTCTTGTTAATTGTGTTCAAAATGCCGCAAATTTATACAAGAAATGAAAAAGTGGACATGTTAATTATTTATGGGGAATGTAGAAAAAATACTGTAGCGGCTAGACACCTTTATCCCGAACGATATCCTGATAGACAAGGTCCAGCGAGAAATTACCTTAAACGTCTTGAAAATTAATTCTGAAGAGAGCCAAACTACGAACCCGAAGAAAATTTCATTCTTGGAACGGAAATTAATGTTTTTTCTCGGATAGAAGTTGAGAAGAAGACTGTTTCTTTAAGGCAAATTGGGTTTGAATTGGAAATCAGTAACCAAACAGTAAACCGAATTTTGCACAAATACCACTATAAATCTTTTAAATACCAATTGCACCAGCACACTTGTACGAAAATGATTACGAACGTAGGATGGAATATTGCAATTGGATTTTGCAGAATAACGTGCAGCCAAACAATGATTTTTAGGAATGATTTTATTTTCGGACTAGTCTCGGTTTACAAATTTGGGATTATTTAACCGACAAAATACAAAATATTGGTCACAAGAAAATCAACATTTATCAGGGGAGGGTAACTTTCAAGTGCGGTTCGTTTTCAATGTTTGGCTTAGAATAATCGGTACTAGAATCATTGGTCCAATAATATTTGGCTGGTGTCAGATACTTGAGATTCCTGCAAAATGAGATGAGTGACCTTTGGATTTAGAACAGGGAATGTATTTCTAAGAAGATGACGCTCCTCCACATAATTCAAGAATAGTAATTGATTACCTTCAAAGGAGGACAAGTGGAGCGGTCTCCAAGGTCACCCGATTTAACACCCCTTGATTTCTTTGTTTGGGGGTCAAATATTGTCTACGCAACCGCCGGTGCGGTTACAAGACCTGGAGCTACGAGTAAGACGCGCAATTAATAGCTTAACGGCCCAGCAATTGGCGAACGTTCTTCGAGAAACAGTTATGCGAGTTCAGAAGTGCTAATGTTAATGGACAGCATTTTAAACAATTGTAATGTTTTGTGTTCATTTTTTATATTCCATAGCTTGTGTATAACAAGATAAATAGAGCAAAATTGTATTTTCTTATTTTCTTTCAGCTGTAATTTTGTTTGTATTTATCGCACATTTTAATACGACATATGAATAAATTCCTTATTAATAGTACTAATAAATGGTACCACGGTACCAATATGATTATGGTTCAATTTGAAAAAAATGAGTTTTGCCTCAAAAACCATTTTGATGAAATTTATTTGCTCATAAATCACGTAATTTAGTATTTTGGATGGAATTTAGATTTTTCTAGCATTACACGGGTCATTTAGAATAAATTGGAACCATCATGGCACACTTAAATGGAAAACTAATAATTATATTACAAAAAATATTGACGTTTGAAATATCACTTATTTGGTAACATTGGATTCAGAAAATGCAGAATTCAAAAATGCAATAATATACAGGGTGCTCCATGTAAAAATCGAAAATTCCGGTTTCGCCCGAAGTGAAAAAAAAATCACTTGGTTGTCAAAAAGTGCTGCTTATTATGTATATAGGATATTCCAAATTTCAATCAATTATCTTCAAAACTAAAAGAGAAAAGGGAGTGTACCATGATTCTGTTACACCCGGTATATGCTGTTTTTATTCCTCATAAATTCTGTATTTCGATTGCTAGCGGCTATTGATTTTACCATTATTCTGACTTTGTAAGACTTTGTATACTAATCTCTTTGAATAATCATTTTTGTTCTTTGCATGAACATGGCTTTCTGGCTGAAGTACAACCGAGGACAAAACCTTACATATGCAATTAAATCGCGGATTTTAATTTTATTCTCAGTAAAATACATTTTCCATGCTCTAAATAACACTAACATGGTTTTCCTCTATCTCCCTTAGTTATTTAAATGGGACTTGAAATAATAGTCTCTAAACATATAAAATATAACGGCAACATATAATCCCAGATCAAGTAAAAAATATGACAATTATACGAATCACGAAGCTTAATTATTTTGATCGTTATTCTTAGTTCCCTGTGTAGAATGTTCTGTTATACGATGTATTGCAAAATACTGAAATATAAGAATCCAAAAATAGAGGTAAATATTTACACACGTAAAAAATAGTACTAGATGCTATGGAAGATTTATATTGTCGTCTAATAGTAGAGGCTCAAAATGTTCATCCTATAGAGCTGTAAAAACTAAAAGCTGACAACTGGCTAAATCGATTGCTTACATATAGGTAAACTTCTAAAAAAAGTTATCCAAAGAGTGTCCTCTGGAAAAGGGCGTTATTCAAAATTTTAGAGATTGCAGTGCATCAGATAGCCGAGGTTTAGATGTTTCTTTGGTAAAAACGCTATAATATCATCTTATAGCTGGTTGGCTCAAACGACTATAGAAAATATTATAGAATGTTCACCAAAGAAAGATCTGTATCTCGGCTATGCAATGATGCACTATATAACTCAAAAAGGTGTCAAAATAATTAATAAAGCAGTTTCGTTAAGTTTTTGTATGTACTTTTTGAGATTGATATTGAAATTAAATATATATATGCAGGGTATTATTTCCTTGAAGAACAACAAAGACATATTTCTTTCAAGTACGGATCTAGATTTTTTTGTCTCTTACATTTACTTATTCAGGATCACCAGTGATTCTGATTACTCCCTGTGTCCTTTATCTGCCATTAAACCATGGCCGTTTTCTAGTGAAACACCCTGTATATGTTTTTATTATAAGCAAATAATGAAGGATTCCACTAGATAACTGTTCAAAGCGAAGCATTATTTGATTTAATTATAACTATCTGATCTGAAACGTAGAAGTCATAGATATGTGTTTTTTTTTGACCGCAACGTTACATTCTGTGATGTTTAATTAAACGGCAAACCCATCAAAGTGTTCTGCACTTTCATAAACTTTAATATTGACTCATTTAATGTGGATATCTCTGATATTAATTGGAATGCTATAATATTAATTTTCTAGAAGAAAAAGTTGACTCCTTTGATGTATACAAATTAAATCTTTTTATAATCACCATGTTCCCTAAAGAGAGCTATTTTTAAATCTAACTATATAGCACAGCGTGAAGAGCCGTGATTTACAGAGATTCCATGATGTTAAAAAACAAAAGACATAATAAACCAGATAGATAATATTTTTAAAATATTCGTAATTATTATTATAGAAAGTGTTAGGGTTGATTGAAGCCCATTGCACAGCCATTCACTTCTCAATAGTGGCAAAAGCGTTTCGCTTTCCCAGACTCATCAGTGCCACACGGTAGAGAAAGAACGACAATACCGAAGCTACAACGAGTACTCCACAAGTTTCTTGTGGAATATGACCACCAGGTGTATAATAGTATATTACGTAATGAGTGTTATAAGAAGCATATTACGCACGAATGGAAAAGTTACGCACGATTCCGCGTAGCGGCGAGTGCGTATTTCCATGAGTGCGTAATTGCTTTACAACTCGAATTATGTACTATACTTTACCTACGATCATATTTATTTATTTATTTAGTAAAATCTGGATTTAGTTTAGTAGTCAACAATATTATTCAACAAATATTATGTCAGTTTTGACAGCGTTTGAAAATTACGTAGGCGCATTTGTTTTTTTTAAACCCCGCGTTAGCGATATAATTGCGTGTCCCGTGCGTTTTGTTTACCGTGCGATTTGTTTACAGAGCGTTTTGTTTACAATATGTAAAATTCAACTTACATAGATGGCAGGTAGTTTGTTTTTTACTATTTACAGTAGTGATCGTAGGTAAAGTAATTATTATAACAATAAAATAATTTAAGAAAGACCTTCATTTTACTCTTTTCATATTAACAGTACTAAGAATCCTAAACCAATTTGAACTAATTTAAAGTTATGGTAGAGCAGTAAAAGATTACATTTCACTAACCTGTCTTGAAGGTTATTGTAATGCTGATAATATCAATCATTTTGTTTCTTCCAAATTTCAAATTAAATAAACAATATCACAATATTTTTAGATACTAAGTTTATGGATAAAACTCTATTTATTTTCAAACCTGATACTATTAAAAAAAATGTAGATATCATAAATAAACGAAAATCTCACACCGCAGGCCATGAAAGATTACAGAGGCCCACAAAAAAAAAATCATGAGCGAGAATTAAGACCCACTTTTTCTTATATTTTTCGGGGCTCTGAAAACGAATCTTAACACGAGATAGCATGTTTGTGGACGAATTTTCGAGCTAGTGGTAAAAATTGGACGAAAATTGTGAGAACTCGGGATTTGTGATATTTCCAGATTCGAAATGAATAGAAAAAAATTGGGAGACGTGGAAATATCATTTTCGGGAGAAAATACAGTATTTTCCGATGTATTTCATTAGTTGATAAAACCTCAGGTACTTTGGACCGCACTATTATACAAAATTTCCGAGGATGTTGCCCCCAACGGTGGTTTATAAACATATTCATGTAGACTGATTTGGGATTGTACTTGTGTCCGCGGTGCTGAGCAGAACTGTACACGTGGGAAGAACAATAAGAAGAGGTAGGAATTATATCTTGTATGGAATACTCAGCCTATAAGATTGGACCCTTGCCAGAATTGACTTGTGATGAAACCTTTTGACGCTTACCTTCGGGCACCTTGCACCTGTTACAATCATCTTTTACTTCCACATCCAGTGGAAATATAGTAGTGACAAAAAAAAAATTGAAAATTTTTATTGTTCAAATAGTCTTAAAATATCATGAAACGTTGAGATTTTAAGTTTGAGCAAAAAAAAATTGTAACGTTATTTTTTTACCTAGTTATGAGGCAGCGCCTTAAAGAATCAATCTATTTTAATCAGCGGTGAACCTTAGGTATAGGCAACGCGAAATACATTGTCTGAACGAACGCCGTCAGAGGGAGTTCACGTCCCAGAAGGTAATGGGTTAAAATATGAATTGTCAAATAACAACGGACACCGGTTACTTGTTTATTATTAAGTATTTAGACCGGAATTGAACGGGAATCTAGAGCAGGTGATTACTCCAATGGAACAACTATTATGTAATTTTAAAGAAAAAAGAAGGAAAACTGTAATCTCCCAACAGCTAACCTATAAATGTTTTTGTGATACTTATGAACTTTGAATTAATGTCGTAAGGCTACTGGTTTGAGATATTTAACAGACTAAATAAGCAAGTGGGTGAAGGATAAGAATATGTAAAATAATATGTTACTGTGGTTTAACAAAATAGCAGGGAGGCAGAGTGACAAACAAATTACCCAAGGAGTATTCTAAGTTATCAAAAGTATGATGAACTTTGGGGCACACTTCAAAATTGGCGCTCTGCGGATAGTAATTTTTATGCTGCCATTGGTGATCCCGGAATCGAGGGAAACTGGAGAGTTTTTTGCAATTTTTTTGTGAGGTGAAGCAGCCATTTTCGAAAAGAGTCATTTTTGCTGTGACCTCTGGCCAGACACCACACCTCCCATTTAAATTAGAGAGCCTAAAGAATATCTAAGGTAAATCATTAAATTTAAATAGTAGTTTTTCAGACATGTTACGTTAGGTGCATGATTTAATTTTTTTGTAATGAAGTAGTGCTCAATTTGCAAGCATAGTACCAAGTTTTGAAGTTAATCATCTTTGGATAGGGCTTTGCCTACCCTCTTAAATCACTTGCTGAATTTGATGTCACTGTTTGCCCGCTAATATTGAAAGATGGGAGAGCTGTACCCAAGATTGGGAACCGTCAGTTTGAACAACACTAGTCCCAGATGATAAATTTTTGTTGGGACCTGTAAAGGGAGCTGCTTGACACTCATTTCGTTGCTGGAAGTAGTTTCCATTCCTTATTTTTTGAGCTGTTGCTGAGCCATATCGACTAACTCGTACATCGTAGGGGGTAACACTAACTACGGAGAAGTCCTTCTGTAAGTACTGAACAGTTCAATTAATCTACCACAGTTCTGGATAAACTATTTTTTTTAATATGTTCTTGCTAACACGTTAATGAGTAACGAATTTAATTTTTTAAACGTATTTAATGATTGCATTTGCTTAAGAGAAACGTAGACAATTGTAAAACTAGTTCATTGTCAACTAAACAGCTGTTTGGGGTTTTTTTAATTTCATTTTGTATTCTCCATTTTGTATTAGTTAAGGAGTAAAAAGAAAAGAAAAAGAACTGAGAAGTACTTAGAGGGTAGAAAGTAGTAATTGATATTGATTTTTTTAGTACAGATTAATTTTGCTTATAACTAGGTTACTCGTAAACGTTGCTCACGTTCACCTTTTATTATACTTACGTCACACCCTCGTTTTTTTCTATGTTATTAATCATGTTACTGTGTATTATACATTCATTTCAAGATTTTGTCATTATTGGTTTATACAAACTGTTAGCATATTTTTTTATACATTTCATTAAATTAAGCATATTTGATATATTTTTTTATTCTGTACTCCATTCCCCTCCTGTTGAGTAATCAACTTGCGCCCCAAGCTTACGTAATAACAACTACACTTCTTGACTTACTATTGATAATAATTTGTTTCATCGAAGGAATCCACGACCCGCTTACGAGCAAAAGAGCAGCCGTGTGGATGTGTAGTCAGAGAGCATATTCTCTCCTGATTATTACGTCACAAAATTTCTGTCTGTCGAAATATGTCGAAAAATGTCTTGGAAAAAGGTACTAACGTTTCCTTTTATCGAGATAGAGGAGTGCTTTATATTCCGACAATATTTCCCTCAAGATTCAGATTTAGTGCATTGCAATAATATTAACGGGTTGATGAATGAGTTAAAACCAAATATATTCAAAGAAGACGAGTGGCGATTGTTCATTGACTCATTAAAGAGAAGCCTCAAAGGAGTATTATTGCATAATACAAATAAATATGCCGCTGTACCCATAGCGCATTCGACAGTGTTGGAAGAAAAATACACCAAAGTAGAGATGATATTAAAAAAAATAAAACATGAAGAACATAAGTGGCAAAGTGTTAAAATTACTTCCATTTTAGGTCAACAGTCAGGATTCACAAAATATCCTTGCTTCCTTTGTGAATGGGATAGTAGAGATCGAAACAATCACAACAAAAAAAAGATCTGGCCCACGCGATCGTGCCTCTTATAGGGTGAATATAATAGAGCAACCACTGTTTGAGCCGTCGAAAATCCTCCTTTTATCCCTGCATATAAAATTAGGCTTGATGAAGCAGTTTGCAAAAGCGCTTGATAAACGTGACTGCTTTGAATATTTGAGTCGAACATTCAGTCAGTTGTCAGAAGCTAAACTTAAGGAAGGAATTTTTATGAAACCCAGATTCGAAAGATTTTGAAGGATGATATGTTTATTACAACGATGACTCTAAAAGAGAAAGCCGCATGGGAAAGCTTTAAGGCAGTAGTCCATCTGTTCCTAGGGAATCATAGAAGTGATGACTACGAAAGCATTGTAGCTGAGATGATCAAGAATTACCAAAAATTAGATTGTTTAATGAATATAAAATTACATTTCCTTGACTCGCATCTAAGTTATTTCCCTGACAATCCAGGTGACTTCAATGGAGAGCAAGGCGAGCGATTCCATCAAGATATCAAGGAAATGGAGAAACGGTATCAAGGAAGATGGGATATCAATATGATGAGAGATAAATTCAGAGCGATAAATGTAGAAACGCTCAAATAAAAAGGTGATTGTAAGAAGGGGGGTGCAAGGTCGTCCAATGGTAAGAGTCAAAAGGTTTCATCACAAGTCGATGCCGGCGAGGGTCCAATCTCACAAGCTGAGTGTTCCATACAATCCCGAAATATAATTCCCGCCTCTTCTCATTGTTTTTCCACGTGTGCAGTTTTACTCAGCACCGCGAACACAAGTACAATCCCGAATCAATCTACATGAATATCTCTATAAGCCACTATTGGGAACAATATTCGCGGCAATTTTGTATAATAGTGCGGTCTAATGTGAACTCATGAGGCTCTATTAAGTAATGCAGTACATTGGAAAATACTGTATTTTCTCCCAAAAATGATATTTCCATGTCGCCCAAATTTTTTCTATTCATTTCGAACTTGGAAATATCAAAAATCAAGATTTTTCATGATTCTCGTCCAATTTTGACCTCTAGCTCGAAAATTCGTCCACAAACATGCTATTCCGACTTCAGATTCGTACTCAGCGCCCCAAAAAACATATAGAAAAGTGGGTCTTAATTCTCACTCACGATTTTTTTTCGTGAGCCTGTGTTATCATCTAAAATTCTACAACTTGCATTACAGTGGATATCGGCCTAACTAACCATTATTATTAATATAACATTGTACTATGTGTTTTTCCTCCTCAATGAAAAATGTTCTTTATTCATCCTATATGAGAAAAATACTGAACAACTTGGAGATCTATTCTCTATTAGCTTGCTTTCGGTTCCTTTAAGATATACGGAATTCGCTATGTGTGAACAATTGTCTTTCAAAATCCAATAATTTGTTATGGTCAGTTTGGATTTCGAGAAGGTTTCAGTACTTCTACATTATTAATATAAATGATAAAGTTTTGCGAACCATCGACAATGCGAAAACCACTTTTTTGACATTACTTGATATTATGAAAGCTTTTGACTCTTTAGATATTAAATATATAACTGAAAATGAATGCTGTTGTAATTGTACCATACATGGAAGTAATTTCTCCTGATTTCTAAATTATCTCTATGGTAGACAACAATTTACAATTCAGTGTTAATATAGGAAACTCGAATATAGAGCAGTTGTACCCGGTGTTCTGCAAGGATTTTTTTTGAATATTTGTGTATATTTCGAGACTTTTCGCTATATTCGATACTATATGTTGACATGTATTTTTATCCCCATCTAATTACAAAAATCTCAACCTAAAGAATTGAATTAAATTTAAAAGAAATCCAAACTATAAAGTAAGAAAATTAGTACGTAAATTGTTTTAACTAATATAGTAATTGAAAAAACTAACCAAAAATGCTAAGAAAATAAAGCAATAACAAAAATTAGTGTTTACCTTAGTGATTTTATTAAAAATACATGAAAATAACATTTAACGTTAATTGTGGCAGTTCAGTCTGTCAATTCTCACAGTTCTAAGTCAAAATTAAGTAATTTTACACAAAATCATTGAAGAATCACAAAACTAGATCCAGAGCACAAATTCAATTCATCTGCTACAAAACAATCCAAAACTGGTGCCAAGACACTCTAAAATAGACAAAAGGTTAATTAATAATTAAGACTGTCTAAAAACTAGATTAAGTAGATTAAGAACGGATCAGCAAAGACTGCAGAACAAGCTGCTAGTGCTAGATTTAAAAAAAACAGTGAATTAAAATCAATTGCGACGACAGTGTCTGTGGTAAGTCAGAAAGACAAAACTGACAGTAATGAAACTTACCTCAAAATGATC
This sequence comes from Rutpela maculata, assembly GCA_936432065.2. Lineage (NCBI taxonomy): Eukaryota > Metazoa > Arthropoda > Insecta > Coleoptera > Cerambycidae > Rutpela > Rutpela maculata. The sequence goes on along the minus strand of OW386286.2, from coordinate 80,434,096 downwards.
AGGAGAAAACCAGAAACAGAATCCTAACAGCAACAGTCAGCAAAAGAATCCAGAAAAATAGTCAAAAATAATTATTTTCCAAAATTCAAGAATCAAATCAATCAAGGAGTCCAAGAAGCCAGGTCAGATTATCAAACGCCGCGCCAGGGAATCACATCCTGTTGCCTGAACCAACAGAAAGCAGGATGTTGAAGAATTCTTCACCGTGGCAACGGACCTAAAACAAAGAGAGAGAGAGTGAAACAAGCTAAAAACGTACTCTTCGCCAATTTACTGAGCTTTTTATATAATTGTTACACATTCTATAGGATACTCTTCACAGTTTTCTTGTAAATAATGTTAGTTTTTGGACATCCTAAATTTTGTGATACCATCTTTGTTGTGAAAAAAATTATATGAAAAAAAAATATATATATATCCAACCTGTTCTAACACACTATCTTTGGATTGCAACGAAAAATTTCGGCCGTTGTACCATCACATATTGCTACGAAAACTATATATATTTTTCGACAATCATACATATTTCAACTCGGATATATTTCTATATCTATATTCTATCTAGTATACATTAGTAAAATTCATAAACAAAAAAAATATATTATGGAAATAACATTTCGCAAGATTTCTATTTAAATACAAGCGACAAAAATTAAGAGAATATATTTTTTTTAAATTAAATAATTCTTTTTTATTTACCGATCGATTTTCTTCAAAAACAATAGGGTTCTTCCTATAGTTAACACTAACTTACTTTCCAAATTTCAATACAATTGGACTTTTTTTTCTTAAGTTATCGTGCTTACAAGAAACGTGACGGACGGATGGACGGACAGACGGACATTTTGAAAGTTGTTCAGAATTCGTTCACTAACACAATGATATGAAATTTTTTTCTCTACGAGCGATATTTACGATTTTATAAATGTGCCGGTCAAATACAATATACTCTTCGTTTTTGCGAAGAGTATAATAAACACGAAAGTACGAGCGTCGTTTTGAAGAAAAGCAAAATGAAAATTGAAGAAAAAATTAAATTAAGTTGAAAATTTGAAGAAATTCAACTGGAAATTAGCACAGTCTAGAGTAAGCAGTTTTCTACAAGTTACACCACTTACCAGGATAAAAATTGCAGCCAGCAGCAGCATAATTCGCCCAAGGGACCCCACCAAACCAACAGCACCAAAATCCGAGTAAGGGTATTAAAACCGATTAAAAACATTTTATTTCAATAAAAACATTAATTAGGTGCAAGTCTAACCTAGGACTATTTATTTAACCTTGAGTGACAAACAATTTTAGAATAAGTAAGAGTTTTCACAACAACTCAAGCGGCCGAATCTCACTAAATTTAAGACAATTAGCTGTAAATGGGGATTTAAATTAAGTTTTCAAACAATTTTAAATAATATTTCTTTCGTTATTTCAAAAAATAATAAACGTTTTATTTAAAGTCAAATTCTTAATATTCCATTATCAAAGCAATGAGAAGTTGTTTAGGCAACTAATAAAGCAGCATTGGGTTGTGTTCAATAGCAACTCAGGCACAAAATATTTAGGATTAAAATTTCTATTTTCAAAGCATTAAAATTTCATTTCATTTACTAAAAACATTCACAATCAAATCAAAATTTCATTGGCAACCAACAATGAACTCTGGGATAAAAGCTCGACAGAGTTATCCAAAGTTAAAACAGGCAATTTTACTTCCACATCCAGTGGAAGTATAGTAACGACAAAAAAATTTTTAAAAATTTTTATTGTTCAAATAGGCTTAGAATATCATGAAACGTCGAGATTTCAAGTTTGAGCGCAAACAAAATTTGTCTGTCGGTCTGTCGGTCTGTAACTTTTTTTGTGCGCACGTTTACTCTGGAACCGTTTGAGATATTGACTTGAAATTTGGTACACATATGTACTTTAATGAGATCTAGAACTAGATTATATTTTCATCTTGTTCCGTCGAAGAGTTGGGGGGTAAATTGGGGTAAATCAAGCAGGTAAGAGTTCATAAAATTGATATTTAGTATGGACAAGAGAAGCTAAGGTCTAAATATAATGTTGGCATTAGCCACCCCCATTACCCCCATTATTAAAGGGGATGAAAAAAAATGTGATTTAGTGTGTGTACAAGAAAAAGAAACTTCAAAATATTTTTTTACTTTATCCAACCCCCATTCCCACCCCCTGTCACCACCCCCACCCCACTACCGATGTGGGGTATCGTTTTATGGGATTTAAAATATTATATTATTAAAGTTCCATAAACAATTATTTCCAGAAACAAAATTTTTTCGTTGTGTGACTTTGACAGAAAATCCGGATGTGGAAGTAGTGATTCCTTGGGCAGCGGTTTTTAACAACTTCATTAGTAATACGCCACTTTCCAGAAAACGAACTGAGCGAACAAGGTAAGCAAAGGTGTATTGTTATATAAGGGAGTTATAGAACGTATTAATATGTACGTTGATGATATTCAGCTAATATCTAGTTTATCTCTTTTATAATTTCAAATGGCATAATTTTAAAATAATGATTTAAATCTTATAATATACGTAATGCACGATTCAAAATAAATCTTATGTCAACAAAAGTCAAAATATTGTTTTTGAAACTCCTCAACAGTTACTCAATCTTGAGAAACAGAATATTAAAATAAATATTGACATCATTACATAACCCAATACCGTTGAAAATCTGTATATTTTGATTTGTTTATAAAAAAAAACACATTTCTTATGTGTGTGTGTGTGTTCTGATTGAGTGGTGCAATAGCTATGTATAGTATATTGATCTTTTGAGTCTTTAAGAAATGATGCTCTTTAAAAATCAAATCTTTTTCAACTTCCTAAAAACGGTAAGGTTGGTGCCAAAAAGCAGTGAGACGTGAGTTTAAAGTGAAATGGTGCAGAAAAAAGAACATTATCTGGAAAAATTGATAAATAATTACAAAACATCTAACGTCGTCAACTTTAAGTTTATACTTGGCAAGAATTCTAGGCCATGAAATATCAATTTTTAATATATCAGAGTTCTAGAAAAATAATAGTCTTATAATTTCTGCAGCATTAATTTCTTTTCTATTGCTTTTAATAGTTGATGTTCAAAATATTTTGTTAATTCATTACCATCTGCCGGAGTTGTCCTGTTAGCCGTCTCGAGCTAGCAGTCCCATTGAATTATACAAGGTGGTGGAAAACATAAAAATGTAACAATATAAAGTAGCATATTTATACTATTCTATAATCTAATGCAATAAGAATGTATTCATATTATGTAACGAAACATTGTTTACTCAAATTTAAATTAAAAATTTACTCAGTACACAAGAAGGGTGTCCAAAAAATTAAGTACTGCATAAGTACTTAATTTTTGGGGGTGATTCTATACCAAAAAATATGTTAAAAAAATTAGCTTTGAATTTAAAAATTCTTATTAAGAAAGCTAGGACCTTCTGAAGTGACCACCCAAAGTTGGGATTTTACTTAATATCTCAGGAACCCGTTGAGTTATGTTGACCTTATTTTACATGTGAACTGATATCAATAAAGGTCATTTATATTATGTTATCTATCAAGAGTGAGTTCAATTATAGGAGCGCAAAATGATAAAGAAGGCTTCCCTCTCTCTCTCTCTCTCTCTCTCTCTCTCTCTCTCTATATCCCCTCATATGTATATGTTTAGCGATTGTCTTATCGGAATATGATTTCTTGGTCAAAAATAGACAATAGAATGTCACGAAACGTCGAAATTTTAATTTCGAACGAAAAAAATTTTCTGTCTGTCTGTCTGTCTGTCTGTCCGTCCCGTCTATCTGAAACTTCTTTTTGTACGGACGATTACTCTGGAAGCGTTTAAGATGAAATTGAAATGATTGAAATTTGGTACACGTACAAATTTTAACGAGATCTGAAATTAGATTATATTTTCATTTTATTCTGTTGAAGTTTTGGGGGCTAAATTGGAGTAAATGGGGGGGGTTAGGTAAATTGAGCAAGTAAGAGTCCATAAAATTGGTATTTTGTATACAGAATTAGCAAATGTAGTTTTATATATCCTGTGATAAACGAAACAGGCGGGATTTTCAAACAAATTGCTTAGGCCATCATTAGACTATAAAAGTTCTTTGACAAAGATCTTTTATAAAAGATATTTTATGAGATAAAATATCTATCAAATTACTCATAAAATATCTTTTATAAAAGATCTTTGTCAAGGAACTTTTATAGTCTAATGGTGGCCTTAAAATTAAATAAAACATTTCGAAACTAGAAATTGATCATTTATTAACTTAACGGAAAATCATTACAAAAAATGCAATAACATTTAAAAATACATTTAAGAAGTAACTAGCGTAAGTAAAATTATTACAAAAGTATTAAGATGTTGAAGCTGCGTTGAAATAAGTAAAGTGTTAAAGTAACTAATGTATCAAAATACCTGTAATACAATTAAATGATATACATTTTCACGTCCTTATTAGAAGTAGAAACACAACACGTAGAACCCATCAGTCTTTAAAATTCAATAATACCACAGTTGTTTTTAGTCAATTTCTTGGGAGCCACGTTCTTTACAAATCAATAATATGCATTTTCACGTCCTTGTTAGAACAACACAACACTTAAAACCCATTACAGTTTTTAATATTCAACAGAATAGCGTCGTTTTTGGTCAATTTCATTAGAAACTTATGTTATTTACAAATAAGCACTATCGATTTAATAATTATTAGCTTAACGTCCAGCACACATATGTAAACAATAAAGGCGTGACAACTGAAAGCTGAAAGTAGTGATCTTCGAGCATATAGGGAAAAATAGAGATAGCTAAACGGCTGTTTGTTTGTTCGGCCCACAACTGTAAACAAGAAATTATTAATCCCCGATTCTCTTGGCTGGTACTAAATAATGTGTTCGGTAGAGGATGCTCTCTAATATAGCGTTTAGTATAATTTGCGTATTGTTTACTTTCGTGTTCTATTGTGTTTTGTGGGTGTTTACTACGCCTCTCGCGTCCCTTGCCCATATGTGTTGAGAACAAACAAACGCATTGTTGTAAAATTGAAAAGGCACCTCTATTTTCCCTTATATGCTGGAAGGTAGTGACAGTCGGGCAAGATGCAGATTTGCGCAGCCGTCGTATGATTCAAGTACAAGTAGCGCACGAGCGACGTAATGGAAAACTAAACACAATGATTTTGCAAAATAGTAGGATGACGAAATAACAGAGATACAGTCCAAATGCACACAGGAAACGTTTACAAGCGTAGAAAAAAAGGCAAGAAAGAAAACATTTAGGAAAGAAAAATGTAGACAAGAAAGTGACAGCAGATCATCAAAAAATGTTTCTCCTACTACTTATGAATATTTGATGTCATACTATGAAAAGGCAAACATGTAATGTTTGTAATGCAACATTCACTTGGTCTTGCGGGCTAAGCGGTCAAGCTAATATTCATAAAAACAAATCTTTTAATAAGTGCGATTTGTGTAATAAAATATTTAATATACAGGATAATTAAAAAGATCTGTTTTTATTATTATTTTTTTCGTTGTGAGAGACTTAGATGCAAAATCAGGATGTGGAAATAGTGATTTCTTGGGCAGCGGTTTTTTTCTTGGTTTACTTTAGAAGTTCCTAGTTTCCTTAATAGAGAGTTCCGGACCCATGTGTATTTCAAAATAAAAAAAATGACTGAATCATACCTTAAAATTAATGGCTGCGTACCGAAAACATCATATATAGCTATCATATGTATTCTTCTGAAGCAATTTAAAATAATTTTAACTAATGCTTTTAATTCTAATCGCAATAAGATGTAACTGAACAAACTGATTGACAAAACAGTGTGAGCAGTTAAATCGGTTGAGAGAGAAGAGAGAATTGAAGAATGTACAAAGGGCTATATCTTTCACATTTTTCTAGCTTACGAAGAATTTCCATCCAACTTAAATTTCCTCAGACAAGAGTGATCCTGCTTATACCTATACACATCAGCAGGTACAGGATTTGCAGCCAGGAGACCGTGCTAGACGCATACAATTTTGCCGATGGATAAATACTAATCTTTACTTGGTTCATTGTATAGTTTCTACCGATGAAACTACATACACTCTTGATGTCATCAACAATAACCGTAACTCTCATCAATGGTCTGACGAATACCCACATGCATCAGTTGAAACGAATTTTCAGCATCATTTTCCAGTTGTGTGGTGTGGTATCGTTGATAATTACTTTATTGGTTCTTTTATATTTGGGAATCACCTAGTAGAAGAAAATTACCTATTACTTTTGCAAAATGATTTACAGGCACTTTTAGATGTTCCTTAAAACATAAGAAATTCTGTGCATTATCAGCACGATACAGCTCTTCAGCAATCTGCTCATATGGTCACGCAGCATTTAAATAGAGCTTTTCCAGTACGGTGGATCGGTCACGGTGGTTCTATTAGTTGACCAGCAAGGCCTCCGGACCTCACACCGTTAGACTTCTACTTATGGGGATGGATGAAAGTGAAGTATATAAATCAAAGTGGACCATCGCGATGCATTAATCGCATTTTAAATGTTGTAGCTGAGATAAAGGAACATTAAGATGAACTCGGGAGAGCAGCACGCTATCTTCGTAAACGAGCCAGAAAATGTCTGGAGGTCCGTGGAGACATATTTAAAAATTTATTGGAGATTAAACTATTATAATTTATTAGAGAATATTATTTAGGTATTATGCAAATCACAACTTACACACTTTTTTATTTATTATGAAAATACAGAAAGTAGGTATACTTTCTGTATTTTCATAATAAATAAAAAAGTGTGTAAGTTGTGATTTGCATAATACATCCCAAGTACCACCTTCAACAAAGCACAAATACTTAACAAAAACGGCACTGAACATTCTCAATATTATTTATGTAAATAGCATATCCTGGGGACCATATCAACGAGCAGTATTCCAATTTTGATCGTACAAATTAATAGTACAGCAACTTCATAATATCAGTGTTGCTGAATCCTTTGCAGTTTCTTGTTATGAAACCTAAATTTTTTAAAGCTGACGCGATGGTGAAAGTAATATGATCCTTAATACTAAGGCACTTATCGAATATAACTCCAAGAACTTTTACTGTATCAGGTCTCTGCAAAATTTGACCGTTTATAATATGATAGTTGTAATGGATGGGACGACGCATTTTAGCACCGGTGAAAATGTTACATTTGGAAATGTTGAGAGGCAAGTGATTGGATAGGCACCGTTCATTAACCATAATTAGGTTATTCTGAAGATTTTCGCAGTCATTTTAGTTTTCTACTACGCAATATATTTTCAAATCATCAGCACATAAGAGGTGTTCTCTACATTGAGCTACAATATCGGTTATGGAAACGACAAACATAAGTGGGCCCAGTGCAGAACCCTGGGGAACGCCGGAAGTGACAAGAACGTCGAACGGCCTGTGACCACGGTATTCCACATACTGACGCCTGTTCTCTAGATATGAACGGAAAAATTCTAATTGCAGCACTGACAACCCAAACTTACTCAACTTCTCTAATAGTATACCGTAATCCAGATGATCGAACGCCTTGGAAAAATCCGTGTAAATTATATTAATTTGCTTGTTTGCGTCTAGTTCCTTAGAAATGTATTGTGGGATGCATTCAAGGTTGGTCTCAGTGGATCTACCGGGAACAAAGCCATGTTGGTTACATATAATTTGATCACGTACGTGAATAGATAGTGACGTATGCAAAGTGATCTCGAAAACTTTAGCGAAATTGCAAATAATAACACTCTTGTTGTTTTTTTTTGAAAAAGGGACATAGGCGAGAATATTTTCATACATCGGGAAATGTACGAGTTTTAGTGACAAATTAAATATTGTCGTGAGAGGACCAATAAAGATGGCAGCGCAGTCTTTGACAATAAATGCAGGAATGACATCTGGTCCTTTAGTAAACTTAGGTTTGATTTTTTTTTAATGATTTAAACACTTCTATTTCAGAAAAAGACTATGAATTATTATGAATAAGGATAAAAATACAAAAATAACATATTTTGTTGCCTTCTTCAAAGTTTTATTAATAAATCTCATATGTGTCGTAATTCTTTAGGAGCAATCATATAATGATGAGGACTTTACATAGCTTCAAAAATATATTTGTTATATTCAATATCGATAGATACTTCCTACTTTTACACACAACTATTGATATAGTTGATAGTTTTACTTTAAAAAAATGTCACATTTGTTAAGTTCTTCTTTTAACATTTGTAACCAGGTTGCAGAAATCTCTAGAGAACAACTAAGTTGTCAAAAACATCCTCTAACAGCGCTTTAATGTAAGGTTCACATGCGCATAAGGTATTTTCCGGTAATATACTAGATAATTGTTTTGTTTTGTAGAATCCGTGGACGTTACTTTTAGTAGAAAATACATATAAATGTGGAAAACCCTACAAAGAGAAAATAAACGAGAATGCCACAATTATTCTTTAGAGATATTACTTAGCAACGTTGATTATTCTATTTTTTTTTATCTATGCTAAGTAATGTTGGTCTTGTTTAAATATTTACGAAATCGGTCGTATTTATTCTATTAATTTCTTTCTTGCCTTTATTCTTTGCATTTGAAAATGTATTCAGTTAACGCTTTATTCTTAGCATACTCAACTTAAAGGAGCAGCTTATATTTTAATGGAAAAATGGTTTCAATTTTAGTTTCATTTTGTAATAACATTTCAAATAATATGATTACAACGTTTTGATATGTAACTCAACATGATTTAGGTTTGCTAAAGCTACAGAATGGACAACGGAATTTAATGGTAGATACATTAATACAATTTCTGGCATAGGTGCTAATCTGCGTGGTTTTGGGTGGGGTAAAATAATAGTTAGAACATGATGTACAACAGCGGATTGCCTGACCACCACTGTTACCACTCAACTCCTATTTCATCCAGTCTAATTTACCTCTGCTAGGAACTTAATTAAACTTAAATGCGTTTCATAATTCACAAATGAATTAACGTTGGATTTGCGATGACGTTTCATATTCCTAGAGACCTAGAGTAATGTCGCCCGTTCTCCCGTAGAATTCAAATGGAACTGTGGCCAGGAGTGCTTTTGTCAAGTGTTATGATTTGAGTAAAGTATTATAATAATTATGTATATTCTAGGACTTAAAATGAATTTTCATAAGAGTGTAATTAGTAGTACTTTGTTTTATCTCTAAAGTATTACTCCTTAAATAATTTACTTCGATCTTTCTCGTTTCTTGAAAAGATAATTTAAATGCCAGTGCAGCTATTTAAATGTGATATCAGATGGACACATTTTCCGAAACAAGGGGCATCCAAAATATATAATGCTATTAATAGTGCTAAGTTTCATAATTCAATATTTGATATTTATTTACTTGAACAATATCAAGTTTCAGTTTTGTTTGATCAAATTTGTCCTGAAATTAATTATTTGTATAGTCTAAGATCCGGCATAAGAAGTTAATACCCTCATCTGTTATTCAGATAAGAAATAGTTTATATAAAAGATAACATGTAGGCTAATAGATCGCGATTAGGTTGCCTAGCCATATCTTGACCCCATGACATTTAATTTGAAAAAAATTAATTAATTTTTTTTGACAAATAAAATAAACACGATATGATGAACTGGAAAAAAATTGGTTGCCCATTTTTTGCTTGACCCCATTACCTAGTTGCCAGGTATAAACAGATGGTTAGTCGAGGAAATATAACACAAAAATATCTCCAACCTTCAATTTTTTTGCAGTAAGTCGGATTGAGATGGGGTTTTTTGCATTCGCTTCGTTAACTCGTCTAGAAACTTTGTGCCATATTTTGGTCTTGTACTTTTTTGAAATTGCATTGCTGCATCGAAAAGTGCATTCTTATAAGTGCATCTTTTCAAGTGATGAAGAAAAAATTCATATTTTCCAGAAATACTCCCGAATCATACGAATTTCAGTACCCGGGAGTTTTTTGAGTCGCTGGACCTGAATGTGATGTCCAAATGAGCCCCCTGTGCACCTGGAGGTCATGACGGCACCAGGAACGTCATCACCTGGAGTTCCCTGTAAACTCATGGAAAATCGATCGCAACTCGTTACCCGGGGGTTTTTCGGGTCGCTCGTCCCGAATCTGAAATCGGCAACCTCTTAACTTATACAAAATGGGCATGTCCTCTCTTTTTCAATGAAGTTACTGTATCACCAGAGTTGGACTAGTTAATTCAGTTAAAACTATTCGAGGGGTAAGTGAGAGTTATGGGTACAAATATATGCAGGCACAATTTAAAAAATGTCTGAACTTTATATTTCTTTTTACAAATACATTAAGTTATCAAAAAAACTTTTCTTAATTTGACAGTTTATTCTAAATATCGTCCGCCTCATCAACTGATAGGTTAGTACTTTCTTCATTGAGAGTGTCATTTTCGGTGGCAATTAATTGTTCTGTGGAATATTTCTCGACGTTGGTGCAATTTGAGCCAGCACAATTTTTGCAAGCGATATTGCAAATCAGGCCACACCCACAGAAATAACCGCAGTCGGTTTTACATCCACAAAATATCAACTTCATTATATTCGGTGGGCCAGGTGGTTGTGTCATCCTTATGGGGATCAGCTTATCGTTCTCGTTTTTCCAACTCCAATCTGTTGGATCTAGATAATGCCCTTCTCCAAACAACCAATTTTGTACTTGTAAATAAACCCGTTTAACATGTTGAGTGAGGGCATCTACCGTAGGAATGATTTTCCCGACATCCATCTTTTTCTTGCTGGCAACTGCCATTAAGTAAAAAAAAAACTGATAAATTATATACCGGTATACTCAACGAAAATATCTATAACGCAACAAAATTAAACCAACGGAATTTTGGAATCTCGTATAAAGAAGGCGCCAATTTGAAATTTTAACTAGTTTTACTTCTATCAAATAATAAATTTTTGTAATTAAAATAATTATTTTTATTATTTTGTATAAGTTAATAGGTTGCCCATGTCAGATTCGGGACGAGCGACCCGAAAAACCCCCGGGTAACGAGTTTCGATCGATTTGATAAGTAATTTCAGTAAAACTCCAGGAGATGCCGTTATTAGCCAGGTCGCGCGCACCAGGTCCTCCGGAGGAGGTTGCCGATGTCATATTCGGGACGAGCGACCCGAAAAACCCCCGGGTAATGAGTTTCGATCGATTTTTCATGAGTTTACAGGGAACTCCAGGTGATGACGTTCCTGGTGCCGTCCTGACCTCCAGGTGCACAAGGGGCTCATTTGGACATCACATTCAGATCCAGCGACTCAAAAATTCCCGGGTACTGAAATTCGTATGATTCGGGAGTTTTTTCTGGAATTTTTTCTTCATCACTTGAAAAGATGCACTTATAAGAATGCACTTTTCGATGCAGTAATGCAATTTCAAAAAAGTACAAGACCAAAATATGGCACAAAGTTTCTAGACGAGTTAACGAAGCGAATGCAAAAAATCACATCTCAATTCGACTTACTGAGGCGCTTGTTGAGCAAAGTTTTATTAAGATCGATTAAGCTACCTTCTCAAATTTCTGTAGCATGGAGGATGCTACAAGATAAAAGAAGTAAAAACTGTCTATTATTTCAATGTCGGTTTGTGTTGGCTCAACCATTTCATGTTTGACTTTAATTGCTTGGCTAAGGTAGACTACTGTCTTTAACATTTCACCAGTACACGAAAAAAGAGCAGGCGGCACTGGTGCTAGGGGATACGTCAAGCAGTGTTCTATATTAATTTTTTTACCGACACTGATTGCAAGTAGCTGACCAAAGACGTCTTGTTCCGTTTTAAGAAGGGTCTGCTTGCTCTTGTCTTTGCCCACTTGAGCCTTAGCGATGCACTGCTATGCGAAATTTAAGATTTTGTTTCGCTTTATCGGTTTTTCGAATCTTCCAGGACTTGAATAGCATTCAGAAATGAATGTCAATTTTCAATCATTGCGCAATGACTTTATTTTAAGTAGAAAATCAGTAACATCTGCGGATGCTGCTTTATCAGTCGAAACGTTGAACAAAACAGTTTTATCAATATTATAACTTCAAAAAGCATTTTTCGAATGATGTATTATCAAAATCAATTACTGATTCCTCTGAATCACACAGAAAACACTTCTTCATTTTCATAGAACAACTTTATTCAGTAAATTTTGGAAATTTTTTACTTGCATCGAGTTTTTCGTCAACGAAGCTCGGTTACTAATAACGTCATTTGATTTACTTCGAAAATCTGTTACAACAGTCGAGCTATCTCTATCTATCGCACCAAGAAAAGATCATGGCTCTGCGTCCTTGTCTGTTGCATGGAATGGTGCGTTCGTCGTTTCTGTGTCACGCCCTACTCTCTTACTCATTAATTTACATTTAAAACATAGGCAACTATGAGTGGAGTCAACTTTTAATTAGACAACCTAATGCTACTGTGTACAGAAAAAAAAAGCTTTAATTTGATATATAATTTATTTGAATAACACAAGAGGGTAAATTAATAACACAATACCATTTGTTTATACCTGGCAACTTGGTAATGGGGGTCAAGCAAAAAAATGGGCAACCAATTTTTTTCCAGTTCATCATATCATGTATTTTCGAATGGTACGTCATTTATTTGTTTAACAAATGAGGGAAGTAAGTCAAAAAAAATTAATCAATTTTTTTCAAATTAAATATCATGGGGTCAAGATATAGATAGGCAACCTAGTCGCGATCCATTCGCCTACATGTTATCTTTTATATAAACTATTTCTTATCTGAATAACAGATGCTTCTTATGTCGGATCTTGTAATAGTAGATTACGCAAAAAAAATGTCGTAAACTTGAAATAAAACATGTCAAAATGTTGTGCGCTGAATCCAAATCTGTCATCAGATTTGGCCTATGCCATCGGAATTTTTCACTACATTCGATGAAAGTCAAACGTCCTCAGGTTTCAAGACAAACGTTCGACTTGTGAAAGGAATGTGAAAGTACCTGCAACAGTCAATATATCGATCAATGGTCATCATACATAGGTCAATAAAAAATTAAACTGAAGCTATTTGACTACCAGCAAAATAACAAATTTTTTAAAAAGAACAATATTTTCAGAGATGATTTTAAAAAGTGCATTTTTCATCCCCTAAAAATATCCTTCTACACTCTTTTGAGTTAGGGACTAATCGGTTTCTTAATATTGAGAGTGAAACGCACAATTTTCATTGACTCCCTAATTTTTTCTTTTCTCAAGGAATATTTTCTATATTTTGCCCACACCAAGTCAAAACAGAACGACATTCATCTTAGAGGCCGTTACATTTATAGCTTATAAAACTTCTTTGCTTGTAACTTATAAATTCGATATTTCTTTCTTAAAAGCTTTTGTAAAGACGGTTTAGCATCTACACCAACTATGTTGCCGGTTGTACTTGAAGGAACATTATATGCACAAAATACAAAGTTCATCCTGCCGTAAGTTGATAGAGCGTTTTATCAGCTTCTCAAAAAAACATTTTTGTTGTGATTTTGGCTCTATAAATAATAATTTATAAAAGTTAAAGAAATCTTTATCAGAGTTATTATAAGATTAGCAATATACGTTTTATAATTAACACATTATTAAGCCTATTAAATGCTTATATATGACAAAAATTTAGGGCAGTTGTTACCGAATTTGGTAAGAACTTTTAAAGAAATATTTTAGAAATTAATAACTATACTAAACAAACTAAATAACAGTTTTGAAACAAAATGGCAACTACAATTACTCAGATAGGGGTATTTGTCAGTACTTATATTTATTAAGCCGTATTTTGGTGATCGTGCCTACGTAGAATCGTGTCTTTTATTATTGTAAATGAAGTTAATGGTTCCTCTGTTAATTGCACAATAATATGTTTGTATTAGAGTAACCCCATAGTCATTATATAGGCTTGTGTAACAGAACTGTTTTATAAGCACCTTCGTGGAAAGCAAAATTATTATATCAGTTTTGCGTAGATCAAGAAAAATATTGGATGAAGCAAGTCTATACGTATACGAAAACATCAACTATTGTTAGGTAGTATGAGCCCCCACCTAATATTTAAATTCCATTGTTTTGACAAAATAGATCATCAATACCCAAGAATTGGTGCTCATTTGCGCTGCCTCGTATAACTGCTTCAATGATATAAGAGGGCCTCTAAGGGAATACATCATCCTGGAATGTAATGAGCATGAGCATCCAATAAACTATCTTCTATTTAACCCACATATTACATCTAAAGATATTACGTCAATGGGGAAACAAAAAGGAACACACTGCAATTACCCGGTTGCATTTTAATCATGGAAGATTTCCGTCCCATCTTTATAAGATTGGCATTAACTTTGTAAATGAGCCCAGGTGATATAAATTATATTTTTCTAGGTTGCGCTAAATATGAACAGGAAATTAATATCCTTGTACAAATATTATCGGAGAAAAATCTGGTTATGCAGCTAAATATGAAATATTTTGAATTTTAAAATTAAGGATATATATATATTTTACAAATTTACAACTTTTACAAGTATTTTTTTTTTAACATTTCAGATTTTAACGAAAATAAATGGACCTGATTTCACAAGGAAATCGTTGTGTGCCTTATCATTTTACTAAAAAATCTTTATATATGAGATTAATTATATATAATAATTAACAAACAACAAACTAACATTTTATGAATTTAATTAAGTGAAACTAAAAACATGGAATTACTCTGAATTATGAATTTAATTAATTGAACTAAAAACATGGAAGGCTATTCCCAATTATGAGAATATTCGCTCAAATAGATTTAAGTTATTTATAACAAATATTGACAACTTTTTACAAAACGGGTTATAATTGTAGATTGTCTTTATGTTTTCAGGAGTAATAATATAAATTTTGGGACCTGTGAAGCTAATAGATTTCTTGTATAAGTTGGAGTTTGGTCGAGAGACAATAAGAGCGTTGCGTTCATTTTGTCTTGTATTATATATATGGTTTGTTGGTATTCTTAGCTCCCGATTTTTGTAGATATATTTCGCTACATTAAATATATATAATCCATTTATGTCAAGAACTTTACTGTCTAGAAAAAGCTGTTCTGTAGAATATCTTCGATTTTTCCAGAGTATTACTTCAAGTATCCATTCTTGGGTAACTTTTAGGTTACTTAATTGACTGTTATATGTCCCACCCCATATTATAATGCCATACGTAAGTATTGATTCTACTAATGATTTATATGTCATTTTTAAGATATTAATTGGAAGAATATTGCGGAGTTTATAAAATACGTAGACAAGTTTTCTTAATTTCGTGTTGAGGTATTCGGTATAATCATTCCATCTCATTGTCTCATTTATTATCAGACCCAGGTAATTAATGTTTGTAGTGTTCTCAATTACATTTTGGTATGTACAGTTTATTAAGTCACATTTTGCGTGGTATTTTAAATTTTTAATTTTCGGCTGTAGTCTAGAACTATTGCTAAATGTGATGAATTTTGTTTTCGTGTAATTAAGGCTTAATAAATTGTCGTCCAACCAACATTTAATTTTATATAGTCCCTGTTCACTGTTTTTGGTAACCTCAGACCAATCTGTACCATGAAATGTTAGAGTAGTGTCATCGACATATGCGATAATATCCCCGCCTATATCTAATTCTAGCATATCATTTACGTAAAACAGGAACAATTGCGGACCTAAAACTGTTCCTTGTGGGACGCCATATTTCACATTTTTTGGACCGTGTTTCAACTTTAATATACCATATAAGTTTTTTATACGTTCTATTGAATGCATTTTTATTTCTGATAATTGTTGTCTTCTACATTTATTATATTTTGGGCCACTGATCTGTAAAAATAAAATTAAGACTGATAAAGATCTCTATAAATACAATTACCAGCTTCTGTTGCTGTATTTGCATAAAATAACTTCCACTCATGTAGAAATATTTTTACTTTAATTAAAACCTTCAATAACTTCGTACGAATTCATATTTATAAAATATATATTCTCCTTTTTAATGAAAATGGATTTTGATACCACATTTAAGCTACCTAACCGAAAATTATCACTGCAAGCGAACTTCAGTAATAAATAATGCTTTTTCCCAAGTTATTTTATCAGTTCGTTTTCTAATCTCACTGGAAGTTTCGTGTGGTTTTCAACAATTTAAAACAAGAGAGTTCACTTATTTGTGTGCTCAAAGATATCTTTACTGACCTCATTATAGCTATGCTGTATTGGGAATACGGTGAAATGCAAAAAAAATAGTCGAATTAATTTTAATAATTCAAGAAACTATCTGCTGAATTTAGCTATCAATTAAAACTATACGTTCTTTTGAAAAGATGAACATTGAATTTTATTGTTTATTGATTTTATTCACACGTTCACAGTATGTCAGAAAATACACCAAATTTTAAATTAAACTTTCCACAAGATTTCAACTTCAAAAATATCCAATAATGGGCGAATTTTAATGTTGAAACTCTTTCAACACGATTGCGTAGATTTTGTAAGGCATTCCTCGATTAGGATATGCAGTTTTTGCTTATACTATTAGGGTGAAGTGAAGAAAAATTATTTTTATTTTCAAAAAGCTTGGGTCTGCAAAAGTTGCCACTTAGCATACGTAAACACATCATAATTTATTTTTTTATTTTATTTATTTTTTAAGCTGCCGATGCCGCAAGGGTCATCATTTTTTTTTTTATTTTTATTTTGAACATTTTGCAAAACTAGTGTTTTGTTTCAAATATATAATTATACTTGGAATTTATTAGAGGAGATATATTCAAGATTAAGTTGAAAAAAAATATTAAAAATTAATTAATTGTATTAAAGGGTTGAAATCCTAAAAATTTTAATAATTAGCAGCCTTGCCGCAACTCATAGCTTTTTAATATAAAACTGAGGTTTTTTTAGAGATTGACCAAAGTATTTAAATGGCTTTTATATCCAAGCTAAACTGTTAGACAAAAAAATAAAAAGAATGAAGATTATTTGCAAGCGGGTTTTTCCAAAACTTTAAGGTCTTTGCTGCACCTCAAAATAATATTAGATTTTAAAAATATTTTATCCTGATATTGCTTATCTGGTGTAGCAACCCCAAGCATTTCTGATTTCCAAAAAAGTGAAAAAGTGCCATTTTTCACTCCACCCTACTAATTATATTAATTTGATGTGGTGTAAAAAAAACGACACAACTATATGTATTTTTGAAACTTCACAATTTTGCGTCTGCTTGATATTATGTAATATTAAGTCGACCCATTCTTTTTTCTTGTTTTTATTTACAGTTATGCCCCTGAATTGAGTTCGCAAAAGGGAAAAATTTTTACTTTCAATTATGCAAAAAAATGCTAACAGAATACAATTTTTTTATTAATTTAGAACAAATAAATTTGTAATTAAAACTTCAACATTAATACAGTGTGTTCTTGCAATAGAAAACTAGAGCAGCAAAGAAATATTTTTAATTTTACAAAAAAATACCAAAGGAATCAAAATTTCGACTTCATTTAAAACGGAAAAATCTTTAATATATTTATGCTTCAATATTAGTACAGTGAGTTCTTAAAATTACTTTTTTGTTCCATTATTTTTCTCCTAATTACGGAACATTAATTAACTTAACAGTAGTTGCCTTTGGCTTGAAAATGTTGAATAAAAATTTAATATCAGAAATAATTTAAAAGAGTGATTTTTCTTGCCAAAAATGTTAATGCTGCAACAAAAAATATATTTAATACAATGTTATACTACGGAGATAAAAGTTGCCACTACATAAAAGAGGAATTTAACAGAAGGTTTCCTAGTGTTAATGTTTTTCATAACGGCATTAGAAAGGTCAAACGTTTTTTAAAGCTTGTTCTGAAATTAATTTAAAAATGAAGATATAAAGTTGTGGTATTATTGTCGTAGAACCTTCCAGAATTGACCTAAGTCGAAGCCAAAATAAAAATTCGACTTGGCGAAAATTTCATTTAAGGACATTTACAAGAGTCTGAGAGACTTCAGAGCCACAAACTAGTCCAAAAGGACCGTTATGAGTTCGATAAGACATTAGGCACAACCGTGGTAAAAATTCGAAGAAACACCGAATTTTTACTTAGGAAAATATATTTTGGTCCAGGATATGAGAGTGAAAGTATATGGTGGTCATGGAAAAGTGAATCACATACTTTTTAAATAGTAGGTACGCCAAAAAGGTACTTTGAAAATATTCAAAATATTTTCAACTTTAATTCCTCCGCCGAAGACATCGACCATGGAGGTGCAGTCATTATATACCTTGCTCTAAACATTGACTATAAAATTTTAACAAAGCAATGTATAAAAAAGGCGAAACCGACGAATTTGGTAAAAGCGGCGTAGCGCTATAAGTAAAAATTGGCAAAAAATCAATGAAAATGCACGAGGCCGGTTTCTCGCATAAAACAAGTTTGGATTCACCCAGCGACTCGTAATTTGGTCGAGTGCGTTGGGTGGTCATTACAAAGCGATGGTAGAAAATCCAATAGCAGGGCTTTCCAAATAATAAAGTTATAGAGAAAACCGCCTTGTGCACAAAGGACTCAAAAGTCCATTTTGCCCAAAAGTTGTTCGGAGGCGAGTCGCTGTCATTTTTTCTATATTGAACCTGCATGGGGACAAGTACGTCGTAAGACTGGCCGAAAGTTATTAAACTCATCTATTAGTCGAACTCCGTCCTGTCAATGATAAAATCACGATCTGGGACCTTCAAGCTATTCATAAGCAAATGAAAATTTTTTAAGTAAAATATTTTTATATTATTTTCAGTCAGCCATAATTACCAAAATACAAAATATTCAAATTCTTTTTAAAAGGCTTGCGTTAAATCCTGAGGAGGTTAAATGATCTTTTCTGCCAAATCGATTGTTAGCATACGCTCTCACTTGTATGGTTAAAAAGGAATTTGCCTTAGTTGGGGAGGCGTGAATCTTTCAAACTATATCATTTTGCTGAAAATCACTGGATTATTTCATACTTGTTAAATAAATGGTATTCTTTGAATTAATTGCATTTTATTGATGTAAGGACTTGTTGCTAGTCTTAATCCCTGAAGTTTTCGTTTGGAAGACCTAAACAATTGAGTTAATCGGAATCTCATGATTCCTTAAGTCTGATACTCAGTGGTCTGGTCGCCTTACGGAAGCTTGATAGGGATTTTTTCATGCGATTTCTCCAGAAATTTTTAAATGCAGAGGCTATTAATAGAAGGTAAATATATACAGATCACGTCAAATTTCAATCCTATCGGAGAGAAATCTTCGATAGGGATTTGTTCTATGCAAAAATAGCAGAAACCGAAAGATATCAGACCACTTATCACTCTATAAACAGACCAAAATCACGTCAAATTCCAATCCCATCGGAGAAAAATATTCGATGGGATTTTTTTTATGCAAAAATCGCAGTAATCCAAAGACGTAAAGGCCCTTATGAATAATTGAAATCAAGTCTTGAGAGAGCGTCGTTAATGATCTGAGGTAGAGCAGCCTTGACCCATTACTCGTCTATAGCAGTATCTTATCTCGAACCCGCTTGGGAGTGGAAGAACGGGGCAGAACGGGGCAGAACGGGGCTGGCGCCCTTCTAAATATAAATTCGTATCGCGTCAATTTGACGCCTGGTAGTGTGTTCTTCTTTTTGACTAGCCCTGTATAAAAGCTATTCCGTCTAATCCATTTGTTTGAAAAATTGTCATTAAGACACCTACATACAACAACCGAATAATGTATAGAAGCACTATTTATAAAGAATAACTTTTCTTTTCTCTTCCTCATTTAGTATTTGATGTTTCTTAAGTCGAATGACTACTTTACCTTTTTAGTAAACCTAATCGACTTTTATACAGGGCCAGTCGAAACTGACAAATGTTAATTTTGGCTATTGAGCACTATATCCCAAAAGAAAAAAAATTAAAATCGATCAACGCGTTCCAAAATAACAGGGTGTTGCGATTAAATATCAGACACTGTAGAAATAAAAAATATTTATTTTTAAATAAATAAAACAAATAGATGTGATAGATATCTAAAGCAGGGTAAAATTTCATTTCTTACTTTTTAGAAAAATTATATAGTTATTGGAGGCAAATTAAAAAAAATAATTATGAATTTCTGAACTTCGTCACTCTCAGCCATTTTTAACAATCTGATAGTAGTAAAATATTATATTCTGGATATCAAATACTGAAACTAAATAATTGAATTTAAACAATTATATATGATTTGTACGGCTTAATATTTATTGATTTAACATTCCAAAATAAATATACCGTGTTTCCGAGTCTAGTGTTATTTAAACGCTTCTAAATGAGAACTTTAAGTACTTCAACATAACATTAATAATACCATTAGGTAGGTCGATCTGAATGTAACTCTGGAATAACGTTGCCTAAAGCAGTGTGACATTAACCCATGTGCTCTGTTCAAATGCTTATGGACTACTCTAGTTATTAGTAATAGGATATGCAATAAAGGCACTAAACTAGTATAAATTACCAAAATGAATAAGTTTTTGCGATAACAATAATAATAACAATTTAAGAGAAGTTAAACTTCCCTAAGCACGGCATGACTTTGGAAAAATAAAAGCGTAGAATCTGCCCTTAGCGATTTTAATAACAGAATTATTGGAACATGAAACAATATTTTAACAACTTTTTTTATCTATACGCAACTATACACACCAAAGAGGTCGAATTACAGGTAGTCGACTAATCTGAATTAATCTAGAAACTAAATAATCGAATGAAACTGTGCTTTTTTCATGTTTTCATGTAAATGGAATATATAGTAAAGTTTAGACCAATCTGGGCATGTGCTCTACAAATGCTGAGATCACCCTCGATAAGCGTACATACATACCAACTTGAAAATGGTTTTATCAGTTTTAAGCAAAAGAAAATATATCGAATTTTTTGTGGGAGACATGATTATAAGTTTATTGGACAGATTCTCAAGCGCTGTAAATAGTTATATAAATATTTAGCTAATTCCTTCTAAAGTCTGTTCGCTGATAGAGCCCAGTGTGACGTCACAAACGTCTGAACTAAGATGCCGTAGGCTCGTTGGTGTTTTCGAATGCACAGTGATGTTGCTTTGTTTTATATTTTACTTGATGTATTTAATTAGATATATTTAAAGTAAATTGAATTATAAGCATATATAACACATCTATTGTAAATTTATAGTAATTTAAGTTAAATAAATTATAAGTTTGAATTGTTTTGGTTTCAAGTACAAAATATGGTAGGGTAAATAGACAAAATAAATACCCTTAAATAGTTGCAGCTAAATCTTTTTTATTCATTAATAGAATTTTGTCAAGTAAGTATATGTAATCTTAATATAAAAATATATACTTAATACTAATTATGCCTATATAAACAAATACGGCAGTAAAATACAAATACTAGTGTAAAATAAATAAATTAATTTAGTTTTCTGGGTCATTGTCTAATTCTTCTTCCCCAATTCTTCCTCTTCGTCGCTTTCATTATTAACACTTATAATGAGTAGCATAACTTCTTCAATCATATTTCGATCATATGTCTCTAAAATCAATTTATTTTTGTGATTTACCCATTTGGACCAAATTGAGCTCGACACTTGAGATAAAGCCTCGTTCCACTTGGCAAGAACGGCTTCGTCACTAAGGCCATATTTCCCGATGTGTTTGTCGTAATACTCCTTACAAATTCTTCCAATAAGTTCTATTAGTTTTTTTTTTTTAACTATTTAACGTCGGCCTATTTCCGCTACCAGGGCCTATCACCGATGCCAGGAGACGAGCTACCTCCAACCTGGAAATTTTGCCGAACCTCTCCCCTTAAGAAGAGCAGGGATCTTTTACTTGCCTAACATTTAATAGACAAGGGACCGCCTGCTTTACATCCCCTCCGAAGGATGGTATATCCACTACGTAATCCTCGTCTGAAATTACGTTGCTTCCGCATATACACTGATATACAAGCCGCTAGAAGGTGGGACGAGAACGCTGTATTTCCCAAGATGGGTCACCCATTCAAGTACTAACCGCGCTCGACCTTGCTTCAACGAAATATCGACTGATATTCACATTGAAGTCGCCTCTACGCTCGCCCCTTTCTATTGGGTTAAACTGACAGTGATATGGTGGAAGCCGCAGTAATTCATGTCCATGCTCTCTAAGTAAATGTCGACAACATAGTGTTGCTCTGTTCTGTTAGCTCCAGCAAATTGGAGAAATTCGGCTTTAAATACGGTATCACTGAAATCAATGTTTTTGGTCTTTAATCAGGTGTGTATTTTTTCTTTCGTTCAAGATCGGGTTGGTTGTTTTTCTTCAACCCGAGGGTGGTACTTAGCGTTATCTAAAATAATACTGCTTGGATTTTGTAACCCCGGCAAAAGTCTCTCTGTCAGCCACTTTCCAAAATTTTCAGAGTTCATGTTGTCATGGTAATCTGCTGACTTATTTTTGGTGGAGAAAACTGAACTTGCATCTTCGGTAAAGCCATGAATAGATCCTCCATATACAACTATAAATTTTTACCTTCTGTAGCTGTACGACGCCTTTTCGATTTACTGGAATCATTTTGCCAAGTTACGTTGTAATCCTCCTCTGCTAAAGATTCAAGTTTCGTCTAAGAACACTACATCTTTGGGGTTATTACTTTTTAATTTGTTTACGTATTTGCGTAAATACTCTAGCCGTTTTAGATAAATTTATCTTTCACACATTACTTTTCTATTGACATATTTTTTTAAAGGAAAAGCCTAATTTATTGCTCTAAATTTTCTCTTCTAAAGGGATAGCCAATAGAGCAGCGAAAAAGAGGTAAAATTGTGTCGTTTTTTTTATCAGCTTAGAACAAGATCAGACACAGTGGGTATTACCCACAACATCATTTTACACATAAAAACATGAAATGCGACATTTTTTGGTGGTAACAGATATTCTTATTTAAAAAAAAGTGTAAAATTTATTTTTTTTTAAATCATGTTTTTTTGTACATCTATTGCCATATCTCAAAAATGAATTGAGCTATCGATGTGAACTTTTTTTTGTTATAAAACACACGCTTAAGCGCTTCTTTCTATATATAGGATTGCTAATAAAAAAATGTGAACATGCCAAAATCGTAGATGACTGAAAGTTTAGAGAATACGCCATCAAATTTTGACTAAGCGCGGAACTTTTTTGCTTTTGAAAATTTTGTGTAACATGTTATGAAGAAAATGAAGTCAATAGACTAAAAAAGTTTTTAGAAAAAAAATATTTTCATTATTAGCAATAGTTTGCTAGTTACGAATTTTTTAATATGGAAGAATTATCGAAGCGTACGAGCGCGGCACATAAGAATAATAATGATTACACAGCCCCACAAAAAAAAATAAGTGTTCAGAGCAGCGAACCAGACCCATGTATCCTCATGTATTTTCGGTCGCTGAATCCGAATCCGAGGTCAAAAAAAATCGTACACCCCCAAAATCATTAGCTAGAGCCAAAGAACACCCCTGGAATAGGGTAAAAAGAAGATTAAACTACGAGAATAGTTGTTACATCTTAATCAATTGAATTATATAAATTAAGGTTAAACAGCAGCGTATATACAATAGATATGAAACACACCCCCAGGGAGGGGCGAAAACTAGCCCCTATATATAAAAAATCGATCCAAAACAGCAATGACTGCTGAAAAAGCTTGAAATATCTAAGTTTTGTTAAACTAATAAGAAACTGCATCAGGTCAGACGTAATCTTGATAAACTACCCCTATAGGGAGAACAACCCTATAGGACAAGAGAAAAACAAGAAAAAACGTAAAATCCAACAGGATCTCTATTTTCATGGATGCTATTATTGGCTGAAATTGCGTAGTACTCTAAAATAGAACTAGAAACTTACGTACCATCAACGTCTTACAGTGTCAACCCTCAGTGGGTGGGAAAACTACCTCCTATATAAGATTTAACTATAAAAAGTTACAGTAACTTCTATAAAAATGCTAAACATCTGCGTTGTGTAGAAGTGAGAAGAAACTAGACTATGTTCGACGCTGTGCTTTAAAACCACCCTCACGGGGTTGCGACATCCGTAGGATGCTGGAAAAATAAAACGCAGACGTTTCGAGTTTTTCAGAAAACACTGTAACTTCTTATAGTTGTTTCTCACACAGGGAGTAGTTTTCACCCCCTAGGGGAGTGGAATTGAATAAAAATAGTGGTACGTGACTTTCTAAGTCTAACTCTTGGTACTACGCCATTTTAACCAATCATAGCATATATAAAAATGGAAATATTTAGATCAATGTTTTTTTCTTGTTTTTCTGTTTTTTTTTCTTGCTTTTCTGTGTCATTTTTCTGTGGCAGCGCTGTTGAGGTAGTTTTCAATAATTGAGACAAAACTACTGCCGACTCTTCTCACCTTTACAAACCTCCGGAGTTTCGAGCTTTTTCGAGGGTCACTACAAATTTTTTCAAGTTGAATCTTCAATGGGGGTGGTTTTCATACCCTCTGAAGGTTGACACTGTAGGACGTTGATAGTGCATAAGTTTCTAGTTCTATTTTAGAGTACTACGCAATTTCCTGTTGATTTCACGTTTTTTCTTGTTTTTCTCGTATCCTTTAAACTTGGGGGGTGGTTGTTCTCAACCCTATAGGAGCAGTTTACGAAGATTACGTCGGATTTGATGCAGTTTCATGTCACTTTAATAAAACTTGGACACTTCGAGCTTTTTCAGTAGTCATTGCTGTTTTGGATCGATTTTTTATATAAGGGGGCTAGCCCCCTCCCCCCACCCGGGGTGTGTTTCATATCTATTGTATGTACACTGCTATTTAACCTTAATTTGTATAATTCGATTGATTAATATGTAACAACTATTCTCGTAGCTTAATCTTCTTTTTACCCCATCTCGGAGGTGTTTTTTGACTCTAGCTAATGATTTTGGGGGTGTACGATTTTTTTCGACCTCGGACTCGGATTCAGCGACCGAAAATACGTAGGGATACATGGGTCTAGTTTGCTGCTTTGAACATTTTTTTTGTGGGGCTGTGTTATTTATTGTGTGTAACGGAACTTTTCATTATTATTTTTTTATGTTTAGGACTGTTTCCATGGCTTATGCACAAGTTTATCGTTCTCCTCTATTACTACGCCACATAAAATCCACTCCATTTTACAATGAAACTTAGATTGCTTTTTATCTTAAATATTTTTTTAGAAGATAATCCACGCACAATTCGCACAATGGCCATACGTTCTACAATATAATACAAGTGGTAATAATGGAAAGAATATCGCTACACATTTTACTTCCACATCCAGTGTAAGTATAGTATCGACAAAAATATTTTTGAAAATTTTTATTGCCCAAATAGGCTTAGAATGTAATGAAACGTCGAAATTTTAAGTTTGAGCAAAAAAAATTTTGTCTGTCGGTCTGTCTGTTACTTTTTTTGTGCGCACAATTACTCCGGAACCGTTTAAGATATTGACTTGAAATTTGGTACAAGTACCTATGTATTTTAACGAGATCTGGAACTAGATTATTCCATTAAAGAGTTGGAGGGTAAATGCTGGTAAATAGGCAAATCAAGCAAGTAAGAGTCCATAAAATTGGTATTTAGTATATATAAGAGAAGCTAAGGTCTCAAAATTTTTTTGGCATTAACCACCCCCATTACCAACTCCCACCCCATTATTCAAGGGGGCGAAAAAAAATAAAATTATCATTTAGTGTGTGTACAAGAACCAAAGGCCTCAAATTTTTTTTACTTTATCCACCACTACTCCACCCCCTTTCCACCACCCTCAGCCCCACTACCGATGTGACATATCGTTTTATAGGTTTTTGGGGTAGACGATTTCAAATATTTTATTATTAAAGTTCCATAAACAATTATTTCCACATTCAAATTTTTTTCGTTGTGAGAGACTTGGATAGAAGATCTGGATGTGGAAGTAGTGATTCCTTGGGCAGCGGTTTTATAATTTGACCTTCGACGAAAACGAATAACGTTGATCGTACACCGCTCTGAGACTAGTTAGTTTTAGTGGACGCGGGCGTATTAATACTTAATTTCTGCAATTCGCGCGCTCCAAAAAAATCACTGTACCTAAACTATCAAAGACACAATAAGAATTATGCTATCAAAAACTTTTTTGGTCCTTTGGCTTTATTTTCTTCGCAGCATGTTATACAAAATTTCCAAAAACAAAAAAGTTTGTAGCTTAGTGAAAATTTGACTGCGTATTTTCTGAACTTTCAAGGTTATCTAAGTTTTTAACATGCTTAAAAATGTTTTAATTAACAATACTATACACGGATAGAAGCACCTAAGTGTGTGTTTTATAACAAAAAAAAGTTGATGTGGATATCTCCATTCGTTTTTGAGATATGGTATTAGATGTTCAAAAAAACATGATTAAAAAAAAAAACAAAATTTCACACCTTTTTAAAAACAACAATGTCCGTGACCACTAAAAAATGTCTTATTTCATGATTTATAATGAACATCGACCTACTTAACGAAATGGTATATGTCTCAGTTTGTTTTAAGATTAAAAAAAAAAACTCGAGAAGGAAGCGACTTTTCCCCTGTTTTTTACTCCACTACAAGGAAATATGTTTGTGATCAGACACCATAAATAACATTTTTTATTTCATATTTTAGAGTATCGTGTAACTCTGTTTTGGACTTTTTAAGATTCCGTTTAAGCGAAGCTTGAGGTTCCACATTTTCTTTGTCGTTTTTAGCTATCTTCTTTTCATCGATTTTTAAAGCCTCACCCACTGCCTTTGAACATTTTATTGACAATAAGGGTCCACCATTTTCATTTTCCTTTTGAAAATATTCCAACAAATTCAAAACTGCTGTGATTGCGGATTTAAAAATTTACCAGGATGCATGTTTACTATTTTAACAATAGAACAAGACTAAAATTGCCCTCTTAGGCACTAATTGAAATAAGTGCACTATACCTGCTATACCCGACTTCCGAGAAAATCGACCCGCCTCTGAAATCGCCAGCCGCATTCGACGACGACACGCGTTACGCAAATTGTCGAACAATAGAAATGCCGCACGTTGGTCATAGCTTGACCACAAATATGAAAACTTACGTTACAGATTAGGTTATAAACAATATTTCAATAAAGACAAGGAATGATAGAGTTCGGACGATATTCCTTACACTATATGACCGGGATTCTATCAGCGAACAGACTTTACATTGACATAGTAGAGTGGAAGTATAGTAACGGTAAAGAAAACTGTTTTTTTTTTATTCAGATAGGCTTAGAATATCATGAAACGTCGAAATTTTAGGTTTCAGTAAAAAAAAAATCTCTGTCATTCCGCTCGTCCGCTCGTCCGCCCGCCTGTCCGTCTGTAACTTGTTGTTTGTGCTCACGATTACTCTGGAACGGTTTACGACATTAACTTAGTACACCTATTTATTATAACGAGATCTGGAACTGTACTTTAGCCGGGAAATGAGGATAGCAATAGATGCGTATAATCAGCGTGTGCAACAGATCCCCGAGGGATGAAATTCAAGATAATTTTAACAAATCAACATCGCTCTGTTACATGTGCCGCTTGACACTATTAACAGTTCAATTCATCAGAGATTGGAAATATCACTCGTAATAGTAATAATAATAATTATACCAATCAACTATCCTCTTTTTACGGCTAAGGTATAGATTATATCACCGTAGTATAAACCGTAACTGTATCACGGCCTGAGGTTTTTCTGTATATAGGTAGTTTTAGTGTACATAGTAGTTCTTGGTATTGTAGGAAACAAAAATTTATTGTATTCCGAATTGTGTGTTTTACTGCTGTGTATGTGAAAGCCTTATTTTCCCTATTTGACCCACTGAAATTTACCGTTTCTTCACTGTAGTTACCAGTGACGGATTAAAGTATTTGCCTCTTTTCGCAAACCTAAAATTTCCGCCGATGTTTTTTATGTATATAATATCACCCAGGACTGAGGAGAACGATCCACTTCTTAAAACGTATTATTATTATTGTCAAATCCTAAAAATAATGTAAGGGAAATCGGAAACAAGCAGGCATCTAACAATTAGGTCAAAAGAACTTACCTACGGCACCAGACAACCGATAGCGGCATAATAAATTATGTCCATTCATATGTTAATGTAAACCTCGGATTTAACAAAAAATGTCGGCATATTTGCATTGCGATGTGGCGTGTTTCATGGGTCAATGGCGCCGTCATTTTTTGAGTGTCTGTTAAATCCGAGGTTTACTATACAAGTTACAAAGTTATAAGTGCAAGATGTGCAGCGAATTTTTATTATTCTGATTTTGCCTGGCCGCCCCTAAAAATCTGCCGCTTTATGCACGTGCGTAATTAGTGTATAGGGTAATCCAGCACTGGTGGTTACTCCAGACCTACTGTACCGGCTGTTTTAGGGACGTGGCGTTCCCTCATGTGATATAGGGAACTGGCGCCAGAGCAACCGATCTGTAAATACCGTCGTTGCTAAGGTGCCAAAAGTGACGCTTTCAGGCCTCACCGGAAAGTACGTTGTAATATACCTTGGTTCGTTGGGGTTCTATGATTTAAACTTGACTTGAGTTTTTACCATTTTATTTTTAAAGATACATCATGGTACTTAGGACTACTTGTACCCTCGATGAGAGTTGACTAGTTTCTATAAATTATACTTATTCTAATGCTAACCTAAATTACTTGTTGTGCTTACCTAGTATTTACATATATACAAATAATAATAACTAATACATAATATTGGGAGCTGTACTGGACTTGACCTAGTAAACAATTTAAACAATTAATTTCACTAATTGTTTTCATTTCATCATCCAGCACACCTCCCCCGCGAATGTCAAAATAATAGTTTTTCCTAAAAGCTAATTATTTTGTTTCCCTATCATAATATAATTCTACCCTATTCTATAACTACTTTTATTCGTGTCTCTACTTAAGTTTGTTCCCTGTTATTTTCTTTTTGACTTCACTATATTATTTTTTGCATCATTACACGCGACTTGTAACCTACTAGACGTTCCAAAAACAAGTTCGTGTGGCGTGTCTCAGTATGTACTGTTTTATTGTATCTTGTACAGTCCCTACAATGTTTTACAAATTTTTCTACGTCTGTCTTTAGTCCTGACCAAAAATAACGTCTCTTAATGTTGTTATACATGCGGTTCATACCAGCATGTCCCCCTGTTGGTAAAATATGATAGTCGTTTAGTATTAATTGTCTTACTTCTTTATTTGTTATATTTCGTGCGTTTTTTACAACACATATTTTTATGTTTGCTTTCCGCAACTCATCTCTTAATTTTACAAGTTCATTTAATAATTCTATAACTGCGCAGTTATCATTTTTAATTATACATAATTCCGCAATTTTATACTTCATGCATACATCTTTCAGATCTCTCAACGACGCACCTAATGCAGACGCTGATCGAGGATTCTGTTTTAAATAAATTACTTGTACATTTATGTCATATAACAAATTGCTAAGTTCATAGCAGCTATCATTACGGCAATTTTTCCAAACTTTACTAAACTCTCCTTCATTTACTAGTTTCAACTCTACTGTTTGTACTGGTCGTTTCAACAATTCTACAACTCCAGGGTGATCAAGCCTTTCGTCAACAGAATTTGTTTTACTCTCTATTGTAGAAGTTGTAGGGGATATTTTCGCTTGCGCTCGCGTTGTGACAAACATGGTATTATTTATTTTAGAATTCATGTTCTTTAGCTCCTCTGAATCAATTTGGATTCGAGATAAATCATCAGCTGTGACATTGTCAGAGCCTTTAATATAGTTTATAGTAAAGTCATACTCCTCTAAAATTAGTTTAAACTTAGTTAATCTACTTAATTTAATCTACTTAATATACCCAATAAATATATTAACGGTCTATGGTCTGTATAAATGTGGAACTATCTCAGTATCAGGTGATACCCCTGCATTATTTCCAAAAATGATTAGATCATCCAAATAGACAAAACATGATTCATAATTTAAACCTGCCATTGCAATTGTCAATACTCGTGAAAATGTAATGTAATATTTCTTTAATCCATAATGAGAATAAAATCTTTCATAATCAATCGTTGCTGAATATTTAACAAAAAAAAATCAGAGCCTACTATACCATGCATTCCACTTCCAAACTTATCAACTATCAAAAATTCATTATTTATTTGTTCCATATTTAATTAAAAAAAAAAAGAATGTTCTCTCCGCCTGTGGATACTGTGAAGCCAACGATTTCATTAATTTTCTCTCTTTTTCTCCGTATCAATTAAGTTATGTTTTACATAGTTTGCAAAAATAATGCTTATAGATGCACCTGTATCTAGCAAGAAAGTTAATTCGTTTACTCCATATTCCATTTTCACAAAATTTATACCATTCATACTTAAATTTACTGCTTCATTTTCGACATTATTCCGTTTGGGCTCGAAAACCAATCACTCGAATTATCCGAACCACACAATTGTTCATTACTTTTTACTATTTTCACTTTCTAAGAACGTGTCATTTTCTGCATAATTCGCTTGTTGCATACCATGACCTGGGTTACTCATAACTCGTTTATTTACATTACCACGCACTTGACCTCTAAAATGATTATAAGAATTTTGCTGTGTTTGGCTGTTTCCTTGTGTATATTGTCTATAGTTTACGCCGTAATTATATTTACGTGAAGTATTTCTTCCTCGGAAATTATTATTACGAAAATTATTATTGAATTTTTGCAGTTTGCAGTCGGGTCATAAATCTTTTCGAGTCGTTTTGCGTTTTGGGAAAGTCTAGTTTTTGGCACATAATTAATAAGCAAGTTCTTATGGTTGTCATTTCAAGTTCAGAATAAAATTCAATTGAGTCGATTAACTGTTTCGTTTCAAATTTTTCCGCCATACTATTTACTTTGTCTAAGTTAAATTTTAATCTATCTATTAATATACTATGACTCTATGTTTAACTTATCTACTACACTCATTTATATAATCCTAGACTAAACTAACCTTGTCTTTAAATAATATTATAATACATTGAAATATATATATATATATATATATATATATATATATATATATATATATATATATATATCTCCTTAATTTTATCCCTATTTTGCTTGTCCTTTCAGCTGTGTGTATACCATATTTTTACTGTTTTTCCATAATATCCACTAATAATAATTTATTGCTTTACTTTCTATTGGACCTTTGGAATTATTGTCTTCTTTTATGTCCACCTAAAAGCTAAAAGAGAAAAACAAGTTCTTCGATCTTCTTTTAAGCCGATTTTTGTACAATTTCCATCTCCATTTCCATTTTTCCATATTAAAATTCCCCTTTTTCTATTATATATTTTTTCTTCAATCAATTTTTCAATTTATTTGGCCTCACAGGACTGGCAGGATCGCCATGTAATATACCTTGGTTCGTTGGGGTTCTATGATTTAAACTTGACTTGAGTTTTTACCATTTTATTTTTAAAGATACATTATGGTACTTAGGACTACTTGTACCCTCGATGAGAGTTGACTAGTTTCTATAAATTATACTTATTCTAATGCTAACCTAAATTACTTGTTGTGCTTACCTAGTATTTACATATATACAAATAATAATAACTAATACATAATATTGGGAGCTGTACTGGACTTGACCTAGTAAACAATTTAAACAATTAATTTCACTAATTGGTTTCATTTCATCATCCAGCACAACGTCAAGAAAATAAATTTGTCCATAACACTAGAAAAACAGACTTCATTATAGATAGTAAAAATAACTACTGAATAAACCTACAATTGTGTTTACAGATTTTACGTAATATTTAGTATCCCTACACCTTCCAAAAATCAAACAAGGTCAATTCAACCACTCATTACTCCCCAAGTAGCACAAGTAGTTGTATTTTGGTCATCATTATGTTACAGTAGCTAAAAATGATGGCTATTTGGTTATAGTGGCGATTATTAAAACTAAATTATTACGTTCTGGTGACGAAAATGAGGAATCATATCTTGGTCATCAAAACGCAACTAGAGCCAAATGGCCATAACCCATAAATCATGCTCAACTCATTTGGATCTCTTTTTGATTTTTGTGGCTGCATTATTACCTACTAGTTATGAAATGGCTCTTATGGCGAAACCTACTTCACCGTGACTAAATCATGACTTTTAGGCCTAAAATAAAACCAGAACACTGTTATGGTCATCTTTTGGCTTTAAGCAGGTGTTGTTAGATAAAATGGAGGTAAATCATCCTTATAGTTTGTTCATCTTTAAAATTATATGAACATCATATTTGCATATACAGGGTGGACCATTAATAATAGGCCATAGTTCAAGGGTAGATTCTTTGAACCAAAATATGAGGATATAACCAAACATGCTTTAGTAAATTGTTGCCGTGGAAAAAGATACAGGGTGTCACAATTGTAATTTCTTTCTCTTTTTTTTTGCAATGTCTTAACTACCTCTTGACCGATCTTCTCCCAATTTGGTAATCAAATATTTTTTAAGCTAAGAAACAATAATTTATGTATTACATCACGCTAACCCGTAGAGGGCGCCTCATGAGCTATACCTGATAACGAATATTTTTTAGCTTGCGTACAATTTCATTAGTTGACATTTTGACAGAACTAAGACGTCACCAAAGCACACTTTTCAATAAATACAATTTTTCCTTGGATTTGTTTCAAAGAATTTTTGAAATCTATGTGGCAGTTTTCTCGAAAACGGTTGGTATTATCAAATTCTATCATGTATAACTTTTTTACGTAGAAATGACTCCTGCATGAGATTTTCTAGTTAAAAGTGCCACTACGTATCGTAAAAAAAAGACAAAAAGTATTCATCATCAGGTATAGCTCATGAGGCGCTCTCCACGGGCTAGGGTAATGTAACACATAAATTATTGTTTCTAAGCCTAAAAAGTATTTCCTTACCAAATTGGGAGAAGATCGGACAAGAGGTAGTTGATATATTGCAAAAAAAAAAATACAATTTTGACACCCTGTATCTTTTTCCACAGAAACAATTTACTAAAGCATGTTTGGTTATATCCTCATATTTTGGTTCAAAGAATCTACCCTTGAACTATGGCCTATTATTAATGGTCCACCCGGTATGGTCAATCAAGGGGGTTAAATTTTATCAACGCACGAATTTTTTCTGTAAACTTATATAAAATGCTCATAAAAACAAAGGGGCCTCTAGAAATCTCTAAATTTTAGGTATAATTAAATTAATTTGAAAGATATACATATAAACATTTTGTAATTTCAAGAAGCACAATCGATGGTAAGGTTATTAAGACTTATTAAAATATTTAATTAGTAAATCAAAACGTTATTTTATAGGTATAATTAATAAAGTATTGAAAATGAACGTAATGGCCGTCGTTCAGGTTCTTCTTGATTGATAAAAAACATTTGTCATATGCTTTCGCTAATGCTAGAAATAAGCCAGACTATGACTAAAAGATCTAATAAACTTTTTTCACCAAGTGGCAAATTTAGCCGATCATATTGACCAAACTATTACCAGAAAATTGGTTGAAGTAGTTAGCGAGTTTTCGCACCAAAATACGGCTAAACTATGAAAGACATAACCTCTTTTTTTTACGTTTCTTTTGACTGCCTTTGCGTGCAACAGATTACTTTGTATTTTAACCTTTGTTTCTCCAACGTTTTTACAGTTCCTTTCTCCAACCAAATTAAAATTTGTTACTAAAGTTTCTGAAAATGTATTGCGTGGACGAAACCATCGAGGAGCAAAGCCTTAGTGCAGTTCTTTCAAGTTGGGTAGATAGTAAATAGCCAACCGTGTACAATAAAAAGGAATAATAGCAAAATGTTAATGATGGCTAGAGCCACAGAAAATGTAATATCAGTATTCTTGGACACTAATGCAGAAGATAGGTTGACACTTTTACTTTAATAATCTAAATATACCTATATTAATGCATAAGCTTCTGTAGACACAAACGTCAACGAAAACACCCCCTGAAAAGTGGTATGCCGCTATATAACTACCTACTCTTTGAACTTACTTTTAGGCGACATTCCTTTTTCAACAATATGTGGAACTCTGCCTGTATTTCTTTTACATGTCATTCTTATTTTTCTGTTAAAACTTATTTGCGTATTATAAAGTTTTCAACATTATTAATACTTGTTTTTAGGTTATATTTGTATCTTGACGTTTGGCCTCAATTTAGATTTTAATGTGTACAAAATTACTTCTAAAATAGTCATTTAATAAGGATACTTTTTCATTATTTTTTCAATCATGATTCGGTAATAACAGCTAAGAAAACCGCCGGAATAAAACCAAACTAATGTAGTCATGTTTAGGCTAATTTCTTAGTAATAGTTTGGATATCAACACTAATATTAATAACAAAAACCGTGTCAACATATTCTAGCCATTTTTATAGCTAGAATGGCAGTATTAGGACTTAACATTGTTGCTATTTAATTACTTGCGCATATATGACTAGTATATAGCTAAAAAGAGATCATCATGACTATTTCGTTTTTAAATTTTCGCTAAACTATGACTAAAGTAAGATGACCAAAATATACCTAATCAAAAGCCGTTGGACGTTTTAGTGGCTGCATTTTGATTATCTCAGCTGAATAGCATATTGGTGCTACTTGGGTCACCAATGGATTTTTCGATTATCTGATTATTTCAGTAATTTCAATAAATTGCATAATGAATTTCTCCTCCTAGCACACATTAATCGGAACACTAAGACGCATCTCGTTTGAATTTCTCTGTAAAAAAGTAACATATTTTCCATGCTCAGAAATTAAACAAATATGTGAGGTTAATTATAAATTCTATTACCCCATTTGCATATTATTAATCACGACATGTACGGCAGTGCCTCCTAAGTATATGCCATATTTCAAACGTACAGTTGTATTATATTATGTAATTAGATACAAGATGAAACTCATACATTAGGTGGTTGTGGCTTGTTGGGTAGGTTGTTTAGGGTTTACATGTGTATACAAATAGAGGGCAGGAAGTTATTCTTAGTCAACTGACACGTCATAGTGCATGTAGGAAACGGATAACGGAGTTATGGCTGAATGACGGATACCACAGCCACATTACAACGACAAAGCCGAAAGCTACGGACGTGCCGTAAATCAACTTAAAATGCACTCACACTGCAGCGGTACAGTTTATTATGCAAATTTTAACGTATGCATTTTTAACTCTCATTCACCGTCTCGTGCCAGATGAGAATTTCGTTAAAGGGAAATATATATCAAGTTATATTATTTATGTATTATAAAATAGAAGGCATAAGAATTGTGTGAGACGTTTCTATAGTTTTTAATCACAGTTAACTAGCATCGACAGTATGTCGTGAATGTTATCATGCGGTAAAAGCATATCAGATTTTCTTCCTAGCAATAGCAAGTTCATTCCAAATATTATTATCAACCACCGACATATTTTTTTCATTATCTTTTTTTAGGATGACCACCCTGTATATATTTTTTCATGTTTTCCTTCTTTGACAATTGTGTCAGCTGCATACGAAATACTATCGTCCTCTATCACATTTTATTTTTTTAGGGTGACCGCCCTGTATATTTTTTTCATATTTTGCTTCCTTGACAAGTGTATTAATTGCATGCGAAATATTATCGTCCTCCGTAACATTTAAAAAATTTCTTAGGGTGACCACCCTGTAAATTTCTTTTAATTTTTCTTTCTTTGACAGTTGTGTTAACTGAATGTGAAAGTCGCGAAAATCTCGAAGTCGGCGACATCTACATTCTGACAGTATAACATGTCCAAGAGTGAACAACAAATCCATTTACTATTGACATTTAATAAAGGTTAACTTTATATCTGAAACTGTCAAAACAAATATCAGAAAATTCACTTGATAACGTTATATTAGTCAATTTTTCATACTCGTCCGTTTTTCTTAATACTTTGGGAACTTATAAACACTACCAAACACAAATTTTACTATATTAAACTGTTTATCTAACGTCACAAATGCCTATTATATGTCAAAATTTTGTTGTTCACTCCTTATAATGTGACATTTAGAGCGCCACCTATTGGTGGGTGATTTGTGTAAATATTATCGTCCTCCGTCACATTAAAAAAAAATAAAAAATAAGGGTGACCACCATATTTGTTTTCATATTTTTCTTCTTTGACAGTTGTGTCAATTGCATGCAAAAAATTATCGTCCGTCACGTTTTTATATTTTTGTTTCATGTTTTTCTTTGACAGTTATGATAACTGCATATGAAATACTATCGTCCTCCGTCGCTTTTTTTTTTTTAATTTTTACTGTGACCATATAGTCCTTCCCCTGACAAGGATTTCATTGACCCATGGAATGTACGGACTTTGACTTCAGAATCTTAATTTGGGACATATGTAGGTCAGGAATCCATGACATCCGGAAAGTGGGAGGAAGTCCTCCATATTGGTTTTTATGCCAAACCGGATGTGCACTCTATTTCCGCAACCGCTGATCCAATTTTAATTTTCTTTTTCAGTTCAACTACAAATTTTACGCTGAAAGATAAAAGTTTTTATGAATTTTTTCGTATCTTTTAAGATAACGGAGTTAAAACTAATATAAAAAGAAGTAAAAATTCACAATTAAAATTGTTTTTAATCACAACCGTCCACCTTTTCTCATTCTATATATTTTTAAATATTTGTTTAATACAAGTTGTAGTCCCACATTTTAGCTACAAAATCTCGTTTTGTCCATCCGATTACCTCTAAAAATAAGAGAGATACAGCTATTTTCGTCAAATGGCGTGTGCTACTAATATACAATTTAAATGTATTGAGCCTTCACTTTAACCGTGAATATTTCAGAAGTGAAGTAGCGGATTTTTTAAAAATTACGTTTCCACTGTGTGCCTATTGCAAACCAGTCTTTGAAACTTAAATAACTTACGTTGATGAAGTTATATTGAAAAATGTCCCATTTTCGCCTATTATAACTGATGACACATTTTTGTAAATAACAACGAAGGATTTGGACAAAAAATAATAATAAAATTACCACATATAAAAAGGATATTCCTTCATACCACGACAAAATTTTACATCAAAATAATTAGTGAATTTCGAAAAATGGCCGTCTAAAATTTAATTTTACGAAAGTCCCGTGTTAAAAATGGGTACATTTAGTGGTAAAAATTAAATAATTTTCATAATGTTTAAACTCAAGTTATTCAAATTCAGTGAGTAGTTTTCAAAAGACATAAAATGAACACATCTTATTTTCAGTTTTTTCCGCCGCTTCAATTTTGAAATATTCGCGATTAAAGTTAGAGATCAATACATTTAATACTTTAATACGTATATTAGTTCAATTAGTTGTAATAAATGTATAGGAGAAATGATTTTATACATTAAATTTGGGTTTTTATTGTTACACTCGAACTTAATCCTGATTAAAATATAAATATTTTAAACAAAAACAAATCCGAGGGCTAGCGACTAGCCGATCCCGTGGGAGAGCTGGGTTCGTGGGTTCCTATTCTTTTATAATAATTATATTTTGTTTTATATTTTTAAATGAGGCCAAAGATTAAACCCACAATACTCACAGTATCAAAAATTAAACCGATTTACCTTCCGACCAAAGAAGAAGCGTAACTAAAAGATTTTACCAAGGGCGCCATCCACAGAAAAAAAATTAACTGACTTAAATGGTCGAAAAGTAGATCGTTGTGGAATAACCTGAGAATAACTTAGGACAGCCACAAACAAGAAAATTGAAAAGAGCAAGTTTAAGGTAAAATTATATTATTCATTATACTCTAGCAATATTGGTAAAAAAATGACAAAATTAATAGGTGTCAGGCATATGACCTATAATATTATGAAAAGAAAAGATACTATATGTAAATCGTCATATAAAAATTATTAACCACCCATAAAATTAAATAAATAATATACGATAATGCAAAATATATAGTGACAAATACATAGTTCGAAAATCAAGTCCATGTATCGGAAAATATAGAATTCATACACAAATCGTAGCACAAATCATATAAAGATACAATGATCTCACCACCTGTATAGCTTATAGCCTGGCGGTATCCCTGAGTTTCTGCCTCTTGTTTCCACACACCACTGGGGTAAGATATGTAGGCTACTGGATGTTAAAGATGTTTGCACTTCCTAAATAACGCCGAAGTTTCGCTATTTTTGATTCTCTAGCTGATCCTGATTTTGAATTTAATGATTGACTGATTGAAACAAAACCAAATGGATGCTGAATCTCATATATGAAGAAATGACTCCCAAAATTTTGTTCAAAATTAAACGAATACAACTGAATTATAGGCTGAATAATCCGTTGGCAAAATATCAACTTAAGTTGATGTAAATGATTCTCAAAAATCAATAAATAAATATATAAATAAATACAGCAGCAAAAATAAATAAAGCAGCAAAAATAAATAAAGCAGCAAAACTTCTACGTTTAAAAAGAAGAGAAAACAATTATTAACACGTGGTTTGGATGTAAGGTTCACTTTGTATGTGAAATTGTAGAGTTAGTTAAATAATATATATATATATATATATATATATATATATATATATATATATATTATATATATATATATATATATATATATATATATATATATATATATATATATATATACATGGCTTAGTGCCGTTAATTATTAATCTAAGAAATATATAAACAAATATAAATACCTTTACTCATGTGGATACACTTAGTTAAACGCGATAGAACAAATTTGACAACTTTTATGTCCAATTACTTATCACTTTGAAGTACCGGTTTGCTGCTACCGAAATTGAAAAATGATTTAATTTGCATTTATAAATGAAGAAAGGAAGCTAGGTTTACCCCTACCCGGCAGCAATCTACTCAATGGGCATGTTCGTAATTACAATTCCTATATTTAAATTACTATAACATATGCAACTAACTATACCTTACGCCTAATTCAGTATAATCTATTTTCTAATATAAATATGTAAATATTAATTAAGTCTTCCAATGTGTGATGGAAACATGGTGACAGAAACTGTAACATAAATAAATGTTTCTAAATAAATATACAAAATTAACAAATAGTTATTATAAACCAAACAACAGTTTGTATAAAATATATATATTCAATGGTTGATATACGTACAGGGTCCACCAATATAAAGTGTCTTCACAGACTGTATGAAAAATGTATTTTTAACATAGTGGAACGCTACATTATGTTATAAAACAAAATAAAATCTTTGCAGTAATTGTAAATTGAAATTTAATTATTTGTTTTTACACAAATTAAAATTATTGCAATTGCAGAATTTTGAAGAAAGCATTTCATTTTTCTTACAAGTGCAACATTTTTTCTCGCATTTTGTTTTGCAAGAGCACATCAAAAAAAAATTCTCCAGAATGCAACGTAAATTACAAATTGGTTTTAAAAATTCGTTATCTGCTTCTAGTTCAAAACCGTATTTAGTGACATCTAATGGATCATAGTTAATTCCGCTATCACAATTAAAATACAAATCATCACAATAGACATCACAAAAGAGCATACTCTTTTAATATGATCGGCACAAGTGAATGAGGTAGGTGGTAAATTCTCTGGAACAAAATTTTTGCAGTTATAATAAAACCAAGCTCTCAGTTCATCAAACGTTTTACAAGATGACCCAGGCTTTATCGTTAACACAAGAAATTCTTCAGCCTGTACCGTGCAAGATTCTATAGGACCTAAACCGAATTTTTTGAGAAACTTTTATATGAAGGAATCTTTTTATATGTGGTAATTTTATTTTTTGTCCAAATCCTTCGTTGTTATTTTCAAAAATGTGTCATCATGTCTTCAGTTATAATAGGCGAAAATGGGACATTTTTCAATATAACTTCATCAACTTAAGTTATTCAAATTTCAAAGACTGGTTTGCAATAGGCACACGATGGAAACGTAATTTTAAAAAAAATCCAAACAAATATTTAAAGAAATATAGAATGAGAAAAGGTGGACGGTTGGGATTAAAAAAAATTTAATTGTGAATGTTTACTTCTTTTTATATTGGTTTTAACTCCGTTATTTTAAAAGATACGAAAAAATTCATAAGAGCTTTTATCTTTCAGCGTAAAATTTGTAGTTGAACTAAAAAAAGATTAAAATCGGATCAGCTGTTGAGGAGAAAGAGTGCACATCCGGTTTGGTATAAAAACCAATAAGGCGGACTTCCTACCACTTTCCGGAATGTCCACCTCATGGATTTCTGACCTACATAATATGTCCCAAATTAAGATTCTGAATTCAAAGTCCCTACATTCCATGAGTCAATGAAATCCTTGTCAGGGGAAGGACTAATATATGTTTTTTAATATTTTTTTCCTTAACAGTTGTGTTAATTGCATTCAAAAAACTATCGTCCTCCGTCACGTTAATTTTTTTATAGTATATTTTTTTTTCATATTTTTCTTCCTTGACAATTGTGTTAACTACATATCAAATATTATTGTCTTCTGTCATATTTTTTTCCTGAATTATACTTTTTACGAAGTCTATTCTGTATGGTATTCAACGGAAGTGTATCCCAGTGCTTCGCTATCAACCAAATATTATTCTTCTGCGTCAAGTGGTTTTGTAGATACAGCACCAATAGACAGACAGACTGAAGGAATTAAATGGCTATAATTTTCGTAATCTACATACTGTGAAACATGAAAATCCGGACAAATCTCGGAGGGTAATTTTTTCACCGTTAAAATACTTGCCAATATTGACAAGATATCGAAAAATTTTATTAAGAAAATGTGCTTAGAAGCTTACGAGGACCCCATATATTAATTTGAACCCGATCTGAGAAAAATAAAAAAATACAAACTTTAAGAATAATATTTATAACGTCAATTTTCTATAAAATCTCTGTATAGATTATTACTTCACAGTGTTTCTTTTATATACTGACAAAGTATTAGTTCTTTTACGTGTGTAATTTTTAAAGCCTATAATAGCAAAATATATTCCAACTTCTTGTGGGTTATTAAAATGTATTTTACGTCAATTTTAATTACAATGCGTTTTTAAGATTAGTGTAATTTAAGACATTGAGTTTTATCAACCCTTTCAAATGATTCATTAAAATGCAGATTACTAAGGTGATTCGCACGCAAACATTTAGTAATATAATGGATTTTAAAGAGGGGATTATCAGATTATTATCAATTACTTGATGATAAAACTGCCAGAATAAATGCAAAAAAGGGAAGACTTACTGATTATTACACGTTTATCAAAATTATTCAATTTTACTTCCACCTCCAGTGAAAGTATAGTAACGACAAAAAAATTTTAAAAATTTTAATTGTCCAAATAAGCTTAGAATGTCATGAAATGTCGAAATTTTAAGTTTGAGCAAAACAAAATATTATGTCTGTCTGTCGGTTTGTCTGTAACTTTTTTTGTGCGCGCGATTACTTTGGAACAGTTTAAGATATTGACGTGAAATCTGGTATACGAGATTTTAACGAGATCTGGAACTTATATTATATTTTCATCTTATTCCGTTAAAGGGTTGGTGGGTAAATAGGGGTAAATGGGTCAATGGGGGTAAATAGGTAAATCAAGCAGACAAGAGTCCATAAAATTAGTATTTAGTATATACAAGAGAAGCTAATGTCTCAAAAAAATTTGGAATTAGCCACTCCCATTACTACCCCCTATTATAAAAGGGGGTGAAAAAATTGTAATTTGTGTACAAGAACCAAATGCCTCAAAAATTTTTTTTTTACTTCATCCATCCCCACTAACAGCCCCCTATCGCTACCCCCACCCCACTACCGATGTGGGATATCGTTTTATGGCTTTTTGGGATAGACTATTTCAAATATTATATTATTAAATTTCCATAAACCATTATTTCCACATACAAAATTTTTTCGTTGTGAAAGGCTAGGGTAGCAAATCTGGTGATTCCTTGGGCAGCGGTTTTATTGTTGGTATATGTTTACATTTAAATCAATGAAATGAATAAATCAACTGATGAGGAGACAATCTGCTGTCACTTATATTCTCAACAAAGCGTTTTTGATATTGTTATTGTAGATCTATCTAACTTATACATTATATGTACAATGCTACTCAGTGGCGGTTGGTGAAACTTCAATTTTTTTTCTCGTCTGTGGCGCATGGGGCCCATACGAAATATGGGAAATAACATCTAGAGAAGCACTTCTCTAATGACCCTTAAAAAATTTTGAAAAAGCAGCTTGCGAAAAAATTTTTGAAAATTCGTTAGCCTCCCCTGTTTATTTTTATTTTTTTTTTGTCATATGCATTTGACTTTTCATAAAAATATAACAGATTTTGGAGTTTATGAAAATATTTTCATTACTAACTGAGATACAACGAATTGAAATATTGTAATTTGTTAAATTGTAAATTACAAAATTTCAGTTAGTAATGAAAATATTTTCACAACTTATTTAATTATTCTATTTTATAGAACTTTTACCAAGTAAGGAATTTGCATTTGCATTTAATTATTGTTATAATTATTCCTGTATATTAAATCTTCCTAATCCAATTTTTATTATTCTGTTCAGGTAAATCATTAATAAATATTGTAGAGGTATTTGCTAGGATATTTTTCAGTTTATTCTAAGCTGACGAAGCATAGATGCCGAAACACGTCTATGTGAATGTTTTAAAGTTTGTTGTAACTGTTATTTTGGTAAGTGCTTTTGTTTTACTTATTTTTGATTCCATTGAACAGAATAGTTTAAATTAAAGAAATAACATTATTGTGACACTAATACTGTACATAATGTGCATGTTACCTTTCTTTAATAGAATAGAATATAAATCTTATCTGCGATAAGATTTATGTAAAAGTTAAAATAATTACTAGTACTTTCTGGTAACTTGTTTAATTATTCCATTCAAAATTCGATGAAATATCAGGTATTTATGAAACTGTTAATGCTTTTGTGAAGAATATAACAAGGTAATATATCACTGATGAAAAGTTTCGTTTCCTGATTTAGAAAAATAAACACAGATAATAAAAAAGAGCAAAAAGAAGAGAAGAGAACACTAGGAAAGAAAAATATGTAAGTTTTAGTACTGACAAGTTATAGAATAAGTACAGAATTTCGGCTACAGCGGCTGCCGCAATATGGTACATTATTATCTCTTATTTGAAATACATCGGATGTTTGCGAATTATGGTTCAGTTTAAACAGAACAGAGTCCACTAATGGTTAAATGCCGTTGCAGTGCACGTAGAGTCATTTTAGAAAGGTGCACCTTGAAGAACTGGAGATGAGGCAGAGATACCTGAGTTTCTTTAATGTGACCGACTCCTGCGCGTCGCTGACGCCGCGTTGGAGGAGGCCTCATCTCAACAGTATAATTCAAGTTTTTGTTATGTCTATTGAGTTTGCTATTTCTCACCCAGACAGGATATTTACGATGTGAATAATTATAATACTTTTCAATCTAAGAGCCTGTTGTCCACGTCATTATCATTTAATAATAATAATAATAATAATAAAGCATTTATTATTTACCCAAATTCACAAAATTAACAAAAATAAATTTACATTTACACTAGTGGTAAATAAAAGGCGAGTAGTTCAGTTTACTGTCGAAGCCAGTAAACTGTTCTTCCACTACCGCCTATAAAAACATCAGAAGTAGAAAAATATAAGTACATGTAATGTGGCTTTATATTCATACCTAGACAAAATATAATACATAAGAAAATTAAAAAAGAAATACATCAAAGCAGAGCGAAAAAGAGGCGGACTAGAGCAGAAGGAGAGAAAAGGCTAGGAAATGAGAGGAGAAAAAAAAAATTAAAATAAAGGAAGGAACAAAGAAATAAAAAAAAGATAGAGAAGTTACAGGAAAAGGTAAGATTACACTTTACTGATTTCGCATTAAATATTTTTTAAATGTTTTTTTTAAAACTTGCACATGAAAGGGTGAGTCCATTAAAGGGTAGCTTATTTATACAGGCAGCAATGTTATAAGAGAATGACCTTTTGAATATTTCCTTACGGTGTTGTGGTATGGTGAGAATATCTCTTCGTCTAATATTAATGTTATGAATATCATTTCTAAAAGAGAGCTTGTTGAGGAGGTAAGGTGGTGATCTAAACTTTAAAATTTTATGAAAAAAACAAGCCATATGAAGTTTGCGGCGATTGTACATATTCAGCCATCCTGCAGTTTTTAATTTGTTAGATATTCTTTGACGGCGTTGAATTCCAA
Organism: Rutpela maculata; assembly: GCA_936432065.2. Classification (NCBI taxonomy): domain Eukaryota; kingdom Metazoa; phylum Arthropoda; class Insecta; order Coleoptera; family Cerambycidae; genus Rutpela; species Rutpela maculata. The sequence continues at coordinate 80,389,675 of OW386286.2, read as the reverse complement.
AAATTAAACGAAGACAAGAATTTTGTACTTTTTGTATACGCCGGGTCTCGATGCTGTCAGTACAAGGGCCATAAACCACATCACAATGATTAAAATGGGACAAAACTAGAGAATCACACAACATTTTTTTTACTTCCATGCTTAAAAAACGTCTCTGAGTATATATCATTTTTAGAGCAGCATATGCTGTTCTTAATTTACTCGTAATATGCTGTTTAAATCTTAATTTATAATCAATAATAAGACCAAGACTTTTCGAGCTGTTATTAAAGGCGATTGTATCATTTCCGATCTGCATATTCATTTCTCTCGACACAAATTCACGTGCATTGTCATTGCAAAATATTATAGCAGATGATTTACTAGGGTTAATTTTAAGTAGATGGTCAGTAGAGACTGACACCAAATTCTTTATATCGTTGTTAATTAAATTCCTATATTCCTGTAGATCTTCAACATGAAATGAACAATAAATCTGTGTATCATCAGCATATAAATGATAATTGCAGTACTGCAAGGAATTGTGAAAATTTGATGTAAAAATTGTAAACAATAACGGTCCAAGTATACTTCCTTGCGGGACACCTGAAACTACCGTCAGTGGTTGTGAAATATTATTATTAAGTACTGTTTGTTGAATTCTATCCGACAAGAATGACAAAATTATATTGGAGGAATTTCGTTTAAAGCCACAGAAGTGTAAAATTGAAAAAAGCAATTGGTGATTTATCATATCAAAAGCTTTCGTATAATCTAATAATACTAATACACTGATTTTATTATTATCGGTAGCTCCAATGATGTCATCAGTTACGTCAGCAAGGGCCGTAACACAACTGAAACCAGATCTAAATCCGGACTGTTTTAATGGTAGAATATTATTGAGATTCACAAATTCTCTAATTTGCAATTCTAAGATTTTTTCAAAAATTTTTGATAAGACAGGTAAAACACTAATGGATCTCAGGTGGCTCAATTGGCTAGGTTGATTGATTTTAGGTAGAGGAAATATTAAAGCTATTTTCCAAGCTTTAGGAAAGTAGTGTGTATTTATACACTCATTATATATGTGTTAAGAATGGAACTATATAAGGACAGCATAAATGTATTAAAGTTATATTTAATTTATCATATCCATAAGCTTTGGATTTTATATTTTGAATGATTTTAATTACGTCCAAATTTATTATTACTATTTTGAAAAATAAAAAATTACTTCCACCCACACTTTCTCGCTGTAAATTACACAAAACCGACAGCTCCTCCATCAATATTTATTCATTTTTCAGTCGTATCATAACAAATATTATTTTCGCATACATTGTTCGAAGGCGAAAGGTTTGAGAATTGTAATACTAAAACGTTAAGTTCTTACGACAACAAATGATGGATCTAGGGAACATGAAAAATGCGAAAATACTGTTTTTCGTAAAAAGTTGGATCAGATTCTCGGGACTCGGTGGTGTGACCCAATTTTTCCTATTTAAAATCTTTTATTGGTATATTTTAAATAATTATTAGCAAATCATTTCATTTCAAGTGATATTTCATTGCAGTATCATATATTTATTTACAGGGTTACAGATGCGGGAGCCACGTAAAACGCCACAGCACCAGCGGCCAGATGTTGCTAACTCTTCAAGATTTATATTTGCGATAGATAAAGCGATTTTGCTAAAGTTATACCGCGTTTGTTTAGTTGTATTGTAGCCTTTAATTCATTTTTAACTATAGTTTTTGTTTTGTGTTTTGTCTATTTTCAGAGAATATCAACTAAAAATCCTGTTCTAGAAAAGCCAGTCGATAAACACAATGTTATTACACAATGTACTTGATTTTTAAGTGAAGTAACATCAGCGACCACAGCACACAATTTTACGACAATTTTACTCATATCCACAAACTACTACAAGAACGACTATACGAAATATACGAAACTCACAAACAAGACTGACAAAACTATAACTATAACCTGCAATCATACAAAGAAAATCAACCCTAAAATTCACAATACGAAACTCACATTCCCTTAATCCTATAGTCGTTCTTGTAGTAGTTTGTGGATGAGTAAAATTGTCATAAAATTGTGTGCTGTTTTGCGTAAGGAATATTTGTTATCATTTCGTTATCGTTTACATTTACGTTATCATTTACCTCGTGAGCCTATCTAAATCTTCTGCTATTAAATATCATAGTCAATTTGTTAATACACGCAGCAATTTGTTCTGTGTTTGCTGTAACCGCTTGCATTGCGTGTCTGATATAAAATTCCAGGCCCTATGCAAGCATAGATAAACATTGGACAAATTTTTTTTTTATTATGGAGTTAATCTAAGCGTGCTTGTCTCTGGACTACGCTGTCATACCCGATTACTGTATGCTCTACGTTTCTTGTCTCAAAATGTGTAGCGCCTATCCGCGAAAGGTCACTTTAGGCCTTCAGGGACTAAAGCAGGTTGTATTATTCGTGGTGTTATTATTTAGAGGGTGTCCCTTTCCCCACTTACCGTCTGGTTTTCCCTAAATCATTAATTGTCCTATATTGTCCTCTCCTCTGTTGATGTGGCAAAGAAATGCCACATCAACAGAATCAGTTTGAGGTATATCTTGGAGCTGCTATGAGGTAGGCTACTTAAGGAATTTATGACAAACGTCACTAGGTCCACATCTTAAAAGCATCAGTATGTCTGACCGCCTCACTAATAGTTCATGTAGACTTACATAGCCTACATAGACTATTAGTGTTCCCTACATGAGAATGGTTATTTCAAATTCCTCCCATAGCCGTGGAGCCATATCAAATTCCTTTCATTGTTTATTAGCACGATCACGTGAAGTTATGTATAAAAATGGCTGACATGAAGAAAAACCTTTCTCGGGAATATTGTTTTCCAGATCTTCTATACCAACTGTTTCCAATAGCTTGGGTTGCAGCAAACACCACTGATGAGTAATACTCTGAAATTGTTATCATAAGGACATCCAGCTCCTCGCCTATCTTGGTAGTCCCTGTTTGGTATAAGACTATTATTTTGTTGTTAAATTAGACTGTAATTTCTAAATATCAAAGATGTGAAATAAATGATAGAAAATCACTAATTTGTTGAAGCGAGAATCCTGGTGGTTGCAATATTATTACCGAGGATTTTAGATAATTAGGAAAAAGAACCGGCAATACTCGTCATCAGAATAAATATCACACGACACTATATTAATTATTAAATTTCTATTTTTAATTTTTATCAAACCTAAAAGAAATTACATTGCATATTATTAATTTTGTATATTACTCTATGTTTATTGTAGATTATTTGGCCCTGGGTTGGCCTTTCTTCATCTCGACCTAAATTTGTGAATTATCACACTATGTAAATACTTTCTAAACTGAAAAATATGACTATCTAACAGCAGTGAATTTTTTGTTTCCTATTTACTTCCCTTATTTACCTAAGGTAAGTATCGTAATCGTGAAAAATCACTCTCCGTGATTTCTTCGGATTTTCACGTTTCAGACAATGTAGGTTATGAAAATTAGCGGTCTGGTCTCTATCTGCTGGCGCGATATATACAAAACTAATTGACGAAGAAGATTAATATTTGGTAGGCAATTGACACTTGTTTCAACGAACAACTGGGATAGAAATAATTAATAAATAAATGTTTACGGAGGACAATAATATTTTTCATGTAGTTAACACAGCTGTCAAAAAAGAAAAATGTGAAAAAGTACAGGGTGGTTATCTTAAAAAACTATTAACTAGGAAACTAGGTTGAAAATAATATATGGAATGTAGTTGACACAATTGCCGAAAAGAAAACTAAGAAAAACAATTGGCGGAAAAAATATGACATATAGTATTTCGCAAGTAGTCAAGGAAGAAAAATATAAAAAATAAGAGGATGGTCATCCTAAAAAATAATTAAGAAACTATGGTGAAAATAATAATTGGAGTATAACTGACACAATTACAGATATAGTGTATACTATATACTTTAAAAAAAATAAGAAGCTAGGGAGGAAAACCCCATATAAATAAAATGGTCCCAGGTATTACAAATCCTTTTAGTGAGAGATAGAGAGAGCAATAAAAGAACAAATATAAGAATTTCAGTTTATTCCTTGTACAATTTTGAGTAATATACAAGAAAATTTATCATACAATTTAGTAATATATTAATATAACAGCCTTACGATAGTATCTAACAATCGTTACTCTGAAGCTAGGGGGAAAATAGTTTAACTTTTAATTATATCAGAGAACAAAAATGTTTATGATTACATACAAAATATAGTACAACTTAACTTTTAAAACACCCGAAATCCAGCAGCAGTTGATCACAAGGGGCTCCGATTACTGATAGGTTAAGACCATTGCCTGGAATCTCCTGCGTTGAATGCAATATAAAACTTCCAAATAATCTCCAGCTCAAAATTACCAAAATTACAGGTCCTGGTCGTAGGTAACTCTCCGTTACAGTTATGTTGTATCGCAAGATATTATTTCATAATTTTAAACTCGTAACCATATGATCCAAGTCCCAAAATATTTCCAAAATTACACAAAATGACCCAAAGAGGTATATGATAACGGCTGATGGTTGTTCTACTCCGTATCCCAAAAAACGTCTACAATAAATTACCAAAAATTATTCTCAAATTCTAACCTAATTTCGAGCACGTGTTTTGCTTGTAGATCAAGGAAATTTAAAACTTACCCAGAAAATTCTGGACGTAACTTGCCAAACAAAATCCGATTTAAATATCGAAACCCAATTAAATACACCAAAATTTAATTGAAAAATGTGTTGAAAATTAGTCTAGATCCGTTAATCTATAACGATTAGCCACGTGTGCCGTTTGGCTAATTAACACTTAGCAAGGTTTTAATCTCAATTCTTGATTGAAAAAGAGCGAGTATTACTACTTGCCTGGCATTTATAGAATTTGCCTTTCACAAAAAATTAATTACGAAAGAACGACCATCATTTCCTTTTTCTTGACAGTTCACCTTGAAACTTCACCGTTGCCAACCTCTAGATTTTAAAACCAAGTCTATATTATGGACTTTTGATCATATTTCACTACATATATAATAATTATTAACAATCATTACGCATAAATATCGTTCCCCAAAATAATTATACTTGTCATATTGTAAAATGAAATTAAGAAAAAATTAAATAATTAGAATTTGTTGTAGTCTTCGCCATCTATTGGTGAATAGCATAACCAGACGGCCGGGTGAAATACTCGAACTATTTAAAATGTATTGAGTTGCAGAATTCTCATTTTTGCGTCGTGACAAGTTGTCTAGAAAAAATCTTAGATATTTTTTAGTAAAAAAAAAAAAAAATTATAGGGTGATCATCCAACAGTAAAATTAACACAGGTCTACAAAAAAACAAGGTCTTGTCCTAAGGTGCTAATGTAACTTTTCTGAAGTGTTTTGTCGCGCTGAAACCAATGTTTGACAAAAAAATTTCTATCCTGTCAGTTTTCCTTTACCCTTTCATCCTATGAAAAGGACAAAAAAGGTCTTGTCCTAAGGATTTCATCTAATTTTTCTTAAATATTTTGATGCGCTGAAACCAATTTTGGACAAAAAAGAATTAGGGGATGAAGGGTGTGGTAGAAGAAAACTGACTCTATAGACATTTTTTTGTCCAAAATTGGCTCCAGCTCTTCAAAATACTTCAGAAAAGGTAGGTCAGCACCTTGGGACAAAACCCTTCCTTTTTTAGGGGATAACAGGGGTGGCGGTAGAGAGAAACTGAGACAATGGAAATTTTCTTTTTATCCAAAAGTGGTTTTAGCGCATCAAATTACTTCACAAAAGTTAGATCAGAACCTTATTTGTCCTAAGGTTTTGATCTAACTTTTTAGGAGACCTTATTTTTGCCTTTTTATGGGATAAAAGGGGTGGTAGAGGGAAACTGACACGATAGAAAAAAATTTTTGTCCCAAATTGGATTCAGCGCGTCAAAATACTTCAGAAAAGTTAGATCAGAACCTTAGGGCAAGATCCTTTTTTGCCCTTTTTAGGGGAGTGGTAGAGAAAAAGTTACGCGATAGAAAAATGTATTTGCCCAAAATTGGCTTCAGCGCGTTAAGATATTTCAGAAAAGTTGGATAAGAATCTTAGGACAAGACCTTTTTTTTGTAGACCTGTGTAATTAATAAATAAAGAATGCCAAGGAGGAACGGAAGCCTTATGTAAATACATTTACCTACGATCACTACTATAAATAGTAAGAAACACACTACCTGCCATCTATGTAAGTCGAATTTTATATATTGTAAACAAAACACACTGTAAACAAATCGCACGGTAAACAAAACGCACGGGACACACAATTATAAGTGGCTTATATCGCTGACGCGAGGTTTAAAAAGACAAATGCGCCTACTTAATTTTCAAACGCTGTCAAAACTGACATAATATTTGTCGAATAATATTGTTGACTAGTAAACTAAATCCAGATTTTACTAAATAACGAATCTTTCGTAGGTAAAGTATAGTACATAATTCGAGTTGTAAGGCAATTACGCACTCATGGAAATACGCACGTAATATGCTTCTTACCTCACTCATTACGTAATATACTATTACAAATTTATTTTACTGGGGAATAAAACTGCTTTACGAAATGATTTTACTATTTACTATCTAAACACTAATAAGAGATTTGTGTTGCCGATTGCTGCAGAGGTTTAATAATAACTTAAATATGTTACATTTTAACAAAAACCTATGGCCTTAATAATTAAATAACGGCGCGACCTGTCCAATTACTTGATTGATCTGAACAATGTCAATCTGTTTGAATGACAATTAACTCAGTCTGAATTTTGCTATTGAAAGTTAGGTCACCCTCTTATACGAATAATGTGATCTTTCCCAAACTCACGTATCTCTTGTTTGTGAAAACAGAACTGAAAATTATCCAAAATTCATTTATTAAAAAATATTTTTATTAATTTATTAAAACATCCCTACATTTAATAAACAATCCTACGTATTGCGATTTTTATAGAGAAATGAGATAATTTTTAGATACACAGTAATAAGATGTTACTTCTACACTTCTTTACTTATTTATTTATTAACCGGCACGGTAGCTCAATCGGTTAAGGCGTATTGAGTGGCGAATACGCTGATCGACTCGCTACCGCGCTCTGGGTTCGACCCCCAGCCCCGGTATTGACAACACCGGTGGGTGTGGATGTATGTCTGCGTTTTTCCGAATGTGTAACCCCCTTCCGGACAGCCTTGGCTTTGGATTTGGGGGTTGTCTACTATCTGTGGTGTGTTTATGTTTATGTTTATGTTTATTTCTTTTCCGAAAGCGGGCTTAAATAAATAAACACAAAATTCGACATTAACATTTATAGCTTTTGGTTTACACCGTGCTGAAATTCATTTTATAGAGTAGTAAAAGTTGTGTGCTTCTCTGCTAAGTCGTAATCAAGTATGCAAATCTATTTTTGCAGCTTTTAAGTTGCTTCTAGTTAAAACCAATTCTCATGATGACAGGAGATACATATTAGATATGCCATGTGAATATCTGAAACTGAATCGAATCAAACTACGCAATTTCAACGTAGTTATTACCGGTGATCAGAATATATTCATACAAATTCTCTCCAAGCGATGCAAGTAAAGTTCAGCCGCATTGAACTTTGCTCTGTGCTCTTCTAAGACATATGAAGTGTGCTGAATAATAATGTTCACTATAGTATTACGTACTAAATTCTTAAAGTTGCTTTTTTGATATTGACCAAATACAAACGAAATTGGAACAAAACTCTGTTTAAAATGTATGCATTTGAACGCTCTATTGATTATTTTCCTCCTTGAAAGAGATCTTGAGGTCACTTTTTCCGAAATGAGTAGTAAACAATTTGCCTGCTACTGGTGGCAAAGTGTTTTCTAAGAAATCTAAATACCACCTCTGTAGTTAACCTTCCCGGAAAGACATGTGGGCCAGTTAAGTCGTTAATGATAATAATTAATCATATAACACCAAATAGACCAGACCCTTCGATGTCGATGCTAACAGACGTATCTCACAAGTGCTATGTCTATAAAAATTAAGTGTAGAAGATATATTTAAGTTCGCATAAGTGGATGGCATCTGTTTGAAAGTTAATATATATCTCGGGGCATTTTCAGTAATTTTATAAGAAACATTAGTTAGTGTTTAATTAGGTATGCCAACCAAATAATTCCACAGTGCTTATGGTCTACGCTGTAAATTATAGTATCATGCAGTGACATCGTCTAATAACACATGAAGAGAGAATGCCAAAACAACAAACGAAGTGTTTTTAATTAATTTTTAGTAATAGCAAAAGCATGATTTTTAATTAACAAGCCCACTAGCGTAGTACGTTATCACTTTTTGTGTTGCAATCTTGAGGGTAAGAAGTAACAAATTTCTTAGAATCAGGGTCGGGCGGTCTTCAGCGGGCGAGGGCAAAATTACGGCCAAACTATATAAGTCCGTTAACACTGATCTCTCATTCTCTTGAGTGAAATAATTAATAGCACTCTTTGGAACATAAAAAAAAGATAAAGTGTCATATTCATTTCAGATAAAAAATAATAAGATGTAAATATTTGTATTTGAAGAATAAATAAAAAGTAGTCCTGCAGACGAAAATTCTTTTTAAGTTATTTGGTTTCAAATAAATAATTTTTAATGACATAATCAATAACGTTGTTTGTAAAGTATAGTCATATGAATTTCTTATGTTAACCCTCAAATAATTCTTTTTTGATAATTATTAAAAATACTCAAACGAGTTTAATATAGGCTAGACCCGTAATAATCAAATGCATTACTCTTAAAATAATATGGTAACATTTTCTTTAAAAAGTGGGGTTTTCATAGCTATTGGAGGTATTTAAACGAATTTAATTTGAAATAAACCTGAAAAGATCAATGAGGCATTGTTGATATACTGCGTCGAAACTGACTTCTCGCAGCGCTTCAGCGGAGTGCGTGGTGCAGGCTTCTTCAGGAAAAATGGTGTCTTCTAAGAAAACACACACATACGCCGATGATCTCATAACAAAACTGGACTGAAAACAAACTTCAAGAAAAGCCTAATAATGGAGCGAGACCCGTCAACAAAAGAGAGTTGGACCAGCTAGAGGAACACGAAATAGATGAATGCTCCTGAAGAATAACGAACAAATGGAAGCACCTAATGGAACAGACGAACCAACTGGAATGGAGAGAAGCGATAAAGGCATACAAAGTCACAAGGGCAATCATATCGTTCACTGAGAAGAATAAAATACCATGAGACCTTACCAAATGTATGTAGTGTTATGATACTGCCTTTTAATGATTATATTATTTAAGTAATATTTTTACGTATATTTATCAAGAGTTTGTTAGTTTGTAAGATATTTTGTGTATGTTAGGTTAAGGCTGAGGGCTACCGGATATCCGGTGTGGGCCACACTTATTAGCACACTTATTAGGTTATATTGTGTGATATATTGTGCTACGCACCGAGCTATCGTTATTATTTGTGGAATATATTGTACTACGTACAATTCTTGTTAAATGTTTGATTAGAACGACGTCTTTATATCTTTGACCATCTTGCCATTATCGAAACCACCCCCAAGGACCTGACTAGTCGGCCGTGTGAGACGTCTTCCTCACCAATGTTTTGCAGAGGGGGTAATGCACGTTAAATGTTAAAATTTTGTTCAGGGCACAGGGTGACTACCCTACCCTGCGTTCGCGGTTTAGCAGCCTTTGGGACTCCCCTTTACAAGTGGGCCCATTCTCTGTAACAATGGCGTATCAACATTGCGCTCATAGTTAAAACATGACTTCGATTTCTCGTTATTTTTCGTTATTCTCGTCATGTCTTATACTCTGTCTAAAGTTAATTGGAAAATCGTAAAAAAAGGCTGACGAAGCACCGACGTCTGATCTGTGCCGCCATTAATGTACCGCCGTGGTAAAGATCAACGTCGTTTTTTCAATTGATAGTAGAAATTAGTAACTATGATACACTTTGATACACTTGATACACTTGATACACTTTTATATTTAGATATTTCATTAGTATCTTAATAACATATACCAGTAACAAAGTGTTGGCACGTTCAGTGGAATGTTTCTTATGTTGTGGACACTCATCTTTTGGATCATTATAGTTCACCACCTTATCTGCCATCTCTCCTATTATTTGAAAAGCAATTTCTAAACATCGTTTAACAGAAGCATTAATATTTTATCGTAGATTCGTGGGTGAACAATATATTGAAATTGTATAATTAAATCATAATAGTTCTTTAAGAAATCAGATTTTTCTCCTACCTCACTCATTAATTGAACTGAGCTTTCTGTGCCTTTCGAAAAATCCTTTCTAGTTCCAGCTTTGTGAAATAATTACATTTCAGCGCCATTATGACATCTCTAACTAAATCTGTTTTCTAAATTGGGTACGTTAATTAATTAAGCTTTAGTTCAAAAGTTCTAACTATAAGGTCTCAGCGCGCACTCTGACATCATAATCTATTTATAAAAGCACAAACTGGACTTCTAAATTGTGTCATTGTAAGCGTGTTTCTACCCTTTTATCTTGGTGTAATGGGGAAATAAGTTTGACACTTATTTTAATTGATGAAACGATTTAAGCAACGAGACGTCATTATTCATTTAAATATAATTCGAAATCGATGGATGAGAAGTCAAAAATATGAATTATGGAATTTTAATAGATCTTAATGAGAAATAATACAATACTGTTTAGGTTAATAAATATATCTTTTCGTTTGCATAACAGAGTTATGAAACATAAAAATTCACTCTCAGTTAAAATTAGCTAAGTATACATGGTGTAATTAGTTTCATGCCTTTAAGAAAACCTTATACAACGTGATCTATCATGAAATGCGGAAAATAAAATGGTGTACTAGTCTTCAATGTGGTAACGCCTCTGTAAAATTGTAGAGTGATCCGAAGTAATTTAGTAATTATAGTTGCATTCAAATTTGCAAAGATACGCTACTGAACCATGGAGTTTGACTACCTTTAATGCTTTCAATTGTTTATATGTTATTTTTAGTTGTCTGAGGTCAGTAAATGGGGTTGTGACCTTATATAAAAAAGACCATATCGCAGATGTTTACATTTCCTTAATTGACAGCCGGCGCGTGTCATTAAAGTACGGCGTTTTTTGCTTTCGGTCGAACGCCGCGGCAGGTATAAAGTACGGCCCGGTTTGGTGTTTTTTAACGACGGGTTTAAGTACATACCTTACTTGTTTTTGTAGAGGCATAGGGTCAATGTGTCGAAAGACATTGACCCTATTAAAATTAAATTGCATTCGTAGATCGATGTTCAATACGTCATTCGTCACTTAGAACAGTGCATTTAATGTAACATTTTCTTTGACTTTCCATTACTTTTACGTTTTGTGCTGTGCTGTATTCTGCAAAAATTATTACGCGTTACGTCAGATTAGAGTCAGATTAAAGATTAGTCATAGGCGGCGGCATTCCTACAAAAAAATAAGATAATTTTTTGGTCATATTTTTTTAATTCTTCATTTTTCTAACTCAACAAAAATTTCGAAAATTTTTTATAACATTATTTGAGAACTGCTGGAATGTTTAGGTTTTATTATCTTCGCGTCTGGTCGGGCACGACACTCTGACATTTGTGCAGGTAGCACCGGGTATCCCGACAAAGGAATGAGCCCGCGCGTACAAAGGGTCGGCCTGTTTAAACCCCTGCGGCTATCATGTGCTTGCGGTTCTGCAGAATGAGATAACGAATTATTTACATGTTCATAACTGGTATAAAAAGTTCGGTTCAAGAGGGCCCATCAAAGTGCCGCGCTTCTTGTTTTGAGACCGTGCGGCGGCAAGTCGGTAATCTTTACAATTTTTTATGAGTTTTCAAAAGTAAGTAAGAAACTTTTTTGATTCGGAACTCTACGCCTATTGACGCACGAAAGCAGTTGTTCTCACATGTATCCAACCTTAACATTCAAATTTTTGATCTAGGTCAGTTTTTTTCAAAGGGCCCCTAGAGAAAAAAGTCATATATGTTATTTGTTTATCTAGTCGGTCCCCATTACCAGTTTTTGTTAAAGATATGAAACTAGTTACACCCTGCCCACACAGCACAATCGGGATATGGGATGACAAATTGACGTACCTGGATATCCCAGTACGTAAAATAAATAGAGAAACGGATGTATCTTTTAGGATATCCTATTTTAGGACGTCCTCAATGTCTTGATGACTTGTGCCCATATATCCTTTTATAGATGTCAAGGTTCCATTTTGGCATTAACTATGTCGACTAACATCGAGATTAAGAATGGATATCCGACAAAGAGCCTTAAATCTCCTTAAAGTGTACTCTAATATTAGGTCTCTAATATATTTAAATAAAGCGCCATTTTGATTTCCTGCCGGCCAAACTGGCCAAAGCAAATACCTCAAAGACACAGCAACCATGCTTTATTAGTTTTTATTTCCCAAATATTTAAATAATAATTATTGTTAGTGGCTGTATGAAATATTTTAAAGTTGTATCTTTATTTGAATCTTCATTCCAGACTATAAAAAGTGAGTACAAATGTATAAAAATATAACATAACCTATTAAACTTTATGTTATGGTAAACTTATCTGATTATGATTGAATATTTAATTATTTATTAATGTCGTGTTCGAAACCACGAAAATTTAATACGATTTTTTATACTTTTAGGATGCCAACGGAAGCTAAAAAAATGAAGATTTATACACATACCCGTGTTTCAAGTGACAATCGCTGAGAAACCTACAAAATAAAATATTAATTTGGCTCAAGAATGGAATACTGAAATCTGCATGGAGAGAAAATGTAAATCACGTGAAATTATTGTCAAATCTGACAATAAACCTGATGAAATTGAATTTGATATTGACGACAAATGTACTTAGTTAATAATTTGAAAATCATCTAGCAACTAATTAAAATAAGTAAGTAAATATTGATAAAGATAATTATTTGAAATTTTTATTACACTTTTAAATGAAAGATATGATACGATATCAGACCGAACACAGGAGGACAGACTGCATGAAAATGCAGAGACCTTTTATCTTGATATTCTGTTTGCCAGAGTGTACTTTATGGATTTTAATTTACAATTCGGTAAATTATTATTTTTCATTGAGTGCTATAGGTCATAACTATATCCATCAGTAATTTGTATTATTTTTATCTCGCCCACTTTTCATATATTTTTTTAATAATAATGGCTCAAATAATACTAACTACGTTTATTTTACCTGCACCCATGAATGAGTATATTATGGAAAACGAAGCAGAGAAGTTGTTAAAAGATTATCCGAGAAATGCAAAAGAAAGGAGAGAGGCAAAGAAGAGTATAGAGAAGTAGGAGTGCGCTACATCCTAAAAATTCATGTTCCGCTATTATTAAATTTGCAAAAGTAAAATAGGTATTTATTTTAAATTTTTTGAAGAAGTTTGCTTTTTAACATCACGAATGTTTTTAAATATTGAATTTGTTTAGCGTATTTCTATTATTAAAATATTATTATTATTTAAGTAACACTTAATTCCATACTTACAAAATATTTCCGTTTTTTTATAAAATTGTAGTGTCTTTGACGACGGTTAATAAACTGAATCGTAAGAAAATAATATTTTATTTTTTAACTGACCATAAACCCAAGAAATTACATATAAGTTATAAGGAAAAATAGGCAAGTGCAAATATTTCAAAAATGTGCATATTTGACAAAAATTCTAAAAATTTTTACAATTCAATTTATTTTAAATTTAAATATAACATTATTGTCTAAATATTGGTTGTGGCATTTTCTTAATTTTTATGTTTCTTGGTGGGATCTTTTGCCACATGTTTTTTTCTAGAACAATGTCTGTAAAATCTACAAAATAATGCAATTATCCAGTATTTTACCCTCCTTTAACATAAAAGTCACAGGCGTAGAGTTTATTTTTCATTAAAATACTGGATAATTGTATTATTTTGTTGATTTTATGGACATTGTTTTAGAAGAAAACACGTGCAGAGGATTCTACCGAGAAAACAGAAACCAAGAAAAATTAAGTATAACAATGTCGAACCCGAATTTAAAATGGTCTAATACCAAAATTAAATTGCCCGTGGATATCTATTTGCAATCTGTAGGATATTCTGGGACATTTCAGTATATAGTTTGTACAGCCTATTCGTAATAATTAGGACATCCTGAAATATCCCGGGATGTCCTGGTACGTCCTTAGTACAAGCGTCGGTATATCCTTCAGGACGTCCCTCGTACTAATTTTATTTGATACCGAGTTGTGACACTGGGACGACCAAAAGAGTGCCGAAAAGCATACAAACTGGGATATTAGGATGTCCATAGTCAAGCCCAAATACTAAATGGAATTTGCCATAGTACGTCCCTCGGGCAGCCTTGTGGGTGTATACACATATTATAATCCATGCAGTTTTTATTTGAATTATATTCTTTTCTTAGGTTGTTTATTTTGGATAAAAATATTCTTTTAGAATCCTTAAATCTAGATTTTCAGAGATCGACTTACAGCTAACCTAAGACACTTTAAGCGTAAAGTCCCAGAGCAAAAGGACGCCCGAATAGTCCTCTTGTTTACTACTTCTGCTGAAAATTATTTAAAGGATTTAAAGAATAAATATTAATGATTTAAGTGAAGGTGGCCATTTCTAACAATTTTTATAAAACAAAATTGATCATTATCAATTTTAATAATAATAATTAGTTTCAATTTGAAATTAATTATTTTAATAAAGTACTGTGTGTTTGACGAGAAAATTGCAGAGACCGTTTTCATGTAGAGTTCACCAGGCTAATCAGAAAAAATATCCACATGGAAAAATGTCAATGACGCACCACTTTTTTGGTAAAAAATATCAGAGGACATGTTTGCAAGGTGAAGCGGTAAAATAACTTCTCTAACTAAAATATGTGGTTTTATATCCTATTGATACATACCAAAATTGAAAATAATATCTAAAGTACTTTCAGAGATATTACAAAATAACGATTTAAGAAAAAAATCAACACTGTAGCAAAAAATACATATGTTTATATAAACTTTTCTTCATAAAATGAATCACACCCTGAAATATTAGGACGTCATTAAGGATCACCCTGTATATAGGTTTGACATTTTGATGATGTACATGACAACTTTTTGACTTGTGTAATGATTTGCATTTCATCAAATGCATCAATAAATACTGCTTCTGTTACTAATTTATGGTAAGAGGTTTTTGTTTATATAGATATATATAGTCCATCACTTGGATGGGTTACCGTAACTCATCTCGCCGTCCTGGTTAAGTGGTAGAGTAGCATTAGCTAAACTTCGCCAGGACGTTAATATAAATAAGGCATTTAAAATAAAAAAAAAAAAAAAAAAAAATATATATATTTACTCACTTTTGTAAAGAATGATAATAATCCAAAAACTACATGAACTCTTTGTTAAAATAAAAATATAACCTTCAATACATGTAACTACAATGCAAAATTATTTATAATCAACTAACTTATTGCACATATGAAATACTTAATGTTTAAACATTTATTTACCTAATAATCCAAACAAAATTAGAGAAACTCGAGATTGAGAGAATTCGATACCAACAAGAACAACTAATGCTTTCTTACGCACGTAAGCAAATTAATAATACGCACATGAGATGAATGCAGCACTACAATTAGTAAGGCAGGAATAGGTAAACGAGGAACACTCGCTCCAACATTTTTGCTCCTATCCAAACCTCATATTATCTACTGAAGTTTATACATGTGTCTTTTTTAGAGTTATAAGGTTTTATATAATTTACACGAGTCACACGACTATATGAAAAAAACACCGTTCTCTAATCACGCGTTTCGAAATATTTTCTGATAAAATATGTAACCTTCAGTAAATGTTTATACTTCAACATATAATTTGCAATTGTCATTAAATCGTCAAGAAACCACTTTTTGTAAACATTGTAAACAATGTAAAAAAAAGAAATATCACCAACCTGGTATAATTGCTATAATTTTATTAAGCCACAAAGTTTTACACAATGTATGGTTTCTCTGCCGTTTAAACAAATATTGTGACTTAAAATTTTCTGTAAATATTAACATCTATAAAGATCATATATTTTGTATCTATGTCGATATATAAATTCGTTGTTATTATTAAAGCTGTATTAAATTGTTTTAAAAAACTATATATGATATACAGGATGTAACGCAACTTACAAGAAAAATTTTAACCATACATGCACCTTTAAATAAGAAGTCGATTTCTTAAAGAAAATATAATAACGTCCAACACAGAAAAACATACAAATTGTAAAATTTACTAATTTGTGAAAATGATGAAAATGGTAATTTATTGAACTCTGCTTAATTCAAGCACTGTTGTATCTGGTCTATCTGGTAGACTGGTTTAAAATAAACAATGCATAAAACAACTGACAAAAAATATCCAAGTTTACTGTGCTTATCGAACATGTTGTCACTGTCATCAAATTTCCAATGTAGATTTTATCGTTAGTGGACAACGGTCATCTTGTGTGCTAATTGTTAGTAATTAAGTGATGGTATTTTTAAAAGCTTTTATTTAACTTACAATATTTGTATGTTTATTTGTTTAGGTCAAATCTTGTAATCAAAATTTCGGCTATTTCTAACTAAGCTAGAGCTTTGAAATTTGGCACACGTGTATATGTCTAGAGACAATGCAACATAGTGTAGCCATTATCGGTCTAAATCCAATATGGCGGACGTCCCAAGATGGCGGATCGGCTATTGATATGGGTATCAAATGAGAGGGTTTGACGAGTAAAATATGATAAACATTATAACGTCATTCTAAATTCAATATGGCGGACATCCCAAGCTGACGGATCGCCTTTTTCTTCACAACCCCCCTTGATATGGGTATCAAATGACAGGGTTTGATGAGTAAAATACGATAAACTATGTAACGCCATTATAAATCGAATATGGCAGATGCCCTAGGATGGCAAATTATCTTTTTCTTCACGGCACCCTTGCCATATGTATTAAATAAAAGGGTTTTGTCTGTCTGTTTGTCTGTAAAATAAGTAGACTAAGAAGTAAAAAAAAAATTATGTAAAAAAATATTTTTAAGAAAAAGCTTTAATTGGAAAACACTGTACTAAAAAGTAAAAATAATTTTTTAAAATTCATACACCTGGAAACCAAAAGCTTTGGGGGCGGTCAATTGAGCAAAGTAACTATGCAATAGTGCTATATGACCGTCCGCAAAGCTTTTGGTTTCCAGGTGTATGAATTTCAAAAAAAATATTTTTACTTTTTAGTACAGTTTTTTCAAATAAAAGCTTTTTCATAAAAATATATTTTTTTATATAATTTTTTTATAATAAAAATGGACATTGTGTTAGCGTACAGAGAAGCAAGGCAAAACTCGTTAGCAGCTTCTATCCTTTATGCCCAGCGATTTCCCAATAGGCACTGCCCTCATCACGAAACATTTACGGCAGTGGTTTTACGTGGACGTGCAACTGGAAATTTACGCCCAAACCGTGGACAAAGGAGGGGGGGGGGGGCGGGTCGGGTTCGCCCACAACGTCGAACAAGAAATTTTAGATATTGTGGAAGATAATCCGCAAATAAGCATAAGGCAGCTAGCTAGCCCGGCAGGTGGCTGTTGTGTGCATCAAACGGTGTGGCGTATACTGCTACTACTCAATTGTACCCTTATCACGTCCAGAAGGTCCAAGCATTATTGCCTACAGACTACCTCTTAAGGGCACAATTTTGTAAATAATTGCTGCAAGAAAATTATCGAAATTTCCGATTTACAGCCGATGTCTTGGTCACAGATGAAGCTAATTTTACGCGTAATGGGATAACCAATCTACATAATACGCACGTCTAGGCCATTGAGAATCCTCATGTAGCAGTTCGGAATCACTTTCAACATCGGTTCTCTTTAAACGTGTGGGCAGGGATTGTGGATGAACGCCTAATTGATTCGTTCATATTGCAATATCTACAGTTTCTCCGTAATGATCCTCCTGGTCTTCTTTCAGATGTATCCTTGGAGGTCCGAAGTCAGATGTGGTTTTTACATGATGGTGCTCCCCCACATTATCGTTTAATAGTCCGAGATTATTTGGCCCAAATAAATGAGATGCGTTGGATCGGAGGGGTGGACCTGTATCTTGGTATCAGCAGTTCCCGGATCTAAATTCTCTTCACTTCTTTTTGTGGGGATATTTAAAAAATGAAGTGTACCAAACCGAAGTAGAAAATATCACTGTATTACGTGAACGCATCACAGCGGCTCTCAATAATCTGCTTCTTCAGGAATACCAGGAAGGGGGAACACTTCAGCTGGTGCGACGAACTTGGATTAAACGGGCCCAGGCGTGCTTGGACGTCAACGGACAGAACTTTGAACAGTTGTTTTAGAAATAGTGTGTTATTTTAGCATTTCCATTAATTTGTAACTTTAACAATTTGTGCTGGACTTTTATTAATTTTTTAAGAAGTCGACTTCTTATTTAAATGTGCATGCATACACCCTGTATATTATTTTTGATATGATTTTTTTTTTAGATTAAGTACATATTTAATATAGGTATTGTATATCTAGATCTGTTCGATATTTTATTGCGAACTATCTCCATTTTTTATTTTGATTTTTAGCTTTATTTTTCTTCCATTAATAATAGCCTAGCCTAATTCCGATAACAGCTGAATGGATTGTACCTTAAAATTGGAAACAGAGGCGATAAGGAAATTTTAAATTAATTTAATACATTAAAATCAAATAGTTTCTATGCTATCCTGATGAGAACAAATCGATACAATTATCAGAAATTTAAAATCACTTGACATCAGTATGAAGGTGATTTCATACGATTGACTACAGTATGTGTCAAGATATGCTTGTCAAAATTAATTAAAATATGTTGTCAGTCTACTTTCAACTAAATTACTCATCAACTCTTGGTTTAATTTTCAGCCGCATATTACTTACTGACACGTGAAAAATTGATAATATTACTATGTACAAAATTGATGGATATGATATTATATACAGCAGCTATGAATTTGACCAATATAATGGTATAGCAAAATACGTAACAATAATTTAAATTACATCAACTCGTTAAAATAAATATTGTTTCGGCTATAAATTTAAATATTAAAATGTTATAAAAATATTATTACGGCTATAAAATTAATATATCAGCCCTCTATAAATTCCAGAGAATTCACAATATTTGATGCATTAATCTAAAAATGATAAAACTTTGAAGACTGTAAGTTAATGTTAAGAGATTTCAATGTTATAACCATAACAATAACAATAATAGTAATATTTATTATTCAGAAACATGACAAACAACAACAATTTGATAACAGTTATAGTAACGACATTATAATGTTATGTGTTTCAACCCTCCAGAGATATGTAGAAAAATCTAGAAGATTACAGGAATATGGAATATTGTAGAATGTGCTGGAATGTAGTGGAAAGATCCAGAACACATAACCTAGGGTATATAAAGGAATGAACAGTTCAGTTTAAGAGACAGTTGAGTTAGTACAGTTCTAATGGTCAGTTGAATGAGCAGTTCAGTACAGACAGTGATTAGAGAAACATTAAGAAGTAAACAAAGTGACTGAATTATTGAGACTTATAGTACTTATGCAGTATTAGTAATTAATTGTTGGAATTGTAGTAATGAGAATTATTATTAGCAAGTTAATAAATAAGTGTTTAGTGTTACCCTGGTGTTATAATTTCCGGATCTACGATACAGGGTGTTTACAAAAATGGTGTAAACACGTAACAATTGATGTCAGAAGTGAAATTATAACAGAAGATTTCTGAATTGTTCGAGAAGGTTTCTACAGTGTTCTTCTCGGGAATTAGTGGTGACACGGAGAATTGACTTACGCGACATTGTTTAAGGACTATTTTTTACTCAAACTGTGAAAAGTGCGTTTTTGGGAAAGTGATAAAGCCATTAAAAAAGACTCATTTGTGTTAGTTCGCGAAAATTTCTAGAACATTATATTTGTAAATTACTGGAGTTAGTGAAATTCTTTCAACTGGATAGTAACCTAGACTCTAAATAGGACTCTTTCGTGCCATTCGAGATTTTTCTAGAAAGTTCCATTGAAAATATAGACGAGATATCTGGATTTTCTTAACGCTATTGTGTAATAAACTGTTTAAAGTAATTATATGCCCATAACAACAAGAAGCATGGCAGCAGAGAAACAAATACAGGACCTGCTTGAGGAGTTTATGAGGATGATGGCGCAGCAACGCCAGGAAGATAAAGATGAACAAGAAGAAAAAGAAGAGCAAGAAAGAAGACGACAGGAGGAAGAAAGGCGCCGTCAAGAAGAAAAAGAAGAGCGAGAAAAAGGCGTCAAGAGGAAAGAGACGAATTGAAGAAAATGATCGAAGATCTGGAGATAAGACGTCAAGAAGAAAAAGAAGAATAAGAAAGAAGACATCGAGAAGAAAAAGAAGAGAAAGAACAACAAGAAAGACGACGTCAAGAAGAAAAAGAGGAACTCAGACAAATGATGGAAGACTTGGAAGAAAGACGCCAGGAGGAATTAAGAAAAATTCTTGACGAACAAAAGAAAATACAACAGGACGCAATCTTCTCGATCACTGAAAAACTGAAATCAAGGATGACATGGGCAGTTTGAAGATTGAAGTCACTGAAGTCAAGACAGAAGTCAGTCACGTCAAAGGAGAAGTAAGTGACATGAAAGGAAAAATGAGTGAGGTTGAAGAAGAAGTAGAGCACCTTAACGACAGTTGAGAGAAAAAGGAGGGCAGCTAGTAGCATCATCGGGTCCTCGATTAAAACCTCCATCATATGACTGCCAAAGCTAATGGACGACCTATAAAAGACAATTCGAAGCAGCTACATCTGCGAATAGCTGGGATAACGACGAAAAGGCTATAATAGCATTAGTTTTAGTACTAAGGGGCCAAGAATCGGAGTTACTTCAGACTATCCCAGTGGAAAAACAAAAAGATTTCAAAGTTTTGGAAGCTGCATGGGACTTGAGATATGGTGACCATCACCTCGCCAAAGTATATCAGGCTCAGCTGAAATCACGGACGCAAAAGGCTGGGGAAAGCTTACAAGAATTTGAAGCTGCTTTGGAGAGACTGGCACACCTGGCATACCCGAGTGCTCTAAGAGAATTCCATGAACAATTAGCCGTGGGAGCCTTTTTAGATGGCATAAGGGACGAAGAGGTCAGGCTTGTTCTTAGGTTAACGCGGCATCAAAGTATTGGCGAGGCTCTGGTGCGTGCCCTCGAAGGAGTAGCTGCCTTTAAAGACACCCCGCGGTCAGAAGTGCGTACTGTGACAGTTGAAAAGGTACATTCGGGCCAAGAGAACATGGGCACTATATTGAGGGACATGCAGGAAATGATGAGTCAATTACTGACCAAGTCGGATTCTCCAACAAGACAGGACAAACAACAAGGTGCAGCAAATGCCGCAGTGGTCAAAAGTCGTATTGGGACAAAAAGAAACTGGAGACTTTACTGAGAGATTGGCACAGAATGGTAAAGCAATTGCTGGAGAGTTCTTCAGGGAAGCAAAGTAAGCAACCAACCATTGGAAAACCAAGTGGGGAATTCGATGTTATAGCTGCGGAAAACTAGGGCATGTAAGGCGAGATTGCCGACAGTGGAACCCTGAGGAGGTACATGCCACTGGGGCGGTGCAGGCTAGTGAAAGCGATACCCCCAGAGAAATAAGGGTTTGCTAGCTTCGAAGAATTCACAAGGTTGTGTAAACGAAAAGAAATAGGTTCCGGATGATTGGACAAAGGAAGTTTTAAGGCAGGAGCAACTGAGTGACGCAGAAATTGGACCTATGTTGAGAGCAAAAGAAGAAGGAACCCGACCAGATTGGATGGATGTCTCAAAGAAAGGAGTAAGATTGTAGGCTTTGTAATCGCAATGTGATTCACTTAGAGTGTTAGACGGGATGTTGAGGAGAGCATGGGAAAGCCCGGATGGGAAGCAGGTTGCCATGGGTCTAGTGATTCCCAGGTGTCGTGTACCAGAAGTACTCCAGGAAGCGCATAATGAAACGTACGGCGGACACCTTGGCGTAAACAAGACGTTGCGTAAAGTATGGGAACAATTCTATTGGGTTAATAATCGCCAGGATGTGGAGACTTGGTGTCGCAAATGTAAGAAATGTGCTGCCAATGGGGAACCATTTTCCGTGAGCAATTATACGAATGAAAGTGGAGAACAACCGAAGAATGACCTAGAACAGATTACCAAAGCTAGTGACCGGATGAAGGCTCGTTATGATCGGAATGCCAATAAAGGAGGATTCAAGGTGGGGGATCTGGTTTGGCTCTACAACCCACAGTGGAAGGAATGGAGATCCCCGAAGTTTCAGCCACCTTGGGAAGGACCGTATTCAATCATCACTCGGATCAGTGGCGTCGTCTATCGAATACAAAGAAGTGAAAAGTCGAAGATGAAAATCGTACACTTGGAGAGATTGGCGAAGTATATGAAAGAGACTGAATTGCCTGACCGGGACGTTCAGGCTTAAAGAGGGGGCAGTGTTATGTGTTTCAACCCCACAGAGACATGTAAAAAAATCTAGAAGATTACAGACATCCTCTGGAACATTGTAGAATGTGCTGGAATGTAGAGGAAAGATCCAGAACACATAACCTAGTGTATATAAAGGAATGAATAGTTCAGCTTAAGAGACAGTTGAGTTAGTACAATTCGAATAGTCAGTTGAATGAACAGTTCAGTACAGACAGTGATTGGAGAAATATTAAGAAGTAAACAAAGTCACTGAATTATTGAGACTTATAGTACAATATTAGCAATATTAGCAATATTAGCAAAGTAATTAATTGTTGGAATTGTAGTAATTAGTATTATTATTAGTAAGTTAATAAATTAGTGTTTAGTGTTACCTTGGTCTTATAATTTCCGGATCCACAATACAGGGTGTTTACAAAAAGGGGTAAACACGTAACAATCACAATGATAATGTAATACACCAATGTAATAATAATAACTTATTAATAACACAAATTGGGAACAAAACAGAAAAACAAAAACAAAAAAACGTATCTTATAAGGAAAATATAACATAAAACTATGTCTTTATCTTTGTGTAGATATAATTTAATATTTAAAAATCTTCACACAATAAAATATAAATATAAGTATGGCTAATAGTATAGTCAAATTAGGATTTTAATGTGAATTGTCTGGATAGGGCAGTTTTTCTGTTTTAACGTATTCAAGTTTATAGTTCAGTTTTGCAGTTTCTGCGAGGTCGGCGTTATGTTTATTTAAACAATTTAATTTTTTAGTCCGGTTTTCCATCGGTTTTCTTTGAATATCTCGAAATTTGTAAGTCCTATGGAAAACAATAAAAAGAAAGAAAATGTTCGTTTTGAACTGTACAATAAAAGTGCGTAAACTATAATTCATTCCAATTGTTATTATTATTTAAAAAAAATTGAACATAGCAAAATTGTGTATTTTTAAACAAATCACTGTTCTTTAAAAAATAATGGATAATATTAAATGCATTTTTGGAGAAATATAGTACTCAATCACCACCTAAAATTTCAAATCAAAATGATTACATAGCTTGACAATCAAGATAAGTTAAACCATAGGTACTGTAACTTATAGACTGCTCTTTACAACAAAGAGTTCTCTAGCACGCTTCGACCAATTACACTACCAGTAAAGCCAGACAATATTGCATTTTACCAATCTCTCTCTTTTACGTTCTAAGGTTGCCATCAGATCAATGGTACCGCCATCTAGTAACGCTAGCATAACTTAACTAGTGTAAAGAGATAATTTTTCAAGAATTATTATATTAAGGTGCTTATTAATATATATTTATGTATTTAATCCTTATTCTTAATTTAAGAAGTTTAATAATTAAGTTACGGTTTGCTTGTTTAAGTAGTACGTTGTTATGGTGCGGGAGCTACGTGGCTTTTTCGGAAACTCATCGTTATAAGCATTTTCTAAGCGTTGATTTATTGTATCGAACTTAAATAACGACAAAATAGACTTCTGGCATATGTCAGCCTGTCGCACATTGGGGCTTATCGTAGTTGGTAGTCCCAAAAAGGCCTAAAGCCTATAAAAGTTGACCGATACAGATAATATTTTTTTAAATCTCGATCCCTCACGTGCTTTTTTGATAAAAATTACTCTGCATTAATAGAAGTTGGTTTATAGTCCAGTCATCTCTAATTTGAGTGCTAGTGAATAGATTACGATAAAACCTTGTGTAATGTGTTTGTAATGACGTTAATAAAAGAGCTAAAAAAAAAAGAAAGATTAAAGTAAGAAATTATCGGAGTTCCGTAACTTGTAGAATTAGGTCAAAAATTAAAAAACACATTTTATAGCACAAAATAAGATGTTTTTACTCTTGTGAATTTTTTCAAAAATGCATATTTTTCGAGATATGGCCATTCGAAAATTAATAAAAGTGGGGGAGGGGAAACGTAAAAGTTGAAAAAAATCTGAAAAAATTCAGGTGAATGTATCATCGAAATACAAAAACATTGAAATTGTAGCGCTCTAAAAATATGTAATGTAAAAGTTTGAAAATTCAGACGTATGTATTGAGGCTTTCTAAACATTTTTTATCTCTTGGAATTTTTTTGGAACTTGCTAATTTTCCGAATTACAGGCAGTTTTTCACGAAAAATAATGTACTATATTTGTATGTGTATTTTTTGCACATAAAAAATAAATGAAAATTCGAAAAATGAGGTGTTTTTACTCTTGTGAATTTTTATATATATATATATAAATCACCCTCATTTTTCGAATTTTCATGTATTTTTTAATGTGCAAAAAACGTACATTTAACACTTTCGGCTAACTTGACTTCATACCGTGCCTGAGATGTATTGCATCCTTATTCCCTTTCTGGCTGCGCCTCCTGACGGCCCATACTTTCTGGTGATCTTCTCTTATTCATTCTAAACATAAAATGTGTACAAGCGAAAAAAAAAATGATCCTTCTAACGATGACATAATTTTAGTGATTTTTAGACAGTGTTCGTGACGCACCTGACAAGAGGTGCCCCGCCAGAAGTCGATTTTACGAATTGTTATCATCCATTAATTAAACCATAAAAACCGCTGCCCAAGGAATCACTACTTCCACATCCAGATTTTCTATCCAAGTCACTCACAACGAAAAAGTTTTGAATGTGGAAATAATTCTTTATGGAACTTTAATAATATTTGAAATCCTCTACCCCAAAAACCCATAAAACGATACCTCACATCGGTAGTGGGGTGGTGGTGGTGATAGGGGGTGGTAGTGGGGGTAAAATAAAAAAATATTTTGAGGTTTCTGGTTCTTGTACACACACTAAATCACATTTTTTTTTCATCCCCTTTAATAATGGGGTGGGGGTGGTAATGGGGGTGGCTAATGCCAAAATTTTTTTTTGAGACCTTAGCTTCTCTTGTATACACTAAACACCAATTTTATGAACTCTTACCTGCTTGATTTGCCTATTTACCACAAATTTACCCCAATTTACTCCAATTTACCCCCAACCCTTCGACGAACCAAGATGAAAATATAATCTAGTTCTAGATCTCGTTAAAGTACATATGTGTACCAAATTTCAAGTTAATATCTCAAACGGTTTCAGAGTAAACGTGCGCACAAAAAAACCGACAGACCGACAGACCGACAGACAGAAATTTTTTTTCGCTAAAACTTAAAATCTCGACGTTTCATAACATTCTAAGCCTATTTGAACAATACAAATTTTTAAAAATTTTTTTGTCGTTACTATACTTCCACTGGATGTAGAAGTAAAATATCTCAAAGTTCATATAACGATGATATGCCGGAAAAGCCACCTAGCGCCCGCTCTATTAGTACGTTAAGTAGTACGAATTATAATGTATGGAGATATTGCAGAGTTTTGATTCCCCAAATAATGTTAGGGTACCTGCTTTCTGATGGACTACCATACGTAAGTACATTTGTGCATTGAACATAAAATAATTGATTTGTCTGCTTTGTAGGCATTTGATTTTATTTTAGTTGTAAAAATTATTATGTAATTACGTTTGGTTTTATAAGCCATTGAAAACCGTGTATAACTTGTCCCGAATATATATAAGTTCCACACAGGCTTTGAAATTTAGAAGTTGTCAATTTATGTGGTGTTTTAAGGTTATTTTTATATTAAATTGCTGTGTATATAAACAATACTAAAATTTACAATTTACGTTAACAATCAGTAATAAGCTAGTGAACATATTTATAGATAGAATTTAAAAACACGAGTTGTCCAATTTGCCGGAAACATTTCACGAAACAAAACGTCAAAAAATTTTCGCAATATTTGTCGACGCGGCGACACAAAAAATTAAAGCGATTATTTCACTCATTAATACTATAGCCAATACGAGCCCGTTTTTTCACAATATTGTACCAATCAAACGTCATTATTAGTGGTAATTTTGACATTACCAGCATGCAAAATTTATCGCTCTAGTTTTTTGTGTCGATGCAGCGGCAAATATTGCGATAAATTTTTGACGTTTTGTTTCGTGAAATGTTTTCGGCAAAACCTGTCTAAAATATATAGGCTATAACCCTTGCCTATCTGTAACTATTTCAATTTGCCTACTTTTCAATCAGGTAACAATAATATACAAGATTGTACTTAATACAGCTCATAATACAGGAACAAGTCAAGCACAGCTTTCAATAGCTCAATAACGTAGTTACAAAGGTAAGCAAATCATTTATTATAAATATCAAATAGACACATTCGCTCTGGAAACAAACTAAAAATGTACTTACATACGGTAATCTATTAAAAAGTAACTAGTTGAATCAAAGCTGTGGAACATTTTAATTTGTTGTATTTAAAATTCTCTCTGCTTAAGAAAGCAAACCTCAACATAACTTGTAAACTTCGTAAGTTAAAAATAAGGATTAAATACGCAAATATGTACCAAGGAACATTTATCATGGAATATAAATCTAGTAGCGCTAGATGACGCTCTCTATGTCAATCTCGGAACCATGAGTGTATAGTATATATGGGCGGGACATCGGCAATAAAGTAGTGCTCACAGATTAAAGATGTAGTGCTCTCTCAATCGTTTCTCGTCATATTGCACCTCAGAAATGCCTCGAAGGTGTTAAGCTAGTCTATATATTATAATATCTAAGGTTTCAACTCGTTTTACTTACTAGTTGCCTCAGAAACCGTCACTAGATTATGTTTAAAATATAGCGAATTCGCGTAGTTTCTACTGCGTTTGTTTCAAATTTGCTGTTTTGACAATATGAGTCGGTTTGGAAATATTTCCTTATATCAAATTGAAAATAAAGGTCAGTAAACTCTAAAAAGTGACAAGAAAACGTCTGAAGGCAATTAATGATAAAACGTAATATTGGAGATGTACTTAATGAATTATTTGTTCGTGAAATATTCTCCCCAAATACCAGTCGTGCTTTCAAATGTTATCTAAAAAATTTTTCTCAAACTAAGTTGCCTAAAAGTTAATATAACTCGTGCAAATTGGCAGTTTATTATCAAAGATTAAATCCCTCCCGCTAAAGCAGTCGGGATTTAATCAGATAATAAACTTCCAATTCGCACTCTTTATCTTGCCAGGCAACAACACTTTCGAAAAATTTTCGATAAAATTTTAAGCACTATATAGACTGGCGGTACATGACCAGTCAGGTGCGACGTTTTTAAAATGCACGCCAATCATATATATGAATGAAATTACCATGAATATGCCAGAAACGCAAATTAGGCAGTCGGCGCGTGCAGAAGGGTGTGCAAATCGATTTTTTTTGTTTTTTTTTAGGGTGCAAATATAGTACCAAAATTTTTTTCGTTGTGAGAAACTTGGATATAAAATCTGGATGTGGAAGTAGCGATTCCTTGGGCAGCGGTTTTTAATAAAATATAAGAGCCTATTATCGTTGTTCTCGTGGTATTTCGTTATTGGAGGTGGGGGGTAGTTTCAACCCCCAGGGATGGATTAGGTCACCTGTGGTTAATATTTACCTATTTTATTCAAATTGACCAAAAAAATAGCGACCTGACAAGATCTCGCAAGCCTAGCACCGGGAAATCGGAAAAGGGATTGGTTCTCAGGTTTAGGGGTAGGTGGGTGAAATGTAGATCGAGAAATTTTGTCACCATCGTATTCCTCGCCTACGAAAATGGAGGTATACCGTTTTCCAGCTGATTTTCGTTGTTTCCGTGGCACTTCGTTATTGGAGGGGGGGGGGGTAGTTTCAATCCCTGCGGGTGGGTTAGGCGCCTATGGTCAATATTTACCTATTTTATTCGAATTGACCAAAAAAAAAATCCGATACGACAAGCCCTCGTAAGCCTAGCACCGGAAAATCGGAAAAGGGCGTAGTTTTCAGATTCAGGGGTAGTGGGTGAAGGGTAGGTCGTGAAACATTCCCACCATCGTATTCCTCGCCCTCAAAAATGGGGGTATACCGGTTTTCAGCTGATTTTCGTTATTTTCGTGGTATTTCGGTATTTGGGGGTGGGGGTAGTTTCAACCCCTAGGGGTAAGTTAGGTCACCTATGGTTAATACTTACTTATTTTATTCAAATTGACCAAGAAAAACCCGATCCGACAAGCCCTTGCAAGCCTATCGTCGAAAAATCGGAAAAAGGGGGAGGGTCGGAAAATATTGTCACCATCGTATTCCCCGCCCTCGAAAACGGGGGGGGGGTTAATGTCTTGCGATCCGGTCGCAGAACTTTTGGGATAAAAACTTTATCTCAAGGGACTACTGGTGATATTACATACGATAATTTTTTCATGTTGGTACTGTCAAAAGCCGATCTAGGTTGGATAACCACTAATAATGACGTTTGATTGGTGCAATCTTGTGAAAAAACAAACACCATTGGCTAATGCGTTAATGAGTGAAATAATCAATTTCATGTTGTAAGATACCTACAAATTGTTTAGTTACTGCCTCTGCGCTTCCCAACATATATAATTTTGTCCATTATATGCGAGCAGAATACTATACTTTATCCACGACAATTTTAATTGTTTTAATCGTTTAAAAGTGAAAAAATGAAGTTAGTTCACAATAAAACTTTGTTGGAGTTTAAAACGTCAAACGAAAACATGGACTCTCTCTTGGAAAAAATGGAGTCGCCCATTGATTATGAAAATTGCTAGTTCCTGTTTGGCCAAAGGTGCATTATAATGAGTTTATGTTCATAATACGTTAGGTTGGAATTATGACTAACATTATTCGTCAATTGTTACATGTATTATGCAAATATTATGCGATAGTCGTGGGTAAAAATTTGTATCCATGACTATCGTATAGTCATTGCATTATACATTCTAAATATAGATCTCAGGTTCCCATTAAATAATACACCTAAGTATTTGGTAATTTTCTTCTTGTCTACCCATGCCTTTTCCACTATCAGCGTCATGATCTTATCTGTTCTCCTACCTGCTAAAATTACTGTCTCCGTTTTGGGCGCCGGTAATACTGATTTCTTCTTCCGCACCCATTGGTGACCATAAAATCAGTACCCCACGGTTAATTATTATCAATCACCATTAATCATAATTACAATAAACAATCCGAGGTAGTAGAGGTTTTTTAGCCTCACATTCTCAATCCAAACAATGGCGATATAACACAGTGGTGCAAATCGAGGCGGTGACGGCGCCTCTTAACTCGCAACCCCGTGCGACCTCATATCACGAAATGAACACAGCAGAGCTGCTTTTTGCCGCCAGCATCATCGAAATCGATCCACAAACAGGAACAGTTTTTATTCCCTCAAGAAACGGCTATCTGGTGCCTTTAAGACTGCCAAATATCGAGACCACCATTTTACAAAATCTGAATATACTTTATTTCATTATTGCTATTATTATTGTTATTTCTAATCTATCTATATCATGGACAATAAGTGGAGCTTCCGTAATGTCCTAATATTTCTCGACAAAGTGCGAAAACCAGAAGAGGCTGGACTCTATTACAACCAGATATTTTAACTTTATATTCTTTTTTAGTATTTGGTCCCGTTTTCTGACATAATTTTTAAAAAGAGTTGTATCCTGTGTACTGCTGTTAGAGCTGACAAGATGATTAATTTGTGAGTCAATTTCTCTGAGTTCAAACTATAAAGTGAACGCAGTTTTTTAAAAGAAAAGCCAGAGCGCTGCGTGGATTGCAAGTCGTTTCCTACTTAGTAAGCGGTTTTAAATTCTGCATCCCGAGAAGAGCAAACTAAGAGATGTTTCATACATGTTAATAATAGAGTTGGACAAACTGGATTCTTGTACGAGATATTCTAAAAGTACATAAACATTATCTAACCAGCTGAACTTTGCTTCTAAATAAACCGATATTTGCATTTCTTTAATTCTCCAAAAACTAAGTATATTTCTGTTCCAAAATCTTTAATATTCAGTGAAAATGCGTCTTTAATGTGTACCAAAGATGCTTTATCAGTGGATACGCAGCAACTAATTTGTCAACAAGATTTGTAGATAAGCAAATATTACAATTATATTTTATTTTTAAACTACCTAGTATATCCGCAAAAAAAATAACACAATGGAAACCAGTGCGCAAAGTACAAACAACACATAACAGATCCCAACAAATTCGAATTGCAAAAAGAACATGCAGAAATAAATTAACCATTGCAATAAAAAAACTGAATATAATTCTCGAAAAACTTTATACACTAACATAAAACCGATATGAAAAATGTATGGAAAGCAGTAAATTATAGAATGAAAATTAACTACAGGCAAAATAAAAGTACAAAATAAATAAAAAGTGAACATGAAATTTTGAAACGTGAATTACAAATAAATTTGGAATGTAAAATATTTAACAACTACTATTTTATAAATACAGGAACTAAACAAGGTAATAAAATAAAAAGGAATAATATATTGGTTTTTAGGTTTTCGCGGGTGTAATATGAAATGTTGGGATTTTCGGGTGTAGTCCAGCGTGAATGGTAGGCCTTTAAAGGACTCGTGGTTGTCTATTAGATATTTCCGCACATCACATCTGCCCTCTACAGATTCTCGCTGATAGCTGCCTACTGCTGCTTCTCATTGCTCAAATTGATCTCATTTTCGAGCAACGAGGGTAATAATTAGATAAAAACCATCTTACAGCGCAAGAAAAAAATAAAAAATAATCATTGAATTGTACGTAGTTCAAAAATAAAATGTTTTAAAATCACCATAATTTATGATGATTCACTTCAAATGGACGGAAAACATGTTAAAAAGTTTGCATCAACACTATAAACAATTTTAAAAAGAGAAAAAAATTTCATATACAGGAAAAATGCTGAAACCATCTACCTTAAGTTTTATCATTACAAAAATGGACGGAACTTTCAACAAAAATTTTTTAGAAAAGACCTAACTTATTTGATAAAATTGTAAATAAGAAAAATTTAAGGAAAACGTGTTTGTTATAAGCATTTGTAATAATATAAGAAGTATGGAATATAATAAGATAAAAGTTCTAAATAATTGGTGTTCTAAAATGATAAACAGAAAAGTTACAGGAGTTTTCAAAATTTACAGAGACAAAAAAATTAAGAAAAAATTTCATGTAGCTCCAAAACGGCTGGTATTTACAAATTTTTTATATAGTCAAAATTATTCACAATTTATTCATTAATCGTATGAATCGTGTTTCAAAGTTCCAGCCATCGAAACATAATTTCCCGTTGCAGCGCCATCTCTGTGCATTGCGAAGGAACAATTCTAACTGCCGTTATTTAAGACCTTTTTTGGTGTCAATTATCCGCGATTTACAAATTTTAAGTATCTTTATTATTTTACGAGATAATGAACCGGGGACTTTTAGCTGAAACACCCTGTACATTCAATATCTAATCTATTCCACCCCAAACAGAACTTCCCCCAATCCTCCCCCCTCCATGTATCCTCTTAAATTATTAAAGACCAGTTTATATTAGTACACATGCTTAGATGTTTTTGAACTTGTGTAGGTACCTGACAGATAATTCTCACCACCACCAAGCACAAAGACAGGCCGTCGTTAACACACTAGTACATGTGCAAAGCAAATTTGCGAGACAGAACATCTGCAAGAAGAATATCGAACCTTAAAAACATCACTACAGAAAAATGGATACAAACCAACGGACAGACAACGCAATAAAGAGACACGACACAACCAGAACAGAAGAAGCAAAAGATGAAAAGAAATACACGGCAACAGCTTACCTACCGTATATATAAGGATGTACGGATAGAATCGGAAGAGTTTTGGAGAAAAAGAACGTCAAAATAATATATAATGCGAAACAGAAGGTGGCACAACATTTTCCCAAATACCAAGGTCCAGAAGAACTAGAAACACCAGACTCAGAGAACACATTAGGAATACAAAGAAGGGAAATTCTACAAAATCAACAGTTGCCGAACATTCAGAAGAAACCGGCCATTTGATAAATTTCGACAAAACAAAGAAATTAGCCAACACCAAAAATTATTGGCCAAGAAGATACAGAGAAGTCATTGAAATAAATAAACATCCGAATAACTATAACTGTGACACCGCACTATAATTATCAATAACGTGGAAGTCAATGTTCCGCATGAGCAAAGATCCACAACACGCCCCCTGATAACCTCACACAGAGCTCACACGTTTCCATGTTTGGTGAAGACATCCAATGGCACGATTCCGTCAACTACCTTGGCGTAATCATGGACAAAGTCCTAACATGGAGACAGAACACGGATGCCATCGTCAAGAAGGCCAGGAGGAGGAGAGCCCTAATCTACCCGATGACGGGTAGACAGAGCAGACTCAACCTGAGGAACAAGCTCACACTTATCAGATCCCTCATCCGGCCTGGTTCGTGCGCAACGAGGACATATTCAGGGACCTGGAGTACACCCCGGTCACTGAAATCATCAAGGAGAGAGCCAGGAAGATGTACGCCCTTGCTGAGGAGCATGGAAACCCACTGGTTAGGGAGGCTACTGACTACGACCCAGCAGATGCTCCAAGGCACAAGCGGCCGAAGGTGCAGATACTGGATAACGAGTGAGTATAAAACATACCACCGTCCGATGAAGGCACCCCACGGAAGAGACAGGACGATCTCCCAACCACCCACCTAAGACCCTGCGAGTACCGGACAAACAACCGTCCAGTACCTGTAGTCCCCCTAGCTCCGGGCAGACCGAAAATGCTACCAAAGCAGTTAGGTCTGCCCTTCCTCGAGCTACACAGCTCATCCTTACCCTACCGATGATTCGGATGACAGGATGTCAACTGGCATTCTGTGTACCGGCAGTCACTCCAGCCAAAAATCCAAAACACCCAACTGACCGATGACTACCCCCCCGGGGGGACAAGCTGGCGAAGAAAAGAAGATCAAGACAGAAGAACGCCAGAAGAGGCCTTAGCCAGCAAGGTCCAACGA
This sequence comes from Rutpela maculata, assembly GCA_936432065.2. NCBI lineage: Eukaryota > Metazoa > Arthropoda > Insecta > Coleoptera > Cerambycidae > Rutpela > Rutpela maculata. The sequence continues at coordinate 80,356,051 of OW386286.2, read as the reverse complement.
GCCAGGACCCAGGGAGGTGGGCCGAAATCGTCTGCACCGCTCACATTTGTGAGTGGGGCCGACGCAAAGTAAGTTCGCCCGCCCTGCACGAGGCTGGTCCCCCGTCTACAGCGATGTATTGGGGTAAAGGGCAATAGTCCTGCCTGACCTCAGTCATCCGAGACCGACATCTTTAGCCAAGAATATTGGCAGAGCTCACTTCGCTTCAGAAGAAGAGCACGACAAGATAGTCGAAACGTCAAGCACTCAAGCAGTCTACGCGGAAGAAGACCCGGAAACCAGCAGCCAGATCACCAGCTCCGCGAAGGCCTTAGCAGCAAGATATTAAGAATAGGTGACTGCGAGGTAGTAAAAAATATGGTTATAAGTCTTGAGGACTAGTGGTTGCGAATATGAGACTGGGAGAAGAATACAGATGGCAAGATCAGTGCCAATTAACTAAAATTTGGCATGACAGAAATATCTCGAGGCGCACAAAGATCAGATCTGTTAATACCCCTAGTTTCCTCCATCTTTCTTTACACCTCTGAGATACGGACCATTAGAGAAGCAGTGTATTGATACTTTCGAAATTTGAATCTGGAGATGTTTGCTACGAATTTCCCAGGTAGCCCATCGTACTAATACCTCGATTCTTCAAAACCGACTCTCCTACATCATATTCGAATCCTCTAATTTTTTGGCCACATCAACCGAGGAGAGGATAATATAGTACGATTGATAGTTCAGGGAAACCAGATGGCAAAATGGGAAGAGAATTCCCGCACCCTCCAAAACGTAGAGCTGATGCCAGCAAAAAGCTGATGTTAAGGAGCTTTAATGAGGCTGTGGACCTAACAGGCAATCGCGACAGATGGCGTGATACTGTTATAGAACATCCCAGAATCGACCCAAGTCGAAGACTAAATGAAAGTTTCGACTTACATTTGTGGATACTTTTAACTTTTTAATCGCTTCACGAAACACAATGAAAGTGGAGGTAGAGTCATTGTGGATATCATTCAAAAGAATGAATATACAATTTTAACGATGTGACGTATTGAAAGGGCGAAATCGAAAAATGTGGCAAAGGTGCGTAGCGTCTATAAGCAATTACTTGGCAAAAATTAGTAAAAATATACAAGGTCGGTTTCTCGAATAAAACAAATTTAGCTTTATCCAGCGGCTCGTCAATTGGACGAGTGCGTTGGATAATCAGTAGAAAGCGATAGTAGGGAAACCAAATGCAGGTCTTTCCTAATGACAAAGTTATAAAGAAAACTGTCTTCTGCATATGTAAGACAGAAAGCCATTTTGCCAAAAAGTCGTAAGACTGACAGAAAGTAGTAATAAATCATATATAGTTCAACTTATATGGAACTCCGTTCTTGTGAATGATATAATCACAATAAAAAACTTTAAAGTTAATCACAAGCATCCCAATACTCTAAAGTAAAGTAATATTGTTTCAAGTCAGCCACAAAAAAACCAAAATGCTTTCATCAATTTCTAGGGAAGTTATGTGAATCTTTTCTACCAAATCGATTGCTAGCACACGCTCTCCATTGTATGGTAGCATTAAAAGCTCTCTAGAAGAGATGGTCGACCTTGCCCTACTTGGGGCGATTGTAAAAGCACTTCGACATTGTCATATACACTTTTATGCTGACGACACGCAGCTTTATTTATCGTGATACTGCAGACGCAATAAATAATATAAATAGTGAAGTTGCTGCTATTGTAAATATATCTAAACGCCATTCATTAAATATTAATGCAAATAAACATATGTGCTTGTCTTTGGTCCAAAGGATATAAGGTCCTCGATATCCCAACAAATTCGCATAAATGTTGATGGCCAGCAAATATCACCAGTTGAGCATGCCAAAAATTTAGGACTGACTTTTGACACTTGTTTAAAATTTAAGGTTCACATTAATAACTGTATACGTGCGGCATATTTAAATTTAAAAACAATATACCAAAACAGACTTTTTCTCAACCAAAAAACTAAAACAATCCTGTGTGAATCGTTGGTATTGTCCAAACTAAATTTTGGTGATGTGGTCTATGGTCCTTGCATTTACGCTGAGGATGCTCGCAGAACACAAGTTATACAAAACTCTTGCCTGCGGATAATATTTGGTATTAGACACAGGCAACATATCTCACACAAGCTTAATGAAATAGGCTGGTTAAATATGTCAAGGCGACGTCTACTGCACTCCGCTTGTCTCTTTAAAAAAAATATTAGAAAATAAAATACCAGCATACCTTAAGAAAAAAGTAACGTATAGAACAGACGTTCATGCTCTAAATTTTAGACATAAAGATACACCCCCCCCCCCCCTCTCATCGTACGGAATCCTTTAAAGCCTCATTTACCTACCAAATCACTAAAATATATAACTCTATACCAACGGGCATAAAAAATAAATCCATTACATCTTTTAAGCACTCCTACAAAAGATTGTTACTAGCAGAACAAAATGACTCCTTGAATCCTCGCAACGAATAGAAATAATGTTTCTGAGTATGCATGTTAGATCACGGTTCACATGAATGACTTTTTAAAAACTTTTATTTAGTTACATGGAGCCAACGTTGGCTCTTGGAGAAGGAATAATACAATAATTAGAAGTGTTTCATTCTAAGTGAGTTTAATAACTGATTCAACAAAGCGTGTTTAGTTATATTTATAACATACAGAACCTGAGTAAGCAAAATATATAACAAAGGAATTGCAGTTCTGCAGTCTGCACAAGTTATGAGAAACAAAGGTGTAATATGATATCTTGAAGATAAGCAATTAATAAGAGAAGCTGTTATCGTGAAATACGATATACCTGTGAAGGTTTATTATGGCTAAGTCGCAATAAGATAGCGTGTAATATTATATAACAACTTCCCCCTTAATAAAAAAGTTGATGTTATGCAGCAACTTTTGAAAATTGTTAAAACGTTAAATGAACATAATGCAAAAATAAATTGAAACGATGTTGAATGAATACAAAGCAAAATAATAAAATAATGTAAAAGTTAAAATTGGTAAGCGATAATAAAACATTACATAACGTAATAAGGATAAAATACAATAGTCTAAATTAATAGACAAGGGTAAAACTCCACATGAAAGTCTATGTTAACTCGATGTCCTCTTCTTCTTGAGGTCTAATACCGGGTCGCTTTCTTGGAGGGATCAGTCTAGGAAATTTGGTAAATACTCTGCTTCGCTCTGAAGGAGGTGAAGGAGGGTTATCCGTTGAGGGTTGGATTCGCAATGCTCCACATCTTCTTCTTCTGCATTTACAAGTTATGTAAAGTAGAACTAATAGGATGATGAGAGTGATTATGAAATATGTGAACCAAGATATGTGTTTGGTCACAAAAGGTTCATTTATGAGATCATCCAAGTCTTTGGAATATTGGTCCAATTTGTTTTTAGCAATATCTAGGTCTTCTACGTCGAGATTGTTTAATTTGAGAGGTTTTAATTTTGGAATTTCGATTTTGTCGGGCATGTGATTACAGCATTCAAAAGGAATTTGGATAGGATGTGAATTGTCCTTAATTTCGGAAAAGTCTTTGTCACTGGCTTGTATTCTAGTAATGCCTGCATAGGCGTAACATCCTGGTTGTAGTTTGATGATGGAATTTTTGTTGATTAACTCTGTTGTGGATTCTCTCTTTGGACAGTTGATGGTAATGTGAAGTGGTTCGGAATTAATTACTAGCCATGTGTTGTCTTCAAGTTCTTGGACGTTGTATCCCTGACTAATAATGAAGGAAGTTTGACAGTTCTCTGGAAGTTTTGGCAATGGTTTTAGTATTCTGGCTTCACATATGGCATTTTGGTCGATAGGATAGGCAAACAGGTACGAACATAGTTTGGTTCCAAAATAAAGTGGTTTGCATTCTTTCAAATTTTGTATAGGTATGTACATCAAAGAATCATCATCTCTCGCGATATATTTTTGTGAAATAGATAAAATGTGATGTAGACCAGTTCTGTTATCAAGTATCGGGATAGGATATAGGCGATAGGTGTTATAATTTTGGGGTTCAACAAGTGGTATTGTTAAAACAAATACTAAGTTAGAATCCATTTGAAACGCTTGTAATTCAATAATATCCAAATACTTAGCAACTGCCGATAATTTAATGGGGAGAGGCAAATTGTTCCTTCGTAAGCTCTGTGAAATTTCTTGTAATGCTGTTACCAAATGATTAGGGGTTATGATTGACGTGTGAATGATTCCTAGTCTGGCAAATGTTATTGAATTTAGAATGTCGTTTAAATTATCTTCGATATACAAATAGCTTGCCATTAATTGTTCGGAAATGTATAAAAATTTTAGTTTTATGTGAGCAGCCTCGATAGCCTTGAGTCATTGTTTGAATTGTGTGTTCTATTTCTTCGAGATCTTTGTTAAAGGTTTCCTCGTCAATTTGTAATTTTTGTATAGTCGAGTTGAAGTTTTTAATAACAGAAGTTGTAACTGAAATTTGATTTTTGATTAAGTTTTCCAATTGATGTTCGTCATTATTTAGTTTATTTATACAATTAGTATAGTACTGGCCATCTTCAGCATCTAGGTTAACCAGTTATGGATTTGAATATTGTACCGATACCGTTAAGTATTCCTCGTTTATATCTTTTTGTATCTGAAAAGATTTCGTCAAATTTCATTTTTATAGAGTTGGATATTTTTGTTAAAAGGTTAAAGTCTGTTTTAATTTCACTCGTAAAAATAATTGACTTATGATCACCATTATGGAGAGTGTACAGGATTCTGTCTAAGATATTTTGATTTTTGTCAAAAGCTAGTTTGAGGGATGAAATGTTTTTATGCACTAGTAGAGTCCATCTGTCATTTGTCACCACGATGTCCGTGTCTTGGTGGTAGTATACACCAACGGTGTTATTGATTGGGATAATTTTGTATTGACAGAGTGCTGATCCGAACAGCAGGAGAAACCTGAAAATAAATTTAATTTTCAGTATATGGTTTCATTCTATCAAAATTTACTTTGGTTTCTTGTTTCGTTTCGAGGTTTAATAAGGTAGCAGAATTTTGAAAAATTTCTTTTATTTTAAAAGGACCGTTAAATTTGTTTTGCAATTTGTTTTTGATTTGTGATACTTTTACGTAAACTAAGTCACCTATTTTGTATTCGGGTCGTTTTTGGGGAACATTTCTATCAAAGCGAACTTTCGCTTTCTCCTTTTGAGCTTGCGTTCGACTACGGGCTATTTTATAGTAGTGAAATATTCTGTTGTTTAAATCCCTAACGTATTTGGTTATTAACTCTTTTTGGTTATACAAAGTTTCAGGTGGTCTGTTGGACGTATGTCCAAATACAAGTTCGTATGGGGTGAAACCGTGTGTTTTATTTACTGAATTGTTATAGCATATTACTGCATATGGTAAAATTGTGAAAGGATGTTCGTTCAGATTTTCAGTTTTATGAATTCTTATCATTTCAGCTAGAGTAGCATGAAATCTTTCTATGGATCCGTTCGATTGGGGATGTCCTACGCTTGAATACGTCAGTTTTATGTCGTAGAGGGTGCAGAGATCTTTGAGCAAACGGTTGTCAAATTCGCCACTGTAATCGCAATGGATTCTTAGCGGGGTGCCGTAATGTTGAAAGTATAACAACAAGGTATTTACGACGGATTTTGCGGATTTGTCCGGGACTGCATAGGCTTGTGTAAATTTAGTTAACTCGTCGCGAATAGTTAAAGCGTAATTTCGAGTTGGAAATTCAAATAAATCGATATTAATTCTTTCGAATGGTGTTCTTGGGGTTTCTGTGACTACTAGAGGGTTGTTAAGGTTTTTCCGGCATACTTTAGTCTTTTGGCAAGTTTCGCAATTTTTTATAACATTTTCAACGTCTTTAGTTAGACCTTGCCAAGTGTATTTTTCTCTAATTCTTCGAATCGTTTCATTTATTCCACGGTGTAGATTATTTTTACCAAAATGATTTTGCTCCAATATAATTGGAATTTTATCTTCGTCGGCAGTTCTGACGATATCTTGACAAATTACTACTTTTAAGTCTTTTCCCGCAAAAATGAATGATAGGATTTCAAGAATGGGGAGGTCTAAGTTATTTTCGACAAAGTATGTCTTAGAGAGATCTAGAACATCTTGGTTTTTAAATAATACCAAAAATAAATGTTCAATTACGGATTCGATATCAAACGGTAGGGGAATGATAAAATATCTCCTATGTCTGACTGTTTTGCTCGATACAATATTGATTTTATCGTTATGAAATTCGGGGTTTTCTTCGAATATGTCCTCAATAATTTTGTGATGTAGGTCCTGTAAGTTATTTTGTTGGAAGAAAGTTATAATATCTTTATGTTCTCGATACAAAAGTTGTTTGTTCGAGGCTTTGATTTTCGAATAGTCAATTAAAGATGTTGTTTTATATAGGTTGGTGAAAGTTTCAAATTCTCGGGAAATTTGTTCGTTAGTGATTTCGTTGTTATCGTCTGGGTTTTCGTCGTCGTCTGACTCTTCGTCATTCGCGGCTAGAACTTTTGAATAGAATTTGGAACATTCGGAAAAATGATTAATTTTGATTCTGGAAAGTGCGTCCGCGTTCTTATTGATTTTACCGGGTTTATAAATTATTTCATAGTCGTACTCTTCTAATTTGAGTCGCCAACGGGCAAGTCTACTTCCTGGATCTTTTATAGAGAATAGCCAGGTGAGTGGTCTATGGTCGGTGACAAGCTTGAACTTTCTACCATACAGATATGGTCTAAAGTGCTTTACACTCCATACTATCGATAAAAGCTCGCGTTCAATCGTTGAATATTTAGTTTCTGCACTGCACAAGGTTCTAGAAGCATAGGCAATGGGTAAATCTTTGCCAATAGGCCCCTGGCTCAGCACCGAGCCGACGGCAAATGCGCTCGCATCAGTGGTTAGAACGAAAGGTTCATCAAAATTAGGCTAGATTAATATCGGAGTTGTCGTTAATGTTTGTTTCAAATCTTGAAAAGATTTTATACAATCATTGTCGAAGAGAAATGGTATGTCTTTCTGTAAGAGTTTTGTTAAGGGCTTGGTAATCTTGGAGAAATTAGGGATAAAGCGCCTATAATATCCGGCTAAGCCTAGAAATGATTTAATTTCTTTTTGATTTTTTGGTTGAGGGAAATTTAGAATAGCGTCAACTTTCGAAGGATTCGGTTTTACGCCGTCTTTTGTAATGAGATGTCCTAAATAAGCGACTTCTTTGCGGAGAAACTCGCATTTGTCGGGTTGAATTTTGAGATTGGCTTTCTGTAATCTTTTGAAAACTTCTGTTAATCGAGAAATATGCTCGTGAATAGTAGGGGAGTAAACAATAATATCGTCCATGTAGACGAGACATCGTTCATTTTGGATACCTAATAAAATGTTATCCATCACTCTTTGAAATGTTGATGGAGCATTCTTAAGTCCAAAAGGCATTCTTACGAATTCAAAATGACCATTTTCAACTGTGAAAGCAGTTTTTTGAATGTCTTTCGCATCAATCTCGATTTGGTGAAATCCGGAGGCTAAGTCTAGAGTTGTAAAATATTGACATTTACCTAATTGATCGAGGAGGTCGGAAATATTGGGTAGCGGGTATTTATCGTCAATAGTCAGTTCGTTGAGTTTTCTGTAGTCCACTACAACTCGCCATTTTTGTTTACCGGAGGCGTCGAGTTTTTTAGGTACAACCCAAACTGGAGAGGACCAGGGAGAAATCGAAGGTCTAATGATGCCTTGATCAAGCATATTAGAGACTTGTGTTTTGACTTCCTCTTTATGGATATGAGGGTAGCGATATGACTTTGTGAAAACCGGTTTTGAATCGTTCGTATCAATGGAATGCTTAATTTCATTAGTAAAGGTTAAATTGTCTCCTTCCAAATAGAATATATCTTGAAAGTCTAAACAAAGCTGCGTTACTATTTCGGCCTCTTCTTCGTTTAGATGATCCAAGCGCAATTCGTTCCTAATTTCGAAGGATCTGTCTGTCTGTGGATGTTTGTCGGAATTTTGAGTATTTAAATTAAAAATTGATTTGAATTTTTGTACTGGTTCTAGTTCGAGGTTCGAGAAATTTACCGTTTTTGGTATTGCATTCGCGTTTATGATTGAGGTTAAAAATTCTCCATTGCTATCGATTTTTACGAGAGCATTCGGTAAGCGTACCCTTTCGTTTTCCTGGGCTAACAGTATAGCCTCGGTATTTCGCAGGTTACATTTTAGTTTACAAATTTTTTCCATGCGAGGTTCAATAGAAATAACATTTTTGATGTTGCTTAAATTTGAATTTTTTGTATCAGAATTAATAGTTGGTTGTAAAGGTAAATTTACTGTAGTTTCTTCCGTAACTTTAAATAGTGGTACGGTTTTGAAATTTGTGACTAGTTGTTTATTTTTAAAGTCTACTCGGCATTCGTAATGTTCTAAAAAATCTGCGCCTAGTAGTCCATCAAAATCTATATCTAGATTATAGATATAAACCTTGTGTGACTCTGAAAAGGGGATGAGAACAGATTCGTTGATATAGATTTTTTGATCAGTAATACCCTGTATAACTACATTTTCAGGGGATCTACGTCTATAATTTTCAGCTGTTTTAGGTTTGAAAATTGAAATTCCTGCACCTGTGTCAATCAAAATTTTAAATTTACCAGTTGCATCCTTCATATAATAGAGATTTTTTGAATTTACAGTTAATAGGGTATGGGAAAGCTTATTTACATGAACGTCTGTTCTGGGAAATTCAGCATTGGGTCGAAACTGTCGTTGAGGTTCATAGTTTGTACTTGAGTTTCTAGTTCCGTAATTGATTCGAATTGGTCTGTTTGTTGTGTCGGAGTATCCGTGGGGTACTCCGGATCTAATCGAAAATCCTGAGGATTAGCAGTATAATCCTCGTACTGTTCGTATTGAGAATTAGCTGTATAATTCTCTTGGAAATTTTGGTTAGTTTCAAAGTTATAATTTTCGTAAGTATCTTCTGCAGTTTGGTAATCAGAAGAATAGTCACTGTATTGATTAAAATCGCATTGGTTTTCATAAGGTTCGTAATTTAAATGGTGCGTTTTTTGTTGATTAAAACGGTTGAAATTTGGGTTTGGTTGAATAGCAGAGGGTCTTTGTTGGTTGAAATTCGGGTTCGGCCTTATAGCTGAGGGCCTGTTTTGTTGTGGTTGACTAGATTGATTATTTTGAGGAAATGTCCTCTGATTAAATTGATTGGTTTGAGAAAAATTGTGAGAATTTGGGTTTCCTTGATAATTTGGTCTTTGAAAATTTTGTGACGTTGTTGGCCTTATTTGCGATTGTTGCCTTGTGCGGCATTCGCTTATTACGTTCTTTTACAAAATGAACAAAATTTTTGTTGGAAATTGGGACCTTGTGGTCGTTTTTGTTGAGGAGGCATTGTACTTTTTACTTGGTTATTTTTTGGGAATTTCTGTGATTCGAAGTAGGAAAGTTGTAGCTCTCTACGGATTCTGCTAACGGCTTTTAGTATACTAGGACGATTGCTAGCACGAATGATGCGGCCTAAGTTTGGTTCTAAGCCCGTTAGTAAATTGTTAAGTGTCATCGTTTCGATGAGATCTGATTGTGCTGCTCTTTGCGTTGTCGTGAGAGTTTGCTTTTGCACTGCAGCGTGCATTTTCGCATTGTGCGTTTGTAAACGCGAAACAAATGTAAGGGCGGATTCACCTGGCAATTGGTGAATGCGCTGCAGGTCCTGAATTAGGGCCGTTAAATCTCTGGAGTCCCCAAAGTGGGTTTCCAGTAGTGCTTTTATTTCTGGCCATGTGCCGGGGTTACGTGAGTTAATTAGTTCGGCAGCTTTGCCTTTTAATTTATTTTTGATGTGGACTGTTAATAAAATTTTCTGGTCGTTAATGGCCATACTTTGTGCACAATGGCATGAATTTAAGAATGTTTGTAAATTAATGGCATTGCCATCAAATTCTGGTATTAGTGAAAAAATTTCAGAGAGCTTGTAAGGCTCAATTTGCTCTGGTTGTTGTTGTAGTAGTTGTTGTTGTTGTTGTTGTAGTTGTTGTTGTTGTTCGGCTGGTGCCGGTACTATTGGTTGGGGTGCTACTGGTTAAGCTGTATCTCTATCTGGCATTGTTGCTTTTGTATTTAGAGATTATTTGAAATAAAAATTGGTTGCGTATCAGCAGTATGATACGAACTTAAATTAAATTAGCTTGTTACGTTGCGTGCGTAAATGGATTGTATATTAGCTGTATAGTACACAATGTTTCGTATTAGCAGTATAATACGAAAATAAATAACTCAAAATTAAATGAACTTGTTTCGTTGTGTTTGTAAAGGAATGGATTCACTTAGACAAGAGAACTGGCTTTGTGCGCCGAGTGTATTAGCAGTATAATACACTTTTAATAAAATAAGTTGCGAAAAATAATAAAATAGTAAAATGGTACGAGATGATTCTTAAAATGACTTACGTTAGTTTCGTTTCCATGGGTAGGTTCTTCGTCCGTCAAGGGATTGGGATCCGCCACCACCAGTGAGGAAGGTCTCCTTGTTCTCGTAGATGTACACGCACTAGTTAGGCAACTTCTGAAGATGTTCTCCTTGTTCTCTTACGCTTCACTACCAGTTAGGCTTCTTGTTCTGATGATGTTTACGGATCCTACCGACTGCGCCAATGTTAGATCACGGTTCACATGAATGACTTTTTAAAAACTTTTATTTAGTTACATGGAGCCAACGTTGGCTCTTGGAGAAGGAATAATACAATAATTAGAAGTGTTTCATTCTAAGTGAGTTTAATAACTGATTCAACAAAGCGTGTTTAGTCATATTTATAACATACAGAACCTGAGTAAGCAAAATATATAACAAAGGAATTGCAGTTCTGCAGTCTGCACAAGTTATGAGAAACAAAGGTGTAATATGGTATCTTGAAGATAAGCAATTAATAAGAGAAGCTGTTATCGTGAAATACGATATACCTGTGAAGGTTTATTATGGCTAAGTCGCAATAAGATAGCGTGTAATATTATATAACATGCATAATGAACAATGTTGTTTTTATTCTATATGTCAATTACCTACTTTATATTATGTTAAATAGCAGGTGTGTACTCTTATATGTATGTATATTATTAATATTTAATCTTTAATTTATATATTTGTGTGTATGTATGTGTATGTATATATGTGTATATATATATATATACCCGCTTAAGATGAAAAACAAGGTCTGTGTTCTTCACCGACATCTGATCTTCGGCGATTTCCCAATATTTGTATATTTTTAATTTTCGTTTATACGAATTTTGTGTAATTACTTTTTGGGAAATAAAGACCATTTATTATTATTATTATTATTATTATTCTATGCAAATTACATAATTTTTTACTGGATAGGATATTGCATAATTTTAATTGTACTTATTTTAAACCTAATCAATAAATGGTATTATTTGAACGTTTGTACTTTATTGATTGAATGACTTGTTATAAGTCTTATCCCTCGAGAGTTTTCGTTTGATAGGCCGAAATTGAGTAAATTGGGCGTCTCAAGACCCGACAAGTTTATATCTCAATACCCCGGTCACATTACGGAAGCTCGAGAGGGATTTTTTCATGAAGACAATTCAGAGATCTTTAAGCATAAAATCCATCACCATTAGGTAAATAAGAAAAAATGCATCGAGAGGAAGAAACAATTTTTAGAGAGAGCGTCGTTAAAAATCTACGATAGTGCAGTTTTGGCCTATTTCGTAGCTCACACGTATCTCATACATCCTACTGAACCCACCTGGGAGTGGAAGACCACACACGAATAAGGGAGAACGCGACTGGCGCCCTTAATAAACAAATTGGTGTCGCGTCACTCAGACGCTGTGTGGTAGGTTCTTCTACAACACCATCAGACCTGATATGCAGCAAGCAGATGCCAACTGGAATAATTTTCAGGAATCAGAAAACGTTTGGCAAGACGTTTTGAATAAGAAGATATATTAGACTTAAAAAGAGTAAATATTTACTCTTAAGTTATCGTTCGACCAAGAGACTGTACTTTCTCTTTTCCAAACATTTTGCGTAAATGTAGGCCAAAATGCCTAATAATTTACTTCATTAATTCTACTAACAGCTTTATTCATATACAGCTAAAATTTCAGCTTATTTCATTAAGAATCTTTTGGGTAAAAAATATTTCAAAAGCTGTTGAAAATCCGTGTTCAATGCCCCATGAATAAATGCCATAATAGTTCCTCTTAAATAACCCAAACCAAAGCATATTATTCTATAAGAGAAATACAACCTTATGAGGATGAATTTTTATCTGTTTTCAAAAATTCTCAGAGAAATTATTGGATAACAAAAAGTCATCTCGCTCGCTTTTGACACTCTCCTCAAGCTCATGAATCGTAATGTTAACATCGAAAAACAGAATTTTTGTTTTCATTATAGTGGTTGTAGAAAATTTTAACCCTAAAAGCGAGATGTTGAGTCTTGAAGTGGGTCCATGTTATATGCACTAGGCACTTATATACCACTGATAACTGTGTGGTTCTCTTCACTAAATTTGACTGATTGATATCGCTTCTTTTTGTCCTGTACTTAGAGTTTCTCTCAACATCGAAATTTAACATTTTTGAATGTTTCTCTTCGGGCATCAGGTTAACGCAATACATCATACACGGATTTGTCCAATTCATTAAACAACCAAAATCTAGTCAGTAAATATTTTATCCAGGAATTATCTCACTAACTTTAAGCAAATATTGTAATTATTAATATTTTTAGTTTCAGACTATTTTACGAATTTACCATTGTCCTTTGTCAATACTGCACAAATACACAGGAACTGATCATCTGTGAGACAGTACAATATATATTATATTGTCAAACATCAATAGGTTAAATTGATATTAGAATAGTCAATTACGTGAATTAATTTTGTGTACCATGCTATTGATTCGAGTGTTCTGTTTACAATTAGTCTCTTACAACGACGGACGGGAGTATCACTGACAAACATTTTTATCTAAAATTATTCGTAATAAACTCGATTGCCCAGACATCGCATTTCAATTAAACTTTTATGTTCCCAAAATATTCTTTTGTAATAACTTAACTTTCTACCTGCCCACAGTGCGTACAAACGTGAAAAAAGAGAGTGAGTGAGATAGAATATTGAATCTTATTTTATTCCATAGGGTTGACGAGGTAGTTTTACACAACTAAACAAAATTGTCCCTCTTACAACCACAATCGTTGGTTAACTAATGGTTAGGAATTGAGTTTATTATAAAAATCTATGAGATTAACAGCCAGTTTTATAATGGTTAGTGAATAGTTAGGATTTGACCAATGATTTACTACTATAAAGGTAAAAAATATCTGGTAAAGTTTACTAATAACACAGCCCCACAAAAAAAAATGTTCAGAGCACCGAACCAGACCCATGTATCCCTATGTATTTTCGATCGCTGAATCCGAATCCGAATCCGAGTAAAAAAATCGTACACCCCAAAATCATTAGCTAGAGCCAAAAAACACCCTTGGAATGGGGTAAAAAGAATATCAAGCTCGAGAATAGTTGTTACATCTTAATCAATCGAATTATACAAATTAAAGTTAAACAACAGCATACATACAATAGATATGTCCCAGGGAGGGGCCAGGGTTGGGAGAAAACTAGCCCCCATATATAAAACAATCCATCCAAAACAGCAATGACTGCTGAAAAAGCTCGACGTAATCTTCATAAACTGCCCCTATAGGGTTGAACAATCACCCTCAAGTTTAAAGGACACGAGAAAAACAAGAAAAAACCTAAAATCCAACAGGAGTTCTATTTTCATGTATGCTATGATTGGCTGAAATTGCGTAGTACTCTAAAATAGAACTTAAGTACCATCAACGTCTTACAGTGTCAACCCTCAGAGGGTGTGAAAACTACCCCCTATATAAGATTTAACTATAAAAAGTTACAGTGACTTCTATAAAAATTCGAAACACCTGCGTTGTGTGGAAGTAAGAAGAAACTAGACTATGTTCGACGCTGTGCTTGAAAACCACTCCTACAGGGTTGCGAGATGCCACTTCTACATCCGTAGGATGCTGGAAAAACAGAGAGAAACTAACCGAATTTACATTTTCATGGATACTATGACGTTTTGAGTTTTTTCAGAAGTCACTGTAACTTCTTATAGTTGTATCTTACCTAGGGAAGTGGATTTGAATAACAACAGTGGTACGTCACTTTCTGAGTCTAACTTTAAGTACTACAAAATTTTAACCAATCATAGCATCCATAAAAATGGAAATACTCTTGGATAAATGTTTTTTTCTTGTTTTTCTTGTGTCATTTAAGATGAAGGGTGATTTTTGGCAACGCTGTTGGGGTGGTTTTCAATAACTGAGCCAAAACTACTACTGCCGACTCTTCTCATTTTTACAAACCTCCGGAGTTTCGAGCTTTTTTCAAGTTGAATGTTTTTTTCTTGTGTCATTTAAGATAAAGGGTAATTTTTGGCAACGCTGTTGGGGTAGTTTTCAATAATTGAGTCAAAACTACTGCGGACTCTTCTCATTTTTACAAACCTCCGGAGTTTTTTCGAGGGTCACTGTGTAGTTTTTTCAAGTTGAATGTTGAATGGGGGTAGTTTTCACACCTTCTGAGGGTTGACACTGTAGGACGTTGATGGTGCGTAAGTTTGTAGTTCTATTTTAGAGTCCTACGCAATTTCCTGTCGAATTTTACGTTTTTTCTTGTTTTTCTCACGTCCTTTAAACTTTAGGGTGGTTGTTCTCAATCCTATAGGGGCAGTTTATGAAGATTACGTCGGACCTGATGCAGTTTCTTATCACTTTAACGAAACTTAGACATTTCGAGCTCTTTCAGCACTCATTGCTGTTTTGGATCGATTTTTATATATATATGGGCTAGTTTTCGCCCCTCCCTAGATGTGTGTTTCATAACTATTGTATGTACGCTGCTGTTTAACCTTAATTTGCATAATTCGATTGATTAAGATGTAACAACTATTCTCGTAGCGTAATCTTCTTTTTACCTCATTTCAGGAGTGTTTTTTGGCTCTAGCTAATGATATTGGGGGTGTATGATTTTTTTTTGACCTCGGATTCGGATTCAGCGACCGAAAATACATGGTTCGCTGCTTTGAACATTCTTTTTTTTTGTGGGGCTGTGTAATTATAACTTTCAAGGTTCTGGTTAGGGCCGGTTTTTCTATGCGAGGTTAAGTACTTTATCATACAGATAAACTAACAGAAGTTTAGAATGTTAAGTTGCAATTAAAATATTTAATAGAAGCACAATCTAAACTTCTAGTTAGTTTATCTGTATGATAAAGTGCTTAACCTCGCATTGAAAAACAGGCCCTTAGTCAACCAAAAAGATAACCGACGATTGTGAAACTGGCTGTAATAGGATTTTTATTTCTGAGATTTGAGCGAAAAATACCAAAACAAATTTCATTTTCATTTATTTTGTAACAAATTCGCTTAGTAAAACTATTTTTTTTATGTAATCAACTGAAGGTCGGTTTTTCAATGCAAAGTTAAGCACTTTCTCATACAGATAAACTAACTAGAAGTTTAGAATGTGAGTTGCAATATTAAAATGTTTAATAGAAGCACAATCTAAACTTCTAGTTAGTTTATCTGTATGATAAAGTGCTTAACCTCGCATTGAAAGATCGGCCATTAATAGTATAAGAACAATTTTGCAAAAAGAAAATCAAACACCCACAAAAAAATACTAATTCCTTCCGATCCTGAGAATTTGTGTTTCCCTCTTCATTGTACCATTTTCTTCTGAGCACTTTTTCTGGACATATCACTGTTCTACAGTGTGGATAGCATAACAGTATACAAGTATTTTTTTTTACAAAACCCGCCATAATAAGGGTCACCATAAAATAATGGATGGTAATAATTTCAGAAAATGAGCTAATGGCTGGTTCAAAAAATATCAACTTAGGCTTTGATTTGAAATTGAACACACTCATTTATTTATTTAAATTATACTGTTCTGCAGGTGAAATACACAATTACAAAACAAGTGTAACATAACAATTAAAGTACTAAGAGAAAGCAATAAAATAGTAGTTGAGATAAATGCAAATCATAATAATATATCCAATTGAAGAAGAAAAATAAAATCATTTATTCCAAGTATATACAGTGTCCACCATATGGGAAACCCTTTTGTTATTGACTTTCTGAAAAATTATATTTTTGATAAAATTTAGTGCATGTTTTCAAACGAAAAATGGGCTGCACAAATGTCTGTTAGTCCTGGCGCTTAGGTCGGAAAATTATTTTTTTTGAAATTGTCTCAAGAGTAAACTATACCTTTATTTTTCAAGATATCGAAAAATGTAATTTAGAGAAGTTGTTTATAATGCGATGTAGTATCCAGATGTGAAATTCGGTTTTTCTATTTTAAAAATAATAATTTTCGACTTTTTGACGAAAAATTCGTGACCTACATTTTAATAGTATATTATTCAACGAGCGTGTAATGATATGGATGAATTACGACACTCGCCTTCGGCTCGTGCCGTAAACGTCATCCTCTTGAGTAATAGCTATTACATGCAAGTAGAATACTATACTTTTTCTACGACTATTCAACAGGAAGTTGCACTTTACGGGTAAATTTGCCAACAAATGGCGAAATTTTTAAGGAAAGATGCGAAGACGCACATTGTATCGGTTATAACTTCTTTATTTTTAAGCACAAGAAAAAATTTAAAAAAAAGACTTTTAGCTTAATCGATAATCTTTAATTTGGTTTTTTTAAATTTTTGACGCAAGTACCTTAGTTTCTGAGATATTTAACTTTTAAAGAGGTGCTTTGACTCAAAAACGTTTGACGCAATTTTTAAACCTCCATATCTACGAAAAAAACAAAAAGTTGCGGAGATTTAAAAAACAGTAAATTGTTCCTCGATTTATGATCCTTACGCTGGAGATTTTTATTTTCTTGCTAGGAGTGATACTTTTCGATTTATTAGACAGAAACCGTGTTGAGGCGTCCGTTTTCGCAATCTGCAAAGAAGGCGAAACACGAAATCTTTGAACGTTCAGATCTTTTTTAATATATGAGTTGAAGGGCCATACTATGTCATTATGGAAAGAGGAAGAATTGCATGTGATGCACATCGTGAATCGCACCGGAGAAATCGATAATTCGAGCCTAGAGGAGCGTACGAAAAGTGACATTTTTTGACATTCGGTAAAATCGATGACCTATTTATTATGACAGATTGAATTGAGTTATGGCACATGCGATGTTTTTGAACTTTAAATCGTCTCTTGCAATTGCTCCACGAAAACTGTTGAATAATGAATATGATCTCTTGTGATTGGTTCATGTCTATAGAATAATGAATATGAACTCTTGTGGTTGGTCCTAGCGTATTGAGTAATGAATTATTATCCGCGGACCTTAGTAATGAGACCTATTACATGTTCAAAAACGTATCTATAATAAATGAATTATTCAATAGTCGTAGAAAAAATATTTTTCCGTTATTAATAATTCTCTCTATTTAATGGATTAATTCTACTTTGAAGGACTTTTAACAGTACTTTTTTGACCAAGTAAATATTTTGGGAAAAAATGCTGAATTTCTTGGTGCATAGTTGTTCTGTATAGTGTAGTGTAATGGTTCTTATGTTTTATAACAACTTTAATCAGCAAACTTCGTTCAGAAAAACTGAATTTTTAGTTTTTTATCGCTATTTTCCATTATTAGAAACGGCGGAGTACCCACGGACAGTTATCAGTTGTACTACAGACACAAGAATAGAAGGCTAGAAATTATGAATTTACGTTTTGCCTATTCACGAATATCTATTTCTTTCGGTGGTTTACCACGTCTACATTTTCTTTTTTTTTTTTTTTTAAGTTACTGAGTTGGAAAACGTAATTTTATTCGCAAAATATTTTCTATTATTTTTAACATTTTTAAACATTCTCTTTGAAAAATATATGAAACACAACATATAAACAGGTACATACTCTTTAAATATGCTACAAATAAGTATTTCCAGCAACATTGTCTACGTCCCATCTGACTGGAACTCTTCTGCCGAATTTCCATTTTGTGTAGCTGACGGTTTTCTAACTGCCGGTTGGTTGAAGGCATGCTAAACATTTTTTAATTTAACAGAGACTTTAGCAGCCAGTTATAGTTGACTGGCAGCTATGTAATGGCAGATATGGAATATTTAACCGCGCACTGTAAACCGGCCATAATAGTGAGGTGGCTTATTGAAATTACGGTTACTTGGCGGATAAAAGCACCAAATTTGGTATGAAGATACCTGAGGGTATACTAATAAATATTAACCTATGAGCTCTCTGGAATTTCTAAAAATTTTCATGTACAGCACTAAAATCCAAAATGGCCGACAAATATGACAAAATATCACATGTAGCCCAGGAATTTCAGTTTTTGACCCGGAAATAATTATTGTAAAGCTGAAAATTTGCAGGATTGTAGTTTTGGTCCAGGAAAACACGTACCAAAAAGTCCCCTACTCTCCCCCGTCGGCTTCCTACAAGGGCCTAAGTCGCAGAAATTGTAGAGCTGGCGTTAAAATGCAGCAGAAATGTTGTCACTGATCCGATTTAGGTCAAAATGATCATAAAAGCTTCTGTGAAGTATATTCGTTCGTTTTTCAGATGTTTCCATGCATATTATGTTCATAATTTTCCGTTCTAGTGCTGTCAAAATTTCAAAAATTTAAAAAACTCCGAAATGGCGCCATTGCGTATAAATGAAGACTAGGAGGGGAAACGTACCCGAATAAACATTTTTCTTCATACTTTGGATTTTCCATTGGTATGTGTACTTTCTCTGTAGCGTCACCCGTTATAAAGCTACGCCACTCCTAGTCTCGCCGCGCGGCGGCCACGGCCGTCATGCACCTAGTGACACTGCGCTGGCTGCGCTGGTGAGATCTGTTGCGAATTCCTGTTTATATGTTATTGGTGTTTTATAAGATTTATTGAATGAAATTTAACTTGTAAGACTAGCGAAACTAGCAGTGAAAAAACCTACACCTACCTACAAATTATGACTCAAGAACTAATAAGAAAGCTATTAGACACGTTACGTGCAAAATGTGCAGCACATAACTGAACAAATAAATCAATATTTTTCATATAAATCTGGTAAGATTGGTTGCCTATACTATGCATCAATAAATTTAATTCGATTAAAACGAGTATATTTAAAAGTTCTTATGCGTTTTTTTCGCACTCCAAAAAAAAAAAAGGGAAACGGCTTCGCAGAACGTAGTAACAACGGCATTTGTGAAGTAGCTGATTACCGTATTACGGGATTTTAAGTGATCTATCTCAACTTTAGCACCACATCCTCCTTGTGTAGATTTTTGTATTAGGGGACGGTGCAATTGACGTTTGTCGGATTTTAGAAGCCTTCCAGGGCACGAGAATCACTTCTGTCAAGTTAACTCGGAGAAAAGAAGCCGTGGCAAATCCACGTAAGCTTGCATATTTTCTAAACCATCACTTTTCTTACCATAGAATCGAAAAGACAAGCGATAAAGTTGCATATTTTCCTTATAGGGCTTTTAGTTTCACTCCATATTTTACACTTGCTGAGTCACATACACCGCCTGTCCATAGGCGTATGCTGTACCCTTGCATCTCCATTGTCCATACTCGGGAGGCGAATTTCGGAAGCACGGGACGGAAATTGAGCAGATGAGTAAACCTGACCCTTTTGTTTATTTTTTTTCCTTCTCGAAATTTGGTGACGCGGCTGGCGAAAATTCCTAAAGTATCAAATATTAGCCAAGTGCTAGATTGAATAGTGATTTCGTTTACATTTTGTCATATCATATGTTTTCTATTTTTTTTATGCATATATTCACGTCATATACATTTTTTTTTTGTACACATTTGTTTCGTAATTATGATGAGTCGTTACGTAATTAGATTGCGATAAAATTGCTTTGTCATGTGTGTGTAATACAAGTGTGATCACACCCGCAGCCAATACTTTCAAATTCATCCCATGTATATAAATTACCACATTGTTGTATTTTGTTAGTAATATATATATTTACAGTTCTCACCACTCATAGTGCTGACTGTTTTCCTTACCTGCCCCCAACACAGTTGAGCTAGCCGAAGAACACTTTGTTGCAAAAGGTATAGGGTGGCCCAAAAAAAGAGGCATTTATTTAACATTAATTAAAAGGCAATATAATTGAATCTAAGCACCCATGCCTTCGTAACATTCTCAAAATAATTTTGACGACCAACGCGTATTTTCAAGTAAAATTCGTATTAAAAAAAACATAGTAACCTGGACCTTTTCGGACCGATATTAATCGAAAGGTGGACTCTTTAGCTATAATTTAAAAAAATTAAATCCCTAGTACATCTAACATAGAAGTTAGCCGCGAAACAGACGTCAGCGTTTTAGCTGTTAGAGCGTAATTTCTCAAGTAATATGTTAATAAACAAAAATTTGATAGCCTGGCCCATTCCAGGCCACTTTTAATCGAAGGGTGGGTTATTTAGTTCCAATTAAAAAAAAAAAAATCTCTAGTACATCTAACAGAGAAGTTGACCGCGAAATAGTCATTGACAGCTTTTCCGCTGCTAGCGCATTTTTATGTTAAACTAAAATAAAATAAGATCTATTAACGTCGCCCTTTTCGGACCCATTTTAATCGAACGGTCGGCTCTTTACCTCTAATTAGAAAAAAATTAAGTCCCTGGTACATCTAACATAGAAGTTAACCGCGAAACAGACGACAGCGTTTTCGCTGCTAGAGCGTAATTTCTCAAGTAATATGTTAATGAAAAAAAATCGAATAGCCTGGCCCTTTTCAGACCACTTTTACTCGAAAAGTGGGTTCTTAAGCTTTAATTTAAAAAAAAAATTAAGTAGTACATCTAACATAGAAGTTAATCGCGAAATGGACTTTCACACCATTTTCGCCGCTAGCACATTTTTTAAGATACACTAAAATGAGAACTTTTAACCTGGCCCTTTTCAGACCGACTTTAGTCGAAAGGGGGGCTCTTTACCTAGTAATTTTTTAAATGGGACAACCCGCATTTTTTGCATATTTGGATCCTGCTGGCTAAATTGCATATGATCTGACCCTCAAATATTATTTTGATTTTCAAAAAATAGATTTTTTAATTTTTAGGTTTAATAATAGAAAGCCGCGATTTTACCAAAATGGTTAAGAATTAGTCTGTAAGCACCTTTAAAATATTGTCTCTTCAGATACTAACATTAAACAAGATTTATTCTTCATTAAGTTCAACGATATAGGTTTTTCAACGAAAACTATTTTTTTCTTAAATGGAACCCCTATGGGACAACCTGTTATTTAATTAGATCTCTAAATTCCGAAGAAAATGATATACGTAATGTCTACCTTGTCTTTGTACTAAATTTATAATTAAAAGAAAAAAAATGTTTTGATATATTTCTTAATATTTTAAATTTTAGTGTTGTACATGAAAATTTTTAGAAATTCCACAGGCTAACATTTATATAGTATATCTTAAGGTACCTTCATACCAAATTTGGTGCTTTTATCCGCCAAGTAACGGTAATCTTGAAATACAGCTCTAATCGACCCCACTATAAGTCACGTACATAATGAGTGCACAGAGGTGGTGCTATAGTGCTATATTATTTTTCGATAGCTGGAACCTTTAAACATGATTCATGTGATTAAGGAATATATGAATATATTAGGAATAATTTTGACTATATAGAAAATTTTGTAAAAACCAGCCATTTTGGAGTTTCATGATTTTTTTTCTTAATTTCTTTGTCTATATACATTTCGCAAACCATTGTACCTTTTTTTTTAATAATTTTAGAACATCGGTTATTTAAAACTTTTGTCTTACTAGATATAATTGGTGACGCGCCTTTAGAAAATGCATAATTTATTTGGGAAATTAAAAATTTAACTTATATATAAAATTATATATAAGAAGGCAAACAAAAAGTTAGTTTTATGTGCACCATGCGTAGAAATTAGTTAGATTCTCGCTGGCTCTGCGAATAGTCGTCGAACAGTCAAATTGGTTTAATTAATTTTTTTTTAAGCACACCACTAGAAATTTTATTGTTAATTCTTATGTATTATAACCTCCTAATTACGAAAAACATTTTTACGCCCAATAATTTCTGGTGCGTCAAAAGTTATATGCACTTCTTGGCGCGCTTTCACTAATTTTGTACTTATTTGCTTAATATATCTTGTACTAGTAATCGAGTGGGAATTTTAAGAATAATGGCTTATTTGAAATAAAATTCTTAAAAAGTATAGTTCGATATGTATAGGTCAATCCGCCATCTTGGAAAAAAATAGGAAAACACCAAAAAGAGCCGAAAAAAGCAAAATTGAATATCTCTTCGATAACAAGGAGTACTTGCACCAAGGTTGGCAAAAATAAAACTAATCTAATAATCTACTTTAATCTATGTTCAGGAGTAGAGGTTTAGTAACAACTTCCTAGTATCTTTACTGCTCGACTGTAAAAACGCGACTAACAGAAATGTACAGGAATGTAAGCAGAATCTTTACGAACTTGGCTCAACTAAGTGGGTCAAACTCCTTTGGATGCCTGGGAATAGCAATATCAAATGTAACGAGCAGAAATATGCTCTGGCCAGGGAGGGCTCTCAGCAGCCCATACTAGGTCCGGAGCCGGCTCCTGGTTAGTCAAGATCAAATGCCAAGAAAGCAACCCTGAGGTTAAGCAGGAAGCGCGTTAGAATCACAATAGCACCTTTAACTGGACATGGTTCTTTCAGGAAACACATGCACACTATCGAGGTAGTTAATAATCTCAACTGCATGGAAAGTGGAGGAAACTTCTATCCATGTCCTGATCTTCTGCCCAGGTTTTATGACCTTGATGAGTAAATACATTGACCTTGGATTTCCTGTGCTCGAAGAAATATGGAATATCTCGCGGGAAGTATCCTTTGGAATGGGGAAGTTCCCTAATTTGTAGCCGAAGAATAATGACTCACAGCGCCTGAATGCAGCGACATTTTGTTGTCCTGCTAATAGTGTGGTTGCTTAGAGCAAATACTAGGCAGAATCGTGACTTGCTGGATTAAAGCGCCAAATTTTACAGAGTTCTTATATACCTTCAGTACAATTAATTCAGGGGGGGAGTGCCCGATTTCAAGGTCCGCTATCTTGAAATACGACGCTATCTTTGTTTTCTTGGACTGTAACTGTAAATTTTCGGCTTTTATTTGGTTTTTACTAAATATCTCCCCAACTATGGTAAATCTGTTATTTCAAAAAATAGCAGTGCACCGATAACCGAAACTGACCACGAAGAAACTGATACCAGAATGTGTCTTCATATACTGGATTCATTACAAAAGGGTGCAACCAACATCCTCATAAGTACAGTTGAGTTGTTGTTGACATAGTTATTGTGGTACTAGTAGGCATCTTTTTCGAGCTACAAATTTACAAACCTAATATTCAACTTTGGATTGCACTGCATATTATCATATCATCTGCCAAGAACTCGGAGAAAATATATCTCAAGCATTGCCCTTTTTCCAAGCTTTCACGGGTTCAGACATTACATCACAATTTTTTGGTAAGGGGAAAAAGTCAGCATGGAAGACATGAAAAGCATACCCTTCAGACACTGAAGGATTTATCTTCTTTGCAAAACATCCTTTTCAGCTAGTAGATGCTAAAACAAAGGTATTTGAATTTATAGAACGATTCACATGCATCCTGTACGATGGCACAACAGAACTGGACATCATCAACAAACTCAGGGAGGATCTCTTCACACAAGGAAAAAAGTAAAGATGATGCAAAGTCTACCGCCCCTCATTCAACACACTAATCGCTGCATATATCAATTTAGCATCTGGTTAACCAGTTTGAAATCGCTTCAAAATGCACCTACTCTGGCTAACTTTGGATGGAAAAGAAACGAAGAGACATGGAAACCAATTTGGATGTCTATAATACTGGAAGCCAGCAAAAGCTGTAGGGAATTAATCAAGTGCTGATGTAAGGTTGAACCCCTGTGCTCTAAGAATTGTGTTTGTAATATGGTCAAATACATTATCTCAGCAAATTGTGATTGTATCGATGTCTTTCTTTACTCATATTGTAGCCTATTTATTCCTCTTAAACATTAATAAACCAATGTTTGCTGTAAAACTGACTGCATTGGAGATATTTAGCAAAACCGACAAAAATATAGATTTTCGTAATAACCTGAAAAAAGTCCAGAACTTTGGAAGCTTGTATCTCGCACAATATTAAAGTTACAAAAGCGGCTCTTATCTCAAACTGTAGCAAATTTAATTTAAATTAAATCATTTTTGGAGGACACTGAAATCGGGCACCCCCCACTGAATTGATAGTACTGAGGGTATATAAGAAGTGAGAAAAATTTGAAGCTTTAATCCATCAGGTCACGATCTTTTTGCTAATCCACCACACTATAATATGAATAAGAAGAAGACAAAAATGTCGAACAAAAACTAAAACCACTATTTTTTTTGATTGCACTCTGTATAAATCTAACATTTTTTTGATCATATTTGCGCAGAAAGTGTACAATTATAGACGTTTAACAATGTTTATTATTAATAACATTCTACTTATTAAATAAACATTGAAATATAATAAATAAATATATTTTCATATAGTCAATACTTCAAATATCTAACGATTCAAAGTTTTAGTAATTAAAACTAGAAATTTATTTCACTCTACCCCGGAACTTGATATTCAAATGGATGCATATGATTTGGTTTAGTATGAATACTCAAATAAATTTAACAAACAATAACTTCTATGGAAAACCATTTTAAATTGGAAACGAAAATTGATTATTCAAAGGGTATTGAAAAAAGTTACAAGCCATGGAAGTCCTTGAACATTTAATGAAATGTAAATATTGTATTTAGGGCTATGATTGCAAATGCTGTTATAGGTCAGATTGGGATAACTTTGGAGAGGGCTTGTATCCAAACAAATCGTACAAATGTTTGCAATACGGGGTGAATAATTGCAGTGTTGATATTGCTTTTTGTGGTCATATTTGTGTGTTTATAAAAGTTTGGGGCACTTACCTACTGTTTTGTTATTCCTTTTTAACTATATAAACTGAAACGATTCGTACTATGGTACAATTTTATTTTCTAATTATTAAAAAATTATCGATTGTCAACAAGCTGCTTAATTCCATGTATTTTTTTACAACTGTCAAAACCTACTTAGTTTAAAACATCTCCTTTCTTTTAAATTTACAAATGCTTATTATACGATTTTCTCAAGAATACACTGTTAGGTCTATATACATTATTATGTTCAACTATAACCATGTAAGATCTAGGACTTTCTAACTTGCTTTCTACTCTTGCTGGAATCCATGCATCTTTATTTCGTAATATCACATTCTCTCTTTCTTGAAAATCTAATCGAGTTTTCGCGGTTCTGCCCTGAAATATTTTAGCTAACTTTCTTTTGTTTTCAATTTTTTGTTTCAATAAGGTGTTATTGTAACTTTTAGGAACCAGTGCGTTCCTACTCATAGGGAGCTTAGATTTTAGCATTCTACCCACCAAAATTTGCGAGGGTGTTAAAATTCAACCCAGAAACTGGCGTATTTCAATATTCTAATAAGCTTAACTGAATATCATCTGAGTTTCTCAAGAAATATTTTGCTATAAGTATCTACCATTTTTTCAGCAAACCTATTAGATTTTTTATAATGAGGAATACTAGTTGTCAGTGTAAATCCCCATTCTTGTGCAAACTGTTTAAAAGGATAAGAATTATGTGGGATATTATCTGAAACAAATTCGTTTGGTATGCCATGTGTTAAAATATTTCAGTTACATTACCAGCTGTTTTATTTACTGATAAAACTTCCAATCATCTTGAATAATAGTCTGTAACGTCATCACGTATGACTTACCATCAAAATCGAATATGTCGCCAGCAATTTTTTCAAAAGGTCTGTCCGGGACACTATGCGGAATCATAGACCTTTACAATTATTATTTATAAACTTCCCACGAACTTTACATATTCTAATCATTTTTTCAATATCTTGATGCATATTAGACCAACAACTTCAAGAGCCAAATTGGACGTGCATTACATTCAAATTGGCTCTTGAAGTTGTTTTTATAATACCCACGTGATTCTCATGTAATAATTCAAGCCAGTCACTTACCAAGACTTTAGGAACTTCTAATCTGTCATTTAAAAATAAAAGGCTAGTTTTGAAATAAATAGTTTTTTTTATACCAAGGCTGCGAAATTCCTTTTTACGTATCGAGAGAAAAGTTATCGCCGAGGCAGCTAAAAAATTTGGCGGTCATGGTATAAACACTATTTTTTGTGCAACCGTAAACTATTATAGTTAGATGATAAAAATGACACCACCGTTTATGCTATATTTTCCGGTGGTTTTAATGTCACAGCATTTCTATGGAAATAGTATATTCGCATGTATACAAAACATTTCGACAATTTTTAAAAAATCGCATGATATTTAAATTTCTTGCACTTCACCGGAGCTAAAAAGTATCGTAAACTCGGCGCTTTCTGATTTAATACTTGAAAAATCTAAGCGGCAATACGAAAAATGTTACAGCGCCTTTAAAGTTTGGTATGAGAAACAAAATGTTAAGACGGTGTTCGAAAACATTTTATTGACTTATTTGATGGAGAAATCAAAAGTTGTAAAGAGTTCAACTTTATGGAGCATCTATTCTATGTTGTAGTGTATGCTCATATGCTCAACGTTCGGAATGGGATCGACGTAAGGAAGTTCTTAAAATTGCTACTTCTTCTGAATGAGTCTCAGATCACCAGCTCCTTATGTACACCCTCTAGTTGCAACCGCGCCGTAGGCAAATACGAAAACATATGCCCATTATAACTTTCTGCCTTGCAAAATTAGTTTAAAGAATGTATAATGCAAAGTCAATGAGATTGTACAAATTAGTTTGGAAGTCAAGAGTACCTCAAAGGTCTATATTTGTTCCCTTACTATTCGTAGCTTATAATTTTTGGTACGTTTACAGTCGTAGATAAATCTTCTTCCTATACACAACGTATTGGTTGGATAACCTTGAAACTATTAGTCGGGGAGCTCTCCCTAGCTGTACGTGCCCCCCGATTCTTGGGGACAATGTTTTTCATAAAGATTAAAGCCTAAGAAGTTAATACCCTCATCTGTTATTCAGATAAAAAATAGTTTATATAAAAGATAACATGTAGGCTAATAGCTCTCGACTAGGTTGCCTAGCGATATCTTGACCCCATGACATTTAATTTGAAAAAAAATTAATTAATTTTTTTGTTGTTGTCAGGCGAAATCGTATATAGCAGCGAAACCATTAATTCTACAGGAATTTTTCAAGGAAGCAAATTGATCATCATTTTATAATCTTTCTAATAGATCCCTACCAGTTTTCTCCTAGAACCAATGTTTATCTAGATATTCGCAAGAAATGAGAAAAAAACACGTTTCCTTGGAAAATGTCTTAGAAAATGTCTTAGCGTCGTTATTTCTTGTCGTGGGGCAAAAAATAAAAGATAGCTCGACTGTTGTAACGGGTTTTTGAAGTAAAATTCTACACGTCTGTACACTGTACACTCTCTCTTTGTGAATTTGCATTAATAAAGGCTTTTTTTAAACATATCTGACGGGATCGGGACAGGTGCAGGTCGATTTAGAATTAAATTCTACGTCTGTTGGATTTTCTTTCGTTGTTGTATTATTTGTGGTTGATTAGATATTAACAGGGGAAGGTCGACTATCTCTTTTTTTGCGACAGAAAGTGATGGGTGAAAGACACTCTTCTAACACAAAATCGCGATCGAGAAACATCAAACGAAAAATGCCAAAAATGCCAATTTTGATTCGTTCGTGTTGGACCGAATTTTCGAATTTCGGCGTGCGATTTACGATGCGGATCAACTGCAAGTCTTCCTCTTTCCGTATCGACATAGTACGGGCGTGGCGGTATCGTATTTTTGAGAATATGAGTATATTTAAATGTCGGGTTGCCGACGAAAATTTCCCTTCTGATGGCGCATCTCTGAAAACGTTTTTCGCCCGTAATTCGGAATCTGTGAGCGTGAGAGATAGCTCAAAAATAAAAACGCCTAATATAATCCAGTGAAATTAGACTTTTCTGATCTAACAAAATATATCCTTCATTTTTTTAATCGATTTATTTTGGTGTTTTAAAGAAAATATTAAAAATCGACAACGAGATCACTACGGCATGAAAAATTATTCAAGATCAAAGTTCACAAAAAACTTTTTTTTTGCGAATATCGCGCTTTCTATGGCTCGGAGACCAATTTAGGTTATTATGAAAATGAAAGATAATGAAATTGCGCACAAAAAGGATCTCTTCCACTTTTTATGTACAACGAACGGTTTAGGCATAAATGTGCTTCGAAATTTCCGCGCAAGGCATAATATGCTACATTTCATATAGTCCATGCATAGAATACGTGCTTGTTCTATGTATATTATTAGCTGATCGATATATATTTACCGTCATACAAGTAATATTTGCTAAATCTTCACATTAAAATTTATTGGTTATATATTTACAGTGTGTTTCACCAACTTTTTCATTTTTTTTTTTCAATTTCAATCAAATTTTACTTAAGTATAGAATAACTTAGGCTCTACTTATGGTCAGAAAAACATTCGCCTCCTACAAATGCAAAGCCACTTCGAAGCACATTTTTGCCTAAACCGTTCGTTGTACATGTACATGTTCCAAATTTTACCGTGACTTTTGGTTTGGGCCCCGAGGGCCTTTTAAGATGGCGGTGTCATGCACTTTTTTGCTTAAAACGTCCATAACTCCTAAACGGTGGCTCCTACGGCAAATAACTATAACGAATTTGTAGAGAATTTAATAAGCCACAAGTCTCTTTTTTATTTTTTGCCTTACGAGAAAAAATAAGGACGCTAGGAGCGATACAACTGCAATAAAATGATGGTGAAGTTGCTTCGTTGAAAAATTCCTGCAGGATCAATGGTTTCGCTGCTATATACGTTTAAAGACAAAATTTTGATTTCACTTGACAACAAAAAGAAAAAATTAATTAATTTTTTTCAAATTAAATGTCATGGGTCAAAATATGGCTAGGCAACCAAGTCGCGATCTATTAGCCTACACGTTATCTTTTATAAAAACTATGAAAAACAGATGAAGGTATTAACTTCTTATGCCGGATCTTGCACTAATATAAGTTTATATTATTAACATAACAAAAAATAAAACGAACTGAAAAAAATTAATAATAATGATAATATTATAATTTGCAGACATTTATCTCGAAAACGGTAACAATAGGTTATGAACAGATTAGGGTTAAAACTGTTGATAGTGACATCTTTTGGATTGTGCTGGCTCTTTTCAGCGACAGATACCGGGATCGATGCCCGGCGCATCCACCATATGTTACGTACATGGTTTGCCAAAGCCATATACGCACTAGGGGTATAGCATCAGAGGGTAAAAAATAGCGATTTAAAAAAAATAGATATTTATTTAAAAACTAATGAACAATATAAGGGGGTTGGTGAAAAGTAACAAAATTGTACTTACATTATAACTAACACTTTGGAACCCATTGTTGAGGAGATATGTCACTGCACACTTCAAAAACTAAGAATCTAATAATGACAATTCATACGCGTAGCAATCATGCTGTCTTTGCAATATTGCCGAATTGCCCGCTCTCCATTAGGAAATTCTAATGTAATTTTCACCTGTTCCCAGTAATCTAAATAGTCAGTAATTATTTGTTTAATTTTGTAACAGTTAATGTGTTGATGTTTATATTTAAATTTAGGTTTAGAATAGGCAAATTATTTTTATGCTAATTAAATATACATGTAGAGTGAAATTTAGTTTTCTTTTTTTTATTATAAATTATTTTTAAAATATGAATATGGATTTTCTGCTCCTGACAATAAAATTAAATGTAAATTTCTATATTGGATTTGGCAATAAAAGAAGGCTTATTAACCACATTATCCGCATTAGCAGAACGCAGTACGGATCTCAAAAATGTTCGACATTACTGGGCCTTCATTCATTTACTGGAAGCGACTCAGTCAGTACCTTTAAGGGAAAATGTTACTTTCTCCCAAATATATCCGAACAGTTCAAGATTTGGGGACCACCTGGAATATTGGTGATAAATTAGTCGCATCATTAGAGGAGTTTACATGTGCCATATATGGATCAAAGAAATGCACTATCGTGGAAGAGCTTCGCCTAATTGCCATTAGACAGAAATGCGGCGAAAAAGATTTATCTTTATCAATTGACACTAAAGTTGATTTTTCTTCTTCGATTGCACCACCATTAAGAGCTTTTCTTATCGAGCATATTGTCAAGAGCCAGAAAATAATAGTAAATTAGTTTTAAAATAAATTATAAAGAAAATTCAATTCTAGTTTGGTAAAAATATATTTCATATAAAATTAATTCATTAATCTAAATTTAAATTAAATCATTACAAAATTACACAATATAAAATTAAAAATTAAACAACAAAGTGCTGCTATTTATTTGGAAGAGTACAAAGTCATATTTTAATTTCGTAATTCAGGTCAAGTTGTTTTTTAGCAATACTGCAAAGACTGCAGTATTGCAATTTTGGTCATTCCACGTTTGAGTTTCGAAGAAGGTGGTTGTGCTTGGTGGCTGACATATCTCCTCAAGATGAGTGACCTTATAATAATGTAAGTAGAAATAATTGTTAATTAGATAAGAATTTAGGGACCCCCATATATTGTTTTTATGGATAAAAATAAATGTTCTATTTTTTAACTCTTGTTTCATCTACCTTAGCTACCCCCTTGTGCGTATATGACTTAGGGAAAGTGTATTGTAACGCCACCTAGTGTCATTACAGTCTAATACCAAATATTTTGGGGTATTTATTTACCGGGATTCAAAGAAATAAAAGCGTTAGTACGGCTTCCGTTTAGTAGAGGGCGTGAAAGGGTAATAATTCGATACACGAATCGATAAACGCGATAAGAAAGGCGTGTTCGTCCTTTTTAGTTTGAACGTTGACAATATAAGACGTGTACCGCCCAACTTGCCTAAATGATTGTTTCAATCGCCTTAATTGGACCAAGCCGTAAGTTATTTTGTTGTTAAATTACCCTATGAGATAAATATTAACTGTCGCTGTCTCTATTTTAGATTCAGATTGATACAACCATTTAGCCGGTGCCAGCGTTTGTTAAATCCAACCATTTAACCAATACCAGCATTTATCAAATACAACCATTTAATTAATACAAGCATTTATTGAATACAAGCATTTAATCAATATACATAATATCCAGTATGTACAGACTGTAAATTGTAACCGTAAAAGTACCGTCGTCAAGTTTTGTTATGGGTAGATGGTATAAATTTCAAGGCGTGATTTTAAGATTTTAAAAATGGCTACTTATGGTACCTTACTGAACAGTAAATCGAATTGAAGTATTATTGCACGGCTACGGCGTATCCTTCTGTTATTCAAAACCCTGGAAATTAATTTTGACAAACCTTATCGACCGTTTTGATGCAACTGAATTTCCGGTAGAAAGATAAAGTTTGGGATTTTAATTTGGGAAGCCATTTTCCGGTAACGTTGGTGCAGTGATGGAAGCATGGTAACGAGGTCACGTGGTTAGCTGCGGGGATTTTGTTTATGTCGTATTGTCGGCAGACCAGACGAGAAGCTATAACCTAACTTTGCGAAAGTGCCAACTTCACTGTCGATCCAACTTGTAGCAGTTCAATATTGAATAATCATCACGTGCCGTTATCTTGGAGTACCTCCTGGTTAGGACAACTGCAAGTTTTAATTTCAAGATAAGTGTATTTATGTTATTACCTTTACCCCTCTAACCAACTACTTAGACTTTCATAGCAACTACTGCCTCTGCAGGAATTATTTTATTAAGTCAGCAAAATTGTGCTATATATTCTTACATTCAAACTAGAAAGCGTTTAGCGATTAATTTCGTACGATTTTACTGTTTATATCTTTCGTTAAGTACGGATTTAAGGCCATAAGCCGAGGAAACAGTATTATTATTAGCAAATTTTCACTGATTATTTTGTATTTTAGTGGTTTATGTATGGTACTGCCATAAAGCTACGTGGGGAGATTGGCTCTCAGCTACTACCTCCTACAATTTTGCATATTGTTTGGTTAACCCCAATTTTAAATTTTATACCTTATTATTGACCTTGTGGTCACATGTTGAAGTGCAGCTGTACTTGAACGTTCATTTGGCTATATAATTGTCTCTGTGTGAGCCCTATTGCTCAACATAATTGTCTGTGCTTAGAGCCTTATCGTGTATATACTTGGGTACAGTGTGTCCCAAGTTTTTGTTAATTTTAATAGGTTAATTGTAGATATAAGGTTACCACGAGTAAATTTTGAGATTTTTTTAAATGTTATAGCTAACGCTATATTCATGGTTTCACGTCCTAGGTTAGTTGGTATTATAGTTTAGTAACAGAATTTTTCTGAGGGTTGAGATTATACTATAGAGTATATGGTGCTTAGTGTTAAACAATTTGAAATTATATATAGCTACTAGGTTGTTACTTTCATAGTAGTGTTTTTACTTTGTACTGTACATTTTGCAGTGTAACTCTGTGCTCTAGTAAAGTTAACCGTAAGGTAGGGTTACTAGTGATTCAGCTTTAAATTTTCAAATTAAATTAAAATTTAGGCGTCAAAATTTACAGTGTGTGCAGTATTTCTAGCAAAATATATCGGTAGGAAGTTTGCTTCCGTTGGTCTATCCTGTCGAGAAATTGTTTTATTTTACCTCGACTATTTTGTTTTGCTATAAATATTCGATATTTGCATTTAAGATTTTAGCCTTCAAGTTACTATCTCATGTCATACCGAGTGACAGTTCTAAATGATTTTTTTAGGACTAGCCAAAAGTTTTTTTAACAACTGTAATTTAAATCCTGTCCTTTCTGTCGCACGACGCTCGAACAACTGAAATTATAAGTTTCGAATCGCGTGATTTAGTTGGATACTCTTTTGAATTAATTTGTTGCCAGGCTTAACTTTACTGGGGTTTGTTTATTATAGTCTAGTTAAAATTGGGAAATTCTTTACGGTCTTCCTTGTGTAGAAAATTGTTTAGCGCTAGAATCATCGATTGATACTGAGTTTAATGATAAGTGGTACTAACTTTTTAGCTTTATCGTGTATGTTATAGATTTAATTGATTTCAACATTAATCATATTGTCGTTACTAACCTAACTAAATTTTAAATTCCCTATTAAATTATTGTTATTTTATTTTCTTGTTTCTCTGGTATGTGTGCTGTATCTTATCTTCCTTTCTGACCTTTTTACAAGGTCTGGCGCCCAAAGCTTGAAATTTTGCAAACTAAAAACTCAAAATTTATTTTTGATAAAAAAAAAATTTTTTGATTTTTTCTAAATCTTTTTGAGAAACCTCGACTAATTCACTCTTGGCCGCCTTAGCGTTATTGTCGTTTACGCTTACCCATGGCCCTTGGCCTCCTAAAAAAACTGGCTAGCCGAGCCTAATTTGTTTTGGTAATAGAGTATTACCTTTGTGTGTTCGAACACTTTAAATCACCAGACAAATTAGTTTGTGTCGTACGGAGAATATACTTGTCTTATACTATGAATTGATTTGTAAGTGATAATGTCAGTTTGGGCTTATCCCGTTTAATTTTATAGTAAAACTTCATAGCCAAGAACTCAACCACTAAAGAGTTATTAAAATATTCCCCAGCCGACAAGGAAACATTATAGTATACGTAACAATATTAAAAGGAGTGTTTACCAACGCGTATTTGGCGATTAGCCGACGAAGGTATTCACAATATTCCAAAGCTTTGAAATGATTATGGATGGCAATGCAGAACCTCTTTGGTGTGAGGATAATAACGATATCATAAATGAAGCAATAGAGGAAGAAGACTTAGACGAAATATTCGATGTTTTGAGAGACAGCGATAGTGAATCTGAAAGAGAATGAGGTGTTACTTACGTTTTATATTGAATTTTATATTTTATTTTAAGAGCTGAGTCATTTATCTGGAAAATGGTAACTCCTATCCAAATATTGTATAGGATTGTAGAAAATTTTATGCACTTTGTTTTTTTGTGCAGAAAGTTTTTCTCCATCTTCTTTAGTTTTTGTGTTAAATGACAAAAACAATATTTGCAACATTTTTTTATAAATGGACTGAAAGTACAGCCAGTTCTTTTGGGGGACATGTCTAAAATTGTTCCTTAGGCTTTAATCTTTATGAAAAACATTGACCTCAAGGATCGGGGGTGCATGTACAGTTAGGGTGGGCTCCCGTAGTATATAATATAACTAAAACACATATTATATTTTACAAAATTGAAGATTTTTAAATCTAGCCAAAACAGTATTTGCCTTTGAATTGTATATAGCAAGCAGCAGCGCAGTAATACTGTATTTCATTCTAAACCTATATTACTTAAGACATAGAATACTGAAAATGATAGCCAATAGATTTTGTGATATTTGATCAATATATGATTACCGAAAGTATTTTATTTCCACATCCAGTGGAAGTATAGTAACGACAAATAGGCTTAAAATGTCATGAAACGTCGAGATTTTCACATTTACTCTGGAACCGTTTAAGATATTGACTTGAAATTTGGTACACATATGTACTTTAACGAGATCTGGAGCTAGATTATATTTTCATATTGTTCCGACGAAGGGTTGGGGGGTAAATTGGGGTAAATTTGGGGTCGATAAAATTGGTATTTAGTATATACAAGAGAGGCTAAAAAAATTTTGACATTAGCCACCCCCCCATTACCACCCCATAAGTGGGTGGCTTATTAAAGGGAATGAAAAAAAATTGTGATTTAGTGTATGTACAAGAACCAGAAACCTCAAAATATTTTTTTAATTCATCCACCCCCACTACCACCCCCCTATCACCACCCCCTCCCCACTACCTATGTGTGGTATAGTTTTATGGACTTTTGGGGTAGAGGATTTCAAATATTATATTATTAAAGTTCCATAAACAATTATATCCACATACAAAGTTTTTTCGTCGTGAGTGACCTGGATAGAGAATCTGGATGTGGAAGTAGTGATTCCTTGGGCAGCGGTTTTTTAGGTCGTCATACTAGTCATGAGACTATTAAATTCCTAAAGCGAGTTTTTGATGATAGAATAATTATTATGAATTTACGATTGATATAATAAAAATTGAAGATGTCAAGAACATGATTCATATGACGTTATACAATTTTATAAAAATTGCAAAAATTTATAGGAAACAACATATTTTAATTCCTTAATTGTGTCATATTCTGACACAATCAATAGTACAGTAACTCGAGGTTTTAACTTCGGAATAATGTCATATTTAACGGATTTCGTTCATTTTTGGCAGTATAATAGTAAATGCTTCACAGAAAAGTTTCTGTACTGTGCGGGGGCTTGCTAATTTATAGGGGGTGAATGCCACCCCCTCTTAGGGGGTGGCACTTTAAAATATATATATATATATATATATATATATATATATATATATATATATATATATATATATATATATATATATATATATATATATATATATATATATATATATATATATATATATAACAACCTACTGTTAAATTTTCCGCATGTCCTGGTAGATCACGTTGTATATATATATATATATATACAACGTGATCTACCAGGACATGCGGAAAATTTAACAGTAGGTTGTCCCCACCGAAAGGAGTAGAAAAGGAAAAATTTTTTTAAAAATGACCAAAAAAATTACCTTATTTTTTTTGTAGGAATGCGCCGCCAATGACTTCAACTAATCTAACGTAACGCGGTACAACCATATCACTTTATCAGACTTGGGATTGACACTACTGACAGCAAAGCTCGATAATAAGATAGAAGTGTCTTTTGGTTTTAATCAAATCACACTACAAAAATACCGAAATAAATCGAAGACGTTGATCTTATGCTGAAATGAAAAGCAGATATACGAGATATTTAGTTAAACCGGTCAATGACACGACCGGAAGCAAAAAACGCGGCTGTCTAGGGGTCTACACACGATCCAGTGGCACGGAGCCAGCCTTGTCGGCATGCTTTGAACTCATTCGTAAAAGTGAATTGGTCCGCTGGAATTCCAATTATCTTCAAAGCGTACCAACAATGTTGACTACCTGCCGCTCGATCGTGTGTAGACCTCTTTTTTTGATCTCGCCGGCCGGTTCGCTTTTTATGCCAATTAAGGAAATGTAAGCAACTCGAATATGTTATTTCGCCAGTAAGTTCATCGACCTCTTCAGAATTAGGTCAGGACTTACTCAACATCAGTAGTGCACCTTCGCAAATTGACTAATAATTTAATATACTAAATTACCTCAGAATCCTCTAAAATTTTGCAGGGGTTTTCCCACATTGAAGACTAGCACACCATTTTATTTTCCGCATTTCTTGGTAGATCACGTTGTATATATATATATATATATATATATATATATATATATATATATATATATATATATATATATATATTTGGATCTGAAATATAATCAAATTTTAAGAAGAAAAGGTTCTATGCAATTTTTCACATAAATTGATAGTTTTTAAGTTATAACGGCTTCAAAATTGCGATTTTAGCTTAAAAAAAAGATATTTCCAAACGGCTTTCGTCAAGTATCTCGAAAAGGATTACTTTATCGAAAAAATGTTACAGACCAATTACAGAAAGTACAAACTGGGAATTAATTATGTTTTTTGTTTGTTAATGTAGGATTAATAATTTCGGAGATATTTAAATTAATATTTGGTATCCAAGGATTTCGAAATCACCTTTAATGTTTAAAATGCATTTTTTTTCTAGTGCTTTAAATGACCAAAAAAATTTGAACATCTAGGTAATGCTACATCTTAATGAAAAACTGTATTTGAGATCATTTTTTTAAATTACTGGCTAATTAGAGTAACAAAATATAAAAAAATATAAATAGGTATATTTTTCCGTCATAACTTCTTTATTTCTTATGCTACAGGAACGAGTAAAAAAATAATTTGAAAGCGCAATTAATTGTCTTCAGTTTCACTCCCTAGCATGCATGACGTAGGTGTCACAATTTCTGAAATATTTAACATCTAAACTGCATTTTTCGTCTTATAAACGTTCGGACGCCATTTGTAAACTTTCATATCTCCGAAACTATTAAATCTATGTAAATAAATAAACATGCGAAATTCATTATAAGTTTCTGAGCTTTATTTTTGGTCTCTACCCATTTTTCAATAAAACTAATATTTATTGAGATATTTAGAGAAGGAAAAAAAAATACGTTTTATCGAAAATACCTTTATAGTTTAAACTGTATTTTTTTCTAAAGCAAGTGATGTATACAAACCAAAAAATTTGAGCATCTACGCCATGCTATATATTAATGAGAAACAGTTTTTGCAATTCCTGCTTTTTAATTTCTGGCTAATTACAGTAACAAAATGGCGACGTTGTTATTAAAAAAATGTGTAGGCGCACATTGCTTCGGTCATAACTTCTTTGTTTTTTATGCCACAGAAACAAATAAAAAAACAGTTGAAAGCTTAATTAATAATCTATTATTCCAGCTATTAACATCCTTGTCGTAAGTGTCACAGTTTCTGAGATATTTAACTCTCACTGAAAATAATTATCTAATGAACACTTGGATGCCAAATGTAAATTTAAATATCTCCGAAATTATTAATCCTACATCAATAAACAAAAAATATAATTCATTCCCAGTTTGTACTTTCTGTAATTGATCTATAACATTTTTTCGATAAAGTAATACTTTTCGAAATACTTGACGAAAGCCGTTTGGAAATACCTTTTTTTTAAGCTAAAATCGCAATTTTAAAAACCTTAAAAACTATCAATTTATCTGAAAATTTGCATAGAACCTTTTCTTCTTAAAATTTGATTCTACTTCAGTTCCAATAAATATATATATATTTTTTAAGTGCCACCCCCTGAGAGGTGGTGGCATCCACGCCCCATAAATTTGCATATTTTCTACCTCTAGGTACTGTACTATAAGGGATGTAGTTTAGACACTTGTATTATTGATTTTGATTATAATCTTTTTTGTACAAAAGCAAGTAAAATAATTATGTCGTTCTTTGCACTTGATTGTTGGGCATATCGTACTTTGCATTTGATTTTTTTTTTTATAATGGATGTGTCACAAAGATACAGTTATTAACTACAATTTATTGTTATTTTTTGTACCGCATCCAGGGCTGACGACAGGGGGGGCAGGCGGGGCTGCAGCCTCGGGGCCCGGCACAATCAATGCTAAATACATTTTTGTATTGATTGTATTTCAAATGAAGTATTACGTGTATTGAAAATTAGTATTTTTGATGTGTCCCAGACGAGGGGGGCCGACCAATTTGATTTTACCCCTGGGCCCGTACTGGCTCTCCACGGGCCTGACCGCATCCATATTGAATTCAGAAACATCACTTCTTCCCCAATCATTTTCCTATTGGCTCTGCTGGATATGTCTCATTTTGTGTCTAAACGCGCGGTTCCCATGTCGTATTTTGCATTTGACCGGAAATTTTAAACTTGTGTTTATTACGTTACTATGTCGAATTTTGCACTTTTAAGACTATAAAAATGTAGCACGTTGAGCGACAAATCCAATGCCATAAATACCTTAATCTGAACCAAAATGGGACATGTCAAGTTTTACATTAGAGGAACTAAAGGAACATTAATGGTACCTATGTTAAAAGTGACAGCAGATATTGTAAACAATTTTTGTGACAACTAAAAATGGTGGTGGACAATGATGGTAATTTTCGCCACACCCAAGATGTAAAACAATTTAAATATAATATAATAAACAGTTGTTGGTTATTTAGTAGAAATCATTATTTGTTAGAATATTTTATATTTTTTATTTCCTCTTTCTCTTAGTCTTCTTTTTCTTCTTCTTCTTAACAGCGCATTTAGAGAAGTTTAGTAAAATATGAATTGTTCTATGCCTCGAGCAAAAAATGTGTGGAGAAATGCGAGGGGATCTTAAAAGTGAAGCGGCACGTGCTTTAGGATGAGTACGGTACTGCGCACGGTCGCCGAGCAGGCGTATCATACGTTTGACAGAACAATGTTTTATTTAATTATATACATTTAATTAAATAATAATGTGGATCTCATTTTCTCATTACCACGTCTGCTGTGCCGTACTTTTTAATATTTGTATCTAAATGGCCTTTACACACACGTTTTCCGAAAATGATTTCTGACTGCACCTCACTGGTCGAGATTTGCAAATATTAATCAATGCGGATAATAATCGCCGTATAAAATTTGATGGAGATTGAATACAATTTTATTACGGACAACCGGTATTGAAAATCCCGTTATATCGATAACAAATTAGCTCTACATAATATAAACATACTTATGAACTTTTGTTAACGTGGCATATATAGTATTAAATCGAATTGAAAATTATGTAAGCATGCAAATTGCTAATTACAGAATAAATTGAATTTGAATCTACGAATCTATAATTTCACATGACTAACTCTTATTACTACCAAACAACAACCCATAAAATCATCACAAAACGTTAAATTGTTACAAGTTAAATAACAATAAATTCGTCCCCAAAAGCGACTCTCCAGCACCATGCTTTCCCGAATTCTCTAATTTTTTGGTCACAACAACCGGAGAGAGGACAATGTGGAACGGTTGATAGTTCAGGACAAACCGTATGCCAAGAGGAGAAGATGACACTCAAAAAAATTGGGCTGATGTCACCAAGGTGCTGATGGGAGAGAGTTTTAGTAACCCAACTAGCTTTATTGCAATAATA
Organism: Rutpela maculata; assembly: GCA_936432065.2. Classification (NCBI taxonomy): domain Eukaryota; kingdom Metazoa; phylum Arthropoda; class Insecta; order Coleoptera; family Cerambycidae; genus Rutpela; species Rutpela maculata. The sequence continues at coordinate 80,316,041 of OW386286.2, read as the reverse complement.
TTCAGCTGAATTTTGGTATAATTATTTCTTTGTGGTGGAAAAATGTTCTTTTATGTTTTATTAAAGTACTATTGTGAACTAATTAGATCTCTGTGACAATTTGGCGTAGAAATGCCCTAAGAATATTCTTAAAATATAATTATAAAACCATTTTATAAAGGCTATCATCCCCTTGTAAATGTTCCCGATATATCTCTTATATAGCTTCAAGTTATTATGCGAACCTTTTTATTTTATAACAAAAGTAATGTATTTTCAAAGTAAGTAAAGTAAAGTACATAATTCAAAGCAGAGTAAATAATAAACCAACAAATTGTAATAAAAATAAAACGGTATTATGTAAGTAATGCCTAAAATTCAGCAACCCAAAGTTGAAATGAAAACATCTAAGCGTGAAATGCTTGTCTTGCGATATTCCATATCAACTGTAGGTTGAGCACTTCTTACTAAAAATTATACAAAAGAATATGAACAGAGTGAGGTAAAAGTAGAATAACAGACCAAAAAATAAACGACCATAAAATAAACGATGAGGTATAACAATAACAGACGGCAGCACGTGGTGCTACAATGTTTTAATTGGATCATTAGAAGGCGCTTGCAGGATAGTTCATTAATTCTTAGTAAGTAATTGAGTAGTTTTCAACTACCGAATTAGTATAGTTATACACTTGTAACAATCTATGGATTTTAAACTAGTTTTTTATAGGTATAAAATAGCTAAAGATCAATTTACACTTTTAATTCAGTTTTTTTTGTAACGTTATGATTTTGAATGATAAATTTTTTTATTTCAATTTTATATTTATTAAATTTTCTTAGACTTTTTAGATGGAGCGGTAATATGTTAAATAACTTTGGACCGAGATAGAAAACAAATCTTTGAGTATGGCTTTCCTTAACCCGCGGTATGGCTATAGATTTATTTTCTGTAAACCTGGTGTCATATCTATGACACCAGGTTTTATCATTGCTTAATACATACGTTTAACAAAAACACTAATAGATATAATAATAATAATAATAATAATAATAATAATAATAATAATAATAATAATAATAATAATAATAATAATAATATATTATTATTATTATTATTATTATTAAATCTATTATGGGCTGGTAAAGTGTTTTTGTTAAATATATGTATTAAGCAATTATAGATAAAGAGGTTCTTTATGTTAAATACGTCTGCTTCTTTGTATAACTCAGTGGAGGAATAAAGTTTTTTTTTTCTTTAGGATTATCTTTAGAATACAAATTTGTGATGTTTGTAAGATTTTCAGTACATTATTATAAAATCCACCCCAATTGATAATACAATACCTACTTATAGACTCTACTAGTGATTTATATATTAGCATTAAATTATTCCTATCAAGTATGTCTCTTAGAATGAAAAACTTATGCGTAAGTTGTCTCATTTTTTTTGTGATATAAGTTACATGCTCATTCCATCTTAAATGATGGTCGAGCATTACTCCTAGGTATTTTATTTTATTAGTTTTTTCTATTTTGGGATAGCTGCAATTTTTTTCTTGATGACATATATTATTATGTATATATAGAATTTCATTTGTTGGTTGATCGTTAGCTACCAGCGTGAAAGTTAAAAATTTGCTTTTTTGTATATTTAAACTTAGTAAGCTGTGATTTAGCCACTTAAAGATCAGAGCTAAACTTCTTTCCGCATTTCTATACACCTCGTCCCATGAGTTTTCCACAAACACAATTGCAGTATCATCAGCATATGATACTATATGGCCTTGAAATTTTTTTAATTTTGTAATGCTGTTTATATATACGAGGAGCAATACTGGACCCAGTACTGTCCCTTGTGGCACGCCTATGGTGACAGTGAGGAGGTCGCTATATACGTCATCTATTTTTACACATTGCTTTCTGTCAGAAAGATAATCTTCTAAGAGACGTAATGCTGGACCACATATACCATTTTTTTGAAGTTTGTCTAATATGGTTTGGTGCGTCACGGTATCGAAGGCTTTTGCTAAATCGAGAAATACAGCCATGCATTTTTTTGAATTATCTAAATTTAATATAATTTCTTTTATTAGGTCCAGAACTGCGTGCTCTGTACTTGTATTTTTTTTAAGCCAAACTGTCTGTGATCACATTATATCTGTCAAAAAATTCTACCAGCCTTTAGGATTATCTTTAGAATACAATTTTGTTTTTAAGAAATTTTTCAAATATCTTAGCAAAGTTGTTGATAACTGAAATAGGTCTGTAATTATTTAAATTTCTATAATCACCAGATTTATGCGAGGGAGTCACACTAGACTCCTTCCATTGATGAGGTATAGACCCAGTTTTAATTGTTAAATTTATTATATGTAGTAATGGTAAACAATTACATAAATGTTGGTGGCAGAGTTATTATAAAAGTGTGTTGCTCCCTTAATGTCGTATTACCAAGTGATATAAACGTTCTTATAACTAATTATAAAGCGGTTACATCAAGTCAGACTTGATGGTATATTACAGACGCATAATGGAAATATTAGTGAAAATCCAGAAAGCTCAACGACATTTCCACTGTACCTCACATAATCTCAACTGAAATAAATATACAAGAAATATTTCGAAACCAGTTGACTGTTTGGTGGAAATATTGAAATTCACCTGCTTTTATTAGACACTCTAGACAGCTATATGATACATACTTATACATATGCTGAAGAAGAAGAAGATTCAGATATAGAAGATACGACGCAAAATAGTACGTTGAATAGAACACAAACAATAGAAGTAAATAGTGGCCCTTCAACAGCAAACACAACAGAAAAGCAGTGCCAGAAAGAACAAGCACAGCATGCAAAAATAGAAGAAGTCCCTAAGCCAGTGCAAACAGGGACCACTAAGAAAAAGTCAACAGTGGGAACGAGTGAAACAAAGCAAAAATTATTGAGATCCTCTGTGAGACTAAATAGTGATAAAGTTTAATCATGGATCAATGTATAAGACACTACGAGTACGTTCCAAAAGAAGCAACTGAAATTGAACTGTATAATTTTGACACTTATTTTAACAAAGACACTGATACCAGCTTTCGATTGCTCCATGTTAATATACGCAGCATTTCTAAGAATTTCGATGAATTTAAGATATTACTTGAGCAATTGAAATCTGAATTTGAGTGCCTAGTATTGACAGAAACATTTAAAATTCAAGATCTGATGTTTTTTAAGCTTGATGGGTATGATACTATCTATAATCACGGAGAGGTAAACAAAAATGATGGGGTCGTTGTGTTTATAAAAAAGACAATAAATTATTCATCTAGAATTGTAAATGTTGGCAATACTAAAGCAATAAAAATTAATTTCATGTACAAAAAAAAGGGCTTTTGCATAACATCTATGTATAGATCACACTCTTTAGATTTAAATGTGTTTTTGCCAAGTCTGGAAGAGTTTGTGAATGAAATTTCAAAAGAAAACTGTTACTATAATATATTAGTGGGAGATATGAACATTGACATAAAAAAAGTCAGTGAAATAAGTGATCAATATCTAACGTGTATGAGTGAGTACAATTTCAAATCACTAATTAATTCATATACTAGAGTTGAGGGGGTAACGAAGTCATGCATCGACCACATCCTTATAAAAACGAAACATAATATTGAAAATATGTTCCCATTTATAATAAAAAATAAAGTAACCGATCATTTCCCAATTGCGCTAAGACTCTTAGTAGAGAAAGAAAGTAATATAAATTCATACAAAATGCAAGAGTATATTAATATAATTGATCACAAAAAATTAAACATTGAGATAAAAAATGTAAGCTGGGATGATTTCTACAATGCTGATAATGTAGAGGACGCAACAAATACATTAATTGACATATTAAAAAATGTAATCGACATAAGTACAAACAAAATCAAATTAACCCACAAAAACAGAAAAAGAACTTCATGGATAACTACAGGTCTAGTCAATTCTATAAAAAAAAGAGATCAACTTTATAAGAATTATCAAAAAGATTCAGACAACCTTGAATTAAAAACCCAATATCTAAATTATCGTAATAAACTAAACGCATTAATAAAATCAACTAAAGCTAATTATTTCAAATCTAAAATCACAAAAAATAAAAGAAACAGCAAAAAGTTATGGAATACAATTAATGAAATTAGCAACTGTAAAGAGAATGACAACATAATAATTAAAAAGTTAAAAACGGAACCTGACAAACTAACATGTGATCAAAATGAAATAGCTAATACATTTGTGGACTCCTTCACCAATGTTGGAAAAAACCTGGCTAATCAAATTAAAAAACCTAAATCTACTCCTCTCAGAAAATCTACACCGTTTTCATTTTTCTTGGCACCTACAAATAAAGAGGAAGTCGAGGATACAATAAAGTCATTAAAAAATGGAAAAGCCCCAGGATATGATATGATTAAAGCAGACACACTTAAAGAAATTGTAGGCGATATATCCGAGCACATATCATTTCTAATCAATAAAATATTTGATACAGGTATATGCCCCTCGGCTTTTAAGACAGCAGTAATACAGCCCATATTTAAAAATGGAGACAAAAGTGAACCGTCTAATTATAGACCTATATCCATTATTAATAGCATAGCCAAAATATTTGAAAAAATTTTAAGAGCCAGAATTAATAACTATAATAAAAAGAATAATTTAATTTCAGACAGGCAATATGGCTTTCAAGAGAAAAAATCTAAGCAAGACGCAATTGCATTCTTAACATCAAAAATATGCAAATCGTTGGATGAAAGCAAACCAAATCTGTGCGTGTTCTTAGATCTTGCCAAGGCATTTGACACCGTTAGCCACCCACAATTATTAGAAGCTTTAAAAGATCTCGGATTTAGAGGCCCAATATTGAAATTATTAAAAAGTTATTTATGTAATAGGAAACAAGTCGTTAAAATAAATTCTGTATTGAGCAAGGAATGCGTTGTTGAATACGGTGTACCACAAGGTACAGTATTAGGTCCAATACTTTTTATATTATATTTAAATAACTTATTTAGCTTAAAAACTAAAGGAACTGTGATCAGTTTTGCGGATGATACAGTAATCTTCTACGAGGACAGAACTTGGCAGAACCTAAAAATACACGCAGAGGAGGATTTAAAAAAAATTAAAAACTGGTTTGACTCTAAATTGCTTACCATAAACTTTACTAAAACGAAATACGTACCATTCAGCTGTTATGAGAGAAATATGGATCATTTTAGATCTCTTGAAATTGACACTGACACCGAAATAGAAGTAGTCGATTCAGTAAAGTACCTAGGTATTACTATAGATAAACATATGAAATGGGACCAACACCTTTACAAAGTATGCAATACTCTAAGAAGTATACTATACAAATTTAAATATCTAAAAACTATTTTTGACATTCCCGAGTTAAGAACAATATATTACTCTCTAGTAGAATCAATACTCTCCTATGGGATTGTCGGCTGGGGAGGTGCTGTACAGGTTCATATAAAAAAACTTGAAATAATCCAAAAGAGGTTCCTAAAAATTATGCTCAATAAACCTAACACCTATCCTTCCGATAATCTTTATAAGGACGCTAATCTACTTGACAGTTATTATATTTCGCAGTCTCGTCTCATATTACAAAACACCCTGTAGTAGCAGTTTGCTGCACAATTCGGTACGACGTTGAAAGAGCTGAAAAGAAATGACTCATCCCTACCTACGTCTCGATCTAACATCTCTAGCCTCACTGTAGTTTGTCGTACGAAACGGTATAGACGTGAAATTTCGGCTTGTGTGTGAGTGTACATTTATTTGGATTGTGAAAAGATGGGAAAACATATTTCAAAAAGAGAAAAGTGAACAAAATTTTAAAGAAACTGCGTAAGGAGTTGGAGGATGATTTCAGTACTTCAAGTAAGTTTTGAAATAAACTTTTAGGTTAATGTGTATGGAGCAGAACTAATGGAAACTTAACACTGGTGGAAACGTTATCAGATAGCTTTACTGGCATTGCAAAAATAAACAAAAATAATTTTTGTTTACGGAAAATGCTGTTCTTGCCACTTATTGTGTGCAATGGTACAGCGGCCACTTATTGTGTGCGAAATACTACCACTCATTGGATACAAATATACTGCCACTCATTGTGTGCTAAATACTGTCTCTCATTGGATGCAAATATACAGAATTTTTGTTTACGAAAAATGCTGTTCTTGCCACTTATTGTGTGCAATGGTACAGCGGCCACTTATTGTGTGCGAAAAACTACCACTCATTGGATGCAAATATACTGCCACTCATTGTGTCCCAAATACTGCCTCTCATTGGATGAAAATATACAGAATTTTTGTTTACGAAAAATGCTGTTCTTGCCACTTATTGTGTACAATGATACAGCTGCCACTTATCGTGTGCGAAATATTACCAATCATTGGATGCAAATATACTGCCACTCATTGTGTGCGAAGTACTGCCATTCACTGTATGCAAATATACTGCCACTCATTAAGTGGAAAATACTTATGGAGCTCAAATAACTGCCCACCTACTGGCCCCATTTATTATTTTAAGAAAAATATTATTTATTTACATTATATATAAATATTGTGTTCGTAAAATATTCTATATTCAGTGGCGTAACTACATGGGGTGCAAGGGGTACGGCGCACACGGCCTCAGAACTTAGAGCGTCCCACAAGGCCTCTGGGAGCTATACATTGAAAAAAAATGTTTTTTTATTTCATGTTAAATAAACTGAATTAATTTATTTTAACGAGACTTATTTGTTTTATAAAGTTTAGGATAATCTTGCATACAGGCCTCATCGACTCTAGTTACGCTACTGTCTATTGAGAATAATACCTTGTAAGGTCGGGTATAGTCTCACATATTTTTAAACATGACGTTTCATTCACAGGTTCATCTGTAAGTAGTCATCTGCACTGAACACCGCGTGCGTCATATCGACGCACAGGTAAAATACGTAGTCTACTTGAGATTACATGTAGATACCAATTTGGTCCGAATTAGAAAAAAAAAAAAAGATTGGCAAAGGAGAAAATCAACCTAAGTCCCCTGGTAATTAAAGTGTTGAAAAGTGGAATAAATAAAAATATTAGGATGGAGCTTATTGACAAATACCCGATTACCGAGAATTGTTTGACGATACGTGCCCCAAAATTTAATCAAGAACTTTCCGTTGTATTTAATACTACAATACGGCAATACAATTTTTTCATTCACATCTAACAGCAAATTGGAGCTGGCATGAGTGCAATGGGGACGCCAATTGAATATTGCAGTCATTCATAATATGTTCCTAAATTTTATAAACAAAGATCTAATTCAATTTATTATAAACATGCAGTCATACATATGTGCCTAAATTTTATAAATAATGGTTCAGTTCAATTTACTATAATCATTGCGATTTAAACTAAAATATATATTTCCATAAAAAAGCATTGAATGGTGTTCAATGGTACTATACAAAACTGCTAAAAACACGGATAAGGTTTTTCTAAATTACTTTATCGCTAACTCTCCTTTCTTGCTTAAACTAAAATAAATATACGAAATGATTAAAGATCCTGACAAAACAAAATATGTTGTACTTGACATCAAGTTTTATGAAATATATACAGGGCATTAATATAGGAAGGGTGATCATATGATTCACCTAAATGAAAATGAAAATGAAAAAGAAAAATGTGTAGGAGACTTTATTTACACATCACCTCAATTATATGTTTTATATAAATACATAAAAGAGGTACAACTGGTCGCATGATTCTCTTAAACTTTCAAAAGCAGGCACATGATTTGCCATATATGTGACCTAATTGGTACATAAATTAACAAAAATATGGGGTTTCTCCCTCCTGGATTATGAACAGGAAAGGGAAAGTCAAAACCACTCAGATGGAAATTAAGAAAATCATTCTCCAATAGTCCCTACTGACGCGGTACCGCCACTGAGCGCGGAGACAATCGAGGTAGTAACCCATCAAAAAATGTCCATGTATGTGGGCCAAAAGTATACGAAGAAGTATTTGTCAGATGGACAAATTATCTTGAAAATGGTCTAAATAAAGAGGTTCGGAAGGACATCATTCATAAATGTCCTTTACGGGAAAATATCCCACGACTTAATTCGCCAAAATTAAGTGGTAAAGTTCAAATTTGTTTAAGCGAAAATACACTAAAATAAGTCAAGTTTCTTGCCAAATTGCAAGAACAGCTAGCGGGTATATCAGCCTGAGTGTCACCAATGAAGAAAATTATACAAGGAGAAAATCTCAACCTAATAACAGATATCCTTGTAAAACTGGCAGATGGAAGCCAAATATTGACATTTCTTCATCCAGCTATGTCCAACTATAGAAGATACCCTGTTGAACAAGGAAAACAAAAAAGCTTTGAACGTAGAAGAGGAAAAAGAGGAAGCCACGACAGAGATGTTACCAACGTCAGCAAAGGAGGTAAATGAAAAATATGCCGGTCGACTGGCTATTTTTTAAATAATTGGAAAGGGGCGACAACAACCCCCACATTTGGGGAAAATGTATACAAGGGTATGTCACAGGTCACACCCTGGATAAATAAGTAAACCAAATATAACAATATCTGAAATTAAATTATATAATCAGTCGACCTCTAAATTAATAAACATAAATGCAATTCTTTATGTAAACATTCTAAAATTGAATTTATGTCACCATACTTTTCAAGGAAAAAAAAAAAAACAAATATAGAAAATTATAGAACTGGCAAAGTTCTAATTTCTTATAACTGATTCTTAGCCCCTGTGGACTTAAAGGAGGCTTCTTTTTAATACCGATTAAAAAAGATCACAGAAAATTTTTGAGATTCGAATTTAACAAAAATTTTTTGAATATAACTCGTTACCTTTTGGATTAAACTTATTAGTTCAACGAAAAAATGTCAAAATAACATAAAATACACCACGGATATCCTAACTTATCCAGAGTTTATGATAAATAAAGAAAAAAGTCAATTAATCCCTTCCAGAGAAATAAAATATTTAGAATTTTTACTTAATTCACAAAATTTGACAATAAGTCTGACTGGATTTGAACATTTTTAGTAAAATATGTAAATGCAAAAAGGAATTTTTCAAGACTTATGGGACAGCCCGTAGCCATATGCCCGGCTGTCAAGTTTGGAAGGCTTTACTTAAAAGGTTTTGAAATAGCCAAGTATATGTCACTTAAAACTAATCAAAACAATTATGACCACAAAATGAACATTCCAACGAGCCTAAAAATTGACTTTGTTTGGTGGTTACAGGAGCAGCAAACCAAACCATCAAGCAAAATATCTAAAACGGGGTGGGGAGGGCACTGTAATAGCGTGGCTTCCCACGGGTTCTGGAGTCAGGTAGAAAAAGTAAATCACATCAACTGCATTAAGCTGCATTTTATGCACTAAAATCTTTTGCAAAAAATGAGAACAGGTGCTCAATTCTCTTAAGAATAGATCTCATAACTGCCTCCGCATTTATAAACAAAATGGGTAGCATCCAATTTCATAAATTAAACAAAATAACCCGAATAACATGGCAGTGGTGTGAGGAACGTGAAATATTTATTTTTGTCTTGCAAAACACGGAGGCTGATTGTAAATCTCGAAGGCATTCTGTAAACACCGAACATGAAAAAAAAAAAAAGGAAAAAAAATTTGAAGCCCGAGATATTGACCTATTTGTTACAAATTTAAATAAAAAGTGTAGAAAATACATTGCAGGGGGCCCGACCCATTTTATAAAAAATAATTAAAACAAAGCAACTTGTTGTTCCACAAGCCACAGCCAACCATGGTACCTCAAATACTTAGAAATATTAAAATTGCATAAAAAAAAAAATCATAACTCCTCCACACTTTAACTTGGAGGTTTATGGAAGTGTTAAAAATCTGTCAAGTCAGGGACATTATATGGCTAAAATTTATGTTCAACTTAATTGTATTATTTGGGTTTAAATTAATTTTTTTTTCTGTCTATTACAGAAAATATTGTTTTTTGTCTTGCATCTGTCATGTTACAGAGAGAATATTATTATAGAAATTAATTAACTATAATATGTATGGAAAATTAGCTTTTTATTACAAAAATACCGTTACTCCCAGGTTTGAGCCGCCTACTCTTTAAACATCTACAGGGTGTTTTGTAATATGAGACGAGACTGCGAAATATAATTAAATGATCAATCGACTTACCTGTAAGGAAGGTTGATCATAATTATATGAGCAGTCTCGTCGAAATATTACAAATCCGTCCCTTAGTTTTCTTTTTATTTATAATCAGTACAATCCCGCCCTATAGGCGATCAAACCTGAGTTCATACTTTCAACGAGTGAGGCTAGAGATGTTAGATCGAGACGTAGGTAGGGATGAGTCATTTCTTTTCAGCTCTTTCAACGTCGTACCGAATTGTGCAGCAAACTGCTACTATAGGGTGTTTTGTAATATTTCGACGAGACTGCTCATATAATTATGATCAACCTTCCTTACAGGTAAGTCGATTGATCATTTAATTTTATTACAGTGTGATTATGAATACACATAAGAGGAAACATTTATTAAGACCTGTTGATCACACTTATCAGACAAGAAGTAAAGCAACATCCTACAGAACTCCATTCTCTATAAAATCAATCGGACAAAGAAATTTTGCGTATTTCTCTCCCAGATTTTACAATCTTCTTCCAGACGAGGTAAAAAACATAAATTCTATTAATTTATTCAAAAAAAAGGTCAAACAATTTATTTTAAAAACCAATAGAATAGAATTGCACAAGCTCATCGACATGAATGAACATTAGTAAATCTTGTTTTAGGTATAATTGCTATATTTAATTTTAACATATTAGGATATAGTCGTTAAAAATATTACAGAATATGTAGTTAGGTGTATGTGTATGCATGTGTGTGTATGTCTATTTTATGTGTATGTATCAAAGTACCCATATAGATAATTAATTGTTTTCTTGAAATTAATTGGAATAAGTTCTCATACTCTGATGATTACTTAGTTCCATGAGGCTACTTTATATAATGTGTATGCTCATAAATAAATCTTATTAACTATTTCACTCACAGACAGTCTAGACTTTGTGAGTTATTTTGTTTATTTGAGTTTATTTGACATAAATTATATAAATTATATTTGTTATTTTTCTATTATATTTTTTATTATAAATACTCTACATATATTATTATTATTATTATTATTATTATTATTATTATTATTATATATAAAATTACCGTCAAGCTAACTAAACAGCTCTATGACTTTATAATGGCTGCGCAATACATTGAATTGTTCTGTAAGAGAACTCACCGTACTACTACGCGAGCCTCGTAAGCGTAAGAAGCTAAATTGTTCCCTAAACTAAACCACAGCCTCTCTCCATAAATTGAAGGTACTTGCAGTTGTATAGTTACTGCATAACGAGCGGAATTATTTTATAGCAAAACCTGACGCAGTCTCTGTAAAATAAAAAAGAATTTTTGTATTTGCTCTATAATAACTGTATAGCGAGTTTAATTGTTCTACATGACAATCCGCAGTAGCTATTACTCTACATAAAAGCTTTGTCGTTACATAACGAGTTAAATAGTTCTTTAAAACAATCTGTCACAGTATTTACATAACAAAAAATTGGAATATGTATAATTACCGTCTATTGAACCGAATTGTTCTTTAAGACACTTCGCAACAGTCTCTATGCAACTAAAAGAGCTTCGTGGCAGCTGTTATAAAACAAACAATGTTGTAAAAGTTGTTTAATTGTAAATGAAATTGTATTATTTCAAGACGCCATATTTTAAAAAGATGTAGGTAATGCTTTAGATGTGGCATCCAAAAAAATCATATAAGAAAATTAAATGTTCCCTTCGCACACATTAAAATACTCCACATGTACTTTTAATTACGTGTATTATGTGTTAAATAATTGGAAATTGGAAATTAACAACAGATTTAGTTACATAGTAGTCAATATTTTGAAGAACAATTTTTTCCATAGATTTTGATTAGTCATTTAATTTGAAGAATTTCGGTGGCGCATTGTTAATTCATGGAATATAGTATCATATATCGACAGTAAAATTTCAATTGCAAATTAATATTAGCTTTAACAATCTCATAAAATTGAAATATCAATGTACATGTATTTAGTCACAAAACGAATAAGGTGAAAGAACGATTTAATGTTCCATATTTTATAATAAGTTCGTAAGTACAACTGTTATAAGACGAGAGAGCTCTTTAAACTATCGAACCAAGGACAGTTATACAATAATAAAGCATTGACAATGAAAACCTGCAACAAAACTGTAAGAATTTTGCTAAGGGGTGCTAAATAAACAGCTGGCTAATTGAAACGGACCAAACAAATTTTTAGTTTGAATTTGAATCCACATTTTTTGAGAAAGAGAATAGATATCGATATGCGGTTTTCAGGATTTAAGAGAAAATTTATTTGTGAAACAGCGAGTTTTGCCCAATTCGTTTATTTTGAAGCACGTTACTATCTATAAGGTGCGAAAGAAAGGTGTGTTTTTTTAGAACACTTTATAACTTCCGGGATTCCACAAATATTATTTTATATTCTTTTGATGCGCTTTTCTTAGTCACTGGTTTATTGGGAAAAAGCAACCTCCCAAATTTTCGATATATCTCTTATTTTATGAGAAAACCTGTCATTTTTCCATTATTTTTGCCATTAGGCCTTGTTGTGTTCCTTTTATGATAGCTGCTTTAAAATGAATGAATGAATATATTTTCTTGCATTTTTAGTTCATGGTGACCAGTGAAATACCCAAAATCTGTATACGTTCACGGATTGGTGGCCCCATTTTTGGGTTTTACATCAAAATGTAAAAAACAACTCCAATTTTTTCCGAAACGGTTGAAGATATCAAGTTGAAGTTTGGAACATCGCATTTTTTTCACAGAGAAATACAAAAATATACGAAAAATTGTATGTATGGCTTAAGTTAAATTAAATAAAATGGGATAAAATGGAATCTAAGTACACAACAAAAAATATTTATTTACTTATTTTTATAAACACCTGTTATTATTTACAATGTCAACTAAAGAAAAAGGGAGGCACCAAACTTTTTATTATGGAGCAATAATAATAAAATGTGTATTATCGAGGAAAAATATAATTGATTCACCATGAACTAAAAGTACAAAAATATACTTATTATTATAATTTTAGAGGAGCATCATAAGTTATTATAATATCCTACATCGATCTGCTTTTATGAGATTAAATAAGGCCTAATGGCAAAAAATGGAAAAAATTACAGGTTTTTAGAAAAAATCGGTTTTTCCCATAAACCAGTGATTAAAAAATGCGCATCAAAAAAATATAAAATAATTTTTGTGGCATATCGGAAGTTATAGTTTGATAAAAAAAACACACCCTTCTAAATTTGTAAATAAAACTCGCTGTTTCATAAATAAATTAATTAATCCTGAAAGCCGCATATTGTAGCATGCATTGCTGCTTCATAAATTATAACATAATTTAACTCAAGCGTGAAAGACCGCGGAAGTTGTTCCTTAAATTTACTTCATAAACAAACACAACGGTATGCAACCAGAGTCACGTCTAACTTGGCTCTAAGAATAGAGAGAGGGTAAACTAGCGACACAATTTGCACACTACGAGTAAGCGAACAGAACTAATATTTCTCCGTTACATGAAGCTTAGTACTTCGATTTGTTTGCTAAATTTTTGAAGAGTGATGTGTCCTCATTAAGTTTTTTTTTACGACTTCAACATCGAAAGGGTTGATAGTCCCTCTTCTTGAACATGAAGCAGGCCTAATTGTTTTCACCGGTTTAATCCGTAAGTAATTTATAAAGAAATATTTTTTTTGTAACTTAAATTTGGCAACGGCCATTTTGCAGCAAGTCACGCTTACACTTCATTTCTTTCCAGGGTTTTAAATTTGGATGCAAGTCTTTTCAATTCAGATGCAAATCTTTTCCATTTAGATGCAAATCTTTCCAATTTAGATGCAAATCTTCCAATATTAGATGCAAATCTTCTAATTCTGGATGCACATTGTAGATATGCATTCTAGATAAGTTTTTTTTAAATGTCACACTAAAAATTGGGTTGGAAATTTTATTTTTTTAATCATCTAATAATCATCTTTTAATCATCATCTTTTTAATCATCTAATCATCATGTCTTTCTTCTCCTCTACGTAATTGGAAGAAGGAATGTATATATTAGTCTAGGACAACTTTTTTCGGAGATTGCGACGGTAATATGGTAGGATAGATGTAAATTGTCCTTATGGAATTTCTGGAAGCGTCGAATATGGTACTGGGAACTTCTTGACTTAATATTGGGCTCATTTCACCATCATCGTCCCTCACTTGGAGTCACTACTTTAATTCACTGAGAATTCCAGATAAGTGTTTAAAATGTGTAAAATTTGTATCTAATGTTTTTTTATATATATCCCAATGAGAACACAATAGTTAAAAAAACGTTAAAATAACGTTGCCTAGGTTGAAATAACGTTAATGGTTAAAAAAACAACGTTTTTTTTAAACGCCTTTTCAACTGAACGTTTTTTAAACGTTAATGTAACAGCGCAAAATAACCTAAAGTGTTAAAATTACTATTAAGAAACGTTAAACTAATATGTTGGGTTAACGTTTATCTTTAACGTCCCATAAACGACAAAAATTCACCAAAAATAAATTGTCTGTGAAATTCCAGCGTGATTTTCACGTTAACATATTACTATTTAACAATTAAATGTTTTACGTGTTTTTAATGTTATACATGAATGATAAATACACCATGAGTTAAAAATAAACGTTACTGTAACGTTCAAAGTTAAGTGTTTATCAACGTTTGTTTTAAACGTTTTAATTGCGTAAAATTTTACTGAATATATGGTTATAAACAATATATAAAAAACGTTTTCTTTATACGAGTTTTAAACGTAAGATATTAACGAAAAATGAATCATACTTTAAGACATAACGTTATTTTAACGTATTGAGTGAACTATTAAATAACGTATATTTTTAACGTCCTAAAAACGACAAAAATTCTCCAAAAATAAATTGTCTGTGAAATTCCAACGTGATTTTCACGTTAACATATTACTATTTAACAATTTAATTTTTTACGTGTTTTTAATGTCAGACATGAATGATAAATACATTATGTGTTAAAAATAAACGTTACTGTAACGTTCAGAGTTAAGTGTTTACCAACGTTTGTTTCAAACGTTTTAATTGCGTAAAATTTTACTGAATATTTGGTTATATACAACATATAAAAAAACGTTTTCTTTATACGAGTTTTAAACGTAAGATATTAACGAAAAATAAATCATGCCTTAAGACATAACGTTATTTTAATGTATTCGGTGAATTATTAAATAACGTATATTTTTAACGTCCTAAAAACGACAAAAATTCACCAAAAATAAATTGCCTGTGAAATTCCAGCGTGATTTTCACGTTAACATATTACTATTTAACAATTTAATTTTTTACGTGTTTCTAATGTTAGACATGAATGATAAATACAGCATGTGTTAAAAATAAACGTTACTGTAACGTTCAAAGTTAAGTGTTTATCAACGTTTGTTTTAAACGTTTAATATATGGTTATAAACAACATATAAAAAAAACGTTTTCTTTATACGAGTTTTAAACGTAAGATATTAACGAAGAATAAATCATACTTTAAGACATAACGTTATTTTAACGTATTCAGTGAATTATTAAATAAGGTATATTTTTAATGTCCCAAAAACGATAAAAATTGACCAAAAATAAATTGTCTGTGAAATTCCAGCGTGATTTTCACGTTAACATATTACTGTTTAACAATTTAATTTTTTACGCGTTTTCAAAGTTAGAAATGAATGATGAATACGTCTTGTATTAAAACGTTAAAAACGTTGTGTTAAACGTTACCGTAAAGTTCAAAATTACATGCTTTTCAAACTTTGTTTTTAAACATTTTAATTACGTAAAATTTTACTGAATATATGGTTATAAATACCATATGGAAAAACGTTTTATTTAGATGAGTTTTAAACGTAAGAAATTAACGAGAATTTAATCATACCTCAAGTATTAACGTTTTTTTAACGTATTCAGTTAATTATCAAATAACGTGTATTTTTACAGTCCTAAAAACGACAAAAATTTGCTAAAAATAAATTATCTGTGAAATTCAAGCGTGATTTTCACGTGTACATATTCATGTTTAACAATTTAATCTTTTACGTGTCTTTAATGGTCGAAATGAGTGATAATACAACATGTGTTAAAAATTAACGTTACATAACCTTCAAAGTTAAATATTTATCAACGTTTGCTTTAAACGTTTTAGTTGCGTAAAATTTTACTGAATATAAGGTTATACATAATGTATGGAAAAATGTTTTGTTAAGACGAGTTTTAAACGTAAGATATTAACGAAAAATAAATCGTTCCTTAAGACATAACGTTATTTTAATTTATTCAGTGAATTATCAAATAACGTAAATTTTTAACGTTCTAAAAACGACAAGAATCCACTAAAAATAAATTTCCCGTGAAATTCAAACGTGATTTTCTCATTAACCTATTATTGTTTAACAATTTAATTTTTTACGTGTTTTTAATGTAAGAAATTAATGATAAATATACCATGTATTAAGAATGGACGTTACTTTAACGTTGAAAGTTAAACGTTTATCAACGTTTGTTATGAACGTTCTAATTGGGTAAAAATGTATTGGTGATTATAACGTTACAAATTTAAAACGTTTTGGTTAGACGAGATTTAAACTTAAGATATTCTGGAAACGACAAAAATCCAGTAAAAATATATTTCCCGTGAAAGTTAAATGTGATTTTCACGTTAACATATTGCCGTTTAACAATTTAATTTTGTACGTATTTTTAATGTAAGAAATTAATGATAAATATACCATGTGTTAACACTGGACGTTACTTTAACGTTCAAAGCTAATTATTTACCGAAGTTTGTTATGAACGTTCTAATTACGTAAAATTTCACTGACTATAACGTTAAAAATTAACATATGAAAACACGTTTTGTTTAGACGAGTTTTAAACGTAAGATATTAATGAATCATGCTATAAAATATAATTTTATTTTTACATATTCAGTAAATTATTAAATAACTCTTATTACAAGCATTTTTACTGACTGTAAAATTATATCAAAAATAAATTTGTGCGAAAATCAAATGCAATTTTTACGTTAACATATTAATTATTTAATGATTAAATTTTTACGTGTTTTTGACGTAAGAAATTAATGATAAATATACCATATTTTAAAGCTAAATGTTATTTTAAAGTTTAAAGATGAATGTATTAAATTTTGAATGATAGAAGTGTATGACAATTAATGAAACTAGTGTGATAAAATCACTCGGCTCCGCCTCCTGGTTAACTTCATATGCGTTTCGTTATATAATGTTCATATCAAACTAGTATCATTAATAACCATTGTATATTGAAGTTACATTATACCGGGTGCCACAGGTTAGTGGCTCCCCCCTATATTTCCTTTATTTTTTAACTTATCCATTTGAAATTTGGGGAGCATAAACTACCTGTAAAAATGGATTTTCCAACCTAAAAAACGGTATGAGACCATTTCCGGTTTACCCGGAAATGACCGCAACTTTCGATTTTTAAATGGAACACCCTGTGTATTTTTACATATTTGGTTTCAAAACAACATTCTTTCGCGAATTTTTGAGTCGATATTCAGTTTTTTTAAGCATTTTAAGACATTCGTCTAGAGTGCTTTGGAATACCAAAATTTGTTCTACGGCAGGTAAAGTCCAAGGGAAAAATATAATTTTCCCTTTAATTTCATTAATAACTATTTACGAAGCCTCCAAAATACTTTTTTATCGAAAACTTTTTTTTTCAAATGGGAAGGTGGAGGCTCCTAGTGTTCAATAAATTATAGATTTTTTTTCTGAATTCATTTATTAAATTTATTTAAAAATAAAAAATCACTTTCAAAATAATTTTTATTGATTCTTATACTTTGCACTAGTACTTATAACCTATTAAGAAACAAAAGAGAGAACCAAAAGGCTATTATTCAGAAAAAAGGTAGTTATTCACATTTCACTATTAGACATATGATTTTTGCAAAGACAACAATGTTAAAGTTCAAGAAGAATTATATTGAAAGTGATTTTTTATTTTTAAATAAATTTAATAAAATAGAAAAACAAATAGCATAGATTTGAAATGGGTATATCAATGAAATCAGAAAAAAATCTATAATTTAATGAACACTAGGAGCCACCATCTTCCCATTTGAAAAAAAAAAGTTTTCGATAAAAAAGTGATTTGTTCAATTTTGGAGGCTTCGTAAATAGTTATTAATGAAATTAAAGGAAAAATTATATTTTTCCCTTGGACTTTACCTGCCTTAGAACAAATTTTGGTATTCCAAAGCACTCCAGACGAATGTCTTAAAATGCATAAAAAAACTGAACATCGACTTAAAAATTCGCGAAAATTTCAGGGTATACTTAGAATGTTGTCTTGAATCCAAATATGTAAAAATACACAGGGTGTTCCATTTAAAAATCGAAAGTTGCGGTCATTTCCGGGTAAACCGGAAATGGTCTTATACCATTCTTTATGCCGAAAAATCCATTTTTACAGGTAGTTTATGCACCCCAAATTTCAAGTGGATAAGTTAAAATATAAAGGAAATATAGGGGGAACCACTAACCGTATACAACGTTAAAATAACTGATGCTTTCCATTTATTAAAATACACTGACGTTCTAAATCTACAAGTAAAATAAATGGTAGATGTTGACGTTTTTTTAACGTTTTTCTACACATCTATCTTAATGCATTAAATTTGCCTGCTTACCACTTAGTTTGTTGCAGAAGTTATTTGTAGATGGCGATACCTACAAACCACTGGCAATAATTTGTCATGCTTTAGCTTATACCCTTATGAATTTATAGAAATTAAAAAACAAAATTCTTTCAGGGAACAACGATTTATATGGACGGATTTTATAGGGATCAGATTAAAGATCATTATTTTGTGGCTCGGGATACAACGTGGTTATTTCAGTTGTTTTCCAATCATATCAATAATAATGTTAATACTGATCCCAATGAGAACACAAACGTTTAAAAGACGTTAAAATTAACGATAACCGAACGTTTCATAACCATTGTATTATGGCGTTGAGTCAACGGACGAATGTCCCGCGGTTCAACGTGTATTTCAAAGTATTTTATAACATTTTTGTAACGTTATATTTAACGTTAATTAACGTTATATGATGACGTTTTTGTAACCTTACATCTATAATATTACTTAACGTTGAATTTTACCGCTAGTGAACGTTATAGGATGACGTTTTTGTAACGTTATGTCTACAATATTACTTAACGTTGAATTTGATCGTTAGTTAACGTTGTTGAAACGTTAAATAGCGGTCAAATTCAACGTTAAGTAATATTATATACATAACGTTACAAAAACGTCATCCTATAACGTTCACTAGCGGTCAACTTCAACGTTAAGTAATATTATAGATGTAACGTTACAAAAACGTCATCATATAACGTTAATTAACGTTAAATATAACGTTACAAAAATGTTATAAAATACTTTGAAATACACGTTGAACCGCGGGACATTCGTCCGTTGATTCAACGCCGTAGTACAATGGTTACTAAACGTTCGGTTATCGTTAATTTTAACGTCTTTTAAACGTTTGTGTTCTCATTGGGATATATATATATATCTCATATTTTTATGCTTTAACATTTTTAGAGTTCTTTAAAGAATCAAACTGCAAATGTTTTTTTTGGAATTATTTCAACTTTAAATTTTATCTTTAATATGTTTTCAACGAACAATTAGTATTTTCAATTATTATTTAGGTATAAATTATCGGCGTAACATCTAACTGAAAACAAATATATAAAAAGCTCTGTAAAGACTTTGTGATCACAATTTCTACGAAACGCTTATATTTAAATAATTAATAATGACCTTTAACCACCATATTGTCGGTTCATGTATAAGACAATATTTTAAATAATATCCACATAACATATTATCGTCCATTCGTTTTCTCTTTTGTACATAAATTTGTTTAATTTTAAGGCCTCAGTTTAGTTGTTTTCTAACAAAAACACATCCAGTTTGATTGGTTTATAATAAAATCAATTTTATAATCACATTGTCCACTTATTTCAGGTATTTTGATACAAACCAAGCTATGCAAACCATACAAACTATACAAATCATTTAGATAATACCTTCTGAATTAATTAATTAATCTTTTTGTAAAAGAAAAGTTTAATAACTTTTAGAAATATTTACAAGTATTAATTTAATCTTGATTTTTGCTAAATTTGGAATATTAATTTACACTTTTTTTAGTCAAGAATTTATACTTTCTTTATAATTTGATTAGTTTATCTTTCTTGTAATCAAACTTCTTAGTGTAAATTACGAATATAGAAAGATTGGCGCCCCGCTTCTCTAGAAAAATTATCATTATATAAGTCAAATTAACATCTCTTTAAGATAAATTATAAAAACATCTATCATTTATTAACTACAATCTACCAAACACGTAAAACCATTTGTAAAGTGTTTTCTGACCCATGACTCGTCTACCGAGGCTCTGAGCTGCTGGGGTAGTAACCTTTTTTTCTCTAAATAACATAAAGTTCAGTCTAAATCTCGAACACATTACAAAAAAATTAATAATTTATTAAACAGCGAGGAATTTATGTTACACATTAATATCTATTCTCCTTCTCAAAAAATGTGGATTTAAATTCAACCTAAAAATTCGCTTTGTCCGTTTTAATTAGCCAGCAGTTTAGTTGCACAGTTATTGTTTTTGGGGCCTTTAAATGATAAATTGGTTTTATAAAGCTGTGTCTATTCTGGTTATACAGTAGTTGCATAGATGCTGAGAGAACATTCTCAGAGCTTAATTATAAAACTTTCACTCTTATATAATGGTGATATAGAATATAGATGTTCCTACAGGTATTATAAAATAATTAGTGTTAGTTGGGGTGGCTGTACTCCTGACTACAACTTAAGGTGTGATGCAGTCAAATGTGCTATATAGCAAACGGAGATCAACTGAAATAATGCGTGGATCTGAAAATGCCCGGCAAGACTTTGTAAACAAGAAAATTACCACCTATATCCCGATAAAAAAATGTATACAGTGTTATTTACCACGACATGCGGAAAATGGTGTACTAGTCTTCTATATGGGAAAGTCCCTGCAAAATTTTGGAGTGATCCGAGGTAATTCAGTAATTTTTGTTGCATTAAAACTTGCGCTTATACGCTACTGTTATTTGTGCGAGGTCAATAATAGGGCAGTGAACTTACTTGAGAAAGAACATACTGGAGATGTTTACATTTCCATAATTAGGGTAAAGAGTTAAGCTGGCGCGTGCGGCCAAAGTACCGCGGAAGTTTGGTGTTTTTGTGTTATCGTCGGCTTTAAGTAAATATCTTTTATATCTACTTGTTGTAGAGTTCACTGGCATTGGGTCAATGTCTTTCCAACTTAATTTGCTATTTTTGTAGTATGATTAAAATCAAAGACTCACTTCTACCCTCTCCAGCTTTGTTGTCAGTCCCAAGTTGATAAAGGAGGAAGGAAAGTGATATGGTTGGACTGCGTTACGTCAGATTGGTTAAAGTCATGGGCGGCGCTTTCCTAAAAAAAAAATAAGGTAATTTTTTTGGTCATATTTTTTATTTTTCACTTTTTAACTCTTTTCGGTGGGGACAACCTGCTGATAAATTTTCCACATGTCGTGGTAAATCACCCTGAATAACAAATGACAATGGACTACATGTTGCAATGTTGCAATTGCATTAACATTAGGAACATTTAAAAATGTTTCTAATATTGCGTGAATGTTTGTCAATCTGATGTAGAGGATGATGTAAGTTTAATTGGAAAGTAGGTAAAAAACGTTAATGTTTTGTAATGGGAGTTGCAAATGATCTGTTTCTAGTTAAACAAATTTCAGCAATTAAATATCTTATCTTAATATTCTTATATTAATTGTTCAAAAAAAGCTTAAATTTATTTTATATAATTCTCGACGTATAAAAGGAAAAATATATTTACCTTTCTACGTTTAGATATAGCAGAACTCATAGCGCCCTTGTACAAAAACTAATAAACAAACATACTGACGGCAATACATGTTCGAATATTGTCGTCACAATATTGGTTGGATACGAGGTTGGATATTTACTACATACATGTATCGTGTAGAGTGTAGACGCTGCCAAGTTATTTGATT